>OY759209.1:15649459-17023487 GCA_963662105.1 Meiosimyza platycephala
GAAAGTGCTCGAGAGCCCAGCTTCTTCGGTGTCTTGAGTAGAACTTAAAATTGTTGTTGTTGTTGTTAAAAATAAAGCATTGAATCAGTTTCAAATCAAATGTCCATTTGAACCCAATTTTGCAATAAATAAAATTTATTCTACTAATCGAGAGTAAAGGTCGAAAATGCACTCTGATTATCACTTGGAGTGGCCCTGGAAGAGACCGGATTTGACCAATTTTTAGAAAAAACAGTATTTTTCATCCAAAATCCATTTTCGACCTTTCCCCATCGATTAGAGCAAACAAAAATTGATTAAAAACGGTGCTTTTTTTTTTGATCCGAATCACTTCAAATGATGTCCAAAATTTATTTCCAACCATTTCTTATTGATTGGAACAACAAAATTGATCTTACGGAAATGGGTTAAAAACGGTGAAATCCAGGGTTCGGGGCTACTACAAATGGTGTCCAAAATTAAATTTTGATCTTTCCCCATCGATTTTTGGATTAAAAAAATTTTCAAAATTGGTTCGAAAACGGTCTTTACATGGTTCAGCGCCACTCCAAATGATGTCCAAGATCCATTTCAACACTTCCCCATCGGTTTTAGGAAAATAAATTTTTGCAAAAATAAGTCAAAAACAGTATTTTAAATGGTCCGGGGCCACTTTCGGACAAATGATTTCCAAAATCCATTTCCGATTTTTCTATCGATTGGAACAAAAAAACATTTTTCCGGAAATGGGTTAAAAGGGTCCCTTTCAGGGTGCGGAGCCATCCCAAAACAATTTTCAAGCTTTCACCATTAATTGCTGCAAAACTTTGTTCCCCGGAAACGGGGTCAAAAACAGTTATTTTAATGTGTCGGGACCAGTCCAATTGATAACAAAAATTCATTTTTGACCTTTCGACGATTGATTGGTGCAAAAAAAAAATTTATAAAACGCGGAAGCTCTTCTGGCTCTCAGCTCGCGTTGGTTCTCAGATCAAGGCGGAAGCCAAGAGCTCTCCTTTGGCTCGCGATTTCACCGATGCTATTCGAGACTAACCGATGATTTTTTAATATCAACATAAGCAAAATAGTGAAATAACAAAGAAATTAAGAGAAAATTCTATAAAAATTTATTTACATATATATAAACAAAATATTACACTTTAAATCGACAGCTTCTTTCAAGCACCAAGACTACTTCTTTTTTAATTTCGTCTTCGGGTTTTTCTGCTTCTTTCCACAAATCCAGCAAAGCACTTTTAGCACAGCCCACAAAACACCAACTATTACCAACAGCAAACCGCCAAATAGTGTAAATAACGTATCCAAGCTATGATACTGCCAGAAATTTAAATCCTGACCAGCATTACGCATATGCGTACCATTGTGACGTAACACATATTCAGTCCAATAGACAGCCGTATCCAATGGTGTCATAGGTTGATCACGGAAACGTTTCGAAAGCTTTTGTACTGTTTCAGTATAACTTGAATTGTACAACAACTCATTCAACTGCTGCTTGAACTCAACTTCATTCAGTTTGCTAAATTCAACCGACAAAGCGATACCTTGACGTATCGCCTTCGCAACATTGCTAGGTTGATCACCAAACATGGGCATACCCAATATAGGCTTCGCATGAAACACTGATTCGGTAGTGCTCAGCCAACCGCCATGTGAAATGAAAACTTTAACATTTGGATGCGCCAAAACGGAAGATTGTGGAAACCATTTGTTAATGTAAATATTCGCTGGTTTATCTGGTATACTATCAGCATCTTCGAATTTCCAAAGCACTTTCTGTTTAAGCGAAGCAAATGTATTAATGAATATTTGACGTTTTTCCGCGGGCAAATCTTTGGCTTTTAAATTTGAGCCCAATGAAAAATAAACTGCGCCATCTGTGGCATTATCCAAAAACTCTTGCATATCTACAGGCAGTGGATCAGGTTTTTGCTTAACATGCAAACCACCAACTTCGATCATATTTGGCACATATGGACGTGGATAGCTGAGTGTGAAATGTTGATTGAGTAAAATCAACGAAAAATTTTTCAGCATTACATCGAAACTTATTTTCGCATTAGGGAAATATTTGTTATAAATCGCGCGTTGCTTTGGAATATGATAGCTGTGATGGTAGATTTGCTCAAAAGTATTTATGAACAAGTTAAGCAAACGTTCGCTAAATGACATCTTAGGGCTCAAAGTTTGAAACGGATGTGGTACATAAGATACCGGTGAAGTGTTACCAACGAGTGAGTCCACCCAACTAATGGTGCCAAATGTTGAAATACCAATAATTGGCGCATCAAAATGTTGTGCCAATCCATAAAGTGATTCGGCAACAAAAGTTTCTGCAATTACCAAATCAAACTTTTCATTTTTCATTAACTGCTTCACTGCAGCATTTTCCAGAGTATTCTCACAGACTTTAACGCCCATATCGTAAAGCATATTCATTTCAGCAATTATACCTTGACTATTCATTTCATCCATATTTGTAAGCATATCTAGAAAATATCGTTATCAATATCAATTCAAAAAGAAGATGCTATGAATTAAGAGTATGTACCTTCGGTTATACCTAAATTTTCAACAATGCCAATTTCACGTAAGTTTTTCGTTGCCAACTTTTGTGGAAAGACTGTAATTGATGTCACGCTATGGCCCCGTTCGGCTAGCGCTGTTAGTAATCCTTTTGCGTATATATATTGTGAGGGTCCTGGAAAAGCAAATACACTAAGTATTTTAGCACTCTCGACTTTGGGCGCATTGCAATAAAGCATGCAAAGCACAAAGCAGCTGAAAATTATGGAGTCCCTCATACTGATGCGATAATGAAATCAACAACTGACAAACACGTTGTCTTCTGAGCAACTAACTCAGTTACTAGAAAATGTACGGTCATTGTAACCTAAACATTTATATGAAACGATAATTTTTAGATTTGAAAATCTAGTTTTTGGGTGTTATGTTTGGCTTTGCCAACAATTAAATACCCTACACTGCATTAACAATAAAATAAGCCTTAAGTTTTCTAATAAAACGGAATTTTTTCGCGAGTTTGTGGAAAGAGCTTAAAGCTTGCTATATAGCGACTTAAAGCTTTTGTTTGTATAGGATGTCACACGCCTCATTGTAAAAATCTGTACACTTTTTTCTTATACTTCTCCGACTCAATCCTAGTATTTGAGTGAGTTTGGGTTGCATTATACTGAATAGCGTTAAACTGATTTATTTTTGTGGGCGGTAGGCGTGTCTATGAAAAAAATTTCGTTCACTTTTAATCTTACAAGCTATAATTGAAAATGTAGTTAAAGTAACAAACTTCATCATATTATCTCGCTAAGCTTTTCCACGATCGTGATTTTCACGGGCAGTCAGACAGTCTGGTGCACACACTAACATGGCTATATCGCATCGGGGGATGCTGCTCGATCGAGAATATACATATTTACTTTTCTCAACAACATTTTAAGCGTTACAAGCGAAGTGACAAAATTAATATACCCAGTGTTTAGCGTACATATAGTACAATAAACAAATGCGCTTGTACTTGACAATATGCAATACGAGTATTACGCCATCTGCTCTCACATGATACGACATTTATTCTCAAGTTTTCTAAAAATATCACAAATGCAAATACATAAGTATGAAATATTTATAGGGTAACATGCTATAGGGGGAAGCTAACTCATTTAAAAACAACGTTAGATTTTGCTAAAAGAAAATCCGTATACTAAAGCTCTTAATGTAAGTTTATAAATTAAGGGGCATAGATAATGAACGAGGGTTAAAGAAAAACAGTTGATAGGCATCACTTATGCATTCTCTTCACCACCGCAGGTGATGATAGTAAAGCTTGTCACCGAGCATATAAAGCTTTTTATACATTTATTACTCAAAAACGTAGAGAAGAAGATCTCTAAGTTTTTTGTTCTTTATAAGCTCTTTGGGAAAAAATATACACTGAAAGTTTTTTGTTTTTTTGGAAAAAATTTTAAATTCTTTTGTTAGTATATTTAATATTCAACAAAAATATCTCAAACGTTTTTTTTTTTTTTTCTCATTCTATTAGTTTTCTAGTAATAATATATAAACTAAAACTACAGTAATTCTCGGTAGCACGCTATAGCCAGCCCGCAATCAGATGAACACAACAAAAGCTTTTTTATACTTTTTGTTAGCATTGTCTCTCAAAATTTTTCTGTTAAGAATGTATACCGAATTTTTCTCGCGATTGAAAGCTTCTATAAAGGGTGTTTTTATTAGACTTTTGTAGTTTTGAATTGAAATAAAACACGAAAAATTGTTCAAATTTCCCGATTTTTTGCTTTATTAGATAAATTATTGTAAGCCATTAAGCATTTAGTATATATAATTTTGGGCATTTGATTGCAGCAACTGGGAAATATTTAGCGCAGTCTGAAGGTCAAACTATCGATCAACTTTTCGTCAATTATTGCTGATTTATTAGCATAAGCTAGAAACTAAACATTTTTCCACAATAATTTGTTCAGTGTGAAATATCACGTGATTTTTGATTTTGATAACTTTTTTATACTTTTATGTTATTATTTTGTTGATTTTTCAAATGTGGTAACTACCAATCCCCTACTATTCTATGGATACTGTATCTTTTTTTACGCGATTTTTTTTACGCGGATTTTTCGAGAACGTATCTATCGCGTAAAAATAGAATTAGGTGTAGTTACTTTATTGTGCACAGAAAAATTCACACAGCAGCAATTTCCTGGATCTAGCACTGTTTGATTTCTGACGAACTATTGTGAATATAATTTAATGCAATTTTGAGGAGTGTTTTGGAATATGGAACTTTTTGTAGCCAAGTTGTCGTAGTATTAAGTCGCGTTCGGAAAAGAGTTTTTCGCTGAATCAGTCACTGTCGAATGACATTCACAAAAATGCCTCAAGTTGGCTTCTTTTTATCCAAGTATGACGCTTGATCTTTGTGGTTTGCTTAGCAACATTATCTGCAATTTATTAGGGAGCATTGCTCCTGCGACCTGTTGTTGTTTCTGAAATATCTACCTTCACTGCTCCTGTTATTCCTCTTTTATTTATGCCTACTTTAAAACACCTTGAGAGTGAGATTGAAATCACAATTTGTGATTGTTGGTATCATATCACATACATATCAGTGATATGTATAGAATCTACATATATTCTTTTTCTGATACTTTTGTTGGTTCTCTTTCGAAAACTGATAACGTCAAACCTGTTTCTGTTTCGTAAATATATACTGTGCTTATACTACGTTTCTACTCGTATATGTATATTTTACATATTAATAGTGAGCGATAATGTAAATTGGAAAATGATGAGCAATACTAAATACGCTCTTTGTTTGGGCCAATTGCTTATATTGATGATGCTCCTTCAATTGAAAACTTAAACGGAGAGATTGCAGTGAGAAAAGAGAATGAAAATTATGAGAAGTTGTGTGGATTTGTTGATGTTCTGTGATGAGCGAAACAGGAGAACCTACTAATTTAACATTTCTATTTCATTGAAAAACTTATCTATTTTACTTAGAAAATTAATGTTTTGTCTTTAGTTATAAGAAGTCACTTTTCAGTTCTTAGCCCCCCAAAGTCTTATTGCGGCGCTGAATTAGGGTTTCAGACATCTTTCTCAGCTCTATAAATTTTACTTAAAGATCGATTCCATAAGTTATACGATAGAATGCCACAAACAATAAATTTTATAGTCTAAGATAAGATATCTTGGATCGGAAAGTTAAATAGCTCGCTTTAAAGATGCAATCGTTCCAAGTGAACCAACTTTGTGTCTTTTTATTGATAACGAAAACAATCGTTCTGTGGAATCATACTATATATAGTACTTATTGATTGAAAATATAGATAAATTTATTATTATTTATTCAAATACAATAACATAAATGAATTAATTATTTTATTTTTAACTTTTTCATAGAATTTTGCTTTTCCACACCAAGCACTAAGCTTATCAACTTAGACAAACTCCAAATAGCTCCAAAGACTACCAGCAACAACAAAACCAAAAGTGTAAACGCTGTATCCAAACTGTGATACTCTACAAAACTTAAGTCCAGACCAGCGTTGCGCAGATGTGCACCACCATTTCTCAGCACATATTCTATCCAAAAAACAGCAGTATCCAAAGGAGTCATAGGTTGATCACGGTACCGTCTTGAAAGTTCTTGAATTGTTTGATTATATGATGGATTGTTTAGTAGCTCATGCAATTTTTGTTTCAATTCAACTTCAGTTATCTTGCTATATTCGATCGATAGCGCAATACCCTGACGTACAGCTTTTACAATATTAGTAGATTGATCACCAAACATAGGCATTCCCAATATGGGTTTTGCATAAAATACCGATTCAGTAGTACTAAGCCAACCACCATGTGATATGAAAACTTTTACATTGGGATGTGCCAAAATTGATGTTTGTGGAAACCATGCACTAATATATACATTATCAGGCTTATCTGGCATCTTATCGTAATCCTCAAATTTCCAAAGCACTTTCTGCTTAAGCGTAGCAAAAGTGTTAAGAAATATTTGACGCTTTTCAGCTGGTAATGTTTTGCCCTCTAAATTAGAACCAAGCGAAAAGTAAATTGCACCATCTGTGGCATTGTCTAAAAACTGTTGTAACTCAATGGGTAATGGAGCTGGATCTTGTTGCACATGTAGACCACCAACCTCAATCATATTTGGCACATAAGGACGTGGATAAGTTAGTGAAAAATGTTGATTAAGTAAAACGAGCGAAAAATTTTTAATCATTTCATTAAAAGGTATCGTTGCATTGGGGAAAAATTCGTTGTAAATGGCACGTTGTTTGGGTATATGATATGTATTATAACGGAATTTTTCAAATGCGTTCATGCCCAAGTTATACAAACGTTCACTAAATGACATTTTACTAGTATAGGGCAAAAATGGATGCGGTAAATACGATGCTGGTGAAGTGTTACCAACGAGCGAGTCCACCCAGCTAATTGTACTAAATGATGATATGCCAATAATTGGTACATTAAAATGTTGTGCCAAACCGTATAAAGCTTCAGAAATAAAAGTTTCGGCAAGCACTAAATCGAATTTTCCATATTCCATTAAATGTTTAACAGCAGGATCTTCCAATGTATTTCTAGAGATATTTTCGCCCATCTGATATAAGACATTCATTTCGGCCATAATGGATTGTTTAGTCAAATCATCCATATTTAATAAGGCAGCTGCAATTAAAATGACACATTTTTTTTTTTTTTAGTTTTAATTACATACTTCACTTAGAAATTGTTTGCACGAATTACCTTTGGATAGTCTTAAATCTTTCGATATTAAAATTTCTCGTATATTTTTGCCTTGTGGACTTATACGTCGATTCATATTGATCGATGTTATTTCATGACCGCGTTCAGCTAAACCTTTCAAAACACCGCTGCCGAATATGTAATGTGAGCGTCCCGGAAATACAAAAATACTTAGTATTTTAGCACCATCTAAAACTGGTGCTTTGCAACAAAATATGCAAAGCACAAGATAACTAAGAATTTTTAAATTTTGCATTGTTGCTTAGTAAAATTACAACAGCACCGATCGGTTGAAGTTTTATTATACAACTGATTATCATATATTAAGGAGATCAACTTTTAACTTAGTTGAAAAAATTAAATCTATAAATTTCAAAACAAGTTAATGGAACAATTACCATACTGTGCTTATTTACAGTGCCGTCCTGTGGAATTCTATGACAAGGGGATAAATGGTTTTTTTTTTGAGTTTTTTTGTTAAAGTAATTATTAAAAAAAAAACAATTAAATGCTGTGATACTTTCTATGCATTTTAAGTATATAAAAGGTTTGATTTAATATAATTTGTTTAAAAGCTGCTTTTTAGTCTGCGGCAATGAGTTGCAATCTCATTTTCGATTGGCATGATTTATAAAGCATTCCAAAGATTTTGCTTCATCGTAGTCTAAAGATAAGATTGCGATGCGACCCTTTTGCCTATTCATGGTCTTTCCTAAGGTTAAAAATATGGTTAAACAATAAAGGTAAAGTTATTAACTTTGTCCTTCCGTTTATAGCACATAGATGGGGTTAAGTTATTAACTTTATCCTTCCGTTTATAGCACATAGAAGGGGGTGTGGTAATGAAAAATATATAGGTTTCTGTCTGTCCGTTCGTGTGTCGATGGAAATCACGATTAATGAGTAATATAATGAAATAAAACTCAGCGGCATCAACCAAAAATATATTGATGAGATTTTAAGAATCGAAACATATGTCTATATTCTAGAGTTGTTGTTTTAATTTTTCTTTATGTTCGAAGTTTGCTCAATAAAATAAAGCATTGTATCAACTTGTAAAATTTTACTTGAATGTTGATCGCTGCTAAATAGCTGATTTAATTATTATTATTATTAAAAGAAACAACAAAAATTTCGGATACATTCATATATGGGGCATTCAACGCCAAATCGAATGCCATGTTTGTCTTTTAGTAGCGTTATTTTTCAAAAAATGTGGCCCTCTTGAAAAGTTTAATGAAAATAATTTGAAAAAAATCACGGCGGCTAATCTCAACCAATTTATTTACAATATACAATTTATTTAAAAAATTAAAAATGGTTATACAAGAAGATTTAATCTTTAACTGTGGGAAGCATGCATTAACAATACTGAAAAAATATAATAAAATAAGTAATACAATTAAGATATAAAAAATAAAATCAAAACAAGATTTTAGGTAAATATTTTTGTAATAAAAAATAAATAAAATGAATAATAATAAAAAAAAAATATAAAAAATAAGTAAAAACAAACTAAGGCTATGAGGAAAATGAAAATGTTAGACAGTAGAACAGAAAATTAGATAATTTTAATAGTTTAATAGTTTAAATATTGTTAAAAAGAGCCAGGTACTAAAAGAAAAAATAAATGACAATAAAATCAGAGCCTTTTCAGCCTGTCCTTTTTGATTTACAATCAGAACACACTACGCGACCTTCTTCGTGAAATTTGTCGCGAAACAAATTGTCTCAGTTAGCGCACTCAATATGAACCTCGAAACAAAAACAAAACTGTCTTGAGATTGTTTTGTCGTAATGAGTCATAGGCCTTAGTGCTTCACACCAGCGATGGGCAAAACACAAAAAATGAGCCATTGAGCACTCACCACTAGTACGCACATTTTTATGGTTGTGGTTTTTTTTCAACGCGCTATGTACGGGATTTTTATTATTTTTATTGTTGCATTATTCAGAAAAATATCGAAACACCCCGAAACGAGGGAACAAAGAAACAACAATGCACACATTGAGGACAATTTCTCTCGTTTCGTTTGATCAGTTTATTTTTATTTCTACACTCACTTAGTTCTTGTTTGATTCTTGGAATTGGCTTTTGGTTTATTGGTGAACTTTTTTTTTTATTGAGATCAAACATATTTATGGTGCAGTTTTATTTGGCACTTGTTTCCAATGTATTGCCCATCTATGCTTTAAACGACCAAAGCTGTCCGAGAGACAGAGATAGCAATAATACTCGTGCAACCACATTGTAATCCACATAAAATAGCGATGATTTTGAGATCGCAACAAACTTTCTAGTTATGTTCCTCATATTTGATGCATGTCATCAATTTGGCCATAACCTTATACATATGATTCTCTAATATTGATAGCATATGCGATGAGCATTGATGATTTCTATTTAACATTATGCAATAAGATACAATATTTCTTTGTTGCTGTCAATAAACAGCGTATACGGTTAGGGTGCCTTGAATTCCTTTAAGTTTATTTTCTAAGACAGAATCAGTTTTCGTTTTTTTTTTCATGTATTTTCTTAAGCAGCAACTTGTTTTCATTGTAAAAGTACTATCTCTACGTACAAAATGATAAATTGAGCATTGAGCAATTTTTATATTTTTTTTACTGAGTTATTACGAGTAGTGAACTCTCGATTTTGACATAAAATCTTCTTCATTCTTCGCCATGTTATTTATGATTGCGTCAAAACTACTAAGCTGATTGACACAACTGGTATAGAAAATTTGTGGGCAATTAAGGTATCTTTAATTTGCAAAAATTTAATCCTACAAAAAATTAAATTTAACTTTAAAATATAAAAAATAAGTATGCTATAAAATTCTTTAGCACAAATATATTATTTTAAAAAAGAAATTATTAAAATCGGTTCAGCATGTTTTGCGCCAAAGCGTTACAAAACATTTCAATACAAGAAATTTTATATAATTAGTATAGATTGGCTTATTTGAACTAGATATATCTTCAATTATATGATGCTTTCTTTGAATAAAATGAAAAAAAATTTCTAAGATTTAAAACCATATCACGAAAATCTATCCATAAAAAAAATGATTGTTTTTATATTACCTATTACTGAAATTTTCATGCCTTGAAATTCATAACAAAAAAAAAATTTTTGATCAGTTATCAAAGTTGGATTGAAATTAAACTTTGTATAAGAAAACATAAACAAAAATTATTTCCCAAAAATCTTAAAGTTGAAAATAAAAACCAGGTAAAATAACATTTTGTAATTTTGTAACAATCGATTCTCAATAATTTTGATTAGCGCTAAGCACATGCAAAAAATAATAAAAATTTATTATTTAATTTAAATAATTATATAATTAGAATTCATTAAAGTTTTACATGAAGCAATAAAAAACTCAATCCAGTTTGTTTGCACGTGCCCCCTCATGGTGTATGACAACTATATCTTTAGTTTACATAAGTCAATATCATTCTTTGACTGACAATAAACTTAATGTTCAATACATTGTGTGATAACACCAAAACAAATGAAAACATCAATTATTCATGATTAGCAATGAATGCAACTAACTGGTACGGCTACATAACTAATGCCGTTTTGTTGTACAATATATAATTTTTTTGGTATTACATATCACACAGTGTACTAAACAGTTAGCTGAGTAAAATAATTATAAAATATTTTCTTCACACCACAAAGTAAGTAGTATGTAAATCAATATCCTTTTGTTTATACAGGCGATGATTAAAGAAATAACAAATATTGAATATGACAAAGAATTTAAGCTCTAACGCATCGCTTAGTTAATGTATTTGCTTTGTGCATACATTCTAGGGAATTCAATTCCTGCATGCCGAAAAATATAATTCCGGGAATTTGCGACCAATCCAAAAATTTTTGTTTCGAAATTCCAGTATTTTCTTTTTTATAAACTGGAACAAATAACATTTCAGATCTGCCATTAGACTATGTAGATATGATAGACATGCATTGTTAATGTGAACAAGGCGACTTTTTATTTAACTGAAGGTAATACCAACTCAAGTGATGAAAATCAACGCAAAACAAAAATCATACGATCATTTTAAGCTGGTCAGAAATGTATGGGAAGTTGGTTTGGCTAGAATAGAATCAGATCAGAAAATTGTCGATTTGTGGCTTCCGTATGTCTTGCATTGAATTGGCAGTAGCAATAACAACAAGGCTTAGATTCCGACAAGACAGTCACTCAAGCAAATTCACAGAGAGAATGTAGCTATCGCTTACAAGCAGAACCATATAGTCCGGGAGACAGCGTTGCATTTTTTAAGGTCATTTTCATTTTTTAAATTTTTTTTACAATTGCTAGTTTAAGTAAGACTGATAAACGAAATAAGCATCAGTGGCCAGAATTGTGGTGGGTCTTGTTGTGCGAGGCCGACGAATAAAGTTTCGCTCAATAACACGGAAAGTAAGCCACGAGTAGGAAATTATGTTACTACCAATACTGTAGAGGAGATGAAAACACATCGATTTCATGCCTGAAAAATTTCCGTGTGATAAGATTTGACCCACTTTTCATAGTTTAATTTAATACATTTCAATGCATTATGATTTGTTGTCGTTTTTTATTATTTGCATGGTACATAGTTATACGATATCAACTGTTGATACATATTAGTGTGGTCCATGCTTCCATAGAGAAAAAAATTGTTTCAAGATGAAGTCACGCCACCAACTTTGTTTTGCTACAGCTATCTTATATACAAGGGGGTGCTCATCGACTTTGAAATATCTCAATTTTGTTACAAAAAATTCTTAAAAAGAACTAGTTTTAATTAAAACTGTATAATATTATTATACACCTCAAAATGTATTTCAAATGACAGAACTCGAAGAGGCCTAAACATAATATATTGGGTTGCATTGTTGATTCCTGTCCTAAACATGGGTTACCACCTGTTTTTTTTGGGTCAATTTTTGTTACTAAAGATTGCAACTTAAAATATATGCCAAATGATAGAGCTCGAAGAGCCTTAAACATGGGATCACACCATTTTTTTGGGTAAGACAGACTGAAATTAACGAAAAAGATCTGTAACTTAGAACTACATAAAAGAAATTGAGAGTATATAAACTTTCAAGAAATGGTTTTAATTCATGCAATCGATTAAGAAGAGTAATAAAGTTATTCACAAAAGAAAACAAATTTTTTGATGTTGTCCTTTTTGGGCCATCATACTAGATTCACAGCTTATTGGATTTTTCAAAACGCAATACGTTTTCTAAAACAGCATAAAAAGACGAATTTGTGATAGCTATTTAATTTCCCTGGAAATTGTGAAGTTTTGTACTCAGCGCTATTCACGCTGACGCGTTTTGTCCCATACATTTGTTTATGGGCATTCAAGAGTGCCAAGTAAATCCTTTGAAAAAAAAAATTCTAATATGTTTTTCCTTACACACAAACACACACACTTGTTTTTCTAGTAGGGCTCATAACGTGCATATGTGTAGTATGTGTGCATGTGCAAATTCAATATAAAAGTTGTGGAAAGCTTTTAATTAGTCCTTTTTTCCGCAGTGTCTTTGTTTAACGATCTTTGTGTTACATGTTTAACATACAGAGAAAAAAAGTTTCCTAGATACACGCGAATGTATTCAGACAAATAGCACATTACATAGGGGTAATTTCATCAAAAAGTGTATGCTAATAATGCAATAATATTGGCAGAGCCAAGTTTACATTTTTTACTATTATTATTATTTCTGATAAAAGATATTAAGGGTGGTCATTTCAAACTCGTATATCCTTTGTATACTGTATATATCAGATAATTTCTTCTGTTGGTATTTGAACTGATTAAATAATTGATACACAAATCAGTTAAATTTGTGAGTCAGTGTCGGAGCTCTATAAATGTTTACGAATTTCCAGTAATGCCACTGATTTTCTCGAGAATGCTAGTTCCAACTTGCCAAACTACTTGGATTGTGATTTCTTCGAAAATCGGCGGACGCGTATTCACTTCTTTTTCATACGTTTCTCTCAGTAAATTCGGCGATTGGATCGAACACTTAAAAAACATAAAATGCAGATTTCATACAGAAATGAATTACATCAAATTCTTTAATTTCATGTAAAAATTTTCTTTTACTATTTTGTGGATACATCTACATATGTTGATAGTACCCTCCACATGAACCTCTATCAAGTTATTCTACAGGGTTATAAAAATGTCATGGAATGATTTTAATTAATTAGCCTTTTATGAGACGCATGCAACTATGAAAAAATCTAAGCTCTCTCATATTCACGTTAAAAACAAAAATAAAGTTGATGGAAAAATGTCCACGCTGTTTTAATGCCATCTTTTTCTGTGCAGCTTTTGTACATATTTCTCATTTCATATGGGACTTAGGACCATTTTATGATCCGTAGCAGCTTTTTGCATGCTTAACATCACTTTTGTAGAAAAACAAAGTGAAAGCAAGGGACATGAAGGAAAGCGTCAATACAACGCTATTTAACATTAGTTGAGTGTCTCATCTAGAATTTTTATGTCGCTGCAGTAGGAATGCTGACAATAATCAAAGGCTGTTTACTCTAAAACAGCAACTACACCAGTAGGGGAAAAAATAAAAAAATAAGGAAAACGCAAATAAAATCTAATTTTGTGGTCACATTGCGCTTAGCGTAGGGATTAACGGCTCGTATTTATGCCCGCTTGGTAATAAATGAACGCAGACTGGTCATTTTTATGCTGAATGAATTGTAGGGGGAAGGGGGGCGAAAGGCTTTGCAATAGTTAAACCTTAAAGAGTTTATATTTAGCAGCGTAATCTAAGTACTATTAGTAAACGAGCTAAAACTGTGGGTATATATCGCTCATTCTTTAAACAACTGCACACTATTTTTTTTTTCTTTTTTAAATAGTGTAAATTTTTTGAAGCGGAATATCTCATAAACTATGGGGGAAAAATTGGCCGTGATAATTGAAAATTTAATTCAATATTACTTGAAAACGGCACCTTCAGTTTTCATAGCATAACATATGGCAGCTTCGCAAGCCATAGTGGTTTTGCATCAAAATTTAATATGTTTATAAAATTTACCTTGACGAAATATAAATCTGAAAAAAAATTCATATATTTTTTTTAAAATATCTCGGATCTATTTTCGGAGATCTAGCCAGCAGAAGTTGCGGATATAGCTTTTACAAAAAGCGGTATAAGTTGGGAAGCCCTTGAAAGGAAACTTATTAAGGTATAAAATCAATATAAAAAACTGAAATTTGTTGTAGGTATAGCTTTCGAGATGAGATATGTTCACATTTTTTGTCGTTGTGTTATAGTAGTTGTTGTCGTTATGGTAGTAGTTTTTGTGGCTATTGAAGTTGTTCTTGTCATAGATGTTATTGTTGTTATGGTAGTAATGGTTATTGCTGTTGTAACAATTGTTGTTATCCGCAAATCACAAAATTTCAAAAATAGTTTCTTCAGTTTGTTTTTTTATTTCCCAATAAAAAAGGGTTAGTGACAAGAAATATTAAAGAAATGTCACAACAGGCTAAAGGAAATTAAGTGAGCTTTCTTAATATTGAAAAAACATTATAGGTTAATAGCACATTTTTTGAAGAAAATAACGGTTAATCAAACCAAAAACATTCAAAATTTTACTAAAATCGAAAAATGTACATGATATCCAAATTTTGGAAATTTATTTAGGCGTTCTCTACTTAAAACAGCTTTTTATAAAAGCTATATTCGCAACTTTCTATGGCTATATCTCCAAAACTAGATCCGAGAGACACTTTTTTTAAAGATTTAGTTTTTAACCTTTCCTTTAACAAACTCAGACAATTGTCGCTAGTTATAGTAAACATGTGGCATCATTTCTTTTTTAATGTAAATCTGCACGCACTTAAAAAAATCTGAATATGTATTATAAAAACAAAAAAAGGAAACACTTACATTGATATTCCCTGCACTGACCAAAACTCCGGATGAAAATATTTGTAAACACTGAAATCGAACCATGAGAGAACCACCGCGGTTTCTACTCTCACGCTACAACTGCAAGGCACTAACACAATGAAATGCTTTTCAATAAATTACTTTTAATGCACAAAACAAAATTATGCAAATTTTAACAAAAAAAAAAGAAAATTTAATATTTAACACTTATTATTTTTTAAACAAATTAAGATTTTAAGCAAATGGCATTTTATTTTGTAATAAAAACACAACAACAAAAGACTGCACTTGCACTAGCGGCGCTGCCGACGTCGCCACTTCATAAAGGATTTTGCATTTTTAACAAATATTTATGAAGTATTTTATTAAATACATCACAAGGAACTAGTCAAAACACAAAGTTGACTATTTTTCACAACTTATTTTCAATAATAACGCGAAAAGTGTAAATTTTAGCTTGAAAAATAAACTTGCATTTTGTAAAAGAAATTGAAACTAAAAAATGAGAGTTGACAGTGTTACCAGCTTTTAAGTCGGAACTAAAAATGTAAACTGCGAATGATGGAATTTATACCAAATAGAAGTGATTTTTCAAGAAACACTAAATACTAAATTAAAGCTTTGCGACTAAAAAAATTTAATCGACGGAATGCAAATCCCAAAAAATTAAAATCCTTAATATTCGTTCAAGCAGTAATTTACATGGTTTGTATTGTATAATAGTTTAATGAATAATTAAAGTAATTTTGCACATAATTTATTTTAAAGCATTTTCATTTTAGGCTTAGTTCACACGAGCGTTTTTTTAACGCGCATTTTCCACAACGCATGTTTTAGTATAACTGCAGCGTTAATAAAAACAACGTGTGTTCCAGCGCGCGTTAAGTAAACGCACATTTATGGTGTGACTCATTGCATATACATATTTTTGTGGAATGCCGAAACGCGCGTTAGCTAACGCACGTTGAAAAAACGCTCGTGTGAACCTATCCTTAAACTCTCAGGATTCAATGCAACGTGGATTTTGCTGTATAGGATAAAGTTTACTTGTTTATTTTTGCATATTTCGTTGAAGTAACTCTAACGTTTAACATATGCCACTTCATTTTGTATTATTTTCAAAATTTTTTTATTTTTAAATAGGAACATTTGGTTAATGAAAATAAATGATACTCGAAGCTATTTATTTATAATATTGAAATTTAAGCCTCGATAGCCATTTACCTAAATTATTCACTGATGTAATGCGCTCAGAAGAGAAATGGACGTATCTAAATAAAACGCATTTCGAGGTAATTGATGTTTTGTTTATATCAATTTGTTGAAATATATGTAAAATTGCGATTGAGGAAATTCTCTGTGCAGATTTTTTATAGGTTTGAACTAAGATACTGGCATTTGGGGCAGTTCATTAGATGCGTAATGTCTTAAGCTATCCGATGCCATCACGCATATGATTTTTTTTTTTGAGATACGTCTATTTCGCTTCTGAAGGCAGTGAAGGCGTCATAAGTCTATCGCTTTTCAGCATAGCATACAAAAAAATATGGAAAAGAATTATTTATTTTTTTAATTACAAAATTAAATACGTGAATCGATTGGCTCAATAGTCAGCAGAGAGAGCTACCCGACCTTCTTGAGAAGTGTTTTGATCCCATTTTATGAAAAAAGTTTTACTGTAGCAATCGATATGAAAACGGATTTTGGAAGTAACCATCCCGTCCCTATTTTCTCTTCATTTTTTCGAATAAAAATTTATTACGACACTTAATGGGAAAATGTCAAAAAGGAACTTAGGATGTCACCAGGTGGTGCCTGACCTCCTTATGTGGTTGCTTAAGAGCATTTTTCATAAATAAGTTAGAGGGCGTTCAAGTATTACGTAACGCAATTTTGGGGAGGGGGTCTTGTGAAACCTTACGATGCGTTACAGGAGCGGTAGGGATTTCGAACAACGCGTTACTTGACATTGTTTTTGAAGTGAAACTTTTTTGGCGCGAGGTGATTTGAAATTCAAAATTTTGTCTTCAAAAATTGCATTACGTAATACTTGAACGCCCCCTAACTGCACTGATGGAAAGAGGTCGAAAATTATTTTGGACATTACCAGTTATAGCGACCTCCATTATTATGATACATTTCATTTTCTCAATAATTTTCACTTAATATTAAAAAATAATTGGATATAAATTCTGAAAATGAATTATAAAAACAAAGAAGAAAACACTCACATAAATATTCCCTGCACTGCCCAAAACTCCGGAGCAAAATATTTTGAAAAAACTGAAATCGAACTATGACAGAGCCACTGCGGTTGCTACGCTCAAGCCGCAACTGTAAGGTACTCCCACAATCAAAGGCTTTTTAATGAATTTCTTTTAATAAACACAACAAAATTATGCAAAATTTAACAAAAAAAAAAGGAAAATTGAATATTAACACATGTTACTATTTGAGCAAATGAAAAAGTTTCCAAAAAATGGCATTTAATTTTGCAATAAAAACACAACAACAAAACACTGCACCTGTACTAGCGGCGCTGCCTATGGCATCGCTTTGAATAGGAATTTGTACTTTCATTGAATTTTATTAAAATATTTTACTGAATTTAACACAAAAAACTTGTCAAAACATAAATTTCATTATTTATTAAAACATATTTTCAATATTATTGCGAAAGATACGAAGTTTTTGTTGAGAAAATAAGCGTAATTAATATTGAAACTAAAAATGACAGTTGATTAGGGTTGCCATGTTTGGATCTATAACTGTTAACTGCTAATGTTGAAATTTTTGCAAACAAGTAGTGATCTTTCAATAAACACTAGAAACTAAATTAAGATTTTCAACTACTTAATACGCTCAATTGATAGAAATAAATTCCCAATATTAATTTCCTTTTTACTAAATCATTCAGTTTTAACTTATCTCTTTTGCCTTAACGCTCGCGCATCCCTCATTACCTTTATTAACAAATTATACGTCTAATTTAAATGACCGTCTAATATTTTATTTTTTATAATTTTATTATTTCATTCATTTTTCAACATCTTCATTTCCTTCTCGCCGCACAACCAACTTCAATTATACGGGTTTTTCAAATTTTTTAGCGTCATATTTTATGCCAAACATAATGAAGATGCAAAGAGGACAAACAATAAAAGAGACATAGTAGCAAGAAAAAAAATTACGTTGGCGCCTAGCTCGACATCAATTTTTGCTAACAAATCACTTAATGCGTCTCTTTTGCACTTTATCATTGTCACATTTTCTGTCTCTTTTGCTTGGAATGATGTAAAAGGAAAAATCTGATTTTTATTCTGTATTTTTTTTTTTAAATATAAAAAATGTCCTTTGGTATCATGCTAAATACACATACATACAAACATATTTATGCAGTTGTTTTGCTTGTTGTTGGTATTCCCAACATCCCTGCGCTTTCTATGGTTTTTCGTTAACTTAATGCCTGGCCAAAATAGGGGCAACAAAAATTGTTGCTACTTGGTGGCGCTTTGCGTTTTCACGCTTTGATTACTGACGCCTACTGTTCGCGCCTGGTTGTAAAAACTTTTTGTGGTGTCCAAGGACTTGAGTTACATCCCTTAGCTTGTTTTATGCGCTTTTAGAGTTTTTTATTCAAACTTTTTTTTTCGTCAAAAAGACAAATATTGCAACTTTTATGTGATTTTATAGGACTTTATTATTGACTTTTATTATGTGAGCATAACATAAAAATGAACAATATGAAAATGTTTTGGAATTTTTAAGCCGGTTTTTAAAATTTGTACAATATTTATAGGAATGCCATTGATACTACATGTGATCAAATTAGCGGTATTCACAATCCGGAACAATTGATGTGGCTGATGGGCAGAGTTGCAGATTTTCTCTTAGCAACAACATCTAATAGAAAAAAGTATTGCTCTTCTATCGCTCTGCACATTACTTCCATCACCAATAACAAGGGTCTGCAAGGTTTTGTTCTTGGGCAGATGGAAGTCACTTCTAATAGAATTTTTCTCAAAACTGGCCCATCACGTCAGGATTTTCAAATATTTGAGCTTAAATACTCATTAAATGGCGTTTTCGGCCATTTTAGAGGTTATGTTTAGGATTCAAAAATGTTTCTACTCTATCTCTATAATGCAAAAATCAGCTGTTTGTACGAAATTTAAAAAAATCGCTGTTTTTAATTTAAACAGCAAACACAATGGAAGCGAGATGCGAGTGCGAGATAAAAGAAAATCAGATCCCATGATAGGTACTTTCTATATGTTACAGCAAGATTCGCAATGGAAGCTAAAAATACCTCTATTGCGTATCTTGCTCTAACATATAGGAAAAATCATGTTGTCTCATTTTGTTTTTTCTCGTACTCGCATTCATTGTGCTTAGCAGTTATGTTGCGACCATGGTGTAACATCCGGCTAGAGATGAATTTGAGGATTTGATGACTTCACAAAAACTTCTTTCATTGGCTACCAACCATACCCCTGTTTCAACTGAGATATAAGAAGATGCTGGCAAAGGATTGACCACACGTTCAGGAAAGACGCTCGGCTTAGACTTTTCAATCAGTGCATACGTTCCCAATGGAATAAAATTGTTGCACAGTTATATGAAATTTTAAATAAACGGTAGACAACTAAGCACAACCCACGGCACTTTGGAACTTTGCCATCTGAAATAAATATTTCTGAAATTGTCAATTGAAAATCCTTAGATTATACCCAATTTTAAAATGCAATATGACTTGAATAAAAAATGACCTTCGAAATTTATACAAAATCCAAATAGGTTCAGTTTTCTGCTACTGTTTGAATTTAACGTTTTTTTTTTTGTTCTTTTTAACCATAAAATACTCGTAACAACCGAAATATGTAAAACATAAGCAATGTTGGCCAAGAAATATCTCAACATAATTTGCATAAATTTATGCAGAGCAAAAATATTTCATAAAGTCACAAAATAAAAAATTTTTTTATAATAAAAACCATCATGGCAAAACAAATACGAGATGTGTAAAAAGCAAAAATCCTTGTTTATTCATTTACTTTACCCATACATGTGTGCATATCCTGCAGCTAAATACAAATTTACAATTATTTTTGTTGTATTTGTTGTGCGCACATAAAATGCGAATAAAAATTTGATTTTTTTTTTTTATTTTTATTTAAAAATTTTTATTTTTGGTTGTCCCAAAAATTTATCATCATCATTGAGTTGCCATCATATCTATGTATGTATGTGTGTATACTTCATATTTATATTTTTGTAAGTCCTAGAAGACATCATCATAAAGTTGAACGATGGCAATGGAAAAGTGAAGAACATGTCATTGTGACACGCGGGAAATATATAAAAAAAATAAGCAAATGATTACTGCAAGTAGATGGGTATAAAAATGTTGATTTATAAAAGTTAATTCTATGTTTGTTTATGGCTCGTAAATTTAAGTTTAAAGTAGTAAAAATACTTTTCTCAACAAAAATCAATATGGTTTATTTAAACTTGCGAATAAAAATTATTCTTTGCTTAAATTTTCAAGCAAATTCTCTGTACTATGTTACCTGTAATACTCGTATAATAAACGATGGATAGCAAGCGACTAACTTAAAACAGCGTTATAACGACTGACTTAGCAGAAGTCTTAAAGGTTTTTAATGAGTGGCTAAGTATGTTAAGTCAAAAATGTTAAGTCAAAAATGTAAGTAATTCTGACTGATAAATAATAAGAGACTCGCAAGCAAATAGACTGATTTCTGAAGCCTTCCGGGTCTCAACACCCCTCCTGCCAACCTTTAGCCTGAAGAATTTAGCGGTGTGAAACTATTCGGTCCTGCTGATTTGAATATATTTATCTATTTAAATCAATTTTCGCTTTCGTTATCATTACCTCTAGCCCAGAAAATAAGTGTATGGAAGAATTATCAAGGTCTTTGTTGCCGAGCCTGTTCAAAAATCGTCTGATTTTCTTGAATTGAATTGATCTCTAGATAGAATTACACTAAGCCTTGCAGATCCTTAGAAGGTTTGATAAATGGACAAAAATCTGTTAATATCATTCATTATTATTGCTTGGCTCTAACTGGAAAGTCTTTCGACTTTCGAAGAGTCGTGGTTTCTTACTATATATTGTTGGACAGTATTATTTGAAGGCAGCTTTCTCAATGTTCCTTCTGGAACTTCTTTAAGATGTGCTACAAAACGTCTGGAAACATTTCATTGATCATTGTTTCCCTCAACCCTGAGTAGGATATAGGACAGCAACATATCTCTTCCATCTAGATATTTCAGCAGTGACGACATTTTTCTCTGTGGCGCTGCTCATTCTAATACTGATGACGTTCACGCTGTTCTTGGTCTTCCAACTTGCCGTATGTGACCAATGCAGCACCATTTGAACAGTCTTATCACAACATCTACATAACTGCATTTGGCTCATTTTACGTCACAATTCCTGGTTGATATAATTTCTGGAGACCGTTTGAAAAGCTTAACCATTTGAAATATGCCAATGATATCTGCTTCTTGGCAAGTACCATCAGCGGGCTAAATGAGACGGGTCAATCACTGCAGAGAAATGGAGAGTCAAAGGCCCGTTCCCACCATATGTTATTGGGATTGCATTTGCCCTCCCCTCCCCCCCGCCACGAAACGTCGGGATGATACGGTGCTGGGGAGTCAGTCTAAGCATCAACGGCAAAAGACAAAAATAATGTCCACAGGCCGCTCCATTCAGCAGCTCATTATTCTGAAGCAGACGCCAATTGAGAAGGCTGAACAATTTAATTACCACGCATATCATCTGATAGCGGAATGGGAACATTTAGTAATAAATTTATTTTTAATTTGAAAAACTCACGAAACTTTTCTTGGTATGTCAGCTTTTTTGTGGATAAACAAAGATTTTTATATAAGTTATATAAGTAAAATAACTTTTCGTGAAGTGTCACTAACGAAAAATAAATTTTCTGACCCTAACTGATGGAAACAATTACATGAAAGGCACAAAAATCTGTTAAGTATTTCTTAATTGAACTTACAGCAATCTCTTTTTTTTTTAAGAAACTGCTACGAAAAAGGCATAACTTCTTCTTCATATAAGAAAAAAATATAACGTATATTAACTTCTACGACACCGCAGAAGTAGGGCCCCTTAAAATAATCCTCTTGTAGGATTAATGCATTAACAACTTTGTCAACATACAAATCCCAAAGGCATTAACATACGCCATAAATTTTTAAATAGACCTAAGAAAAGTTTTTTTTTTATTAATATTATGCATATTTTTTTCACGTATAAATACTTTAAAGTAACCAGAATGATGACAGCTATAACAACAAATAAAACAACAGCAGTTCTTGCTATAAACACACAAATTAACCCGGACAAACACGAACTTGATGATAGAAACAAATAAAAAAAAAATTTAATTTTTAATTTGTCTCTAATCCTCGAAGGAAAACCCACAAAAAAAATGTCCCCAATGTAAGAGAGAAAATAGCAGAAAAATATTTTGCCAAAAAGTGCAGAGGGAAAAGTTACGCTGTCTAAGGATTCAGATTGAAGAGAGTTGCCAATAAGGCCAGCTATAAAAGGACCTACAAATATACCACGTACACCCATAGCAACATAAACTTAGACCTCGAATATAAAAAAAAAAAGTAGCGCGCGAGAAATATAATTTTAACTAAAGACGTCATAAATTTACAGCGACGACACACTGTTGGAGGCGACAAAAAAAATCAACGAAAACAAACGAACTCACAAAAAAGGACGTTAAGAACTTTTATTTCACATTTCAACAGCCAAAAGCAACATGATTATTTATGTGTGTATATGGAGCCTTAAGATCAACGCTACACGCGACACACCAACACAACAAAAATAAATAAAAAGTAGCATACCCAGTTGTCGCTGCTAACCAAATTTCCACTTCGTCGCCATTTTTAACATTTGCCACTTTACGAGAAGGTTAGACGTGGCAAAAGTCCCAGCGTAGACATCACACTACTGGGTCTATCCATCCCAGCAAACATTTGGAAGATCTTTTACATATATGAAAATACATTTATAGCTTTACTAGAAGAGTTTTAAAAGATCAAACTTTAGCGCAATTAATAAGCGAATCTATTAACACTCTTGAAGAAGATAAAAAACAAAAAAAAAAAAGAATCGATTTTCAATCATCATCATCGAATCTTCGATTACATTATATGAATTCATCTTCCAGGCTATGAATTTATAACTATTCTAGTAGAGTAAAATTGGCATTTTAAGTATTTCTTAAATTTCACTTATTTCATTGCATTGTAATTCGATATTATCTTTTCGTTATTTACATTGTATACGAATTTTGATTACTTGTTGGAAGCTAAAAACGGTGTCAGTGCTGCTGGACCGGTGCTCTGGGATCCTAATCTGTAATGCGATTCTAAACAAAAATATACCACAATTGAATAAATTATACTCTAAAAGGCATCGCATTACAGAGTAAAGCATTACAGAGTAAAGCCCATATATTCATGATATGTTAAGTGAACTTGCTATGGCTAGTCGCTAACATCGGACAGTTTCTCGCAATCAAAGTATCACTTCACATCAGAATATGAGCTCACATGCAATCAAAGCCATCGTCTCGGCGACTGAAAATACCTCTTCCGCGTTGTTTGCTGGGTCAGTTATTATACATGTGACGTTGCACAGTGTTTGATTTTAATATTTTTTTTAAATAAATTACCTAATTTTTAAAAACTAAGTATCCTTATGTTCAACCTAAGACCTCTAGTCACTAACGTCTTCACAATAAAATTTGAATTATACATCTTTGCTATCTAAAACGAGAGTATAGTGTGAACAGTTTTGCTTAGGAGATTTTTATGGAATTGAGAAATCGATCTCTGAGATTGAACCAACAATTATTTTTGGCATGTGGGTATCAGAATTGCTGAAGAGTCTTCATAGAATAAAAAACAAGCGATCTCAAAATCGGTTGATATCAATTTCTAGATTTTTTATATATTGCATATGGGCATTTCCACGAAAAATAATGTTTTTGTTCCGTGCGAAAGCCTTGGTTTTTTGCAATTGTCTTGAAACTTTTGACTTTTTTTACTTTAAATGTGTTTGACGGTCCCGTTAGAGCCATGGAAATGCCCATATATGTACATATGGAACGTTTCACGTCAAGCGGATAACCTTCGCGGCCAAAAATTGGCTTGACCGATCAAGACGTACGAGGTCTTAAAATGTTCTAAATAAAATAATAAAATGCTTCTATAAGCCGAGTGGCCCGTTGAGAAATTCAAAATGGCGGAAAAAATATGGCGACTGCAAGCCGAAGAAAAATCGAGTGTCGAGAAATAAAAGCTTGTAAAAATAAAAATAATTCACAGCCGATCGGGTCGTTTCTTGGCTCAAATTGTAGCTCCTAAAAAGCTTTCATGGTAGGTTGGCAGAATCCAAGATGGCGCTCCAATATGACAGTCAAATATTCAATATGGTGGCCAAATTTTTAAAAGCCAACCGATTTGCACCAAATTTGATATACGAGGGTCTTGGGGGCCACTGATCACGAATCCATGGTCAAATTTGACAAAACCAAGATGGCCGATCCATTTTTTTAAAAATCAACCGATTTGCACCAAATTTGATATACGGGGGTCTTGGGGTCATTGATCACGATTCTGAGGTCAAATTTGACAAAAACAAGATGGCCGATTCATGATGGCGGACGTATTTTTTTTTTTTAAATCAACCGATTTGTACCAAATTATTTATACGGCGATTTTTAGGATCGCCGATTATGAATCTGAGGCTATATTCCGAAAAATTTTCAAATTCAAAATTGTGTATTCAATCAGGCGGACGTATTGTTTAAAAATCAACCGATTAGCACAAAATTTGGTATACGGGGGTTTCTGGGGTCGCTGAATACGAATCTAAGGCCAGAAAATTAAAATTCAAGATTGCGGACCCAATATAGTGGATTGGGTTATTGAGTTTTCGCGATATCAGGTCCGCCTGACCTTGGATTCGTATTCAGCGACCCCAGAATCCTCATGTAATGTAGGCAAGCATTGTACAAATAATGGGCGTGGTTTCTCTTTTAACAGCTAAAGAACTTACATCCTATAAGGAACTTATTTGCGAGGTAGGGTCGAGTACTTTAAATGGCTCCTTTTAAAATTGACTAAGTCAACACTGTGCCATGACTTTTGTGTAACACAACATCGTAGCCAATAAATGCAGAAAAAAAAAGGTGTCATTGCGTTGTCGTTTTGTTACGATGTGTGTTGGACCACGTTATATGGCAATGCGTTACATTATGTTACGTTGTGCTGCGTTGTGTTGCGTTGCGTTGTATTGCGTTGACTAGTGACAAATGGCTGTGATGATGTTTTTTATTACCTAACCTATCTGCCAAACTGTCTATGGTCGTTGGTGTATATGCTCGTATATTTGACTGTTAGCTTGATGGAACACTTTTTTTTTCATTTTTTTTTTACTATTGGACTCGAGGTCTGGCCTGATGGCTGACTGCCAGCCAGCCTGCTGCCTACAATGCTACCCCAATACATTTTGGTGATGACATTTTTCTCGATTTGGTTTTGTTTTTTCCTGCCGCTGGTTTTATGCCCTTAAAATGGCAGCTCGTAAAAATGTTTCATTTCATTTATGCTAAATTCGTTTTTGTAAATCTGTTATTTTAGCGCGTTACAAAGTGCAAAAAGTAGGGTAGCAGGAGGGCGGGAGTATGGAAATGTGCATGAAGTATGTTGTTGTACATTGACGTTGAACAAATTTTTCAATTGCATATAAAGAAGAGTTGAAGTCATCACAGGTATTACTCCGGTGTAGAGCTTAGATTTTATTAGCGCCTGTAAAAATTTACTGTAATTTTTTTATATTTTCTACTTAAAATAAAAAAAATAGCTTAAGGAGCTTTAAAATAATCACCATAAAACATGAAGGATGATTTTCTTGCTAGAAGAAAATTTGCATATCATGAGATTATACTTTTTGAATGGGTCATTTGCTGGCTGAAACAAATAATTCCCAAATGAATATGAAATGAAATTTGTATGAAATATATGAAGTAATACTATTGTAGGTGGGACGCGCTTAATTAACAGCTTCTATGTAAACGTAGAAGATGATCAACCACATCATTACCTACTACTCGCTATTATCCCATAATGGCCTCATAGACGGCAACAACTGTTTAACGCCTGATGTTGTAATTTGTTTAAATACATACTTTTAATATATACTTTTATTCATTTTATTTCTTTAAAATGCTGATATTTTTCTTGCATATCGTTTTATCAATACGCAAAATATATAAAAAATTATCTTCTCTTATGATACCTTAGAATTATGTCATATGACTTTGTCTCAGATTTCCTGTCCAACCAACTTTATATTTCATTAATTTTAAGTGATTTTAAAATTCATTCAACAAATTATATGTATATTCTCATGGACACTACTACACACAATAACAAGAGGTACATCCTTGTAATATTTTCATTCAAAAAGTAATGAAAATTTTCAAACAATGAAAAGAGTAGAAAGAGGCCAACTAGCAAGCAAAGCATCCGTTGCTTGGACAGACAAAATCGACCGAACGAACCAACTTTACCTGATGTTACCTTCAGGCCAATCAGGCATGAAAGCCATTATTATTGGAAAAGTATTTATAAAGTAATAAAAAGGAATCAACATTTCATTGATGTAGACAAAGACACAAGCATTATACAGCCAACAAAGTTATAAAGTAAAATATAAAAAAAAATAGGGAGAAAATACAACCACTACTCCATATATATTTTGTAATATTGAACAAAGGAGTAAAAGGATAAAAGGAAATTTACGCACAGTATTTACTCGATAATTGCAATTGCGTTATATCAATAAGTGATTTTTCGGTTATCGCATTTTTTTCCTTAAAAGTTACGAAATATGGGTGCATATTCATAAACATATTTAAGACACAGCCAAAAACTCGAGCAATGAGATCATTTCAGAGGTGGCAATAAGCTTTTAGCACAATTATATTCGCAAAAGAGTTAAAAATAGAGAATAAAATCCTCACATGCGGCAAAATAAAAAAAAAATAAATTTTATTGGCTTAAAATGCGCAAAGCTCGTGTTCAAAAGAATTGTTGCAGCTATCGAGTCATTACTGTATGCAGCTTTTAAAACTAAGTCCCATATTACAGCATGTACTCGTACATTAACAAGAAAAATAGTTACAAAATTTAAAAGCAATTTATAAAGGGTGATTCAATTACAGTTTTTGTAATCTTTTTTTTTTCCTATTTAGGAAAATCTTTGTTAATTTTTATTAATCGAATAATTGATGTTAAATATAAAATTTTTTTTGACGTACAGTTTTATCCAATATGTAATGACTTAATCTTGACGAGACAAAATTTTTTTAGTTATTTCTATTTTGCCTAATTGTGCCGAAAATCAATAGAAGTCGTTAAAACTTTGTTCCTATGAGTTTTTTGCGTATATCTAATAATTCGTAAGCTTTTCAAGAAAATTTCTTATATCAAATGAAAGCTTATACAATTTTCAATAAATTATTTCTCAATCATTTATTTCATAAAACGAAGAAGGTGCAATGCTGGTAATAGTAAATCTATTGAAGATTTGGAATAATTTGCGGTTTGCGACGCTGTAGTGGAATAACTATAGGTTTTATGGAATAAGTGTACAGGTTATGATTTATAGAAAATTTTATAAGCTTTCATTTGATATAGGAATTTATTTTGAAAACTGCATATATTTAGAGATATACGCAAAGCACTTATCAAAAAACCGACTGTCGGCACTATTAGAGATAATCGGTATCATAAACTAAAAATTCTCCCATCAATATTACGTAATTACCTATTGAATAAAATTATATTTCAGAAAATTTTATGGGCAGCGAAAAATCTAATGTATAACAATCTTTATTAATGAAAAAAATACCAATCCAACGGCCACCTTTGAACTCTTCGCAGCAGTTGATCCTTTCAAGCTAACTTTTGATAGCATTTTCGCCTTATTTCGGGTGGATTTCTGTAGTCTCTCAACGTTTCATATTTGTCAGCATAGACATGACTCTTAATATAACAGCACAAAAAAAAACGGCGTTAAATTGCAGGATCTTGGCGGCTGGTTGACGTCACAAAACGTGATATAATGCAATTCGAGAACTTTTCACGCAAAACAGCCAAGTTCTGTTAACCATATGAAGCCACAAGTCTTTCAGATCATTATCTTCAGTTTTGCGTTATAACAATATGTTATCATGTGACTATAGCGCTCACCATTGACTGTTACATATCAAGATATTGTAAGAAATGATGCTCTATGACTGCCTGATCCCGATTTGGCTTATTAGCATACTTAGAGAGATCGAAATATTTCACAACAAAGAAGGACATTTTCAACAACTCCCTGTAGGACAATTTATCAATTTTGACGTGTTGAGCAATTGATGCGATTGATTATTGACAACTGTCAGTTTCATAGGACTACCATCATAAGTAACTCGAATTGGACCGCCCTTTCTTTCTTTCTTTCTTTTGGAAAAAAAAACCCTTGTTCAATGAGATTAAGCCAAAAGAACAATGAATATAACTTCAAAAAGAAAAGTTTAAAAAAAAGGTTCAGGAAATGTCTTAAAGTTAAAAAAAAAACCTTAGTTAAATGTTTAAAAATAGCAAGTAACAATTAAACTAAAAAAAAAAATTATAAAAAATCATAAGAAAAATAGGAAACGCTAATAAGAAAAAAAGAAGAAAAATTGTAAACCTGAAGGAAATTTTAGCCCAAAGGTAAAAACAAAACAAATAGCCATAAAATAAAACTTGGCAATAAAAGAAACTCATGGAAAAGTATTGAACTTTTAAAACATACTGAGCATAGTCTTACACACCTACATACTTTGAATGGTCAGTAAGAAAATGCTGTAAGATGACTCAAATTGGTAGCTCCTAAACTGCATTTTGAAACTAAGTAGATACTTTCAAGCTATTTTTGAGAACTTTACTTGCGACTCTTAAACTTTTTAATCTTTAAATGCAGATACCAAAATAAACAAGAGTGCTGGACTATAACTTTGTTCGGCAAAATTGATCAGGACAACTTCTTCTTTCGGGATTGTACTGTCGCTTCTCTATTTCCAAGACACTGTTGAATTTTGTAGTATCAGAGTTATGATTTTTGATATCGGTTTGTTACCTTGCTCCCAATTCGATGATTTTTGTTTTCGATTTCGTTAATCGATGACTTGATATATTTCCTTAATTCCAACTGGATCAATCACACTCTTCAACCGTTAATATTTTTATTATTGCCTTACAAAGATTTACCAATAATTATAAAGAGCTTTTGTAAAACATTGAACGGTCTTGAACTAAAATCAACCTCAAGAAATCTCATTATATTACAGCAATTACTATTGGCATAAAGGCGAAGAAGAAGAAGAAAAAGAAGTACCACCACTCTATATGTTCGTATCATTCACATTTTAAATTTACCGCATACTATACACCCTAATCAATCATGTGGTAAGGGATGCTCATACCAATCTACTCAATGAAACCAAATCGATGCAAGACAATAAGGCCAAGAGAGAAAAAAAATTTAAAAGTTTTGTAATTAAAATTGGAAAATTTTCAGATATTTCTTCAACGTTTTTTTTTATTTTTCTTACCATTTAAAAAGTTACTACTTGTGAGGCAGTGAAGGTTACCCTCAAACAAACAGAAAAATGTTGTTGTTGCTGGGCAATCAAAACTTCTTTCTTAGTACTTTCTGCAGTGATGAATACCGCCAATAGTACCAATAAAGAGTACAAAAAAATTTTATTTTTTTTTTATTTTTACAACGTCCATTAAGATACTCATCGTAGTTGAGCTGCGCACGAGATTGTGCTTTTCTGTTGCAGACTTTTTCGTTAAATGGACAAAAGACATAGTGGAGCAAAGATATTAAAGCCGATACAAATACTTAAACGAAAAATCAAGAAAGATATTTATTCCAAATTCTATAATTAATCTATAAGTAGTAATCGAATAGGTTGTAAGCAATTTCTTTTTTTAAATGAGTGATCACAATTTTTGAGTACGATCCTTTTCGAATCATCGGCCCCCACCTCTGTAAAATCTCTCTCCAATGTGGCTAGATCTTCCGTAGGTTCAGAGAATTCTTTCTCTGCTATGCACTCGCTCACATAAAAATGAACGAATGCTCGATGTTTGTACATTACATCGAGTTTATAGTTGTGATTGATATGTAGATGCCACCAAAATGACTGTTAGATTGATAGAGGCAAATTCCAGCTTTTATAGTAGATACCAATTTTATAGCCAGTTGGCCACCATTCCACAAATTGTATATATCGTTTAGAATTAATGACTGATACAGCGGCACTAACATCTTTTGGAACAACACCTACACGGTATAACAGGCCATATATTTCCCTTCCGTGGATCACACTTAATCATCATGTCACCAAACTCAAACCTAGCATTTGTCAGTTAAAGAACAATTTTCTGTTGAAGTTGATAATCATCAATAGCGCTTCTGTCCAGAGAACGAGCAGGCGCTCAAGGAGCGTAAAAATGCGAACGATCAGGCGCTTAAAGAGCGTAAAAAGCCTACACGTATACAAAATTGATAAACAAATCATCTATACATGCTTATCGTGAGAGCGTTTGCTTGTGATAGTGAGCGCTACTGGTCAAGATTCTCCTCTTTGCTCCCATCCCTTTAACTTTGCCATTGATTATAATTTTTTCTCCCGGTAGTGAATACCATTCTCCCTGGTCGATTTAACCGTATTGACTCAAAAAATTTCAATGCCTCAGGCCCTCGGATCCGTAGCACATAAAAATATATAAAAAGGAGTAGTTTGGGAAGGTTAGGAAATCAATTATTGTGTATAAAATGCTTAGCTGACCCACTAAGCCAAGAGGAGACTTTGCACGCAACCATTCGGAGACAGAATTTTCATCCGTATCTACTACGGCAGGCCATATTAGAGATCCGGTCCGGATATGGGTAGTCGGATCACGCCCGGATAGCTTTGAATCCAAGCTATCCAAGCCTAATGCGGCACTGATTAGAACGAGTAAGAATCTGAGTCCGTATCGTTTACGATTGGACCTATTGCAGATCCAGTCCGGACTTAGATAATCAGGCCCGGACTTGGGCAATCGAATCAGGACCAGATAGGTAACGCATGAAGCCAGTCCAAGACATGTCAAACATGTCTGCTCGTAATAGGTTCCGCCATTACTAACTTATCCCGAGCTGAGTTTGGCAAGGCTGGGCAGTCTTACTCGTAGTAATAACATTGTCAAACTTGACGTCAGGTAGAGCTCTCAAGTGACCGGGATTGACCCGGCTAAGCCAGTGATTTTATGACAAGGGCCTGGTAGGAATTGAAAAATTTCTAAAATATCCGGAAATCGAACGATTTTTGTGACATGAACTTAAACGAACTACAAAAAAAAGTGTCATCGAGATTTTTTCTCACATCAAAAGTGAAGTTTTTACCATATTATGAATTATTTTTTTAATATTGCTGACCAAACAAAAAAACAAAACTTTTTCCCACAAAAAAAAAAAATTCTTTTACCATTTCAGGTAAAGTTTTTTTATTGCAAGTAAATCCTATTAGAGAGTTGCTGGAAGAAATACGACTGCGATGTACATAGATCATGTGAAGATTAAAAAGATTCTGTAATTGCCTACAATCCTTTGGCTACGTGAGCGATTGCCAGACAAGTACAATCGCCAAAAGAAGTATGCGACAAGGCAGAGTTGATGACCAAACAAGCCAGCGAAGGAAAAGTAGGCTTAAACCATCCATACCTATGACCCGTTCGCTTTTAACTTGGCGAAATCGGTGGAGCATCATATCAGTTTAAGTTTTTGTACTATGGGCAATATTCAAGTGAATAATTCTACTGTACTTTTCAGACATCTTCAGTATCATAGTTCATTCCTGTTAATGCCAAAAATAAATGAAAGAAAATAGGTTATGTTCGATCGCGCATTCTTTCATTTAAATTTAACGTAATTATAGATTGAGTACAAAGTTCGACAAACTCTAGCGTACTTTGATGATTTTTCACAACTCCACAAAAAACAAAAGGGTCATATTGATTTTGACTCGCATTTGACTTTTTAATTTATCTGCATGCTTGCGAGCGACGCGTATTCTTGGAAGTGGAATTATCTGATTGCTTATTTGCAAAAAGGTATGGAATAACATACTGTAATGCTTTCAAAGTGTTCAGTTAAAAAACTTCCAAGAATTGCGCTGATATAACAAATAAATTGATTACAAAATGTTGCTTTTAAATGTAAAATATTTTTCACAAATATTATGATTTCTTTGAATATTAGAGAATTTGTATTTTTTTCAGTAGGATTCTTTTCTTCCTAAAATATAATCAAGCCATTTGAAAATTCAAAGAAAATTCTGGGAAATCAAGCAATTTAACGTACATACATAGTAATCTTAGTTGTAGAATAAAACAAAATTTACGCGCATAAGAATGAGACGTAAAAGTCTCACACGCATAATGAGTATTAACTGAGGGAGGAGGAGGGAGTGTATTTAGCCTTAGCGACTGTGGCAAAGATGGCAGCCACAGTAGGCTTAATTAAACGGAAACTGATTTAATTGCATATTTGATGAGCTAGCGTTTGCTTTCTTGCCTTTGTGTTTGTGTTGCTTAATTTCGTTTTTGTGTAATTGTAAGCTTGTGTTTATATAGCTGGGATTTTGTGTATGTATATGATTAGTAGGGTGTTCCTTCTAAATTTACATAGGAATTTTTCAGAAACATAAGTATTAATAAGAGCAGCTGTTTGATGAAAAACGAAAGTCCTCTATAGGCAGGAACGCACCGTGAGGGTAAAGGATGTGGGCGGAATGAAAAAAAAACAGGTCTTCATTCACCTTTTAGAAGTGAAGACTTTGAAGACCATCAGCAAACAGACCCAAGCAACCCAGTATAACTTGTGTATCAAATACTGCTCTTGCAAACTCTGGCTGTAAATTTACATAATTTCACGAAACTTATTTCATGGGAAATTTTCAGAGATTAGGAGACGTTCAGAGGTTAGGAGATGTTCAGAGATTAGGAAATGTTCATAGATTAGGAGATTTTCAGAGATATAATGGATTTGCATTGCAATTTAAACTAACATGTGTGCTTTTTTGCGCATGCTGTCATTAATAGATTAAGAATATTTTTAAATTAGATAGCATATTTCAGATACATAGTGATATCGTAAAATCAATAATGCCTGCCCATGTTATCATTAATTTAAGTTGGGTTGGTATTTTCCAAGAGTTTTTAGTTGGCATTTTCCGCTGCTTCTCTGTAGACGGTTTTATAATAATCCGCTAAATAGTCTTAACTATCTTTTTTTAGAACACGTAGAGCTTTCAATGGAGTAATAGAAGTCTTCAACTTTTTTATGTATGCCTACATTAAATATATCGGAAAATATCAAAAGTGCCATCTTGTGGATTGCGCAGTTATTAGTTACAAAACCTTAGTAGTTTTAATTTAAAAAAATGGCTTAAAAATAGACACACCCTAAAATATTAATTTACGCACATTTGGGCCTTTATTAACATGGCGCCTATATGAATACTGCGTTAAATACCATTTTGCTACCATGCTGTATGTACATACCATGGCTTTTTATTAGGTTACTCTCATTGTTGTTCTTGTTATTTAGCTTTGTTATTGTTGTTGTCATAAAGTTAACTTTAGCATAGCATAAATTGTGATGAATACTAAAAAGGTATTTTATTTATTTACCATCATTCTACATCGCCATGTACTCCTATATTTCTACGATACAACTAAATAAATCCCATTGTGCCTTTTACTCAATGACATTTGCTTGTTATTTCTGATATTTTTTATTTTATTCGTCTCTTTATTTTATTATTTTACATTGTAATTTTACGCAGCTACGTTGATTTTTATTAGCGTGTTAATTTCGTGTGCAATGAAGTCGATTTGATTCCGGAAATTAATAAAATGTACCAACTCACAGACGTTGGTTATTTCGTCGTGGAATGACACGTGGTTGGGATATGCAAAATGTGTTGAGATGTAATATCGATCTGGCAAAAAAATTAAGAATATAATTTGGTATTGCTATTTTTTGCAAAATATTGTGCAATTTTAAATATATAAATTCTCGGATGAACTTAAGTTGAATATATCATATGTAACTTTTTTGATGTTGTTCAATAGCATCCGACTTCTATCGATTTTTTCAATGTTTTTCGATACTTACTGACTTCTTTCGACTTTATTCCTATTTTTCGATACTTACCGACTTTTTTTTTTTGTTATGTCCTTTGATATTTAACGACTTTTTTTTATGTTTTCCGACTTTTATTGAGTGTTTCTGTTTTTCGATACATAACGATTTTTTTCGACTTATGACTATTCGCCTCTTTTGATACAATGCAAGACTTCCTATCAGCTTTTCAACAATGCTCCATATTATTCGATAACATAGACTTTTTTTATTTAAAGCTTTGCTTCTTTTTTGTTTTGTGGGTTCGGCCTGATAGGAAAAATTTAACCGTACGAAATTTTTCACTCGGTCATAGTCAAAAGCGACAAATTTTAATAAAGAATAACTAAGTTTAATTATTCTAATTTTTCCTTGGGCTGAGCTTATAAATGGTTGCTTCATTGCAGCTGCAGTTAGCATACAAACTTTGAAGCAACATAAATGTTAACTGTTGTCCTAATTTCTTCATTCCTCAGATTTGATTTCTTTTATTTTTTTTTTTTTAAGAACAACCATCTCGCGCACACGTCAACATCACTGGGTGAGAATCCTTTCAACTGCAGCTTTTCTTTAATTACAGTCTTCCCCTCTTGACGCTACCAACCGAGCTTCAATGCAGTTGCAATTTGATGTTATGATGCCTTTCTTCAGTTTGCGTTTCCAACATACAATCAAGCTAAAATTTTAAATTAAATTTGAAAATTTCTTGATTCACATTTCATATCTTGGCATTACATTTTTTCTTTCATTTGTTTTTATTCCATTTGTTTTGTTTCTACTACCAGCAATGCTATCTTATATAACAAGAGAAAAAAATCTCATCAGTAGCTTTATATGGAACCTTAAGAGTTAATGTTGTTGTTGGCAAGTGTGCGAAAGGGGAGCAGAAAGACTTAAATGAATGACACCGTTGTTGCCAACGCATTTTAATTGAGTGCTGTAAATCATTTAAAAGCTATGATTTTTTAAAATTTAAAACGAAATTGTCCGAAATTGACAAAACTACTCTTTTGCTAGTAATACGGATGAGACTAAGCCCTAACACACTAAGAAAATCAGTATACAATTCATACATTTAACCTAGCCAAGCAAAGGCTTACAACAGATCATTGGATGTTTCGAGAAAAAGCGCAACAGAAGTAACTGAAATTAGAAAGGGAACACTCTGTTAACCCTCGAACTTATCATAAGAAGTCTTATTATCCATTTTAATTAAAAATCCCCCACCTTTCACGATTGCAATCGCTTAGCCATGTTTTAATCGGAAACACATTTTCAATGTTAAATTTCATGTGCTTTGTTTATCATTTACAACAATTCACAAGTCGAAGAAAAACTTTACATACTTAAGCTTTACTTAAACGATGTAATTATTGAGGCTCTACTGTTTACATAATTTATAAATTTAATAAGACAACTGATTCTTGTGTTAATGCAAGTGTAACTCTTTTTCCAGTTTACACTCTTCCCGAGAGTCCTGGAGTAGAATGAAAATACTAATGTCATATGCTACATTCATTTCGTCTGGACGGATTGTTCATTCTGGAACTTCCGTAACATTTCTACTTAATGTCTGTCAGTAGGTCAGTCTAAACGGAACCTGTTCTTGATGTAGCCCTTCGCTAATACGCTTCGTTCCATTGGTAAATAAGGTGGGGTTCTATTTTCATCTTCGCTGCAACCGATTTTGCCACTTGCTAGTTAGTTAGTGTGTGTTTGATACCAAATTCGTTACTGTAAACGATTTCTCAAAGGTCTCTTATATTTCTAGGCATATATCATTGATATATGTGCATTTCAAAAAAATGTATCGGGCAACTTGAACTTTGTCGGAGCAGTCTGAAGAGAAAATGTCCTCTTCGTGCTTAAAACAGAGGAGGTATAGTAATGTTCGAGACATCCATGTTCACTAAGCAGCGGCATAAAATTGTTGTCAACCTCTCCACATTTGCGGCCTATACAAGCTCCGATAATGAGGATTAAGGCAAACGTTCAACTCCTCTTCTGCGATATCTTCTATCTTCGCTGCCATTCTTGGATGATGCGTCATCTCTGTTCTGCTTTGAGCGCACTTGGGCCATGGATATCTATAGGTAGCATTGCCGCAATCATCCTAATTGAGTCTTCTGACACGTTGCGTAATGCCACTCGAAGTGCACTCAGGCGGTATGTTGCTAATTTTAGAGAAATATTTATATAGGTCAGTTTTGGTGTAAGGTCTGCTCAGACTGGCGTAGCGTAAAGAGCGAAAGAGCTTGTAACTCTTCCCAATAACTGCTTGCATGTATTTGACCTATATTCGCTATAATCCGTTCTTTTTTCAATGCTCAGAAGAACGCACCCACTATCTTGGCTGCTAACTCCAGGCTGGCGCTGCTTAACCATAATGTGGAAGCGAGCCCTATCTGTGGTACACTTCATGAGATTCTATAATATTTCTCCGCTTCATCATTGTCGTACAGCAGCAGCCTGTTTTCGAAGTATGTAGTTCGCTATTATTCGGAGGAGTTACTAATATCTCGGTGTTTCGAAATTCTAAAATGTAAACAACTTGCCGAATTGAAGGCCTTTCTGATTTCGGTTGTATTATGGCACAGGAATTCTAGTCTCCCCTTCTTCATCTTGTTTCGCTCGTTTCTTCACGCTCAATTTTTTCAAAAAATTTATAATCGAATCAATTGAGAGTCCTTTATATAATATTAAAATTTTGTATTTTAAAGAAAAAATTCTGCAAATTGGCAGCTCTGATGTAAAGTAACTTTTATCTGTCTGATATTTGCTACTCAAACTGCTACAGCAGCGGCTGCAACAATTCAACTTTTGCTTTAACAAGCAATTTTGGTTACAAGAATGTGAATTCTCCTTTTGTAATTACCAAAAATAAATTTTAAGTCACCTCAAGCGATAATTCTCATATTGCTCCCTCCTCTGCGAACGCTATGCTTTTGTATGCAAATTGGAATGCACTTGAAGAAAAAGTTGAGAAATTAAGAAATATTCTAAGTTTTTCTTTAATCTTAACGATAATTGTCAATCCTCAAAAAATGCGATTTTTGACATTTTTGAATAACTTTGAGCCCGGTGTCCTAGAACCTATAAAAATTTCTAAGATTTGGTGGACTTTTTGTGTCCCTACACAGAAGGGACATTATGACTTAAGTTTTATACATTGTATTACATTTGTTACACTGAGTTCTTCCTATATAGCTCTAATACTAAGTACATGTTCGTTTGTAACACTTTAAATTAACATTTTTTTTCTATGTAAAACTTTGAACCTTACAAAATTATGGCAATGTAAACTTATTCATTGCATAAATACTTTACTACTTAAATTTTCAGTTTTAGTTTTCATAAGTTGTGATGAAAAAACTCTTCCTGTAAGCATTCAAAGTTTAAAGTTGAATTTACATATGAGCAAAATGGCATGAGTTGCATTTTTACTTTTTTCAAAATGTTCACTTTTCATATCATTTCACGAGGCGATAGGTTTTGAAGTGTGTTGTGTGAAAAGTGTCAATCCGGATTCATATGACTCTACTCGTCTTTAAGCCACACAATTGGGCATCTTCAGAGGGCTTTTGAAACTAAATCTTAACAAACAGAACAACCAAGTTTTTGCTAAGCGCAAACGAGATAGAGGTACTATATGTTAAAGTGTTTTAAAGTTTCTGTTTTTATGGGAGGTGATACGCTCTCTAGCCAAAAGTCTCCAATTTCTTTTTTTTTTTTTCTAGTGCTAATTCGAAACGTTGATAGTATTTATGTGAAATTTGGCTCAAAATAACTCCCTCAGTATAGCATTTTTTAATAATTGCCTATATGGGAGGTGCTACGGTCACTTGTCAAAATCAATCGAAATGTTTTTGTATTCCTTGTGTTAGCGTTGATTACATCACCTTTAATTACGTTTTCCGTACAATGTTTTAAAGTTTTTCTTTTTTTTTTGCATAGAAGCTGCCGCGCCCTCGAGTCAGTCCCCGCAATCAGTAAAGTTTGGTTGCATAACATCCCGGTGGAACAAAAGTATCCGTCTCGAATTCGAGATGAACTATGTTCTTCGTATATTTTATCCGAAATGGATTCCGTTTTAGAGACGAATTCTTCTTGTAAATAATACAATGTTGGTGAGTCCAAGGACGACTCCTACTTATTTCTTCAAGCAAATCATTATGATTTTTCCTTGAAATATCCTAATAGCTTTTACTGTATACAATTAACGCAATTAAAAAAATTGGTTAACGTAAGCCAACAATTTTTTTTTGGATTTTTTACCATACTTATCTTCCATCTTTTTCTCTAATGCTGTTGCTTATGAAGGATTTATATGTGTTACGTTTTTAAAACTTCAAAGAAAAACTTAAATTTTTATTTGTCAACTATCAGATCAGAATAAAACCTAGGCCGTCTCGAATCTGTTTTGTTTAAAAAACCGAGTCCGTCTCGAATCCGTCTAATTTAAAAAAACGAGTCCATCTTGAATACGTTTATGAATTGCGTTCCGAGTACGAGATGGATCCGTCGAAATATAAAAAAGCAAAAACCGCGCTGACGGATTCTTAACGGGTTCGAGACGGATCTGCATCCGTTTTTGTGCACGTTGTGCACTTTTTAATGTTTTTGCTTGTATGGGAGTTTCCACAACTTTTTTTTCAATGACGCCTTTTTCTTTGGTTCCAGATCTTCCAGTATAGCGTCTTAAAACTTTTCTTTTTTTCCTGTTTTTTTTTTAGTTAACTTTTTAAATTTATATTGAAGAAAATATATTTTTTTGCTCATTTTCATTAAAAAAAAAGTTTCAAACAAAATTTTAATTTGTTTTTCATTAATTTTTTCCATTATGTTTTCGGATGCTCTACCTAGCAAAATGTGGGGAGGCATGTAAACTTTTGTCGCTCACTGTATTTAGAAGGAAATTCTACTTCCAAGACAAAAATGTAGTAACCAATTTAAAGAAAAATTAAATTTTTCTTAGAAAGTTCCCAGATTCAAATAAGTCAGACGTTTGAAGACCAGTTACTTTGAAAATATATTAATTAGTGTAATTTTTCTAATAGCATTTTTAAAGAGCAATAAATTATCTAAAAAAAAACACCTCAACCATAACGTTATTTCTGAAAATCGTATCAATTAAAATCATTTTGATATTGAAAAATTATTATTATATAATTTCCAGAAACAAAAAAAAACACCCCAACGTATACACTGAGCATCACATCACATCACATGGCAACAGACAGCCAGAAGTCTGACAAGCAGACAAACAAAGTGTAGGCAGACTGAGGCGCCAAAAGCTCAGACAAAGACAGCAAAGTAATGTGGATTAAAAATATGACTGAGGAGTGTTGCTTATAAAAAACATTATGGCGCGACTTTCATCTAACGTTCAGGCGCACTCTGTCAAGCATGCAGTCTGACAGGGTGCAGAGAGACCATGGCAACCAACATTCATAAGAGCATTTAACACCCACCGCCGCATTCGAGCTGCACGTGTCAATGTCATCGTATGCTTACAACAACAAAAGTAATTTGAGGTTATTGCCGCCATTGATGTTTCCTATCGTTTATTTGCGCTTTTAAATACATGCAGTTTTTCATCTTTGTGTTTTATTTCTTTTGCTCTATGTATAACGTTAAACTTTATTTTTTTATGATTTTCAATCATTGAAATTGGTCGTCAACATCATTGACGACGAGAAGAAAATAACAACAACAACAGCAAAAGCATAGAAGCAGCAACAACAACAACATTTGTGTGGGCAACAGAAAAAGTTATTTTGTTGTTTCAAAGAACTTTATGAAAGCAATTGTCAAATTCGTCCCTATCGTTATATTTTGAAAGCAATATTTCGTCGTCGTTATTTCCTTTTTTTCGTTTTTACTCTTAAATATTTTTCACCTTCTTCTTTGCCTTAGCAAATAAAAAAGATTTTACAAATTTCAATGGATTGTTGAAAATTTTCCAAGAAATTCTGGTTTAAAATATCACTAGCTGCCATCGTTAGACAAATTAAAGAAGTTATTTTTTATGTTACTGAGGTTAGATGGGTCAAATCTGAGATACATGCTTAATAGTGATATTTTGTTAATAGGATTTGTAATTGTTTTCAATTTAACTCTTAAAATAGAGATCTACATACAGCTACAACCTCTTAGGTTAAGTTAGGTCTTAGTGGCAATCAGTTGAAGCTATCTCTTTTAGATCAAACAGTGGTTGATTTTTATACCACGGAACTGTAATGTTGTTCCCTTTTCAGGGCCGTACTTAAGCATAGGCTACATGGGCTGCAGCCTAGGAGCCCACGCTACAAAGAGGGGCCCAACAAGAAATTGACAGGCTTTTATTTTTTGTTTGGTAAGCATTCTTTTAATTAATATACATAATCGTAAAAATTAAATTTTTGTTGTATTTGAAAAAAAATTCTTTGCATCTTCCTCACCAAATGTCGGCCTAGGGGCCTGTAGATCTTAGAAATTGTAAAATTTAACCAGAAAGATCTGAGCTAACTCGGGATGTATGTTAGTTGATGAGAAATAATCTAATCTACAAACTTTGTTCAAATTATATTACTTCCGGTCATTAGGAAGTGAGGTAATGCCAAGAAATTGTTTTTTGCTACCCTCGACCTGGGAATATCTTGCAGAGAGACAGGCCTATGTAAGGTAACACTTACTGGGTAGTTTTCATGTATATGCTACCGGCCAAACTAGATTTTAGGATAAGCTAGTTTTTCCTAGGGTAAACTAGTTCATCTGAAGCGTATTAGGTTGAACCAGTTAAGCCTAGGAAAATTTTCATATGTTGGGTAAGTGGGTGGTCTTGGGCTGCAACTTAGGGCTTACATCCTCCAATATATCCAACACCGGCTTTGTCGTGGCCTTCGGCCGCTGTTCATTACAGTAAATCCAAAACTAATGTGTTAGCGAAGCTCGTGTGGGACAAAGTGTAGTGACCAAGATCCGCCCACTTATTCTAACGTATCTAATAAAATTTCAAGAAAATCGGGAGAGGCCGATATAGCAAATAATTACCCTAGTTTATTCTAGGCTAAACTGGTGCATCCTAACATGCTTCGGATGAACTAGTTTATCCTAGGAAAAACTGGTTTATCCTAAAGACTAGTTTGGCCGGTAACATATATAACGCTATCTTTCTTGAAAATTTCATCCATTAATCTTTTACATGCAACCTTTCTACAGCCGCCTCTGGGCCGCTGAAACATTTCCGCTATTATATCAAAACTATAGTGTCGATTACGTTGACTTTGGTTCATTTTAGGGAAGTTCAAAGTCCCTTTTATACATCCCTACCACTACACTTAACTCTACTGCATCAAGTAATTGCCTCAATTTTAATTTTACAAATATCAGCTACTTAACTTTACGATTTCGACAAGTATCAACTAATTTTTGTCAATTTAATATTTATTCATATTATTATAGTCTCATTATCATATCAATAATTTTTCTTTCAAAAAAATTAAAAATACATTTCCTCACAGACAATAGGCTTTATGTAATCTTTGAAATATTACAACACTTCATTTATTTACAGCTTCCTACGAATATTTCCTTTAGAACGTTACGATACCATTGTTAAGCAAAATAACAACACTTTTGTTAAGCCCAAACTGGAGGATGTGTTGGAGGGGTGCAAAAAGACATCCACCCCATGTATATTAAAATTGGGAGTGATGCTCTCTCGCCGTAAATGTTATCTAAGAATTTTATGTCTTGCACTTTATTCTAATTGAAATTGCCTCTAAAAAGGCTTTGGTTTTGGTAATAAATAATAAAGTCATAAACTGATAGACGGCGACGACGACGACTGCTGCTTGTTTTTGTTGTTGTGTGTTGGCAAATGCGCAACGCCTAGGACTCCACGAACAGGGCCAGTGTATCAGTGACAAGAAAATCCAAGTCATTTTCTAGTCAATGCGCTTACAAACATTAAAAGATGCTACTTACTATATTCGTATACTTAGGTATATTTGGAACGTTATGCGATGGTAATAAAGTAAGTTAATCATTTTAGATAATTGAAATTTTTTTACGGCCTTGATGTGATGCGCTCGCTCATAAACAGGTATCTGTAACGGATGCTATTTACATTTCAGGCTACACTTGAGTTGGGTGTTAATTCAGTCTATAAATAAATAAAGAATAAACGCCTTTCAAAGTTAAGCAGCTTCGTTTGCGATTTATTTTTTCCCTGTTACTGAAATTATGCTACATATACGAGGAGTAAAATAACAAATTTATGGCCTCTTAGCAGAGGTTTATTGTGTGCGAAAATCTTTCACCAATAAAATTGAAATTACAATCGATTAGAAACATTTTTCGTAATGCGGAGCTCTTGAAACGCAAGAATTTTTTAAGCGAAGAAAATTTTATGTTATATTGCAATAGTTCCATTCAAACTATTTTTTAAAAATTATCGAAACTAAGAACTTGGGAAAAAATTATGCAAGCTTAAACAAATGTAAATTAAACGAATTTGCTATAAAAATTAAGGCCAATTCAAGTCAGCCAATAAGTATGCAGCAGTAATTACGCAAAGACTTTTCTCAACCGCATTGCTTCGTAAAGTATATATTGCCACATGGTTATAGATCAAAGAAGTAGATATAACGCAGAGAAGTGGACATACAGAGCGATATTCCGTGTTTGGAACGTATAAGATCGTACAGCATCCTTCGCTAAGATGTAAAAAATCTACGGCGAAGAATTAGATAATGCCGCAGGACATTGAATTTTATTCAATATTTCAAATGGTTTAATTGGTAGATCTGCTGCTAAAAAGGACAGGATTGGAAAAGCAAATTTAATTCGCCATTTAGCTAAACTTTGATTATCTGGAATCACTGTATTGATATATCAGTCCAAAATTGATCATAAAAAACTATTTACAGAGGAAAGAAAAATTTTGGTAAATTTAGTCTCTAAAGAAAAACGTCTTTTACGTATATATATATATATATATATATATATATATTATAGCTAAAATATCAGTTTAAGATATAGAGGCATCAGAGAAAAAAAGCAGCCGTAGTTTGGAGCCAGCAAACGATTTGCTCAAAATTGGTCGAAGGTACATGCACTTCCACTATCGCTAACAGCTCTGATGCAATATGTTAACAATGGCAACTGAAAAAGTAAACGATAATTTAAGAATTAAATTTTATTACACCTGATGGCTGTAGTGGAATTGTAATAAATCTCATTCAAAGATGGAACAAATAGTATCAAGTTTGAAGATCTTAAAGTTGACCAACTTAAAACGAAGTTGCAACAATTTCGAAAGGCTCTGGAATCTAGCACAACACAAGTACGGTAGTGAGCACTTGCACAGACTGTAACTAAAGAAATGTGTCCAGAAATATGGTGAGCCCCTGCTAGAGTACGCTGTGTTTATTGAGAGACTGGCGCACTTTTCTAATCCTGACTAGTTACGTGTCAAAGCCGAAAAATTGAATTTATTTATATATTTACAGAACTTTAGTCCTTGGAAAAGATTTTAATTTAAATTTTGTCTCAAGATATTCTAACATACATATCTAAGATGTGAAGTCAAACGATGAGAGTCATATCGCAAAAACTCTTACTTTCTTGAAAAATATCACAGGCATGCGAAATTCTGAAAATTTTTTCCCTCTGGACAATGAATAGTTGTTTCCGATGTAGTTTTTTGCGCTAAAACCGAATTCAGGCTCAGAATTGCTCACCGCTCAGAATTGCACGTAAGAATTTTGAGATAATCTAACCTAAATGTGCAAAAAACACTCTTTTTTGACACTGATTTGAGGTTATGTAGCACCATGCTAGGCTAGTTAAGCTAGAATATCTCAAAAATCTTACGTCATAAAGCAATTCTGAGTCCGGATTCGGTTACAGCGAGAAAAATTACCTCGGAAACAACTATTAACTATCCAGGCGGCGAAATGTCGCAGTCCCGTGTATTGCTTTATTACTTTAAAAGTGATCTTCCTAAGCTTGTATTCATTAACACTTTTGTCAAAGAGAGTAATTTCAACAATTTGATTTATATCACGATCAAATCACACAATAAATAACTCCCAGCACTTAAACAACAAAATTGGTGATTTTTCTCAAATAATGTCCTCCCAAAATAGTAAAAACAAAACAATTTTCTTATACTAACAATGAAACTCAGTAGGAAAAATATTTAAATTAAAAATTAAATTCAACAACATTCCTAACACGCTTTGTCAAAATAAACAGGTGCAGAAAATTACGACCAATGCTACAATCGACATGCTCTCGTATAGCACACACTCAAACCAACAAGAGCAGCAGCAATATTATCACTACAAGAACAAAGACCAACATTAAGAAAAGGTACACAAGAGTATTTTATGTGCACGATGGAATATGCATGTAGTATTGTGGAGCATACATATACCTACACAGAAAAAACAAATTCAGTCAACCAATTTATTTTAAGTTTCAACAAAAACTTTAGGAAAATTAACAAATGTATTTTGAAATCAACTAATTTATTTTAAGTTTCAACAAATCTTTTATCTTATATCAGCGAAACTGTTTCGCTGACTGAAAATCATACCCACATTTGTTGAAATCGGACCCGGAATTGTTTGACTTGAGAAAATCTTTTTTTTCTGTGTACTGTTTTTTTAAATAACAGGATACCCACACACACACAATTTCAATGGAAGCCACAAAACACTCAAAACTCGACCTATCATTAGGCTGTCTAACACGTTTAGCACATAATTCTTACCAAATTGACAATATTCTAAAATGTTAACGAAAACAGGAAACCTCACATCAGCAATATCGACAGTAGTAGTAGTGACAATGGCTGACGTTGAGCCACAGTGACACCAATGGTAGCACAATGTGCTGCTTAAATAAAGAGTTCAACAATATGGCACTATATACTATACCATACTACCCTAAGCCAAGGGAGTAGGAGCAAAAGTTGAGATACAAATATATACGACTATAAGCATATGTATGCTTGTATTTCTATTTAAAGTTAAAAGAATCCCAATAGGAAATGGAATATACATACAATACAGTTCGCAATAGCCGTAATAGGTTATGGAACAAATACGTTTGTATCCAGGACCGAAATGACCTCGTTGCATACCAACGATTGTTTTTCTGAATTTAAAAATATGTCAGCTTTTGTTTAATAATTCAGTAAGCTGTATATTCTTCATAATCCCAAGTAGTTTTTGAGATTTATTAATTCTAAAAAAAAGAGCTGAACGGTTTCTATCGGAATTCAAGGCAGCTGATGGACTTACTAGCGATCCGCATATTTTAGCTGGGTCGTTGGCTAACATATTTAGGGATTTGTTTTCTATTAAATTACTTAGCCTGGAGCTCAACTACTTGAAATATATGGATAAAGACCTTTCTCACCTGCACTTACATATACTGAAATATATCTCATCTGTTGACGATAACTTTAATTTCAGATCTGATAATATTCTGGCAACAGTAGAGTAATTTCGGGTATTGTGATATGGTCGTGTAATGTGATATTCCAGTTTATTTTCCAGAATACACAATTCCAAGTAAGAATTTTCATATCAATGTATTGGCAACGCAATAACACACGTGCTGCAGTGTTATCCATGCCCGCACTCGCTGCGTTTGGGTTCACTCTGATGAAATCGTGATAGTGGGGCTTTCGAAATTTTTTGAGCGAACGGTTTGATTCTTCATGGAGCAAAACCTTAAGCCATAGTAAAAATTTTGCAGTAAGAAACAGATAGCATTTGATTATATATATCCTTAATAAAAGGGGATTTTTTTATTTGTAGGCGATCATGCCGAGAAAAAAGAGAGATACGAAAGTGGGATCTAGAAGATTAATTAACGACATCCTTATTACCTCCTTGGGACGTTAGCCAGTTTTTAGTCAAGCACTGGAATTGGAGCTGGTAAAGTACCTCAAGGATATAGAATCGCGCTTTTAAGGACTTACTCGAAAGGATTTTCACTCCTTAGCAATTCAAATAGCACAAAAAAAAAGTTGGGAGATTTCACCGCCTCCTAAAACTCAGCAATCTTCCAGCTCCAGAGGTAAAATAACTGTTGCAAAATGAATAACAATATAACCGTATATGACATTAGAGAGCATTGAAAATATACAGAAAGGGATGGAAAACAAAAAAGCCTGCGTTAGCATAGGTTTTAATGATCCCAATACTAGAAGTTTTTGTTTTGTCGTACTTGGTGAAATATTTTAAAAATATTCTTTCAATATTATCTAATCAGCTTCGTCAACTTTAAAGCAGTTGTCGCCATTTTTCTCACTGGGAAGTCACATATTCCAGTGACTTATTTTAGCGCAATGATATCTAGTAGTTTTGTGTGATGCTGTCGTTGTTTCATGTCATGTCAGCCTCTTAACTGCTGCACAAATGCTATTTTTCTGTAGGAAATCTGAAACTAACAAAAAAGTTCAATAAAACTTGAATTTTATTTAAATTTAGCCCACAACTCCCATAAATTTACCCTCATATGCCAGAACAAAAAAGAGGCAAACATGCATTCGTTTAGTTTTTTTTTTTTTGTTGTCTTGTCCAGGTCCAATTCTTTCGCCAGGCGGCTATGATCTCATTCAGAAGGCGCAATGTTTTGAGTTTGTTCGACAAGATATTTTGCTTACACTCTTATAGCAAAATTTCTAACAAAACTGTTGCGAAACATGATATACAACGGTAAAATTATATATTTTTCGGGATCGTTATCTTTAGCAAAAAAAAAAAAAAAACGCGTTCAGAAGGTGTAACTACTAGGAAATTGTTTAATTGTTATGAAACGGTTTTTGTTTTCGTAAACACCTACTGAACGTAATTTATGTGTGCTTTCTACATGCCTAAAATTTATTTATTTATTGTTTTTTTCTTTCCTTTTATTGATTACATTGAAAATCATTCATTGACAGCATGGAAAGAATCAATTTTTTGCGCTATTAGATTAAAATATAGGCACATTTTTATTATATGAAAATTTGCATAAAATATGAACGAAACGTTCTGCATAAAAATAAGTATATTGATGTGTGTATGTGTGTGTAACTTGTTTTTTATATGCGCATGTATGTATGTATGTATGGGTGTTTTCCTGTACAGTTTACATTGCGCCACATTGCAGTAGGAATGTGTTTAACATTTGGCAGTTATCCAGCATTTTGATTTTGATACCGTATAAAAATATGAATTTTTCTTTGCATCTGAAAATCTCTGAGTTTAGCTTTGAGACTTTCTAGGAGCTAAGCTAACTAATTAGGCTGGCTGCCTTTAATAGTCCTGCAGTTGCCAAAATGCTTAGAACGAAGTTGATCGTAAAACTTTTAATCCTTTTTGGCAAATATGCCAAAATTTGAAAAGTCCAAGTCAGACACACGGTATATTCTGCACAGAATCCATCACATCGCACAAACATTTTCCCATAAAAGAAAAGAATAATGCCAAGTATAATGGAAAAAAAATCTGAATATCACTGATGCGAATGTGAAATGTAAGCTATTTCTTTGGGTAGGCATATGTTGGGACATCTTCGCAAATGGTGCAGAAATTTATGTGGCAGATTCTAACACAACGCTTGTTCTTTTTGTAACTTGTAGTATGTAGTTGCAAGCTAATCTGTTTTGGGGTGAGACAAGATTTACAAAATAAATGAAAGTTTATGTAATAAAATGCCAAAGTGACACAAATTCTACCATACATATGTATATGCAAAATGAATATTGGCAACCATACAACTTTCAAATTATCCCATGACCGTCAAAAAAAAAAAAGAAAATCAAACGGAGTAAAAGTTAAAAGAATCACTTCATAGCAAAGTTAGAAATGGAAATGGAAAAACTACAAAACGCTGTAGCTGAATACAAAAAAAAAGCAGAAAGTAAAAAATTACCAACTTTTGGCGCATTAAAGTTACGAACGTGTTACGAATCCTTGAACTTTTGATAAAATGCATCAACATCACCATATGGGTTACTTGAATGATGGCATTTATGTGGAGCAATTGAGAATAAATTCATGCATTTATTAAATGCTTACAACCGTTTTAATATAAAAAAAACTATTAATAACCTATTGAGCGACTGATTATATGCAACGCTGATTGAGAAATTTGGCATCCCCTATAGGCTATTACTATATATAGCTAAAGCTATAGCTTTTCCTATTAATACAAAAAATTATAATGTAATTTTTTTTTTTAAAAAAATTGTCCACACCTCAAAAGATCTTTCCTCAGTGTTCAATCTACATATATCTATACCAAATATAATCGAAATCGTTCCATTAGCTTAGGAAAAACGTATTTTCTGTTTGGGACATGGCATAGCTCACAATCTTTTCGCTTGAATCATATTGCATTTTGTTTCAAACTAGTTAACTGGAGCGGACTATCTAACAATTGTTTTTATACAAAGTTTTGTAGAACATTTTTGATGTACAAAGTTCAACTTTTTGAGCCCACTGTGTCACTAAACTCAATACAAATCTAATTCTTTTATAGTTTTTTTTTTTCATTCCCTAAGTATTTTCTGACGATTTTCTTAAACAATTTTTCAATCCCTAGCACTTTCATTTTCTTCCTATTTATGGCCACAAATTGGATTCCGTGCGATCGATTAAGATTTACTTTTGACTCCTGTGAGAAAATTACTTTTTTCCAATTATTTTCATTCCGATTTCGATGCGCTAATGTAAATTCCACATGAGCAGCACACATTTTTTTGCTAAAAATTTGTTTCTTTTTCTTCGACTTGTCGCAGTTAAACCCATTGTACCGAGTCTAAGTTTTTCACCCTTCGCAATAAAATCTTATTTATTAGAAAACCTCATTTGAAAATAACTTGAAAATTATCATATTACATACTTTTATTTAAGCCAACTAAAAAATTAAAGAAAAAATAAAAAAAACAAATGCCAACCCAGTTCAAGTCGAATAAACCAAAATTACTGAAAAGCCATCAGAAGTAAGAAACAAAAAACTTGTGCACTAAGGTAGGAAGTGCCACTTAAAAGCCTCTAATGATGCTAAGTTGTTGCTGATTATACAGATCAACAAAGTTGGAAAAGAAAAAAAAAAGAAAATAAATTTTGTTTTTATTCATAGCGTGCTACAGAATTCTATCCTCTGCATTTTTTTCTTTATGACTAACGTAGACAAAAGGCACAAACTTACAAGACAAAGCAACAGCTTAACAAAAACTACAATACATAGGCAATGGCGGTAGAAGCTGGTGGGAGGATAGAAGCCTGAAGGTAAAATAACGTTGCAGAAGAAACAACACTTACTAAAGAAGAGGCTAATTAAAGTTTTTATAAGATTAATAAACAATGGACCATAAGACCTTAAGCGCCTAAAAAGCGACAACTTAAAATAAATAAACTTAAACAATGCTATTGAGAAATTATAATAGTTGCGAGTATTTTATCTTATAGGGTGATATTTATAGAGTTAATTGCATAAGCCAACAGTTGAAAAATTGTTGTTGCTATGAAAAAGCACACCACCGTAATTTTTTCACTTATAGTTTTCGAGATATTTACAAATAAGTTGTAAAAAGTGAAATTTATATCATAAATATTTTTAATAAAATTCTAGAATTACAATTCTGTGTATTTGTTTTTATTGTGAGCTCGAGGAAGTCTATTTTCATTAGAGAGCCGTAAGTGACTATAAATATTGCTCAGATTTTCATCTGCATACTCTGGTACAGACGCGCTTGCGTAACTGCTGTCGCTCATCTGCTATTGTGGCCTGATCGGTTGATGTTGACTCCAAGCACTGAACTCTTACGTTGAAATCAGAGAGATTTCATTTATGTATACGCTCAGAAAAATCAGATTAGTAATTGATTTTGTAATTTACACTCTTAGAAATTGTTGCAATTATGCTTTTAAGTTTTTGGGTCCATTCTTTTTCTTAATCATTTAGTTTTTTATTTATTCCTGTGTTACTGAAGCTTAATTTTTAGTATTTCCATAAGAGAATCCCTTAAACCTTCAAGCCGCTCATATATTTTTTTCAGAGCTTGTTACAAGGAGAGTACTTTGCGCGGGGAAAACATTAGAGAGTTAAGCCTGAGATCTGCTGCTTGATGCTGACGTCGAAATTATATTAATTATACCCTACACTTAGGGTACATTCGCTTTTTCATTCCGATTGAAACACATAAAAGGGCGTGACAATAAATACCTACAAGAGAACTATACAGAGACCCCAAACGGCTTCACCTCCACCGAACACTTCATTAATGCTGGAGTTCCCCAGTGTTCTGTCCTATCTCCGACCCTCTTCCTGGTTTTTATCGATGACCCTCTGGCATCGACTATCAACCCAATCCTTTGCCGGCGACAGCAAGATTTGTCATTCTTTTCGCTTTATGGAGGTTAACTACTTCACCTATATTAGGCCCAAACTGGAGTATAACTCACACATTTGGGCCGCGGCTCCAAAAATCACTTTGGAGCTGCTAGATCGTGTTCAGCGACGTTTGATGAAACTAATAGGTGATGAATCTGTCTTCTCCTCTATCTATTCCCTTCACCACCGGCGTAACGTAGGGTGTTTGACCTTTTTCTACAGGAATTATAATGGGGTGTGCTCTAGAGAGATAAATGAACTGATCCCTTCAGTCCGAATTTCCTCTCGCAGAACTCGGGCGTCTCATCAGACCCATTCTTTTTGCGTCACGCCGGTGTTTAACAGCACATCACACTTTCGTGATAATTATTTTTTTGGCCGCACGATTAAGTTGTGGAACAGCCTGCCTGCGTTTGTCCTCCCCGGCAGTTTTGACATCGGTAAATTCAAGATGAATGTTCACCGACACTACTCCATCTATCCCTCTTCCCTCTAACTTTTCTCCTTTTTCTTAAACCAATGCAATGCACCGTGCATTTATAGGGGGCATCCCCTGAGCATTGGCTTATGCTTTTAAAAATAATACAAATGGACATCAGCGCGATGTTAAATCGGATGGATACGTGGATTAATTCAACAAACTTCAATAATAAGCTTCGAAATAGAAAACACCAGTAAGTAATTGTCCAATTGTCACGAATTCGCGGTGGATGATGCCTTTCCTATCAAAGAAATAATAAACATTGTCCTGGTTTTTGATAAAACTTTTCGGGTTTTTTTTGGCTTCGTACTCCTGCGATTGTCTGCCTTCCAAAAATTGCTTATACAATAGACGTCTGAATAGTATTAACATAGTGATTTCGACAATTTTTCTCTATGCAGTTCAACTTTTACAAATCGTTTCCGTTTTTTCAGAATACGAAAGTTTGTTTTCGTGGCCCTGTTTATTGTTTTCACTGTAGCGTTGGTGAAATCATATTATTTTATCTTTTTTGTGGTTCTCAGAATCTATGACAGTTGATAACACACAGAGAAAACCTGGAATCAAAAACGAAATTGGGTTGGTTTAATATCAAGGGAATAGCTTTATTTTAATAAAATCTATATTTTTCTTAATCGCCTTTCTATGGTTATTGATGTTTAGATTTTTACATTATTTATAATAGCTAAATACAATAGAAGCGACCCTTTGAAAAATGTTGAAAACTAAAATTTTTAGAAGAGGTTTCTGTGGTATACCACTATTTTTTATTATCATTATTTTTTCAATAATAATAAAAGATGTTTTATTCCAAATATAATAAAGGAGTTTTTTTTTCAACAGTTAACAATTTTTTCAATGTCGCTTATGTTTTTCGAAGCGAAACTTCACTTTAAGAATACTCTAACTCAACAAGAGAATGATGATGTGATTTTATTACTTTCTACCATTTTTCTTAGTATCGTAGCAATTCTGGTAATGTTGTGTTGCTTATCTAAACAATAATTATTTCAATTAAATAAATATAAAAAAAATAGTTTCGAACATACATAAGTACTGTTGGGAAAACTCTCTTTAGATCTTATAAAAAACATAAACATTGCATCGCTATAGCACACCTATTACGTAACAGCCAAATGCATTAAATAAAAAATAACATAACTTTTAAATAAATAACTTGCAATAGTAGTTTAATTTTCCGATTTCTCTCTCTCTCTCTCTCTTTCCCCCACTATCGTTCAACAGTTCAACATCTTATTAGCAATTAAAATAATAAACAAATATGTATGTACAAGTTCTTAAAGCGCAGCAAAAATACCAGCTAAAACAATTGAGGCAGCAATCATTGCATAACCAGTTGTGTAGACTTCACGAATTTTCAAAAATCGACCAGAATCCCAAAGTAAATGTCGAACGCCGTTTGCAGTATGATAAGCCGCTGGATAGCCTAGAATGAGTTTCAGAGCTACAAGTGTAGCACCGTTCATTTCCAAACCCTCTATCATGGTGACGTAGTGTTGAAAATCTTGTGAAGACATTAAAGCACCTAAACCAAAGGCAGTAACATAGACGCTCAAAGCTATACCAGTCATTCTGTGTGTGATAGACAGCATACTGGTCAATTGTGGCTTATAAATGGTCAAGTGTGGTGATAACACACGTCCTAAACGAGTATTCCGTTCATCCATGGTTTCTTTTTTTATTAATGGTGCCGGAACGACTTTCATGTTAATTTGTCGCGCTGCATTGGTAACCTGCATCAACTGTGCGCTCTGACGCAAAGCGGAAGATTGCAAGAAAGAACGTGTAATGGCATACCTGAAAAAAATAATTAATATCAATATATCTGTTAAATATGAATTATCTTACATTTTCAAAATTTTCTGCTTTTGATTTTTTCCAATTTTCAGTTCGACACAACTAAATTTTTTCTTCGTTTTCTACTGTTGGCTGCCTTGTTTAACTGTCAGTTGATTGTCAACAATTTTTTACAATCACTTCGAATTCTGTTACAATCAAGTACAAATAATTCACCATGTGTTCAGTATAATAGTTAAACTTTAGACTTAACTATAATGTGTAAATTATTATTTTAGGTCCGGTAACTGATTTAGCATTAAACCATTATATAAAATTTTAAAACTACAAAGTGAACGCACAGAAATTTGGATTTTGAAGTAGCAAGCAAAATAAATATTCCACAGTTAAAAATGTTTTACGACGTTATCAACATTTTGTATTGGATGTACAATGTACAATTATCTTGGTAGCAGCAATTCTAAGTGACAGTTCTTCTTCTTTATTTTTATGCCTTCCTCTTTTGTCAAAAGAGGTAGCTTAGCTTGTATGATGATTGCCTGCGAAAAAAAATTTCACTTTTAGTTCGAACTAAATTATTTCAACTTACTCATCGGCATGGTCTGATATATAGAAAAATCTTTTAAGCCAGTGGCATACCGTCTATATTGGGTGCCCGGGGCAAAAAAGTTAATTTACTGCCTTCATCGAAACATATGTCTGTATACTAGAGTTGTTGTTTTTTCCTTTGTTCTCAAAAGTTTGTTCAATAAATAAAGCATTATATCAACTTGTAAAATTTTACTTGAATGTTGATAGATGTTAAATGACTGTAAGTTCATATTATTTAATTATTATTATTATTAAAAACTGCCTATTGCCTATCGTGTTAGATTAAAGCTCGCTGCATTGTGAAATGTACGTTGTCGTTCATTATTATCTTGTTTAATGTGTTTCATAACTTTCGATCTTGGCTTGCACTCAACATATACATTTGAACACAGCCAACGAAAAAACAATCTATTACCGTATATCAGCAAAACTCTATTACAAACGCATAATAATATTCGCCATCACAGTTTTTCCTCCTTTTTGCTGTTGAAGTTGAGCGCGTGGCATCGTCGTGTCGGTCCCTCCAGTGCGTCGTTTTGTGTGACTAATTTAAAAAGAATTTTTTGTACATTTACCCCAAAACAATAAATCAAAATGAAGATCTACAAGGATATCATTACTGGTGATGAAATGTTTGCCGATACCTATAAAATGAAACTCATCGATGATGTAATTTATGAGGTATATGGTAAATTAGTCTCGCGAGTTCATGGCGACGTTCAAATCCAGGGCTTCAATCCATCGGCAGAGGAGGCTGACGAAGGTACCGATTCAAATGTAGAAACTGGTGTGGATCTTGTATTGAATCATCGTCTAATAGAATGTTTTGCATTCGGCGATAAAAAATCCTTCACACTCTACCTCAAGGATTACATGAAGAAAGTGCTGGCCAAATTAGAAGAACGTTCCCCAGATCAAATTGATATCTTCAAAAATAATATGAACAAAACAATGAAGGAAATCTTGGGACGTTTTAAAGACTTGCAATTTTTCACTGGTGAATCGATGGACTGTGATGGTATGGTAGCGATGTGTGAGTACCGTGACATTGACGGTGTCAGCACGCCCGTGTTCATGTTTTTCAAACACGGACTCGAGGAGGAGAAATGCTAAGAACAGTGGAGGCGGCGGTATAAGGAGCAGAAGCCAGCGCCTACCACAAACAACAGTCGCTAATTTAGTTTGATTTTTTTTTAACTAATTTGTTTTTTTTTTTCATTTTACACTACAAAACATATTTTTTACTCAGCTACAATTTAATCTTATCAAAAAAAAAGAGAAATCTATGTTAAATTCAAATTTCCTACGGCGACAACAAAATCAATTAATTTTGGCGAGATTTTTTCTATAAAAAATAAAGTTATATTTTTGTGCTTATTAGAGAAAACTACATAAATATTAAAGAAAAACCATACAAGAACTAAGATATTTATTGTAATTAACAACATTTATTATGTTTTACTATTGTAAATTCTTTTTGTATGAACAACTTTCAAAGCTATGGAAAATTAAGAAATTTTGTAATAATTGTAACAGCATCTCTAGATTCGAGTAGTATGAAATTATTCTTTGGTTTTTTGTTAATTTTGTCTATAAGTTAAAACAGAGATAAAGAAATGAAAATTTAAAAAAGAGAAATAAGAACTTATAAATAAACCTTAAATGTTGCCGACAATTTAACGGAAACCATAAACGAAAAACAAATCAATTTGCCTTTTATTTGCGAAATGCAAGAAAGAAATACAGGATTTGATGAGTCATTACGCGACAAAAACTTGTGAATAAACGCTGTGGAAAATGTTCCATTGACCTCTTGTTGCTTTTAGAACGCCAGTGAATTATGGGGCGGTGTCAATTATACTGCCTTGTATATGTTGCATTTGCACTGGAAAATGCGGAATGTTAACTAGTGCAATGTGGCCTACTTAATTTTGCAGCAACAACTTGCGTTATAGATGTCAGCAACATAACCTCAAATAAAAATTTTATTTGCACTCGAACGACTCATTGCAATTGTGCGCAGATTTGAGGTTGACATGTTTTTCCTTTTTGTTTACATTTTTATTTCTAGGCATTCAAAATTCGTGACTTGTTGCCCTGGAAGTTCCACATGGTTTTAGAAAAACAAAGAAAAATTTACAGTTGCATGTGGCTAAACGTATTAACTAAATTCTAATTAAATTTTATCAAATATGAGATTATTTTTATCACCAAGGTCGCTGTCGTTTTTTCCTTGTCCATATACAGCATATATACACACATACTTGTTAACATGTAGGTACATTATAAATTTGCAATAAGTCTTGCATTGCAACAAAAGTAAAGTTGCTAAAATTTGCACGAAAAATACAAACGTGTCTTCATTTTACGTGTTATCTCTTGTTTATTAATAAATTTGATATACATAGTACATAAATAATGAGTAAGTACAAAGAGAACAAATAATAAATTATTTATTCTCTTGGGTAAGTATTAACAAATTTCTATTAACGCTGTTATAATACAAAGCAACATTTTGCGTTTGCAGCATGTTGCCAGACAGTTCTGTCGCAATGCAACATATTAAAGTTCAATAATTAAACAGCTGTGTACAGTAGAAATAAATCGAATAAACGGTATGTATTTAAAAAAGTAATCAAATTTATTAAAGTTTTAATATGAAATGGTAACTATACGGAAAGTGGACATCATATAATATACCCATCCTGTACTGCTTGCTGACACTGCAAAGATGCTAATTTAATCTAACGATTTTGAAATAAAAACAGTAACTATAAGGAAAACATCTAAAAATTACTTAGTAATATGCTAAATAAATTCATTTAAATAAACTTAAAAGTGCTAAATTTTTACAAATAAACATTTGCAAATGTGTAGCAAGTCTACTGTTGGGGTAAATGCACTCTTCATAACCAAATTGGTCTGTAGTTCAAGAACGCATCACAATCAGCTATTTTCGAGCTAATTAATCACGTTACATTTCGCAAATTTTTTACACAACTTAAGGTAAAAAGAAAATTTTGCAAATGCATTATTTTGCAGTAAAACAATTTTGTTATAAAATAGTGGTAACTAAGGCATTAAGCAGTCAAAGTTTGCCGCAAATCGCAACATTTTTCATTGTGGTGGTTATTAAGATATGGCGGTTTTTCAAAACTTTTATAAATTTTTTATAAAAACAAAAACTGTTACTTTCGTCAAAAAATCTTAGTTTTATTAACATATCAAGGACTCTAATTTTATTGCCTTAGATAAAACATTTGTACATACCTCATTTTCTTTTATTGGGAATAAAAACTAAGAATCAGGGACAAGTGGAGCACAATTTGAAAAGCAATGAAACTATATTACTTAAATTGTAAATAAATTTTAGATTTTTTGGTAAAAATTGGTCAAAATTTTAGAAAAATCGTCGTATCTTAGAAACTATACGACAAATTGCAAACTTTTGCTAACCTATTACTTATTGACGCTTTCAAAAATATTTCGCAGCGTACACGAGTATACACATAACTTATGTTGTCTCGCCTTGTTATCAAATATCAAGATTAGCTGTTATTCCATGTGGCCACAGAAATAATCCTTCGAAATTTTAGAAAAATACTCATATCTCAAAAACTATAGTTTTGATTTAAACCTTTTGCGCACTTTTATTAAATAAATTTTTATTGCCACCCTATTTTGAAAATCCATGGATCACCAACATGTATCATTTTTACATACATATTCGAAGCAAGATTCGAGCGACTTCTTTTTCGTTTTTATTTTACCCTCAAAAAGCTAATTCCTATGAAAAATTAAAAATTTTCTTAAAAGTGATACTGGGTTACTTTTTCACTTTTTCCTAAATACATTAAGGAACGTTTTGCAAATTTACCTTAAATTTTGAAACTATTATTTACTGCCCCTGAAATAAAATACTTAAACAAATCCTTTGTTTGGTTTTACCTCTTATCATTTCTATTTCGATTTAAAAATACAAAATAAGCACGTGAATTGAAATTTAGATATAGAACTTTTTGATAAAATCAAAAATGCTCGTTTCGTACAAATTTAAATGTATTCTATTGCATTTATGTATATATTGAATGTTAGTGTTTTTTATATTTACATGTGTTGCAGCTGCACACTATAAATTAAATTGTAAACAAATGAATTGCAAACAGTTTTGTTCTATTTTGTATATACGAAGCCAAATTTTAGATGTGTTACGTATTTTTGTACGGAATGATTATATGTATATACGAGTATGTAATTTTATTGAAACTGGTACAGTGTAACCGAATAACAATAAAATTTGGCTTTTCATAATTACTCAGCAATTAATTTTTAAATTATGCAAATTCTTGCAAAACAAGTAAAACGTCTGTTTGTATGTTGAATCTAATAAAATAAATACAATTAATTACACTATTTATAGTTAAATTAAAGTTGCGTTTGTATGTTTTCAACATTATTTTGCAGTTTCATTTATCAAGTGTAAATAGCTTAACAAAACTAATGAAAAAACAAAATTATCACACATAATCGAGCTGAATGAAGATTTGCTTCACACCCACTGATTCAAATATCATGCGCGCATGCGTGACAACATATTTTGGATCGACATTCTTTGACACCTCCAACTTAATTGCACCTACATATACATCCGAGCATAGTGTCCAGAAGTGTGGTTCCTGTACAGCATAGACTCCGGCCAGTCCTGTAACTTTTTGATAGCATTGCGGCAACGCACGATCTAAATTTGACGGCTGTCGCTGCATTAAAATCATTATTGATTCCCTAATAAGACTAAGCACGCTCATTGCTATCAATAAAGCAATAAATATGGAACAAATTGGATCGGCAATCATCCAACCAAACATTCTCATTAGCACAGCCGAAATGATAACACCAACAGAGCCTAAGGTGTCGGCCAATATGTGCAAGAAAACACCACGCATAATTTGAGAATTACTGCCGGACATATCGCCAATGGCAATACCATGTGAATGGCTGTGACCATGACCATGATCATGAGAGTGACCATGCCCTAAAATAAAAAAATAGTAATTAAAATTAATTTTGCAAAATACTTATTGACGGCGATAAACTCACCATCATCCAATGATATACTTTGGTGATTTTGATTATTCATGTCAATGTGGTTATTAGCATGTGAGTGTTCGTGTTCAACACTACTGCCGCCGCCACCATGCGAGTGTCCGTGTCCACCACCACCATGTGAATGGCCATGCCCGCCGTGTTGGAATGCATAAATGCCAACCAAATTCACAAGAAATCCGAGTACAGAAACCACAAATAATCGGTCGTGTTTTACTTCTGGTGGTTCAATTAATCGTTCAACACCTGCTGACAATATGAAAAATGCTATAAATAGCAAAAACAAACTGTTCACAAATCCAGCTAAGACCTCAGCACGCACATAACCATAGGAATACTTGTCATTAGCCTTCCATTTTGTGATAACAGATGCAGCTAATCCGGCTAAAAGACCGGTACAATCGAAGAACATATGAAATGAATCTGAGATAAGACCTGTTGGAGAAAAATGTTTTATGTACAATAATAATTTTAAATGTAGTAAAACTGGCAATTGTGTTTTTATCGATTGATTATTATTTACAATTAAATATTATTTTAATAAACCTACAGTCATTAGCAAAGATAAATATTCTTGTAAATTTACAATCGATCGATTTTTTTCTTAAACTAACATGACAAGACAATCAACAGATGGATCATTTAAATTGCTTTCTCAATAAACTGTACACTGCCCACTAAGTTTAAGTTCGTTAAATGGTCTGTATCAAGCTCTTTCTGAACACCAACAGAGGTCTTATTATTCGTATGTCTTCTGAAACGCTATTAAACAATTTACAAAATAAAACAGTGCAGAAACTCTAAATATTGTAGTGCAAAAAGCAGGTAACAAAATAAGAGGGCATAAATCACTAAGCAACGAAATCATACCTATAACATATATTTTTAAAACTTTAAAATATAAAGGATACTGGCTGAATTTTATTTTCTGAATGTTCCGTGAGTGAACTAGGCGTAATTATCCGAAAAAGGATAACCTTAGGCAGCCAATGTAGTTTCGGACTATCTGCGGACACTTTTTTATCACAACAGTTTGGTTCGACAAAAAGGAGAAGGTTGAACCATCGCCTCAGAACATAAGAATAAGCCAAAACTGAAGGAACGGTCATAAATAATAAATCATTGAACGTGTTGGAAAATATTTTCACTCCCGTAATTTGTAATCAATTTTTTTCTGAATTCTTTTGTATTTCGTTTTCTTTTGCAAAAAAAACGCACCTTGTATAAGAGTTTTTTCAATGTCTGCAAAAAAATCACGTTTCCGACATAAAGACTTAACTAAATAATTTTTTATGTCAATTGCTTTAGAAAATAGAATGCGTAATTATTACCTACATTTAATTGTTAATCTGTCTTACCGCGCTTTACTGATAAGATTCTGCGATCGATTGGTTGTATACTCTTTAAAACATATATATGTTTATAGATCTCACCTAAGCTATTTGTCCAAATGCCATAAAAGAGCTCCACGAATGCAAAACTTAAATTCAACAACAGAAACAAAAATAAATTTCTCGAGTTGCGATCGGAAAAGATGAGGCGTTTCCAACTGTTGAGTTTTTCTTTAATGCGGTAGCTGAGGTTGCTCCGGCTTTTATGTGTCAGCGGTATCATGATTGTGGAGGCGATGTTTCCCCGATTTATTAATTCAACAAATTAAACTGAAGTTTATTTCTGCAATAATTTAAAGCCTTTTATTGACCCAATTGTGACAGACTTTTTTGGATTATTGCCTACGTGGTTTATCTTGCTTAAGCGTACGATTTTGCTTAAATATTGTAAATAAACAGCTCAATTCTCATTTGTTCTTCCTGTTAAATTTTGTTTCGACTTTCTGATATTCTTGTTGCTTTTGTTCTTAGAGCTCGATCGTCACTGTCTCAAACTTTCTTTATTTACTTTTACTTTTTCATAATTATGTGAGTTTTTATTTACAAATTTAAAATTTTTAATGAAAAACCAAAAGTTTATGCGCGTGCATTCTAAATCTTTTTCGCGAAAAAAAAAGTATTTTGACGTTTATGTTGATGACAACACCAGTGAGACCCAGTAAGTCATGATTCAGTTGCACACACGTTCAGCTATGTTCATGATTCAATTATATGGGTTGGAACATGTCAAAGTCTTAAAATAAAACCCTGAGAGAGCATAGAAGACTTTTTCGCAATATGTCAATATCATTATCATAGCTAACAAAAACAAGATAATCTTGTGATTTTGGTATGGTCTTTTTTTCTACTTATCCAAACGTTTATTTTGTTTTGCTTGACTTTGACAATTCGCGAAGAACAGAATAGTAGAAAAAGAGGCACCATTTGGCATCGCTCCAAACATATAAATCAAATGGCTGTGTGTATGTGCAGGCACTATAGCCATTGACCCTTATCTTGACATTCACCGAATGATTTATCGTGCTATCACTTCGTACCACAAATTGCAATCTTTGCTTGCACATTCAAAATTTTCGTCCGACAAGAAATACAATGCGGATGTACTAGCTCCTTTTGTCAGTTTAGATATCGATGGAATAACAGAAAAACTTCAAAACGAACTTTGATTCTCTTTCCATAGCTCAAACAGTTCAACATAGATTTTTTCCATTGAAGTTTACTATACGAAATCTAAATAAATGGAAATTTGCACTAGGCTTGAAAACTAGTGTTCACACAGAAAATCATACATGTTGGCCGAGTGGTTTTAATAGCGTTCAATTAATCAAACATACCCATGTTATACAGCATGTGGGATCATGTGAACTGGCCTATTAAACAAAAAATGTTAAGTTTTTGCGATTAAATTACGGAACAATTTTTTTTCTACCGAGAAACTAATTCATCACAAATTCCACATTTCTTTCAACTTAAAATAAAATCTTAAACAAATCCAGTCGGTTGTCAAAATTTGTAAATCCTCCAAAGTTCAATCATTTGGTGTTGAAAATTAAGATTCAGGTACTTGCTATACGAAATATTCAGAAAACATTTTTTTCTTAAACATTTGGTCTCGATATACTCTTACAAATATCTTATAAAATTTTTCAGGCGAACACCATTAAGTTCATTATTTGGGTGTAAGAAACTGTAAAATTTTTGAAATCAAATCATAGTCTTTGGAAATTAGCATATCGGGGCTGACGTAAAATGTCCAATAATACTTTAAATTATAAAATGCAAACAATTGCTTTGCAACAGTACTCTCCTGCTCCACCAATCATGGATTTTACAGATGAACTTGTGTGGATGGAATTTTCAAAGCATTGCAAACCAAAATATGATGATTCAAGTTACATCGACGTGAGAGCTAAAAGACTTGTGGACTTAGCTTTTCTCCAACCTCTAAGCTTAACGGATCAAAACATACTAATCGAAGAATTAAAAAAAGATAAACATTTTGTTCACCAAATTGGATTGACTCCAAATAAGTTACCGCAGTTAGTTGAAAATAATCCTTTGATTTCAATAGAAATACTATTTAGATTAATGGATTCAAATCAGATAACAGATTATTTTAATATATTAGTAAATATGGAGATTACATTACATTCCATGGAAGTTGTCAATCGGCTCACAACTTCTGTGGATTTGCCAACAGAGTTCGTGCATTTATATATAAGCAATTGCATAACTACATGTGAAACTGTTAGGGACAAATATATGCAGTCACGTTTAGTTCGATTGGTGTGTGTATTTCTTCAGTCACTAATTAGAAATAAAATCATCAATGTCAAGGATTTATTTATTGAAGTTGAAGCTTTCTGCGTTGAGTTTAGTCGCATTAAAGAAGCTGTTGGATTATACCGTTTATTAAAACATTTAGAACTCGGTGAAAATACACAAAACTTAAATTTATCTACCATTGGTGCAACACAAAACGAATGTAATGTATATAATGCAATAGTTCCAAACAAAAAATTTAACTTTAAGTGAAATTTTTATTTAAAATAATTTGAATTTAAGTTACCTTATAAATAGTGTAAAATGTAAATGTTAATAAGAAAACTCGAGAAACATTTTATTGTAAGGAAATTTATTATGGCATAAATTAAATAGAGTCTATGCTAGAACTACATACAAGCCGTGAAACTTAATTTTGAACAAAGAAATAAAATTCATAATAAAGTTCAACCAAGAAAGTGAAAATCAAAAACTAATGCTACAAGCATTTGCGAGACTTGAACTTTAGTCTCTTACAGAACGCTGCTAAGTTTTTCTTACATGGGGGTTATCCATTAAATTTGTAATGCCGTTAATTGCAATATTTATGACGAGCAAAAAAATTTCATCTACCTTTTCCCAAGAACAATTTAAGTTTTTATACTTCTGAGGAAAAAAAATTATTTTGGGAAGGCCGTTAATTCATGGATTTCAACTTGGCAACTCTGATTACTACTAAATTCGTTTGGTGGAAATTGAAATTTTCCTATTACATATCATTAAATTTAGTAGAAATGTGAATTTTTTTTCATTTCCACTAAATTTAATGACTGTTGAAAAATATTTCACTACCATTAAACTAGTTTAGTGCAAATGGAAAAAATTGTCATTACCACTAAATTTAGTGATACATAGTTGAAAAATGTTACATTACCACTAAACTACATAGTTTAGGGAAAATAAAAATTTCGAAATACCAGTTAACTTATTTAATGGTAGAACTTTTCCACACTAAATTTAGTGCTAAAATAAAAAGTAAATTTATTTGTCGCATATTTTATTAAAAGGTTACACCACTGAAACTAAAAATCGACGAGGTTTTTTGGTAACTTTTTTCAGGTATAAGGGATTCAAAAAATTTACAGTGAAACCTGGTTTAGCGGTACCTGAATAAGTGGGAAACCTCTTCTAGTGAGACTCACTTCACGGTCCCAGCACTTTCGCATCAAAATACATCTATTACTGGGATCATTAAACCTCTATATCTGGGATTTGATTTTTAAAGTTTTTGTGGGTTTTCGCCTCTATAACATGGGCTTTTCCCTCTATAACTGGGACCGTTTAGAAATAACCTCTATAACTAGGAAATAATATTTATGTGTGTATAGTTTGTTATTTTGAATTTGAATATGCACGTTTTATCTATCTGAGTACGGTTATTTGGGAAACTGTAAATGGGAAACCTCTTTAACTGATACACAAATTTTGGTCCCTTGGAGATCCCAGTTATCCAGGTTTCACTGTATTAGGAATTTTTACGCAACTGTTTAGGTCTTAAAAAATGTTTATTAAAAAAATACTACAAAATGACAGCACTACCAGCATTTAACGAATAAATCTGGAAAAAAGTTTCGCTAGGATCTGATTTCGGAGATATAGCCATAGGAAATTGCGGATATAGTTTTTATAAAAAATGGTATAAGTTAGGAAAATCAATTCAGGCTATAGAATATCCAACACCGGCTTCGCTAGCCCTGGTAACTCTACATAAAAGGTAGGATAATCTTCTTATCTAGATTCAGCTAAAGTTGTTCTTCTATTACTAGCTGTCGTTTTAGTCGGTGTTGTCCATATACATATGTATTCATATTATGTATATAGTTTTGAAAAAAAATAATAATTTTTTTGTTTTTCGTATTATATTTTAAAGAAAAATAATTAAGCTTTTCTAAAATGGTAAAAAAAACTATACGTTCATAATAATTTTTTTGGAAAAAACAGTTTTTTTTAAACAAAGTCAACATTTTTCAAAAATCCTCATATTTCGAAAACTAAACAACGGAAATTAAATATTTATGTCACACTTTAATACCTCACAAAATTACCTTTCCACAACTTCCTATGGCTATATCTCCGTAACCAGATTCGAGCTACACTTTTTGATTACATATTCTATTTTGGAATCAATAATTAAGTAAGAAAAGTTAGGCTTAAAGAAAAACGAAGGATTGTCCCTAAAGTGAACTTAATCCAAAAAAATTAGGATCAATCTAGATAGTATAACTAGAGAATGTCGTACGGAATTTTAAAAATTTAAATTTTTGTGGAATTTGGAAAAAAATAGATTTTTAACCTATAAAATTCCCACTTAAATCAAATATTTGTGAGATTGCTTCGTTTTATAAAATGAAATTGCGTAAATCGTTAAATGTTTTTCCACTAATTTCTATTATGTAACTGAAATGTAAAATTGGTATATTATGAAGAGTTTTGATATAATTCCGATAGAGTCGGCGTTGTAAGAAGGCCTGAGTAAGCGACACATATAATATTAGTTTTAAGCAACACTATCTAAACGCCTCCTAGACTAAACGTCAAATTTTATATTCTTGCTGTGGTAGCAATGACAATTTCCGCCCTCCATCTTTTTGCATTGAGGTTTTCACGATGGTAAGTTAGAATAGTGAAGTTTTTTTTTGCAAAATCAATATTTCTGCAACAAATTGGCTTTATTCGTACTTAAATGATCTCGAAATAATTATTTCCAATAAATTGTTGTGTGATATTATTGCAAGTACGTCAATAGGAGAAAGTGTTATTCCACATGGTTATCAAAGTGAAAAACTGAAAAACAAAATGCTTGCTCTTGAAATTTCTAATACAAATTGATAAACGCAATTATATTTGTATTAAAAATTAAGCACAAGCATTGTTTCTGTTTCACCCTTAACCTCGAAAAAAGAAATACCGAAACTATTATAGTTGAACTCTGTTTTTTTTTCTCACATAGCCACCAAAGAAGGATGCAAAATCCGCGGCTAAACAGCCACAAAAAACCCAAAAGAAGAAGGAGGGTGGTGGCGGAGGCAAGGCCAAGAAGAAGAAGTGGTCCAAAGGCAAAGTAAGGGATAAGTTGAACAACCAAATTCTGTTCGATAAGGCCACCTACGAAAAGTTGTACGCTGAAGTACCAAAATACAAATTGATCACTCCATCAGTGGTGTCGGAACGTTTGAAGATTCGTGGTTCTCTTGCCAAAAGGGCTTTGGTTGAACTTCGCGATAAGGGTAAGAATTTGCTTCAGAGTGAATTAAATTTTAAAAATTAATATGCATTGTTTATTTAGGTTTGATTAAGCAAGTCGTGCAACACCATTCCCAGGTGATTTACACCCGCGCAACTAAGGGCGATGACGCGTAAATGAGTTAACTTTTATAGCTATAATTGCAACTGGTTTGAATTGTTTTTAATGACACGGGAATAAATACAAATTTTTTTTGTAAAATAAAATGTGTTGACTATTCAGTTAGATATTGCAACAAAATTTGTTCTGTGCCAGTGATCAATGTTTTCAAATAAATACTGATTACTAAGGTTATTACTTTTTAATTTCTGCTGATGGTGTTAAGATAGGTGTATCCCAAAGAAAAATATGTTTGAAAATTGTATAGAGAATAAATGTGCAAAATTCATAGGTAGACGAAAAGCAAATTAAATATGTTTTCAATATGTTCGGTTAGATCTTTGTCGAAGTTCCAGTGAAAACAGCCCTAAGTTTGATAAAAAAAACTAAATTTAATTTCTGCAGTAAAATAGTCCATCATACCTACTTTTTGTTATTTTTATGAAAAATGCTTAACTTTTGATATCTTGTAGAGGATATCTAAAATATGAGCTCAATGGAACTTTTAAAGGATTGTTTGAGACGATTCAAGAATTTAAGCTTTATTTGATAGCCAAAAATAGCGATATTGAATTCACAAAAAAAAAAATACACATTTTTAAGCAGAATTCAACGATTATGAAAATTTTGGGCTGAACTCGAGAAACGATGATGACAAACATCAAAGTGAGCAATGGCAGCAGGGATATGCACACATAATTTCGGTACATTAAATACAACAAAATTCAAATCGGAAGAAAAGTTAAACAAATTAATTAAGAAAAACTCAGTTACGATACCCCATGAAATGTTAGTATTTAGGACAATTAACATTTTTTTCGGAGCGAAAAATCCAGAGTTTTTTTTTACTTTGGTTTGTATTCGAAATATAGGTGAACGTTTTTAGGTAAATTGTCGTTAAAAAAAGTTCTATAAAACACCGTACAATTTCTAGGTCCGAATCTAGCTGGCAATAGAGGCATTTCAGCGACTTTAGTTTTCTATTTGAAAATTTTTTGCTTGTGGTGCTGTTAATCACCCCTATCGTGAATGCGGAACACTCACATATCTTTCTTACATATTTTAAATATCATTGTGGAGTGTTTTTAACTATTTTTAGATTCATGGTTTTTTGAAATCGAAATCTTTTATATGTAATCATTTTGAAATGTTTCTGAAGGGTTCTAGATTCAACGTTTTCAGAAACGTGAACATTGACACATTGCAAAAAACTTACTGAAATAGAAATGAAAGATTACCGAAACGTAACTGAAATTTTGTAAGATTTCTGAAAAGAAGAAGAAAAGATGATTGATGCCTAGTGGAATTTTTTCCAATTTCGTTACATAACCTGAACAATTTATGTATAATTTGCGATTAATTTGCTTCTATTAAAAATATTAAAATTTTGCCTTTGCGACTGTGTCCTGTTTCGAATTTTGGAATTTTGTCTTGCTTCCATATGCTTTTCTAAAAAATTTTTCCATAATTTATTTATGTTATCTTCACGTACAATGTATTTTTTCATAATTTCTGAAAGTTACTTGGTGTGACATAAAAGCTTTACAGTAACCGGTTTTTGAAATGGACTTTAACCACCTGCACTGATCTTTACTGCTGTACACTACGTATAAAAGGCTGTACATGCAAGTAGAGAATTTCTGATAAGTTATTTGTACGCAAGAGGGCAGCATTGTGTTGCTGTCATGTGATAGGGCAGAAAGTTTTTCGTTCGGAGTCACCTGTCATAGAAAATAATCTTGAGATTTTGTGAGTTTTTTTCTTTAATAATAAATTGCAAATTTTCATAAGTTTTGCCTGCACACAATAGAGTAAAACATTAACTATTGAAATAAATAAAATTACAGATTTTCCACGAGCAGCATAAAAGATGGCGTCCATTCGAAGCGTCGTTATAAACACATTTGTCTATCTTTTTGTAATCGTCGCCACAATACTCATCCTTTATCATGTCCTCACAGGCAAAGGTGAACGTGTTAGCGTTGGCTGGTTCTTGGCCACTTCATCGCCCTACATGTGGGCTTGCTTGGGTATCGGTCTTGCCGTTTCATTGTCAGTCGTCGGTGCGGCCTTGGGCATCCATACTACGGGCACCAGTATTGTGGGTGGCGGTGTTAAAGCGCCACGCATTAAAACTAAAAATTTAATTTCTGTCATTTTCTGTGAAGCTGTAGCTATTTATGGTCTCATTACGGCGATTGTATTATCCGGTCTGCTTGATTCCTTCAAAATGGAAGTAGCCTTGAGCACTCAGGCAGTTATGAATAACAATTGGACGGCTGGTTATGTTATGTTCGGGGCTGGCCTAGCTGTTGGCCTTGTTAATCTGTTTTGCGGTATTGCCGTTGGAATTGTGGGTTCTGGGGCTGCCCTCGCCGATGCTGCCAATTCAGCGCTGTTTGTAAAAATTTTAATTGTTGAAATTTTCGGTTCAGCCATTGGTCTATTTGGTCTTATTGTTGGAATCTACATGACCTCCAAAGTGAAGATGGGTGACAAGGATTAAATACGATGTAAGCAATTATTATATAATTTTCACATGATGGTATACATATCGCTCGTTTGCTGGAAGACAGACATAAAATCGACATATTCTCTTCTCACAAAGCAAGTTCATTAGATAATGTTATAATTTTTTCACACAAAATATAGCATGGAGTGACAATTATTTCTGCATATTAACTCGAAAAAAAAAGGTTTTTTAGTTATGACGGTCTTCCAGCAAACGATTGATATGGACATATTAGAGTATCCTTTGAGAAAATTCAAAAAAATATAATTCGACCTCTTTCACCAGTTTAATTTTAAGTGATTTGTTTCGAAAAACCTCATTCGCATTGACCCGCATTCAAATATATGTTAATAAAACTTCCACCTCCACAATTTATTGAGTCGTCCAGTTTTAAATCAAGCAAGTATTGGCGCCAGCTACATATCGTCGCCCGAATTCTCTTGCTCCATACGCCACTTTTCGACATTTTGACTTAAGACTTGTTCTACAGGTTTTGAAACATTATCTTTTGTATGCTGTTGTCGCAATACATCTATCTGTTTTAGTTTCTGAGAAATGCAGTGTTCACTTTGTTCCATAAGCCACATTCTTTCATTTTTTTATTTATTTATCCATATTTTTGGTTTATGGAGCAAGTTTTATATAAAAAGAAAAAAGTTTTGTAAATAATTTGCTCCATATACTTAACATTTTCATATATATTTAGTTAAAAACTAAGCATTTATTATTTGCTCCATTGTAATAGTTCCTAATTGCAGGTTTGCTCCATATACTACATTGAAAAATTAAGTTTGTTATTGATTTATATTGTATGGAGCAAACTGTCCACTATGACTTATCTGATAAAATATCATATATCTCCAAAAGTACTTTGGCCCCATTTTTGAAGCTTACCACAGTGCTACCCAATTTATCAAGATACTGTTTAATTCAAATTGCGAAGGTAATTTTCGCACCAATCTTTTTCTTTTAAGGCTTAATTTTTCTTTTTCGATTTTCTCGGAATACATTTTTAGGCGTATGGAGCAAAAAAGAATTCAGACGATGATATATGAGTGCGGTATTTAATACCGCCAGAATAACTATTTTTGCTCGAAATATCAGCTTTTATTGAAAATTTTAAAAGTATAAAAGTTGGGTCAAATCTTATCGCACAAGGATATTTCGGGCAGGAAAAATATTCAACTATATATCTCATATGGTTTTTTAATTTGAGGATTGCTTTTTCTGTTGAGCAAAAACCCTTTTCGGGCTCAATAAATGGTATTATGCTGGCAGCGATCGATTTTTTTGTTTACGATATTCATTTGTCGAATAAACTTGTCTTTAGCCGGTATAAAATTTTCGCACATTGCTGGCGCCCGTCCCATTGAATAGAATTGACGCTGTTTCTGCAGCTTTTCACCAAAAATTTCAAAGAATTTTTTTTAGAGAAAAAATATTCAATGTGTTAATCGCCAAAAACCATAAAGTTTTGCCATTTAAGAACTAAGTTATTTTCGTTTTAAATGATAAAATGAGAGGTTTTCCACTCTGACAGTGAAATAATATTCTGTTTCGTTACCTTATAATCGGTAAAATGTAAGTTTGACACATGTTAGCTTTATCACTCGTTAATACATCTGCCAACATAAAAAACAGTTTTAAAAAGTTAAAAATTACTCATTTATTGTTCCCTTTATATAGAAAATTGAAGATAAATGATATGTTTTGAACCTACTGGGTATTCGAAGTTCATAGGAGAAATGATTCCAAAAGCTTCAAAACGTCATATTTTTAAGTTTGGTCAGAAGAGATGCGAAATTGCACTTTTCGATTTTAATGATATTGTTAAGAAAGTAATTTTGACCATAAAAGTCCAACTAAATATTCGTGAATTATTGCCTTTGGTACATTATTCACAGTATTTTTTTAATTATTAATAATATCATTATTTTTACCTGCTGCAATTCGTTACTTATCTCGACAAATTTACAAAAAAAAAAATATAATTAACAGTCATAATCTAAAGTCAATAATTGTATTTTTCATAACGGGTTCAAGCTTACATAACGCATGTAAAAACTATTCATGTTCCACTTTTATCAAGGTAAAAATCTCAGCTGGCTGGACTATAATTTCACTTGTCCTAAAAAATAAGTTATGTCTTAGCTACAATATTGTAGAATAAGCAAATAACAAATTTTGAAATCAAATTTTCATAAGCAAAAACTTACTAAGGCCATAAAAACAATGTAGCCTCAAATTCTATTTGGCCTTATTATACATACTAGCCTGGCAATTTCTGTCTCTTCCGGATTCATGGACCTCCCAGACGATGACATAGAAACTGTTTCATAGAGTAATAATTTGCTGAGATGTCTTGTATTTGAAATATGTAACCGATAAAATTATAATTAAGGCTTTTTCAAAAAAAAAAACTGCTGTATTTACTAATTAGATATTAACTCTATTTCCTTTTATATTTTCATAAATCTCCTTTTTGAATTTGGAAACTGCGCTGCTTGGAACTTTGCCCATTGTCAACACATAAAGATTTTTTTGTTTTCCTCAACAATCATTCCCACAACATTATATGAAATAAATTATTTAAACAATTCATCAATTTCTTGTTGAATTTGAAGTTTACGTCCCTTAACTTCTGGTCTAAATAATATTAATAAAACATTTTTTAAATATAAGTAAGCATTGTTAATAGTTAATTCTAAATTTATATAAATTCAACAATTTTTCTTTGTTTAAAGTGAAATCAAAATACTTGACATTGTCCTTGCAAGTTGAAGGTTAATAGAATTTCGAGAAAGCATTACATACGTATTTTCAGCATCAAATAACATCTTTAACAATACAAGCTTTTGAAAATCTTAATTTTCTTCTGGCAAGAACTGTTGCCCATTTATTTCAGTGTTTATTTATTACAAGCTTCTCTTATTTTAAATAATATAAACTTAAATATTTTAAAGCTGTATGTATATATATCTAATTATTGCAAATAATAATTTCTAATTAATTAGAGAAAAAATTATGTATAATGTATTGTAAATTATTTAAAATTGAACATATGATATAAAAGTATTCCAAAATAAAGTATGTCGTTCGTTCTCTATCAGGGAAAAATTTGTTTTTTGTTTACTCTCGTGACTAGAGAAATTGTATTGAAGATGGAATATTACAACATTAAGTTAAGAAAAATTAAGCCAAGTATTATAAGGTGATTATTGTTTTGGAGTAATTACACAACCGCCCCTTGTAGTTTAAACGATTCCTGGAGTCCACGGGGTGGTAAGTACCTCATTAAATATGGCATCCCACAAATTATTGGTCCAATGAAATTTTATTTCAACCTTGGTTGTTGAAAAAACAAAATATTCTTATATGATTTATAATCGCTTGGGGTTATTTTACTGCATTCGGGATAGGTCCAATAGTCAAATTGACGGTAAAATAACTGGCGACCGATTACGCCGAAAATTTACCGCTGATGGATTTTCCAGCATGATAATGGCACAAACCTTTGTTCTCGATTTGTCAAATCTTGACTGGACACACAATTCACCACGGTTCAGCTTGTGACAAGTTATTCAATAGGTTGAGACAAAAAAATAAGGTGCAAATAAATAATATTGTATAAATAAATATTATGTTAAAGTCAGATGCATTTTTTGAGAGTAGCATTTAAACATTCATCGGACGTTGTCCAAATATTTTGGTGCCCCTTAAGTGTCACACAACGCCATCTGTGTTTATCAGTCACGTTCTGCTTAGTCATTATTGAAACACTGATTACTGCGCTTGCTTCTCATGGTTTATTAGTATGTGTATTTATTTAATTTTAAGTTCTACTACTCTAAAAAAGCACCCTTTATAAATATGTACATAGCTCCCACTTGCTTCGTATCTTTTACACTCTTAATTGCCGCTGTGTGTAAGTACTCGTATTTACATATATATATTTGCACATTTTTCTCATACATTGATGATTTTGTACTTGCATATTTATTGTCTTGTGCGCGCAATTTTCATTTCATTCGATCGAAGAACTGAAACGACACGAAATAAAATGGAAAGAGAAATATTTCAAGCATTCAAGAGACCACTAATGATTTTTGCTGCTTGCCTGGTGCTTCAGCGGACTTGAAGTTCCAATAATTCCGGTATCCTTTTAAGTTGCGCACCGTACGCAATCAATCTACTCTATTTCAATGATAAGTATGTCATTGTGAATATATTGTATTTACTTAAAAATGTAAATGTAAGAAAATCATCATGTTCTTTTATTTACGTACTTTTTAACTTGAGGTATTTTTGCAACCAACCAACCCAACCAACAATGGTACGTACTACTACAATTTCAGTTCAATTTCAATGTGAATCAGGCAATAGTTGCTGTGCCGGAAAACTGCTACAATGGTTTCTTTCAGCTTAAATTTTTTTGTTGCGTCGTCGTAGTAAATCTTCTTTTACTGTCACATTTTCTGTTGTAAAACTGACACTATATCAGGCGTCCATGATTGGCAGCAACCACTTGCATACGTTCAAACAAATTGAACAATAAGTGAATTTATTTTATTGTACATGGGAGCAAAAAAGTGTTAGGGTGTGCGCTAGTATTAAATTCAGGGCCGCATTTACAAATTTTTTGATGTGTAGGCCCAAAATATTTGCAAACGAAAATTTTGATATCTATTTATAACTTATTACAAGAAATGTTCTGTCACCAATAATTTTAATTTATTTTTTGAATTAAAAGTAATGATTACTTGTAATTAATTGAAAGAATTGTAATCCAAAAATACCCAAGTCTGATAAAGTATATTGCAATAATTTTCAAGCTTATTTAATTTTGAGTCCCGTATTTGGATATTAATGTTTTGTTGTCAGGTTGAAATGAGTTTTTTCAATAAGGAACTGAATAAAAAAAACAAAAAAAAGATCTCACCTATTTGCGGCAAAAGAAATTTGGTTGTGAACTTTTTCGCAAATTCAACGAATTTTTTTTTGGTCCGGGTTTAGCTCCTAAAAATATGGTTACCGTATGTATTATGTACAAGGTAGTGTCAATATTAAAAAAACAAAAATAAACAATTGCTTTAAAAATAAAATATATTTTTTTTTTATGTAAGTAAATCAAGTTTTTGACTTAAATTATTTTAGTGTTTTAGGCAGTTTAGTAAATGGAAATATCAGAACAACTTCTGAATTCTTCCTGAGGACCACAACCTGTAGCAGAAGTACCATCTTCGCAAGGTCCCCATGAGTTAGCTGAAAAATTTGATTTTTCCAATAGCAAATTATTTATTTAAATATAAAGAGCAAATTAGATTTTACCTGCAATGTAAGCCCAACGCAAAACACAATGATTACAACGGAGACCTTGAGGCAAAACAAGTTTCAGATCATACATTCCAGCGTAGTATTCGGTCATTGTGTATTCATAACCGCCACCCTGTACTTGTACTGGGTATCTTTGGAAGCATTGCTCTGTTTCCCTTTGTCCATCCATGTTACATAAATGGAATATAAATCGACCCCTATGATTGGTAGTAATTTTAACACTGACAGGCATTACGCTTCCGGATGGATAGCTCTTTACAATAACACCTTGACCAAATGTGCCTCCAAGTTCGTGTCTGCGTGGGGTAGGATCTTGATAATTATCGCCGCACATTCCACAGTTACCACCGTTTGTGTTGTATTGAACCTAAAAATGAATTTTAAACTTATTTTTTGTGTTATTTTGCTGATTATTTCATTTGAACTTACGAAGAATCCACCACAATATTGTGCATTATCATCGTAATCTGCGGGAGCCGATGAATCATAACGCCAACGAGATCCCCTGCCGACGGGGTCTAAAACCATACCATGACCATTAACAAAGTCTAAACCCAACGCCAAGAAAGCTACGAAAGCGAATAACGATATTTTCATCATTTTGCTAATGGTTTGGTTTGTTTGGTCTTGGAACTAAAAAACTTTGCCTAATTTTGGGTCTGCACAACCTCTTTTATAGGTGGATTTGTTTTCAAATATCATATTTCTCTAATCTCTTATTAAACAGTTTTTATATGGTTACTTAAAGAACTTTGATAATGATGTGATTAAGATTAAATCATATTTTATAGCAGCTACTCGTTGACATAAAATATTTATTAATAGAAAAGATTACCTTGCATAATCATTTGAAATTGTGCTGATCAAAGGCCTCCATATTAAAAGGGCTATTCTTTAAAGATTTTTGTGACTTGGGTTTAAGTTGTCTACATATATGGGTATGAGTAACTTTGTGAGGCCTCCTTACGGAGTCATTGTATTTGGGCTTCTAATGGAGTAAGTTTGGAAAGCCTTTAAATTGGTCCCATCGAGGGAGGCCCGAATAGCATGTAAATGATCAAAGAAAGTGGCTTAAAATCATTATTTCACCAATTTCTCTTAAACGAAAAAGTTGTTTAGGTAGTTCTTATATGTACCTTGTACCTCCGCGTAAATTGTCTTCCAAATTTGTTTTACTTGTACTCGAATTAGCGAATTGATAATTTATTTCCTTTTTGTTTCTAAGCTATAAATTTTCAGTAAAATCGCACTGAGTAAAATCATCTTAAAATTGGCCACAATATTCACAAAAATATTGTCATTTTTATTATAACAACGGATTGGGTGGCCCACTTGAAAAAGAATGACATTTTTTTTTTCTTAACTTTATTTAAGTTATTTTGCATGTAAGTGATCAATAACTTAGGAAGGTACTTTAATATATAAATTCAAAATTACAATGAGTAGGTTCTTGCAAGATTTGTGGAAATAAATGTATCAGTTGTACCTACATACTTTTTTATAATTTCATTTAGTGCAGTAAAAAGGAGTCTTGGTATTTTCTGGAGGTAGACGGTTCTATTCTTCAGTAAACGGATTTTTGAGGTCCTGCTTATTTTGAATTGTTATTTTTCGAACTCTGCGGCCCAATTCATCCCATAGATGTTGTATGGGATAAAGACGTTGGTATTTTCTATGAACGCCACTTTACACACTAAACTAAACTTTGTTTAATGCCCCTACTTAATAACGTTTGCAAAATGATTTTACACTTTTTGGACTAAATCCTGTCAATTGGACTAATGTAATATTGTAAGGGAACGCAGCTAATATACATATAGGTAATAATATACAAAATATTTGATACCATTTATAGTCTGCCGCTGTAGGCAGGCCTCTGCGGCTGTACCCAGGCCCGGATTGAGAAATTTGCCGCCCCTAGACAATTGCGAAAATTGACGCCACCCTGGTAACAATAAATAAAATATGACGTTAATAATCGAACACCAATGTTCAGTTATAATAAAATTGTTCACTTATATTGTTATTACGCGAATAAAACAATTTTGCAAAGTTTCCGCCAATATGTATTTTCCGCCCTTTCATTCTTGCCGCCCTACGCACGTGCCTACTCTGCCTGTATGGTAAATCCGGGCCTAGCTGTACCCTAAGTTCGGGCCTGATTGCATTGACTAAGAAAAGGGGAGGAGCATAAAATTAACTTCTACTACTTGTACAGCAATACGTTATATCCCATCAAACCACATATTCAATGCTAATATAAGTTTCAACAAATAGGCAGAGTCGTAAAAGAATGCTGTTTAAAAATGTTTCTTGAAGTTAGGTACACTAGGGTGTTTATTTTGTAAATTTTGTAGATATATTTAATTTTTGTTTTGCCTATATTTTAGCTTGCGACTTAAAAATAATTGTTCCAAAATTTGACCTTCCTAGCTCAAACTTGTAAACGGCGCGGATAGAGTTTGTGCCCGATTTCGTTGAAATTTTACAAAAAAAAGTTAAAAATTGAACTAAAAATCCGTTATTTTGGCTTACAATACTGCTCTCAGAAGAGAAATGGGCGTATTTCAAAAAATTGATATTCGTGATTCTTATGGCATCAGATAGCTTAAGATATTACACATCTAATGAACTAAGGCCAAATGCTGGTATCCAGGCCCGGATTTACCATACAGGCAGAGTAGGTACGTGCCTAGGGCGGCAAATATAGGCGGAAACTTTGAAAAATTGTTTTATTCGTGGGATTGAATTTCCAGCCTATTTCGTTGGCACGCATACTAACATTATAAGTGAAAAATGCTATTATAACTGAACATTGGTGATCGATTATTAACGTCATTGTTTATTTATTGTTACAAGGAGGACGTCAATTTTTGCAACTGCCTAGGGGCGGCAAATTTATAAATCTGGGCCTGCTGGTATCTAAGTTCAAACCTATAAAAAATCTTCTAAGAAAATTTCCTCCATCTCAATTTTACATGTACATATTTCAAAAAATTGTCACAAACAAAACATCAATTATCTCGAAATGCGTTTTTTTTCAGATACGCCCATTTCGCTTCTGAGGGCAGAATAGTTAATCCAGTTTCTGCAAATTGTAATTATTTTCGATGATTTTTCTATTTCTCGGCTAAGATTTTTTATTATGTGCCCAGAGCATTAAAATCGAAGAAGCTTTCGTGAAATATACAAAAAAATTAATCCCTATTATATATGTGCATTAGGGTGGTTCTTATTTGGATTTTTAGCGAAAATCAAATGCGACGCCCCCCCCCCCCCCCAATCGGTTTGAAACAAGATAAAAAAATTAAAAAAGTTTATTTAAAATTTTTATCTTTAACCCTTACTGACCCTATTTCAATGTAAAACTTGAGGTTTTGCGAAAATCAAATGCGACGCGAACCCTTACTTAGCCTATTTCAATTTGAAATTTTGCCTAAGACACCAGTTTTTTCATTATTTTTGTATATAATACGCTTAGAAAAGAAATTAGTAACAAATAATACACTGAATTAAAGGCAATTAACTGTCTTTCTTAATACTATAAAAATTTACAAATTATTGATACAATTTTTAGAGAAAATAACGGTTATTTGAAAATTAAGGGTAAAAAGTTTTTAAAAACAGCCATATCACAAATTATATGGAACTAATTTCAAATTTGTATGCACCAATTTGAAAGACTGTTAAATTATCTGCCATATGCCAGTCAAATATTTAGAATCTATTAAGGAACTTATACTAATTTTTAAAAAGCTATATCCGCACCTTCCATGACTATATCTCGGAAACTAGATGCGAACGAAATTTATTTTTATATATTCCTTAAAATTAAAAACCACGTAAGAAAAAGTGGTTTAAAAAAATGGCAGCTTAGGCCAAACTTCACATTGAAATAGGGTCAGTAACCAGTAACTAAAAGTGGTGTCTAAAGCCAAATTTCACATTGAAATAGGCTAAGTAAAGGTTAAAGATAAAAAATTTAAAAAATTCCTAAAACTTTTTTATCCTATTTCGAACCAATTGAGGGGGCGTCCCCAACTTTTTTTCCGTAAGAACCACCCGAATATACATACATACATATTTGTGAGCCAGTCCCTATAAAAAGGGCCCAAAAATCGGTTCACAATTTCCAAGATATATGACGTTTCATAAATTATGGCCAAAAATACTAATATCAACTTGTAATAAGTTTACAAGAAAGTTTCTGTTACCAAAATATACAGTAATAATTTTTAAGTTATAGTTTTTTATGTAAAAAAAATAATTTAATGAGAACATGGTAGTGGTTTGTACTAAAGGCTATATTTAGTGAAATAATGGATCGGTAAACTTTTGAAATATTGTCCAAAAATATGAAGGTTTTATTGAATTTATTTGACACCTAATTCAGAGCTCCATTTCCTAAGTAGACAAAAAATATAATGGTGGGATCTATTACCTCAAAATTTTAAGCGTAAAGACACTTGGGTTTTTTGAGGAAATCAGCTATATAAATCAGCGCTATAACTCCACCAATTTTCATAATTTCTTAAAGATTCTGACAGAGAATGAGATGTTCTATTAGAATCAAAAGACAAAAATTAATTATTTTGATTTGGATGAAAATACGACTATTTCGAAAAAATTTTCAGCGGTTTTTCACGTTTTGACACTAAAACTTTAAATGGGCATAACTTCGTAAAAAATGTTTTTCAATCAAATCGGGGTAATAGGTGTTCCCTTATTTCCCTAGAAAAACAGCATATTTAATCAGCAACCAATTCCGCAATTTGAGGTCAGTCCAGTCGCATGGTTTGAAATGGATTTCGTCTATAATAATTTTCAAGCTATAGTTTTATATGTAAAAAATTAATTTAATGAGAACAGTAATAAAGGCTACAGTTGAATGATGGAACGGTAAGCTATTTCACTATGCTCTCCCGTTTTATTTTTAAAGAAATACGGGACATACAGATGTCCCGTACATACAGATGTCCCGTATTTAATTTTGAGTCCCGTATTTGGATATTAATGTATTGCTGTCAGGTTAAAATGAGTTTTTTCAATAAGGAACAGGTTAACTATTTTAATACTAAGTTCCTAAAAAAAAGCAAAAAAAAAGTCAATCAACTATTTGCGACAAAAGAAACTTGGTTGTGAACTTTTTCGCAAATTCAACAATTTTTAGCTCCTAAAAATAGGGTCAATATTAAAAAAAACAAAAATAAACAATTGCTTTAAAATTAAAATATATTTTTTTGTATACCTAAGTCAAGTTTTTGGCTTAAATTATTTTAGTCTTTTAGGCAGTTTAGTAAATAGAAATATCAGAACAACTTCTGAATTCTTCCTGAGGACCACAACCTGTAGCAGAAGTACCATCTCCGCAAGGTCCCCATGTGTTAGCTGAAAAATTAAATTTTTCCAATAGTAAATTATTTATTTAAATATAAAGAACAAATTAGAATTTTACCTGCAATGTAAGCCCAACGCAAAACACAATGATTACAACGGAGACCTTGAGGTAAAACAAGTTTCAGATCATACATTCCAGCGTAGTATTCGGTCATTGTGTATTCATAACCACCACCCTGTACTTGTACTGGGTATCTTTGGAAGCATTCCTCTGTTTCCCTTTGTCCATCCATGTTACATAAATGGAATATAAAGCGACCCCTATGATTGGTAGTAATTTTAACACTGACAGGCATTACGCTTCCGGATGGATAGCTCTTTACAATAACACCTTGACCAAATGTGCCTCCAAGTTCGTGTCTGCGTGGGGTAGGATCTTGATAATTATCACCGCACATTCCACAGTTACCACCGTTTGTGTTATATTGAACCTAAAAATTAATTTTAAACATATTTTTTGTGTTATTTTGCTGATTATTTCATTTAACCTTACAAAGAATCCACCACAATATTGTGCATTATCATCGTAATCTGCGGGAGCCGATGAATCATAACGCCAACGAGATCCCCTGCCGACGGGTTCTAAAACCATACCATGACCATTAACAAAGTCTAAACCCAACGCCAAGAAAGCTACGAAAGCGAATAACGATAATTTCATCATTTTGCTAATGGTTTGGTTTGTTTGGTCTTGGAACTAAACAACTTTGCCAAATTTTGGGTCTGCACAACCTCTTTTATAGGTGGATTTGTTTTCAAATATCATATTTCTCTAATCTATTATTAAAAATTATTTATATGGTTACTTAAAGAACTTTGATAATGTTGTTTAATTAAGATTAAATCATATTTTATAGCAGCTACTCGTTGATTTAAAATATTGATTAATAGAAAAGATTACCTTGCATAATCATTCGAAAGTGTGCTGATCAAATGCCTCCATATTAAAGGGGCTATTCTTTAAAGATTTTTGTCACTTGGGTTTAAGTTTTCTACATACATATATGGGTGTGAATAACTTTGTGAGGCATCCTTACGGAGTCAGTGTATTTGTGCCCCTAATGGAGTAAGTTTGGAAAGCCTTTAAATTGTTCCCATCGAGGTAGGCCCGAATAACATCTAAATAGTCAAGTGTCTCAAAATCATTATTTCACCAATTTCCCATAAACGAAGAAGTTGTTAAGATAGTTCTTACACTTTGAAGATGCTATCATTTTCGCGTAAATTGCCTTCCAAATTTGTTTTAATTTTACTGGAATTAGCGGTTTGATCACTTATTTCCCTTTTGTTCCTAAACTATCAATTTTCAGTAAAATCGCACTAAATAAAAACGTCTTAGAATTAGTCAAATTATTCACAAAAATATTTTTATTGTAACAACGGATTTGGTGGTCCACTTGATAAAGAATGATTGTTTTTAGTCATCAGTTTTTTTTGAGACTATAAAATTTGTTCTTAACTTTAGTTAAGTTATTTTGCATGTAAGCTCATATGATATTGAAATAAAAATCCTTAAGAAGTAACGAATAACTTCGGAAGGTAAATATGTATATAAATTCAAAATTACAAAGCGTCAGTTCTTGCAAGATTTGAGCATATAAGACACGTTACTTGGTGCAAATAAATGTATCAGTTGTACCTACTTTGTTATAATTTCATTTAGTGCAGTAAAAAGGTGACGTTAATTGAGATAACGTTATAGGACGAAAAGAAAATATTTTTAACGATTAAAGAATTAATTTCATCAATAAGCATACAAGTCATCGGAAAAAAATTATATTTATGCCATGCCAGTAGTTAGAGCCTTTGTTTTGGACGCTGTGGGCACAGGTTCAAATCTAACTCACAGTTAATTTTTTTTGTTTTTTAACTTAAGTTTATTTCATGTTTTAATAATTTAATCAGAGCTCAACAACACGAAAAATTGTTGGAATAACTTGTTGACGTTTCGTATTCAAGTTTTGTAAATCAAAAGTATACAGCCAACCAATATTTTAAATATCAGTGACTTGATAAGAAAATAAAACAGTTTTCACCTCCCCACCCAATCAAATACAGGTCCTCGCTAACGTCATAAACGAAAGTTTAAAGAAAGAATTCTTTTATAGTCATAAATTCCACTTAACATTTTTTCATATCAGTCACTAAATCAAAAACAAAGATATAAGAGATTAAGATTATTTTCTACGACTTTTTTATATTCCTATCAAAATAATTTCATATAGCTGGTGTGGAAAAGAAATGCAATAAATAATACACCAGATTATTTCAAATCTAAAAATCACTTGTGGAAACACTCGAATGTATAGGTATATTTACATCAATTATGTTACCCGTTTTTGGCAAGTCAGTGGATATTTTCAAGTTTAAGTTCATTGACTTTAGATAGCTTAATTATTAAAATTTATCAAATCGAGTATACATTTATTATTAAGATATTGAAAAAAAAATATATCCGGAGCGTCCTTATCTGTCATTTCGATGCACTTTTTGTTATAACTATTGCTAAGAAAACGGACAATGTAGATGGACAATTTTATAGTAAGACAATATGTGAGAAGGTATTAAAACAAAGCTCAAGGCAACACTATAAGGCCCCCGATCTGATCAAAAGAATAGAACTGAAAAAGGCCCTCGATCAGCGCTTTCGACGCATTGTGCGGAGACAAGAGATTAATGTTCGAAATGCTCCACATAACTAATACATCGACAGACATTAAGATAAACTTTAAGCGTGATACTGAAAATTGTACTCACATTTACCGTGCCATTATAAATAAGTTTTAGTTCTAATTTAGACCTTAATAAGTATAAAAGTAAGTGAAACTTAAATTTCAAAAAATTTCTAATTTTTATTATTAATTATTGTGATAGTTTTTTCTTAATTTGTTTGCATGTTAAAATATTTCTACTTTGTAACAATTAAAATGATGTATTGTATTTATTTTTTAGTATCTCCTGAAGAAAAAAAATTATGTTCTTCGAAATATTGGTATTTAAACAAACTTATAAATATATTAGACCACGAGCCGAAATAAAACTAATGTTTCAATTATTTAATAAAGGGTTGAATAATTTTCAAACAATTTATGATTAATCTCTCTATCTATTCTTCAAACTGTGCCATTGAAGAAAGGGTGAACTTAAAGTTTTAAGTTAAAACTTTTAACAAATATTATTGTTATACTATATTCTCTTTATCAAAGGCACATGACTCAATGAAATCTACGTTTATTTGTTCATTTATCAGTTAAATGCACACTTTAACCATTTAAACATAACTTCAACTACGTTATAGAAAAAAAAAATCTAATTTTATTATCTATCTATATAAATAAAATGATAGCTAGTTCGTCTGTCGATTTGCGCGCCGTCTCTACGCCCATATTGGACATATTGAAGGATGTAAGTCCTGAAGTCGTAGGCTGCTCACTTACCACTTGCTAAGCATACAATCAAATTGATAAGTTTTTCACTTTGCTACTACCCATCTTAGCAGGCCCGGATTTACCTTAGAGGCACACTAGGCCAGTGCCTAGGGCGGCAAGAATTTAGGGGCAGCAAATATTGGGAGCTTTGAAAATTTTTTTTTAAATTTATTTAATTGGGTTATACAGGGAGAAAAAAGTGCGAATACTTGGAACGTCGGCCCCTAAAATCGGAAAATCCAATATGGCGGCACCAACATGGCGGCCGGAGAAAAATCGAGTGTTCTGCAAAAAAAGTTTGTAACAATAAAAACTCGTATCCGATCGGGTGGTTTCTTGACTCAAATTGTAATTTATGGACGCCCCTAGAAAGCTGGCATAGTAGGTTGACAAAATCCAACAGGTCAGATCAAATATAGCGGTCAAAAATCCAATATGGTTGCTGAATTTTCAAAATCAACCGATTTGCACCCAATTTGGTATACGGGGGTTTTTGTGGTCGCCGATTACAAATCTGATGTTTGGTTAAGAAGAAAGAAACCTAAACCAAAATCACAAACATCTTCTTGTTTTGTTTATTTTGATAAGGATTTTAATGGTATGTATTCATCTAAACGCGCAGTTTTGCACAATTAGGAAACTTTGCGCAATGCATTTCATGAACGCCCCTTGGAATATTTTGTGCAATTTGTAGCAGTTGATGAGCATGTCATTTTTATGAGAGAATCGTATGGGAAAAGAGAGTGATAAATACAAAATTTGTAAACAATAAAATTTTGCTAAGAGAATCGTATGGAAAAAGAGAGTGCCAACAATTGCACAATTAGTAGCGCAAGTTTGCGCAGTTTGTTCAAAAAGCTTTCCATACGATTTTTAACAGTTCATTTGCACAGAGTTCAAAAGTGCACAGCTTGCGAGGGTTTTACGCGTTTAAATGAATACCCCTGAAGAAGAATTCTATGCTCTCCCAGGGTTGCATTATCAAATTTTAACAACACATATAATCTAATCATGTGAATTACCTACGTTTTTTGAGTGTTGTATTCATTTTTATATCTTATGAGACGTGTAGGAAAAAAAGTGACGAAAGGAATTGTGTAATTAAATTTTTACAGAGAAAGCAACAACAATTTTTTTCTAAGCAACAAAACATCCATACATATTAGTTGATAAACCAAATACAAAGCGACGACTTTGACATTTTAAGATTTTCATTTGCAGGGATGAATTGACAGCTTTCATCAACCACAATAATCTATGGGTTTGACATTTTAGGTGCAATAATTTTATGAAAATATTTGTATGAAAAGTTTAGGAACATGGCATTAGGAAATGAGTCGGAATTAGAATCGAAGGATTGCTTGTCCTGCCGTCTTGTTACTGGATTCTGTGTTGTTGGTATCGGAGTTTACATTTACGCACAGGCAAAACGCCGAAAAAAAATTGAAATGTATGCTATGCGTACTTTAGCAGCAGGAGTATTTGGCATAGGCGTATCGCGATTACTAAATATGGATTTCCTTAAATCTAAGAAATAGGAATAAGGTTTTAAATATTTACTTTTGTTGTACATAAAAATAATAGTTGATGTTGAGATAAATAAATACTCCTGTGAATAATTTTTTATATACCTATGAGAACTTTTTAGTTAATTTTTATTTATAATAAAAATAAGCATAATCGTCACTGTGACTTCAAATACAATAGCAGCAGAGACAATAAATTTAGAAGACTTAAATCTCAATAAAACTTTTAATTTCTTGTAGACATAAGTCCACACTCAAAATGAGTATGTGGCTTGATGAAGGAACGAAGTCTAATATTTCCGCGGAAATAGCTTGGGATATTGCAGCCAATTTGTTTCTGGTTTAGGTATTAAATAACTTCTTGCAAGTACTTAACATTAAAATTTTATTTATTGTATAATAGTTATTCTTATTCATCATCTTCGGATTCATCTCCACCTGGTTCGGAATTATTATCACTATCTTCTTCGTCCCAATGTTTGATTTTTTTATTTGTCATAAAATCTTCACGTAACACATTCCATTCAGATTTCTTTTTACTTCTGCTGTTATCAGCAGTATCATCGTCATTGTCGTCACTGCTATAGTCTTGCTTTACAAATTCATTCTTGACCGGATTGTCAACGGCTTCAGATTTTGCGCGATTTCCACTCATCAAAACATCCAAAAACTTGCGTTTGTTAATATTATTCAGTACAGCTTCCTTGCGACTATCCAATGGACCTGCTTCATCGAGTTGTATTTGTAAATCTTTTTGCTGTATACGCACCGCATTGAATAGTTGCACCACTCCTCTGGTAGCTATTTTACGTAACGTTCGCTCACGTTCAATATCTTTCCACGAAGGTTTTGTGCGAAGTGCTAGCTGTTTATTTTTACGATGATTTGCCTTTTCCTTCAATTCTCCGCTCTTCGATTTTTCTACCTTTATTTCTCCTTCAACCTCGAATCCATAATTCTCGGCAGGTTTTTCTTTATCATTTGGCTTTATTTTCTTTGCTCTTGACAACACTAGAGTTTTCTTCGTTTTTGGCTTTGTCGTGCTAAGCACTTTGGCAATAGAATCTGCCCATCCAACATTACCTTCAGTATGTTGACCGCCCGAATCATTTTCACTAGAACTTCCATCAGAATCCTCTAATTCGTCAGCTTTTGGTAAGGCTAAAAATATATTGGGAATTTTTAAATATATTTTAATAGTATATAAAACACTAACTTTTTTGGCGCTTTGTAGTTTTTATTCCTGATAACGCCATAATTATCCACTTTTAAAAAAGAAAAAATTAATATCGTGGTGTTTATTGTTTTTGGCTTGTTTTCACGTGTTGAAAAACTGTCAAAATTATAACACACTTGACAGTGGGTGATCGTTGACGATTTCCCGACAACCGTTCGTATTCTGTTATTGTACGTTTTTGACAACCCGCGTTTTGGTGCTTTTCACACGGAAGTCATCGAGTGTTGGTTATACGTAGCAGAGCAAAAATTAAATTTTCTTAATTTGTGCTTAAATATATAAAACAAAAACATGAAATTAGAAATGTTTGGTGCATCCAATAAATATTCAACGATGTCGACATGCTTGCATCAATAATTATTTACAACAACCAAATTATAGCTGAAACCACAGAAAACCAACGCGCGTTTTAAAATACCTCCGGTGTTGACAAAACAAACGCGCGTTGATATTGTGACTCATTGCATATATAGTACTTCTGTGTTATACTGTAATGTGCGTTAGCTAACGCATCTTATAAAAACGCTCGTGTGAACCGAGCCTAAATCACCGCGTTGTTACAATTGCTTCGCTTTAACGCTATGACAGCTCAAGTAAAGCACATTTATTGTTATGAAAAATGTCACATAGCAAATAATGATTGAAATTTCAATATTTGGAGAGATCAACTATTAGGCTTTGTCCACGCGAGCGTTTTTTTAACGTGCTTTTTCCACAACGCGTGTTTTAGCATAACTTCAGTTAGCTAACGCGCGTTTCAGCATAACTCCAATGTTAACAACGCTAGCCACCGTTAAAAAACCCCTCGTGTGAACTTAGCTTACACAGAAAATGATTATCCGAAAGCGAAGGTGCCGCGTGTAATCGCGAAACATGAGGCCTAATGTAGGAAAACAAAGTACGTGCGAAAAAAATTAAAACTTCAACATGGCAACGAAGTTACACACTATCAAAGATAGATATACATTTCGCGTCTTGAAAAATTAACAGATATAATTGAATTTTAATTCTCATGTTGCTGCCGGATTAGTTCAATTTGACTCCAAAAGAAAAAACTATATAAAAGTCTGATTAAGATGCTACGTATTAAGTTAGAAGCCTTGGAACATCCTACGCCAAATAATTTGGATTGGAAGGGTAATAATGAACAATTGCTTTTTCCACTCAGATTTTTGATTATTGGTATCATCATAGATCGAAAAGTTTTTGCCAGCACCGTACTTTGGCTGGAGGATCAAAAAATACGTCAATATAAAATTGAAGATCGTGAAAATTTACGAAAAGTTGATAATCTTTCACTTTGGGAGCCAGCTTATAAGCAATACAAATCCGATTTGGGTGTGCCGCAGTTACGTTCCCCACTAGAGGAGCTAGCATGGCTGCTGAGTTATGCTGTACGTCTTGAATTCTTAGACACACCAGATGAATATAATGCAATTAATTCAGAAAAAATTGGTCAACAGCAAAATAAGTCAATAGCACCAAGTATAAAGGCAGATAACTTTTTTGACAACATGGATTGTAAGTTGAAGCATCTAAAGAACTTTAATTTTTTATCAATATGCTTATGTATGAAATCCAGATATTAGAGTTTTTTCCTCGTAAATTTAGTGACCTAAGCTATAGTCAATTTTCATAAACTAGTCAAAAAATTTCCTCACATTCTTGGAAATGTAATATTGAATTCTTCTTACCCTATAAAGCACATAAGCTAAATAAAATCGTGGAATACCTTGTATTGCTCCAACCGTATGAAAATAGTTTACTCCTTTTATACTCGTAACTAAATAATTCTCTGCGAATTTATTACATTTTGATCTAATTTTTTCTCTCTTTTTTTCAGTCAACCACAAAGATTTCATTGGTGGAGTGCGATCTTTGGCTAACAGGTTAAAGGTGCCACATCATCCCAATCACTTAATTCAATTAGAAGCGATAGCACGCATTGTACATGAACGCTTGTCACCATCTGCTCTAAAAAATCGTGAACCCATTTTAGGTAAACCATTTCCCTTTGAGAAGGGTAACGATATTGTTTGTGCTGAGGATCCTGCTCTTGATTTTCCCGTGCGCATACTACGTTTATTACAAATTCACAGTCTTCGCGAATTGCAGACGCGTATTAATGAAACAATAGTGGCAGTACAAGATTTGACAGCTAATCCCAAGACTGATACAAAACTCGGAAAAGTTGGGTTTTAAAATGATCAAGAAAGACTTAATTATAATGCAGAAGTTATGAATTTACTATGAGAGTGCAAAGTTGCACATCACCTGCACAGTGTAAATAAATGTATGCTGTTGAAGTAATTTATTGATTGTTTTATTTATATTACAAGGTTGAATTAACATTTTAATTTACAGGAAAAAATTTACATTTTTCTTGTTTATCGAAGATGATTAATTGAAAATTGCGTAATTAATTCATCTTCTTAATTTTAAGCTTTAAAATTAATTGGTTTTCTGAATCTAAGCCTAACTAAGAAAGCTTGCAACGAAGCGCCTGCGTGTAAAGTGAGATATCAAATGAATTACAAGAACAAAGACATACAACAAAACAACTAATGCATCGGCTAAAATGTTACTGATGATTCCATTTAGCAATGTATTGAAACTAGTCTTATTCACTATCTAATTTATTAAGATAAAATTTTAGTCATACTCTATGTTTTTTTTTTGCTGTTGGTTGTGGACCATATATAATACATACTTTCGTTTTTTCTTTTAATACGTAAATATGCCGTTATGCATGATGGTATTTCTTAGTGTTAAACGTTATCTAAGTTGCATAATATAATCTTAAGTTCCAAATTATAAAATAAGCTTATTTAGTTTTTTGAAATATAAGATCAAATTAATTGAAATGAATGGGAGCACCCATCTTTAAGTCTGACGTCATATTCTCATTTTCGTAGTTAACTCCTTGTTGCACCTAGGTCTTATACAGCAGAAAAATATAAGTTATAAAATTAATAAAAATAGAAGACGAAGCGCATCGACCATCATCTATTTGATGAAACCGTTCATGTGACGTCATAAAAAAAAACTGAAAAAGAATTTTGAGATGTCAAACCAATTTGGCTTTCGGTTTAACAAAACCTGGCCGACAAATGAACATCAACTGACATAGTCGTTAAAAAAAGTTTGATTTAGTGTCTAAAAAATAAGTTCGACATCTTCAAATATGGTTTCGAAAGGTTTGGGCTGTATCCCTACTTTTCAATACTCACTTGTAATTAATTTTTCTGTATTATATTTACGTAAGTTCAGAGCTCATTTAAGCTATGGATTATGCAATGTACATTGCAAAAACCAAATATTTATTTAATATAAATATTGGACAATTTTTTACCAAGCCCCTTCCCCCTTATTTTACAAGCATGTTGTGAGACTGGCTTGGAGAATAAATCTGGAGAGGATTAGCTGCATAAATTGTAATTGGTAAATTCCATATCATAGTCTCTACAGGTATTTCAGGTGGTGCTCTTATCTCTCCAGCTTCAGGATTTGGCAGCCCAAAATCCATCATAGTGCTTGTAACGAACTCAAAGTGCAGCCGCCATCTTGCATCAACTAAATCCGTACGAAATGAAGGAGTTACATGCAATGGGATTGGTATCACAATTTGTGTCTGAAGCATAGCATAGCAAACTTGATGGCTTGTAGCATATGTAGTTATTTTTCCAGTAGGCTCCTCTATACCGTTAGTGTTATCTTTAGTGCTTCCCGATGTTGATGATTTGTGTAGATTATCAACTGCAGTACCACTCGCAACACTCGCTAAGTCAAGCGAATGCGTAGAAGATGTATCGTTGTAGTCACCATTCAGATTTGTTGCAGTATTATGCAATATTTCTTGTGATTGTAATTTTACAGAAAATTGCACGCATCGTACTTTACAGTTAGCAAAGTCCAAACTACCAACAATATCTTCTCCCAATTTGTAAGCCGGTTTAAACAGACAAAAGCGTCCGACGAAGCCACGTTTGTTAGATATGCGATAGAACTTTGGGGCGCGACGTGCAGTAACATTCTTTAAAGTAATTTAATATTTCGATTTTAAATAAGACTTTTCTTTATTCATTTAAAAGAAAATACCTTGAGATGATGCCACGATATTTCTAGCTCAGTCATTTCACGTTTTTCTATAAATGGATTTGTTGGAGTCAATTCCTCATTGGTCTCTTCGGTACCCGGTAATTCTTCTGGACGTGCAATTATGGGTATAGGCAACACACGTATTGGAATAGTAAGCGTTTGTACTTTTGATTTCACACGTTGCATTGCGATTGTAATTTTATAAAAATATTTTATGTCATGCCCACGATAAGTCGGTGGTCCGTCACGAGGCACATATTCGCTAAAGAAATCTAAGAAAGGCAGAATTTACACCGTTTATACCAAAATCACTATTTATAAAAATTCATTTAACTTACAAGTTTTACTCTCACTTGGCTGCAATTTTAGATCACAGAAAAGTATTTTAGGTTTTGTCGCTATAATGATATCACCTGGAACTTGCGTCACAGCATCCAAAGCCGTTTTTCCTATCAAATCAGTCAGATCAGTTACCTTGTCCTGACTGAGGCTGTAACTTGTTTTACGATAACAATGAAGTTGTACAGATGCCCAAGCTAAGTTTTCCAGCTTGCTAAATACATACATATTTATACAATATTAATTATATATCATTGTTTAATTTTATTGATTATGAAAACTCACCCAGGCTCGTCTGTATTTTTGTCACCTCCGCCAATTATTTTGTGTGTAAATTCGATGAAGCATTCAACTTTTTCACCAGTAGCGTAAATTGCTGAATCAGCACGCACTAGTTTTGCCGTAATTTCAATCATTATAATAAATGAATTTTCAGTTATTGCACTTTTCAGAAAAATAAATCACTGTTGTTTACGCAAGATGAACGTTAGAAAATCCAGCAACGTATACAGATAAATCCGAATTGACAAACAGCCAGTAAAAATACCGCTACCATTGATAACAAACCGGCGGTACACACAGTTTTGTATTCGGTATACACAGCTTAGTGTTCTTTTTTTAAAAGTGGTTTCGTACCCTAAACAAGTGCGTATGCGTAACTTTGTTGTCAAATTATTTCAAGTACTTAAAAATAATGAATGTGGCCAACCCAAATACGTAGCGTACGTACTGTGATTCAATTATAATTCAAGCTGTCAACTTATCCCTGACAGTGATATTTTTGAAATGTCATAGGCTGTTGCAAAACATAAATGCTGCTTCTTCCAAAAGTATGTTCAAAGTCAAAATGAATCAGCTGATCGACCATGTTCATAACTAAAAGCGTGCTTTGTCAGAATTTTTGTCTTCTTTTGTTTTGTTTATTTTAAATAAGATTTCATGCAGTTAACTTCGATTGGAAGCTTATACATTTTTCTGCAATTGATGTATGATAGCATGCTGGATCATGTGAACGGAAAGCGATATTTATAGTCACACATGTTGTCAAGAATGCTGTACAACATGAGGTTCGTTAGCAGTTTCTTCAAAAGAGCACAACTTGCACAGTTTGCGAGGGTTTTGAACAGTTAGATTAATATCTCTATTATTCTTTTGAGGCATCATAGTACTGCGTTTTTCAACACGTGTTTAACATAACTCCAACGTGCGCTCCAACGCGCGTAGAAAAAACGCTCGTGTGAACCGAGCCTTATAGGCTGAGAGCCTACTGTAGAAAAGTCGAGTGTATAAGATTACAGGATAAGATTTACGGGAATGATATTATTGCATTTTGATGAAACTAACCAACCAGGAATTCCTTGCCAAAGTCTGTCCCGATGCCCAAAAATGGTTGAATTTAGCTAATATTTTGGACTGTATGTAAACATACATGAACGGACAAATTGCACAATGTTCTTAGATCGCACGCACCGGAAAAAACTCCAGTAATTTATTTTTGCCATTTTCGAATTTTTGTTGTCTTTTTAATTAGATTTTTGTGGGCCACAATTGCCAAAAATATCAGTTCAGTTGGGACTGAGAATTCGCTATTGTCTAAAAAAGTATTGTGTTCTTATAAAGAGTTTTTGGGGAAAATTTTCAAGAACATATACGTTTTGGGGAATTTTCAAAGTTTTCATGTGGTAGCCCTGGCCTTATCGTCATCTTAGTTGGATGAAATTGTTAAAGTGAAACGGACGGAGAAACTAAACTCTTCAAACCTTTGTCAGGAAATAATATTGAAAAAAAGTTAAATGCAATTAAAGTGTTAAATATATATCAATTTCAAAGTAAAGAAAAAAGTGTAAGTAAAACCATTTAAATAAAAGAATTTAAGTTTGAAAATATGGGAAAAGTTTAGCTTTAATTAATCGAAAAGTGCCGATTTTTTTTATTGCTTTTTACCGTGGCAGAGGCTGGTGCTCTTACGTTGACGTTGGCGTTCAATTGCGGCAGCAGCAATGGCGTTTGTCTCCAATTGTCGACGTCGTCGGCTAAATTCTCTGTGCATCAAGAAAAAAAAAGAAAAAAAATATTGCAGTATTCGTGCCAGCGTTGCAAGTTTTTTTTTTCATAACTAATTACACTTGTTTTAAAATTATGCTTTAATTTATCAAAAATGTTTCAATTTGATTTTCATATTTATGTACTCAGCATAAAACTAGAGATTTTGCATGTGTTGTCCTTGTCTGCTATGGCACAGCAGTGTCTACTACCACGATGATTTGTTTGTGTGCTGGGTCGGACAGTCGCTGCCGTGATTGTTCGGTCGTTCGACACTTGTGCCATTTTAGCCCATTTCCAACATCCGTCCGTCCATCCGTCCATCTATCCATTGGACTGTGTGTTTGTGTACGGTTGCCTTTTTGTCTTGAGATAATTGCGAAAACTGTCAAAATTTTTTTGTTGTACCATTTTTCGATTTTCATTTTTTTATTTTGTACACATTTTTTTTGTTTTTGCTGTGGGAAATAAATACTATAGATTCTGTTGAGTGTCTATAGTAAATTTGTTATTAAAAAACATTGAATATTTTTGCCCATGTACCTAAATAAAAATCTAAATAAAAGATCTTTCGCAACATGTACTGTGTCGCTAATTAAGCACTTAATTAGCGTTACAATAAAATCGCTTGTACGCTTTTTTCGATTTTGTATTGTTGTAGGTTTTGTCCGTCTTCTTTTAATGGGGAAATCTCGGAGCACCAATGGTGAATTGGTTTTTGCAGATGAAAAATTAATACAGCAACTTCAATTAAAAAATTATATACATATGTAGGTACGTCAAAATGTAAATTTTTGCGATTTTTCTTTAAAGAATAATTCCCTAAGTATGATATTCCTTTTACGGGGATACATAAGATTGTCTTGGGAACTTTTCAGGCGATCTATCCATTTTCTTTTTTAATCTGCAGATTTGAGCGATTTGGCCATTTTTAATGTGTTTTTGGGCGATAGTATTTTAATAAGTTTCGGCTTTTTTCCTTAGGGTATAGTTACGCTGACATAATTTTTAGGACCTAAACCCGTGACAAAAAAAAAATCTGCTATGTACGAAAATAAGAATTTTTAGAAAGTTTTAGTTAAAGTCATTACTACATTTAGGGCCATATACATTTTTAAAATCGCGCTTAACCTTTTTTGACTTTGTCTATTTGAAAGAAAAAATAACGCCCAAATTGTGTAAAATGAGTAAATTATTTTAAAGCTGTATGTATTTATGTTTTATATGCCTACAAATACCTATCATTTCAAATAAAACTAATTTAACTCAAATATACACGATTGTTATATTCTGTAACAATATCTATGAAATTACTCGGAATAGTATCTGCTACAACTTATGTAAATTTTAAAAAAATCGGTTTGGGTGGCCACATTTTGTATAATTTCCCAAAATAATAATGAGCGATGACAACTAAAAAAATAAAAATTATTGAAAAATAATGGGCTGTAAGCCTAGACCTCTTCGACAATATCGTAAATACGGTCCTAAACTAACTCCGCGTTACCTATAAACCGCGTCAAGTAAAATAAAGTGTAAATTTGTAGACTTATTTTGTTGCATAAAATTAAAAATGGAATCTTCCTTATTTCGATTTATTGCTAATACCGGAATTAGGTGTACTACTGAATAACTTTTCCACATATTTCTTGTCTAGGAATATAGAGAATTTTTACATAAAAATATTTCAATTTGACTTCAATTCCTTTTTTTTTTAACTAGATTAAAACTTTTATTTTAAATATGATATTAATTGATATGTAAAAGAACACAAAATATGTACTTATCTGATATCTTCAATGCATTAACATCAGCATTTGAAATGCCGCATTGTACTATTATCAGCAATATGCTCTTATCAATAAATAAAATATATTTCCTATTAAATGCCATTCAACTAATTTTTAATCGATAAAGTTTCTACGAATCTATGTTTATTTATTGATCAGCAAGCAGTAAGACGTCGGTAGTTTTTTGTTTTTTAAATTGGTAATTCAAGTTATTTAAATCAGTATATTCATTCAGTGTATTTGTAAAGTGAATCATTTATTGATAAACAGTATTCTTAACATTTGTAAAATTTTCGAAATGACAAAAAAATCTATTTTTAGAAATTTTTAATGAAGTTTCTTAATATCACGTATGCATTTTTCAGTATGACTTCATTTTTATTTAATGACTTTTTTATTTTTTCTTGTTAATGTTGCAATTTGTGGGCTTTTGTATCAATTTATAAAAACAAAACGTAACATATTTGCTTTGTCTGATCAATTAAAAAGTATGTGACTTGTATGTGTCGTGTCACGTATGTTTAACTTCATTTCGACAACACCAAGAATTTATGTAGTTTTTCTGCATAAAAAACAACCAACACAAATAGATAAAATTCCCACATAAAATCGGAAAATTTTTTATTATCTGAGGTAAACTTTTTCTTACATGAACATCATTTGTGCCATCCTAAATATTCATTATTAAATACTATACCAATATTTGCAATTATGTTAAGAAAAAAAAGATGAATTCCAAAAACGTATTAAGATTGCAAAAATTTAATCCAAGGTTGTTGCTCCTATTTTCAGTTTTACTCTCGGCTTCATTCCGCATACTTTCTTTTCAGCTACATTCGTTGTTGTCGTTATCAGACTCTCGCTACACTACACTTTTTTATTGTTATTTTACAAACGGACGTGGCTTGTACTTGATTCTGTTGCTTTTGCATCATCTTCTTTGACTTGGTAGTGTTTATCGACTAGTCATATTTTTTGCACTGTTTTTTCTTTCAAATTTATAAAAAATTCACAATTTCTAGAGGCATGTATGTACATATGTAAATACTGGAATTTAAATGACTTTGCTGTCGTTAGCTTTATTTTAATAAGAAGATACGACTTTTTTCAATTTTTTTGTTTCAAAAAATATATACATATGTACATACATATGTTTAAAAGCGTAGGGTGCAGATTTGTTTTTTTTTTTAACCAACAAGTCACAAAATAGGAAGCCTATTATCTTAACTTTTTTAAAAATTTAATTATTGACTACTTTAAAATACCTGAACGCTAAGTTTTTTCATCTGGGTTTAAGTATTTCGGTTTTTCCACGAAAATAAATTGTTGGCAACGCATTAATTTTTGGTATTATAAATAATAAAAACTAAATAATGATAACTAGTATCGTATTAAGGTCGAAACTCGATCGTGCCCACTAAGTTTGAAAGAATTTTGCCGACCTATGACGAACAAAACGTCTTTGTGCATGGACCTCATATCACTTCACGTTGCTTATACTTCATGCAGCCATGAACGCTATCAAAATGCGTTGGTTAAAGCGTTTTGTATAGGGGAATCATGCACGTATGTTTTCTTTATTCTACCTGCCTTAACGGCACATATTACAAATAATTTTTTCTTTGTGCACATCTACAAAACAGTACCTTTCAAATGATATAAGTTTCATTCCCCTCTCTTTACAATAACTACTAAAAAAGTGTACCATAAGTTCGATGTTCACGTATTAATATATAGATAATATTTTCGCGAAACAGCTCATAGAAGGTTTCGTTTAAATAATTTTTATTAAATTACGGAGATCTACAGTTTATTGCCATACGATCCATTCGGTGAAAGTTCGAAGCGTTGCCACTGATTTGAGAGATAAGTTCTTTAAAAATTGCAAAATTAATTCAATTATTTTTTTTTAATTCAGACACAATTGTCTTAAACTTCTGAATACAAAATATATGTATAAGAAGGGTATTCAAAGAGAACTATAAATAGTGTATAAACCATATATTTGCAAAAACGTATGTACATACGTCTGAAAATCTAAATTAATAAAACAAAAGCATGGTCGTGAAATTTATCCGTTGAAACTATATTCATTGGGTCATCCTTTTCCGTCAGCTTCTTCGCTCTCAGTTAAAAAAAAAATGACGTAACGTACGCGACGTAGTTTATGGACGATGGCTTTATTGCATTGTTCGTTCGTAGCTATGACAGTACTTCCGTCGGTATTAAGAATAAGGCGGATAAACATATTTTTCTATATCATTTAAAATCTTAGATATTATTTGGGTAATTTTGAAAATAAAATCGACGGATTGTAACATTGTGTCATAAAATAAATACATGTTAACAGCTTCTCATAATGCTCTTCATAATTAAAAGTGTGGTGATCGAATACCATTAATATATTTTAGTTTACATTCACGAACAACATTTCTATAATTCCCATAATTTAGTCAATTCACATAAAAACCAAACAAAAATAAAAAAAAACGACTTACTTGTAGTGAAGTATTTAACACATTAAGTTATGCGAGACAAATGATCGATATATTAACAGCAGCAAAGTTGCTGTTGAAATAGCAGAAAAAAACAATACAATTTATGCCGGTAAAGGTCATCAACCGGAAAAGATGAAAAGAAAGCCAGAATCAAATAAACGAACTGAGCCAACTTATACCGAATCGAACTTACACGTAGTATAGAAGACTTGTAGTGTTTTTAGTCGGCAAGTTATATTAAGAATATTTCTCAAATAAGTGCGGCGGAGCAAAAATAAAATAAACGGAAGTAATTTGTAAAAAATGTACAATCAAGCGAATAGACGAGGATGTTAATGTGGGTGCGGCTTAAATAATTATTTTTCAAATACAATACAATGTTCTAGTTTTAAGTTTCTACACTTGAGAAGATGGATAAGCAATCTAAGAGAAGGAAAAATTAAGATAAGGATAAGATAATCAGCTTAAATGAGTACATACAGGAGACAGATGTTTTTCAAATGTTCTATTTAAACAGATACATTAAATAGTTTTATTTGACAGCATTGCAATGTTTCCAAGTTGAGTTTTCTGAAGATCCTATATATTGAAATATTTAGTTAAGTGACGTTCAATATAAATAAATCTACACGATAAATATTAACTGTGAAATCGAACCCTACATTTTTGTAATCTGTAAACAATTTAAAATATTTAAAAGAATAAATACCACACTTATTAAGGCAATTTTTTAGGTTTTAGACTGGTTTAAAATTAGAAAATTTTTATTTGCACAAAATTATTTTCGGGCAGTGTAATAGAGAAGTCATTTTTGCATTAGTAGAACTTTCAATTTCAATACATACTAGCAAAAATATTTCGTTTTATTTAACTCATCTCATCATATGATCAAAACTGCCTAAACCTTTTTATTAGCATATCCCGCCGAATGCATTTGCATTAGCTTTTTCTTTTGATTTTTTGATAGATTTTTATAGTCATAAAAATATGTATAACATATGAGACACGCACTTTCTTCTGTACAGATATTCGGAAAATTTGTTTATCCCAAAAATTATAGCACTATCTCTGTCTATTTGGCAATGTCCTTGTTGAACACTTGTGTTAAATATATATGTACCTATATATTTTATTTAAAGCTGTACTCAGAAATGCTCCAATGGTATCCTTACTGGTAGTGCTTGAAATGGTCAAATACAATATTTTTTCTCAAATCTATCAGATTCGGATTTAGCGTCAACAACTACAGAGGTGATAAAATAAAAATTATCAAAATAAATTTGAAAAATTTGAGTTTCATATAAATTCCTTTAAATAATAAATGGTGCCGTAGATAGGGTTTTAAAAATCATTAAAAAACTATCTAAACATGTTAGAGAAAACATTCCAATAGATAAATGGGATTGCCTACGACTTATTGTTTAAATGCCGAGCATGAGCGCTAAGGTTTTTTACAACTTGAAATACAAAGTTGCAACATCTTATCGTCTATTTGCAATAAGCTTTGTTGTTGCTTCGTGCACAAAAGTGAAATAAAATACAAGAGCTCAATAGCCTGTGCTTTTAGTGTCGTATTATTTATTTAAATAAATATACAGGGTTGGTCTTTTCTTTGAATTCACATTTTGCCAACACAAAAGTCTAATCAGTATATCATTGCGTAAAGTGGAGGGAGAGGGGCGGGTTCGAATCCGGTTGCAGTCAATAGTATTTTTTTTTATCATATTTGAATTAAAATGTAAAAAATGTATTACGTGAAATTAACTTTAAAAAACTTATTGGAATTACGTTCGACAGACTTGTCAAACCTAAATATTAGCATACATACATAAAAAAAATCGGGTGCTTATGTATAAAAAAAATTTGGCTATAACCCAAAAGCAGCTTCCGATTTTAAGATTCACATATCACATTTTTGTGATTTGTAAATCGAGGTCGAAAAACAAATATCAAGTGTAGGATCCGCTGCAATAATATAATGCTTGGATTTGCATGGGAATTTTTCATTATCTTTAAATAATGAAAATAATGGATATTTTACATGATCACTAAACTAATTTAGTAGTAGTGCAAAGAATAATGCATTACAAATTTAGTGCATTGCTCTCATGTCTGAATAAACATAAGTATGTATAATGCAAAACAAAAGAGAATTATGAAAATTGGGGTGTTATTGAGAAAATTGTATTTTCAAGTTTACAATAAATCCTTAAATTCTGATTCTCATTTTTCAAAAATACGATATTTCTTTAAAATATCGTAACTTTATCAAATATACTTTTTTCGACATTTCTACAGTTTTGCACTCCATACATCTTTCATTTTAGTAGACATGATTTTCGAGTAATTTAATCTGTTAAACATTTTTTCATTCATTTGTTTTAAATTTCAAACTCCAAGTTTATAGTTTTAATAAGTATACGTGGTTCATAGCTGTGAATCATTTACATAATTTATGTATGTATGTGTAAATTATAGGAATTAAATTTGTAAACATAGTCATATATTAAAATTTTTAAATAAATGTCGGTGTATCACTAGTTGCCGGCCGGCAATATACATATGTATGTATGAATGTATGTATGTAGCGATATCGTCTGAACTGAAAGTTGTTAATCTGACTTATGATGAGCAATTCATGTTACTTTTTGTGCGAAGGAATTGCAAATTTACACGTCATGTATTATTTTTTTCACAATTTGAAGAACTTATTTTCAAATTAAAAATTTTTGATTGTCAAAAGTATTTTTAGAATTTTTATTTTTTTCTGATTAGCATATTTGGCATATGTACACGTAGGGTCTTAAAAAGTATCAGCTAAAGGCTTAATATGTTTTAAAGTTTAATTTTTAAACATTTCCAAGTCTTAAAACAACTAAATTTATTTTCTGTTAAACATAGTTAAACGTTAGTTACTTTATGTGAAAAAAAAGCTTCTACGATCTGAGTGATACGATTTATTTTATTTAACTCTTAATTAAATGTTACATGCTGCAATGATAAAAATTGAATTGATAAATTAATAATATGTTGAACGCTGAAAAATATTTGGGTTAGTCGTAAAAATTTCAAATTCATTAAATTTATGACCTTATACGCCACTCTGCAGATTTGACAGTGAATAACAGTAAAAGATTTTCAAAAAATTTTGATTGACAGAGATAAATTATACACATTCTGGATGATAATTTTGAGCTGATTAACTTTAACAAACGATATATTTTGCTATCTGGTATTTAATTTGATTTGTTAGGTTAACTGTTTTAGATATCCGCACCGAAAAGTGTGTAAATCCCAAAACTTGAATTAAACAAATCCAAAGTAATGAAATATTATATGTAGCGTTCCATATACCTAGGATCGCATCTTTTTTTATATATAACAAATAATTCTTTTTTTTTCTTCTAGTTTTAATTATCAACGTAGTACATCTTTCCAAAGTATGCAATGATGGATTTTCATATATTAATTGTAATCACTTGCGTCTTTCTTGCTTCTCTCTGCTCTTTGTTATTCATCAATAAATTCTTCAGAAGAAAAACATTCGAAGAGATTATCGCTGAAAAGAAAGCAATGACCGATAAAATTTATGGACAGAATAAGATTGCAACTAAAAAACCGAAAAAATTGCAACAACTCAAGAAGGAACAGAAACGCGAGAAGAAACAACGTCAAAAGGAACAACAGCGAGATAATACCGAGCACGAGCAAGAAGATTCTGATGCACAATCCGAACCAGCTTCTGTTGACGACGAACCTGAGGGCTTATCGAGAGTACATGTTGAATTTGAACCTGATCCAGAGGTTATTACTTATAGCAATAGTGAAAATACACGTCGCGTAAGTAATGCTGAAAAAGAAAATGTAGGTACGAACCTAAAATCGAAATCGAAGAAGGACAAAAAGAATGTTAAGAGTGGTATTCTCGTAAATAAAACTGAAGTTGTTGCTGTCAAAGAAAATGTTGTTGAAGAACAATTGAACAGCTTTGAAGTAAAACAACCAAAAGATGTTGTTGAGCTTAAGAAACAGGAACAAAAAGATAAAAAAGATGAAAAATCGCAATCACTTTCCCAGGGAGGAAAGAAAGAAAAGTCGAATAAGAAAGAAAAACAAGTAACGGTTGCTTTGATTGCTGAGCCAGCACCTGTTGAAGTTGTTAATGTTGCTAAAGAACTTAAGCAGTTAGATGAAAAACTAATTCGTCAGGGTTCGCCTAAGAACCAAAGCCAAAATAATAATAACAACAACAATAAGGTAAACAAACAAACCAAGAAGCAAATTAAGGAGACTGCTGCTACTAAAGAGCTTGTTGTTGCTTTGGATAAACTTTCTGAAACTGATACAATTGGTGTACAGCTGTTAATGAATCTTTTCCGTCGTGCTGAACTAAATCGTTCGGAAATACAAATTCTTATCGATTATCTTTTAAATAAGCAACAGGATATGCCATCCTCACATTCTGAATGGTCTGATGACATCTGTCAGAAATTGAAACGTCAATTGGAAGAAAAAGAGCGTGCTTTGGCAGAAGAGCAAGAGGCTTCGATTGGTATACAAGCAAAATTACGTGATTTGCGTACAGAAGTTAATACTGAGCGTGCTCAGATGAATGCTACGATTAAGGCTTACATAGAAAGAATTCAATCAAAGGAGCAGGAAATAACTGGACTCAATCAAGAGACGCAAACTTTGAATGATAAAATTGCATTAGAACGGCAACAGTTCCAAGCTAAATTGTTACGTGAAAAGCAAGTGGGCTCTCAAGATTTGCTACAGCAATTACAAATGATGCAAAACGAATTGGCACACAAAGACAAATGTATTACGGAGCTGACATGTATTGTTAATGCGTCACGTCAAGCGGTTGAAGAATCACAGCAAAAGACATCTGAACTTATACAAACACAAGTTCAACAGATCCGTGCACTTGAACAGCAGCGTGATGAATTGGAACAACTCTCTAACAATCGTGTATTTGAAATAGAGCAAGCTAAAACATTAGAGACCGAAAATGCTGAATACAAGGTCGAAATACGTAATTTACAAAATGCTCTAGAGTCCACAAAAGCTGATTTATTGCAAAACCTTAAGGAATTGGATACTGTTAAATCTGAACTTGCATTAACACGAACTGTAGAATTAGTTGAAAAACAAAATGAAATTCAAATATTGAAAGCTACAAATACTGAACTTACCCAACAAATTGCTGGATTTAATAATAAATCAGTGGAACAATCTAAGGAACAGTTAGGTTTGCAGGCATCATTAGATGCCCTTAAGGCGCAGGTAGCTGAAAAAGGGCAACAAGTTGCAGAGTTTAGTAAAAATAATGCAACACTTTTAAAGGAACTTACTGATATTCAAAGTCATCAGCAACAACAGGAGCAGCAGCAAGTTGAATTAAAGAAAAATCTTGATGTGCTCAAGACTGAAGTAGCTGAGAAAAATAAGAAACTGCTGGATGTCGAGCAGACTGCAGAAAAATATAGTGTAAAGGAGAACGAGTTGTTGCAACAGTTGCAGGAGCAAAAAGAAAAAAATAATGTAAGTTAAATGTATTGACTTTCAAAAGTTGAACAGAAGGAAGGCTGCTAAGGTTACACAATCTCGTTTGCCACATCCAGAAAAAAACCTATGATAACGTAAACGTAAAAACAAATATTAATACTTTTTCTACCCAAGTGGTCGAAAGACAAAGGGTCACTTTAAAGTTTTAAGTTAACATTATTTATAATTTTTGCTTAATTAATTCAATATTACTACCATGGTTAGTACTTCTAATTTAGAGGTACTTTTTCCTTAACTCCTGAATTTCTAAATTAGTATGATATATCTATTTCTGTCATGAGGTTTCTTTTGATATTATTAAACGTAATGACGCTGAACTATGTGTTATTATAGAAAAAACTTCTGAATATTATAAAAATACTTGCATTGGACCTCCAGTTTTTCTGAAAGTAAAGTAATAGTATTTTATTTTTTTTTATTGCGTGACATAGCGCAATGTTTAGTTTTGAGTAAATTTTTAAAAAACACTTAATACTGAATTTATATTTGTATTAAGGAAAGCAAGTTGGGTTTTAAAACTTATTGCGATTTTATGAATGCTATACCCGTTTTTCAGAGGGTATAAATGAAAAATTTTCGAAAATCCCTTAACAATATGCGGAAGTTTTGTATAGATGTCCTCTAATTACATGCTACCGTTTGACACTATTTTCTACAACACCGTGTATATCAGTTAAAATTGTCAATATTCATTTAATTTTTTAATTAACTTGGCACTTAATGTACCACAAAATTGCTAAAAAGGTTTTCCTGTAGGTATTGAAATAAAAAATAAGTTTATATCAATTTTGTGTGCAAATGAGGCTTAATATCACTAATTGCTCATGATTTTTTCCATGAGTAGCTGCTCTAATTGCTCTTAGTTTATTAGCATAAACAATAAACTAAAAATAAATTAAAAAAATATTACGGAAAAATGTATGATGTCACTATGACAAAATTCTTTCAAATCAGATTCACTATTTTTTTCTTCGATTGCATATTGAGATATATTTAAAAAACGACAATAAATGTAGTTAATTTAATCTAGTATATATTTCGTAAATTAATATTTAAACTTCACGTAGCTGCTACATTTACAATTGATTTTCAATTCGTTCTCATTAACTTCAATTATTAATTTTTGGTTACTAATCCTCTTGTATTTCGTCGTAGGATTTGCGTATGAAAAACTGGAAGTTGGTAGAAGCTTTGCAAATTGCTGAAACTACAGCTAAACAAAATAAACAACTTTCTAATACAAATGCAAGTCTAGTTGTAAGTGCATGTTTCTATTTAATTTTAAAGTATCTTAAACCGTTCTGAACTATTATGTGTGTATTTTGAGCTATGTACATATGTATTGAAGCACTATTAAGATATTGATCGTTTTTTTTTCTTTTTGCAGCAACAACAGCAAAGCTTAGCTGCTGCACAAAACTTAATTACCACCGCCACAACAACAACAGATTCTTCCAAGGATCAAAAAGAAATTCGCGAATTATTTCAGCGATTATATCCGGATGCAGTAAAAGCCTCTGCGGGTACAGCGCTGTCCTTATCCTTTGATCAGTGGATAGAACAAGTTTTAGCCATACATATAAAGCAATCAATAAGCAAATTTAACTCCACAACTAGTAGTAGTAATAAATCAACGCAATCAAGTAACAGTAGCAACAGCAGCAGTAATCACAACTCACACAATAACACAAGTAGTGAACCAACGACAGTAACATCAGAAAATAATGTGGACGAAGAACATAGTGGTGGAGAAAGTGATGCTGCGGAGATGCAAAAGTTGCGCACACAAAATGCTCAACTTATGGCAAACGTAGACGAGTTGACCAAACTTGTAAAAAAAACTGTAAGTAAAATTTCTTTATAAAAAATTTTAAATTTAATAATTTGTCAAAGCTTAATTTTACCAAAAAATTGGACTTTCATAGTTTTTACTGCCTCTGCACGAACCAAAATAATTTTATACATTTTGAACAGAATATTAATAATGATACAACTTTAAATTAAAGTTTTCCCATATTTGCTAGAGATGTTTAGTTTTGCAAAAGAACGCATTTAAACATACTTCAACGCAGCTATACTGATTGCGCAACTCTAAGTTCTACTTCGTTTTTCCAATTTTAATTACTGAACGAAAACCTTGTGAATTCCGCATAGTTAAAAATTTTATGGTTTTAAATTTCAGGGTAACACATTGTCAGAGCTTGAAACTCATGCACGTGAACAGGATGAACATTGGCGTAGTATTGTACTCTCGAAGGACGAGCAAATTAATTCATTACAGCATTCTAATGGAGAACAAGTAAGATTTTTTAATTACAATTAAATTGAAATATTCGAAAATTAATTATCTGCATTTTACAGAATATTTAATGTCCATTACAGTGTAAATCATTTTGTAAGCATTAAAGTATAATTCAAGATTATGAGATATGCCTTCCACAACCAACATAAGCAAAAAGTTTATCCACAAGAACGCCGTAGGAAAAGCGTAACAAATTTATAAACTAACAAACAATAGCAACATCTTGTGCATCAACATTAAAATGCTTAATTTTATTATTAAAGTTAAGAACTTAAAAAGGAATACGCTAAAATAATTGTAGGATAAGCATCGATTGTGCAATGAACATTCAATTCTAAAAACAGAAAATAAACAAAAAACGTATTTGTCTTGCTGTTAAAAAAAACTTGACTTGTTTGCATTTATATATGTGAAAACAGTGCATATAGTAAAAAGATATTTTGTCAAATTTTACCGCAACCATTTTAAGATACATACAATATTAATTTGCAAAAAATTATTGTATTTATTAAAATGAACTTTCTATTTTAATATGTCCTCTTCTAATAATTATTTCTATTCTGGTATTTTTTGTTGCGTGGAATGTTCGTATCCGTTTTTTTTTACAATTTATATTTTTGTATTGAATTAATTTCTGTATACCTTTAATAAATTGAAGTTATATAATTTAAAAAAAAAATTGCAAAAAATAGGTAAGTAGATATAAAAAAAATAAAAATCGTGAACAACAGCAAACATCTTAAAATTAAACACATAATGAATCTATTTTTATATAAAATATGAAATATTAACTTAATATAGGCTGCATGAGTTAAAACATAAAATAAATTGTAAAATTATACATTTGCGACATATTAAGAAATAGAAACAAAAAACTTACGGAGTAAACAAGAAACAGCGAAATTACTTGATGATCAATTTATCATAAGAAATTGAATTGGAGTGCGAAAGATGCATTGTTAAAAAGTAAAATTAACAGCTGAACTTTTATTTCGAAAGGAACACGATAGTAAAAATATTGTATGTAACGAAATGTATTTGCCAACTAGCATTGAACGAGATTTCAGACTATATGATGAATGATAATATATACATATAATATAATTTAATATAATAAACAAGAAAAATCAAATAAATATATTAAATAAAAATTTAACATTCTTAAATTATTTTTTATGCCACTCGACAAGAAATTTTCATAGGGAATAATTCAAAACAGAACTTTTTTTTCGAAATGGTTATTTTGTACATCACTGAGTAAGGTTGGGACTACTCCAAAAAGTTCAAAGTAAGCCGCTCAAGAACAATTTATTGCTGACCGCTGTAATCTATATTTTAAGTGTTGATTTTTTAATAGCCAGCCACCAGACATGAACTCCTTAAAGTAAAATTGGTCTTACTATCGCATTATAGATCCAGAAGGTGATTTTAGGGTCGAAACCCCAGACTAAAGCATGTACTAAAAACATGAAGTTTTTTGATTATAATCAATATTTTTTTAAAGCGAACGGTCGGTTAATTGTACTCGTTAGCCATCTAAAATAAGAAAAATTTTATTTTTACAACTTATTATTTTTACGATTATTTTTTAGAAAAATCTCATATGTAGTATTTCAATACTGCCAATTTGTTCTCGACAAAACCAAAATTTTGATCGCACATATCCAACGACACTGCAATAAAAATATCGCAACATCACTACTGAAATGGCAAGGGAGGCCACTTCCTCACGGATTTTGAAGAAGCAAAAGTGCATCCGGCGGGAAGCTTCATCCAAGTGCATTTGTGTCAACATTAGGGTTGTCAGATTTTCGAAACGCAAAATCAGTATATTGAAGTATATTGAACGTTAAAAATCAGTACAAAATCTTTTACCTCATTAATTGTTTTTATTTACTAAAAAAAGTTAGAACTTTTCGGATTGCACAATGCCCCAGCAAAAAAAACAAAATTAATTAAATATGCTACAAAACAAGGACCATTTTACTGACTCCTAGGTACGCTACTGGTAATAATTAAATATTAAATGTAAAAATTATTTAGTAATTCAAATAAAATCTTAAAATCAGTGCAAATCAGTACCAATTGCTATAAATCAGTACATTTGCGTACTGATTTCAGAATCTTAAAAAATCAGTATTTTTAAAGAAAATTAGTAAAAATCAGTACATGTACTGTTAGCCGTAGCTATTTTGGTATTACATGCTTAGGTGAACAATTGTAGGTAGTTGGAGGTCCAATGGCACTAAACTTAAACGGAGTACTTTGATCTGGATGGAAACGTTTGGAAAAGTGTTGCAGAAATGAATAAAAGTCGTTCGTGTCCGGGAGTAAGCAATTTACGACAGCAAATGTGTATAACGTTAATTTAGTAACATTTTTTCACTTTTTTCTGTCATGTAGATTGCGGTTGCCAATTCTTTATTATACAGTAGTTGGTGGCCAGGGAAGCCTAACAGTTGAGTGCTATGATCCTTAAAATAATACATGGACTAAGATATGCAGTATACGTGAAAACTTTCTTAACAATCCATTGTGTACTACTACATCTTGCGATAAAATGGTGGCCTATTATAAGGAAAATTTCGAGGAGTACCATAACATAAACAAGTGGCAAGCGAAAACATCTTTAAACGATAAAATTCTGATATCGGAATTAATATTAATATTCTAACAATGAGCAAATAAATATTTTTCTTATATATGACAAAACTATACATATGTGGCGAATTTTTTACCAAAACGAAAGGTGGTTGGAATTTGAAGTCTTTGATTTCTTTTTTTTAGTAATATATGACTAGTTGATTTGTCATAAAATATTGTGGTTTGAATTTTAATTTTTTTTTGATATATATGATAATTGGACAATGCAGATATATAAGCATTAGATGTTGATACATCAATAAAAAGTACATATAAATATCAATTAGATGAGATACCAATAGCAGAGTTAATAAGAACTATACCTATTTCTTTATTAATATGAAAAAATGTTAGTAAAAATTTGTTCAGGAGTCCGTATTGGAATGGTTACATCAAGAGATCTTTGGCTTTAAGATTACCACTTCAACAACATGTGTCAATGTCATTAAATTCGAAAATTGTAAATATTTGTTGTTACAAATTTTTTTCGTTTTTTCAGATTTGGAAGATAATTTACGTGGAAAGGTTAACATCCAGAGTAAAAAGTCACAGGTTTCAAGGTTCTTTCAAAGTACAAAAACCACATGAACAAATTTTTGTAAGACCAATGGCTTAAGATAAATTGACGGACATCCAGGCCATTTTTTCGACCTTTTTGGAGTGAATTGTTGATAAAAGCTTGTTACTGAGGTATAAGCAAACTGTTTTCCAAAACAAATTTAATTTTTTTACGTTTCATTGGCCAAACATTTTTTTTATAAAACTGTTTTTCTTGTGGCTAAATTCAAATTTTTATCTAATTTTTTTACTTTTCTTTATTTAAATCTAGACACAAAAACAAGAATGTTAATTCTATCGAAAGTTTTACAAAAATTCTGGAAAAAAAGTTCTAAAATAAGTTCTGCAAATCCTTTTTTTTCTTATTTCAATTCGAAACTTCACATAATGTAGATGTAGATGGTAGAACTCTTTATTTTTTCATTTCGTTCACGTATCACCCTACTTTTATATTATATTATAATTTTTTGTACATATATATTTACTATTTTGTAGATTACTTTTCAGGTTGCCCTTTTTCGTACATTGTATATTTGTATGTGTATACTCATTAGGGCGGATCTAAATAGGTCATAAGTCAGGAATGTTAATACTAAACAAAACTTGTCTTTGCGCAAATAAGTCACTGTAAAGTGTCATTGGCTCAAATTTTTATGTGTGATCCTTTTTGATTTTCATATAAATGGGTAAGATTGCCTTACGATCTAGTTTACCATTGACAGTTTTCGGTAACTCTTTTAAAATAATCGCTCCAGCTTTTAAATGTTTTAGGTGCATCGGAATATGACTTGCAACATGTTCTACAATTTCTTGTTCTGACAATGTGCTACCTTCTGACTTAACTACGGCTGCTGCTGGTGCATCACCATCCTCTTCATTCCAAACACCAAACACACATACATCGACAACATCAGGCAATTTTGCTATAACTTCCTCAATCTCATTTGGCCAATAATACATGGAATGACACTTTAGTATATCGTTTTTACGATCTATAACGAATAAGAAACCATCCTCATCCATATAACCCAAATCACCAGAATGAAACCATAATTTTTCATCAAAGATTTCCTCAGAAGCTGTAGGGTTGTTATAATAACCAAGCCATTTCTCGCCATTATACAGACAGATCTCGCCAACAGCGCCAATGCCCAAATTTTGATCTTTGTCATCAATAATTTTTAATTTATAACCAGGTAGAATGCATCCCGATGAATTTGGTTTCCATTCAAAATTTTCATTTTTCGATATTATGGCACCGATCTCGCTCATTCCATAACTAAAAGACAACATTGCATTAGGCAAATAGCTCTGCAATTTGGTTTGAGTTTGAATGGAACATTTACCACCGCCATAGCAAAAGTATTTGATACTACTAAGCTTATCTGCAGAGATATTTGGACTTTTCACTAACATGGCCAAATGTGACGGCGCATGCAAGCTTATAGTAATACGATATTTCTCCACTACCTTCAAAAAATATTCTGGTGAATATGGTTGATCTGAAATGATCTTTTTAGCTCCGTAAATTATGCCTGCAGTTGAGAGCATTAGTGCAGACAACCAATCCATTGTGCAGCTGACCAAGATAACATCCTCATCAGTTAGTTGACTGAAAAAAAAAAAAAAAAAATAAGATAAGGCTGCGCTAAGTCAGGAAATCAAATTTCTTATAACCTTGCAAATTCATGAAGTCTCGTGGTATTTGCTATAGTTACAGCTTTTGGCAATCCTGTAGATCCTGAGGAACAAAGTATTGCTAGTGTCTGATCCATGCCGTTTTCCAATACTGCTGGCCTTAGTTGTTCAAAATGTGACTCTTAATCTAAACTGATATGTATGTTTATGTCTTTAATTAGACTTACGAAAAGTCTTCCTCGCCATTAACAGGTTCTAATAAATCCATTATAAATAGCGCTCCCTCAACCCGTTGTTTTAAGGTTATAATTTGCAAAATATTCAGTTCGCTTGTTCCCGAAATAATCTTTCCATAGTCCTCACCATCGCAAAATATTACCTTAGGTTTTGTTAAATTAAAAAGTTGTCTAGACTTTGCTGTTGATTCAATAAAAAGAAATTATGAGTGTTAATTAAAATTTAAAAAATATTCAATAAATGCTCTGCCAATAGTGCTAGACTTAGACAACTTGATGTCTATGCATTCGATACCTATGAGGCTTCGTTCATCCTTTCATTATCAACATAACCACTACATTACAAAATAAATTGTAAAGAAGAGAACCTATAATGTACTATAGTAACGACTTGTGAATGAACGAATTGGAAACATAATTTATTTCTTATGGTGTAACCTATTTTGAAATATGACTCCACTGCACAGTTGATAAAATTAATGAAATTGTTGAATTTGACTTGCTAAATCGGAACAGATCTTGTGCATATGACTCTGCAAATTCTCTTGTGTTCTTTATGAACATACTATTTTGTAAAAAAAGCTACTGCAAAGTACTCACTTTCATCATAATTTGGACTGATTGCATGATAAGCGCTTCCCGTAAAGAAACATGCCAACGCTACGCTCATTAAATATGTGGTATTACGACATGCAAGTCCGATTATATCACTCTGTCGTAGACCTAGTTTTTGAAAATATTTTGCTATTCTAATAGCTTGTAGAAGGACTTCTTCGTTAGTAAGTTGTGTTTGTTCGGTATCTGAAATCTGAAAATATTAACTTCGATAAAACTGCAGAATTTGACAAACGTTCAGTTTGTTACGAGCATTATGCACCTGACAAATTTTTTTCGGCCTTTTTCTTAACTCTTCAAATATTATCCGACCCATTGAACATTCATTTCCATAATATTTGGTGAGTTTTTCACCGCTCCATATATTCGAATTTTCATCGAAATACGTTCTTAGACTTCTGCCTTTTAACATTTTGGATGAACTGCAATTTTATTTTTCACTAACGGTGTTGCTTTACGCAATGAGCAAGATGAGACTGTGAATATTTTAATCTGCCATAACCCGGAAAGTCTTTTCGGCGGGAAAAGTACTTTTTGGAAGTGTGAGTGAAAATTGAAGTTCACCCTTGTGTGGTGAGTTTGCTCTTGCGAGTGTGCCACTTAGTGAATATTTTTCCATAAATTAGGGAATTTATAAGTTTTCAAAGGATTTAAATGAAAAAAATCGTATGTTTTTTAAAGAAAATCACAATAAAATGTTCAAGAAAACGTTAGCACTAACATTTTGTTTGAATTTCTAAAGATATAAAATGAAAATGAAACGAATTGTTTATTTTTAAAAAAAATCAAAATCTGGCTACTTTCGAGCTGTCAAATTTATAAATATTTTTGCTGTCTATCAACAACGAAAGCCACACATTGTGAGCCAAGACAACTTTCCTTTTGACGTGAAATAAATTTAAAAATGTTACAGAAACTCAATTAGATTTTTGTTTTATTACCTTTCTGCTCTCCCTTTGCTGCAACCAAACCACCGCTTGAGGAATAAAAGAAATTCCTAAGGCCAAAAATTTCATATACTATCGCGCCCATAATTTAAGACTGCAAATGGACCAGGTTGTTTATTTATAATTTCTGGCGTTGCATTGCCACCCTTATCAATATCATAGGAAGTGTAAGGGACTTGTAAGCCATGTACCTTATCTGCCAGACAACCGTCATAATCCATTTCAATCTCCATTTCGCAAACAGAATTTCGTTCAATTCAATTGCACTATTTTGGTTTTGCTCAGCTTCGTACATTATTTTTAATTATTTTTAATTATTTTTACTGCAAAATTAAGGAGTGGTTTTGCTCAGCTTCGTACGTTATTTTTAATTATTTTTACTGCAAAATTAAGAAATAAAATGACGATTTCTCTTTACGAAAATAAATAAATGTACTCTACAAAGAATTTTAATTGCAAAAAACAAATGAGAAATGTCAAAAACAGCTGTGGGGCGCCGTGTATTCACCAAAACAGCTGTGGGGCGCGGTGTATTCACCTCGTGGCGCGGTGTACTCACCTTTTTAGAGTAATGATGCCACTGTTTTTATTTTTGCAAAAACAGGAATAAGGGAGAAAATGTTTAGTAAAACCAATATAAGGGTTTTCCGGGTTTTTCCCATATAAGTTTTAAACTTTTTATTTTTAACAGCTTCGAGTATTACAAAAGTAGAGTGGGTGAGCTTATGATATCTTTTATAGGTATCTATTAAGTTTTGATACAAATTTATCTTAAATAAATAATAATTTTGAAAGTCTTATTGGAGATGAAAACCAACATTTGATATAATTGAGCAGACATGGGGGTAATGTATTACTTTCAATTTTCCATTTAAATGATAATTGAAAATGTCAAAACTATGAACCGTAATGCTTTACACAAACCGAAAATTTTTCGAGAACTGCAGTTAATAAGAAAATTTTTAAATGGCGTATAGCATTATCACACTGAATTGTTTCAGGCATAAAGCGTTTAAGTATCGCAAACTAATCCTAAACCGGTTAGAATGTATATATGAGCCGTTCAGTGCACAAATCGATTAACTCCACTTTTCAAACTTTTTGATTTTCATGCGCTACAGTAATTTATTAGATCGCTACTTTTCGTATTTGTTACAAATTTGGTTAAAAAAATTGGTTGAACATCACAAATGCCAAAATTTATTATTCGTTCGCTCTACATAATGTATTAAAGCTTCAATTTGATTTTACGTTTTTCTCGGCTTTTTGTTTTATGGAGTTAATCGATTTGTGCACTGAACGGCTCATATATGTATATATATCCCTAACCGTATACATACATATAAAAGGTAAAAAACAACCAAATATTTCTCTTTTATGTAAACAATTTTCGTTTTTTATTAATTTAACCAATTTCATCATATTTCCCTGAAAAAATCACACTTACCCAGAAAATCCCCACAAATCAGGCGCAATTCCGCGTAAATTGATTTTTTAACATACGGTACCTTTGTATCTAAAAATTTTTGACAATCAATACGTGAGAAGAAGAACTCTTTCCGGTCTATATTAGGCTATGTTATGGCTCTAATTGCTCTTAGTTTATTAGCATAAACAATAAACTAAAAATAAATTAAAAAAATATTACGGAAAAATGTATGATGTCACTATGACAAAATTCTTTCAAATCAGATTCGCTATTTTTTTCTTCGATTGCATATTGAGATATATTTAAAAAACGACAATAAATGTAGTTAATTTAATCTAGTATATATTTCGTAAATTAATATTTAAACTTCACGTAGCTGCTACATTTACAATTGATTTTCAATTCGTTCTCATTAACTTCAATTATTAATTTTTGGTTACTAATCCTCTTGTATTTCGTCGTAGGATTTGCGTATGAAAAACTGGAAGTTGGTAGAAGCTTTGCAAATTGCTGAAACTACAGCTAAACAAAATAAACAACTTTCTAATACAAATGCAAGTCTAGTTGTAAGTGCATGTTTCTATTTAATTTTAAAGTATCTTAAACCGTTCTGAACTATTATGTGTGTATTTTGAGCTATGTACATATGTATTGAAGCACTATTAAGATATTGATCGTTTTTTTTTCTTTTTGCAGCAACAACAGCAAAGCTTAGCTGCTGCACAAAACTTAATTACCACCGCCACAACAACAACAGATTCTTCCAAGGATCAAAAAGAAATTCGCGAATTATTTCAGCGATTATATCCGGATGCAGTAAAAGCCTCTGCGGGTACAGCGCTGTCCTTATCCTTTGATCAGTGGATAGAACAAGTTTTAGCCATACATATAAAGCAATCAATAAGCAAATTTAACTCCACAACTAGTAGTAGTAATAAATCAACGCAATCAAGTAACAGTAGCAACAGCAGCAGTAATCACAACTCACACAATAACACAAGTAGTGAACCAACGACAGTAACGTCAGAAAATGATGTGGACGAAGAACATAGTGGTGGAGAAAGTGATGCTGCGGAGATGCAAAAGTTGCGCACACAAAATGCTCAACTTATGGCAAACGTAGACGAGTTGACCAAACTTGTAAAAAAAACTGTAAGTAAAATTTCTTTATAAAAAATTTTAAATGTAATAATTTGTCAAAGCTTAATTTTACCAAAAAATTGGACTTTCATAGTTTTTACTGCCTCTGCACGAACCAAAATAATTTTATACATTTTGAACAGAATATTAATAATGATACAACTTTAAATTAAAGTTTTTCCATATTTGCTAGAGATGTTTAGTTTTGCAAAAGAACGCATTTAAACATACTTCAACGCAGCTATACTGATTGCGCAACTCTAAGTTCTACTTCGTTTTTCCAATTTTAATTACTGAACGAAAACCTTGTGAATTCCGCATAGTTAAAAATTTTATGGTTTTAAATTTCAGGGTAACACATTGTCAGAGCTTGAAACTCATGCACGTGAACAGGATGAACATTGGCGTAGTATTGTACTCTCGAAGGACGAGCAAATTAATTCATTACAGCATTCTAATGGAGAACAAGTAAGATTTTTTAATTACAATTAAATTGAAATATTCGAAAATTAATTATCTGCATTTTACAGAATATTTAATGTCCATTACAGTGTAAATCATTTTGTAAGCATTAAAGTATAATTCAAGATTATGAGATATGCCTTCCACAACCAACATAAGCAAAAAGTTTATCCACAAGAACGCCGTAGGAAAAGCGTAACAAATTTATAAACTAACAAACAATAGCAACATCTTGTGCATCAACATTAAAATGCTTAATTTTATTATTAAAGTTAAGAACTTAAAAAGGAATACGCTAAAATAATTGTAGGATAAGCATCGATTGTGCAATGAACATTCAATTCTAAAAACAGAAAATAAACAAAAAACGTATTTGTCTTGCTGTTAAAAAAAACTTGACTTGTTTGCATTTATATATGTGAAAACAGTGCATATAGTAAAAAGATATTTTGTCAAATTTTACCGCAACCATTTTAAGATACATACAATATTAATTTGCAAAAAATTATTGTATTTATTAAAATGAACTTTCTATTTTAATATGTCCTCTTCTAATAATTATTTCTATTCTGGTATTTTTTGTTGCGTGGAATGTTCGTATCCGTTTTTTTTTACAATTTATATTTTTGTATTGAATTAATTTCTGTATACCTTTAATAAATTGAAGTTATATAATTTAAAAAAAAAATTGCAAAAAATAGGTAAGTAGATATAAAAAAAATAAAAATCGTGAACAACAGCAAACATCTTAAAATTAAACACATAATGAATCTATTTTTATATAAAATATGAAATATTAACTTAATATAGGCTGCATGAGTTAAAACATAAAATAAATTGTAAAATTATACATTTGCGACATATTAAGAAATAGAAACAAAAAACTTACGGAGTAAACAAGAAACAGCGAAATTACTTGATGATCAATTTATCATAAGAAATTGAATTGGAGTGCGAAAGATGCATTGTTAAAAAGTAAAATTAACAGCTGAACTTTTATTTCGAAAGGAACACGATAGTAAAAATATTGTATGTAACGAAATGTATTTGCCAACTAGCATTGAACGAGATTTCAGACTATATGATGAATGATAATATATACATATAATATAATTTAATATAATAAACAAGAAAAATCAAATAAATATATTAAATAAAAATTTAACATTCTTAAATTATTTTTTATGCCACTCGACAAGAAATTTTCATAGGGAATAATTCAAAACAGAACTTTTTTTTCGAAATGGTTATTTTGTACATCACTGAGTAAGGTTGGGACTACTCCAAAAAGTTCAAAGTAAGCCGCTCAAGAACAATTTATTGCTGACCACTGTAATCTATATTTTAAGTGTTGATTTTTTAATAGCCAGCCACCAGACATGAACTCCTTAAAGTAAAATTGGTCTTACTATCGCATTATAGATCCAGAAGGTGATTTTAGGGTCGAAACCCCAGACTAAAGCATGTACTAAAAACATGAAGTTTTTTGATTATAATCAATATTTTTTTAAAGCGAACGGTCGGTTAATTGTACTCGTTAGCCATCTAAAATAAGAAAAATTTTATTTTTACAACTTATTATTTTTACGATTATTTTTTAGAAAAATCTCATATGTAGTATTTCAATACTGCCAATTTGTTCTCGACAAAACCAAAATTTTGATCGCACATATCCAACGACACTGCAATAAAAATATCGCAACATCACTACTGAAATGGCAAGGGAGGCCACTTCCTCACGGATTTTGAAGAAGTAAAAGTGCATCCGGCGGGAAGCTTCATCCAAGTGCATTTGTGTCAACATTAGGGTTGTCAGATTTTCGAAACGCAAAATCAGTATATTGAAGTATATTGAACGTTAAAAATCAGTACAAAATTTTTTACCTCATTAATTGTTTTTATTTACTAAAAAAAGTTAGAACTTTTCGGATTGCACAATGCCCCAGCAAAAAAAACAAAATTAATTAAATATGCTACAAAACAAGGACCATTTTACTGACTCCTAGGTACGCTACTGGTAATAATTAAATATTAAATGTAAAAATTATTTAGTAATTCAAATAAAATCTTAAAATCAGTGCAAATCAGTACCAATTGCTATAAATCAGTACATTTGCGTACTGATTTCAGAATCTTAAAAAATCAGTATTTTTAAAGAAAATTAGTAAAAATCAGTACATGTACTGATAGAATCAGTACGTATGACAACCCTCACCATCGTTATTGGAATCAATGGACTTGTGTACTTTGCACAGAATTTGTGAATTCTTCTTTGCAAAATAAGATGTACACCGGAGAAATTTGTGGGTACTCCTCCCTTGGTAATCATTCGAAGTTGAGGAATCGATTATTTGATTTTTTTTCTTAAATACTTTAGGGGTGAAATTTTTTAATAAAATAAATTATAGCTGGCAATGTCAGTAATGCGTGGTGAAGTGCAAAACCGTATTTGACAGCTGAATAGGTTGCCATATGTTATAAATTTGACCTAAGGAAAAACTTGTGAGAATTTCCTTTCTAAAAACTACATAAGAAGCGTTTAGTATATTCTCTTTCAATGTTATTATGATTTTAAAGTTTTTGTCCAAAATACAGTAAAATTTTTACAAATTATAATATATTCCTAATTTGGAATAAAACACCCAGTGGTAAAACCACTTTTTTATAGTCACCACAGTGGGGAGTTGCAGTAACCAAACGGTGTTTTAATTTGTGTGTCGGAACTCTGCCAACAGCTTTATTTTTATTTTCTTGTGTTTTTAAGTTTTAAGTGTTTACTCTAATTTTATTCCTAGTAAAACAAGTACATATGTATGTCCATAATATTTTTTGATAAAAACCACGCTGAAAAAAAATGTCCTACAGCAATTGTGGCAGCAATGTGAGAATCAAGATGCTGCTGGCGACGAGGAAACGACGAGTTCTTGTGGTTGCTAGTAAGTATTTCAAAGGAATGTTTACGTCTTCAATGCGCGAAAGTACCTATGTATGTCAAAAGTAGTAAAAGTGTCTGGTGTTGATGGTGATATATTTGGAAGTATAATTGAATATTGCTATACAGGCCGTGTAGAAATGAGGGAGGACATTGTTATGGAACTGCTTAGAACAGCTAATATGCTACTCTTAAGTAATGTAGTCGCTGCTTGTGGAAACTTTCTGGCAGTACTGTGAGATCCAAGCAATTGCTTGGGATACTTGCACTTTGCGGAACGACATTATTAAGGCTAAAGATTATTGCCTGGAGCACTTTATGCAACTTTTCGAAACGGATGAATTTTTTAGCTTATGTGCACAGCAATTGGATGAATTGCTGGAATGCGATGATCTTAATGTTGTTGCTGAAGAGGATGTTTTTAAAATGTTGATGATATGGCTGTAGCACGACCGCATTGAACGCGAGCATCACAAAGATGAACTGTTAAAGTTAGTGCGGTTGTAACTGTTGGAGCGATCGGTTTTAATTGAACATGTGCTACATGTATGTACTTCGACTGAAAGCCATCGTATTTATATGGAAGCTTTAGAATGACATTCTTTGCCAGATTGAAGATCAGCTCAGTTTTTGTTCGCTATAACAGAAAGTAAAGGTAGATATATTAGATCCAATTCCAAAATGCATATACATTATTACTGCCCACAACGACTTAAGTGTATGAGATAGTTGAAAGACTTGGAGAATCGCAATGATTTCGATTTCGATTTCTACTTTGTTGAAGGTAATGTTGAAAATAGTACTTTAAATACCGTGGTTCGCTTATACTTAAGAACCATTGTGTAGCTCTGCTGAAAGATTTCTTGTTAGCGTTGGGTGGTTGGAAGGGCAACAACTGTATCGGTTCTGTAGAAAGATATAAACCAACAACTAGCACATAGAGCGAAGTTGTTTCCATGACTGTTAGCCGTAGCTATTTTGGTATTACATGCTTAGGTGAACAATTGTAGGTAGTTGGAGGTCCAATGGCACTAAACTTAAACGGAGTACTTTGATCTGGATGGAAACGTTTGGAAAACTGTTGCAGAAATGAATAAAAGTCGTTCGTGTCCGGGAGTAAGCAATTTACGAAAGCAAATGTGTATAACGTTAATTTAGTAACATATTTTCACTTTTTTCTGTAATGTAGATTGTGGTTGCCAATGCTTTATTATACAGTAGTTGGTGGCCAGGGAAGCCTAACAGTTGAGTGCTATGATCCTTAAAATAATACATGGACTAAGATATGCAGTATACGTGAAAACTTTCTTAACAATCCATTGTGTACTACTACATCTTGCGATAAAATGGTGGCCTATTATAAGGAAAATTTCGAGGAGTACCATAACATAAACAAGTGGCAAGCGAAAACATCTTTAAACGATAAAATTCTGATATCGGAATTAATATTAATATTCTAACAATGAGCAAATAAATATTTTTCTTATATATGACAAAACTATACATATGTGGCAAATTTTTTACCAAAACGAAAGGTGGTTGGAATTTGAAGTCTTCGATTTCTTTTTTTTGGTAATATATGACTATGTCATAAAATATTGTGGTTTGAATTTTAATTTTTTTTTAATATATATGATAATTGAACAATGCAGATATATAAGCATTAGATATTGATACATCAATAAAAAGTACATTTAAATATCAATTAGATGAGATACCAATAGCAGAGTTAATAAGAACTATACCTATTTCTTTATTAATATGAAAAAATGTTAATAAAAATTTGTTCAGGAGTCCGTATTGGAATGGTTACATCAAGAGATCTTTTGCTTTAAGATTACCACTTCAACAACATGTGTCAGTGTCATTAAATTCGAAAATTGTAAATTTTTGTTGTTACAAATTTTTTCGTTTTTTCAGATTTGGAAGACAATTTACGTGGAAAGGTTAACATCCAGAGTAAAAAGTCACAGGTTTCAAGGTTCTTTCAAAGTACAAAAACCACATGAACAAATTTTTGTAAGACCAATGGCTTAAGATAAATTGACGGACATCCAGGCCATTTTTTCGACCTTTTTGGAGTGAATTGTTGATAAAAGCTTGTTACTGAGGTATAAGCAAACTGTTTTCCAAAACAAATTTAATTTTTTTACGTTTCATTGGCCAAACATTTTTTTTTATAAAACTGTTTTTCTTGTGGCTAAATTCAAATTTTTATCTAATTTTTTTACTTTTCTTTATTTAAATCTAGACACAAAAACAAGAATGTTAATTCTATCGAAAGTTTTTCAAAAATTCTGGAAAAAAAGTTCTAAAATAAGTTCTGCAAACCCTTTTTTTTCTTATTTCTATTCGAAATTTCACATAATGTAGATGTAGATGGTAGAACTCTTTATTTTTTCATTTCGTTCACGTATCACCCTACTTTTATATTATATTATAATTTTTTGTACATATATATTTACTATTTTATAGATTACTTTTCAGGTTGCCCTTTTACGTATATTGTATATTTGTATGTGTATACTCATTAGGGCGGATCTAAATAGGTCATAAGTCAGGAATGTTAATACTAAACAAAATTTGTCTTTGTGCAAATAAGTCACTGTAAAGTGTCATTGGCTCAAATTTTTATGTGTGATCCTTTTTGATTTTCATATAAATGGGTAAGATTGCCTTACGATCTAGTTTACCATTGACAGTTTTCGGTAACTCTTTTAAAATAATCGCTCCAGCTTTTAAATGTTTTAGGTGCATCGGAATATGACTTGCAACATGTTCTACAATTTCTTGTTCTGACAATGTGCTACCTTCTGACTTAACTACGGCTGCTGCTGGTGCATCACCATCCTCTTCATTCCAAACACCAAACACACATACATCGACAACATCAGGCAATTCTGCTATAACTTCCTCAATCTCATTTGGCCAATAATGCATGGAATGACACTTTAGTATATCTTTTTTACGATCTATAACGAATAAGAAACCATCCTCATCCATATAACCCAAATCACCAGAATGAAACCATAATTTTTCATCAAAGATTTCCTCAGAAGCTGTAGGGTTGTTATAATAACCAAGCCATTTCTCGCCATTATACAGACAGATCTCGCCAACAGCGCCAATGCCCAAATTTTGATCTTTGTCATCAATAATTTTTAATTTATAACCAGGTAGAATGCATCCCGATGAATTTGGTTTCCATTCAAAATTTTCATTTTTCGATATTATGGCACCGATCTCGCTCATTCCATATCCAAAAGACAACATTGCATTAGGCAAATAGCTCTGCAATTTGGTTTGAGTTTGAATGGAACATTTACCACCGCCATAGCAAAAGTATTTGATACTACTAAGCTTATCTGCAGAGATATTTGGACTTTTCACTAACATGGCCAAATGTGACGGCGCATGCAAGCTTATAGTAATACGATATTTCTCCACTACCTTCAAAAAATATTCTGGTGAATATGGTTGATCTGAAATGATCTTTTTAGCTCCGTAAATTATGCCTGCAGTTAAGAGCATAAGTGCAGACAACCAATCCATTGTGCAGCTGACCAAGATAACATCCTCATCAGTTAGTTGACTGAAAACAAAAAAAAAAAAATAAGATAAGGCTGCGCTAAGTCAGGAAATCAAATTTCTTATAACCTTGCAAATTCATAAAGTCTCGTGGTATTTGCTATAGTTACAGCTTTTGGCAATCCTGTAGATCCTGAGGAACAAAGTATTGCTAGTGTCTGGTCCAAGCCGTTTTCCAATACTGCTGGCCTTAGTTGTTCAAAATGTGACTCTTAATCTAAACTGATATGTATGTTTATGTCTTTAATTAGACTTACGAAAAGTCTTCCTCGCCATTAATAGGTTCTAATAAATCCATTATAAATAGCGCTCCCTCAACCCGTTGTTTTAAGGTTATAATTTGCAAAATATTCAGTTCGCTTGTTCCCGAAATAATCTTTCCATAGTCCTCACCATCGCAAAATATTACCTTAGGTTTTGTTAAATTAAAAAGTTGTCTAGTAGTTGCTGTTGATTCAATAAAAAGAAATTATGAGTGTTAATTAAAATTTAAAAAATATTCAATAAATGCTCTGCCAATAGTGCTAGACTTAGACAACTTGATGTCTATGCATTCGATACCTATGAGGCTTCCGTTCATCCTTTCATTATCAAGTTCTTACATTATCAACATAACCACTACATTACAAAATAAATTGTAAAGAAGAGAACCTATAATGTACTATAGTAACGACTTGTGAATGAGCGAATTGGAAACATAATTTATTTCTTATGGTGTAACCAATTTTGAAATATGACTCCACTGCACAGTTGATAAAATTAATGAAATTGTTGAATTTGACTTGCTAAATCGGAACAGATCTTGTGCATATGACTCTGCAAATTCTCTTGTGTTCTTTATGAACATACTATTTTGTAAAAAAAGCTACTGCAAAGTACTCACTTTCATCATAATTTGGACTGATTGCATGATAAGCGCTTCCCGTAAAGAAACATGCCAACACTACGCTCATTAAATATGTGGTATTACGACATGCAAGTCCGATTATATCACTCTGTCGTAGACCTAGTTTTTGAAAATATTTTGCTATTCTAATAGCTTGTAGAAGGACTTCTTCGTTAGTAAGTTGTGTTTGTTCGGTATCTGAAATCTGAAAATATTAACTTCGATAAAACTGCAGAATTTGACAAACGTTCAGTTTGTTACGAGCATTATGCACCTGACAAATTTTTTTCGGCCTTTTTCTTAATTCTTCAAATATTATCCGACCCATTGAGCATTCATTTCCATAATATTTGGTGAGTTTTTCACCGCTCCATATATTCGAATTTTCATCGAAATACGTTCTTAGACTTCTGCCTTTTAACATTTTGGATGCACTGCAATTTTATTTTTCACTAACGCTGTTGCTTTACGCAATGAGCAAGATGAGACTGTGAATATTTTAATCTGCCATAACATTTTATATTTTAAACTTGGAAGTAGCTTATCAACCTCAAATTATCAACTTACAATTTTTCTTTACATGCATTCGTTTAAATTTTTATATTTAAAGCAACAAAAAATTTCTATTTGTCATAGCCCAGCAAAAAACTTTTAAGATTTTTAAATCTTACACATTTATGGTGAAGAACTTATAACTTTTTCAGAGGAGAATTACGCGACAAAACTTCAGAGAATCAGCATCTAACCATGCAAATTAGGGTGGGTCGAACTTTTTTTTTTACATCCGCTGGCTCTTAAAATCTTAGATATCGTCATTCTGAACATCACTATGTAGTTAAAATTTTTTATAAGCGATCATACAGGGAGCGTGAGTGCCCCAAAATTGCTAATTTTCAGTACTTTTTTCATATAATCTATACTGGCACATATGTATGTGTACGATAGATCCGGCTCATATTATTATTTTGAATGCCCACATACATACCCTTTCGATAGACCATATGCACTCTTTATTTGTGTGGTAGAATTAATTTAAAATTATATTTTTTTATACAGTATTCTATGTTTTTTGAATGTAGTGCAATTTTGGTGTACTCGTGCTCCCTCTATGATTGCTTATAAAAAATTTGAACTACACAATGATGTTCAGAATGACGATATCTAAGATTTTAAGACCCAGCGAATGTAAAAAAAAAAATTCGACCCATCCGAATATACATGGTTAGAGGTTGATTCTCTGTTTCCTGTAATATTAAGTACAATTTTGAGTTATCATATCCAATTATAAATTGTGAAACGTCACAAACAATAACTATTCAATGTCAGCTTCTAGTTACGCGGATAAAATGAAACAATAATTCAGAGTTGGATGATGTTTATATAAAACAACTATCAAAAATATTAGCACAAGTGACTCGGATAACAAAAAACAATAAATCAAAATCCGCTTTGGCAGTTACTCGCCTGTCATCAGAATATGAGCTCGCGTGCGATCTAAAGACATTGTCTCGGCATAATTCATCCGCGTTTAAAAATGTTTGCTGGGTGAGATTAAGTTGCAAAAAATAAAAATAACAAAAAAGACAGTTGTTAAGATACTTGTACCGCACATTATTATTGTTTAATTTTTTTTATTAAAAAGTAATTCAACACCAGCAATATGTCTGTGGCAAATTGCAATAACCAGCTAACTGACACGAACCTGATTTCGAGATATTTAAGTTTAAAGTTTCGAAAGCAAAAATTCTGTATTGAACAGATAAAGTAATTTTATTGACGAAATCGTAATCAGGTTTACTAGTAGACTCCAAAAAACATGAAAAAAAAATTTGTTCGTACATGACTTCAAGAAGTTCAACTTAACTGATTTTAGCACATTTCTATCTTTTGGTTTCTACCTCCAGAAGTGAATGTATTTTTTTCGTCTAAATTACATTATCTTGCATAAAAAAACTAGTTTTATTAATCTGATAGAATTTGTAACTCTAAATACTTTTAATAACAAATTAATGAATTACAAAAGCAGTTAACTGGTTATAACTCAATTATATGACACTTAACTGGTTTTTACAAAATAATTTCAGTTAACTGATTCGGTTTTTTTGAGATTACAGTCATAAATATCAGTTTAAACAGTGGACTCATGTAGGAAATGAAAATTTAGATTAAAATACACATTTTCCTCAGGAAATTTAATTTTTTTTAAAAATTTCACTTAACTGGTTATTGGAATTTGCCATTTTATTTGGATTTTTTGCGAAAATCAAATTCGACGTCCTATTTCGAACAAATTGAGAGGATGTCCCCAATTTGTTTTCCTAAGAACCAGCCTTATATACATACATACATACGTACATAATTTAATCGTATTTTTCTTATAACAGGCTATATAATAACAAATATTTTTATCATTTTTATATCTGTGATATGCATAAAATTTTTGTTCAAATTTTAAAATTAAAAATAGACCTAATTTACCTTTACATATACCATGTCCTTGGGCGATTATTCGCCTAGCCTGTTTGCGTACGATTGATTTTGATTTTATGAATTCCTGGTACATATGTATGTTATTATGAAATCGTTGTAATACACCAAGTTTAACACACTGCTAAGGAATCAATTCTTAGGGGTCCTTGCTCATTGTTGTAAGGCTCACTTACCACAGAGTTATGGTTTCCTTTTTTTCCGAATTTATTGCAAATAAAACACTTCGTAATATATTTTTATATTTTATTCTATAAACAGTTTTTCAGTTTAAATTGTTCTTCTGTGTGGTTTTTTAATTGTTTTTTTTTTCCATTTCATAAAATATAAATACAAACATTCAAAATAATGTTACATTTATTTATGATTTTCTAAATCATAATACATATCTTAAGTTTCTATCATCATAATATCTATGATAATAATTTGTTTTCCTTGAATACAACAATATCTCTTCTAATGTTTTTGCTATCATTATTATTATTTTTATTTTGTTACAACTGATGTACTTTTTGTTTGTATTTTGTAACCAGTTTACATTTAAAACACAGATTTTTTTTTGTCTTTATTTTATTTTGATTTTGTTTATCTGTTTCGTCACACTTTATTTAAATATTTTTATCTTTGTTTTTTTATAATTATTGTTGTTTAAATGAAATATTTTCATATGCTTATTAATGATTTCTTTTTTATTTTTTCAAGATGATACGTATTTTACTCGTATATCTACGTGACGACTATTTTTTTTTTGTGTGGGGATTAGATGGCAAGGGGTGCAAATGACATTTTGGGTCAGATCGAGAGTAAGTACTTTTAAATGTCAAATTGTTGAAGAAAAGTGATACAAGTGTATGATTGGCAGGTGTTGCTATCTAGTGAGTGAAAATCATTTTATTTTCAGATTATGCTGGGAATTTACTTTAACTTTCAAAAATTATTTTCAAAATGATATTTTCAAACAGACAAAAATGTGACAGTACCCCTTGGCAGCTAGTCTCCACATATGTGAATTTTCCAGTGCGCAATTGTTATCTGTCAAAATGTTGATTTTTCTTGTTAGCAATATCTTAAAAACTGGTTAGTTTATTCTATGTTATTCCTGTTTTTATTAATACTGACTTAAGTGTTACATATGTAAAAAGTTTCCACTTTTATTAATGTGACTATCGGTATTTTCTTTTGAATTCAAGCATTTCAGTTAAATTATTTATACAAAATACGAGTATTACAGTAACAATAAAGTGTTAAATTTTTATAGAACTTCTTCATATTCATCACATTAATTTTCTTTCCATTACAGACTTCATCCAAAAAGTTTTTTGGGTATTCTGATGACTCTTGCCACTGATACAGACAACTGCAAAATTGTTTATGCTTCTATTTACTTTCCCCGAATCGAAGATATCTGCGTCATACCTTCTGGGGTAGCTTAAACGTCAACAAAAGTGGTAAGTTTCTTTTTGATTAACTTAAAACTTGTACACTATATATTATCTAAAGGTGGATCAATGAACTTGATCTCACACCAGCTAGTCCATTTATTGTTATATCAAATTGTTATTTAACTAACATCACTGTCGGATCGTATGCACATATGACTTGATCTGCCGTGCGTGCAAAGAGATTCCTCTTGCTAGCTTGCTTCAATCTCAATTTCCAGGCTCTATTATTTGTTATACCTCTTCTACCTTCAACTGCACAAAAAATTAAGGTTAACGATACCTCAAGACTATACAGGTCAGGAGGCTGATTTTGGATCAGTATGGTTGTTTCGATTGTAATATTTCAGTAATATTTCGGTAAAGCTCCCATACAAAGTTATAATTTTAAAGCATTCTAAATTCTGTTTTTACAAAATAATGACCTCCCCGTTGTACAAGGGGGATCAATAAGTCCGTAACTTTTCGAATTAACATGAAATTCAACACTGCTCCCGTGAAATACCACCTGTTAATAGACTACTGTCAAATTTTGAGAAAATAAATTATCTTTCAATGTAACATAACCTCTAATATCTCAAAAAATCGTGATTTCCACAGTTAGAATATCTCGAAAATCAGAGAAATTCTGATGTCAGATTCGATTTCAGCGCTTTAAAAACATTCGGAATTGTATATTTCGAATTCTGTAACAGAGGTTTGGCCAAATTTTGCCAATATCTACTAGAATACAAATACGAAGATCAAACAAAATCGATAATTTCAATATTTTGACTTCTGGTCAATTGAACTGATTGTTGAACCACATACGACTTCTTCAGAATGATAAATAAATCAATAAAGAGGTTCTTGAACTTAGGACCTGGGAGTTTATTCATAACTTACGAAAGTGAATTGAACTTTAAGACCACTTTGTGGCGTAGATTTTTACCATTGCTACTGCAAATCAAATATAGAATTTTTTTCAACCCTTACCTACTCAACAAATTAGTTATGGAAATTTATTGCCTGGATTTATTTTTAAAATTTTTAATTTAATACTCATTACTGATAGTCACTGGCTTTTGTTGGATGATTTTTAAGAATTTTTGCAATGTTTAATTCATGTAGTACATTTAGGTATAACATATTACACTTTTTTGGAAAATTATTTATATACAATACAATCTTAAGAATTCAAAATTAAAGTGATTTAAGTCATTTTCTAATAATTATACAAATTTTGAATATCTCTGAATTTAATATTTCGTTAAATTGTAACAGCAGAGTTATACAGAGTCACCTTGAAAATTATTAGAACTCAATTGACTTTGTTGAAAATATTTAGTTAAATTTATAAAGTTGAATTAAGACAAAAAAAGTGAAGCATTTTGATGGCACAACCCATTTTATGTTTTTCTTAATAGGCTCTTTTTTTAATACTAAAATAAAATTTATATTTTTTTTACACAACTTGCACTATTAAAACATTACTGCTTACATTGAATTTTTTACATAAAGTGTGAGTTTTACATTTTACTATTTTTCGTATTCTATCTTTTAATTATTTTTTTTTTAATTTATATATCTATGTATATATAGCCCTGTATTTATTTATATAATTTTTAATGCTCTTCACGGTATTTTTTTCGAAATTTAACTACCACGCTTAAAGTGTCCGATTACTTATCACTTATTTTCGTTTAAATCTATATAATTTTGAAAAAAACTCAACTCAAAACTTAAAATTATTATTAAATTATTAATTTTTAGGTCATTTAAAAAAATATGACACTTTACTTACCTTTGAATGAAAAAGAAAAAAAAAACTTAAGAGCATTACCAATTAAAGAGGCATCGATTTACTTAGCTTAAATTTAGTTTTTTTTTTGTTTTATTGAATACTGGATCGTTTTGTAATTTAATAAAAAAAAACAAAAAAATATTCTATAAAAAACATTAGTCTTTAAGTCGTCTTACAAGCCTTCGTTTAAAATTGTGGTCTTGAGAATTTAAAGCTCCAAAGCCAAATTTCCACAGCCAAGTTCGACATGGTTTCTAGGTTTAAATTCAATCAAAGATTTCTAATATGTAACTGATTCGAAGAAGTGTGAAATTTATACGCAGTTTTTATTCAATATCTTTTCTTTCAACGTGATGGCATTAAGTTTAATATATTTGAGGGATTGAGTAAGCTATAGATTATACTGGGGGCCATCGTCATTTCAATGGATTTTGTAATAATAAAAACCTATTTATTGTATGAATGAACTTTATTAATATTTTTAACATGAAAAAAGGTTTTAACGGGGCTATTTAACCCCGCAAAGTCATAATCCGGTGCTAGATGGAGCCTCAGGACCGATGATTTATAATATTTAGCAAAAATAATAATATTAACGCTAAGCAGCCTGTGTCTAACTTTGTCTGTGATGGCCAGTCCATGTGCTTGCGAGGGAAAACTTTTTAAAATTTCGTTCTTTGTACAAATTGAGTAGATCAAATGCTGTTGAAATTTCAAGCAGGTAGAATCGTGTTGATTGTTTTCACATCAGCACTTTAAGTTTTATGAAATTCCCCTCTCACACACAAAAATTTTGTTTTCACTCTGTGGCTATTATTGCTTTGAATCCAGTGGTGTAACTAGAGGGAGAGGGGGCCATCGCCACGGATCCATATCCTTTTAAAAATTTGTCGAACGTTAAAATTTTTATTTTTTTCTTAAAAAAACTTGAGAAATAATATATATAGTCATCTTTTTCACCACCAATGAATGGAACAGGCTTTGCTTTCTATGAAGCATTCAAACCATGGATTTTATCTTATTTATTTTAAAAAGCCTTTTATAGGAATTTAATATTTATGTAAATGTTGGATAGATTTGATATAACTGATTTAAAAAGACATTTAATATTCTATTCAGTTAAGTATCAACATTGCAGCTCAATCTAAGACTTTAATATTTGACCATTATCAAATTAATCTGAATCTTTATTAATCGTATTTTTACATAATAATAGAGTTTAGCTACTGCAGCTATAAGCCTACTTAGCTACTAAGCTTGAAGCTTTAAATCAAGTAAGGGGCTTGATTGAACATTTTGATCTCGTTTAGTTTTCGGTTGCTTGGCAGAAAAAAGTCACCATTGGAAAATGCCGAATATGTGTAAATCTGGGTCTAAGGACCAATGTCTACACTTACATGTGTAAAAAAATAAGCATTTTAAGTCTGTCGAATCATCCATGCCATGTAAACTACATCACGTTTTATAAAGAGATTTTTATCGGAAAACAATCAGCATACGTGTAAGGCAAGTGCGGGTGGACTTCTTTGTTCGTGGTTCGATTGGATAAAAATATTTTTGTTGCAATTTCAAATTCACTTTTCTTCAATTATTAATCACTAAGTGTATTATGTTCTGAATCCTGGAAGACATACGTGGTTGGATCAGTATCAAATTTCTGTTGTTTGCGCTCGGTCAATAAATTTTATGGTATTGTTGTTGGAGTATGTTTTAAATTCACTGATGATATTTACATAAACCAGAGACTATTGTATTTTAAAGATTACCTAAATTCAAAAATTCATTTGCCGGATTGGTCCGTGTTCCCCTCAGTAATATCACATTTAATTTTTTCTTAAAAATTTTTCGAAAATAATATTCGAAGATACACAGATTCTTTTTTGATACTATATGTTCCACCAAACTACATATGTATGATATTGGCTTTACTCCTAGTGAGCAGCTCAGTTCGTTACAACCAGATTTTCATCAACACTTTTGCTTTCTCGAAGCTAAGTTGCGAAGCGATGTAATTTAACTCAACTATATACACATGGACCATTGAGTAGGGGCTTAAGACTCAAATACTTTTATCTCGAGTCATAATTTCAGTAATAGTGGATTGGGAGTCCCATATAATCAGTTAATATTAGTTGTTTGGTTTATAGTAAAGGTTCGTCTGCCTGGCGAAATTGTAAATTCTGTGAAGTTTTACTTTTGCAACGTTAGCGTTTCTTCCATACTTAGTTCCATGCAGTTCCTGTATGTATCAGTTTCAAACAGCCCCATTTTAAGTGAATGATGACCTATAAGGCAGCATCCAGTTGTAACCCCTGTCATGAGGCGCCAATTGTCTCTGGTTAATTTTTAATCTAGGATATGTAAACAATGTGACGTGTTGGACTATAATTTTGTTCGGCAAAATTGATCAGGATAATGTCCTCTTTCAGGATTATATCTTGGTCTAACGGGTAATTTTTTTGTTTGTAACGCCATGTTTTTGGTTGATTTGGTAAAATGCGATCTAAAACTGTCATTACTGTAAGTCTGAATTCAGTAAACTTTCCGGTTCGTTTCAGTACATAATGGGAGAGTGCAAATACTATCGATCGCTTAGTTCAGAGTTTTTCAATTTTAAGCAAAAAAAAAAAAAACAATTTAAGTTAAACTTTTGTAAAACGACTATAAACTAACTATTAAGATAATTTTCGATTAAGAAAGTAAAAAAGATATAACATTCTTATAAAATGTAATTAAAATATAAAAAGAACAAATGCGTAATAAAAGCTATGTAGAATACATAAATTTGCTATAGTAAATATATATATTAGATATATATATATTATCGATTTCGTGCAATTTTTTTTCAAATTATTAAACTAAGATTTTGTGAAAAGTTTTCAATGTCTAGGGTTTTGTTAAACATTTGAAAAGGGAATTAATTTATAAAGTGTAAGTGAAACCAGTTGAATTTCTGTTTTATATTGACTACATTATTAGATTATAATTTCATGATGTTTCAAAAATGTTGCAGATTTCATTTGATTTTTTTTTTAAATTAAATTTATTTTTTAATTTTATGGTGAGAGCGAGATGCTAAATATTTATTTTTTGTGTGACTGTAGGAAATAGTGAAGGTGTATTTATTATTAGTAATAATATATTTATATCAAGAGGGCCGGGAGGGTGGTTATCTATATGGCGGCAATAGACCGAAGTTGATTTTGGCTTAAGCTGTCCTGGTTGTTGTTTCTGTCAATATTATTAGTTAACTGACCAACCGAACAAGCTCAAATTTATGAATTTTCAAAAATCAACTTTGTTACAACCCTAAGCTTATGTAGTACAGTTTGTTTTTTTTTTGTGTATTCTTTTTTTATATCAAAAATTTAACTAACTAAATGTTGAAAAAATGTAGTTAAATGTTATTGTATAAAAATCAGTTTTCCTTATAGCGCTGTGAAACGATATTCTTAACATATGTATATATAAAAAGTTAAGCAAAAAAAAAATAAAACAAAACACACACTTAAAATAAAATTTTAAGTTTATATATATATTATTTATGTTTCTATGCAATTATAAAATTTACGTATTAATTTACTAAAAAAATTTACCAAATATAAAAAGTATATAACTGAACGTGCTATTTTCTATATAGTTATTCATTAAAAATTCTACTTAATGCGAACTGTAAAGGAACTATTCTATTATTTGAGTAAGAGTATTGAGCAAAAATTAAAAAATTAATTATTTAAAAATGTAAAAAATATATTAAAAATTTTCTAAAAATTATAGATAAAAACTAATTTTAGTAGGAAGAGTAAACTTTTAGTACCCACCGTATTGAGAAAATCATCAAAAGTAACCCAATTTTCATTGCCAAATAAATTATAAAAACAATTAAAATAAAAAAAGAGAAATTTCGATTTTTTTTACAAAGTTTAATAATTATATTTTATTCATTATATCAATTGTAATTAGTTTTTTATTTTTAATTAAATTAAATTTCATTTCATTAATTGTAATAAAAATTTATTTTCAATAAGAATTTCTATTTAAAAGAAGTTTTATTTATATAAAACCTAGATTCATAATAGTTAATATACATTGTTTCCTTTGCTATAATGACATGGTTTCCGTTTTAAAACTTAACTACTTAAATTTTATATCTACAACAACAATTATACTACTTAAAATAGTAATTTAAAATAAATGTATTTTCATAAAAATATGTATAGGTATATACAAAATAATTTTGTCGTTTTCAAATGAAATTTTTTATGTAAAAAAACATTGGGACATTAAACGAGTACGTTAGACATTAAAAAAAGTATTTATATTATCCGATAAGTTTGATAAGTGAGTTTTGTATCCAAAGTTACATCACCAAAAAAGATTTTATGGTTGTGTACACTAAACGGTAGACAAAAGTTTGTAATTATTTTTTGTGTCTATAAAAACGACTTCTATGGAGTATTTTCTGATACCCTTGGACTATTAAAAGTCCACATATCTACAAATCGGAACAGCTATTCCCATAATTCCCATACTTTCTAGAGCCTATATTAATACAAATTATGCCTCAAATCGTAAAATATGTAAGAGCATTTTCCAAATTGCCAACTTTTTAAATTTTTGTTGGGTTTCTCGAAAAATGAGCTTGGAACAATGTTCATTCAAAATTGTAGAAGAAGTGGATGGTCCCTTGTCAGCTAATTATAGATGATTCGCATGTTTGCTCTGGAGATTCAACGTACATGTCGTAAAATATGCATACATCCTCATCATATGGTATCATTTTTTTAGTTGGTATCTGAGATTGCAGTGTTCTGCTAAATAAGCAGCAATGATAAAGAAATGTTCTCTGCACAGCGTTAGTATCTTTAGTGATGTAACCTTTGCTGGTGTTAGGAATCTCTTTGCTCGTCTTTGTTGTTTACTCTTATTCTAGTGGGAATCGAATTTTATTTCATCTTAATTGCTGATCAGATTTACTTTGTGCATGCAGATGGATATAGATTCAATTAAGGATCGCTTTACTCCTCTTTTGGAAGGTCATACACTTTATTTGCCTGTGTGCACTACATGACCTAAAACCCTCCCCACCGCTATGGAGCTACATTTTCCTAATTTATTGAAATTAATGTCAATCGCTTACTAGTCTGGGCACAATTTTGATTGATTTTAGAGCTCTAAGAGCCACCTGACTGCCTGAAAACATCTAAATGTATGTATCTTAATTTTCCTTCTATGGTACGCTCTGAAACCTTCCCACTCACAGGAGCTGCTTATTCAAATCTAAGTACAAACATTAGATCGAAGATTTTGAAAATATGATTGTTAATAAGGTATTTAATAATTTGCATATGGCCCTAGAAGTCTCGACTTTTTAAATGAAGCGAGTGCACCAGTTCGACAAGTTATTCATTGCCCTTGTGATGCCTATCGGACTTATAGCAATGGACATTTGTTCAATAGTTAAATGATCGGCTTAGGCCGCCGTTCTTACCATATAATCTATGGCATGCAAAGAATGTCACTCTGGCTTAATTTGTAGTGTTTATGAAATTCGAGTTTCATTTGAGCAATTTAGTTAGAGTAACTTCTCGATAAAATAAAGAAGATTACATAGTAAGTTTTATTTCCAAAACTTTTTACTAAAAACGAAGAACAGAAATTTGTTAAATAAGGAAAAAATTATACTATATTTGCTTTAACGTTTCCGAGCATACTTTAGGCAAAACTCATAATGACAGTTCGTAGTAAATACCATTCTCCTCTTTTGTTAGCGTTTCCAGCTAAAGGTTAATGAATAATAGGCCAATGTTTGACGTTCGGCCCGTAAAAAATTCTGGCACGGAAAAACCTTTTGTACTTAAATTGTACAACTTGTACTGAAAACTTGTCTAAGGGTACTAAAAATACAAATTGGAATCAATAGACTTTACAGGCAGAGGCATCGCCAACAGTTCCGATTTTCACATGTTCAGCTAAACTTTCTTTTAGATCTTCTGACATCATTCATTCGAGATCAGCAAGATCAGTCATCGATGTAAAAGATCAACATTTTATTTATAAAAAGCCAGCCAACTTTCGACCACTGTTGGACTCTAAGTTCTGCTACCAAAATAAATAATTTTATTTATTGTTCTGGATGGAGCCGAGCGCTGGAGAGCGAAATTAGGGTCCTTTGAGAGGAAAATGTTAATGTTTGTATGTATGGTTCAGTGTATTGAGAAGATCACTTCAGTGTGGAGTGGAAAATTAGTCAATCACATTGGCTCGGATACATTCGGGATCGATAATTGGTTGCCGTAAGAAGTAGAGTAGGTTACATAAGTAAGAGTAACCTTCTTTGCGAGAACTTGTATTTACTGAGTATGTATCGAGGTGTGAGGTATCGGGGATGGTGTGAGGTATCGAGGAAGGCTTATTTAGTTGAGACCCTCTCTATACAGACACATTCTGTTTCGAGTTAAATGGCTTAGAAGCAAAATGGATATCTTGCAAAGTCGGATATTTTAAAAATGATACCATAAAAATATATGTTATGTTGTTTTTAATTGCGCTAATAATTTTTCGGGATACTGAATATAATAAAAATATTTTATAATAAAATTATAAAAGAATTGTTCGATATTTTAATAAGATAATTCATATACAAGAACTTATAGTATATAGCTTATCACATACATATATGTAAATTGTTGTTTTTTAATTTGTCTTTCAATAAGCTACTGTACGTATGTATATAACTAAAACTTATATATCTAGTACATAATACATACGTATGTACATAAGTATGTGTATGCACCATCAATATGTATAATTGTTTAAACTTTAATATATAACATCCGCCGCTCACTTGGTTCAAATTCGCATTCACACATTTTATTCTCTCTTTTCGTTATCTTGTTTTGCTTTTATTTAGTATTTTCTTTCTGGTTTCGCTTTGCATCGTCCACGGTTTATCTTAAATTTTTACTTGATTTTGGTTTTTATTTTAAATTTCGATTTCTTGGATTCTACATAGCCACTTTTGTTTATACGATATAGATATATATATAACATCTCTATATATATATGCAAGTTTAACACGTCTAGAATGTTGTCCTTAAAAAGTCCTTTGAAATAAATTTTTTTTTGTTTGACAACAAAAAAAACAGAAAGAAAAATAAAAAAAGAAAAAAAAAAGTAAATAAACGTACAAAAGAACAAAGAGAATGAAAAAATTATATATTAGTTATATTTTTGATTTCTTTCTTAGTTCAACTATATTTATGGCATTTACTCATCCTCCTCTTCGCGGAAGAGATATGTGCTCCAGTAGACCAAATTGAAGAGCGCAAAGACCAGCGGGAACGTTATTCGCGATATAACGTCGATCCTCTTCGATCTAGAACATTGTCTTGGATAAATATTTACGATTATTAATTAATTGGAAATCTAGAGATTAGCTTTTTGATTTGTGAATAAATTTTGTTTTAATTAATTTGTTTGTTTTTGCTCTTTTAGTTAAACTTTTAATTTTTAAACACATTTTAATTTTTAGTAAAACTTCATTCAAAAAAATAAAGAAATAAACGTAAGAACTTTACATTTTTGAAATTAATTTCTTTTTTCGTAAGAAAAAAAAGGAAAATACAAGTCAAGCAAACAACTTTTAGAAAAAATATACTCGTACATAAGTAGTATGTAATAACTTCACGTCGAGAACATGACTTAATTTGTTCGGGTGAACAAAAAAACTTGAAAAACATAAACTTAAAATTAAACTAATTAACAACTAACCAATTGTTTACAAAATTTTCATGTTCTTTAATGTATGATAAATTAAGTTACTAAATCGCCGGAATTATTGTATAAAATATTTGGAATTCCATGTACTGTAAAAAGTTTAAGCAAACAGTAGAAAAAATTGAGAAATTTAGAGAGAGGGGTGTGGCAGCTCTCATACATGTAATAGTCTTTAACGCTTGCCAGAGAGAGTTGCTTAGGGGAATACAACCAACGAATCTACACTAGTCTTAATTATTTTTAAACCTTTAAAATTATGTATTGAGAGAGTTAGCTTTGCTAGCGCTCTTTCGGTACAGTTCTGCAGTTCAAGCTAAACCGTGCGATTAAAGAAGTAATTAGTTCTTCCAATATGTTGGTAATGGTAAATATATCCTATTCAAATCAACCTTATCAACAATGAGGCTAAAAAAATTGTATGATAAATACATCATAGTTTGTGCCAGAAAAGGATAAGAGCCATTTATTTTCTAAGCCTCAGAAGGAAATGAATCTAAAAACTAAAGAACAACTTTGGCGAAAAAAGATCAAAACAATATGAGGGTTGTTTATAAAGAATGTCTCTCCTGAATGATAAATGATCACAGGAACTATTACAAGAGAGCACACATAAATCAAGACTCGAAATTCCATGATCATATTTGCTATGAAAAAGGATACACGAAAAGGATATTGGAACGCTCAAATCCACTTCCAATGCGGCTGTCTTCATCAGATCGTCTTCAAATTTCAGCGTATAAGAATGCTTCACATTTTAGGGCTCAGTGATTATCATTGGGGCGGAAATAGGAGAAAACATCACCCAAATCGGCGAAAAATGTTTATATTCAGAACATGAAAACCTTCACATTAAAGGCTTTGAGTTTCTCTAGAATAAGATAGCATCACAATCGCCTTGCTCGACAAATTATTTTGCTAAAAAAAAGGGATCGGTTTAGTGGTCAATTGATCAATATGGGTCATATATGGGTCATTCCACATGGTTTTATCATTCAATTATTTTATTGCCGCATGCAACAAAAATTTAAGTGTCAGTTCGGCAGACAAACATGTGAAACGATGGGCAAATCGTCAATCATTTGTAACTTTCACCACAACACTTTTTTTTTGTGCGAAAATTATAGTTTTATTCGATATTATTAGGCGATGAGAATTTTGTCTAATCTTGTCATATGGCGATTTTGCGGGCATGACAATGATGTGTCTTCAACTTCTCTACAACTTTGGACTTAATATATTTTTCTATTTGAAGCTTACTTTTCGATTTATTGAGCGATAAGTCTTCTTCAGTCTCTTTAAGTGTTCTAAGTATTTCACGATCTGTGCGGCGTCATGTTATCGACTGAAACAAGCAAGCATGCAAGCCCAAAGTTCAGTGTCATGAATGTGATGAACTTTGTTTTGCAACAGATATTCCCTGTTTTATAAAGTCGTCGTCGCCATTGTTTTTTGTCGTCTCTAACAGGTTGCCTTAGTCAACTTTCGATAAATATCGAAACCGTCGTCTAAGTCGCTTTATATCGACGGCGGCTACCGTTTTCGCCATTTTATCTATACTATTCATATAAAATTGCTTATATGGAAATGGTTTGTAACGCTTTGGCGCAAAATATACTGAACCGATTTTAATAATTTCTTTTTTAAAACAACATATTTATGCTAAAAAAGGTTATTGCATACTTTTTTTCTAGTTTTTAAAGTTCAATACACTTTTTTTAGGCTTAAGTTATTGCAAAACCTAAAAATATCCCATTTGATTTTTGTTGCTTACTTTTTGAAACGTATTATAGTTTGCATAATAGAAGTGTCTGAAAATGACACTTTTAAAAAAATCATATATCCCACAAAAAGGGCTGAGAAAATTATATAGTATGGTATCAAATATATTTTGATGAAAAATCATATAAAAATTACTGCGCAAAAGTCTTAGAATTGAATGTAAAACCGTGTAGCTATAGACCCATATATGTTGTAGTAACTTAATTTTTCAATACATTGATTTATTTGCTTTTATGTAATATATAAACCTAAACTAAATTAAGTTTCATAAATAAAATGATCTAATTTATAATCAAAAGAACAATTGCATTTACTTAGATTAAATAACATTAATTAAAACTGATTTTATATCACAAAACGATGTCACATTTTATAAAAACAATCATTTTCAAATCATGTTAAATATGTTTAATTTTCAATAAATTAATTTCATCAATATATACGATAATCTTACAAGAAATTTCATCAAGTTGTTATCAAATCAAAGGTCTAAACTCCAGATGCAAGATTACATTGCGTATATACTAAATTTCTAAAATTATTATATTTTATAATGTTGTATATTTTATAGAAAAAAAAGTCGGCGCTTCTTTATTTTGTTTTAGGCAAAATTGTAAAAAAGTTTGTGCCGATTTGAATGTATGAAAATAATTGTAAATATATATTTGTGATTCGGATACGGATGTCGTTTACGCATCACAGCAATATTATAATCACTCTTTTTTTGTCTTTATCTTATGTAGATAATACTGCTTTATATTTTGTTTTTTTTTTCATTAATGTTTTAAAGTTTCTTTTTTTTTTTTTGTTTTTGACCAGAGAAAGCACGAAAAGCAACTAAAGCTTTAAAACATTAATGACTTTTTTTATTTTTAAATGATATATAAAAATAAAAAAAGTGAAAATTTTATCGAATATTTCTTTTTTACGGTGTAACATTTCAAACTTGCTGCAAGTACAAAAATCGTAACGCTTAATTACACGAACAAAGTAATTTATTTTTTGTATTATCTGTATACGTAAGTATATACGATAATTTGAGATTTCGAAAATGCAAATAAATTTAAACAATTAAAATTTCTACTCATTGAAATTGTTTAAAAAATATATTATTGATTTTTTATCATTTCAGTTACAAATTTTAAGTGAATAATTTATTTAACTTTTTTTTTGTTTTAATTTCAAGTTTTAACAAATTCTTTGTGAAAGTTGTGATTCTGAAATTAACCAGGCAAAATTATTTGAAAACACAAAATTAATTGAAAGTTTGTAAAATAATATCAGTTAAATAAAAATATACTACCTAGTAACAAAGTTATTGCCCCAAAATTGTATTGCTGAATATAACATGTTTTTTGGACTCTAAGCAGACTATCGGATAAAATCAATATTAATCGAAAAATTTATCACCTGGGAAGCTTATGGGCAAAAGTTATTTAAAATTTATCTGCTGCAATGGGACATGCCGAAAACTGAAGAAAAAGTGCGTAAAACGGATTTTGTCTCCTATTTCGCATATTTATTGTCTTAAATCTAAGACCAAGCGGGGCTTGATAATATTGGAGCCAAAGACCTCAATGGCTGTTTCAGACAAATCTGTCACTAGTTACAGTAAAAATTTTTTGATTTAATTAGGTAGGTATCACTACGTATGGAATTGTAAATTAAAACATTGTTTATCGATCTTTTTTTTCAACGGGAACACCAGAAAACACATTGAGTGGCTCACTGAGGGTTTTGAGTCACTTCCAAAAATATGAAACGTGAGTGTGCACATTGCATGCAATAATGAGCGTAAATCTGAGTTGCGCTCACTAATAATGAATGCGAATTTAACTTGATGTTGACGAATGTGGGCGTGTACGTAGCTCGGGTCTCATGAATGTGAATGCGTGAAGCTCACACTCATATGTTTTCAGCATTCATGCATCAGTGAATCTCGAGCCACTTGTGTTGAACTGTAGTAAAGGAAAACTTTTTATCCTCCAATGAATGGGAAAAGGTCGACAATTGTTTTTGGACATAATTTAGAGTTGCTCCTTACGCTGAAAAGGATCGTTCTTAACCTATTTTCGGAAAAAGGTCGAATATAGTTTTTGAACATCACTTGGAGTATCCCCGCACCAATCGATAGAGAAAGCTCTAAGGTTAGTTTCGGACATCACTATGGGTGGCTCCGGACCCTGGAAAGGACCGTTTTTGACCCATTTTCGGGAATTTTTTTTCGCTCCTATTGAGAGATAAAGCTTGCAAAAAAAATTTTGGACATCAGTTAGGGTGGCTCCGGATCCTGGAAAGAACGGTTTTCGACCCATTTTCAAAAATTATTTTTTGTTCCAAACGATAGGGAAACGTCGAAATAGGATTTTGGACATCAGTTAGGGTGGCTCCGGACCCTGGAAAGAACCGTTTTCGACCCATTTTCAAAAATTATTTTTTGTTCCAAACGATTGGGAAACGTTGAAATAGGATTTTGGACATCACTTAGAGTGACTCCGGACCCTGGAAAAGACCGTTTTCGACCCAGTTTCGGATATTTTTTTTTTTTTGCTCCAATCGATAGGGAAAGTTCAAAAATGGATTTTAGACATCACTTAGGGTGACAAAAAGTTTTTTTGGCGGTGCTGTTAAATATGACGTATCAATTAAATTTTTCGAACTTGAACGTCAGAAATTATTTCAAGAATTAACATATTAGAAAAGTTATTTTACCATAAAAGTGTAATGTAGACAAAAAGTTATGCTTCTGCCAATTTCACTCGAATAAATTATTCAATTTAAATGAAATCTTATTGCGGAAAAAGTATAAAAATTGCAACAGTGGACTTGTACACTTTTGATACTAATCAAAATAATTATGTAAGACCAATGTTTCGTAGCCAGTAGGAAGAATTTTAAAAAATTCAATTAATCTAAAACAAAGGACAAGAACGCTAAAAAATTATCCAAATATACACTCCTACTTTGCACATTTTTTTTTATTTTATTTTAAAATATTCACCTGTAACTTTGAGCCTTTTTCCCAACCCTGTTGATATGTATCATTTGTTGTAAATATTTCTCTACTATGTATAATCGATTTTCGCCTGGCATTTAATCAAACTTATAAACTTATTTATATAGAAACTAAATGGGTTTTTCATTTTACAAAATATGTATATCTTTTCTCATTTCTTATAATTAAGTCTCTTACTTAAAAAAAAAACAAACAAATTACAGCAAAATAATTTGAAGTGAAACTTAAGAAAAATTTAAATCACTTTGTTATTTTCCAAAGTAGTAAATGAGTACATTTATGCAAAAACTTTTCTCTCATAGAATATGAGAAATTCTTTTTTTGACATTTAAAAAAAATTATAAAAGCCAAAAATCATTGTTTTATGACAAAACAAAAAAACAAAATATAATGTAGTAACAACAATAATAAGTAATAATGAGTACTCAAAAAACGATAGAGAGATAGAAGATCACAACATCAAAAAGGAAATCCTTATTACGCAACCAAATTATGTAAAATTGGTCAAAAATAATGTTACCTTGTTGGGAACTTCGATAGCCATGTCTTACAGCAGTTTGGACGTTTTGGTGCCTGCATATGCACCTCGCATTGGCGTAATTTCTCCAATGCCAATGGATCGCCTGGATGACGCACCAGGGGTTTCTGTTTGTGTGTAACGTGATGAATTAATGAAGAACAAGTGGATAGCGATTTTTTTTTTTTTTTTTGGATGATGAAATTTGGTGTTTTTTGTATAAATTTGGATTTTGTGATTTTGTTGGGATAGGGAAAAAAGAGCATTGGCAAACGCAAAAAAAAAGAATAAGGAAAAAAATTAAATTGTAATTATTTAAAATTATGAAGAATTTTATATTCAGTTGCTTAAAATAATAGGAGAAGAAATAAATAAAAAAATGCATAGGAATAGAACATATTGAAAAACAATATAGCATAGTAGGAAGAATTCTCTAAGTCTGCATGATATCGAGGAGACCAAGTGTTAATGAGTCGGAAAAAAAAAATTAATAAATCCTGACTAATTCTAATCATTATTTTAAATATAAATTGCTGATAAGCCAATATATTGACAAAAACCCAATTTGTAACTTTTGACCTTTGATGTCACAAAGCTTGAGTGAACAATAAATGAAAGTTTTATTATGGAAAATAATCAATAAAATTTATTTAAACTGAATAACTTCTCGGGCAATAAAGAGTGAGAAGTTCGCAAAAAACTTTACTTTGACTTTGATTATCTTGGACACACCCCTCTTGAATATAATTTTTAATGTCTATACAAAAGAGGTTTACAGGAGTTTTCCTTTTACTATGAACTGTCGGAATCTACATATCTGCTTATTGGATCAGCTAGGTTTGGTCCTACTTGAGGCCGAATATGCTCCAAAAAACTTTACATACATCCTAGAACTAAAAACTTAAGAAGTGTGCACCAAATCGAAAAATACATTATGTGACGATTTTCGCATTAAGATTCGCTTAAGAGCATTCTAAAATTTGTTAAAATTTGCCATACATCAATTACGTTAGACGTTTAGAGGGAGAGAAGAGATGGAAATCTACTATATTCTTACAAAATCTTTTTCAAAGTTGGCACTATGTTAATTTCTTACATTAGATTTGAACTTAGTTTCAAAACAAACTCAATATATATTTGGGGTATTTTCCTCGTCAAATCGGACACCATTTTGCTTTTGCAACACTAACTTTTTTTTTCTTTTGGTACTGATTGATTGATATTTTTAATTTTTTAAATCAAGGCATTGATTTTTGGAAAATTTCAAAAATAGATTGTAGTTTTTAACAATGTACATATGTATTAGAGGTCTGCGTGAGTGCACTCGCTCTGTCAACCGATCAGTGTACTTGCTATAGAGTGCAATGGTTCTATTAACATTGTGTGAGTTATCAGTAGACTCGCATAAAACAGATGTATTGAACGACATGACTTGTGGTTCGTTTGAACTGTGACTCGTATTTCGATGTTAATGTTGTTCAAGCCGAACAAAAACATTTAAAACACCGAACATCTACATACAAAGCTTTAACAACAAACTGATAAGGGATTTGGGAACATTTTGGGCCAAATATATATGGGAAACTAAAGTTGGTCTGATTTAGACGAAAGTGATGGCAATCGATAGATCCTAGGAATGGTCATAGAAACGGTCAATAAAATGAGGCTTGGATTTCGAACTGTCCAAGAAAAAGCAAAAGTATTAAAAGACAACAAGTCACTTGGTGTTGAATGAAATAAATTTGTTTTTTCAAAATTTATAAAAAATAGCAGACAAAATTTTTTTTAAATATTTTTATCTTGGTAAATATCAACTCTATGAAAACTTTCAATGAGACTCAAAGTTTTGTGCTAAAAAGAAATCATCCAAAAGACAAGACTTTAATTTTGTTTTCACTTTTGAATAATATTCTTGTTATCTCTAAATAAAAACCTATGAAAACCAGGGTTGCCAAGTTGAAAAGAAGAAATTTCACCTTTCCACAAAATGGTGAATAGTTAATTTTTTTTATTGTGGGAAAAAGTAAGTTTTTTTGGGAAAAAGTTTTTTGTTATATATTTTTGGGTATAACCTTTGTCTTATGCTTTATAACTGCTCATTCACTCATAAAAAGTTGTGAGAAAATTTTATGTATGTAGGAGAAAAACACATAAAATAACGGATATATTTCAATGAATTGTGACACAGTGACAATGACGTCCACCCGGCACAAATTTCGTGAAAATCGAAACTTTGCTCAATTGGAAATTTTCTCCAAAATAAACATCGGCAGTTTCGCGTATAGCAATAAAATTTCAATAAATTTTAGTTGGTAACAGAACTGAATATTTGAATAGAAATTTCTCAATTTAAATCCTAAGGAATTGAAATTCAGAAGCAATTTTTTAATTCAATGGCAAAGGAATTGATTCTTTTGGCAATTCAATCTTACATCAAAGATGGATATTGAAAAAGTTTTAATCAAAAGAAATAAAAAAATTTAATGGATCACACCTCTTAAAAATAAATACAGACACGTGAACAAGTTTAAAATTGATCATAGTAAAAAAATCTCTTAAAGCGGCTTCAAAAACAATTCCAAAAACGCGTTTGGAAGTACCATTGAGAACGGGCTAGAGAGTGTCGTTGAAATGATTTCGGAGGCGTTTAAAGAATATCAATTTTACGATAAATTAACGAACCTAAATTTTTCATAAGACCGTCAAGTACACCAAACGTATAATTATCAAATCGCTTATTGTTTAGAAGACTTTCGATTTTGACGCTGAAGTTGAATTTTGTGCCGAGTGTGTCATTGTTGAAACTAAGTTATCCAAAGACTTGGAATAATAACTTATTTCAAAACTATTTGTAAGTTAGAATTCGAAAACATTGGCGCATATTCAAAGTTATCACTAAGCAATGATTAGCTAAAGTCGAGTTTTCGGTGTCTACCCTTTGTCCGTCGTGTTAAACCCTTCTGTGTGTGACAAAAAAAGAAAACAGGGTGACAGGGTACCTGGATACCCCTACACAAATTATATGAAAATTTAGAATTTCTTGTCTCAAACTGTACAAAATAATGACATTACTCGAACTGATCTGGTGAAACCACTCATATGAAAATATAATATTAATATAATATTAGGAGTTCTCGTGAAGTTTCAGAATTGTCGAGCATGTCCAAACGTAGAAAATTTTGTTATGAAAATTAAATGGGTACCCCATCAGACAGAGAAGAGTTCAGTCAATTTTATTTGCGTTCTCTGCTATCATACAGTTCTCTCAGTCTTAGTCTCTCTCTCATTTTGTTTTTAAGTCGAGCAGCCCTTAACTATGTTATATATCGTGTTTAGATGGTTAAATCCGAATTTTGAATGAATGTGTTAGTAGTTTGAAGATAGACCATTATCAAGTTTTTTTTTCTTATTGGAATTTACACTCACAATACTCCAGTCTTCAATTTACATTCACCAGCGTCGGGAGAAAAAGAAAAGTCGAACCATGTTTTCTGCGACCAGCTACATAGAGTAAAGTTTTAACTTCGCAATAGCCAGAGCAGCTTTAAGCTTGTAGGTGAGAGAGTAGAGCCAAAGGTGTAGAAAAACTAAGATCGCTATACTGTTGATTTTTAACACTTCGGACCGGCCATTCCAGATATTTCAAAACTCACTGTATAATGGTATTGATTGCTAACTTAAGTGTTCAGTTCATATATATATTATAGTTTAAAAATAACTAATGAATATGCGCCAATTGGTTTTTTTTAAAATTATTTTGTCACATTTTGTCAGAATAAATGATATAACAAATCAAGTTAAGAGAAATTCAAAGTCAATAAAACAGAGTATAAAGAAATCAAAAATACACAAGAAGAAAAAGTATAGTGAAATTAAGAATAGGGAAATAAAATAATAGGAAAATTGAAAGAGGCCTGAAAAATAGAACACAATTTTTTCAATACCATTGCGAACGTTGCATTACTGTCGGTGTCTAACAGATCTGAAGCAGCATCGAGGCTTGCTTGCTCCAAATCGCGTCGTTTCTTTTTAATATTCTCCTTGTGCATGTCTGCAGCCCGATCCGTATATGTTGCATGTGTAGTAGAAAATGTTGGACAAGAATTTATTTGTTCGACAACAAATTTGTTAAGATGTTTTTTGTAGATTTAGTAGTAGATTTAGCGGTAGAGTAGTAGACAATAGTGGTAGTAGCGGTAGTAGACAATAGTGGTAGTACGAGTAGTAGTAGTAGTGGTAGTAGACGTTTAACATACATTTTCAACACAAAGATATTTTTACAATTTTTGTTTTGTATTTCGAGTGCGTTTTACATAATATATTTTTATGTATGTATGTATTTTTTATACGAGTATGTTGTAGTTTTACACACACACACAATTTACATAGATTTACAGCGAAAAGAAAAGGAGAGTAGACAGACGTGTTAAAAAAGATAAAGAAACAGAAATAAAGAAGAAACAAGTAGAGAATATGTGTTAAAATAAAATCAAATAACATTAAAGTATTTGTTGGTTTAAATTTGTTAGTGGCAGTAAAACAAAAAAATATATGTATTTACACGCAGTAGGCGACACACACACACGCACACAGATGATTACACACACATTTAGGCGCAAATAAGGCATAAAGACAACAGCAATTTGTTAGTTACAACAGTGGGGTTGTATTAATAAAATACAAAAAAAAAAAAAAATATAAAAAATAGTAATAGACATTAGTAGTAGTAGAATAAGAAAAAAGTATGGAAAAATGTTGTAGGAAATGATATTTTTTTACAAATAAAAAATAATTTTTTTACAAATAAAAATTAAATTTTTTACATAAAAAATTTTTTAATGAAAAACAATAAAATAGGAGGATAAGACGTTAAGGTGACAGCGATATAGAAAAAGAGATAGCAAGTTAAAGTGTTGAATAAAGTTGGTAACAGAGTTATGATGTTGTAAATTTTGTCGTTTGCAGTGAAGTGTGTGTGTTTTAGGGTTTTTTTGTAAGTGTTTTAAAAGATATTTACATAAGTGTGTTTTTTAATTAGTTTTTGCAATTGTTGTTGTTTGTTGGTAGTTGTTGTTGTTTGTTGGAGTTTTTTTTGTTGATGGTACGAAAAAATGAGATAAGAGAAAAAATTGCATTAGTAAATAAATTTGTTATTTGACTTAAATAATTGTAAATATTTTACAAGTTATTAATTAAAAGTATTTTAAAAATTCTCTGTTTTTTTTTCCAGTGTGCGCTTGTATCGTCTGCTGACTTTTTTACAGTGTACATTTTGCAGTGTTGTGTATTTGTGTTGTTTTGCAGTGTAGACAGTGTTTAAAGTTTGAATGCTTTTTAATGCCATTTTTTTTCTCGTTAATTACACAATAAAAAAATTTACTCCAAAAATTACTATACATATTTGCGATGTATGTACGTACATATGTATTTTTACAGTGTATTTAGGCCGTCGTTAAGTTATTTGTCTCTCAGCGCAGAGGGAAAATTATTTACTTTAATTCTCTATTGGAAGTGGCTATGGGAACTAAGTAATATCTACTAAGTTCCGCGTATTACGGGCTTTATTCTATTTCAATGAAGTAAAGTGGGCGTGGTAGCGAAAGCTTAAAACTCTCTATTGAGGTATAACAGTAAATTAGAGCAGACTTAGTACGGAAGTGTTTGTTGATACAACAGTGTTGCCAAGATCAAAAGCAGGAATTCCCAGCCTTCCCAAAATAAAAAAATTTCCTTAAAATGGTGAAACTACGGCTTTTTTTGTAAGAAAAAGTAAATTTTTTTTAGGGGGAAAAGTTCATGACCCCCATATTTTTTTTAAAAAAAAATTTTTGTGTCGGAAAAACTTGCTGACCTTTTTTTATATTATTTTTCATATAACAAAAATCTTACAATTACCGGCTTTTGCCGAAATATTTCAATTCCTACAAAGCCCTCGGCTTTGACATGCAATTTCAGGCTTTGCCGAGTCAAAAGCGGGCACTTGGCAACCCTGTGATACAAGCAAGTACCAACCGAAAAGGTGGACGCCACACAGTTGACCCTTTTGAATTTTTTTTTCGTCAAAATCGGACAGTCTCAGGTATGTTGCTAATAATAATAATAGAGTTTTAGCTACTACAGCTATTAGCCTTCATAGCTATTTAGCTTGAAGCTTTAAATCAATCAATCGCGCATAGCTGAAACGGCATGTGCAAATTAAAGTGTTGGTCCATAGAGAAAATATATCATACAATTGTTTTTTCTCTTTATGATATGCGTCATTGCACAAGTGGGTGTAACACCTCCCATACAAACAAAAACTTTGAAAAGCTTTAATGAGATTACAGTCATAAAGATCAGTCTACATACTAAGGAAAGAGTATGTTTACTTCAACTAAACTTTTTCTTATTTGATGCCACTTCATATTAATATGAATATGCTATAGTTCTAAATATATTTAAGTAAAATATTCTTCAAAGGCCTTTTTCTTGGTACACAATTTTATGGTGGTGTAAATACTAAGACATAAGGATATAAAAATATTGAAAAATATTTATTTATTAATGCAACAAAAGATCGGCACGATATATACAAATTTATATATTCCGCCAAATACATAATTATGATTTGTTTACTATCACAAAATATATGATTGATCAAGTAGAATTGTTCAAATATAATTTGGTAATTATTGTCGTTTGATTAATCTTCAATTTGGAGGAATATGTGGCATGTTAACTAGTTAAGAAGAACTAAATTTTTTTGTTTGTGTAAATCTAAACTCCAACCCAAGAATTGATAGTGTTAAAATCGAGAAGCTTTGCCTATAGGTAATTTTTTGGGAAAAATAAAAATTTATTTTATCTTTCAACCAAATTGGGGGTAAATTTTTATTTTATTTTTGAGTAATTTTAAGTAAATAATTTTTCCTCTGCGCATTTTTATATACATCTCTTGTCGAGGTTAGTATGTACATATTATAAGCGATTATTAAGTTCATTATTTTATTCGTTTTATTCTTTTCATTTATTGTACATATGCAGTATTTGTTGGCATTCACGGTTTAGAAAGCTTTTGTTGTGTCGAATTACAAAAAAAATAAAACACCATTAATTAATAAATATTAGTAATAAGAAGCATAAAAAAATTCAATTACTAGCTTTATTCAAACCTGAACGGGACGCATAGTTCACCAGCGCAAATTCGAGCAGCGCCCCGAATACGAATGTCAGACAAACGCCAGTCCAAACATCAATGGCCTTGGTGTAGGAGACAGGCGGCAGTGAGGCGTTAATACCAGATGTTTGTGTGGCCATTGTTAGTAGTGTGGTGACACCTGTAAAATTATCGAATAGATACAAATTACATATTATTACATATTCCAGCAGTGTTTTACATACATATGAGAAATTTAGTATAGGAGAAAGTTCCTGAATAAAATTTATTGCACATTTAAACAAAAACTTATATGAATATTGTTCTGGATCCGGAAAATGATAACGAGACAATAGTAAGAAAAATTATTTCTCGTATGACTGAATAAATTTAAAAAGATATTTCAAAAAAAAAAAAAAAGAGTACCATAAGTCTACATACACTACTGCACTTATGCTTTGAGTTATTAATTAATTTTTTTTTAGAAAACTGAAGTATCGTTTTTTTTTTTATTTTTTATGTCTATAATATGAGTCATATTTTTGTATAATGTACTAAGTTGTAGTTTAGACGTGATATATGATTAATATAACGACTCCGCGAAAGGAACTTTTAAGTGACAATAGAAGTTTTGTTGTTAAATTTGGAAAAGAAAACTAATTGTGGTGAAATTTTAAAAATATTGGACTAAAGCCAATCAACAGCTTACACGATCATTAAAAATTATGAAGATATTGATTCCATGGAAAATAGGGGCCGTAGTGGCCGCCCAAAAGGACTTATCTCGCAGAGATGTCAGCTTGATTTTAAAAGAAGTGGGAAAAAACCCAAAAGTCAGTGCCTTAAAATTGGTTGAACTATAAGGTTGATCAAGATCATGTGATTTGACGCCATTGAGTTACTTTCTTTGGGGATATGTTGAATCACTTGTTTATGTCGAGAAACCCGAAACTATTGACGCTTTGGAAACCAACATAACTCGTGTTATTCAAGGAATACCGGCCGATATGCTCGAAAGAGTTGTCGAATATTATTAATAAACGTTGTTCAGGAGTAAGTCTATTCATGATTGAGTCGTATTGAATACTGAACGCAAACGTTATATGGTCAAGCCATTTGACACATGACAGCTGTCAAAACAGCCCAGTTGGAAAAAGGACCTCATATTGTTGGATCACCCATTAGATCAAAATGTGCAAAAAGTGGTGGTGTATGTAGACTTTTGTCGCTCACTGTACATACATAGCCTCATCAGAACATTTTTGGTTAGATCGACTGACAATGAGACTTGAACCTCGACCATTCCATGCATTATATTAAAGTAGCCACTCTAACACTTAAGCTATTCGGCGACATAGAATTTATAGGTGAAGCTTCGTGAGCAGATTGTTCTGTTATAAGCGAATAATTAAATTTAAACAACATTTTAAAACTGACTTATTCCACTATATTATTCAGTGACATGGGTAGTTTGCAGTGGTTATTAAAAAATCTATTAGTTTATAATCGATTTCGATTCTATCGCCCCTTAAATTTTACAAAAAAAATTTTTAAATTTATTAATATTGTCGTCAATAGCAAAAAATAATATAATTTGTAACCCCGGTTGACAAGAAAAACTCACTTAAGACAGCTGTGATCACAAGGTAATAGAGTGCAGGTTGTGTCCTAATCCTAATGCTGTTGTTTTGCCTTTAGAACGCATAATGTAATAGGTGAGTTTTACTTGTCAACCGGGGATATAACATAATATGATTCTTAATTTTTTTTTCATTTTAAATAAAAATATATAATTATTGCCAATAAAAAGCATTTAATGCTCATATTCTGCAACAGTTTTATACAAAAAAAATACACATTTTTACTCAATGGTTACATCTCTGCTATTTAGCTAAGTTTTAGTGTCAGGATTATTGCGACGTTCGGGGTTTTTTTTTTGTTTGTTGTAACTTACCCAATGACACACGCGCTGGTACAGCTCCTTGATCAAGCCAGAATGACACCCATGAGACAATGACCAACATACAGCATGGGATATAAATTTGGATTAAGTAATATGAGAATTCTCGCTTGAATAGTAGATCGACTTTGAGGCAACTGTATTCACCTATGAGTATATAAAAAGGCCAAACAAATCATAATAATAAATCGTAACTTAAAAAAAGTTTGTTTAGTAGACGTCCAGAAGTAATACCAATTATTATGTATATACGCTATACAAAACATTTAGTAGTAGTGGTTGTTAGTAGATAATTGTAATTTTTGAAAATATTAAAAATAAATTTACATAGACATTTGAAAAAAAAAAAAAACGAAAATAATATAAAGGAAATTGAAAGAAGAAAATTATAAATAAAATTTGCTGATCATAGGCAAGTAGAATCAGCATCATTTCGTAGTTTTGCAACAAATTAATTAATGGAAATGAAAGTCAACTACGCATCAACCTCATTTCCATTAACTTGTTAGCAAATGCGTTCCATACTCTTCAAGACAAAGCCATTGTTTGTTTATTCTCATATTTTATATCTAAAACTTTTTAAGTTTTTTTTTTTATTTTTTAAGGCAGCAGTCTTATATAGTTGAAAGATAAACTCTTATCTCACAAATGTTTCTGGCAAGTTATTATTTGATAACAAATTTATAATTTTTGAAATATAGTTTTGTTTTTTTATTTTAATTATATTTTTTTATATTGTGTTGGTGTCAAAATGTTATTTAGCTGTTAAAGTTTATTTATTATAAGAAAATTTCCAATTCACTATGTTAACGCTTAAAAGCAACTAAAGTGTCCCTTTATATATAGAAACTTATATAAATATATTTTTGTAAGAACGGTTTAGGAAAATATAAAAAATTAGCAAGCGATTCAATGAACTGTGAAATAAAAATCATTTGCAAAAACAAATTAAGATGAAATAAAATATCTATGAATAATCCTAACAAACATAATAAGTATATATCTAAGCAAGCAAAACTAACACTTAATTATGTTCAGTGTTAAAATTATAAAATTGTTGATGACGTACCCAGTGTATCGAATTTGATCACATTGTCAAGTTTTGGTTTCCCATAATCGTGACTTTTATAGACAGACAGACGGACATAATGGAAACCGTCTTGAGAGAACTACCTACTACAATGTATATTCGACGACATGGTTTACCAAATACTATTGCCACAGCAACCTGTTGGAAAATCTTCCCAAAACTTGCTAATTCTCGGCCATTCTCGTTAGGATCTAAGGGTGCAGGGATTTATTGGGAAACGTAAGAGAGAAAGAGCTAACCAGACAAATTTCAGCGGTGTATGTTAGGCTTGCTGGCAATAAATCGTTTGAATCCTGACTAAGTAGGGCAAAGCTTGTATGCCCACCTGGACTAGAAAATTTCAATTTAGCTCTTACTCAAATATGATGAGCTCTCATATAAATTAATTCGAAAACTGGAATTTCAAGAACAAAAAAAAAACTACTAACTATTAAATAAATGACTCTTTTAAATATTCCTTTTTGAAATGTGACTACCAAAGTTAGTGTAGTCGGTCACCCTGTACTATACTATGTATATTTTTTTATATAATAAATTAAAAGAAAATAGTATAAAGATTCATGGCATGCAAAAACAAATTGAATACATTATAAGTATTATTAACGAAAAACATGATAAAAACAAACTTTTAAGAATAAATATTGGATTGGATATTAATCAAAGGGTTCTTCAACAATTAACAGTAAAGAAATTTAATTAATTTTGACACTTTTTTTGTGAGTAAAATAAGTAATATTGCCAATAATGTTTAACATGATGATATCATTAAAGTTAAGTTTAACAAAGCTAAAGGCCCTAACATGCGCCTTTAAACTGCTTAATTTTGTATGGAAAATGAGTTTGAGTTGAATAACTAAAATATAAACAAATAAATTAAAATTAAAAAAAAAAATATTGAATTGAAAATGAATATGACGTTAAACTTTTAACAAGAAAATACTTAAAATAATTTTAATAATAGTGAACTTTGCTTTGTGTCAACATAAGTATTTTATGATGCTTTAGAAATGTTTTGTGTTATTTATAATAAATTAATTTCTATATTTTTATATCTTTACAGATCTTCAAAACCTTTTCATCGCAACATATCGAATACTCTCGTTTGGTTGTATACATACCAGTATTAGTTTTACTGTTGCAGTAATCAGTCAAGAATTTTTCCAGTGTAAAGCGAGGTAGGTGTAAATTTTTAACCACTTGAACGGGATCGCCTTCTTTCCAAAGGAAGACAAGATCATTTGTAGTCCAACCATCTAGATAATTATGAAATATGAGTTAGCGTCTTTATAAAACAAAATTTTATCACTAAATCGCACAGCCTTATAAAAATTATTCAATGAATAATACCGCATTTTATGCTGGGAATTATTTTCATAAAAATTTTGAATAAATTAAAATATAAAATATAAAAGTCAGTAACTTAAGTAACAGACTTGCGGGCTGAGCATATATCTTGAGTACAGTAATATATCTCGAAAATCGTAACTATGAAGAACATTTACAATTTCAGCGGGACAATAATATTCTAGAAAAAATTCTTAGAGTCCAAAGGGTCTGACGCTTGATCTGCAAAGTGGAGATGTAAAAAGTTTTTTTCGCTACATCACCGTTAAAATTGAACATGAAAAAATTTATCACGCCGTTTTACAGATCCAGAATCGACCTTTAGCACCTTGATTTTTTTATTTTGCTTTTTTTTTCTCTAGAGCAATATTATATAAAATAAATATACTATAGATGTAAAAATACTTACAACTTGCCATACGCAGCGAACATATTTGTCTATCCAGTGGGTACAGTTTGAGATTCATTGGACATGCCAATGTCAATGAGATACGAATGCTGTATAGAACAGAACCATTTGGAAAAATACGTATGTAAACGTTCGGCATGATGATATTGTGAAAGTGACCTTCTTTTTCATTTGAAAAGAAAAGATCAGGCATCCAGACACGATTTGCTTCAGTTAGTGTGAGATATTTAAGGCGACCTAAGAAGAAAAATATAAGAAATACATATGTACATAACAATATCACGAAAAAAAATTATCTACGAAATATTTAGAAATATCGGTTTCTTTCGTAATTTTTGTGTTAGAAATAAATCACAGCATAGTATTAAATTTTTTATCTATATTTTTTTACACTAATCGATTAGGAAAGAGCAAAATGAATTGGAGACATAATCGGGAGAATCCATGAGCCTCACTTAGGTTCCTTTTTTGGCACATTTTTTAAAAAAAAACTCTGAGCCGGAGTTGGGTTCATTCTATACCCAGTTCATAACTTTATTGTCAACCTGTACAAAGCTTCTCGAAACTTTTATAAACTTCAAAATGGATTTAGGACACTTTTAAGCGATGTCTTGAAGAGAGTCGAGAAGTGAGATTCGAATACCTTAAAATGCCGATTTGGCAGCGCTGAGCACTCACAAAGATAATTCAAGACAAACTCTTGGACGTCAGGATCTTTATATCTTCTGCAAAGATCAAAGATCTCTTACATCAGTAAGCCCTAGTCCTGAGACATGCTTGGCTATGATACCAACAAAGAATATCAAGATTTGCTTGCCTAATGAGTTCACTTTTCGATTTCCATTAGCATCATAACATAGCCCGATCGGCTTTAGACATATAATATCAAGTTATCAAGTTTAACCAATTTATATATTTTGAATCAATTTTAGTCCTAATTAAGGCTAGTGTTTTCATAATGTAAGGTTCAGATATAATGTCAATGCCTTTTCTAGCAAGTACATGGTGATTTTCTGCAATATGGCACCAAGCGGTATTTGATGATATTGTAGCTAAAGGCTTGGATCTATGAGTACATGACGAATCTATCAAGCTTTTTAGATTTAATAATTTTACCAAATAAGACTTACCCTGTATATCATCGAATTTTAAACGTTCGTCCGTCCATTGCTCACGAAATGTCAACTGCACGCTGTATTCCTATATTTGAATGAGAATGCATTTTACTTCAAATATCATTTAATAGATTGTTTTTGTTTTTTTTTTAATAAATATTAACTATTTTTTAACTACTTAAATTGGTCAATTTCGCAAAACGAAGCTTTTGAGTTTTGAAAAGGATTTTATTTATTTATTTTTTTTGAAATATTTGTAATGGGGTTATATAGAAAATATTTGCTTTAAAACGCAACTAATTATTGAATTTTGTGCTCGAATTTTTCTTGAATTTTCTTGGGTGGTTTCAATAATTTAAATATGAAAATAAAAACTTTTTTATATTGAATTTAAAGCAACTATATATATGAATCCTAATTGGTTCAAATTTGAATTGATATAAATGGTGTCATGTTAGCGGTATATTTTTGAAAAAAATATATTATTGAACTGTTGTTTTTTTTTTATATATATAAAAGTAGCGATGGATGCAATATCACACAAAAAATTTTAATAAAAACTTTTCGTACATGCAGTTATGTAAATACTTAGTAGAGCAGTAGCAGTTCGCATACAATACAACAGAAAGAAAAAAAAGCCATCAAAAATTTAAAAAATAATTACAATAGATGTAGCATTTTAAGTGACATTGAAAGCGTGTAACAAGCATTGCATATTTTTAGGGATTAAGTCCCCTTAATTTCTTTTGTGTGTGTGTGTGTAGCAAAAGCAGCAATCGTTCATATGTATAAACATTTGTAATATATCGTATATAAAATTGAAAAATATTTATGCATAAATTTATTTATAATATATGTATATGTATGTATTGGTATATGCATATAACATTTGTCATGCTTACTGCGTCAAACAAGCCAACTAAGTTATTTCTTTTAGTAGGGTGGTTCTTAAAAATAATTTCTACATTTTTATTTCTTAAGGACTTTGCATTCTTAAGTTTACTTTTACTTGACTGAAAGAGTCTTAAAAAATAAGCCGAACGCCAGCTAAGCATATGTGAAAGCTGCAAAATGAAAAGGCCTTCTGAACTGTGAAAGACGTTCTCAAAAAAAACTTTCTTGTAGGTATAATAATCTTTCTCTAATTTAATGTTGGATTTATTTTAGCAATCGTATTAATGACAAGTCTACGTTCAAAATACTTGAGCTCGCATTTTTAAGGTTTATTGCAAGTAACACTAATATAAATTTAAGAACCAACCTACTGCTCTTAAAAATTATGCAAGCAGTAGAAATGCATAAATTTTCACCTAAATTGAAATTTACATATTTTTTTTTGTAATATGTATAGTTGTCACTAAATGTATATAATTATATATATACGAGAGCCAATAAAAATAGCAATAGGTATTTTACAAAGCGTTAAAAAAAGTAAAATTAATTGAAATTAAATCCGTAATTTAGATTAAATTTCGCGTAGGTACTGTTTGTTAATTGACAAAATAAGTTTAATTTTAAATTGACAATCAAAATGGCAGTATCATGAAGTGCTTCAATATTTAATAAATACTGAATAGATATGTACCATGTTATATTACAGATATTTTATTAAAGAGATAAAAAAATTAAAAATAAATATTACGAAGTGTAGTCTAGTAAATGAAACGCTTAAATTGAAAAAGCAAAGTTGAAACTTGAAAATATTTTAATATTTATTTTTTAGTGCAACTTTTCTCAGATGACAAAGTGATAAAACCAATATCTGAAGCCCCACAATTCAAAAATATGATATTTTGTATATTCTTATACCATCTTGTGGGCCATGACTCATTAGCGCCATATGAAAAACCGCTTATATGTGTGTGGAGACTAAAGTTGGTCCGATATGGAGAAGAGAAGTGTAAATCTTTGGGTCCTAGGAATGATCATAGAAATGGCCAATAAAATACGAGTGACCTCGAGCTTGAAATCTGAGCTGTCCAAGAAAAAGCAAACGCAGTAAAAGAAAACAAGTTACTCGGTGTCGAATGCTATAAACTACGAGTGCTTCAACTCGCAGAACATTTTGTTTGTGAGTGCAGCACTCACCTCGCTTGCTTGATCTTTTGCTTTGTTTTGATTTGATTCGTTATCTGCGTTCGCAAAGGCTCGATAGGTTCGCAATCGTGCCGAGTGGCTTGATGGTCATTTCAAGCGCTCTCACGCAGACCTCTTATTATTTTAGTTATTAAAAACTTTTATATATATTGCTTTTATAAATTAAACTTATTTTGTCACAGACACATATAAAATTTGCTTCATAACAAAAATGCATGCTCATAGATCTTGCCACATGCACAAGAGAACGTAGGTAATCTGAAGTATAACTGAGAACAAAAATCATATAAAAACCAATAATAATATCGAAATGAAGCAAAATCGAAGAAAAAAAATTTATATCAAATAACTTATAATTAGAAAAAATTAATATTAAAATATGAAACTTGCAAATCTAAAGCAAAACTGGTTTATTTTAATTGAAAATTTATATTGAGTCAAAATCTTAGCTTAAGGAGTAATAAAATTAAGTTTAAAATTATTTTATATGATATTAATTTATTATAAAAGTTGCAATCTATGCAATAAGTTATAAACTCATTTTTATTCGGAAAAATTAGTATGTGTGTTTGTTTCCCCATGTTTTTCATAACCTATAAAAGCATTGTTTTTATAAAGAACAATGAAAGAATGAAACTTTAATTCAATTCGAAAGCCAGTTTCATATTTTAAAAAAGTTCAAAAATGCTGAAAGTCGGAAAATTTGGAATGGTCCGAAGTACCTTATTAAGACAAAAAACGTTGAAAAGATGATACATGTGAAAAAAGTATAAACTGTTCGAAAAACATTGAAAAAAACTGTTGAAGTTGGAAACTATCGGAAAACATCATTAAAAAACAAAAGTTTTCGAAAAAATCGTGAAGTCGATATATGTCGAAAACTATTGCAAAACATCAAAACTTATCGAAAATGTCAATAATTATCGAAAACTATCGAAACTTAACGAAAAAGTTCAACCTCATCGAATATCATTGAAAAAATTGAAAATAGTCAAAAAACTATCGAAATACACCGAAAAAGTTGAAACTTATGGAAAAGTATTATAAAAGGTTGAAACTTATCGAAAAAATTCTTATCTTCATAAGCTATCGAAAAAATCAAAGCAAGTCAAAAGCTTTCGAAATACCTCGATAAAAGTCAAAAGTTATCCAAAAACATCGAAAAAGTATGGCTTGCGGTAGAGCAAATAAACTCCAAAATGTTGGATATAGAAATCCAAAATTATGATTAATATTGATTTAAAAATATAGAAATCAGTGATAACAATTCTTTTTGATCGAAAAAAAAATGAAATTGGATCAAAATAAATCAAAATTCAAAAATATGATTTATTTGAATCGAAAAATATGCAAATCCATTTATAAAGATTTTATCATAAAATTCAAAACATCGGTCAACACGAATTTTGTGTCTGAGATCTAGATGTGAAATTTTTATTTCTTTCACATAACTAATAAAAAAGAAAACTGTTTTATCAGTTGAACTTTGCTTTTTTTTATGAAGCCATAAATGAGCTCTAAAAACACTACTCTTTCTCTTCAAAACACATTGAAATACATAAATCGATATCTTTTTTTTTCTCCGAAATATCGGTAATTCAAAGTTATTGTACAGGTCTGCATACAAATCTCCATAAAGTTTAGAAAAGCAGAATAACTGGAAAATGTGTAATAAATTTCAATATACGATATTTCGCAGAAAAAAAGATATCGATATAATTTAAATTGATTTTTGAAGAGTAGAGTAGTTCTTTTGGACCCCATTAATAGTTTCATAAAAAAATTACCTTTCGATGTAATATAACCTCAAATATCTCTGAAAACAGTGTTTGTGATGTGTGATTTTCACACCTTTATTTTAGAATATGTATCTCGAAAATCAGAACCATCCGAGATATTTTGATTTTGGATTCGAATTCTGCGTGTCAAAAACCTATTCGGGTATAAGAAATCTGTCCAAATTTTGTCGACCTACGTAATCATTACGGTCGCTGAAATTATCCCATAAAAAGTTTTTAAGGAAACGAAAATATTGATTGATATCTTGCTTAAATATAATGTTTGAGTTAATTTTTAAATAAATTTTTATTTAGAGATATGGATTTGAATTCAGATATAGAGAACACCAGTTTTGCTTTAGGCCTTTGCATATAAAATTACGCTCTTAATAGTTTCAATACGTACGATGTCAAAAACTTCGACATATATCTAACTGTATATAAAACAAATCAGAAACTTTGTATATACTTCATGTTGATAGTGTTGTCATAAAGCATTTACCTTAATAAAATAATAAAATCTTTTTTTCCAAATATATTTTTTTTGCAAGTTTAGATCTCATAAAAATTATATAGTGAACTGTTTTTTTTTTTAATTTCAACGAACTAAGCTTTCTACAGTTTGGCATTGTATTCCTGTGTTCAAATTTTTTTTTTGTTTTTTTTTAATATAATTTTGTAAACGTAAAATAACACAAAAATAAGCAAAATCTTTAAAGGATGAAGTTTGTGCGCCTATAAATTGTTTTTTTTTTATGTTTATTACAAAATATTTTAATATTAGTTTTTACTTACAATTTAAGGAATATTTAAATTAAAAAAAAAAAAAATTACTTAAGATTAACATTTATCAAGCGTTTTTGGTATTCGATCAGGCGGTTGAGTGGTTTTCTTCCAAGTGCATTCGTTCAGTGATTTTTCCATTTACGATTTTATTTTTTTTTTTCAACCAGCAGCTCTGTGTGGTGCGCATTTTTGTGAATCGAAAAATTGTTTTATTTTAGAAAAACGAAATTAAAATATAAAGTTTGGTGATGTGATTTGAAAAAATTATAAAAATTCTATGAATGGCATGGTGATGATGTAGATATATACATACATACAATTTTAATTTTTACCATAAATCTTTCATTTTTATTTAGGGTCTTAAAATTAATAGAGCTAAAAAATTTTTACTTAAAATTTTCAATTTAATTTCAACTTTATGCATGTAAACCTTTTTCTACTACATCATTAGTAGTTATTTATGAGGATATTAATTTCTGTAAAAACTGTCTTTAAATATGAAAATACATCATTTCAAAATTATAGAAAAAAAAAACATTAAAATTGTTTTTTACATAAAATAGTAGTTGTATTTCAAACTGTACTTGTACTTAAAATGGGATTTGAAATGGGATTCATACTTAAAAATTTTACTCCTCTTGTACCCGTACTCAAAAATTTTACCCATTCTCAAAAATTGCAAAGTTACTTAAAGTGTACTCATACATAAGAATTGTACTTATTCATCCTAATAAAATGTACTCAAACATAAACATTGTACAAGCACAAATATATTCGTACATAAAAGTTGTCCTCGTACTTTAAAAAGGTACTTGTACGTAAAAATTGTAATCGTACTTAAAAACTGTACTCGCGCTTAAAAGGTTTACTCGTACGTTAAAATTGTAGTCGTACTTGAAAAGTTTATTGTACGTAAAAATTGTACTCGTACTTAAAAACTGTACTCGTACGTAAAAATTGTATGTATGTACATACAAATTAAAATTGTAGTCGTACTTGAAAAGTTTATTGTACGTAAAAATTGTACTTGTACTTAAAAAGAAATTGTACTCGTACTTGATAAGTTTACTCGTATATAAAAATTGTGCTCGTACTTGAAAAATTTACTCGTACATAAAAATTGTATTAGCGCTTAAAAGGTGTACTCATACGGAAAAATTGTACTCGCACTTTAAAGGTGTACTCGTACGTTAAAATTGTAGTCGTACTTGAAAAGTTTATTGTACGTAAAAATTGTACTCGTACTTGAAAAGTGTACTTGTACATAAAAATTGTACTCGCGCTTAAAAAGTGTACTCGTACGTAGAAATTGTACTCGTACTTGAAAAGTGTACTTGTACATAAAAATTGTACTCGCGATTAAAAAGTGTACTCGTACATAGAAATTGTACTCGTACTTGATAAGTTTACTCGTCTATAAAAATTGTACTCGTACTTGAAAAGTTTACTCCTACTTAAAAATAGCACTCGTACATTAAAATAATACTCGTACTTAAAAAGTGTATTCGCATTTAAAATGTGCACTCGTACGTAAAAATTGTAATCGTTCTTAAAATCTGTACTCGTACTTAAAAATGGTACTAGTACTTGAAAAATTTACTCGTACTTACTTGACAAGTAAGAGTTCTAAGAAGTTTGTTCTAAAAAATTTCAAGCACAAATACCTAGTATTTATACTGGTACTTGAAAGCAAAATTGACAGCTCTAAAAAGAACAAATTGATTTTTAGACAAAAAAAAAAACTAACGCTTTAAAGTGGGTTTGCTTCAATAAAAAATAGGTAGTACCTATAAGATTTCTCAAATAATTTATTTTTACTGAAATTAAGTATTTCTTTTAAATCGTTACCGAACTCAAATCTTATCATACATTTGACCAAACATTAATATAATTTTTTCTTCTCCACAATATTAATTATGACGTAGTTCTTTTTTGAGTCAGACTTTTCGATTTTGTTTGAATTTAAGCGTCCATTAGAGCGTTTTAAATTGCAGCGAATTCATGTGCGCCCTGAGCAGCATCATTACTTCGTTTTTGTAGTAAATGGTACATATTTTGTGACACTGTGTCCTAGATTAACTAGCAGTGCTTGTGCTTGGCCTATTTTTGGGCAACTTTTTTTTTCATTTGTCGATAGGGAATAATTGAAAATGGATTGCCCGTTTCAGGCATATTCTTCCGAAGAAGAAAAATGTTCGTTTTGCTCTATCTTAAACCACCATCCAAACCAACGTCAGACCGAGGTGCAACGCAAACCTAAACCGTGCCTTTGGGGACAGTACAAACTGCCACAAGCTAGCTCTTTGAAAGAAATGGAAGCATTTGATTAAAATCACTTTGCCTTTACAAATAGTGCGTGGTTCTTTAAAGATGCCAATTCGTAATTGAATTTAAATATTGTAAGTGATTTAATGCGCTAAATCGATTTGCTGATGGTTCTACCTATTTCTGACTACAAATTCAATCTAAGAAGTTAAAATCCATTAGTCTAAGCTACCTATCCTCTTCCAATAGTCTGCAGCCTTTTGTTTGGGGCAGTGTAATTCATTCATTTCAATCGGAAAGTACATTAGCATATGCAATTTATCTTAAGATAAGTTAATAATATTATAAAATATATAGATAGCATTTCTTATTCACTATTGTTAAGTTCTACTTGAGGTAGAAAGATTATAAAAAATAAAATCGATAAAAGCCAATAACAAAGTCAAAACGTGATGAATATTGCGAGAGAAAAATAAATAAAAGATAAATCGGAAAAACATCAATATTTTATAAAAAAATTGGAATTTAAAAAAATTTACATTATAAGAATTTGAAACAATTTTAAAAATTATTATAAAAAATTAATTAAATTAAAGAAGCTCAAAATACAAAGTTATTTCTGGTTAAAAAGAATAGAGTGATGGGTGATTTCAGTTGGAGTGTCATAGCCATTAAACGAAAGCATGGAGCATGAATAACATTTCATTTGATTAATTGGTAAAAATATGAATATCAAAAAAATTTTCGTTTCTCTGAATACAAATTAAAAGAAATTTACCAACTTGTGATGAGCGTAACATTTACGTGGAATCACCCTCTATTAATTTAAGTCAAGAGTAGTTTGTACATTATTTTGAAATAAATTTATGCTTTGAAAAAAAAGCGTGATTGTGGTGATTTTAATTTAATTGTAAGTTTTTATTTATTCAAAGTATGTAAATAATTCAAATAAATACATTGACACAAAAAAAAAGAAAATAGAAAATGTTTACTTAGTAAAAATACAAAACTAAAAAAATTAGAAAAAATACGCCCACGTTACATTAAATATTAGTGTATGCGATTGTTTATATATAATACAAATACAAGTACATTCAATATTCATATTTATACGAGTACGTATAGATAGGTATGCAGTTAATTGTGCAGGTTGTACAAAGGATTTTTGTCAAAACTGGCAGAGAAAGTGTATGAAAATATACAGTAGAATTTAAAAAAAAATTGCTTTGAAGTAGAAACATTGGAAAACTCATTTCGACAGCCGATATATTAAATTTTTTCTTGTCTATCTTCAAACCAATTTTGACTTTATCGCATGAGCACAAAATCCTGCATTTTATAAAAATAAAATAAACAAAGTTTTAGCGAAACACAAAAGTTGTACTGCAGTTGATACGTTCTTCTTTGGCACAGTGAAACATTTGTAGACTTTGGGCGATTTGTTTCTTTGATATGCAACAGCTACAGGATGGCTATTAAATGAAACTACAAATACGACGCAACAGAAAACAGATGGCAGGTTTTGGTAGAGAGGCAAGGGCACGAACAGTTTGTGGATACTAGAGGTCATATTTATGTTAAATTCTTAATATTCAGGCCCATCAACAAGGTTAACGGAAGGATTCCTTCCAGACTCGTTGTTCTTCGAAGGGGCCTGTCGATTTTCAGAAGTACTTAGATTTTTTTAAAAATGTTTTCCATCTGTTTGTATTGTTTCGCGAATATACTGCCCCTTACCAATTTCAGTTGGCAGTACAGCCTCTTTCGAAGCGTTCTCGTGAGGATAAACAACTTTCGTCATTCAAATTTGGTCTAAAAAAGAGTGTCAGGATTAAAAAGGAAATTAGATTTAAATGAGGTCATCAATGTTTTGCCTCGACCAAAGAAAGCATGTATTGCACAGATTTAAATTTTTGATAGATAAAATAAAATTGCATATCACTGGTGTTTCCATTGAGATTTTCTACAATTTTTTAATTCTTGAAAGGGGGGGTCTGTACATGGCTACCACCGGGCCGAAATTTCCTCTCGATGGACGTGTGCATACTAAACATCGTATGCTCTTACTCGTGTTTATTTTGATTTTGCTGGTAGTTGATCTTTATACAGAGCGTGTGCTGTAGCGACAATGTTTATTCATGTTTGCTCATATACTGTGTGCTAAATGTGCAGCTCATGTGTGCAAAAATACAATCGCACCTCAGAACTCACCTGGAAGAGGTAGTTGCAACACGAGTTCCACTAATGACCGTCCAAACGACAGAAACTTTAACAAGTCCTGACTTTGTTAGGAAGCTTTGTAGAAAATTGTAACTACCGAGATTGTGTATTTTGCTCTGATTAATGAGTAAAGATGGAACATAATATTTTAGCGTCTCCTGTGACGTTCCGAGCAAAATTAGGATTCCTTTTTGGTGCACAATTAGGATCCATTTTGGGAATATTTTAAGCAGATTGGTGTGCCTATTTTACTAACTGTTTTTTTTTTTTTACTCCCATCGAGGAAGAAAGCATAAAGTTAATTATTGATAACACTTGCCTCGTCGCTGGGCACCATTTTCGGTTCCATTTTTCATAAAAATGTTTTTGTTCCAATTAGTAGGGATAGGGTGAAAGATATGTTTAGACATAACCACGGGTTTTTAGCATTCTTAGGTGAATTTTTGAACAATTTAGGCCCTCTTTTTGTCATAAAGAAAAGTTTACCATTGAATCTGGAAATGTCTAAAATATATAAAGCTTCAAGCTATATCACCCGTTATATAGTATTTGATAGTTTTATTGCCCGTATCACATGAGCAAGGAAAACAGTGCATATAGCTGCTCTCGAGCTATTGATATTAAATGATCGAGAGATAAGAAAGATTGGTGGTGTTTACACACCTACAGACCTACTTCTCTTCGATTTGTGCCAGCACAATCACCACAAATAATATGCGAAATACAATACAAGGTCGAGTTTTTCTATTGTATGTATATATCTTAACGAAACACATGTTCGAGCGATATAAAGCTTTACGCCTCGTATAAGGCTTTCTTGGGCTGTCGAAATTTGCAATGGCAACAAATCGATTGTACCTAGGTATGTGTTTTTTTATCTTGTTAGGGCCTCGCATATCTTCAAAATTCAACTATTTCACTATGCTCAAAGTTGTTAAAATAAAAATAAAAACTCTTACGCATTCATTGTACAGCGTAAGCGAGTATCGTTTTATAGGGATTGTTACGAAAACAAAGCCCACGAATTAAATATTTAATATCTTATTTAGAATAATATTTTAAGCACTTTTTATTATAAAATATCACAATATCCTGTTTCATGTATATACATTTATACATACATAGATATTAACATTTATACAATACGACAATATGTATACATATTTATTTATTAATATTATCAAAATAAGAAAACATAAATATTTTTGTGCTTAAATTTGTTTATTTATACATATAGTATACGCCTGCATATGTGTCATTGACAAAACTGGTTTTCCGGAAAAACAAAACAACTTAGGCCAAACTAGCTACCCAAACTTTAATGCAGAAGTATTATGATTAGCAGAGCCAGTGTTTGACATACTATAGGATATAACCCATATGCTTCCCACTTGCCCAAGCTTTATTGTAGAAGTAATTTGTATGAACCAACTAGTTTGGCCTAGTCAAAACTATATTTACCTGAAGATCAGTTTTGACGGTAACATTCTATGCATTAAGTATTACAAAAAAAAAAAAAAAATGCTTTATTTTCGACACATTAATTTTAGCAATCTTTGTTTGCTCAGTTGCGAAACTCACCATTTTGTAATCGTCGATTTTAGAGATAGACCGTAGGAACATGTTGACATAGACATAGGTGGGCAAGTTTTCTAAAATAATTTATATTGGTATGTTTTTCAATTAACTGTATGAATGAATATTTATTTCAAAAGCCGAAATGATTGTGTTCTTATGTGTGTTTCAAATTACTATTGTGTTTTAAGCATAAAAATTTAAGAAGAAAATATGTTATGAAAAAATAAATGATTTCATTGTGTTCGAATAAAACTTCTTATAATAAAATAATTATATTATTAAACTTAGGCTAAAATTTACTTATTTGTTATTTTGTTTATGTATTTATGTTAACAATGTTTTATTTTTTATGTAATTTTTCAAATGAATTATTTATGTTTTTTAATTACTTAACAATTTTTGATAATATAAAGTGTACCTTAGTTTTTTGTCACTTTGAAATGTATGTCCTATTTTGACAAAAGTATAAATGGGGCATTCCACGCCCTGCTTTATACATATATAAATTTACTGACAACAATAGAGTTGAGAGTTTAAATATTCCATGTAGTTAAATATGTGAAAAGATGCGATCGGGAATAAGTTAGACACTTAACATATAGGTGCTCCATTTTAATTTGCCCAGGCCGAGATATCTAGAGTTCTATGTAAGATAATGATAAATGTTTTAGGGAAAGGCTATAAGGTTTCTAGGGGGTTATTAATAGTTACCCTGCTTTTGAACCAATTTTCAAGGTCAATTTGAGGTCAACTGTGATTTTTTAAATAAAATGTTGAGAATTTAAATATTCCATGTAGTTAAATATGTACTAGTTATTAACCTCAAAGTAAGAAAGAAGTAGTACCTGTGCGAACCCTAATCTGCGAATGTCCTAAGCTTCAAAGTTTCTTCATGGACTTATCACAGTGCACCAGAAACTAAGAAACAGTGAAAACTGTGAAATTTTCGTGACTAAGGCGATCATATCGGCCTAGGACGAAGAAGAAGAAGTGGTTTAAAAATTAGAAAAGGTTAGACGGTGTATTCTACGATCATTTTTTTTTTCCTTCTCTTCTTCATTTTCTGGAGATTTTTTCCAGCTTTTACCAAATTATCCTCACATTGAGCTTTTCAGCTCAAAAGAAAAAGGACTTTGCTCTATTCGTAAACCTGATTCCCACTCTCTGTCTCATCTTTCGAAGCTAACGTACCACGTGTCAATGTTTTATTCTCTAAAAGTGTTAGCTTTTATATAAAAAACATTTCTTGACTTGACATCTAAATTCTACCTTTATTTGACAACTGAAAGTATGCAATGGATTTTTATCTTGTATTTGTTTTGTTCTTTTATCATTCTCCTTTAATTATAATCAAATTTTCTGTACACTGAAAACTATTTCCTATAATATTACTGTGACTAATGAATAATGTTATCGACACAAGGATTAATGTGCGATCAGTGTTAATTTTTCTTAAGCATAATATTATTTTCTTCCAATCTGCAAAATGTAATTATTGTATATTTATATATCTATAAATTTATATATTAAAGTTATGGTATTTATAAAAAACCTTTGTATTTCTACATACATTTTGAAGTGATATATGATATATGAAAAAGAAATGAATGTGATAAATCAAAATCAAAATTAATCGAAAATGTAACGATTTTAGAAAAATGTAATTTGATCGAAAGTAAAAGAAAATGTCTGCATGGATCTCATTCGAAAAAAAATAGAAAAAAAGAGAAAAAGTAAAAAATAAATAAAAACAAAAATGAAAGGAGTGAAAAGGTGCATTAGTATTAAACCAAAAAAAAAAAAAAAAAAAATGCTAAAATTGTTGCTGTATCTCAATTGAAAAATGCATGCCACACATTTTCAACGTAATTTTTTTTTTTATTCTCATAAGTTCTTTTTATTTATCCTGGTGTCTGGTCTCTTCGAAATGTTTTATTGTAAGCTTAAACATATATTTATACTTTTATTTTATTTTGAAAACAAAATTTAAAAAAAAATTTAAACTGAACAGAAAGTAAATAAACAAATTTTAAATTGAATTAAAGTGAATTTTAAAATATTGTGTTAAAATCAAATTCAAATTAAGAATTAAAGAAAATATAGAAATTTAAACAACGATTTATCATTTCCTATAAATTGTTAATTAATTTGTATTATTATTTTTCATATTAATATATTGATAACGTCTAAAGCACACAGAATTTATTTTCTTACTCTTTCAACACTTTGAACTAATTTCAAACAAAATTCACAAACTCATTAAATGAAAAATAGGAAAAAAATCGATAAAACATTTATTGCACTTTCCATCATCATATTGTAATTTTTTAATATTACTTTTTTATTATAAATATTTTAAGCAAAAAAAGACAAAATTAAAAAGATAAATGAAAAAGATGCTAATTGATAGCATAAAGTTAAATCAAAAGGACAGTTTCAGAGTGAGAGAGAAGAGAAAAATTTAGAATGAGAAAGAGTATTAAAAGAGATCCAAAAAGACATTTTACATTAATTCATTAATTTTAGAAAAGTATATTTTACATTTTTGTTATCAACATTTTAGAAACATAACAAACTTAAAAAAAAATTAAACAATTGTCCGAATATTTTTCTATTACTAAAATTGTAAGAAATTTAGAACCAGAAAAACAAAAACGAACTAATTAATTTGGATATACGCCAATATTGCAAAAACATAACGAATTTTTTCGATGCAATTAATTATATAATAATATTAAATAAATAACTTAGATATACCCCATATGCTTGAAAGCGGTGTTTTCTGTAAATGTAAAGTAAACGAATATAAGAACCATTAAGTTGTAAAGTTTACAAAATCAATTCATCTCAGGGGTTACTCAGCAAAGAATTATTTTTAGTATGAAATTGAAAAAGAAATATTCAAAACTCGACATAAGTCCAAAAGTATTGAATAGAATTGAATAAAATCGAAAGAAGGTTTGAAAGTCAAACTGTATATTATAAAAAAATATCGGAAAAGTCGTTTAAAGTTGAAAATTGTAAAAAGTTGGAAAAAGTCGAGAGTTTATTGAAAAATTCAATAACAGCCGAAAACTATCAAATAATTTTGCAAGTGTAGAAAAAAATATCAAAAAGTCGATAAGAGTAGAAATACATACATTTAAAAATTCTGAAAAGGTCGGAAGGTATCAAATAGTTTGAAAAATATTGGAACAATTCCTGAAAGTTGGAAACTATTGAGTAGTATCGCAAATTATCGTAAAGTCAAATATGTAGTATCAAACATCAAAAGTACTTAATAGTGTCGAAAAGTTTCCAAAAGTCGACACAAGTAAAATATATAGTCGAGAAGTGTAAAAATATTGAAAAAAATTCATAATTGTTTAGAAAAATATCGATTAAAGCACTATTTTTGAAGTTAATCAAAATATATATCAATATTCGATAAAAGCAGATTAGTACCAAATACTATTTAAAAATATATAAATAGTAGGCTTCATCGAATAGTATCGAAATATTAGGAGAAATTGAAGATATCGAATGATATGAAAAAATGTCAAACAGTAAATGCTAACAAATATCGAAAATTTTAAAGGTACCGAATTTTCATACAAAAATTTTGAAACACAGCGAAGAAGCCCATAAAAGTCGATAATTATCGAAAAAAAGTTAAAAAAGCTATTAAATGTATAAAATTATCGATAGCACTGAAAAATATCGAAAAATTCGATAACGAACTAGTAGTATTGGGTATCATTGAAGAAGCCGATAAAAGTCGGAAAGTGCTGGTTAGTAACAAAAAATGTCGAAAGACTCGATAGTATCATACTCAGTCATAAAACGAGTACTATCAAGATGTGAGAGCGGGTTCAAAATTTAGTGAAAATTGAAATACGAACAGTTTTTTTTGCAAATTACATTTAATTTTTCAACATAATATGTACCAATTTAGCTATGAACACCTATCCCAACGGCGTTATAACTTCTTTAAACCTTCAAAATTTCGCCATATTCATATCCATAATCAGCAAATGCGGCAGCCATTTTACTGAATATTTTTTAATACCCATGTGATCAAGCAGGATGTTAATGTTTTTTCCTCAAAAAACTTTGACTGGAGCTAAGATATGACCAAGTTCTAAGTTTCAAAAGTTTGACACAATTTTATTTATATTCCAAAAATTTGTCAGAAATCGGATTTTGAGTCTATATATAATTTTGAAAACAAGGATTTTTTTTTGTCTTTCTAGAAGCTGTACAATGATTTATAGTATGACGAACCATGTTAGCTTAGTACCTTACGTTTGTACGATTGATCTTAAATTAATAAACTTGAAAAATTTTGTATTTTCAATCTAAAATGCTTTATGCTAGAAAAAATAGTTTAATTTTGTTTAAATTTTAATTCCTTAAAAATTTAAAAAAAAGAGCATCTCTTTAACTTTTCAAGTTAATTTCCTTATCTTAGACCTCAGCTCAAAAGTTTTCTGATTTTAATAGTATTTCTATACTGTTTCCATTTTTTACATCCAATTTTTTATATGGAAATGGTTTGTAACACTTTGATGAAAAATATACTAAACCGATATCAATAATTTATTTTTTAAAACAACATGCTTCTGCTAAAAAAGGTTATTGCACGCTTATTTTATAAAGTTAAATATTTTTTTTTTTTAGAATTAAGTTTTTGCAAAACCTTATACAAAAATTGTCCTTTGACTTTTTGTTGCTTATGTTTATGCTGCTTCTTGAATTCTGAGTTCTTATAGCTGTTTTTTTCTCAATTGTACCGTTTGTATTTGACTTCGAAGTTCAAAGAACAAACTCACTTTCAATTGTTTTATTTTGACACTTTTGAAGAGAGAAGATGTAGAGGGAGTAATTTCATTATGAAAAAAGCAACGGTCAACATTTATTATTTCAAAACTTTTCGCGAACTCTTAGCTAATATGAAAACTTTTACTTGTCAGTTGTCATGCAATAGTTTGGAGCTGATACGCAAGTCCTTAAGGCTGTGCAATTCTTTTGCTGGAACGACCATAATAATATTCATGGTGACGAGTCTTCGTATCTGTTTTTCAGAGCTTTTAATTAATTGAATTGTAAACCCTGAATACCCTTTTTATCAGATGAACTTGTTATAAAATTAATACCGATAATGTTATAATTTTAACACCTTAGTTTTTATTATTCCTTCGTAACTTTCTTATATGGGGTAAACATAAGTTAATAATAAAAAGAAAAGAATTTAAATAACATATTCAATAACTATAATAATTATAAAATAAATCATAATAAATTATGTAATATACGGTTTTGTATTCATATTACATCAATTAAAAACATCAATGTTATTCAAACAAGAAAATTTCATTATATATAAATTAGTTTGTATTAATATTAAATATAAAAAGTATTTTTTTTAATTAATAAAATAATTTGTTTTAAAATTAATAAACACCTTTTTCATCATAATGAACTTTCTGAAATTTTTTTTTTTTTTTTTTGATACACACTATTAGTATAAAATATCTGATAAAAATTGAACGTTGGTCGCTTTGTTTTTTTTTTGCAAATTACGCCTGGTAACCTTGCGCAATGTAATGTACGAATAAATCTGTTGTCGGTATTAAGACAAAACTATTTATGTACAGCATTCACAAGCAATATTTTATTTAAAACAAATATATAGATTATTGAACTTGTTATTTAGGAAAATTTTACTTAAAAAATTAGTTGAATAAAAAAATATTTAAACATATTATTAGAAATGCTTTGAACACCTTTTCATTTTTAATACCCTATTTGGAATTAGTAGCAAAAAGTTTATTATATAGACTATATCTTAAAGGTCACAATCCGATCTTGCAATAAGTTTGCTCAAACTAATTCAATTCTGTTTACTATATGTTTTCTATTATCCTTTGTAATCTTATCTCATTCAGCTAGACACGTAAGTGTCGCTTATTTAATCTTCGCAAAGGTTTTAAAAATCTATAATTCTGTTGCATTAACGACCTAAACTTACCATCGTAACATCATCGATTTTAGATATACTTCTTACGAATATGTTGACGCGTACGACCGCTGGGCCATCTGTATAATAATAGTACGTAATATAAAATTGGTGTACACAGAGAAAAAAAAGTATGGAAAGTTTTGTTTGTTTTTTTTTTTTTTTTTGTGGTAACGATTATAGAGTTTAACTAAAGAAACAAATTTTTCTACTATTTATGCATATAATTTTTGTTTTTTTTTTATATTTTCTTAAAGAAAAATTACCATATGCTGTAAAATTTTTCTCACGCATGTTATATTTTAATCTGTTACTCAGCTGAAATAAAATTTATTTTATAATTATATATATATCTTAAGCCTAGTGGATACCATATCATGTAATTTTATAAAAAAAAAATATTTTTTAAAGTTCCTTTTTATTATAAAGTGAAGAAAAAACTTAGAAAAAATTGCGACATTAATACTTTATCTTCCTATAAATTCATTGTACCGTGTTGTTTTGAAGAGAAGGAGATAGGTTAGGAGGTCAGATGTGAAAATTTTTCTTGAAACTACCGATTTAACAGCTGTCAGGAAAATAGTCGTAGAAAAACTGTTTCATAGCTAGAGCTCCTGGTTAGTTTATGTTTGGTAATTGGCTGGACATTAGTAACCTTCCAACATAATGAAAACTTAGCACAAATGTAGAAAATGGAAAGAGATAATGTTGAGGCACACTTTCTCTGAGCTTATGCTTATGCCATTCGGCTCTAAAGTTTTGCTAATGTTGTGGATTGTAAGCACTTTTTTCACTACTCTTGCTTGAAAGTGAATATTTGGTATTGTCGAAAGCTTACTCGTGACGAAGGATTGCTTTCTGGGAGAGCTTCGTTTTTTTTTTACAAGAATACGTGCCGAAAAATTAGCTTCGTTCGTTAAAACACAAGAGACGATGAAGACTGATTTTTCACTCTTTTAATGAGCGACTAAAAGTTTATACTTCTTTATTGCGCTGAATTCAGTAGCGTAGCTAAAAGAGTTGCCGCCTCGGCCTCAATGGTTTGGGGTGGCAAAATACTCCTCGTTCTCGTTTGAAGAGGTATAATTTATTTTCAATTTCTAATTTATTTAGAAGGTTTGAAGGACTGTATATCTAATAATATTACTTCTTTCGCCGTAAAGCCACAGAATTTTTAATCCCATCACTAAAACACAGTTTCCGATTAAAATCACGTCCAAAATTACTTACGTATTTTATTGTTACTTTTTTTAAAAGCAACACAGTCCGTTTCAGGGCATCAGATAGAGGTTAAATTTCCTTAGGTTATACCCTCTATATGTTGAATATTAGTGGGATCAATCGCTATTAAGACAGCTGATTCCATTTGGCAAAGAGCTCAACATAATGACCGTCGCATGACATCATCCAGTAATATCGATTTCCTTATCTATATACCGGGTGCCCCATTTTAACTTACACAGCTGAATAAGTCAAAAAATTGCAAGTCATTTAAAAAATGTTTCAAACAAAAGTCGGTGGGTATCAAAGGGCTGATCCAGCCATGACCTTGACCTGCATTTTCAAGGTTATTTGAAGGTCAACTTTAGTTTTTCAAATGGCAACCCCTATTTTTGACCTCGGATTCTGGAATAGCACAAAGTTTTAGGTTAAGATAGGTATTCATGTCAGAGGTCAAACTAACCCATGAAGGTCATTTCAAGGTCGAATTCCCGCTTGGTGCAGAAAAGCTGCGGCCAGTTAAGGCAAAATTGTGCAGCGGTCCAGCCAATGATTACTAACTTTTCTGCACCAAGCAGGAATTCGACCATGAAATGACCTTCAGGGGTCACTTTGACCTCTAACTTGACTTTGGACTTATTCAGCTGTATAAGTTAAAATGGGACACACTGTATAACTCCAAAATTAGAGTCTGACAGGAATATTTTATTGCAGTTATAGAGTTTCTACACAAAAACCAAGCCTTTTGATTTGAATAGGAAATGTTATTCAAGTTGTTTGTTTATGTGGCTGGCTGATACAACGCCTATGGCACTGCATAGAATGCTTGAGCTTTTCCGGATATATTTCTTAACCCATAAACTGTTAATGATGTCGTTAAATAACAAGCTCAATGGGCTTTTAAGCTATTTGACAAATTCTACATATTAGAACAAAAGTACTCAAGAAAGTAATAATTCTGACAGTTGTTCTCTTTGATTTCCGCAATGGTTCGCAACACGTTTATGCAAAAGAAAAAATAAAGTAAGCTTTGAAATTCTTCAAAAAACCAAAACGATGGTCTGACTTGCTGTCCACTGATATAGCAATAATTGGCATATTGTATTTTTTTTTTTCAGTACTGCAAGCATACTGAAATTGGGCCGGGATTATTAAAAATTTGATTGTCTTAAATTTTTTTTTTCATTAATGTCGCAATTTTTCTTTTTTTTTTAACATTTTATATTAAAAATTATTTTTTGAGTTGTTTTCTTAGTATTCTGAAAATATCGCCGTATAAAATTAACACTTATTTGGTATATGCAATTTATAATGATATGAATAAAAACGAATATGAGTATAAAAATAAAATAAAAAAATCGACAAAAATTAATCAACAAAAAATGTTGAATTCATGTCAAATCAAAAACTAAAACTAAATTGAAATACTTATAATTTAAATGAATATAATCATCAATTAAACTTAGGTAATGTGTTTGTTTAACTTTTGTTCGTAGAAGCTAAAATAAATTTAAATTTGTATTTTCTATATGAAATAAAGGATAGATAGCAGCATTTGAAATATGGTAACATGCTACTGAAAGGTGAATATAATTTTTTTAAATTTATTCTTTTTCTATATGTAGCTGTGATGCAAGTTTGCATTAAATGAGCGCGTGAAACCTAAAAAAAAACTTAATTTTCTATATTGATTTTATTTGACTTCTTAGCATTTTTATTAAGCAAATTAATCCTTAATCCTTAAATGAACTTAATCTTGAAAAATAAATTTCTAAAAAATTTACTAAATTTAAAATCACAAACAAAATTGATAGAAAATCAACAAATAAAAATATAAAAAGAATAAATTTACAAGGCAAAATATTTAACTGAACTAAACTTTAAGGCTTAAGAGTTTTACTTTATATTAGCATAAGGTAGGTTCTTATAAGATTGATACAATTTAAATGATATTTCTCTATTAAATGTTAGGAATACAAACAATTTAATTGATATATGAAATCAAGTAAATTCATTGCAGCATTTCAGAAAACGTTAAAAAGTTGTAAACAGATACAAAAATATTCAATGGAAATGATTTGTAATAATATATGTATCTTAATCATGAAGGGAATTTGCAATTTTTTTTCTTTAGCATTTTTAATTTTTAAATGAAATAAATATCCAATTGACAGTATTTTGTTAAGGATACTCAAAAATTTTGTTTATCCTAATAAAAGTTCTTTGAGTTCTTTAGTAATGCAACCTAATGCTTCAAACAAAAAGCTCTCAGTCTATAATGAATTCAAGTGATAAAGCTTGTTTTTTAAACAAAACAAAAGCTTAAAGCTTCGCACAAGCTTTTATTGCACATTATTGTGTTACCTATCAAAATTTTGAAAGGCTCATTTCTAATTTATTCTTTCAATATTTCGCAATATATTTTTTCTAAGTCATGCCATATGATACATATGTATGTACATCAAAGGAAGAGAAAAAACTTTTGTCCAATTTTTCGACAACGAAAACTTAGACCCCTGCATTTGAAAACATAATGCCAGCATTTTTTTATCAAAAAATAGAGTATTTTTAATGTCCTCAGCGGAAGACCATATAAAAAAATTCATATATAGGACATTCCGGTTCAACCCAGACAGAGGTCTTCCCAAAAATAAGCGCAGCAAAATGTTCGTATGCTCAAGAGCTTTCATCTGAGAACGGGTGTTTTCGAATTTCAATATGGAGTGTCCAACAAAAATAGTTTGTAAAAATAAAAATACACAACTCATCGAGCCAAATCTTTCCTCAAATTATAGCTGATGGACGCCTCTAAAAATCTGCTGTGGTAGATTGACAAAATCCAACATGGCGGTTAAAAAACCAATAGGTTAGTCGAATTTTTGAAATTAGATTTGCACCAAATTTGGTATACGGGAGCCTTGGGGGTCGCTGATCAAGAAGGTCAAATTTACCAAACTCAAGATGTTTAAAAATCTACTGATTTGCATCAAATTTGGTATATGTATGTACGGTGGTTTTTGGGGTAGCTGAATACGAATCTGAGGTCAAATTTTTCAAAATCCAAGATGGCGGACCCAATATAAAGAATTGAGTTACCTCTGACATTCAGCGATTCACATTCAGCGACCCCAAATTCCCGATAGCGGATCCAAAACGGCGGATACATTTTTTAAAAATTTACCGATTTGTATTAAATTTGGTATGCGGAAGTTTTTGAGGTCGCCGATTACGAATCTGAGGTTATATTTCCAAAATTTTTAAATTCAAAGTGGCGGATCCAAGATGGCGGACGTATTGTTTAAAAATCAACCAATTTTCATGAAATTTTGTTTACGGGAATTTAGAGTCGCTGAATACGAATCAGAGGTCAGATTTTCAAAATCCAAGCTAGCGGACCCAATATGGTGGAAATCTAATAAAAATTAAAATTTAAAAAAAAAATTTTGGAAAAAAAGCCATAAAATAAAATAGAAAATATGCAAAGAAAAATTTAAATGGATTTTTAAACTCAATTTGGAAATTGGGGTCAGATGCTCTAATGGAACATCCTGATGGTGTGCTCAGTTTTCGCAAATAATTACATACACAGTGTGGCAACTTCATTTCGAGATTTATGCTATATCTCAGAAACTAGAAACGCTTTCTATTGAAGTTACGCATCATTTCAAAACTTGAACTGTTCTGAACAAACTCTTTTGAAATCGGTTTAAATATGTCAATTTTATGTGATTTCGTTCATCGGTTTAATTCGTTTAGGTGTTGAAATGGAAGAACGCGCTGTTACACGCAAAAAATAGCACAACAGCCGTTCAAAATATGTAATGCATAAAGCTTCTGGGCGCGATTGCCTATTACGGTCAAAGACTTTTGAGTGGCATAAAAGATTTTCGGGCAGGCAGACAGACAATCGCTGAAGGACGAAGAGAAAAAAATCTAAAGTACAAAATGATTCAAAATCGGATTCTTCATGGGAAATATTTCGTTTAATGAAAAAAATTAAAATTTTAATATTTTTACATTGATTTTTCAAGGAACCTATGTTAAATATTTTTCATAAATTCAAGTTTCGAACTAAAAGAACTTTTATTAATTTGAGAATTGAGTTATAATTACTAGTTTTTCATACTTATCAAAGTAAATTGTTAAGCCAATATCTATTTTATTTTGATTTTTAATTCAACTTAACAAAATTCAGTTACATAAAATATAAAAATTTGCCTTTTAATTTTAAATTAAGAACTAAAATAAAGTAAATATTTTATACATATATAGAGCTATATGAAAGTAATTAGGTAGAGGATATCTTTTTTTTTTTTATTTTGCGATATATTTTAGTATGCATAATGATTTTAAGGGCGATATGATATATATTTGGTAAAGCATTCTATTAACAATATAAATATAAATTTTTTTAAAAACTTTTATTAAAATGTAACTGTGGCACTAAGACTTTAATTTAAAGTCATGCAAGTGTTTAATGATTTCCTTAATAATTTAACTTTCGGCCATATTAAACAATTTTGAGGTAACAAATTTTTATGGATTTTTTTTTTGCTTTCAATCAATTTTTATTTTTTTTTTTTAGTAAAGGTGTAATCATTAGAATTTCGAAATTTCATATTATCTTATAACTTCATTACTCGTAAATGCCATTTTTTATGTTTTTTTTTTTTTTTGTTGCTACTCTGTAAACGTAACTTACCATTTTAATGTCACTAATCGTCATTATACTTCGTACGAAAAGATTGATTCTGACTATAGCAGGGCCATCTGCATGGTATTTGTTAAATTTGCATTTATTTGTGATGAGCACGATTTTATCATTTTTATAAAATTTTTAAATATATATGTAGTTATACATGAAGTTATATTATGAGAGAAAATGTTATAATTTTGTAAAAATTTTTACTTATTATATTGAATTATTTATGTGGGTACCCTATGCTTAATTTGTTCATTGAATTAGTAGTTTATATGTATACATGACACTTTATGAATAATTTTAAAAGTCCACATATGCTACTAAAACTTAAATATTAGAAATAATTCAATTTCTTTTTAATAAATTCCAATATGTTTGTCTATAGTTTTATGAAACTATTTTTTTTGCTTTCTTTATTTAAAATTAAATATTTTTTAATACTTTAGTCCTCTTAAGTAATAATTTTGAAAATGTATTTTTCTTCGATAAATTTTTCGTCTGATATTGTTGGCAAGATATTTTCTTTTTGGTTCAAAAACTCACTTTTAGAGTCTCTTGAAAATGGGAATAAACTGCAATCATTAGCTAGGACTTTCATCTGCTTAGTTTGGGATGGCTGAAACATTTTTTTTAAAATGAATTTTTCTAGTTATTTTTTAATTTTGAAAAATATATCAATGACAGGAGTTTGAGATGACTTTCTTTGCTCAGCATATTGAACATGGAGGAATTAACGGGAGCTTTAAATTTATTTTGTGATGTGTTATGTGTGACTGATAACCTTTTTTTCTTATAATATTGAACAGCCAGGATCAAAGAAACCACCATTCACTTTGAACTTGGCGGGATCAAAGGGGTACCAAAAGTATTTAGTAATGTAAAAACTGCTGATTCTTGTCAGCGCTGGATTAATATAAGGGCTAAAGAGGGTTATAGCCTCGGAGACCGAGCTCAAAGAGACCCCAACCAGTGTTGCTGAATTCAAGTAACTGCTAGGGGTAAATGATCAGAGGTTTTCTGAATTTGAGGATGTTCGAAAAATCAGGACCTCTTTGAATGAATGAACTTCTTCTTTTGGTCATTAATGCGTCATTTTATATTTTATATTATTCTTAATACGATGCTGCCTTTTGTTTTATATCATAACATTGAATATGACCAGAGAAGTTTGGAATAAGATTTTCGTGATGATTTTATGCTCATTACTGTGAATGTGGCCAGATTGTTTAAGGGAGTGTGAATTGGAAAAGTTAAGAATTTTGATATGGCAATACTGTTGATCTAATCGAAACCAAAAAGCTAATTAAATTCACTTAAGATATCGTCAAAACCAAACCTTCAGCTCAATGGCTCTCATGATATAAAAAATTTAACTGCATAAGAAGAAATAGAAGAAATTGCTTTAATTCTGATATTTGTTGAGTTAAAGCAATGTGTGGAACGACAATTTTAAAGAACAATAAACTATCTAAATAATTAAATCAAAAGCTAGTCATACTAGTTTCATACATTGCTAAATGTAATCATCAGTGACTCTTGAGCCGATAAGTGAGATGTTCAAAGCCAAATACTTTTCTTGCAGGCGCTACGTTGCAAGCTTTCTTGGCGTGTCAAAACGAAGTGGCAAGCGCAAATCGTATAATAAATCGGCTGATGATTCCATTTAGCAGTGAATGAAACTAGTATGACTAGCTTCAACCGTTTCTTTGTTATGTTTTTGTAAGTTTTTTTGGTGTTATCACACACAGTAATTATAAATTATTTTCTGTTTTGATACCCCACAAAATATCAACTGTAGCTAAAAATTCGACAATGCTTTATCAAACTTGAGCAACCTCTTAATATTTGAGTTCGGAAATTTTTAAACGCGACTTTCTCTCTATAAATGTTTCGAAAATTATTATGTGAATTTGAAAAAAAATATTTTTTTTTCCAAAAAAAGAAAATACCCCTTATACTTAATTTAGTTGATATAAAGTGGTTTTAACTTTGAATAAACAACTGTTTTGATGCATTTCTTTATACCAGATTCATATAATAATGTTTTGAATATTATTGATTCAAATATATTGTATATATTAACCATGAACATTTCAAGAGACATAATTTTTTTTTAAGAGGAATAAAGTATTTTTATTGTTTTTAAACCAAAAAAACAAATATAAATTTTGTATGCATAAATTACATTTTCAATTATTAATTCATTTAATATGTAGATAGTTACAAAAAAAAAAAAAAATTCGTTATGATTCTATGTAATGATAAGTTAAATACTTAAAATATTTTAATACTTATGTATATTATTATATTACTAAAAAAAAAACTAAATTAATTTTTTCTGAATTTTTTTTTTAATAAAAAAAAAATAAATTAAAAATTTTGAAATCTTAAAATTTTCAAACAAAATAAACTTTTGCTTTTATATAACATTTAAAATTGAATTGCGTTACAAAAAAAACAAAATTGACAAATCTTACCAGTTCCGTTGATTCCGGATGGACGTATTCTGGCATCATATTTTCCTGCACCTAAAATTTGATCTAAGACTTTTTTCTCCTTTTCTCGGAAATTTATTTTGGCATTATTAGCTCTGAAATTATGATATGTACGAACGTATAATCAATTTTAGTTTCTTACGATTTCCAGTATAGAATTAGAGAGAGTTAGGTTGATGATTTCAAGGAAACAAAATCAAAAAAGAGTTTTTATGTAAAAAGTAGTTTTTAGAATTGAAAGTAAGAATTAATTGAGGAGTTTTTTTTTTTTCAGTAAGAAGTTCAACGTCGTTGTTGTTTATTGCAAAAACAATTAAGTAAACATTATACTGCCGCACTTATCATAAAACAATAGCATATCTGCAATATTGCAGTTTTATATCTAGTCTATAGTTTCTTAGTATCGTTTAGATTTTTTTTTTGTTTTGAAGATATGCCTTGCTAACATATGCAAATAATTCCAAAATTTATGCTCCGACAAAAATTAAAAAAATTTTTATTTAATTATTTTTTTTTTTTTTGTAAGAAATTAAAATTCTACTGCTAATATTACTAATTTTTTTTTATTTCATTTAAACTTAAAGCAAATTCTTGTTTATTGTAATATTTTATATTTTAAGTGGCGTGAAATTTTGAGGCTACCAATTAAAATTTAAAATATTTATTTTATAACTTTGATGTCAACAATTTACTTCAAATCAAAATTTTAATAAATCTCTTATGCCTACTAATTGGGCAAAAAATTAAGTGATAAATTTTTCAAAAATAAAAATTAAATTGTTTTTTTTTTTAAGTAAAAACTACTTTTTTTAAATAAATTTTCAAAATAAAAGAAATACTTTAGACAACTAAGCTATTACTTACAGCGATGCACTACATAGGCTGGCAAAATAAAATATAGCCCAAAAATAGTGACCGGTGCCCATCTTATACGACTTCGTTTTGGCGACGATTTGATGAAGTTCGGTTGATAAAGAGTCTGTGAGAGAGAAAAAATTAAATTAATAAGAAATTGATATAAATTATATAATATTTATTTCATTAAGTGACTTTTATTGTGCATTACTTGCTCTCCAGAGCCAGTGTCAACTAGCACTAAAATACGGTGCCAGTGACCCCCAAAAATGGAGATTTATTCCATTCTTATGGATTTTGAATCGCTTACATAAATTTTAAATGCAGCATTTTAAATAACCACAGTTGTAATTATGTAAAAAAAAACTATTAAATAATTTTATCGTTTTTTTTTCAGAATTTCGTTGTCTTCAGTATTGCCCTTAGTAGAATGAAAATACAAGAGGCAGAAATGTAAGTTTATGCTTTTTTTAAATATAACTTTTAACTTCGCATAATTATTTTAGAGAGATCAAATTTTTTCGAATGTATTTAATTATATAGTTGAAAAGCTCAACCTTTTCCCTTTAAGACCCACTGTTTTCTATAAGTAAAAGAACCAGTCAACTAAGAGGCAGACGCAATAAAATGCCTTATTACTCAATTATTCAATAAAAACTAAGTGGCAGATGTCTTTTCTCTAAATTTTTGTGACATAATCTTTGTAATTATTGCAATCTGCCTGACGATAAAATCACTTAAGTTTCAACACACATTTCTCAAAATAAAAGGCAGACGCGATAAATTTGTTTATGGTGCCTTTTTTCAACAGTTTTAAAGTGTTCTAAATTAATAACGCAGAGACATAGCAATGGCAGAGATTGTTTTTAATGTTTATGTTACTTCGAACTTCATGATTTTCAACCTCTGCTGCAGTATACAGCATGTGGTTATGGAATAGCATATCGGGTAAATGGCCTTTACGGCTTTGCTGACACATATACATTCTTCTGTCGGAATTTTCCATAACCGTTAAGCATAAATTCCATTGTAGTTCATATCCATATCACAAAACAAAACATATCCATATCATATCCATATCACGATAGCAAGCACCCTTAACTGTTATTACCTGACTGGGCGCATTTTTGAGCAAGAATGGTCCGATGATGCCTACAGCCAAAAAAAAAAAAAAAATTCCGCCAAACATTGACACTTTGTGAGTGCACTTCTTACTCATTAGTTAGTTCTCAACCCCAAGTGAAGCTATCAAAATAAGCATTATCGCTGAAGATGATTTTGTTTAAAAAATCGGCATCCACTTGTTGCTATTCCATAATCCATTCAACGAACTCTCTTTGCTATCCGTGCTCAGTAGGCTTCTGTACTTGAGTCTATTGAACTTTGCAGGCAAATCTTTTGTGAGAATATGCTGTAGATTGATTTTCGAAATGTCCAATACTTAACAACAGTGCCGATTTGATGTTTCTTAAATTTTTTAATTAATCTCTTCAAATCACTATTCCAACCATATTTTGTATGAATATTGAACTGAACTGTCAGCTGTTTCAGCTTCTTATTAAAAAGCGCCACAATAACTTTACTCAAAGTGTCACAACTGCAACATCGGTACCACTCAGTGTACTTGCTTCTAAGCTGTGAACTCATAATTTATTTTCCAAATTATCAAAGCATATCATATTTTCCATGTCATGACCTTTAAGCGCTGAATATGCGCTAGGTCATTTACTAATATAATGAAGAATTTTTGTTCAAGTCGGTAAAATCTGGCGTTGATCAGAATATCGCCATCAATTCTATAAATAAATAGATATTGCAATCTGTAGCAACAATGAAACTTTAAAGTTTGGTAAATAAAGGAAATTTTCCTAATCGCAGTAGAACTTGGGTTTCTTCAAAGGAATCAAAGTTGAAGATATGGAACTAGACTGAATAACAAGGAGCTAAATTTGAAGTCTGTCGTATTCAGGTTTAGCTTGCAATGGTACAATATCATGTTGCTAATACCATATATGCATATGTAATTCACTCCATGAATAGAGAAGATCGTTAGTAAATGATGGACGAGCATTTCAAAGTTCAGTGGTTCTGAGAGTCTCAGCAGTGTCATTATTTCAGGCCTAAATCAATATGTGCGTGCTTAACGTATTATAATTAAAGTCCAATCGATACACTTTCCATATGCTTGTACTTATACAGTATGTAAGAGATATTGTTGACATCAGTTTTAGATATAAAAAACCACCGCATGAATACACATATACCTACGTGGGAAATGCAACAACCCCATTCTAAAATTAATATATATTTTTATTTACTTACTTACAATTTTTCTGTTTATTCTCATTGCCATTTGTGTTTTTAATGATAAAAGCTGCATATTTTTAGATAGCAATTTATAAAAATGAATTTAATTATAAATATGCAATAAAAAAAGCAGCAACTCGCAAATGCACAACTCTTATCAGCGGCAACAGTTGCCACAACTTTTATTTGCTTCGTGCTGTTCGTTGCAACGAATTTGTAAAATTCTCAATTATCAGGATAACAACATTTACTACAGGGTGGCGCAAAATTACCACTCGTAAATGCTTTTTTTTCGAGTAAATTAATACTTTTAAGTACACAGTATAAAAATAGGTAACTTTATTGATTTAGACGATTACGTCTAGTAAATAATGACTATGTTCTGTCAGACTGTCCTCATAAATGACTGCAAATGTTGCTCATGAGCTGCACTTAAAATCTCCGTAGCCCATAAACATGCATTTTTGCTTCCTAATGAAGCCATTCAATTGGAAATGGATTTCTAGAATTCGATCATTTTTTTTCGTTGTTCTGTTGTGTATCATTTCGTTTTAAATTTCAAAAGTTCTGTTTACGATATTTTGAATAAAATATTTAATTAAAATAGTCAAACCAAATTCAAACCAAAAAGTTAATTTTGCACCACCTTGTACAAGTCTTTACTCCACATAGACTATATGCTACATTGACTGCTGCGAATGAGTGCTAGGGAAGAGCCACTTAGATACTTAGGCGCATAGGAGTATTTTAGATGGTATCATATTCTTACATAAAATACAGTGTAGATTAAAAAGTGGAATTGAAGTCCGAATTTGAATGTCAATAGCTCTTCTAAATTTAATGGTCGAAATTTGCTTTGTAATTTTTTTTGAACATCGAACTTGAGTTGTTATAGTTCTGATAATTTGACGGATTTTTCTTTTTTTAATATGATGCTGAAATATACTTCGAATTTCAATTCCGTTTTCGAAACAAATCCGCAACTTCAACATGTTTAGTAAAAATTAGAACTCTGTTGAAAAATTCAAGTATTCGACCTTTGGCAGTGTTTTAGCGATATTTTGCTTTTAACATGATGTTTCAACATGCTGAAAATACTCGATTTTTAGAAAAAGCTGACCAACTGAGCTTATAATTTCCTCACATATCGTTTAAAAGAATGTTTGTTTTTTCATTTCTACTTTGATATCACCAATCGATAAATTTTTTATTGATGCCTCTTTGATATCATACATTTTTATCATTGTGTCAATACTCATCCCTAATGAATGCAGCCCGAAGCTGCAGGCTGAAGTTGTTGCTGTGTTGATAAACAACAAAGCACTACAACAAAAACAACAACAACAGCATAAACTAAAGTTTTCACTTTTATGTATTTGTGTATTCTGCGCTCAATTGCTATCTATGCATGTTTGTGTGCGTGTGTGCGTGTATGTTTCTTTATGTACACCACTCATGCTGTGCCGACACAGTTTTCCAACCTCACAAATAGAGAACGCTGCTGTTGCTCGTTATGTTGATTGGATCCTTTTCATTTAAATTATCTATTTATTATTTTTATTTCCTTTTTTTTTCTCTGCGCTTGTTAAAAATAGGGTGCATTCGTTTTTTTTTTTAACAATATGATTTCAGAGAGTGTTTTTTTTTTTTAACTTTTACTGTTTCATTTTATTTTGAAAAAAAATTTCTATTTGCTAACTAACTTTCAGCGGCATACTCCAAGTTATGCCAAAAGCTGCAACTTTCATGTAGTCAACATAAGCAGCTAAAAGGTTAAAAGTGAGGCTGCTAACTGGAGATATTTGTCTTATCTACCATATGTTAGGGTGGTTGTAAAAATTAGATTTTTGCAGTTGCCCCCAAAAATAATATTAATTGATCAAAAAAGTATTTGCGAAATCCCAAGTTTGGGACTCGGGACAACCTCTCCCCATCGATTGGCGAAAGAAACTAAAACTAAAACATTTTTCAAAACAAAGTCAGCAAATATTTTTTTTTTAAATTAATAGTTATTGGCGATGGAAAATTAATTTCTTATAAGAAATAAATGCATAATAGCTATAAATGAACGTAAAAAAATTCATTGAAGTATAATAATTATTAGCAATTAATATAGTTTTCCTTGCCAATAATTATTATAAAAAAACTTTTAAAAATATTTCTTAAAATTGCGCAATTTTTTAAATAACTAAAAAGCGAATAATAGTTATTTTGTGCCCTTCCACTTTTCGAAATCTGTTTTTTTTTCAAAGATTAAAAATATGTCAATTTCAGCAACGCAATTGTTCGCAAACAATTTTTTTTTTTTTTCAAAAAATTATCCAAAGTCGGCTTTGATTTATTGATTTTAATTCAAAGAATAAACTCTTATCTTAAAAGCACTTTACTTTGACTTATCGTTACGTAGGATTTTTCATAAAGACTTTTCCACTTCTACTTTGCTGCATTTATATGTCAATCACTTATATTCGCAATTAATTAAAAACACTGACATTTTCACCTTTGCTGAGATAAACAACAACATTTCTGTATGTACTGCATGATGTACCTATAGTACTACACGCTAATAATGTCAAAGTTTGCGAAATCAATACGAATAACACTTGTAAGAAGCTTTTAATACTCATTACACGGCACTCATCGCATTGTGCAACTGTTAAGGATATTTCGTGTGCTCATATTTCTCAATCATCCTTTGTGCTTCTTATTGAAATGATGAATTACGTACAACGAAGATGCTGATGATGTTGCTTACTATGATAAAATCATCCCCTGTAAGTGTTGCATCGTTGAGAACTTTGACATTTCAAGCTGTGTAGCCGCCGGAAAATATAGGATATTAACAAGAAATAAAGCAAAATAAAAAATTATGATTATAATTAAAAACTGCTTGCATCATAATAATTATATTGAACTACTTCCCTAATGAAATGAGGAGAGACTTATCGTTGAGTAACTCATCAAGATAATTTTTAAAACTTTGCAAAAGAGAATACAGAATTTGATAGTTTTTTTCTAGAAAAATATTGCATAGCATATGAAATTTTATGATTATCACATTGGTAATAATATTTGGTAACGAAAAACTTTGTAGCGACCGGAAGAAGTTATAATCCGAAGGTGCCAGATCTGGAGAAAATGGTGGATAGTATATCCCATCCGAGCTCTAAAGACTTTTGGCGAGTTACCAAACTTGTATGAGGTTTCGCATTTTCTTGCTGAAACACTATAGTTACCCTTTCTATTGATCAATTTTTTTGTATGAGCGAATCATTCAATTTGCCTAGTAGATGACAGTACATTTCAGAATTAATCGTGGTACTGTCCGGTAGAAGGTAAAAAGAAACGATTCTCTTGAAATCCCACCAAACAGACAGCATTACTTTTTTTTGATGAATATCAGCTTTTGAAATGCTTTGAGCCGGTACAACTTTTTTACTCCATGATCTCTTTCGTTTAACCCATTGTTATAGACAACCCATTTGAAGCGATGAGATTTGCAGTTTAATTTTAATCGGCAATTTAAGTCTCACATCAATTTTGAGTTTTTAAGCGCTTTTACGTAGGGTATTAAAAAAAACAGAATTTTACTAAGACCACTCTACTGAACAAAGGTAGAATGCGCTCGATAAAATAATTTAATTATTTAATTTTTTTGTAGGGTTGTGTTATTCATTCCAGTAGCTTTGCTTTTTTTTCATTTGCTTTGTTGGCAACTTTTGTTTAATTTTATTTTGTAAATATTTACCACGTAAGCAAATGACAATTCAACAACAATTTATAAATTTCAAATCATATCATATATGAAATAATTTTTGACTTCCGGTGCATTTCTTTTTTTTGGCAAGCGCCCAATTTCATTGTACAAAATGCACCCGATTATACACCGCTTTAATTTTTATTAATAATAAATTTTTTTTATTATCAAATTTACAGTGCAATAAATAAATATTATTTAGAGTTTTTAATATATTTTAAAAATACTTGAAAAAAAAAATCTTAAATGTTAACTTAAAATTGATTGCATGAAGCACACCACTAAAATATGTTTTTTGGAACTTTAACAGAAGACAATTTGCAAACATTTTGATGGGATCACTAAGAACTTTTTGTAAATAGTTATAATTCTATCGGAATTATGGCTTAAAAATTAGAAAAAATTAAAGAACTATTAAGGAATACAGCGTCCCAACTCTGTAATACGACGCGAAAGAACACTCCCCTTGCCCCCTCTCTCTAAGTACGCTTTTGACCTCTTTTTATTTTATATAAATAGCATATATGCTGTCTGTGCATGGGTGTGTGTGTGTGTGTTTACACTTAAACTATCCAGATGCTCATTTATTTCCGCTTACGTTAAGCTTCCCAAAGAGTTGTATTGTTGGCTGTCTTTTATTTCACTTACTAATGCGGGGTAGCAAGCCCCGTCTGCTCTCTTCGAATATTGTGCCTCAGCTAAATGAATTTTCTTCTTTTAACCTTTGTGATTATATTGTTTTAACTTACTCTACTCCATAGTCCTTCATTGGTATGTAGACTTTGTTGAGTTTGTTGAAGAACTCTTATTCAACTTTCTACTGATAACATACTATCTAATTGTTGAAAGCAGATTACCATTTCAACAATCCATTATCCATCGTATCGAGTCATTGCTAAGAAGGATTTCTTTGCTTTTGCCAAAGTTTATTCTCAACAGATCATCCAGTTTTTGTTGAAAATCACGCCATTTATCAACTTTTGTTTGTAAAAGTGAGTTCCAGTTAATTTTTCTTGGCATATTTTTGTGTCTTACTAGAAAATCAGTGAAGGAAGGATATCCTTGTTGATAGCTGGAAGTCGTGTGGCAATATTCCGACCGTTGCGCACACTGCGCAACTCTTTTAAAAATTGCTAGAGAGCGCAAATCTCGTCGGGAATGAACAAATTTTTTTTAAATTAAAGCTAATCAAAATGCCTTTAATCTAAAATGATTTGTTTTTATATTCATGCTCCGAGGATTTGTTGAAATTTTGGTAAGCTTTCATTAAAAAAAAAAAATGGTTAATTTCTTGCAAGATTTGCGCGTTTAGCGATTTTTGGACCAAAAAATTCGATTTTAAAAGTTAATCTATATGACTTGATGTTACTATTCCTTTGTTGTTAGGTGAACTTCGGAGGCGGTTTTATTTTATTACAGTGCATCTTCCACTATCTAAAAAAAAAAACTATCTAAATTAAAAGTTCAAAACCTTCATCAAAGCAACAGTGTCTTGTAGTGCGATCCGACTTAGAGAAGCTGGTAGCTGGGTAGCGAAGCAATACGGGCATTGCTCTATCCTCGACAAACTGTCAAAAGAACTGACTAATCTTCCAACAGATTACACCTGCCCTACACTCAACTTCGAGAAAAACTTTCAGGTGAAGATTCCGGAGAGTGTTCAATGGGAGGAGAGCACTATCGACTTACATTTTGAAACCGCCATATACACCCATGGGTCAAAGATGGACTGCGGTGTAGGTGCGAGGGTCTACTCAAAAGACCCAGTAATTTCTCAATATTTTCGCTTACCCAACTCAGCTAGTGTTGTCCAAGCAGAAGTCTTTGCTATTTTATTAGCTTGTAAGCTATTGGGCGACACTAGCGTGGGAAAGCTAGCAATCTTCTCCGATAGCCAGGCCGCCATTAAGGCGCTAAAATCTAAATTAGTAATACTATGCAGGAAGGAATTAGCTAGGTTAGGGCGTCAGCTCGACATAACCCTCATATGGGTTCCAGGCCACAGGAATATTGAGGATAATGAATGGGCTGACGAATTAGTAAGGCATGGTTCCTCCCTTGATGAAACCGGAGCCTCAGATTTCGTGCACACTCCGATTAGAATAGTTAAGGAAAAAGTCTTCTCGCTCTTCTTTCCGAGACAGCAAAACACTGGGGATCCCTGCAAACCTGCAGAACATCCAGAGTAATATGGCCATCATATAATAATTCAAAAACCACAGACCTATTGTCCAAGAGTTGCAAAGACTCCGCGTGAATCACCGCGACTTGCACTGGGTCTATCGGCAAGCATGCTGAAAAATTAGGCATCCCCTTGAATCCTTATTACCGCAGTTGTCTGAATGTAAATGAGAAAGAATCTGTTGAGCATTTCAGTGGTACTTAATGGCTTCTAGCTTGGATGCTAAGCCGCCACTCTAACCTAACCTAACCTAAAAGTTAAAAATAATTCTCCTTTAAATCATCAGAAAGTTCCCATATTACCATCTACATAATACCATCTTTAAAAATTTTCCAAACATTGAGATTCTATTTTTGCCCACTGTTGTAAATGTAGTATGTAAGCATAAAAATTGTATGCAATTATGTATATGTGTATGCATTAGGGTGGTAACTTAAAAATTGGTTTTTGAAATCTCTCGCTAACGATGTGTAAAAATCCAAGTCTCTGAATTAAAAGTTATTCAAACATAAAGCCAACGGCCGATGTTCCTAAGTCTGATATTTATATATTTTTATATACATATATCTTTATTTTTTGTTATACTTGAAAATTTACGCCTTGAAATCAAAGATAAAAATTTTAAATTTGCAATGTCGTTTGCCTCTAAGTTAGCACTTTTGTTCACCATAATTGACATTAATTTAATTCGCATAGAAATTAAAAGTGATAATAAAAGCAACATTTTGAAGGAAACCGTGTGAAATTCTAGAAACTAAAGAAAATTTATGAAAATCCGGTTTTCGAAATTCGATCGTCCGAAAGCGTTTGTTAACTTAAATTTTTCTACTTGTCGAATACGTTCGTTTCGGGAGCTCTCTTCAAAAATCTGTTTTGTAACAACCACTCTAATTTGCATTTACGAAAAACGTGACTGTTTTACAATGTATACACATACATTTCTGTATATCCTCACTATACTTTTTTATTTCGCAAAAAAAAAAGAGAACAGAAAAAAAGAAAAATATGTTCTTAAAAGTGCTTTGTTGCACGAAACATAAACCCATTTTCTGCAAGCACAAACGCACACACAACTATTTAAATACTATCACAAACACATACATATTTACATGCATATGTATGTAAAAAGTAACATAAAAACGCACGCATATTTGCATACAAAGCATGATTTCACGCTACTCGTGTATGTATGTATAGATATGTATGAGTATGTGTTCGTATGTAAAAACTGAACTAAAAAAAAAACACAAAAAAATTGTCATATTACGGTTTTGAATTATTGCACTTGGTTGGATTTTATTTTGTTTACGTGTTAAAAGTTCGTGCTTGAATTCGGTTAATAATACTTTGTCTAATTTGTATTTAAAGCATGAAGGCATAACGAGCAGGGTAACATGTGTGTCATAAATTATTCAATACATAGCAATGTGCTTAATTATGCATTCTTTTACATACATATGTATGTATGAGTGTACTTACGTACAAGTTACTTGCAGATAATCAATTGATTTATTCACCAACAAGAAACCAAAATTCATGTTATACAACAAAAAAAGTTCCAACTTTGTTTAACCGAAACATCCTCAATATGGCTGGAATTGTGGAAAAGTAGTAGGGGTATTATCTTTGGCAACGCCAAAAATTAAACAAAAGACAGCAAAAGTGCACGGAAGTCTTTAATGTTAATTAAAAGGGTATTTTTTTCGTGGTTTTGTGGGAGCGCACAGTGGTCTTAAATTGAGTTTTTTGGTTCAAAAATTACTAGAGAGCGCAAATTTTGTCCAAAATAAAAAATGTGTTTGTAATTAAGGTCAACTGAAATGCCAACAAATCGTCGGAGCCCAAATTTAAAAAAAAAAATTCACTTTTTATTATTTTAACTAAGAAACAAAAAAGAAAAACAAAAGTTTTTAACTTAAAATCATAAAAAAAATATTTTTTTTTTCAAAATTCGGGCTCCGACAATTTGCTGGCAAATCGGTTGAAATTAAGGGGGCAGCTCCAGTCATGGCCGCGAAAATTAGGGCATTTTCAATAATTTTTTTTTGGTATTAATTTAATTTATTTAATAAAAGTCATAATGCGGAATTATTACATAATGTTTCAACTTGACTTAACGAAAGTTTAAAAAAAAAATATTAAAAATAAAAAAAGTTATAGCTGGTTATGTTGGACCCTGTCCCATACATAGTGTTTTGCGGAGACCATCACAAATCCTTGGAAAATCATCTAAAATCTATCGGATAAGAAAAATTAGTTAGTTAAATAAATAATCTAGTGCCTGATCGAAGGTTTTTATTTCTTTTTTAAAATCAACTAAATGGCGGCTTCAGGAACAATTATTTCCAGATTTTCGGTAAAAAACCAACAGTTTTTTATGAATAATTATTCATAAAAAATCTATTTAAAAAAAAAAACAAATCCTTCGATCAAGCACTAGATTTTTATGTTTTTCAAAAACTGTAAATTTCATTGAAATCTATCGAGCGGTTTTCGAATTACAGTGGTCACCGCTTCCGAAAACATAGTTTTGAGAAAAACGCATTTAAAGTTTTATGCTCGGTGCTCTTACCACCGATATCCCTTTGGTTATTGCCAAATAACTCCAAAAGTAATTGTCGGATTGACTTCAAATTTTCAGGATATATTTTTAAGATAGTATACTTTAAGAAAATTTCGATTTCTCAAAAATCATGACTGGACCTGTCCCCTTAATTTAAAAAAAATGTTAATTTTCGACAAGAAATTCGCTTTCTAGCAATTTTGTTAAACAAAAAATTCGATTTGGGACCATTGTGCTATATGTAAAGACATATACCACATGTTTGTTTCACTTAATGTCGTAAGTTATTTCATAATTAACCGTTTTTTATTTGCTCCCCGAATGCATAGCATTATTATTAAGTTGAATAAAAATGTGCCACACCCAAAGCTCAAAAACCACCCACCGTCCTCATTTAACATTTATTGCAATAGCTTCAGTGTAGCATTTTGAAGTTTTTTGTTTGCATAGAAGCATATGAAAGAAAAGCTTTCAATAAAAGGACTCAAAGCTTATACTGGTTTAGAAGATGCACCACACCTTTTTGTCAAAATCTTCATATGTATTTTGATTATCGCTAGTTCGAGTCACTTTTAATTATTGTTTGTATAGGAGGTGCCAAGTTTTCCTGTCAAAATCTGCCCACTTTTTGTTTGATGCCTATCCGAACTATTTAGCTTTATAAATTTTACTTAATGAGAGTTATCACATCAATTAGTCAAAACTCAATCAATTTGTGTGCAGAGCTCGTCCGAGCCATTTCTAGTACATATTTGCTGAGAAATTTGGATACAATCCTCTAAAAAGTTTGTGCTTCTAAGGCGAGAAGCCACGCACTTTTTCAACTAGCGCTAATTTGTTGTCTAAGGCTAGTCCGAATTATATGCTGCGTTCTCAGCTTTTCCCTTACACCAGAGATGCTCACTAAGATCTGCTTCGGGAGCTGGTTACAACAACATCACTTTGTGTAAAAAACTCAAAAATATTTTGCCTAAAAACTAGAGCTAACCAAAATTCATTAATTAGTTGCGGCAAGCTAATTGGAACAATGGAAAAACAAAACAAAAATCAAAAGCTGAAGGAAGAAGTGACTTGAAAACAAAATCACATAAACAAAAAGCTTGCAGCTATTGCGAACCGAAATTGTTTAACTTGAGCAAGTGCCTTGAAGTTAAGATTACACAAACAAAAAGTATGCGTTAAAGACAAAATTACGATAACAAAAAGCATACGCCGATAGCGAACTGAAATCGTTTAACTTGAGCAAGTGCCTTGAAGATAAAATTACAAAAACAAAAAGCATGCGGTGACAGCGAACTGAAATGATTTAACTCGACTAACGGAAAGAGCTTGAGAGAGCTCGATATTTTTTATTATTGTTGTAAGAGCTGGAAGAGCTAAACGAGCTTCGAGCTGTGCATCCTTGCCTTATACGATCGTATTTTTTTTTTTTTCAAAGGACTTTAGAATTTTAAGGTGTAAGATATTTAAATTTAAATAACTGGACTCACATTCTAGGAAAAACTTAGAATGCGTTTTACTATATTTGAAGCCTAATTTCGCGTTAACATAAATCAATTTTTCCACACATAAAAAGTGTTTTCACACGTTATTGTGGCAGCTTCATATAAAATGTTTAAATGTTGTATGGAGTAGAGCTAAACGTCACACCCGCTACCGTCCAAGAAGTAGTGAAATTATGAGTTTCTATACGTCCTCGCAAAAGCGCTTAGTTGAGACCTGAAAAAAGCTGATCTAAAAGTGACTAAAGCTTACTGCATAACCTTTCTTGCAAATACAGAATATGGTCATATTGCAAGGTGTTAGAATAGAGAGACTATTGATTTAGTGTAGCGTATTTAGTTTAAATTTTTGGTGAAGCTTCTAGTTGCTTCATACATATAACAATATTTTGAAGTATTTTCTGACCTTTGAGGTAAATATATAAATGAAGCTAATTCCCAAACAAACGTAAAGCAACATAGTTTTAAAGGCACCAGTTGATAAATCTCTGTCCTCCCATGAAAGCAGTCGTGAGATCGAATTCCAGTATAGACAGTTTTAAATTTAAAAAAGGTACGATTAATATAGAAAAATTTAAAACAAAAAATTAAAACGTTTGTACAAAAAAAATGTCTTAACAAAAAAACAAAAAAAAAAATATTTGACCTTACTGCGCTGAACGGCAACCATGCTATTTGTTAAGCAAAATAAGGTCGGATTGCAATAAAAAAAGCTATCATTATCTCTGCTACGTACCCATTCAAACATGCTATAATTAGTCCTAACATGCTTACCGTTGCAATTTGATAGCTCTTTGGCATAGCGGTTATTTTAAACTATCTCCACTTTATTATATGTATTTGGCTTTTATATTAGTCGTCAAAAGGTTATTTTATTTCAAATAAAATTTCGGTTGCGACAAATGACATATACATACATACATATAATTAAATCATTTATAGCACTTTAACATGAAACATTGTAATTTAAATCACAATACAACATTTTATTTTATGATCGTTTTGCTTTTTGCATTTAGCTGTCCTGCAGTTAATGTCTATAATAAAAAATAAATTTACCACAAATGCAAATGATATATGTTGGTATTAACACAATTACACATACACATATAATAAAAATAATAATTCGTTTGTGCTGAACTTTAAATTGCTAACATTTACGCACTGAGCACTTAATATTAACCATTTGTGTATTGTATTAAGAAACATTGTGTTTACATTAAATTAAACTCAATTTAATTTCATATTAGGCTAAACTCGAAATTAAACGTTTTAGAAAATTTATAATATAAGTTAGTGTTAAGTTTTGAAGAAACTACCCAGTTGAACTGGTAAGCATGCTAAGGATAATGTTAGCATGGATGGTTGCCTTTGCCCATTGGTATCGTGCCTTATTTTACTTAACATCAATGCAAGGCATGGTTGCTACTCCTAAATATTAATTCCTAAATAAAGTAAGGCACAAAGCAACGAGTTTAAAAGAAAACAATTTACATTTATACAGAAACGCCAAAAAGTATGCTAAAATTTAGGTTGTTTTTTTTGTATTAAAAATTTGAACAACGAGAAGAAGTAGAGCCATTGGCTGAATTGGTTACTGCGTGGTCTAGAAATCGTGTGGTCGCGGCTTTGCGCTCTACTTAAATTAACTTTTTCCTCCTTTTTATTTTACATTAAACAATTTGTCACTTTGCATCATATATGGCATCACTTTAAATCAATGTGGATTCTATTTGAATCGAAATCAAAAATGTTTCTCTTCAATTTAAACATTTTCGGTTTTGGCGCTAAGTCATATGCGTTTATGGTTGAATCCAATATAAAATCATTGATTTTTCCTCTGAATGTTTTGAGCGAATCATATGTGACAGGGTAAGTTAAAAGGAAATAAGTTTTCGAGAAAAACCACTTTGAAGTTAAGAAGTGGATTTTGATGCGCCTGAACGTTTTTATGGCTTGAAGCCCCTTACTTGGGGGCTTTTAGGGTCGCTGATTACGAATCTGGTATCAGATTTTCAAAAATTCAAAATGGCGAATCCAATATGGCAGACGAGTTTTTTGAAATTTGATCGGATTCGCTTGAAACTCGTTACTCAGGGGTTTTTGGGATCGCTGATTATGAATTTAAAGTCAGATTTTTAAAATTCAAAATGGCGGGTCCAATATGGTGGACGAGGTTGTTAAAAATTGTTAAGATCATTGTTATCCTAACTTTGGATATTGGATCCGCCACTTTGAATTTTTAAACTCAGATAGCTGATTCATAATCAGCGACCCTGAGTAACAAGTTTCAAGCGAATTTGATCAATTTCAGAAAAGTTTGTCACATTGGATTTAATTGTACGTTTTTTTTGTCAATGTGTCCATGCTTGAAGTAAATTTGTGAAAAAACTAATGCAGCTAAAAAGCTGCGGTAGCGTAGCGTAGCGTCTTCTATAAGAATCGCTAAAAAAGTGAAAATCGATTTTTTCGATCCGTAGGTAGATCCCTTTTAAGTTTCCCTATCACATATGCTCTTCGAAGGCAAATTTTCTCAACAAAATGAAAATTTTTCTGTAGACCAAAGATGCAAAGTTCAGAGATCATTAAGCATTACAACAATTACAAAAAATATTTAGCTTTTCGCGAACTCTTTTCATTATTCGAGCTAAATCATTTTGGTTCACAATCGCCACATGCTTTTTGTTTGTGTGATTTTTGTTTTTAAGTCATGTGGCCCTTCAGTTTTTGTTTTTTTTTTTTTGTTTGCATGCAATTGGCGTGCCGCAACTTATTAAAAAATTTCGTCAGTTCTTGTTTTTTTTTCGCAAAATTTTGTTAATTTTTTCCCCCAAACTAATGTTGTTGTCCCGAAGCAGACTTTTGTGTGTATCTCTGTTGTAGAATAATATTCCTAAATCTTTGGCTGACAGTTATCTATACTATTTATATAAAATTGCTTATATGGAAATGGTTTGTAACGCTTTGACGCAAAATATACTGAACTGATTTTAGTAATTTCTTTTTTAAAACAATATATTTATGATAAAGAAGGTTATGGCATACTGATTTTGTTTATTTTTTTTTAAATTAAAAATGTAAGAAAATGTTTTTAAAAATGAAAAAGGATTTTAATGCTTTAAGACTGGCTACCGACTTTGTTTTAATGTCAAGTTTTTCAAATATCTGCTTCTAAAGGTATGTTAAATACCAAAAAAAGAAACTTTCTTAGGCAAAAGTTGAAAGTAATTGCTTTAAGCCATATAAGCTGATGCCCCGCCCTATGCGAAGAAGAAGAAGAAGACACATCTGAATTCAATAGCCAACATTATGGTCGAAAAGATTTAAACAACTTCTTTTCTAAAATCGACAAAGTTATACAATTATTCTCAGCTATGGTTTAAATGCTGCCCAATGGCGAAATTTAAGCTGCAGTATACCTCCTATGAAAAACGTCAACAATAACTTGAAAGTAGACAAAAACTAACAGCAAAGAAAATACATTTAAAAAATTACAAAATGCATTAAATAATTTTGCATGCATCACCAGGTTGACGCGGTGCGGCGACGACTATAACGACAACACAACACGGCCAAAATCCAAACAACACAACACAACACAACTCAACTCGATTCAACTCAACAATTCGTCTTACGTAGCTAGTTGACCCTATTTAGTTGTAGTGCACGTAAAAATGTTGCAGCACACAGCAAATGCATTTTAAATTGTTCGCCTACTCCTGCTCCTCTTTAGTGTAGCGAACCATCATCCATCCATTCATTCATCTCGCCAACCAACCAACCAACCAACCAACCAGGCTTTTAAGTCCTTTTTTTTTAACACAAAGTAAAGTTACAGTTTTTATTGTTGTAGTTGCTTTTGGTTTTTCTTCAGTACTTGTTTTTGTTCTTATAATTTAACTAAATTCCATTGGTGCTCTACTGCATGTACCTACATATTTCATGGCATCCTTACTTTGTATTTCATACGAACTGCATGCACTAAAGTACGAAGTTTTTAATTAAATTTACTTGTAGTAAATGCGCTTTTAGCGCTTTCCTTTCTGCGTTAGGCATCCAGCAAACTTTTAGATGGAATTTTACTGCATTAGTCGGTGCGTGAAATACTGCTAGTGGAATTTGGTTGCAATTCTACGTATACATAGGATATCATTTTCTGCAGCAATTGCATTGAAAACTTTGCTTGCAGTTGATATTGAATAAAGTTGCATAAATAAAGTTTTCAAGTACATCAGTACAATAAGTAAAAAATGACCGTAACAATGCCACTAAAACCTTGTGGAATTTACCTAAAATACATAATTGATAACTCACAAGAGACACAAGAGGAACATTTTGCTTTAACTAAAACTATCATAAATTTTTTATTAATTTACATATTGTGTGTCCATAATTGAGCATTGCAATAAATGACAGTGGATATATCTAGATTGTAAAGAACAAAAGACCTTCGGTTGTCACTCAAATATGTAGCGTTTCAGATTGAATTCAATTATTTTTTTAAATTGAACGAAAGCATTTTCAAATAAAATGAAATTTTTTTCAATAAAAAAGTATTTTCTTTTGTTTCAAATAAAATGAAAACTTTTCTGAAATTTAAATAAATCTTTTTATGTCCTGCACTCACGATATATTCACTTTTGCATTTCGTTTGTAAAGCATAGGTAAATGAAATTTAAAATGCACGAAATCAATTTTCGAACACGCCTACCGCCCATACAAGTAAAACATTTAAAATGCTGTGTTGAGAGGGTTATTTGATGCAGTTCTCACAAATTCTAAGAGTAACTTGGACAAGCACTGGAAAAAAGCGATTTTCGACAAGACGGCGTGAGAATGTTTCAAAACGCTGTACTGAGAGAGTTATGTAACGAAAACGAAATTGTATATGTTTCCGGCCAAACTAGTTTTTCCTAGGCCAAAGTAGTTTTTCCGATGCGTGTTAGGATAAACTAGTTTAGCCTAGGACGAACTAGTTTGTCCTGATAAAAAAATTTACCATTTCAGGACAAACTAGTTTAGCCTAGGATTAACTAGTTTTTTCTAAATCAAATGTTTTGAGGGTAATTATGTACTTTTTGACTCATTGTCACGGGGGGTGGGGGTTGCGGGGTTAATTCACAAGGGGCACTCTGAACATATTTCCGTTGGATTTAGCCGTCGGTTACCTATGGCCGGCAACATATACAAACAGTAGAATGAATGATTCGAAAAAGCTTTAGACAAGTACTTGGCGAATTTCTACAAGTGGGCGTAGCACCCTCCATAGAAACAAAAATTGAGACTGCTATGCTGAGGGAATTATTTAAAGTTTAGGTTCAGAATTTCTTAAAGAGAGAATGACACTTCCCATAAGTTCAAATGTGGAAACGTTAAGTAGTGTAGTGTGCTGGAAGAAATCCTTTTTAATAAAAGTTTAAGACGCGGTGTATGGTCAACTGGATCTACTCTCAGTCCAAAATTTAGTGCAATCAAAAATAATGATATTGAGCCTATATTGGCATATCCCAGGAGCCAGATTAACTCATCTTGGTATAATCTGCCCAGCTAAGCTTTATATTCCACTACCAGTCCTCTTCCTCGGAAGAGCATTCTGGAAGTCATATCGCGGGTACCAGAATAGACAACATTTGTGTAAGAAACTCAGTTAAGTAACGCTTTGCAAGCTCGCATTCATTTTTTACTTATAGGGCTTAAATTTAGTCTCCCTTTTCAATTAACCTTGGCATTTAATAAGTTATGAAAATAGACCTAGGATAGTCCCGATCAGTCCGTAATAGACTCAACTCCATTTCCTTTTCAATATCCATCACTCTCACGAGTTAAAAGTCTGAGCTTTCACGAACGCTTCTGCATCTACTTTGTAGGTTTTTTGCTTTTCTCACTTTTCAGTTGACTTGCTATTCCTAGTTTCGTCTTCTGTCAAATATCATCCCCATATATTTGGCAACTTTTGGTTATACAGTCTATTATTAATGGGCTATTTATAACACACTCATATGTCCTCGTGAACATTAACATCTATATTTTTCGAGGGCTTACAGACACCTAGAAAAACATATTCCGATATTGTCTGTATATTTTCTCATAAACCAAAAGCAGTGCAAACCACACTCCCACACTCATCCGCAGTAAGGTGTCAATTCAATCGACAATAATATTGGCAACCTGGTGTATCTTAGCCGCTTTACACATTTCTCTTGAAATTGTAAGTTATATTATCAATTGTAACGATCATAGATACCAAGGACTTAGCTCCTTAAAATAAGCCATTTTTGGTACAGTATCAAGATGGTGATTTCAATATCGTTGGCTGCTAGAGAAAAGGTATTTTAAAAACATAATTTGCTTGATAAATACGTTGACCAGCATTATTCAACTCTATTAAGATATGTACGACTAATTGAAATTGCAGTGGTCGCTCTTCCCTGTCCTTAGTATAAAGACTACTTTCAGTCTTAGTTTTATATGGGTTTTTACTTATAGGCTACCTAAACACTAAAAACCAACTCTAAGATAAGATAATATAAATTTAATGGCTTAATATGTATGTTTTAAGAAAAATGTAGTACTGATTTCATCTAGAGGCAGTAACTTGTGCCCGGAATAAGTGCCTATTTTAGTTACCGTCGGACATTAACATAAACCGCCCCTGTAGGGTCTCTGTTTGCTGGTTCTGCAAATTGTGTTTTCAAGAAACGCTGTCGAGCACAAATTTCAAGAGTTTCCCTGCTGGTGTGGAGGAGAGGAAATCTCCAAACTGTCTTAAACTTGGTTATACCTAATACAGTTGTCTCTCATTAGTATGATTTTCAAACTCGCTGCGCTAGCAATGATTGTTTTCTAATAAAAGTTGCGGACTACTTGCTCTTTCTCAATGTCTTTTCAAAGTCAGTGTTAATAGTCTTATAACTATTCCAGGTATTATTTAAGGTATCTTCTTTCATAGCTTATCCAATTCATAATGAACTTGATTTGAAAAATGAATTTATATCTAGCCTCTTTTCTCTAACGTTTAACGAAAAGTTATGTCACAAAAGTTTTGAAATTGAAACGAAAAAAATATCTATTCAATGGGAGTTTAAGAATGCTCTATTCATATGCTAACTTAGTTCGTGACAATAAGGCTTAGTTATTTACATATACTATAACATTAATTATAAAGCTGTTTATCAACTTTTTTCAAAATTTTTGATTTATTTTTAAAAGCATTTTTATATTGGAACACAAAGCAGTGTAACAATATATAGTAACAATACAAATGATAATGATAACTTACCCTAATTAGTTGGTATTTAATGAATTTCCTTAATTTTTTTCAATTTGAGTGCACTGCGTCGAATGAAACTGTCGTTTTTTTTTTGTTGCTGTTGTAGGTTATTGTTATACCAATTATTCAATGGTGCTTTTTACTGTTATTATTTTTATTTCACACAGCCTTAATGAAGCTTCGCTCCCAAGCTTTAATTGACAAACAAATAATCTGAATCATTTGTTTGCCTATTCTTTTCTCTCAGTGTATATTGATGATGATGTTTTTTTGTGTTTTATTTAATAAATTTTGTTATGCAAGTGATTGTAGTTATTTTTTTGATGTTAATTTGCGGGTTTTCAGCTTTCAATCTTTTAATATAAAATATTTCTGCGAATCTGAAGAATTTTGCTTTTTAAATTTAAATTTTTAAAATGTCAAAAATTTACCATAATTTCTTTGCATTCACTTTGTTGTTTTGCTATTTGTTGTGTTAATTTCTTCTGTGACTACAATGAGTGTTTTTATTATGAGTTGTGTTAATTTTAATGCGAGGGCATAGCTATTGGTTTTATAAAATTTATTTTTTATGAAATTTTAATTTTATATAAAATTTACAAGCATTTCGGTATTTTTGTTGTTAATACATTTGGAAGTTTTTAATATGGAAGCAATAGTGTCGTTATCTTTTATTATTGTTTTTGTTGTCCTGTTTGAAGTTGCTGCCCTTTTTTTTTAAATATTTAATTTTGCAAAATTGCGTTATATATTTTTTTTGTTACAGCGTGAATGGTTTAGGTTAAAGACTAAAATTATAACTATTTAAAATTTTTAAAATCATGTGAAAAACATCTTAAGCTATGATTCCGTTGAAAAGTCTTAAGAATTTCAATCTAGAATCATTTGCTTATAGTTACTAAATCGATTTGCTTCAGCAAGCAAATATGCTATGCTATTTTTTTGTGGTGTATTGCAGCAGAAAATAATTTACAATTATTTTACTAAGCTTACTATTCAGTACAGTGTGTGATAAGACAAAAAAAGAATACAAAAGAAACGCAACAAAAACTCTCCATGAATAGTCATACTCATTTCATCCATTGCTAAATGGAATCATCAGTGACCTTTGAGCCGATGAGTTAGAGTCTCATTTTTGCATAGATTTGTTGGGAGCCGTAGCAAAAATTCAAGCAAAACAAAGTCAAAATTCTTTTATCTGTTGTGTGTTTTTGTTTTTGTAACTCATTTAGTATTGCACATTTCTTTCGGCGTTATCACACACTTTCCTTAAAACTAAGCTCAGTAAAATAATTTACATGGTTCAAAAAGTTCCAGGAATTTTGGTGGAATGGAACCACCACTCTCAAATCGATATAATTTTTCGGAAGTGGTAACTTTTTAAAGAAGAAAGTCAAATTTTGATGACATTTCATTTAGTAGTTTTGAAGTTATCGCTACTTTTGGTATTTCGTAAACAATGGAAGTAAGTGAATTTTGATAAAACATTGCTCTGTGATCGGAAAAAACGAGAAGCAAACATTTAAATGGCTCTAAAAACATCACAGCACATCTGCTCCGTCGAAAACAACTGTTTACAGATGGTTTGCTGAATTTAAAATGGGTCGTACGAGCACCAGTGACCACTTCAGAAAACATCAAGAAAATCCATCTGATCCTTTTGAAAGACCACAAAGTGAAATGGAGAGAGCTAGCAGACATAATGAAATTGTCAATCGGTATTTTAAATATTTTGCATGAGCATTTCAAAATGAAAAAGATGTGCGCGCGATGGGTGCCGCGTTTGCTTTTAGATTTTACTCAAATGAGGAGGTCGAGTTCAAAACTGATGCCTATTTTGGTAGCCTCGACGTTGACTTCTATAAAAAAAGGTATCGTAATGTTGGAAGATTGTTGGATGAAGTGTATCTGCCTCGAAGGGAACTATGAATAAGAATACAATAGATTTTTATCAAAAATTTTGTGTTTTAATCATTTTTCCCGGGACTTTTTGAATCCTGTAGTATATGTTATATCTATCAAAGCGATTGCTATTTTCAAATATAGCTTTTCTCTTCAATGATGGGAAAATTTTTTATTGATATTTATTTTATAAATTATTTTACTGCTCCACATAAAAAAAATTAGAGTTCTAATTTCATTTTCTTTGGTGATTTTTGTATACGGTATCCAAAAATCATCACAATTTTTTCAATTCAATCAGCTTGTAGGAATATTTCATGAAACCGGCTTAAGAAAAAAAAGCCTACTAAGAAAAAAAAGCCACCAATATTATTATTTTCGTGGTAAACATTTTTTCGAAATCATTTGAATGGAGACCGAAAAACGAGTCAGAATATGCTAGAAAAACTATTTTTCTGAAATCAATGCTTTGAATGTGTAAGACTTCAAAAATTAGTCTATTGGCACTGTTACTGATATTTCGATTCGAAAAAGAAATATTGCATAAAATTTCAATTAGTGAATAATACACGAGCATCTAATCAACCAAACGTTTTGAGGAATTCTGAGACTCAAAGTTTTTGGCAATATCGAGCACATACAATAGCAGAACAAAATGCTTCTTTTTCCGAAGACGAATAATGAGTAGACTTCTGCATACTTTCTAAGGAAAATATGCCGAAAAAGTTGAACCGTAGCAAATGCCATTCGCGGCGACTCGTGCGATGGAGCTGTTCATTTGAAATGTGTCAGGTATTTACATTCCCAAATTTCGAATTCAAATAATTTCAATCACTTTCTTCTCAATAATTTTTTTTTGAAAAAAAAAAACTAATTCTTATGTATTATCCAAACATTTAATAAACTTTTTACAACGATATTTTTTCTTTTCAACCTAATTTAGATGGTGTCTCACAATTTCCCAACATTTTTTAAAAGTCTTAAAAATACATGATTTTTGCCAACACTTCAGCAGATAATAATTTCGAGAAACTGCTTAAGTTAAAAATTAGGGTATTCCTCCTAGTAACACATATCATTTTAAAATTTGCAAAAATTTTAATTTTTATGAAATTTATCGAGCTAGGAAAAACTATGGGGTAATCGCAGTGTTTCACCAACTCTTAATAATCCTTAAGCAGGAATATTTAAAATTACAATAAAAATATGCTTTTGATCAAAATAAATCTTGTAAATCATTTAATTTCATTTCCAGTAAGCAAATTCTAGTAAGTTCTTATAAAATTAGTTTCCCCACCATAGTTTGTTGCTTTAAATATAATTTCTTTACAAAAAGCAAAAAAACTAACAGTTTCCGGTCATTTACTTGTATGTCCTGCAGCTGCTGGTCCTATTTAAACTATAAACACTTGACAGTTAAAACGACGATAAACGACGAAGAAAAAAAACGGCGACACACTTTCCTAATTATTTCTTTTTGCTCTGTAACATTCTTTAAACGAGTAGCATAAGAAATCTCCCACTCAATTTATGCTCTTATTCTCCCTTTTCTCTCTCTCTCTCTCTGTCTACTTTCTTTAATTATTTCTTTCATATCTTTTTGCAGCAAGTAACTTTCTTTACGTTTCGTCTTTTTTTGTGCGCTCCTAAATTTTCTCAGCTGGCCACTTATTTAGCTCAAGTAGATTTATTTTTAACTGTCTAAATAATTATCCTTATGGACCCACGCTAGCTCGTATCCTGTTGTCCTGAGTTACAGTATATTTCCTATGTTTATCTGTTTATTTTTTTACCTTCTTTAATGGTTATTTTTACGATTTTTCTTATTTTCTCAGTTTTATTTGCTTTGTTATTCTTGGTTTTATTTCAGCTTTCTAAAGTCTGCCCTTCCCCAAAGTGGTGTGTGCATGGTTTTATTTCATGTTGAGATTTTTTTTTGAGGCTGTGGCCGTGTTGAAATGGTGTTGTATTTCTCTTGCTTTTATATGTACATAAAAATTAATGGCATACATTTCGGCGTTGAAAAAAATTGCAATTTTTTTTCCAAAGGTGTTTATTTAAAAGGCTTAAATTTTAAATTGGGTTTTTTGTTGTATGGATGCAATGAAATGCTAAGGTTTTTTTTTTTTCAACTAAAAGGTATGAAGATTTGGTGGAAGCAGTTTTGGTATAAATCTTAAACGCTTTCGAAAATCATAAGATAAATTCTTCAAAACAAAATATTTTTCCACGCCCAAAAGTAGACTTTAAAATTTTTGCTTAACGCTGATATTACGAAAATCATGTTAGGCTTGGTTTTCTTACAACAAAAATGGTAAATTTAATTGAAAATTCTTTAGGTGCACTGAGGATTAGACTGTAGCATTTTTATTGTTAGTTTTTCTTGCACTATTTTTTTCATAAAATTTGACTGTTTTCAGCACTAAATTTAAAAAGCTACATATTTTTTTCACAACTAATTTGAAATAAATCACTTCTTCAATTTTTTTTTGTATCTCCTGGCTCACTACTTTTCAGTTTGAGCTCACAACGCGTATTAACTCTCACAGCAGCCGCTCTTATAGCGGTTACCCTACAGGAATCAGCTTTTCATTTATTGTTGTTGTTTTAATTTTAAAGCATAAAAATAGCAACAACGATGATGACAACGACAGCGACGACAACGACAACGACTACCACGACGTTAACGATGTGGAGCAAAACTTCGTATTGTGATTCCTGATTTTGTATGCTCTTTGTTGCTACTACCAACTACTGTTATTTGCTCCCATTTATGTTGTATTTAGTAGTGGTAGTAGTAGTTTTTGTTGTTACTGCAATTGTTGTTGTAACTGTAATTTTTTGTTGTTAATATAGTTATTTTTGTTGTATGTATGTATATATAAAATATGTACTTTTTGCTTTAGACAGCAGAGGATCAGGGTGTGGTGAATAAATTTTCCGTATTGAAATTACAACAGCAATCAGCAGCTTTTGCATAAATTTTCCTCTTTGAAATCGTTTACAACTAGGGAGCTAGCTGCCTGTATTACTTACTCTTTAAAGTATACAACATTTTTTTTTTTTCACAGCTTAACAAAGCAATGAATTTGTTTTCACATTTTCAACTTTGATATGTTTTATTTTTAGTTTGTATTAATTTATTTTATGACTTTTTTTCCCTTTCTTTAATTTAATCTCGTTACTTTATGAATTCTTAGATTTTGTAAATTATTACTTGTATACAATTGAATTGAATAAAAGAATTTTGTGTTTTTTTTATCTTTTCTCTATTGTGCAAAACGCCTTGCAAATATTTTTCTCCAGTATCCGTTTCAAACAACCGCTCACGTTAACTAACTTCACCTGACTGAAATGTTGCCTGTGAAAATCGATGGGAAAAATCTATGCTCTCAGTTAGGGTTTGAGAGCTTTTCTCTGCTCCATAACGGATGCTGTGCAACTATGAGCTTTTTGTTTTCTAAGCATTGGTATTTTGGTTCTCTTTGCTTAGTTTTATTTATTGTATTTGTTTTTTTCTTGTTGTTGTTTTACTTTCATTTCAGTTATCCTTGTTGCTGCTTTAATTGTGTTACTGTTTGTTTTGTGTGTTTTTTCCTTTAATTTGTCATGGATGTTTACAGTTATTTTTCTCTGCTATGCTGTGGTTTAGTTTTGGACTTGTTTATTTTGATTTGTTTGAGATGTTTAAAGAGAGAATTATTGCAATTGTTTTTTTTCTTGTGTTCATCAAAACTAAGAGCGGCAAGTGGAATGAAAGGCTGGGCAGAAGTACCCTGCCATAACATTTGGAGTTAGTCTCAGAAATTGTCTACTTTTACATCAATCCTTAAGGAATCTAGTTCTAGTTTAAGTTCGTCTGGAAATCGTGATAGAGTGCCTTAAATTATTGAAATAAATATTATTCCTCTTGTTAGTCTCTGTTGAAAACGGTGTTACGGTTTGCAAAGTTGCGGCACCGTAAATTGTTTGATTTGGTTGGATATAAATGATCCTTGTGCCTATACCTAAACTTAAATTTCAGGCAACAACAATTGGCATGTTTCAAAAGGATGAAGAAGATCTTCAGTCACTCTTTGTATGAGTGTTTTTTTAAGCGGTTTCAGAGATTGTCAGAAACCTCTTTTAAAATATAGGGTGCTTGAACAGTTTGGAAAAACTGTTTAGCTTTGAGCCGCTTTAATATATACTAAAAATTTGAGTTTTGAAAAAAATAATACAATATTTTTATCACAAACAAATAAACCTTAACTTAAAGTTGATTGACGCTTACATCTTGCAAAATAGACCTGAGGTTAGATACTTGCATATCCGACTGCTTGGTGGCGAGCAGGCTGACTTCTTCTGCATAATCAAGATCTTTTTAATGCTTGCTGAAAGTTCAATGGATGCCACGTCTAGCATTGTCTAGAGCTCTATCAAAATCAAGATTGGTGACAGCAGACAACCTTGTAACACACCAGACTTAAAATAATCTGAAAGCTTTTGACTGTGTTGCACTCTAAATATGTGACCTTTGTATTGAGTACCTATGCAGTTAATGATCTTGGGCTATAGGCTTATTATTGAATTTTTCTTGTAAATTATTTTTTGATAGCAATTGAAATGATAAACTGAAGATTTCTTGAAAAAATTTATGTAGACAAATGGTTTTTGAGAAAATTCTGTAAAAGTGGAAGACTTAGTGGTTTTTATTTAGAAGTAAAGTCATTGGCCGCTGTGAAAAAATTTTTAAACTTAGTTAAATTATTTAAAATTGGAATTTTTTTCCTTTAAAACAGCAATTTAAATATGTACTATATTTATAATTATTTTTATAGTATTTAGTTAATAGACAACAGGTCGTATGAGTAATCAAAAACGTCAATCATTCATCAGAGAGCACTTGTATAAATAGGAGTGACCTGTGTGCATCCTGTTTATAAAACATATTGAGAAATCTATAGAAAGTAGGGGAAGTGCGTGTTCCTTGGAGCAATTCTGATATTTTAGCTATAATGGCATGAATACAAAAAGCCGCAGTCTTTTTTCCAAACCCACGTAAAAGACATTTTTCTTTAGAATGCCAAAATGGTCCAAAGTACAATCAGGCATTATCTAAATTTACCAAAATTTTTCTTTCCTCTGTACTAAATAGTTTTTTATGATCAATTTTGAACTGATATATCAAGATAGTGCTTTCAGATAATCAAAGCTTAGCTAAATTTTGAATTAAATTTTCTTTTCCGATCCTATCCTTTTTAGCTGCAGATCTACCACTTAAACTATTTTAAATTGCCTACTTTACCTTTACCGTAATTTTTGCTCCGAGGAATATTTCTGAATTATATTCGTAATACATTTCACGACACAGAAAACTTTGCAATTTGGACCGTTTCAAGGTATATTCCATGCATTGGTCCAAGGTACACGCCAAGCACAAAATTCGGAAAATATTCAAAAACAATTTCACCCTAACTTGAAGAAAAACGTTGGGTACCGTTATTTTATCATTGATCCCCAACACAAAAAAATTACACAGCTCATAAGTCGACCTTGAAAATTTGCACAAAATTTACAAATCACGTGAAAATTTCGTCTTCCTCAGATGACTAAAGAACGTAAATTAAAATAGATCTTGTGCAGCGTTGCTGAAATCGGTTACATAAATAGAGAAGATTGTACTTTTACAATTTTTAGCTACACGCTGGCAAACATGAAATATCGCTGTTGGACCAAGGTACAATCGGTTCAAGGTACATGCTCTTCGCCTAATACTCTACTCTGTACTCTTGGAATCAAAACAATTAGCTCGATTTTATTTTGTCCTACAGTGCACTGTACTTATTTTAATGAGAAGAAACTTTTAAATGGCTATAAGCTGTATAAAAATAACGGCAAATCAATTATTTAAACACCATTTTAATAAAAAAAAATTTAAATTTAAGGCAAATTTAATTTTTAGAATTTAATTCGGTAGCCAAGGAATTTGCTTGAAAATAAAAATCACTGAGTCTCTGTTTTTAACAGCATTTCTCTCAAGAGACCTTTGACTCAAAAAGTTTTTCGAGGTGTCCTTCGATTTGCCATTTCATTTGCTATAAAAAATAGAATCTGCAAGAAGGAACAATATCTCGTAGTTTCGAAAAACCGCACTAAATTAGAGTAGATCAGACTTTGACCTACAGTTTTATTGTCAAATGGTAGCTAGATCATAATTGGTTAATTTTTTCTTTATGCAAAAATATTTCAACTTTAACATCTCTTTTGATTCATTGTTCTTTGTGCTTCATAGCAGGTACGAAACTCTTAAGGACCAAAAATGTTCACGAAATGATCGGTGATCAAAGTTTGCGACACTGTAAAATACAATGATATTCATACATCACGCTGCAAGTGCATGCACTCATCACCCAGCTTTTTTTTCATACTGCCTAAAAATCCCTAACATACACTTCAACTTTCAAATACAGTATGTAACTTACTATGTAGGCAAAGCACTCCATGTTACACAGCAGCTTATCATTTTATTGACATTTTATGTGACGCTATTTATCAGCGACAATTTTTGACATTTCACCATTTAAAATGAAATCTTCGTATGGAGCAAAATAGAGCCTGAGTTATTTTGATGTCTTGATGTGTCGGAGTCATTGTCAAAGTCGTTTGTCGTTGTCGTCGTCGTCGTGTTTGTTGAAGTGATTTTTGAAGGTGCTTGGTGCGCCGTGACGGTTATTTGCCTTCTGCGATATGAAATTGCGAAGGATGGTTGGTTGCAAGTCAAAGATGTTTGTAATTTAAAAAAATAAAAAATAAAAAATATCACAGTGAATTTGAATGTGAGCTCTCTTGACTGTTTATGTATGTCGTGACGGCTTTGATGGGTGGCACAGTTTATTGATGTTGGGGGAGTCGATTGTCTAGCAAACTTATAAATAGATTCGTTTATTTTCCCAAAGTGTTATTTGCGAACTTGTTATTTCAAGTGTAATTGGCAGCAAAGTGAAATTTTATTGCTTTCTTGTGATATGGGAGAAGTAGAAGAAAATGTAAAGTAAATTCGTTGAGTTCAATCTAAACTGTGGAACTGTGTTAACAAACTTTTTTGGCATTTGGTTTTTTGATTTATAATTTACACTTGCATATTTAAATAGTAAGTCTTTATGTATGGAACAATTATCAGGTTCTATTGACTGAATTTCATAAAAATTTTGTAGGCAATTTTTATGATTTTTTTCCTTTATGTTATTATTTGTACCAAACAATTTGTAAAGTATGGGTGGGATTGAAAAACGGGACAATTCAAGGGTGTGGATCATTTTCAAATCTTCAATATATAAAATTATGAAATATAGCAAGTCGAATTTTAATTTTTAGCACGCATTTCATTTTTATTTTTTAAGAGCTGCACATTCAATACCAATGTTCATATCAGCACTTATGTCAACAACTACAAAATCAACAACATCAACTACAATAATGACATGTAAACAGTAAATTTTAGTAAAACACTCAAATGTTATATGTTTTAGACACATAATCTTGCCCATTTTTACTACACGCTATCATTGTTATTGTTACAGTGCCTTTCTCCTTGCTCTTCTATGTATAAATCTGGTATGATTGTGTTATTTTTATTTTAAGAACATCAACGTTGTTTTGGTCATTCAAGTAGTTCACAATGTTTCGAAACGTTAAGTGAACGTTCAAAGTTTGTCAATATGTGTATTGTACAAATACACGAAAAACAAAAACACGCACACACTTTTATAGCACATCAACACAAACATATTTTCTTTTATTTGCTTTATTGCAGAGAATTTATTTTTACTTAAAAAATTATGATTTTTATAGTTCCAGTGAACAGTGGCGCTTAGGTTTATGGCAAGACATATCGATTTAAACTTTCTTTAAAGAAAGTTTTGGGCCCTTTAAATGATATCTTATATATCTGAGAATATGAATAATTTCTGTTTAAAAGTGCTTTGATTTAATATGAAAAAAAAAATTGTCTTAAACATTAATTTTTTCTCAAAATATCTTCGATTCCTTCTTCCTTTTTTTTTGTTGATTTTTTTTGTATGTTATTATGTGTGTTTTTTAAAATATGGGGAAAGATCGAAAAAAGATTTTGGACATCACTTAGGGTGGCTCCGAACTTGAAAAGGACCGTTTTCTACCCGTTTTCGGAAAACAATTTTTCTGCTCCAAACGATAGGGAAAGCTCGAAAATGTCTTGTGGACATCACTTAGGGAGGCTCGAGACCCAGGAAAGAACCGTTTCTGACCCGAAAATGGGTCACCGGACCATGATACCCGTTTTTAACCCATTTTACCATTTTGGGAAAATTTTTTTTGCTCCAATCGATGGGGAAAGGTCTAAATTGGACTTTGAACATCACTTGGAGTATCTCCGACCTCTGGAAAAGATCGTTTTTGATCCATTTTTGTATAATTTTTTTTTGCTCCAAACGATTGGGAAAGGTCGAAAAATAATTTTGGACATCACTTAGGGTGGATCCGGACCTTGGAAAGTACCGTTTGTATGTCCAAAAGCCATTATCGACCATTCTTTATCAATTGGAGCAAAACAAAATTTTAGGGTGGATCAAAATAAATTTTTTTTTGAACCAGTTGATAGATTACGCTCAGAAATGGCTATTTTCGACCTTTCCCTATCGATTGGTGCAAAATAAAATATATTCTGAACCACCCTAAAAAACTTCTTTACTCCAATCGATAAGAAATGGTCGATAATGGTTTTTGGACATACCTTAGGACGCTTGGTTAACGCAACTCAGATTTACACTCATTATTGCATGCAATATGCACACTAGGGTGATTCAAATTTTTTTTTTTATTTCAAACAGGTTTAATAGTAGCAGCTACACGGTAGAAGAACTCTGGTGCATTTTGAACTCATAATATTAATATTTACTGGTGGCTCATCGAGTTTTTTTGTTTTCCATACGATTTGTATGGGAAGAAATGGTTTACTAGATATTTGTCTGTATATCTCGTGAAAAAAAAAAATTTAAATATCGGAAAGAGCATAAAATTTTCTACAAAAAACTTGTGAGGAGAGTTCATAATATTAATATTTACTGGTGGCTCATTGAGCTTTTTAATTTTCCATACGATTTATATGGGAAAGTATGCCTTTTTAGACAGTTTCGAGTAAATCTCGTAAAAAAAAGTCTCACACGAACGAGACTAACTCCATCGGAAAGAACATAAATTTTTTTACAAAAAAAAACAACAAAAAAAACAAAAAAAAAATGTTTTTTTCTCAATCTTCGAAATATCCTTAAATTTTGAAAGCTAATAAACTAACAAAATATTATCTCCACGAAAAAATATTTTGACACTTTTTTTATAGAAAATTGTATGCTCTTTCGGATGGGCTAGGTCTTATTTCTGTACGATTTTTTTTCACGAGATATTGAGACAATTATCTAGTAAGACATTTTTTCCCATACAAATCGTATGGAAAACAAAAAAGCTCGATGAGCCACCAGTAAATATTAATATTATGAGCTCAAATTCCACCAGAATTCTTCTTTCGTGTACCTGCTACTATTAAACCTGTTTAAAATACAAAAAAAAAAAAATGTAATCACCCTAATGCACATTCACGTCTCATATTTTTGTAAGTGACTCAAGACTCTCAGTGAACCTCAATGTAGTAATTCTAAGTTTTATAAATTATTTTAATTTTAAAGAGAATAATGAATTAATAAATAAATAATAATAAATAAATATCTAAAATATATGTCAGCAATTACCTGGATAAATTGATCCATCTGTCGCTTTTGCTTAAGAAATTCGTAAATTTACAGGAATATCGGTCTTTGAGAAGGAATTTCCAACATGTTTTTTTTTTCATAACAAAATCTTCAACCAATTATTTTGTGAAAGTTGTTGTAGTGAAACTGTAGAATAACTATAGGGAAAATTTTAACAACCAGACGTTTCTTGTTATTTTAAAAATTTAGAAAAGAGAAATGCAACAAAAATAAACAACTTATTTCCATTTTCCATGCTGCTATTTACCAGCCTAATACTACATACTGACATACATTTGAGGGTTAAATAAATAATAGCAAAGCCAATACCTTGCGTTTATACGAGTAGCAATATCTTGTTATGGTACTCAATAACTTGGCCTTTTGTCAAAAAAAACGTAATAGATTTCATTGTTATTTTAGGAGTTCGAAATTAATTGATGCTCAAACACAGCGGGCTACAGAAGAGCTGCTGCTTGTGCCAACAAAAGAAACCAACGACAGATTTATGTGCATTCGAAAACAGCACGGCAAGCGGTATGTTAACTTTGGGGGTGCAAATCCGACTAAAACATAGAACAATAAAATTAAAATGACATAAGTTTAAGATTGCAGAAATATGAAGCAAAGACAAGATATTAAATAACCATTAAGTGGTTATTAAGGGAGCATACATAAAAAATATTTCCAACATTGATTTTGTTCAGGAACAAATAAACAAAAAATGATAAGAACTCAATCAATGGCTTATAGAAAAATTTAAAAAAATTTTTGAATTTTCAAAGTCAAAATTGATTTTCGTACCGATTTGTTAACGTAAGATTAATGATTAAACTATATAGATTATTTATTCATCTGAGTAGAAGATGTGTGGTAAAATTTGAATCCTTTGTCTATTTAACATTGTTTCTCCACTTTAAACCACAAAATGTCATATTTTAGATCGGAAAATTGCGAGTAATTTTGAATCACACAAAGAAAGTTAAAAATAAATTTCCAAATAATTTTTCATACTCATTGTTGCTGTTGCCGTTGCCGTTAATGCAATATACCTACCTACAGCCATCAACAGCAGCAGCATCAAGAGAAAAAGCAACCAACCATCTTTGGTAATGACTGATATTGTACCACCACCCTCGCATATAACTTCGTTCGTTTTCATCTATTTCATGTTTCTTTTGACCTGATTTTTGTGACGTCATTTGAGAAATTCAATTTACACAGCTCAACATTGAAAAGATGGGAAAAAATGGCGGCGCATCATCAACGTACATACACCATTACATTCATACACATACAAACAAATACATACTATATAGTATATACATAGATGGTAGTTAGCATAAAGTGCGCTGATGAAGTCAATCGACATGAAAATATTCATGAATTTGTAGGGCAAGCTGGGGCGAATTGATAGCTTATCGAAACGTTTCAAAGCGATCAGACCAAGAGGTAACCTGTCCGTGGGTGAGGTGACTCAGAAATAAAAAAAATTTTACTGACATGTTTTCCCAAATGAAATTTAGGCTCAAGAGCTTCATGGGCTCAAGATATATTTTCAAGTCTGACCACCAAAAATCGACACATGTATTACATTTGAACAAACCTAGTAAGCATGTACATTAGGGTTCGAAACAGGATGAAAAAATTTAAAAAATTTATTTAAAATTTTTATCTTTAACCCTTACTTAGCCTATTTTAAAACGAGTTTTGGCTTTAGACACTAATTTTAGTTAGTGGTTCTTAGGAAAAAAATATGAGGACGCACCTTCAATTGGTTCAAAATGAAAAAAAAAAGTTAGGGTATTTTTCAAATTTTTATCTTTAACCCTTACTTAGCCTATTTCAAAGTGAAATTTGACTTAAGCAAAAATCAAATACCATGCCCTCCCAATCGACTCGAAACAGGATAAACAAATTTAGAAAATTTATTCACAATTTTTATCTTTAACCCTTACTGAGCCGCCATTTTTTAAAACCACTCTTTTTTATGTGGTTTTTAATTTTAAGAAAGAATATATATCAAAAAAAAAATGACGCTCGCATCTAGTTTTCGACATATATAGTCATGGAAAGTTGCGGGTATAGCTTTTTTAAAAATCAGTATAAGTTGGGAATTCCTCAATAGATTTTAAATATTTTACTGTCATATGACAGGTAAGTCTATCAAATTGGTGTAAAAATTTTGAAATTAGTTCCATATATTTTGTGATATGGCTGTTTTTAAAAATGTTTTAACATTTTTTTCAAATAACCGTTATTTTCTCTAAGAATTGCATTAATAGTTTGTAACTTTTTTTACAGTGTTAAGAAAGCCAAATTAGGTGCCTTTAATTCAATACGTTATTTGTTACTAATTTTTTCATTTCTATGCGTATTATATACAAAAATAATGAACAATCTGGTATCTTAGGCAAAATTTCACATTAAAATAGGCAAACTAAGGGTTAAAGATAAAAATTTTTAATAAATTTTCTAAATTTGTTTATCTTGTTTCGATTTGATTGGGTGGGCATGGTATTTGATTTTTGCTTAAGTCAAATTTCACTTTGAAATAGGCTAAGTAAGGGTTAAAGATAAAAATTTTAAATAAATTTTTTAAATTTTTTTATCTTGTTTCGAACCGGTTCGGGGGCGTCGTCATTTACATATACTAAATGGCTCGATATTTTCTAATTCAAGTTTTTCTCAACCAAATAAAATCTAATAAGTTAAAGTAGTCGTTTTACTAATTTCGCTCAAATGAAACGACGAAATTTCAAATATTTTGATAGATTTCTATTTGTGTTGTAATTGTTTGTGTCTAATTTTGTAGCTGTCAAATTATGGACCTATGCCAAAATAACCGCAAGAATAACACAACAGTAGGAGAAACAGCAACAAGGATATAAACAACAACAACAACAACTAAACTCTTGGTGAGCAACCACCTTAACACCCACTAAAGCCAAGAAGAAAATAAAATCAAAATCTCTGGAATATAAAGCGAAATTTTCTTTGATTGCACCGTTCACAAAATGAAGAGAATGAGAGAAAATGCATGTACCTACATGTAAGAGAAAAAGCTCAATTATTAAATTTTTAACTATACGGAGTGTTACCATCTACCAAAAATATTAACATAAGTAAGATAAAATATTTTTTTTTTTAAAAAAGTCAATGGAAGATTGTTATATTTGGTGCTAAAAAAGGAAATTTGAAAGGACATATATATTATTTGAATTCAAAACCACATATTTATGAAATTCACCAAAGAAGAGTTTCCAAGACAGCTATCCATTTGCAAGAGAAAATATCGAAGCCAGAGTTACACAATGAATTAAGGGCCTTAGCCGCTAAGTTTAGCAAACGCTTATATTTAAAAAATCTAAAAAAAAAAATGGCAACCTAGCTTAAGATATTAATTTACTGTTATCCTAGAAACTTAGCTGTATGTATGTAGATGTCACTTGGTCGAACAATTGTATCGTTTATTTCCAAAATGCTATCGGGCCGTTGAGTATTTTAAGGTATCTTGTCATTTTGGAACAAAATAAAGTCTGTTCAGGTCGCGTTTTGGTAATAAGTATACTTTTGAAGGCATTTGTGCTGTGTTTGAAACAAAAAATAATCTGCACTATAGAATTCTGGGGTGATTTACATAAAAACTAAGCGGTTTGGGCCCCTTGCACTTTGAAAGATTTACATTATTCTTTTTAATTAAAATTTTTTGTACTGATAAACTTTGGGATGTAAAGTTGATGCTAGAAAAACTCAACGATCCGACAACAAATAATGTGAGGCTTTTTTTACGTCGTTGTATACGAAAGTGTGATATAGTTATTTCATTTTAGCAGGGTTGCCAAGCTCGAAAGTTCATGTCAAAGCCGCAGCCTGATAGGAATTGAAAATTTTCTGAAAAAGCCGGGAATCGGATGATTTTTGTTATATGTATCTACTTAAAATATTTTTAATAAAAAAAAAAGATCTCAAGTTTTTCCCACACATAAATTTCATATTTTACGAGAATATTAACTAATAAATGAAATGAAAATATTAATTGTTTTTTAATATTGCTGACCAAAAAAAGACTAATCCATCAACTTTTTCATATAAACAAAAAATTTTATTTTTCCCGCAAAAAATTTAACTATTAGCAGTTTAAGGGAAAGCCGGCAAATTCTTCTTTTCAACTTAGCAACACTGCATTTTTCAGCCAAGTAAATTTGTATGCCTTCGACAATCTAAATGAAGGTTATTATTTAAGTTAAATGTTTTATTTAAGCCCAGTATAGCGTGTCACCGTGTACTTAACTTTAATTTTTTTTTTTTACTATTTTTTACTCAAAAAATATTTAACTTGTAATAAATGGCTTCAAATTTTTTGTTCACTATTTTATTGAGAAAAGAGGGACAGCCTAATGTAAATAGTAAAAGCAAAATTGAGTGCACTTTTTGATTGTATGGTATGGTATGGTTTGGCAATCTCGATTATGTTGACCAAGAGTTTTGTTTATTTAGCTAAAAACTCTCTTAGAAAGAAATGTTTGACTCTCTGCTTTTTCGCTGTCGAATAGTATCTCTATTCTCTTTTGATTTTATCCCTTAGAATCGGTGTAAGTAGCTAACAAAAATTGAGCGATTTGTTTTACTTTTATTTTTCACATGACTGACATGTCAAATCAATTTGTCAAAAATCACTGACAGCTGTTTTTTTATTTTCTGCTTGTTTTTGCTATTTTTGGACATCAAAGGATGATTTTGACAGTTGGTAGAACTTCAGTGTACACATATTAATATACATATATGTGAATGTTTTAAAGAAGTGTTAGTTGTGTTTGATCATAAATTTATGTATGCATTTAAAATACTTTTTTGCTTTAATATAGCGTTGAAATAATAGCTGCGTTCTCGTACAATAATGCATTTGTTCAAGTTATGGGATTTAGTCCGAAAAATTTATATTTTTTTTTGTCTAGATTTTTCAAATACAAAAATGCTTTTCGGACTAATGTTTTATTGTACGGGAATGCAGCTAATGTTTTATTGCATCTTTATTTGAAAAAGTAGGGATAAGCACCGGATGAGGCATTTCTTAAAAAATTTTTTATTTTCAAAAATGATAATATTTTCGAATTGGACTCCAAATTTTTTTTCAAACGGAATATCTCAAAAACTATTGGAAATGTAATAAAGTAACTTGAATCATTTTTGTTTAAAAATCCTATAAAAAAGATAATAATTTCCTAATTATTTTATAGTTCTTCGAACTTTATAATTGAGCCTAAGGTCAAATAAAACACAAACATAAAGATAATAATTTCTTTAAATAAATTTGTTCAAACATTAATTTTTTTATTCATAAAAATGTTTCTCGAAATATCTTCGATATCACATCCTAAAAATGTATCTGTTTTTAGATGTAAATTCCCGACATAACTTTGGAAATTATGAATTTTTCATTGAAAGGGCGTGCACCATCCAATTTTAGCTCGTGAATATTAGTAGATTTATTATGATCACTCATACGACCTGTTGTACGTTATTATTTTACAAAAACAAAAATAATTGTATGTGATCGATCGAATCTTGATCTTTCTCGCTTTTCTGAGAATTTTCAGATAAGATTACCATTTACCTTGGACGGTCACATACGTACTTATATATAGAAATATTAAGAAGAAGTCAGTTTGAAAATACTTGAAAAACTTTATGTATTAAATTGAATTTAGTGATTGTGTATGTATGTATAAGCTTAAGCTGTGTGAAACTTTTCTTTGAATTCGCTTGGCAATTTTACACTAACCCACGTACTTGCATTGTATTTTCTTCAGCAATCTTGCGCAAATGCCAAGAAAAGGTCTCTGACATCTATTTGGTATCATTTGTCACTAAAGTTGTTGTTACATTTTCCTTAACATGTCATGAATCCTTTGTTTCTTACTCTACAGTTGTTTTCAGCCAAGTTGTTTTTATTTTTTTGTTACGTGTGCACTCTTTTGAAGTTGTTGACGTTTTTGTTTTGCTTCTTTTTTTTTTTGTTCTAAACTTTCAATAAAAGCAACAACAACAATAAATGAAAGCAAAAATGGATTTCTGTGTCAGAAATGTGCAGTGAAATTTTCACTTCAGCATGAGTATGTATGGGTGTTGACAGCTACGTATGTATTTAAAATTTATTTTGATTTTTGATGTGTGAACTTCATTTCTGGCAAGTATGAAAGATAATAATCTATAGTGGAGTGAATTATGTACACTGAGAAAAATGCTAAAATTTTTTTCAATGCTTAAATTATTTTCTTGTATTTTAACGCGATTTAAAATCGAGAAAGATCGAACTTAGCCCTTTATAAAAAAGTGAGAATTTCCAAAATATATTTGATTGATGTATATTTGATTGCTCTATATAAAATAAGTATTTTTTTATACAATATCAAATCGTTTTCTGAGTGTAGCGTGCAAAGGTATGACATTGCAATACATTGACGAAAGAGGCCAGACATTTCATATACAAAAATTTACAAAAACTACCATATTGTTTTTCAAGCTTCACTACGTATTTTAAAAGGTAACTTTTTTCAAAACAAAGTCTAACAACTGAAATTACACTAATGACTTACCACAAACCTAAAAGCCAACCATAAACAAATAAAAAAATCTATAAAACTTATCACACATTCACAATAGACCAAGCAACAATTTAATGCCCAGCTATGAAAATTTATGCAAAAACATGGCCAGAAAGATGCTACACAGCAATCGTACAATGTTTTACAATGTATCAACAATGCGATAAAGGAAACAAGTAGGATGTAACATCTGCTTTTACTGTTATTTTACTTAGTTTTTGTTTGACTCGTACTCGTACTCGTACTCGCACTTGTACTTTTACTGATGTATTTTTGTCAAAGGATGTTGCCACGTTGAACATACCATACACGTGTCAGTGACAAAAAAACCATTGCTTTTTGTTTGAAGTCATATACCAATGGAATTAATTTTTATTTATGATATCAGCGTTGGGTGGAGACTTATATTAATTTTATTTAGTTATTTATTTAAGGTTCATTGCTTGAATTAACTTCTTACTCGACCCACAGCGAGCGAGTTTTCTTTAAAGATTCTTTTGGTTTAAGCGATTTTTTTTCCTTAGCCATGCTGAATTTTAGATTTTTTGATTGAAAATTTGTTTTCCATCTGGTTACATTTTCAAATTTTATATAGCATTCACATATGTAAATATACAGCTCATAGATTGCTCGATTGATTTTTCATCTCCATATTTTATGCTATTCCATATACCAAACATTTCGTATTACACCGATTGAATCGAAGGAATAGATGGTCGTTTTCGTTAGGAAATGCAACGATCGGAAAAGGTGGAAATAAATTTTTGATATGATTAGGATCGGCCCGACCCACCTCTCAGTTACTGAAAAGTGTATTATGAAATAAGAAAGGCACTGCACAAAATCATCCATGATCAAATTTTACAATACACCAAAGTACTCTACTGTTTTTCTTTCGCTCGACGATTTTGGATTACTCTTTTAAAATCTTCTCAATGCTATAGCCAATCCTCAGGTTATGGCATGGTTGTTATTATCCTTTCGAATTCAAAGATCTACTTCTATTTCTTAATATTTGCAAGTTAGATAAGGCTTTGGGATTGGATAGGATTAGTTACGAGTTTTACATAAATGCTACTCGATGCTTCCTAGAAGTAGTACTTCAAGTTTTTAAGAGAATATTTTTGCGTAATGAAGTTCCATCACCTCTTGGCAAATCGATAATTCTAGCACTGTTTTAAAATAGGTGACGAAGCTGTGTTTCTAACTATAGGGAACTTTCGGTTTTGGAAACAATATACAAAATCTCTGAAGGTTTAATTCTGGATCGAATATATAGTTGCATCGAACGAAATAATATAATTAAACAATACCAGTGAGATTTCCGACCGTTGATACAATTTTTCATTTACTACTATTCGACACAGGATTTTTCTCCCAACTCTACTCGCTGAAATATTCACTGTGCGCCAGGATATTAAAATGCAATTTAAAAAATTTTCCAACGTTATATAAATGAACGGGATGTATGCACGGGTATTTTTTTCTTTTGCCTTCTACCAGACTTAATTAGAGTTTCTCATGTGCAACCAAGAGTTGATTTTTGTCGGACGCTCCAATATATAAATAATTCTTGATTTTGATTTGAAAAAAGAGATGAAAAATTCACGAAAAAATTGTTTTAAGATAATGATATGTACAAGTACTTCATTTGAACCACACTAATTAGGAGTTAAGTTTTTGCTAAGGAGTCTATGTCTATGTAATACTGCCGCATAATTGCGGTATCCTTTACTTATAACGCCACATTTCACATCACACTAAAATTTTTGTTTAAATGTCAGTTTTACTTAATATAAGGTCCACCCTAGTGCTCTTTGTGGTTGTTGAATAACCTACAGAACTTTAAGACCATTGTCATGAAAGTAAAGTACACCTGCATACATATGAAGTACATTTTTTGTGAGCAACAATCAGATATGCAAACAAGGATACTGGCACTAGAACTCAGCTTAAAAAACCGTTTTTGGATAGTAAACACATAAAATCATAGCAGGAAATGATATATGATCTGGCATGCTCAGATATGTATTGATTTATAAGTGCGATGGGTATGTGACCCACGTACTTGCATGACTAATTTTTTTTGGAATTTTGAACTAATTTTCTTTTGAAATGCCTAACGGTCACTTTGTAAAATGGCATGGCTCCTCACATCACACGCTTATCTCTAAATGTAAAGGTCGACAGCTTAATTGCTTGTATTTGAATCAACAAATATTTATAAGTTATAAAAGTTTCCATAGGTACCATAGTTACCCTGAATCAAACGATTTCAGTATAAGTACATAAGTATATCAAATTTGATTCTTCGTCGGGTAAAAGAATATTCCAGCTGATAACAATAAAATTCTTATCTTCACAGTCGGTCGTCCTAGGAGCGAAGTCTTGGAGGGTGGCAAAAGTTGTTCTCCACCTCGGGTGGTAAATGTTTACGCGACGCCACTATTTACAGGTCAGGCTTCATAGATCATTGTGTTAACGCAAAATGCTTGTTGGACAGCAGGAAATCAGTTCAGAATAATCTCGTTGGGGTAAATATAGTAGAGCTCCAGTCGTCTGGTCAGCATACGTCTCTCCAAATTTCAATGATAATTTGGTGCAAGTTCTGAAATCCGTTCGTCATATGCGGCAGCTGTGTTATCCTTTAATCTCTTAACATCTAGACCTACTTCATTTAAATTTAATGGGAGAAATTTAACTTTGAATTAAGTGGCATTGCTTGATGTCTATGTGTTTGTTTCTAGCTATATAGCTGTAAGTATCTAAGTATCTCTGACATCAACTATAGATCCATTCTTTTGCAGCTGAGAGCAAAACCCCATACTCATATTTTTTCAAAATCGTCCAAGCTCTTTGGAGTTTGAGACAAACACGGTACGCACTATTAATTCAATTTTATTGCTATCAAGTGCCAATGCTAACAGTTGTCCCTCAGACAAATGGAGTGTTCCCCTCCTCTTTTCAATTTAACTGACATAGATAATACGAGATCAAAAAGTCTTTATATTCTTGACATACTGGTTCAAAAGGACTTGAGGTAGACAAACTATATGTTTGATGTATCAAAAGAGGCGGCCAATTAATAAATTTAGTCAAACGGTTTAAGTCATTCTTCACTCTTATTAATCTTCGAACCGTCTATTTCACCAATATTATACCCAAGTTTGAGCACTATTCGCACATTTAGCCAGGGTTTCAAAGGACAGTTTGCTAGTTAAATTTCAGAGAAAAAGAAACTGATGAACTGACTGAAATAAATCAACTGGTTCCATCATTTCAAATTTTCTTTCACAATAATTGAGCCTCCCAACAGGTCCATCTCTTATGCGTCACACCGGTGATGAGGAAAATATCGGTTTATTTAAGAAAATCAATCATGTTGCGTTTTGCTTCAAAGTCGAGTATGCAAAAACCGTCCTTTGACGTTGTGTCGTGAAAGCAGTTTTTCATTACAATCGCATAATTTCTTAGAAGATTTTAAAAAACCATTGAGAAAATGTGCGCTTAAAAATTTCTTTCATAAAAGATTTCATTAAGTTTCACCAAATTAGGTATTAAAAACTTATTTGCCTCATTTATATTGAACACGAAAATTCTCATAAATCATTTATCAATTGCATTCAGCCTAAATACCCTGTCCTACTTCTGGTCTTCTCATAAATTGCAAATGTTTTAAAACTCAGCAAAATTTATTGAATTTGAATATTTTGCAAATATTTCGCTGCAGCAGTGCAAAACAAAAAAAAAGGGAAAAGAAAAGAAAAGAAAAATGCTCGCATAATCGCTTATTTAACCCAACTTCAAACCCCCTTACGTTGTCATCGTTTTCGTCATAACTCTTCAGGCTTAGCCCAGTTTCGAATCTTTGTGCTTTGTCCTTTTCTCACAGATTTGTTTTCTTTTTCATTATTAACTTTACTTTATTTTTTTTTGTTTGTTCAAAGATATTGAACAGTGTGTGATGAAGTGGCCGAAAATTGCCCAGCATTTTTTTGATTCTGAAAAATATCCTATGATAAGAAAAGGAATTGAGATTTTGCTTTTATATCGAGCAGTCCCAAGTTGGATCAATCTGCACGGAAGGCGACAATATCGGCTTTATATTTGTCTGTATCATTTTCTTACAACGAAAACGTTTTTCTTTCGCCTAGGCCCCGCAAAACCTTGGTACGGCACTGGCTTTACATAGTTAAAACTAGAAAGGCTTGTTGAAATTTCATCAGTTTTGCATGTGCTGGTTATGTTCTAAAGAACTTCTTTGCCGAGGTGAACTTAAATTTTCAGTTTTTAAAAGTTCTCAGAATTTAGTTTTGTTTGAGCTCTGTTTTTGGCGCCTTTGATAACACGGCTCCAAACGAGCACTGATACTGGCTGGAAAACTAGTACGCAGACACTGCTATACACCGCAATGCTGTAGCGTTGAGCATCATACTTTGGCGCCCTGTCAAATTATTCGCTATTGTTCCGATGCCTTCGGCAGCAACATTAATCCAGCAATGGCAAGTTGTGCCGATTGCGTGTTTTGTATACCTGCTGGTCAGCTATATTCGTGTGATTCATAAGGCGCTTTCGATACTCTCTACACAGAATTTTATTATTTTTTAACGTAATTCCCTAACATTTTTTATATACCGATGAGCCCATCTTTTGATGTAGTATGACCCAGTGTGCACTTTGAGTTTTTTCTTCTTTTTTTTTTTTTTTTTTGGTCTTCGACAGCCACTGGTCCAAGTTGGCTTTCATCGCTTTGGTCTACTTGCGGGAAGCTTTTGGCTGATTGTCACCCCATTGCAGCCACTGCTGCTGCTGCTAACAATTGGCATCGTGCCAAAAAATAAGTACAATGCAATGCGATGCAATGAATTTGAGTTGAGCTCTGAAATTCTACTTTACGAGTTGAATGTTGCTTCAGAATTTGTCGCAATGGATACTCGTGTGAAGTGAAAAGAAGATAAAGAAAAAAAAAAAAAAAAAAAATGGAATGGAATTCCATTCGATGGGGAACGGAAGGAAAGTGCGGTATAGATTTACAACTGCGGTCGTGAATGCTTGCTTAGCTGCTACGGATATCGTAAGCATATCCTTGCACTCAGACGGACAAATGCTGTCCAAAATTTTCGGAGTTGAATTTTTGTAAATTTTGCAATACACAGTAAGATAGGTAAAAATGAAATGAAAAAATGTAATGATAAAGCACGAAACTGAATTTGAAATGTTGCTCAAAACACACAGGAAAGTGGCCATAGAGTGGGTATCGCACGTAAGTACCGAAAGGACAATGTCAGCATGTTGCTGCTGTTGAAGCATGTTGCACACACACACACATGCAACGAGAAAAACTGATTTTAATTTAAGACTCTTAAATTTTTTGTTGTAAAAAACTATAAGATATGTATGTAGTTTGAACTATCATTAAAAAAAGAAATAATTCTCATACGATGGATTCTACTCGTATATGATGTACATTTATGTTGGGTTAGAGGCTTCATGTCTAATATGGTGTTTTATTTTTGAAAAAAAAAAAATTTTTTGGTTTTTAATTTCACACATTCATTACTTAGTGTACATACAGAAGGAATTCCACCTCCGCACAAAATTTCCGAATTCAAGTACTTTGAGTTCGATCAGGGTCCATGAAGCTTTTCCATATAATAATTTATTGGAACATCATTATTTTCTCTTAAATTGACGAAACCGGAACTGAGTTTTCAAATAGAAGACCTGAAGTTATTTTATTAGATAATTGACGTACCGTTAAAAAAGTTTTAGACAAATTGCTCTTACTCAAACATTTTCACAGTAACAAGCATCATTAAATATTAAATATTCTATATAAGTCTTCAGATTCGAACATATCAGATCAATGGTACTCAAGATATAAAGCTTAAAATATAGAAAATGTATAGTTTTCAGTAAACGTATCTGATTGACTCATTATGATGAGCAAAGACAATATATTCAGAAAGTACTATGTGTTTAAATTTGAATATCTCGCGAACCATTGTTCTGTCACGTTAGAATCGTACGTTTTTATTAATTTAATTTCCTTTAGAGTTTGGGTAAACCGTTTAACAATACAAATCAATCAATGCTGATTTTTGACAAAAAAAATTATCTGATGTCAAGACCTTTTACTTAGAAAATGTTTAAGTTAGAGAAATTTTACGAATAACACTTAAAAAAAATTATTTGAATTTTGCCAAGGCTACATTCTTATAGTATCTAAAAACTCTGCTTTGTTTTCTCAATTGATTATACTCTCAAACATTTATAGATGAAAAACTTTGCTAAACTTGAGCGACTCATAAATATTCGATTTGGAAATTTTCATTTAGATAAACTTCCAGGCCCGAATTTAGAAATTTGCCGCCCTTCTTCACTGGTGAATATGAAAACAAAATTTTTAATATCGATTTGCACGAAATTTGGTATACGGGGGTCTTCGGAGTCACTGATCACGAATCCGAGGTCAGATTTGACAAAATCAAAATGGCCGATCCAAGATTGATGATGAATATGATGAATTAGGTTATTGAGTTTCCGCCAAATTGGGTCCGCCGTCTTGAACTTTAAATTTCTGACCTTGGATTCGTATTCAGCGACTCCAGAAACACCCGTATACCAAATTATGTGCTCATCGGTTGATTCCTTAACAATACGTCCGCCATTTTGAATTTGAAAATTTTTTAAATATAGCCTGAGATTCGTAATCGGTGACCCTAAAAACTGCTGTATAAGTAATTTGGTACCAATCGGTTGATTTTTAAAAAATACCTCCACCATCTTGGAACGACAAATTTTTATTTTGTCAGATCTGACCTCGGATTCGTGATCAGTGACCCCCAAGACCCCCGTATACCAATTAACAAAGATCTACAAAAGATTTCAATAATTGGCAACTGAAATCCATAAGTTAAACCAGTATGTTAGGTACCCACTTGTATATAAATGCTTTCTAGCTAACATCGTATGGAGTTCCTCAAAAGCTTCTTTCAAAATTGATGAATATAAGACGGAGAGTGATCGCTATTTCATCGACTACTCAAGTATAATCCTTAGACACTTAACATGATCACGCAAAATTTTTGGACGCGAATGGCTCCTTGTTCCTTTCACATCGCCGGTGGTTCTTTGTTGCTTAGATAACATCCCCAGAGAATATCAGAGCTTTGATCGGAGATAGTGAGCTGTTTAGATTTTTGGATTCTTTATCTACCAACTTCAGAAATCTAATAAAATTTTAAAGAATTAGAAAAATTAAAAATTTGAGATCAAATTTATACAGATCCTGAAATTTCGACTTTGACATGAAATTTCGGATTTGGTTGGATCAATCTCGGTCACTTGGCAATCCAGAACTTATAAGGTCAGTTTTTTCTCACCAACTTGGCAAATTTTAGAATATTTCAGAACCACCAAACTACATACGCTCTAAAAACATTCTAACAAGATAAATATTTTTTTTCTTTTCATAAAGACAGAATTCTTCTCATTGGGGCCTTATTTTTAAAGCTGTCTAAAATTCCAACAACCCGAAAAAATTGCAATTCAGGAACGCTTCAGATTTTATTTCATTAAATATTGTAATACATAATTTTTAACAATTTTTTTTTTTATTGGAATTTTTTTTTTTTTTTCTTTTTGCTGAAGGTACAAGAATTCAAATTGCCTAAGCTCTATGTCATGTTAACGAGTTATTGGTTACTTAAAAATAGTATGCACTAATAGGCGATTTTTATCATAACAACTGCAATTAAGGGAGCTTTTTTTGTGAATGATTAATGCAAAAGTCTTTATTTAATACTCAGCACGTATACCATTACGCTGGGAAAGCACCGACTCTGGATTTTTAAGTTCCATAGCAAGTTTATAGCCAAGTTCCGGGCGACGATCTCGACCCTCAGCCATAGATTTTACTTCATTGGAATGTACGAGAACACCATCACTACTGACCACTTTTTCCTTGGTATTTTCAATATCATGAAAGTCTGTACCACGGCAACAATCATCAATTAGTATGGTGCGATAGCCAACCGATAGAGCATCGACAGCAGTGGCGCCTGTTTGTCAAAGAATGTAAAAAAATTTAGTTAAAAAAAAATTTTGTGAATTGAATTTTTAAAACACTTGCCGACACACACATCATAAGCTAAGCCACATACATAGATATCTGTTGTACCCTTCATCTTTAGCTGAGCATTTAAAGTTGTGTCCGATAGTTTCTTATTGTCCCAGAATACTGAGTAAGAGTCTACCTCAGGATTAGTACCTTTATAGACTTTAACGCCGCTATCAACAACCTGATTAAAAGAATAGGGTGTCTCAAAATTCAGTATAAAAATAGAAAAAAAAATAGCGATGGGCTCAATCCATAATTAACTGCGAGTTATAGAATTGTCAAGATTTTTCAAAAATATTTTTTCAACTTTTTCAACCTCATTCAACTTTTTTTTCTGAACCCTTTTTTCGAACTTTTCAACCTCAAAACCAAAAACCGATCTTTGGTCGATCTCCTGGTACTGGAATTTTATGAGATACTTTCCGAAAGATATTCTAAGGTTCTATAGGAGTTCAGTCAATATATATAAGTAGTTTAACCATTTTTACCCCAATTTAAACAATTTTGCACCGGTTTTATAAAACAGAAATGCTTAGCCAACAGTAAACTGAGCACTGTTTCATAAAAGTTCATTAATCCACAAACAATTTTTGGGTAAATGGTATTTAAAACACTTTTTCAAGCATATTCAATTCCCAATTCACTTAACACCTCTATTCATATTGACCTCTATGAGCATTTATTTCGAAATAAAATTTACCTTCAAATCCTTATGCAGTTCAGCACCCCAAGAGTCCTGCACACAGTGACGCGGCCATAAACGCTGCTTCATTGGCGGTGGACCACCAAATATTACAGTATCGAAAACTTGTGCCGATTCAGCATCAATCTAAATATTGAGATAAAATAAAATTTTGTAAAATGCTCATATATTGTATATTCATTGTATTAAAATTACGCACCGGTGACGATTCATCCATTGGACGCATTTTGACGTTATCAATAAATGATACATGATCACTTGGATGCCAATCCAAAGAATAAAATACGGCATCAAAATCAACTGTATCCAGTAAATTATTTATTGGTTCCAGAATCTACAGCAAACAAAAAAAAATAAGGAATATCAAAGTTAATTTTTAAGTGGACTTGGCTTATGATACAAAAAATGACAGTCGCTTACTATAAACAAGGAAGTTTATGTCCTACTTAGCTCTTAAGATTTTACGGAAGATACTTAAGTGAATTTCCGTTTTTTGCGTTGCTTTTGCGTTGACAATAAAGCAAAGATTCAATGTTGTTATTTTAAATTTATACCCTACTACAGAGTAATCAAAATACTCCACTAGATAATCGCCTGAAAAATTCCATCAAACTTTTATTAAGGTTTCTGATGAAAAATAATCCAAAATTTTGGCAATTTCGAAAGGATTTTGATAATCATAAACGTCCATCTCGAGCCATGGTTAAAAAAAACATTAATCATGTGATAGCTCCCTCGGGATTTTTTTTTTTTTTGTGAACATGTGCCAATGACCCCAAAAGCATTCTAGAGAAATCTATCTTAAGTCTTGTGCTATCAGCTGGCCTCAACAAGCACATATGACAAACATCTAGGAATAAAATCAAGAAGACTGCAACAAGACCAAGAAATCTAGGAACGCCGAAGACTAAGAAAATAGTAGAATCAGCTTCAATACCTTCGTGACAGAAACAATAACAAAATAAAACCATGGGCCAAACACTGTGGAAGGCTTAGAAACACCAATGAACCTGTTGGGCTGTACAAGATACTAGCTAAAGATGCTTGTGTTCCAGACCTTCGTACGATAAAACGTACACAAAGTACAGTCAAGAATCATAAGAATTATAGTTGAACACCCACTTCCTCGGTTCTTTATTGGAGGAAAGTATTCTGGATCAGACAGATGCACACACACCCCCGTCATCAGAGAACAAAAAAGATCTCTTCGAATGCTGATAAAGTGCGCCATAAAGTCGCTAAAGCCCTACAAATCACCGGGGCCACACAGCATATACCAAATTATGCTGCGTGAGCCGGGTGTACTATAATATCCTGGCTATATATGAATTGCTAAATGAGCCTATTACAAAAAAATGGCAAGAGGTAAAAGTGGAAAGCTTAGCCAAATAACTCCGAAGAGGCTTGTCGATGTACATGTTAGGAACACACATTATTTCGAGAATTTCAGCAATACACAGCACGTCAAACGTAAAGGTAGTCGCGTTGACACAGCAATGCATGAGATGGTTGACACAAAAGAGAAAGCTCTTACCCATAAAGATTAGATAGATATAGAGAGACAGTTTAATAATATGAAGATTGGTGTAGTAAATATTGGTTCCAAGGACAGAAAAAGTCAATCAAGGCTGTTCTGATACCGTTTCGGATTTGATTCAGAAACGGAATTGATATCCGAAACTCATTTCTGAACCATATAAAAAAGGGAATTCCGTCAAATTATCGGAAATATAGCAGCTCAAGTTTGAAGTTAAAAATAATTGATAGAAACATTAGATTTAGAAGAGCTATTCACATTCAACTTTGGACTTCACTTCCAATTCATAACAGGCCTGAATGCATTTAAAATTCTTTATTAGTCATGAATTGAGTGTCCAGAGGAATACATTAAGAGAAGTCATATCCCCTCGTTGTGGAATAAATCACATCTTGACTTTGATGAGCGCCAAAGTGTACAGAATGTACAGAACACGAGTTGGCGTTCTCTGAACTGTAAAATTTGGCTACAAAAAACGGTTTCGATGTCAACCCAAATAAAATAGAGCTCGTTCTTTTCAAGCGAAGATACAAAATCACCAACTTCATTATTTACAAATTGAATGAAACGACTTTCAAATGAAGGTGGCATTTTGGACTCTCAACTTCTTTAGATAAACAATGATGGAGAATGCAATGAATGCTTTGTGTGTTTTTAAGGGCCCGTTCGAAAAAAACTGGGATCTACGAGCGCACATTATCCACTGGTTGTATCCAGCGTTCATACAACACTTACCTACGAAGGCTTAGTATGGTGGGAAGTAGCTCTCACCATTCTAAAGAAAGTCTAAGGACGAACCTGCTTCGGAACAACAGATTCATATTTCAAGCTGATCTTCAAAAAACATTATTTGACTTTTCATACCTACTCGACTTATCCAACACTTCCCACTCTAACACGAAACGAAACACCATAAACTTCAAACATCACGTACACAGATCTGCAATTTTTACTTTTTATTTTACCTTTGTGTAACTAGCTAGCTGTACTATACTATTAAAATTTCATTCGGCATCTTAAAGTCGAATTTGTTCGAATGAAGTTCATTATCAGAAATTTCTCACTCACCTCATGTCCTTGTTGTTGTGCACTACAATTGCTGATATCCAGGGAACCACTTATAAAATCATTCTGAACATCAACAATCAAGAAGGCATTCACTGGGCGCACAATCTGCAAGTAGTAAATAAAACAGTAAGAGGTTCAAAATCAAAATGGAAAGAGTAGTAGAGTATTGTAACAGGAAATGGTGTGGACAAGCGGAACACTTCATTTTATGCCTTTGATGATTGTCTGATGGAATAAAAATGTTAAAGTTTGGTATGAAAAAAAAAAAAAAAAAGATTCTGACATTTCAGGAATAATTGCTAGAAAGGTCAATACCAAAGGGAATGTTATTTTTGCAAGAAATTGTATCTTTGGAAGGGTAAAAAATTAAATAAAGGACAGGATGATGGTTCAATTTTTCGCTAATTTTATTTGCTTAATATCTTCAAATACCAAGTCAAAGACGATTTATTTTGTAATAGCTGATGTGTAAAGTATATCGGGTAATATTCACATACGGCAGATCTTGGAAAATGATGCCAAGCTACAGCAGCGGAGGACCTTAATAGCTATCAAAATCAATGTATATGTTCTTTACAATTCCTTCTTTTACGCCTTTCTTAAGACTTTTAAAGCACCTCCTAGACCAAAAACGCATAGCTCGAAGCTCTTGCAGCTCTTACTACAATAACAAAAAATATTAAGTTCTTTTCGTTAATCGAGTGAACTCATTTTGGCCCATTAATGTCGTTCATTTCATACGGAAATATCAAAAGAGATACGCAATTAAAAAAAAATTCGCTTATAATTTTGTTTGGTTTTGATACAACGTGCGACATAGCTGACGTTCAATGCCACCTTAAGAATTTAAGGACTAAATACAACAAAACACAGCAAACTGTCAACTGTTTTTTTTACCTGTCAATCTACCATAAATCGTTTAAGTTAAGCATCAGCTCAATAAGTGGTGGTGCAAATGCATACATTTTACATACATATGGTATGTACGAGTATGTGTCAACTTTATGTGCCAGAAGCAGAAACAGAAAAAGCCACACAGGCAGGTGCTAAAGCAATTTCCGGCTTAAAGTTATTACTTTTAACATTTGCATAAATGTTGACATGAAACAGTCCTTAAGCATGCGGACGGATACAGACAAACATACGAATGCATGAACTTTTAAATTTGCAAATGGCAGTTTGCATGTGGAAAACTTAAACAATTTTGTGCAATTCAAAGTTATTCCTTTTTTTTTTTTGTTTATTGGCATTTTTATTAATCGGAAATGTATAAATCATTCAACAAAATACAATTTGAGGGTTTAACTGAAGTGATAAATTTCTACATTGACCTTACAACATTATTATATTATGTATCTTCAATGATTCGGTACAATTGCCACAAAGTTGAATTTTGATTTAATTTACGGAAATTTTGGGAATGTAATTGCTTAGGAGTCGTTTCATATGGTCCGTTACTGTAGTAGACCGAATTATTGAGATTTACAGGACTTAGTCAGACTTAGCCTACAAAACAAAAGTTTGGACTAAATCTGCCGAAATCTTGTGTACCAAAAATCAAAATCATCAAAATTTTCACCAGCCTTTCCGATTTCTTTAAAAATAATTTTTTTTTTGTTACTTTCGCAAGCAAAATTGTTCGCCAATCAAAAATTAAATTCGCCAGCTATGGCACTATAGTGTTTGCAAAATATTTAAGTGATGAAATATAGGATTATACTCGAACTTATTGGGTTCTTGAATGGCACCTATTCGTTTTTTGTTTGGACGAATATGGTTTATTTTTCATAACGCCTAAGGAATCTCTTAGAGGTAACCATTAGACCGGTTCAAAAAAAACAAAGTCTTTGAAATTTAGAGGCACCGGCAGTTTCCTATTCCCATAAGTGTCCCGAGTGGTATGTGTAACCAATTTTTTTCTAAATATTGCGCTCCTGATTAGCGATTTCCATATTACTCTTGAAACTTTCGCATAAAAAAAAAATTCACCAACAACCTAAAAACGATGGTGGTTATCGCTGAGGTGAACTTTTTTTTTTTAATTCAGTCTCACATTCGGAGTAGTTTTGAATGGGGAATTCGAATTTCTCATTATTTTTTAATTATGTTGTTGTCTTCAGTGGTAAAAACTGAAAATAATCATGAAATTTTGTCAAAAATTGAGATTTTTTTATTTAAAATGAAAAATCAGGTCTAAATTTGTGGATTTTTTTTGCTTTTATTATTTTCAATAATTAATTTTTTCCTCCTCTATCTGATGGTGTTAACTGCAAATTTTTATTATTTTTGTACTTAAAAATATAAACATAAATATAATTGAACAAAGGATTTTTTTCATATTGAAGCTATTGAATATAAATTATAATGTGGAAATATGACCTTCAAAATTTAATAAATTGAGCCATCCAATGCCTATGATTGCATCCACACACATTCATAGACATAGATAGGACTGCGAAAAAAAAGGGTATTGGAAATAAAAATATTTTTATAAAAGTAAAAAAAAAATCGGTTTATACATTCCTTCTCAAAAATAAAGAAAACTACATTGTACAAATTATTTAGTTTTGCTGACCGAAAAAAAAGAACAATTTTTTCGAAAAAAATTTTCGCATTTTAACAATTGTTTTGTCTCTTTGGAAGGCCTTTAATTACTCACTTTCAACTTGGTAACCCTGCTAGTAATAAAGAGATCAGCGCTATAAGTCGTACCTTTTCAAGGTCATACGATTTTTTTGTCAACAATGAAATGTACATACTTCATTTTAAAGATCATTTTTAGAACTACAAAAGGCAAAATAGAAATAGGTCAAATATTCTACCAAAATAGTGCTTCTGGTCAATATATTGTCTGAAACTAACAAAAACATAATAATATAATAAAATATAATAATAATAACAAATCGGACATATTTTAAGCTTTGAAGCATCCCGCATAAAAATTCGAATGATGAATTTTTTAAAATATAGATCTTCGCAAGGTCTTTCAAGCGACAGACACAGGCCCAGATTTACCTTACAGGCACACTAGGCCAGTGCCTAAGGCGGCAAGTATTTAGGGGCGTCAAATATTGGGAACTTTGAAAATTTTTTTAAGTGTGATAATGCATTGGTGATGGTGAGAGTTACACAGGGGCGAAAAAGTGCGAATACTTGCAATGGTCACCCCCTAAACTACCTAAAAAACGGCCTAAGGGCGGCAAATTTCTAAATCCGGGCCTAGATATACATATGTATATGTATTTAATTGTTGATAGGTACGTAGTTTGACTTTCCCAAAGTTCAGAATATATTTTTCAAAAAGGTATTATGTTGACAAAATCCGGCACTATCTAAAATATCGTTTCAACTGAATCTAATTATAATTATTAGTAGCTCGATTACGGGGACAGTGATATAAACTTTATCATTTCGTTTTTTGAATAAAAATTTTATTACTGAAAAAATACATCACAAATCAGTTATGTACCTACATATTCGACCTTTTCCGAAATCAGCAAATTGGTTAGTAAAAAATTTGGTTTTCGTGCCTTAATAAATGAATATCTTCATAATTTTCAAAATTTATTTTTTTATTTTTAGGGCGGCATTTACCGCACTATGCCACCCTCATTTCGAATGAAATCGAAAATGTTTAGTGAAATTCTGTCAAAATATTAAGTCAAGCCATATGAAACAACTCAAGTGCAATTCTATGTCATGCAGGGCGCAATTGCTCATGACAAATTTTTCATGCCAAACGGAAATTAGAAATTCACAGGATATTAAAGTTTACATTTATTGATTTGTTTTTTGAGTAAAAAGTTAAAAAAAAATAATAAAAAAAACATGTTTTCAAAAGGTACAAGTTTTCAACCTCTAGCCTCAGGCTAGAGGGAGTGGAAAGTTTTGAAATTTTAGGGAGAGGCGAATTTTAGAAAAAATACTATTTAAAACTCGTTACTGCAAATTATTCCAAAGGGTACTCTACCTTTTGTTTTAGATACTCATTTATTACTACAAGTTGATGAAAATAATTTGTTCTTTTAGCACTCCTATAGCTTAATTACTTTTATGATTTCGATTTGAGAACTTCACTCTTAATGGAAAATTGATTTCAGACTAACGTTCGCTTTCACACTCATAATTTCAATTTTTTTCATTAGGTTTTCATTTGTTTTGCAAAAAAAATTAATCAATTTGTATGCTAAATTTTGTTTTGTTTAATTTTCTTAATGTAGCCAACATTCGATCCACTCTCATTCGCAAATATTTCATGCCCACCCACCATTGAGTTGTTGCGCCTCCCTTCTTGCAATGCAATTTTTCTTCCTTTGATGCATGAAGCGAACTAAACGAATGTCACAGTTCTGTGACAGTTTTTACAAGCATTACATTGGAAATAAAGTCACAGCATGATGGGGTAGTAAGTGAAAATTGTTAAAACTCATAATGTTCACACTTTTACTTACAAATACATTAGGGTGGTTTGCAATACATGTTCCGATTTTTGTTGCTCAGGCTCAAAAATATATCCCATGTGGCTCTTGTATCAAAATTTTATCAGAACTGGACTGGGGATGGGAAGGCGTGTCAGTGAGGTCGATTTTTATGATTTTTGTGCTATGGGAAGAAACAGTTCTTCACAGTATATATGAAATGACTTTTTTATGATATTGCGTTCCCGATCTTTTCAGCTGTATTTATTGAAGCAGGCGTTCTCATGCCTCTACTTTTGAAAAGGCATTCTAGTAGCACATTACAAAAGCCATCATATATCAATTCTCGGAGAAGACCTTATTAAAGCTGCTTACGCAAGCAGTTATGATGTCATATGCATTGATGGATTTAGCAGGCCTTCTCTCTCAATTGCTTACTAGGCAATTATACAACGGCATTGATAACATGTCATTATCAACATGACGCAAATTCAATTATTCGCCAACAGCGGTATGAGTGTAAAGATAAAATAGTCTGGCAACTTTGCAGTGAAAAATATTTTATTATTAAACATTGATATGTAAAGGTATCGCTATTGGAGTGCACCTTATTTCAAATGTAAGTGTTTTCGAAAAAATTTTCTTTTAGAATAATAAAACTTATTTAATGTTTTTATCTAAATTGAAGTTGCCATACTAACTGGCTTAATATCTTAAACGCATTCCATTGAAAGATACCTAATAAGGTTTTTAAAGCCCATTTATTACTGCCATACAGCTCACTCATGATGACAAATTCATTATGATCGCTTCCATACGAGTAGTACACAAAATATCAAGTTTTTGCCTACATGGATATGGATTTAGCTAATTTTAGTTGTATTATACCATATAAAAAATTATCCCCCACATTAACTCTTATAATGATGACTGCAATAAGTCTCTTAATTAAAGTTAAGAAGTTTTTTTTCTTTGCATATACTTAGGATGTGCCACACCAATTGATACATTTTTGCTCGATTTTAGTTCAGTCACTATTCCACAATAATTTTATTAGGATTTTCGACTGTGTAATTCTTGAAATTCCGTGAATTTGATCCTTTGTTTTTTTTTTTGCTATTATTTTTGTAAGCATTGCTAAGCATTTATTTTCTAACTTACCGTTTTAATCCAACGATTCCAACAGAATTTAAACTCTTCCCTATCAATGTAACCATCGCCATTGCTATCGAATACACCAAAAATATCCTCCAAGCGTTCAGCTGGTACATCGTAGATGTGTCCCTTGTCATTTCGGAAGAGTGCACGACAAATCAATGAAAATTCACTAAAGTTGAGGCGGTCATCACTAGAAATAAAAAATTCATAAAATTTTTTTTTTTAATTAAATTAAATTAGGGGTAAAAAGGGGCGGGCCATACAAATTGTCATATAATTTATATACTAAAACTTTTGTGTAAATAAAACTTAACTTATCAGTAAGTTTTTATTTATTATAACGATAGGTTTTAAGTATTTGATGATAACTGCCAATCTATCAACCTATGTTAAGAAATATATTAACTGGTGTAAAAAAGAAATCCGACCGCAAAATTGGTCTGGTATCTATATTAAAATTTCTTACTCTAACTGAAAAATGTTGAATATTTAACATTGTGTTAGCAAATAAAACCCAACATTGAATAATAGCACATCATTTGAAAGGATATAAATAGTGCTTTCTTAAAGCATTAATAAAAAAGTATGTTATTAATACATATTTTGAAAAAAAAGTTGGTCAGAAATTTAGAAAAACGTCATGTCTCGAAAACTATAGCACAGATTTCAAAATATATATGTACATATAAAGGGTGTTTTGTTTAGAGGCATAGAACTTTGAAATGGAATAAAACAAAGATGAATTTTTTAAATGGACATGAAATTTACTTTATTCGAAAGATAATTTTCTGGCATTATAATTTAAATATGACTTTTGGCATTTGACCGCCACGGCTAGCTCGGACGTAGTTTAATCTGGAGGTCCAATTTTCGAGGTATATCGCGAATTACGCGAGTAATGTTGGCGTCCAAGTGTTGAATCGTAGTTGGCTTATCGACGAAGACTTTTGACTTCACATAACCCCAAAAAAAAAATTAATGTGTGATATCATAAGATCTAGGCGGCCTTCTTGACTTCATAATTGCAAAAATCATGTGAATTTTGAGTGAAAATAAAGTTGAAATTTTAGTGGCTATAATAAATTTGCACAATTTGGAAGCGTTGTTCAGGCGTCAGTCTATTCATGTTGAAATGACAAACCAAGCTAACCATAAATCACTTGACAGCTGACAAAATGGCCGCCAGTTATAAAAGTGTAGCCAACTTAAAATTATTTACCTCTAAAAAAAACATCCTTTATTTACCAATATTATACATATCTTATTAAATTATCTTTCATATGATATCCATTAAGTTGTTTATTTTGAAAATTGTGAATTTTTTTTTTAAATTTTTTTTCCTGTAATTTTGCATGGGACTTAAAAATAATTGTCACAAAATTTAAGCTTCCTAGCTCAAACCTGTGAACGGCGTGTACAGAGTTTACAGGTGTGTCCGATTTCGTTGAAATTTTACGAAAAAACCGACTTACTAAAATTTCAACGAAATCGAACACAAATTCTGTCAGCGCCGTTTCCAGATCTAAGCTAGGTAGCTCAAATTTTGAGACAATTATTTTAAAGTCCCTTGCAAAATTATAAGCAAAATAAAAATAAAAAACAACTTTCAAAATAAACACACTTTGAAAATCGATTCAGGGGTTCCCAACTTGTAATGATCTGAAATTCCGATGTCTCTATCTCTGAAACTAGATGCGTCTTCAATTTTTGATTCTATTTCGTTATCAGTATTAAAAGCCTTGTAAGAAATTAATAGTTTAAGTCAGAGAAATAAGCAGAGGAGCTCCTAAAACGTATGCTCTGATTTTTTCACATCATATCAATTTGTGGTCGTTTTGAGGGGTGGGCCCACGTTTTTTCGATTTCAAAAAGAGTTAAACTATGTTATGGCATCCCAAACTACATATCATTTACAAAAAAAAAAATCGGATATACCCCATCTTATGAATTAAATTGCTTTTCGGCCGACCAGTGATAGCTAATGAAAAATTGCAGTTTATTAAAATTTTGCTTTGCATATCATATTTTTTTCGATAAAAACTGGGCCGCGCGTCATGCTTTTTTCGTCCGAGCACGCTATGTTCAACTCAATCGTAATCCCAGGAAAATTAATAGAAAATAATAAAAAAACAGAATTCTATAGATTCATGATACCATAAGTTTTTGTTCAACATCTTTTTTTCTTGTGATGAAAAACGAGTTTCAGGACGTTTCTCTAAAATTCGTCATAGTTTTTTAAAGTAATATTTACACGCATCAAAAGAACAATTCTTCACTTCCATAAATTTCCAGAGAGGGATAACAAGAAGTGCGTTAGTGAAGTGCGTAAATGACAAGCAAATAAAGACGGCGGCATCTAATGAATGTATGAATTATTACTCGGCACTCGCTGAGTTTTCACAAAGTGACGAGTTTTAGAAAACCTGCCGAGCGCTGAAGCTTGTCATTTACTCATTTTTTGCTTTCCCACTCTGAAAACTTATGGAGGTGTTGCTGCTTTTGATTCATGTAAATTTTATTTTAAAAAAATGTTTTCGTATTTCCCGCACTTTAAACTAATTTTTATCACGAAAAAAGCTTTTTGAGCAAAAACTGATGGCATAATCGCAAAGCACAAATCAAAATCTATTTAGTACATTTTTTTTATTATTTTTCTTGCCACTTCTTGGCGATTACGAGCGAGTTGAACATATGTTGCTCGAGCGAAAAAAGTGCAACTGCGCCAGTTACAATTTTTGATATACTTTTTTAGAAAGAAAACTGATTTTCTTATAGTTCTGGCTCATTACTAGTTTTATATTAACTTTTTTTATCAATTAGTCTGGACGGCGTAATTTTTTTTGTACGACACTACAGCTCCATAAATTTATATTTACTCAAAAATTTAGCGCAAATACTATTTGGGAACTTTAACAGCTTGTGAGATTAAATAATTTTAGCTCATTTAATCGTATAAACAGAGTTATGAAAATAAAATTTTTCGTTTTCAGTTTAATATCCTTTAAAACTTTAAATGGCGTTTTTCTTAACAGAAAATCTTATCAAATTTATGTAGCTATTCATATTCAACATTGTTCCACAATTTTTTTTTTTTTTTTTTTTTCAAAAAAAATCCCCAACTTACCCGTCTTTATCGAATGCCGTAAAACAAGCGTCCATTGCTGAACCGTTCGGATCGTCGATGACAATTGGCGGCGTTGGTGAGTCCATGCCTCTTTAAAATGCTTTTGAAGTGCAACGAATTTCAATGCCGAAGGGAGCTTGTTGATTTTTTTTTTTTTTTTTTTGTTCGCTTTATTATCCTGCAAGCACAAAAGAAACATGGTAAGAAATCGTTAGTTTCAACCTATGTCAAATTTCAATTTAATGTATGTATGTATGTTTGTATGTGTGACTAAAAAGCAGCAGTAGATACCCACTAAATACGGCAGGATATGCGACAACTCTACTGCTGCTGCTGCTGGTGCTGGTGCTAGTGAAAACGCAAGTGTAAAACCTCAAAGTACGTGAAACCGTCTTTTACGAGCGAATTTTTAGTAGATTGCTGTTGTTGTTGTTGTTGCAGCGTTTAGAAATCGCGGCATTGCAGCTGACGTTCTAAGGTCGATGACGAACTGAATGAATTTGAATCGAGTCGACTTGATCCGACAAACTTAATAGATTGACGATACGTTATATTGTACACTAATTTTTGTAGATATATTTTTCGCTTCAATGATTTATCGATATAACAAAATAACGATTACATCGCAATTGTAAAAAAAGCAAAGCCAACAACAAAAACAATAAGATTTCCGTTGCTATAGTGAGGAACGATTACCGCATGCCAGCTCCAAGCTTCAGTTGGTAGACACACAAAAAAATAGATTTGTTTAAATAATAAGTTGATTTTTTAAAAAATCGTGGACGCTTTTTGAATCAAAAAAATGAAAATTTTAAAATTAAAATAAAAAAGTTTTCAAAAAAAGTGTAACTTCAGAAACCTACTGGTTTCCGAGACTTTTTTAAAAATCTTGCCAACTCCAGCGCAACACTTTTTCCAGTGTATATGCCGTCATTCAAAGGTGGGTGGAGTGGCTTCACTTTACATCACACTTCGATTACAAATGTGAACTCATTCGCACACCTACAATTCGTTCGAGTTATTTTTATATTTTTTTTTAATTCTTTTATTTTTATTTCTTTTTAATGCATGTTACAAATGAGTTTTAGCTATAAAGGGTGATTCAATTGCAGGTTACATGTATCTCCGCCCGCATCCAAATGTTAGAATGGTATTGAGTAAGGGTATGATTGGGGTTATAAAAAAAAATATGAGACAAGAAAACTTCCTCTATAACAATTTATTTTTACTTTGTGGGTGTATACAAAATAATAAAACCCCTTAGTAGTTCATTTGGTCACGCGGTTTACCTGTATAATTTATTCAGTTTATATTAAATATATTTTAGATTTAAAGCTTAGGCAAGATATTATTAAAAATACTTCTAGTGGCCTATTTTATGAAAAATGTATTAATTTTTCTAAAAGTTTGTTATAGGAGTAAAACTTCGAAGTATTAGAGCAAAGCAACTTTTTATTTTAATAACATCACATCAGTATGCTAAATTGAAGACAATGTTTTGAGAATGTTTTGAAAAAAATGTATACATATTAACATAATAGAATGGTAATGAAAAAAGCCAGACCTGGAGTGTACTGGTGCTTTTAAAATGAGATATTGCACTAGTCTACAAAATTTAGATCTCAAGAGATTTATTTATTCCGCAGTCGAATTAAAATATATCCTGTTGAGCTAATTTTTACTACATTTATAGTATTCTTTTCAACATGACACCTGAAAAGTTCTTATCTTCAAGGCCGATATTTCCACTATTCCTGAACAAAAAGAGTATTTAAATGATCATGGTAATTTTTTTTTCAAACTAAATAAAACGACTATGGATGTACATATAAATTTTTTACATCCCACTTCCTACATATTACCTTTGGGCCTTAGCAACATAACAGGGAAATCGAGATTGAATTTCGTTTATTTGATTTAATTTTTTTGACTTATTGGCTTGTTTTATTTATAACTAGCAGGCCTGGCAGGCGCTGTTCTGCCCTTACCCGTCGATGGCTCGATGTGTTTAATTTGGTTGTATAAGAAAATCTGAACAGAAGAGGTCGCCTAGTTTTTCATTGAAGATTTCTTTTTCGCCTAAATTTTATATATGAACCAAGTTTCGTTAATCTGCGTCAAATTGTTGATAAGATATGATGAAGTTAATTCTTCCTTTTTATGAGAGGGCGTGGCATTGCCCATTTTTTTCAAACCAAATAAAGCTAAAAACCTTTTACAAACTATATGTGCTATACTAAATCTTTCGGTGATAGGTTGATCGGCTAAGGAGTCCATAAGTAACACATATACAGACACACACACACATAGAATTTTATAAAATTTTTCAGGATAATAGTTTAAAATATAAAAAAATTTTAAAAAGTCAATATATGTTAAAAACTGTATTTACAGGGTGTTCCATTTTAACTTACACAGCTGAATAATTTAAAAAATTGCAAGTCATTCAAAAAATGTTTCAAATAAAAGTTGGTGGGTATCAAAGAGCTGATCCAGCCATGACCTTAACCATGACCTTGACCTACATTTTCAAGATTATTTAGTTTATTTTTCAAATGGAAACCCCTATTTTTGACCTCGGATTCCGAAAGAGCACAAAATTCTACGTAAAGATAGGTATTCATGTTAGAGGTCAAAGGGACCCCTGAAGGTCATTTCAAGGTCGAATTCCCGCTTTGTTGCAGAAAAGCTGCAGCCAGTTAAGGCAAGATTGTGCAGCGGTCCAGCCAATAATTACTAGCTTTTCTGCACCAAGCAGGAATTGGACCTTGAAATTACCTTCAGGGGTCACTTTGACCTCTAACTTGACTTTTGACTTATTCAGCTGTGTAAGTTAAAATGGAACACCCTCTATTTACATAAATACCGTGCTTGTTTTTTTTCTTTTGAGGCCCAAGCATAATATAGGAAGGCAAAATATTTAATTTGGAGAATAAGGACACTACTAAACGAACATATGAAGGCCAGGATAAGACTGGATTTTTTTTAACATTTTCAAGCAAAAAAGAAATACTTTCTATTGTGATTAAAAGAGTGAAAAATAAAATAAAAAAATAAAAAATAAAGTCATGACACTGTTCACACGCTAGTATATTTTAGGGTACACGCCGACAGCGTCGGATAAAGCCTGGGGGGGACTAAAAACTTACAACGAGCTCCTCATAGTGTACTTTTGTGGTGTATATGACGGTATGACCAAGAAAAAAAACCCCTAATTTTCCGCTTCACACATTTGGGGAGATCTCCTTGAGTTCGGGGCTCGAGGCTAAAGGCTCCCACAGTCCTACTTCAATCCAATGCTGTCCGCTGAACACACAAATTCATGGACAGTCCTTACTATTCTCAGCCAAGGTGAATGGCACCAAAGAAAATTTTATTGACTTAACAGTGGGCAGCAAAATCAATAGAGGCGATTCTGTCATGCACTCAAATTATAGGTTGTGGTGGATCGAAATTGGGCAACAGTGAGATAACTTGTGCGTTGCTCATTTGAGGCAGAGCTACCCAAAAAAAAAAAATTATCAGCGATGAAGAACTTTTGTTTTCATTACTAAACCATGCCAATAAAGATGATATATAACTATAAAACAGCACCCGCTCCGTTAAGTCAAATTTATATATTTCTGGCTCGTATACCTTAAATTGAAATATGTGTGTACCAAAAACGTTAAATTAACCTAAGCAAACAGTAGTTTGCAAATAAAAGTGTACGTAAAATAACACTCTACTATAAAATAATAATAATCATAAAAGCAGCAGGTACCAGGGAGTTCAATACCGCATCTTTTTTCAATACCGGAATTGATATTCTGAAGGCCAAAATTCTTATATATTTTTGGATTTTTGGAAAATATTTGATTATAAAATTTAATAAAATAATATCCTAATTTTTTTTTTATAGAATGATACATTGAAAATACTACATAACAAAATATTAATTAAAGTGGAACTTCAATTGCTCTATGAGGGTTTTTTAAGGTTTGTTTCGTCGGAATATGAACCATCCACACTTGCAGAAAACTCATCTGAATAAATCGAACGATACTCTCTTATCCTCTGTCGAAACTATACTGCAGTGGTAAAGTGGAACTTTAACAAATTCTTTCAAACTTCTTTAATAACTTAGAATTTAAGATACCACATAAAATTTATTTTGTCATAATGGGCCTAAATCTCTCATTGCCACATTTTTATGGACGTGCGTGTCTAACTGAGTGTATATTTTCCTTGTTATTCATTTGCATTTCTAAGAAAAGCAAATCCTACGTATCCGAAACAAAAATCCCGGAACTGAGCGGAAGTAAAATCCCTTAGTTGAACTCCCTAGCAGATACGTAAATTACCACCTAGTAGCAGCAGTAGCTGCGTCAAGTACAGTCAACAAAAATGAAGGCGGAAACTTTCGCTACTCGAACAATCAAAAGCGTCAAAATGTCAAAGTTGAATTGAGTTGACTTTACTGGGAAAATGTTGTTTTCTGTTAACTTGATATTTCGTTTAAAGCAAGTTATCCCTTCAACTTTTTCAACTACTGCTGCCGTTTCCTTTAAGGCTGCTTGCTGCTTAACGTTCTAAGTAAATTTAACTTTTCTATTTGCAATTTAACTAATGTTCCCAAAGAAAAACAAAAAAAAAAAAAAAACAAAAAACTAAATAAAGTAGTAAAAGAAATAACAATAAAACTTTTCACATTTTTGACAGTTAGTTGCTGGAACTTTTTTTTTTTTTTTTTTGATATTTTTCATGCTGATATCACTGCAGCGTTTACTCCTTGCTATTTTATATAATTCAGCAGTTAAATTCGTCGATCAAATGCGGCAAAGGAATTGTTAGTGAACTCAGTTTGGTTTTTGTTTATTTGCTATTTTTATCACTTGTTAGTATCTCAAAAATTTGTTTGGCATTTTCGCACTGTTGTTTGTTGTTGATGTTTTCATAGTGAAATTTGCGCTAAAAGGTAAAATTCACACGAAATGATAAATTGCCATTTTAGCTGCAATGATGGCGTACGAAATCACAAGAAATCGACAAACAAAGTAACTCAAAGACAAAGCATTTTGTTTACGCTTTAATCCAAAATTATAAATTTATGTTAAAATTCGCATTACTTTGGAGAAACAAATGAAGTAGCACACGTACCGCCGGAATTGTATTTTAGCGACACTTCCGGTACTTATAGCTAGCTAGCGCTGTAACATAATGCACTCGAATAATTAGATTGATACTTTGGCGCGCCTTGTATGTTTTCAATATTCTTTAAACATATTTCATTAATTTTTTTCATTTTCTGCGAGAGTGCCACCACACTGGACCCAGAGGTGTATAGGATGAGGCTTACTCTGGTATTGTGATTTATTCTGACGTTTATTTTCTGTCGAATAGAGAGGTCTCATTTTGCTAGGGTTTTTGAAAGCCAACTCCTTTGCTTTTTTTTAGTAAATGAAACTCATTTTGATAGATTTTTTTAATGTCAAAAGTGAGTATCTTTATTTTTGCTAAGGTAAATGAAATTTTTGGTACAAAATACGAAAATTTCTTTCGGTAGGGGCGGCAAATGAGTTCTTTGGCCTGGGTGCCCAATATGCACGGTACGCTCTGATGTTGAGGTACAACAAATGCAATGTCACATCCGATTCCATTTCTTTGCAAAAGTTTTGCGGTCAAACATTTTTGCTTAATAAGGATATTTGAGTATCTTTCACCTCAAATACTATATTTTTTATATTTGTCTGTTAGTCCCTTAGTTTTATTATCCTTGTTTTTTTTCTTCTTGTGTTTTTTATCTCCTCATGGAACATGGGGCCTCCCCAAAACTCTTCCAAAATGCACTCTCGACATTTCGCCAATTCACGTATTTCCTAATCTAGCGATAGTTTAGGAAGGTCGCATTTTCTGCTACCCTGAGAATTTCACTCCAATGCTTTCCGGAAGACTTCAGTTAATGATTTTCGCAACGTACATGTGTCCATTCCTTTTCCAGCGAAGCAAGGTTGCTTGTTAAAACCGTGGGCCTTGCAGGATTTTAAAAATTTAGAAAAAAAGCCGTTAATTGTAGGACTTTTCGGAAAAAGCCGTTAATTGAAGGTCATCAAATTGTTGGCACACACCAATGACTAAAAAAGGTCATCAACTTTTTCCCAAAAAAATTTTAGTTTTTATAATTTTAAGGGAAAAAATTTTTATTTTTGATTTCGACTTGGCAACACTGCAGCGAAGACAATTTAATTTATATAGTAGTCATTAAATCTAAAACTGCTTAGTGATTTCAAGACTAAAAAAAGGGAGTGGTTTTTTATGAGACCGTAACTTCATCGAGTTTCGAGCTGAAATAGTTATATTGTATACGATTTTTTGCCCAGTTTGTCATTGCGAGAAATTTCTTTCTCAAAAAAATAATCTCTTATAAAAAATGGTGAAAATGGAAGGTCGAAATGTCGCTATAACCTGAGCACTACTCAAACACAAATTCCATATAATTACATTAGATGGTGTTGTAATGCAAGGATAAATATACCCTTTGTACCGCTTTGCCCCGCCTTCCCCTACATATAGATATCAGGATTTGGCAATAACTTGCTGAATTTTCTTAAATCTTCTCATCTCCAGTTTTACTGATCGGATCAATGTCAACTAAAAAAAAAATTTTAATTGTTAAATTAAAAATAATCACAATTAATGGCTTAACATGCTGTTTTCCAAAAAATAAAATTTTGTTCTTTATTCCTTTATCTACAAAACTCATTTTACAAAAAAGTGGAGTCTCTGTTTGATAGGAAGTTATTAAATATTTTCGAGCGTAAGTTACGCACGAGGAATCTAAGCGTGCAGCATGCGACGAGTCGAAACATAGGAGCAAGCGCCTGAGATCTCTGACGCAAGCACATTGTTCCATCCAGGAGTATTATCAAATAGGACAACAATTAACCCAATTTTCTGAACTATCGAAGAATTTTTTTTTTGGCTTTGGACACTTGACAAATTATGCGCGTAATTAATATTTTAAGAATTTTTATTAAAATTTTGATTTGTTTTTTCAATTAATTTTTTAAATGCAATACATATTTATATTTTAAACTTTTTTTACTTCTTAATACATGTTACTCATACGACATGTTGTCAATGTTATATTTGCGGGTAATCTCTAAATTTGCCAATAAGCTTTGCCCTGGGTACCCAAATGTCTTCGTCTGGTTCTGATCTATATACGAGTATATTAATAATAAACAATTAGAGCAGATATTATAATTCAATATGAACTTCATCAAAAGTAATTGTATTTTTAGTTTCATTTTATGGCTTGAAATTAAAAATAAAATTTAATTTTTAACCTATAAAAATTGTATGTTGCCTTAGCGTGCTACCGAGCACTTAACGATTTTTTAAAACAATTTTTATTCGCTAAAGAAGATATTTTTTTACTCTTTTTTGTATATTATTTTATGTGCTATTAATAGAAATACACTTAAAAAATAATATGTACACTGTAAAAATGTCTGAACAATTTTGTTTACAATATCATCAAAACAAAATTCATTAAATAACGTAGAGTAGGAAAATATATAGACAAATATGCATGTGGTAATTCGTCAGATCAATAAATTAAATCATATGGTTGCACGAATAGTTCGCATGGTTTAGTTGCATTTTATTGTATCTATTTTTTTTTTCTGCGTTTTACTTGGAACGTTATGCATAGACAACCAGTAGCTAATGCATTCAATGCCATGCAAAAAATGAAAAAAAAAAAAAAAATTGTAGAAAGAACCAAAGGGGTGTGTTTTGGTCCAGCCTGGCCTGGTCAAAGTAGATAACGAGGTCAGGCGCAAATTAATTTGCTTTATTGTTGGGTAATGGCAATTATTGCATAATGAATGAATGAATGAACGAACGAACGAATGAATGAATGGTTGAATGGCTGAGAGTGGCGGCATATTGAGTGCTTATTTCACATGATGAGAGGAAGTAAAATTTTAATTATTCTGCATTATTGGGTAATACTTTGTTGTGTAGTGGATAGATATGATGAATGGATATGAAATGGATGTTATTATTTACAATCACTTTTTAAAATTAATATTTACAATTAATGCAATATATTGCAGAATTTGTGATTTTAAGTCATATTAAGGGATATGGGTGGTATTCCAAATGAAAATTCAAACACCACCACATACACCCGAGTACCAAATTTTAAAGCTCTTGCTTGCTATCACAAGTTACCAGGAGACCGACCATAGTTTGGTTTTTCGTTTTGGATTAAAAAAGTCGAAATAGATATGCAATATGTTGAAAAAAGTTGAATGAGGTTGAATATGTATGTTTGTCGAAAAAATATGGAAAATATTTAAGAAGTTGATAAAATATGGAAAATGTTATAAAAATATTAAAAATATTGAAATAGGTTGAAGAAGCCGAAAAATGTTAGAAAGGTCGGAAAAAATGGATATGATTAAAAAAAGTTGAAACAGGTGGAAAAGGCTGAGAGAGTGGAAAAAACATGGGAAATCATGAAAAATGTTGAAACAGTTGAAAGAGGTTGAAAAATTCGATAAAAATTGGATGAGCTTGAAATCGTCGAAATAAATTGAAAGAGGTTGAAAAAGTCGATAAAATATGGAAAATGTTGAAAAAAGTTGCGAGAGGTTGAAAAGGCTGATAAAGTCGTTAATATGAATAGTGATGAAAAAATAGAAAAAGATTGTAAAGCTCAAAAAAAGTTGAATGAGATTGAAAAGTCGAAAAAAGTTGACTGAAGTTTAAATAGTCAAAAAAATATGAAAATTATTGAAAAAAGTTGAACACAGTTGAGAGAGACTTAATAAATCGAAAAAAACTTGAATGAGGTTGAAAAAGTCGAAAAAAATATGGGACATATTGAAAAAAGCTGAATGAGGTTGAAACAGTTTAAAATCGACGTTAATAAAGAAAGTTGAGATGGTTAAAAGTCGATATAATATGGAAAATATTGAAAAAAGTTCAATGAGATTGCATAAATCGGATGTATTTAAATAATATTGAAACAGGTTGAAAAGCCGAAAAAAAAAACGGAAGTTGTAGAAAACAGTTGAATGAAATTAAAAAAAGTGGTTGAAAGAGGTTAAAAAAAGCGAAAGAAACTTTTTGAAAAATCAAAAAATGTAACGGATACAACTCTTTGTTAACATGAGAGGTGCCACGCCCACTGATTCAATCCCGTCAAATTTCAAAGCTTATGATAACCGATAATTTACCAACAAATACCAAATTTCATGAGGATTACTCCTTTAGTACACTCGATATAGCATTATACGTTGTTGGATTGTATGGGAGGTGCCACGCCCATTGATTCAATCCCGTTGAAATCTATTTAATTTCAAAGCTTACAGTAACCGACACCTCTATACTAAATTTTAGGAGAATTACTCACTTGAAGTGGGAGGTGCCACTCCCACTTTTGGTCATGAGATATTCCTTCTATCCATATTCAATTTCATATTGATTTTTTTGTTAATTCTCTTATCACATTTATAAATATTGTGGGTTGTGTGACGTCCTTCAAAGAGTTTAGCCAGTATAGTGACTTAGCTTGTTATGATAACTGCTTTCAGTGATACTTTCTTTAAAATTTTTATAACAATCATTTCGAGTAGTAGATATTGAAACAAAATTTTTAATTATTGAAAAATGTCACGTCCACTTTTTCAATTCCGCCTTCTTTTATTATAGTTAAAGATATTTATGAGCTTTATCCGTCTACCGTCTATTTCATTATGATATAAATCTTAGTACCAAATTTCAAGACTCCTGCTATCATAGGTGTCCAGTATATAGCGTTTTAATTATTTTTGTTATATGAAAGGTGCCACACCCTGTTGTCTAATCCCTTTCATATATTGTGAGGTGCTTAGCATAAATCATTTGCATTCTAATACCACATTTGAAGACTTTTTATTGCATGTAAAGTGACACGCCCCTTGCTTTTATCAAAATCAAATATATGATATGTTACTCAAGGATACTTATTGTAGCTTTCTATTAGTAGTTAGAAGAATTTTTAGAATCGGTTCAGTAGTTCCAGAGAATACCCTTTACATACAAACAAACCTGACCTCTTTATATAATATGTTGTATATATAGCTCTGTAGATTGCATCGTTGCTAACATCTATGTCCTATTGAATATAAATTACGGTCAATGAGTTCAGCCTCTCATGATTTATTTTGTTTCTAAGAAATATTAAATGACCACTCACTGCGGTTTTCACTAATAGTGTGGATAAAAAAAAGGACAGCAAGCGCTGAATACTCGGCAAAAGGTTCTTCCTTTGAAGAGTAGACAATGAAATTTTTCCATCAAAAAATATGAATAACCATTGGAGCTGATTGAATTATCAACAGTCGCACTGATCTCATATTATTATTTTCTTTTGTCGTATGCATATTAGGGTGATTCAAACTACTAAAATTGCTCCAAACTTCGCTCCCCGGGCACCAAAAATTTCGTATTGGTGCCAATAAGAACCATGTAAAATTTTGTCCATTTCAGTAAACAGTGGATGGACCCGCCACCGTTTTGAAAACTGGAAAATGGTCACTAATCAATCGAAAATTATTAATATCTCCCCGAGGCTACCCCGTAGAGGGATCAAATGTATCACGAGATCCCATTATTTTTTTTTTCTCCAACATTTTTCTTGAACATACTTACCCCCTAGCACAACCCCATTACATTATTGTGAAATTATGAAATTGACTTCCTCCTCTTTTCAGATGCCTCAGAAGGGGTACAACGCAAGGCCAACTCGCATTATTTTTACTTTCCCAAACCTTTCCCTTGACTCACCTACGGGAGTGAGCCGTAAAGGATTCATATGTATCACGTATTGTATTGCGTATACAAGAATAGCAGCACTGCCGCAGTCGAGCGGCATGTTGTGTTCAATACATCATGCTGGATTTTTGGGCTCATAAGAAATTCGAAGCCAGGTGTTTTTTCAATAAACTTAAATAATTGACTGATTTTGCAGTGAATTTCAAAAGGACTCAAAAATTAACATCTTTATTTTCAGGTTTTCTAGAGTAACTGTCTTTCATAGACCTCTAGATGTTCGAATTTGCAAGAGTATTGCTTTGATGATGGGTTTTATTACTGTTTGATTCTGCTCACAATTCTGCTGAAGTTTTCTCAGAACTGAAACGTTGAATGGGTAAGTGAATTATAGGTATTTTACAATTTAACAATGGTGTCAATTGCCTGCTAGATTTCTTCCTGTGCTTCTTAAGAGGAAATGTCAAAGTCTTTGGTTGTTTAAACGCTCTCTACTATACACATATTCACAGGCCCGGATTAACCTTAGAGGCACACTAGGCCAGTGACTAGGGCGGCACGATTTTAGGGGCGGCAAATAGTGGTAACTTTGAAAATTTTTTTTTTGTAATTTATTTACACAGGGGGAAAAAAGTACAAATACTGGGATTGTGTGCACTAAATTACCTAAAAATGTTAAGAAGCAAAACAAAAAGAAAAAAAGGTCCTCACTTTTGATATTACAAAAATTTTTTTCTAAATTTACTAGTGAAGAGGGGCGGCAATTTCTGACTGGCCTAATGGCGGCAGATTTCTTAATCCTGCATATTCACATTTATTTTAGTTAAGTTTTGAACAAATGTCAAGCTATTTTAAACTCTTTTTTTTTGTCAATTTTGATACCTTATTGAATGGTCATTAAGTTGATTATTCAGTGTGAAAACCAAAAATAACAATGGCCTGCAACAATAAAAACCACAGCATCAACAGCAACTGTAATTGAAAAGTGTTGCATAGTCAATGCGTGCGTGTGTGTGTGCGTCAACTTTGGTATTTGCAAGCAAAATTTTCTCCACTAAATTTCCCACTGGTACGGTTTATTTTGTTTACCATTAATTTGAATGCATACATTGGTTTTTATTGTCCGCAGCATCGTATCTCAACGCAAACAGAGATGGATGGATGGATGAATTTCACAATAAAAGTGAAGTCTAATCCAACGTTTTACACAAAGTTGCTGCTGAAACGGTTGTTGTCACTCCCATAACATGTAAATAGCTGGAACAAGGCAATGTTTCCAGTTACCTGTTGTATTTACGATATGGGTCACATAAACTATGCACTACAGTTTATGAGTTTACATTGGTTATCTATTGATAAACAATTTTAGAAAACCATGCGTATAAGAGCAGATCAAATTTCTGAAATGACTTTAGGTAAGCGCACTTGCTTCAATTGCAACCGAAAATTATAATTCTGTTATGTACGTTCATTAGAGATTTTTAAAAAATTTATTGCATAAAGATTTCAAATAATTATAGTTTTAAAATCGGCTATTTAAAACGGATTTTCAAAAATTTTATATTTTAATACTAATCTACTCAAACCATTAGTATAATTCATCAAGCATGAACAGGGCCGGATTACCGCCTACACCAACAACGCCGTAAGGGCGGCAAAATGGTCGAAATATATCTTAATTTGCTACGGTTTTTGAAACACAAAAATGAGGACCTTTTTTTTAGGGAATGAAAGTAAATCTAGTATGTAGGAAATTTGAGTTTTTTTTTTTCTTTGTCAAAAGTTTTTTTAGTAAATTATAAAGATAATTCTGCCTTATGATGGGCAGCAATTTATGTTTCCGTTGGGGCAGCAATTTTCGTAATCCGGCCCTGAGCATGAGGTCTACGTGCTAAAATCGATGAGAAAAAAAAGCATATGTAGAGCAAGGTCCTTTCTCTTTGGTACCACTTGTGTCACATACGGAGCAATTCTTAGGATTACAAACAGGGTTGCCAAGTTGAAAACAAAAAATTACCGGCCTTCCCAAAATAAAATAATGTTTCCTTAAATAGTAAAAAGTAAAATTTTTTTGGGAAAAAGTTGATGATCTACTTTTTTTTTTTTGAAGCGCTAATTTTACAAAATTTAATTTTTTGTCGGTTAATAACTTGATTTTTAAGTACATATGTACATGTTACAAAATTTTTTTTTTAATAACGTACAAGTACATATAATAAAATTTTTATTTAATTGTGTCTGTTTAAAAGAGAAATTTTGATCAAAATGATATAGAACATAGTGTCCGCGACTGGTTATTGGAGCATCCATCTATCGAAATTAATTTTATATGGAAAATTTAATGAAAAGTGAGTGTTGTCGAATTTGTCCGGTTATGTGGGCTGTCCGTAATGGGGAATTTCACTGTAGTATCAATACTCTTCAAAACTCATAGCCTGATGTCAGAGTGAACGCCATAAGCGATGCGATGCTTGAAGCGTTGCTATTTGAAGCGTTGTTACTTGAAGCGTTGCTACGGTGCCCAAAAGTCAACAGCGCGCTGACGTTAACAACAAAAATTTCGCGCTAGTATGTGTATAAATTTATGTAGGAATTCAAAGGAAAGCAAAACATACCCAGTAGAAATTCGTGCATCACTGATGTATATAAAGAAATATAAATGTTTGCATAAAAAAATGCGAAAGCATCGCATGGCTACACAAACAAATTTAGCGCTCACTCTGGCATCAGCTTTATTCTGATTCTGATAGTAAACAGATAGGGATTTTCTAGTATGAGGACGTCCATTAATTACGTGAGGTGTTTTTTTGAAAATTCTGACCCCCCCTCCCCTTCGTGAGATTTGGTGAGATCAGGCGTGACCCCTCCCCTCCCACCCGTGAGATTTAAATTATAATTTTTAATGTAAATTTTATGCATTAAAAAGTTGAAGTGAGGTTTTCCTTAACCCACTACCCACCCTTGGTGAGATTTTGCTAAACACCCTTCCCCCTATTATAACTAACGTAATTAATGGACGTCCCCTATTGTCGTGTCTTATGATTGATATATCAGCTCATTTGAATTCGTTGAGACAATTTTTCATTTCAGAACGCCAGTTGCCTTCGCATGAAAGTTAACCTAAGCTGATTCACCTTCGATTGAAACTGAAATATCGCAGCTCAATGCTAAATGTTTCTTTTGCCTTCATAACTTTATTAGGATTTAATAAAAGTCCTTACTTATTAATTAGACTTGTAATAAATGTGCTCAGCCGTATCGAGTGATATAATTATAAAATTCCCTATTTATAAACTTTATGATTTAATTGTTTAAATTAGTATGCTTTCTGATTAGCAGATATAAATTTTAATGGCTCTTACTTAATTATTGACTTCAATGTGTCACTGTATGCAATTAAACTTATGTACATATGAGTAATATTTGAAAAGCCATAAATTAAGTCTTAATTTGACATTATGTTTTATTATATAAACATTATTATTGTTATACCAGAAAGCATTTGCTTAGTATTAAATAAATAAATAAAGAAAGAATTGTATGTGTCAATAATGTGTGCGGCACAGACCTTACCGACTCTGTGGTATATCTTGAGCCACGAATAGTTGCTTATTTATTTACTTATTGGCTTGTTAAAGAAATTTCAATTTCACAAATATAATTTTAAAAATTTCATAATAACAAACAAAATATTTCTTCCCTCCATACTTTTTCTAAAGGTATGTAGTTTAATAAATTGCAAACAAACTTAACAAAAACATAACCTACATCTGAACGATTCAACTTTCCTAAGCACACATACACATTTTTGGTTTTTGGCACATGTGTGCAGAATTCGTGTGGGTGCGGTTGTACTCACTCATACCCAGTAGAAAATAATTATAATCACTTTTATATAAATAAATCCTTCCCCGGACCCGGGGCTAAAAATAATCATCAGTACTCTTTCATGTAAAAAATTAAATTGGTGACCAAAAAATAAAAAGTGGTCATCATCTTCCGGTTTCAAAAAACATGATTCTGCTAGCCCTACCTTAATTCAACGCTGCATAAGTTGAAAATTATCTAAAAAGGTTGAAAAACTTGAAAAAAATATTAAAAGAGTCGAAAAATGTTGAAAAAATCATCTTGAAGTAACCGAATAATGTCGAAAATGTTGGAAAAATCAAATATGAATGATTTCGAAAAAATATAAAAAACTGGAAAGTTGAAAAAAATTGAGTTAAAAATTGTTCAAAAATTCAAAAACTGTTTAAAAGGTTGGAAATATTGAAAAGATTGATTAATAATGTTGATTACTGGAAATTGGCTAAAAAGGTTAAAAAAAAAAATATTGAAAAATTCAAAAATATATTCAAAAAATGGAAACTGTTAAAAAATTCGAAAAATCTTGAAGTTGTCAAAAAATGTTTAAAAGTCGAAAAATATCGCTGAAAGTTTAAAAATGTCAGAAGTGTTAAAAAAAATATTGAAAAAGTCGAAGGCGTTGAAAAATTCGAAAAATTTTATAGTGTTCGAAAAATCTTGAATACGTTAAAAAAATCAAAAAATGTTCAAGTATGGCGAACATTTTGAAAAAAGAGAAAAAATGGTAAGGAGGTCTAAAATGTTGAAAAATTTAAAAAGTTTGAAACATTCGAAAAAAAATTTTGGAATCGCCGATAAATTTTGAAAATATAAAAAATATTTAAAAATTGAAAATTGTTGAAAGAGTTATAATACTACATACCAGCAAAATCAATAAAAATTTTTAATGGTGAGCCAAAGCTTTCTCAAATCCGCCCACTTTTTGTCCAGTTTATATATGTCACTCTTTTCAAAAATTTACTTTTACCCAAACAGTAAGACTTATCTTCTATAGAATATCTTTCATTGCATTCCCTTGATAATTTTTTCTATAAAGATTTACATCAACTACTTCCATCAAAGATGGAAGTCAAACCCATTACAATCAATTTTTATGAAATATGCTGTTTTGCTAAAACGTTCTCTCTGGTCTGTACACTAAAAAACTTCTTTCCGACAGGGTGCTTAACAGAGTTGCAGAATTTCTTATAGAACTTTAACAACAAGTTAAAAACTATGTTCTGGTAACATTTGGTACCATCATCAGCATTGCAACAACTTTAAATAAAAACTTCTCTATTTATTTATTTATTTGCTGCAATTGAAATGTCAACTTCGTAGAGTAAAACAGAGGTATAACTAGCAAGGGTGTTATCTTTGGCATGGCTAAAAATTGCATACCCTACACTGCATTTACTGCAAATTTTTATGAAAATGATTTTGTGGGAGGGGTGCGGTAGAGGTTCGCCTTTGTGCTAAGTTTTTTTTAATAAATTGTTACTTGTTCCGATATCGTTCACAACAAAAATCTCTCACAACCAATCGAATTGAGTACAGGGGTCAAGCATGATTGCTTCATATCCCCCCTGTTATTTCTTATCGTGCTGGTTGATGTCTTAAATCATACTCTTACTGGAAACTGTAGAATCCAGTAACTTATACCGATGATTTCAACTTGCTGTCATTAAGATCGTCGAATATAAAATGGCTTATCGATCTGACAACCACTGTTGAACTTAAAATCGTAAGAGTCCAATTGGAATCCAATGAGACTTTTAGTGTCATCTGGAAGAACTGGCTTCTGCCTTCTTTGATACGTTGCAAACGGAAGGACAAAGTCAATATGCCCTATATGTAGGGTATAAAAAAAGGCAACAAGGACAATAAGATAAGCAACTATAAAATTCCTAAATGAAAGGTTACAAGTCAAAAAATCCCTTTTCTTGCTTTTTTTGGAATTTTGTATAACCTATTTTATGTCAAGTGTGACAATAAAATTTACTGATAAAAGGACAGCAAAAGTATCAGCAACAGCAGTAACAACAACAAGAATAGATTGGCAGAAAAAGGAATTGTTGCAATGGCTGGGAATAAGGATAAGATGAAGTTGAGATTTGCGAATTGTCTTGAGAGCAACTAAAAAGCAGAAATCAATGGCAGTAGACTTGAATTAAGTACAAATTTTGATTGATTGTTCAGCTGTAGCAAATAATGTTCACCAGAATATTTGATATGAGAATATATACCATAAATTATGACATACCAAATCCGAACTTGGGATCAAAAAAAGTGCTAAATTTTCATAAAATTAATACGCCACACAAAAAAAACTAACCGTCCAATAATAAATGATAACCTTACTGGTAACACATATGGTTTTAAAAAAAGTGTTAACTTATTTCCAAAATATGAAAAACCCTCTAAATTATGGCCATGTCTAAAACTGCAGTTTCAACTTCAACTATTTCCCCAGAATGGTTCACCGTGGTTGAAAAATTAAGTTATTAAAAAAACGATATTATCTGAGGAAAGCATTCAAATGTTATTAATTTTCTTTCCAAAAGTGGGCGATACCACGCCTCTAACCAATTAACCGACTTTAATGAAATTTGGTTTTGATATAGATCGAACCATAAAAAAGATTATTAGAGACTCTAAGCTCTGTAAGTGGGCGTGGCACCGCTCCGATTTTGATCAAATTTGGATGGAGATAAACTGATTCCTGAGAAAAGAATTTTGTTTTTGAAGGGGCGGTGTCACGCAGGAAAAAACATTTTAACCAGTTAGAAGAAACGTTTCATCTTCTTTTTAGAAAAATATTTTAAAAATTGCCAAAGTGAGCCATATTCGAAAAATATGTCACGTTCGCAATGTCACGCTTACAATGTCATTATATACTATATAGAAAAAAACAATAAATAAGATTTTTCACTCAAACTAAATCTAATAAAAAGTGATATTGTTGCATAACATTTTGGCCGGTTTCTCTTCTGATTTTCTTTAGATGGGTATAAAAAACATCCCTTTTTGACACGTGCGAATCGCTTTTTTATTGCCTTAACCTTGGAACCAGTATTATGTCTGGTATCAACTTTAGTACTAAATATAGTGTTATCAGAGAGCTATTTTTTAAAGTAGCAGAAAAAGAAAAAAAGTGTTTTACTTTGACTTTTATTCCACTTTAAAAGTGTACAACGTTCGCCACCATGGAAATGCCCATATACATTACAATACTTTTATTATTTCAAATACAATGCTCACGAATTGATTTAACGCTAACTTTCATCAAAATTTCATAAAACCGATTGATTAGTTAAAAATATGTGATGTGCAAAGGGTGATACGCTTAGCACGCCGTTAGCGTTACAGAATCAACCAATTCTGTCAATCTATCGCTCATTATTTCATTTAAAGACATAAGAGAAAATAATATAAATATACATTAAAATGTTATAAGACATAAACAATACAAAAAATCACTTATTGTTTTTGCGAATATGTATTATACATATAGTGGGGTAAGTAATGCCAACTTTATTTACCCTGTAAATTGTAACTTAGTTTGTTAAATGACAAAGTAAAGCATCCCTTATTGTGAAGGCAACGGCAATAAGAAATAACGTAAGCATTTGGCAACTTAACAAGTCTATAAAAAATGTCGAGTACATCTGGTGCATAGTTTGCCAAAATTAAGGAGTTAGATCCTGATACCTCAAATTTTGCTAATTTTTTGTTTGTTTTATTTGACTAATTGATGATTTACGATAAATTATTTCGGCAGCAGTCGTAATTGCTCTTGCGCTGCAATTTTTCAAAATTTATTACTAATACATATAAAATAACGTTTGTCTCTGTAAACATGAACTCCACGAAAAATTTGTTAAAACATAAAATGTTAGGAATAAGTTGATCTTTAAAAAAAAATCGATTGGGTAAAAAATATTTTGAATTAAACTTGAAAATTATGTACATAATTTTTACTCTTTTTTTTTTTGAATTCTATAGAAGAAATCAAATATGTATAACTAAATCAAAATCAAAATGATATTTCAATATGTACCTACTATTTTTTCTGAATTAAGGAAAAATGTTATATAAATTTTTCATAAATTCATAAGAAATCTTCATATTACACATTCATTTTTTATAAATTTTCAACAGAAATATTTTTCAAAAAATTTAAAAAAGAATGAAAGATTGCTGATAGGGAAGAAAATAAAATACCTATTCAGGTTATTTGGCGATAAAATTTTCTATGGTGAAATTTTTTTCGATTGTCCCCAATTTTCCATATAAATGGCAAGATTAAAAAAAACGCACTGTTAAGAGCACATACATATATAAATATATGCGTGAATAAAAATTACATAGTTTCTTTAATATAAAAACACTTCGATATAACGAATTTTTCCATATTACGACTGACCCGTGCATTAATTAGTTCGAATATTGGATGTCTATTGTATGTACATATGTATCTTGACGAGTGTTTCTTTTTTTTAACTTGAGTTTCATTGACTTAGTACATACCCCTAGAATTTAGATTTTTTCTTCGGAAATCATATAAATTTTGTGATAAAACTTCATAAACAAAGAAGTTGCATCGGATGAAACTTCAGCACGAACACTGCATAATTATTTATCTATAAAATTTTGACAAAAATTAAATCTTGATTTATATATCCAGCTTCATAACTTTAGCACACTGTACAATTGAAGGCTTTGTTTATTCACTGTTTAATAGCAAGACTACAACTACAATGATTAACCTCACCGATTGGAGCGCTTTTATTTACCAGTGGTAGGTAGCCAAAGTCTTCCCCTAATTTTAGAAACTATGCTATTCCACAATAGCAATACTAAATTCGTCAGATGACGCTGCATACGGTCAGAATAATCTTTGCAGCGTTATGTTTTAATGAATCAAAAGCAATTGCATTATTTTTGCTAGGTTCTTATTTTTCATCTAGAGCACTCTTTACTGCACAATAGTGTTAACATTTGGTTTACGTATCACATAACTCGCATGTTCTTTATTCAGCCTTGACAAAATAATCAAATGAAGTGAGGTTATAGTGTTGCCACATCTTATTTTTTCAACTCTTTTTGCCGGTCAACATCAGCGACAGAAAGAAAGCAAGTTTATGTCATCCCGCGTTCTCAAAATTTGGTTATCTGCGAACAGAGTCGGCTTTAGGTCGCGTAAGGTCCCGTGCATCCGGTAGGTGCGAGGTCCATAAATTTAAATAAAGTGAAGTTTTATAATGATATTTATTAATACATATGTACATATAGTTTTACACTAATTTTTTCGCTTTTTTTGGGGCAAAACAGTCAGTATCATGGCAAATCATTAAAGCGAGCTTGATTCGTAGTTGACCTTAAATAAGTCTTAATAAGTTTCAATTTGGAAAACGATCTTTTGGCATAATTTACAGGCTCTTCATGGTTGGTTACTGATTTTTATCTCCGAGACGATACAGTATGAAGACAGTTTAATTTTTCGGTTTCATGTTGGGCTTCGTCTCCATAGAATTAAGTTCCACGTTTTGTGGATAGCAAAAATATTGACATTTATGAACTTAAGTGAAATTCCCCATTACAGACAGCACCCATAGCGGTACAGCTTCCATAACCGGACACATTTCGGCGACACTCACTTTTCATTAAGTTTTCCATACAAAATTAATTCCGATAGCCGGACGCTGCAATAACCGGACGCGGACAATATTAAACGGACACAATTATATAAGAATTGTATTAAATTTGTACAAATTTTAATTCATTTTTGTTTTGAAAGCAACGAATTTGGTGGTTCCCCTAATAATGCGAATGCATACATTTATGTATGTCGAAAGTGTTAAGTAAAGTTGGATTTTTTCGTTCATTCTGGTTCGCTGGTTTGGACGAATTTTCGAAAGTAGATCAAAGGTTATTAACTGAAGACAACAATATAGAAGTACAATTTCAAAATCAAAGTGTCACTCCAGAGATTTGTGAGTCTGAAAATGAACTGATGAAGAAATTGCTGACCCCATAACTTCATATAATAAGGCATTGAAGCAAGTTGCCCGTTTGAAACATTTTGCCATAGATGATTTTGTAGAATTGAGACGCAACATTTTCAGTTGAGCCAATCGAAGTTAAAACAATCTACTACATGTGCAAAATTTCTGTAGTGTGTAACTTCGTTCAAAAAATTCAATAGAAGGAAATTTCAAACCAAATTTTTTGTTCCTCCCCCATAAGCGGACATCTCCCATAGCCGGACAAAAATACTGCGACGGTGGGTGTCCGATTATGGGGAACTTCACTGTACTTGATATTTGGGACAAAATTTGACATTTTTTGCCCAACATTTAACAATAAAAATGTTGTTATTAAACTTTTGTAGGTTAATTTGCAATTTTCGTCTCAATAAACTGACGAAATAAAAGACTCTTTTGAAAATAAAATACGTACATCAAGCATGCGGCATGCTGCATACCATCCTTTTTAAAAATCTGATTTTTTTTTTCCAAATTTAAATTTTTTGTTCAAATTGCTTTTTGGTGGTGATTTTTGTACTTGAAGGATATTTTCAAATGCATTCCTTTGATATAAATTGTAAATATTTTTTATTTACATGCTGAAGGAGGGGCAACCCGAAAACGTCCCCTCTAGACACGAGCATGTTACTTACATGAAGTAGATTATGCAAAATGTGGCTGCAAATGAGCAATGCACTTTCTATTGCAGCAAAAATTGAAGCAAGCGTAACAGTGACAGTTTTTTGCACCGCTTACTTGTTGATCAGGATCAATATAATGATAAATAATTTTACTGAATTTAAGTTACGGCGACCACAGTTTATTTTTCAAAGCAAATCATCGAATCATGTCAATTTTTGTTAGTCCCTAAAATTTAAAATAAAATCTATAGGTGGCAACACCTATATCTCTTTTCTCATGCGTTAGAGCTCCAATTGTGTACGTTGTCTTCGAAAAGGAGAGGGACCATTTTTTTTTTCTTACGAAATGTCAAATGAATTTTACTTACCACGTAACGTCAGCGTTTTCACCCTCCAAAAAGTTTACAATGAGAGTTGTTAGCAGCAGCAGTTTTGCGGTATAAGAAGTATTTGCTTCTGATTCAAAGCCGGTTTATTTATCACAAGATATAAATTAATTTTTTATCAAAACTACTGTTTATATTTTAAAAGTATTTAACAAATTATTTAATTAACAATTCAATGCTGAGGTAGTTCGATTTCACGTTGTTTGTCACGTCACAAAGTTTCGTAGGTAGCGCAGCTATTGAAACATTAGAGAAACACGACGTAGAAGATAATCAACAAAAAATCGATTCATTTTTGTTTTCTTCTTTCATGTTTACACAGAACTGTGTGATTTTTTTTTTTTTTGGCGACTTATTCAAGTGTTGTAAGTAGTGAAATTTCACAGCTGATAAATAAAACATTTCCGCGCTCTTTTGACTCTTCAAGTTTTACATGGGAAAAATCTAACCGTTTGCAGTCTTTTGTTTTTGTTTTCGAGTTTAAAGTAAATATGTAAAGTAATTATCACACTGTAACAAATTGGAGACTCAAATTATTGTTAGTTTGTTTGGCAGTAAGATGCCACATAATATTTTGTGATATTAGTTGATTTCCACTAAATTTTAAAAATTTTACAAAAATTAAACGAAAAAAAAAAAAATAAATTTTTATTTAAAAGAAATATCAGTTAAATTTTCCATTGAAATATTTAGTGCTAATCGAAAACATATCCACTGAACTTTTAGTGGCCATGGAGTTTGAATTCCACTTTTTTAGTGGTAGCGGGATTTTATTTGTTTAAATGGCTGTTGGAATTCCACTAAACCTTTAATGGTAGTGAGATTTGATTTTCACAACATCGGGTCCGGCACTGGTATCTTTGGCGTATCAACTAATGTGAACTCATCAGAACACTTTGGAACATTTGCCCGCATATTCCAAGCTGTGGCTTATGCCATTAACGAATGCGTCAGAGCCAATCTTTCAACATCCGATGCTCACATTTCTTTAGCAGCCTCCCTCTATTGAATATAGTACAATTTTGGGGCACTCGCGCTCCCTCAATGATCGCTTACAAAAATTATTAAGTACACAGTGATGTTCAGAATGACAATATCTAAGATTTTATAACCCAGCGGAAGAAAAAAAAAAAATTTCTGCCCACCCTAGCATACATACAGTTAAACACACCTCTGAGATGATCTAAAATTATAATTTACAAAAAAAAATAACCAAATAATGTAATTTAGTGATTCAAAATGGGGAGAGGTCGACATGTCTAATGTATTGATGTATAACGCTACATACATACAAATAAATGTATGCAAATCGTTGTTTTTTAAATATTTTATTTATTTAATTTTTTTTTTAACAGTAAAAAATAAATATTTTAAAAATAACTACAATCTAATATGGTTTTTATTTGGAAGGATATTAAATAAGTTAGAACGTACTTACAAAACTCCTCATTTATTATACAGACTAGTAGGTAGTTTTAAAATCATAACAAAAAATACTATAGATATTCTAACATCGCATAACTAGTCCTTCGTCTTATCTGTTATCCAATCCAAATACTGCGACACTCTTGTATAAACACCGGGATAACCAGGCTCACCACATTTGTTACCAAATGAAACGACACCAAGCTGCAGCCAACGAGAATCATATCGCATCATTAGAGGACCACCAGAATCACCCTGCAAAGAAAACTGAGTATTAAACTTCAATTCTGTGCATAGAAAAATATTCGGAATTACCTGACAAGCGTCTACACCACCATCAGAGTAACCAGCACAAAGGAAATTCTCATTAATCGGTTGAAAGTATGAACGATCACAATCATCATTACGCCATATGGGTAACTCTGCTTGTCGCTGACTTGTAGATTCTTTACCGCCATAATAGGTTGTACCCCAACCTACTACCGTAGCGCGACGTCCTGGTAAACGATCTGCTGGTGGCATGCGCCCAGCTCTTGGTAGACAAACAGGAATGACATATTTTGACTTACGCACCGACTTATCGAGCACTAATATGGCAATATCATTGTAGAAACCAATGCGGGAAAATCTGAAAGTATATAATTAAGAAAGCATTAGTTTTGAAAAAAATGATTCTTTCAATTAAGCGGTTCATTTAAAACACTTTAAAAACAATGTGCCGAATTGATCAATATTAACTAATTTTAATTCTCGTCAAATCGAAAAATTTTAAAATATCGGTTAGTAAAAAACTACAACTTAACTTACCTCTCATGAGCTCTGACTTCCTTTACGCCAAACGTTACTGGTGCCGAAGGTTCTGCATCGGTTGATAAGTCAATGTCACCCAAGCGCACTGTGAATTGTCGTGCAGCGAATCTTTATAAAAAAAAAAAGACAAAAGTTATTACCAAAAGAATACCTAGCTCAACTGACTTTATGACACTTACGGCTTCTGTCTTGAATCTCTGGTACAATGTGCCGCTGTAAGAACATACTTGGAACCAATTAAGGAGCCACCACACCAGAACTCTGTGCGTTTTGGACCATGCAAGAATATTGCTGCCATCCAAGGCCATTGACCATTTGGTGCCTCAACACCACCAACTATACGCCCTGATGAGTATTCTTGCTGACCACATTCTTCTGGATCGATAATGCTATTTTCTAGTTCATTGTTAATCGTCTCAAGCGAACTCTCTGTTGTTGTTGTGGTTGTCGTTGTGGTAGAAGGTTTAATTTGTGGTATCAATACCAAATTTGGCGCATTCAATGGTCGTTTTGTTGTAGGACGTCTTGTAGTCGTAGTTGTTGTTGTCGTCAATGGAGTTTTAGTTGTTAATCTTAGTGGACGTTGGGTAGTAAGCACCGTAGAACTTTCTGTTATTGGACAACAAACGCCAGGCACAAAAAGGCTCTTGAAACAAAGTGACTCACGCAAGCTACTTAGATTAAGCAATAAAGCCGGACAGCTACTTAAGTCTTCACAACGTCCTGGACGTCCATTTGGAGTTCTGCAACGATTTTCGGCATCCTTTCCTTCGGAAGTATCTTCACTTGCGAGTGCAATTTGATCGTGTAGTGGCTCATTAATTTTTGTAGTTGTTGTAAATGGCCGAAGAGTTGTTGTTGATGGAGGACGCAATGTTGTTGGGCTCTTATTTAATTGTCCATTTGCTTGTAGGCTGGAAACTTGTTGCTGTAGAGTTTCTGTGTTGGGTTTCTTGACTTTGTTCTTATTCTTATTCTTTCTTTTCTTCTTCTTTGTTTTAGTTTCTTTGGTCTCAACAAACATTGGCTTAATAAGTGGCTCTTCCTGACCGATACGTTTCATAGCTACCTGCTGATTGCCACTACTTGTTTCTGGTATTAAGTTATTTTGATTTGATAACGGTGCAAGTATTTTTGGCGTTGATATGAATGTTGTTTCAGATTTACTAGTTGATGACATCACTGCTTGACTACTGCTTGTTGTTGTTTCATCTACATCCGATTTCGAATCATGTCCACCACGCGTCATATCTACCAACATATGACCGACTGTATTTAAAGCGCCCAATGTCTCGGATATGCGATGAAATGTTGATTGTGATAACAACCGCGGTAAACTTTCAGAGCTTCCACTACCACTATCGCTACTTTGATCATCGCTGTCATCATCATCATAGTATTCGCTGGAGCCATCATCTGCTAACTTTTCATCATCATCGTCATCATCATCATCATCACCGGAGCTTTCTGAATCATTGGAAGCTGATGTTGATATTGTGGAAGTGCTGCTAGATGTTTCTTCTTGTTGTAGTTTGCGTATAGTTGCAGAAGAAGGCGTGTCACGCGTTGTTCTACGAACCATTTCATCAACGTTAAGGGAGAACTCATCATTAGAAAATGGTGACTCAAGATGTGACTGAAAAAAAGACGCTACCTTAAAAGTAGATATGAATCCAAACTTTAAGCTATACCAAATGGCTTAAGTTGATGCCAAAACTTAAAAAATGTATCTTACCTTGTTCGTTTATTAAATGACGTGGCGTATAGTCTTCCAAATTATCCAGCCTGATTAAGGCATCTTGTGCGTTGACTTTGAGCGTAGAGTAAGAACTTAAAGTAGCTGAAAATATACAACAAAAGTGTTTGATGATTAGATTTGTATGAAAATAAGTTTTCTTACTATAAAGGGTGTTATCTTTGGCGTCGCTAAAAACTTACAGCGTTTACAATAGAACCCCGTGGAGACGCCCTCTTGTTTAAATTTACCAAATTTTTCTTCGGTATTTCTCATTTGTAGTACTTATGTGAAGTTTAGTTCCATAAGCTTAAATAAACCTCTCAGTAAAATGTTTTAAACTTAATGTTTGTATGAATGGTGCTAACCAAATTTGCAGACTTTTTTTCAGTAATTGACTGAAATATTTGTAGTACTTATTAAATAGAACATAGGTATAGCATTATAAAGTGTTCAGATGTGAGGAGGTGCCACTCCTTCAAAAAGATTAGTGAACTTTTCATTATTTACCATCAGAAACAAGTGGATTGATATGATAATTAGATTTGTGACGAGACGTGTTCATGAGCATCTCACTCCACTTGACTTATTTACGTGATAAGAAATGACAGCTTTGCTGACTAGATCATTTGTGCACTAAGTGCGTCAGCTAGGAAATTAATAACACAGTCCCAAAAAATTGTTTTTGGATATGTGGTTTCAAATATTATGCACAGAGAAAGCGATGAATTGTATTTGTACATCGAAACTTGGTATTATTATCTACATTTTTGATGTGATAAAATACTACAATATCATCTCTGGCAAAATGCTTCAAACAGACAACTTGCTTCAATTCCTCATCATATGACGTTAAGGGGTCAGCAATTTTCTCATCAACTTCGTTTTCAGACTCGCTTATTTCTGGAGTGGCGCTTTGATTTTCAAATTGTACTTCAGTATTGTTATATTCAGTTAATAAACTTTGATCGATTTATAAGGGGAACGACCAAATTCGTTGCTTTCAAAACAAAAATGAATAAGAATTTGTAAAAAAGGGAATTAGTACAAATTTAATAGAATTCTTATTTATTCTGTCCGTTTAAAAGAGATATTTTGATCAAAATGATATAGAATATAGCGTCCGATTATTGGAGCATCCGGTTATCAGAATTAATTTTGTATGGAAAAGTTTATGAAAACTGAGTGTCGACGAAATGTGTCCAGCTATGGGAGCTGTCCGGTTATGGGGGCTGTCCGTAATGGTTAATTTCACTGTATCTTCTTACAGGCCCATTAGCCTCATCCTAATCCTTTCCAAACTTTTTGAAAAACTGTTACTAAAAAAAATTACTTCCATACATAAAAAGTAAAAATGTAGTTCATGCACATCAATTTGGCTTCCAAGAAAAACACAGTAGCTACGATTGAATAGCATAAATAGTCATAAAATCAACACTAGAAAATAAACAAAATTCGAAAAATAAAAAAAGTTTTTATGCTCTGAGTCTTGGATGCCAATATGATATTTCCATGTATTTTTCCCGCTGAAACCGAATCCGTAACCCGTTCTACCCCTATACGATAGAATTTTGAGATATTCTAACCTAACATAACCTTGAGGTTATGTAGCTCCGCGAATATTTTTTATTTTTGTTTTTCGACGAGTTATAGCATTTTGAAATTTTGAAATCTTTTGATATACAAATGTCACTAATGAGTTTTCAGGTATAGGAATGAGTCACAAACATGAAAATTTCAAAGTACGATATCTTGAAGAAAAAAAAAAGATATTTGAGCAGACTCAACGGCATTTGAAAAAAAAAAAATACTTGAACTGTAAGATTCCGTGTAGATTGGATTCCAAGACTCATAGCACAAACATTTTTTTGTGGGCCTGTATTATTGTTAGTTCCTCAATAAGGAAGTTCCAATAAAATACGAAAAAAAATGGCTGACTGAAAAACTGCTTTATCTACGCTTTTTTCGATACTATCAATAAGTGTATTACTGTAAATAATCTCAACTTTTTGATTCCTTTCTATATTGTTCGAAACTTTTCAATTCCTTCCATACTTTTGATATTTTCTGAAATTATTAACATTTCCATATTCTTCTATACATTTGGCCTATAATGACTGTTTCGACACTTTTCGTTATCAGTTTGTATTAAAAGACTTATTTTGACTTATTCAATACAATTTACTAAGGATTTTCGATACTAATCAATACCGCAAATGCTTACACTCACCCGGTTTTTTCTTTTTGCTCCATGATATCGAAACCTTCAAAAATCAATGAACACTATTACTACAGAACTCTTTACTGGCACTTTTTTTTTTAAATTTATGTTTACAGTGAAAGTGTAGAAATTGCAGATCGCGAAAACTACATAATTGAACTTCACATTGAAAAAGCTCGCAATTTAATTCAAATAAAAGTGGAAAAAAGTCTTTTATCAATATTAACTTTATGAGATACTTTAAATGTTTGTTTGGCATTGACATTCTATTTGTTGCAATTATTAAAGCCACAACTGTTAACAGTGAAAGCGAATATGAAAATTTTCTTAATTTGTTAATTAGTAATATAATTCATATGGAAGAAGTCTAAAGTAGAAAACGCATATCAACTTGCGTATTTTTAAGTATTTCATTAACAATAAATGATAATGAAATTATAGTTGTTATAAAAAATTGGCTTTTTATCACTTTTAGCACTTATTTAACAATATAATATATATAAGCTGGTTTTATGAAAAAAAAGAACACCTTTTTGTAAAAAAAAAACTTCTTTGTTTTTCAATATAAAATAAAAGTGTTTATGCAATAATTCTCACTTTTCGTTTAAACAAAGATAACCATTCCATTAAAATGAAATTTAGCTCCTTTAATGACTTCACTTTAAAATCACAATGAATCATCATAAAATTCCACATTCGTTTGCACTTTCATCTGTTGAGTGAACGCTTCAAGTCGACCCTAAAAACAAAAACAAAAAAAAAAAAAACGGTCTTTAACGCACCATAACATATTTCCACACCTGTAAATTATTGATGTCGCCACTTAAATTAAAGTCGTTACTGGAATCAGCTCAGACTTCGTTCAAAGTCACATAACATAACATAACCTAACTTAACACAAGACCTTGCCTCAATCCAAAAAGGCGTTGATTAACGCTATAAATTGTATGTTTGTTTTTAAAATTACCTACGTATTTCTTATAATTATAATTTTATATTTATTGGATTCACCTTCTTCAACGAAAAAAAAAAAAAAAAAAAAAAGTTCAATTAAAAAACTCAAAAATTAAGTAACCGCTGCAGTAACCACTTGAATTTGGTATGCGGTATTGTATTTTCTTTTTTTATTTTTTTACTGCATGGGTTTTTCCATAAACGTGCTCAATTTCGAGTTTTTTTTCCCCCCCCCCCTTCCTATGCACACGCTGAGCTTTAAGTTAAGCCTATTTTAATAGTTTTTGATGTTATTTAATTTCATTTTTTTTTTTCTTAAATTTTTGAAAGTATGTCGTCTTTGTTAATTGCTATTTAAAATACTCGGTAACATGTGTGGTACATTCATGGTTCAGCACCAACTCAAAGTTTGGGACTTATTGCAGATGACATAATCATAAGATGGAATGGAATTTTTTTAAGTGAAATAAATTTTTTCACTTTTTCTTTTACAATTTTTTTTTTAATGCGACTTTTTGTGTTAAATTGCTCTTAATTCCTTTTTTACTTAAAAATTTTCATTTATTACATATTTTTATTCATAATTTCGCTTATATGTACGTCTTTATGGTTTGTTGATATTTTAAGCACAATATTCGAGGCATTTAAAAAGTAGGTTAGCTTATGATTTAAAAAATAAAAAGCATTAAATTGACTTTTACTTTTATTTTGCCCAAAATGTAGGAGCAAGGCGTAAAATAAAAAGGGCGTGATTTTTCCAATTTTTGGCGCAAGTAATCTGGTGTCAATTATCATCTGGTCTCTGAAACAAAGGTTTAGACTGCTTTGAAGCTGGCAGCAATAAAATGAAAATACCCTTAGCTGTTGCGATGTGTCCGACCCAATAAATTCGATGGTCGCTCTTCCATCTTTTGAATTACGTTGAATCTTCTTTTTCAAACACAATTTTCGCATATACTAGGCTGATTGAAAAGTCCCGGGCCTAACAAAGAAAAACACATTTTTTCGGAAAATTTGATTTTATTCTTCAATATAATCTCCTTTTAGCTCAATACAACGAGTTGATGCGTTTCTTGTAGTAGTCGCCATCAAGTTCCTCAAAATAGGCGTCCGTCTCGGCAATGACCTCTTCATTCGAGTGAAAGCGCTTACCAGCGAGCCATCTATTCATGTTTGAAAAAAAAAACAATAGTCGCTGGAGGCCAAGTCTGAAGAATACGGTGTGTGGGGCAGCAATTCGTATTGCATTTCGTTCAATTTTGCCATTGCTTTGAAACACCGACACGATTGACCAATTGTCAGCGAACGCGGCACCCATCGCGCGCACATCTTTTTCTTTTCGAAATGCTCATGCAAAATATTGAAAATATTACCGATCGACGACTTCATTATGTCTGCTAGCTCTCTCCCTTTCACTTTGTGGTCTTTCAAAAGTATCAGATGGATTTTCTTGTTCTTTTCTGAAGTGGTAGCCTCATTTGGCCTGCCCGAACGTGGTGCATCACTGGTGCTCGTACGACCCATTTTAAATTCAGCAAACCATCTGAAAAAAGTTGTTTCCGACGGAGCAGATGTGCTGTGATGTTTTTAGAGCCATTTAAATGTTCGCTTCTTGTTTTTTCCGATCACATAGCAATGTTTTATCAAAATGCGAAATTCACTTTGTTCCGTAATTAAAAAAAACACAGAGGTGATGCACTTTGGACCAAACTACTTGACCCCCCCCCAATGATCTGATACTAGTTATTATTCAATACATCAATTCAATAAAACCATATACCATAATAGTGGTGGAATGATAATTCTCTTCCCCTCCACCCAAGGTTTTGGTGAAGTGACGCCACTGCTGGAAAAATGATTGAAAAACTTTTTAAAACTCAAAATGTATTGAAAATGCTTCGGAAAGTACCGAAAATGCCGATAAAAGTATCGAAAATTCGATTAAGGTTCAAAACTGTTGAATAGTATCAAAAAGTATGGATATAAAAAAGGTTGATAAAATCGGTTCAAGTTGAACGAATCAAAAAAGTTTACAACTCTCTCATAGTGTCAAAAAGTCGACAAAATAGGACTGGTATCGAAAAGTCTATCAAATTTTAAAAGTAACGAAAAATTCGATAAAACTCTAAATACGTCAAATAGTATTCAAAATGTCGATATAAGTTGAAAGGCATCGATAAATACCGAAAAGTATGGAAAAAATTACTCAAATTCAAAATATTTTGGGCTAGTAAAAACCGTTTTTATTACAGGGTGATATATAAAAATAAATTTTATAGATACGTATTTTAAATTTTTTATTATTTAATTTCAAACTGAAATAACTGGAAGTTTTTCAGAACAATGTTTGTGTAAAAAAGAAAAGCCTCATTACTCATTATCAAGTTTTTCAAAAAGTTTTTGCTATGTTTGACTAGCTGCTGAAATCGAAGGGCATGCCATTTAGATTTTCTATGGAAAAACTTTTATGTCCAAATGCTACTTCAAGAACCTCTTCTTGGAAGGTCTCCGACTGATGTATCTTCTATCAAACCGAGCGATTAGGTTCCGAATCAGGGTTACCTAAAGTCGTACAGAAGCAATTCCTGGTCTGGTTCCTTAAACAAAAAATTTAGGATTGTCACAAAAATAGTGCAATGCCCAGATATTCCAAAATCTGTTTCAATTCCTAGCAGGCCCCCAGCTTTGACATGATATTCAGGGCCTGGCCGGGTCAATCCCGGTCAATTGGTAACTCTTTTCCGAATAATGTTGTCGCAAAGAGAAAATGTTTCCGGTATTATTTATGAGTTTGAACAAATGATCTTTCACTGGAATAGAAAATTTCAATGAAGTATAAGAATGAGGGAGAGGGTAACAAGAAACCAGAATTGAGCCATGTGGTTTATGGGCGACCTCTGATCTCGGAGTGCAGAATTTCTGGATAGTAAAAGCACAAGCAAATTGAATTATTTAGATTAACATCAAATCAATTTTCAAAAGTCCAATAACTCAGAAATTGCATGAGAACTTTTACTCTTTTTAAAAGGTCTAAAATTTTGTTTATAAGTCTGCAGTAAATTTATTTTTTCTTTTTATGAATTTAATCCCTTTTATATTGCGATCCATGAACGCTATGTAATAGCTGATGAAAAACCACAAGATTTTCTGTAAAAATTATTACTAACTACATAAATTAACTATGGTCAATTTTAAACATTTTTTTAGTGTATGTTAAATAACAAAAGTATGGTCAATTCCAAATGCAATTCTTGTGATTTAAAAACATTTTTTTGTGTCTTTTAATAAAAAGATTCATATTCAAACAATAGCCAACACAAATCAGTTTAAATAGCTTTTACTAAAGTTAAAAACCACTGAACCCATAAATAATATTTGTAATTGAACATCTGGTAACTCTAAATTTCAAGCGCACTTAATTCAAATGAAAGTGAAAATACCGGCAGCAAAACCATCTGCTGTTTGTTGCTGTAACTTACAACAAACGCTGCTGCTGCTGATGCTGCTTCTTCACTCAAAAGCAGTCAATTGAATTATTACTCCATAGTAGTACGGACGGGTATTCCTCGTCACGTATCGTAAAACGTGTTATTTCATATTTCTTATCAGCCAGCGTAACTAACAATTTTTGTTATTGTTGTTGTCGTTTTATTGCATAACTGCGGATTAACTTCAAATTGAAGTAAAATCTCAACAAATAGCAACACAACATGAAACTGTCGCAATCAATGAAGCGACAACAATTACAACCACAATAAAAACAAAAACAACAACAGCAACAATTGAGAGACAATTATTGCACGAGTAGACAACATCTGAGAAATGAAGCGATAGTTGTACCAGGGATACCAATTTATTGCGATTTTCTTAGATTGCTTCAAAATACAACCTTAATTACTCATTGCAAGTGTTTGTACACTTCCTCGATTTCGAAAGTGTTTTCGAATCCACGAAATTCTGAAAATATCCTTTAAGGTTACTTCACTTTACATGTCCTCAATTTAGTTATTGCTTCAATAACTTTTTAGTCAGTCATGGTATTTTCTGAACGTCCTCGAAACTCATAAATTAAATGGGGTTTCCGATGAGAGAGCTGAAATTCTGAAGGAAAAGAGCTAAACGATGCATATTTTGTGCTACACTGGAATAGTTTCAGTGGATGATAATACCTTAAACCTCTACTTGGTACGTTAAAAGTGATAATTCCAAGTTTAAACAAAGTTCATTTCAGCGGTATTAATTTTATGTAAAAATGTCACGTTCAATTTAGTTCTTCTGTTTCTTAACGAAGGTAGATAAATTTGTTTTGGTTAGAGTTCCACGGCAGTTGACGAAGAGCAAAGATTATCAAATCAAAGCATCAAAGTAATTGCTAGATTTTCTTATCTGTATGTATATTTTGGCCTACGAAGCCTCCCATGTCGGACATATTAGTTTACTTCCTCAGTATTGGCATCCCTGGGAAAATCAACGGAAATCAATTTCCTAGCAAGCTCTTGACTGTGGTCAGGTTTTATTTTTCGATTTTAAACAAAAACCCACGCTTTCATCAGTGAATGCAATGCAATGTAAAGACCTAACTTACATAGATACAACGAAATAATTTTCCAATGCTTTAGTGCAATCTATGTACATACATATATTGTTCATGATATTGTCGATGTTGCGGCTATGTTAATTTTTCAATGCAGCGCGCAAAATGACGTCATATCTAATGAAGGAAGCGCAACTGGTCTGAAATCGCACAGCGAAAGCTAAGACCGTAGAGTCTTTTTCATTTTATTCAAATTTTTTTTTATTTTTGGCTGAATCATAATATTAATCAAGGAAAAATTTTTACATTTGTCAACAGAAATAAAAATGAAGAGATGGCCGTGTTAGGTTTTGCTTAATAATTTCACTTTCTTTTCAACGCCGCTTTTTGCAAAACCAGTTTTTCTGCATACCACCAGCAACAACAAAAATAACATTAATAAAAATAACAGTGACAATTGCTGATTTCTTTTGTTTTATTATTATTATTATTATTGCTAATGTCATTTATTTAATTGTAGGAAATTTTTTTATTTTTATTTATAATTAATTTTATTTTATTTTACTTAAATCAAGTAATTTGTTTAATATTGTAAGTTCGTTTCTTATGTCTTTTGTTTTATTGGGGTTAAGATAATGGCCAGTTGTGCTAATTTGATAATTTGAAATTAATTTTTTTTTTGTACTTTTTTAATTTAACTATACTATTAAGTAATTTTCCTTATATTGCAAGTTCGTTTCTTATGTCTTTGGTTTTCTGAAACAGCATTTAATAAAATATCATCAATTTTACAAGAATAAGAATTGGATGTACATCATCTATGTATATTGAAAAAAATGCTCTGATTTCCCCATAGCCAAAACTCAAAAATTTGTAAAAACAAAATCGAAGGCCATAATAACCCAGCATGTTCTTCGTTTGTAAAACTGAGATGGACTCCGAATTATTTTGTGTTAATGAAGTTCAAGAGAGAATGTATTTATTTTTTATTTTTTTTAAGAGAAAGTAATACTTTTAGAATGAAAGATTGATTGGATACAGTCATCTTAAAAACTCGAAAAAGACCATTTTCAAAGTATCAAAAAATTGGAAACCTCTTTAAATTTAATAAAATTCGAAAGCCTTGAAGTATTGTTTTTTGTTAAAAATTATATTAAAATTATGGTAATTCAAAAGCTATGGGTCCGATATAAGAACAATTTTATAGCTTATTTTCTTATTTTATATAACAAACTGTACCTATATCTATGCAGTTATACCTTGGATATACGAAGGCAGATCACTAAGTCCGTGACTTTTCGAACTTCCATAGTAGTTACATAAAATTCAACATTGCTCACGTCAAGTACCATCTGTGCCAATTAAGATCAATACATCCGAAAATGTCGAAAAAATTCTCGATATGATGTTGGCCGATCAAAGAATGAAAGTGTCTGAGATTGTTGATGCCATAGGCACTTCATAAGGCATTGTGGTTTCGATTTTAAATGATCAATTGGGTTTTAGAAGCTATCCGCAAGTTGGCTGCCAGGTTTGCTCTCAATTGACCATAAACGCAATTGTGAGATGTGTATTGTCTCAAAGTTGTGGCAAAATTCCATGAATTGTGCTACGAACTGGTACCTCATCCACCATATTCTCCGGAATTAGCCCTAAGTGACTATTTTATATTTCCAAACCTAAAGAAATAGCTCGGTGGAAAGAGACGATGGCACCAATGATGAAATTATTGCTCAAACAAATGCGTTTTGTTTGAATTCTTTAAAAAAATGTTACGTATATGTATATTGTTTGAGATAGTTAACCTTGACAAATTTACCTTAGGGACGTGAAATTTTATTAAATTTTAATGATCTTTTTTTTGAGTAAATTTTTAGTATAAAATTTTCAAAATTTTCTTCAAGGCAGGGTGCTTCAGACCAAATTGTTCTTCGCTCCGGTCGTCAAATGTTCAAAGTACACCACTAGCTATACGTTTAATGTAAATATATAACTTACTTAGCATATACTGCTTACATCGAAAATCCATATTTCAATTAAATTTTCTCTTATTTCTAAATATTTTGGAAGTTTCGCTCAAGTTTATTGCTTAAGTCTTTTGTTTTTAATTAAAACAATAACTAAAAATTTAGGTCATGGACAACTTCCCACTAAATGAATAATACTTTTTTGAATAAATACTTACATAAGCACAAAAATATTGCTGCATAAAGCATTTTTCCGCCTTAATTTTTGATGTTAAGAGAATCTTAACACGTTCGTTTCGACAGGAGCCAACAATCAAATTAACACATGAACAGCGAACGGAAGTAATGAATGAATTCCGCTACTGTTGGCGTTCAAGTTATAGATGTTAAGACACAATACAGCGATAATTTAAGCACACACACGCACACGTGCACAAAAAGTGCAAATTAAGTTTTATTTTTACAACAAATACAATCCAAGATTATTATTATTAGTTAACTAAATCAACTGTGAACTGATAATGTTGACCAAACCAAAACGATGACGATCGAAAAATCTGTTTGGCTTGCGACAGCGAAGAAAATGAAAGTGTTGCTGCTGCTTAATTTCGTCGTTGATTTTAAAATTTAAAATTTTATTGTGTGTTTTTTTTTAAGCTGCTTTCTGAAGGCGTAGATTGGTTAAATAATTTAAAGTAGTGTGGCCCTTTTTGTATTTAACTTTTTTTTTTTCTTTAATTTGCTTGCACAACAAATTGGGAGTATTTATTTAAGAAAAATGAAAATATTTTTATGAGCACAAATAAACATTTATTACACTTGAAAAATAAATAATATTACAAAATCATTGATTATTTTTTGCAAAATGCAATTTCGTAATATAAATAAAAAATTTCTCTCTTTTTTTTTTAATTTTATTTATTTTGTGCACTTGTTTTTTTATATTTCTTAATGTTTTATATTTTTTTAAAAAAAAAACGCAAAAATGTTATGTGGTAAAAACTTAAGAAAGCAAATTTTTGCCAAATTTATTTTCTACTCAGTTACCACCGTTGTTGTCCGCTGCCCGTCGCCAACTGAAACTGCACAATGTTGTTGGCTACGGTATCAGCTGCGCTTTTGAGCTTTTTTTTTCATTGCTTCAAACACAAACAGCAGAAGAAGCCACAGCAGCCAACCAGCATAAAAGCAACAACAAAAACAACAACAACAATAGCATTATACGGCTCGTTTGTCTCAATGCGCACGATTTAAGGTTGCTGATAATTTTTTGGTTTTCATTATCTTTTTTTTTCTTGTGATTCCTCCAATTTGCTTTTGCTTTCATTTCATTTAAAGCGTTAAAACTGAAGTTATTAAACGCAATTTCTTTATGTTGTTCGCTATGCATATGCTGTCAAAATTTATGCATGCGATTATGTGGATTGCCAGCTTTTTTCGTTTTTGTAAACAATGTAGAAAAATCATGTTGCTGAGAAACAATGTTTAGTGCTGCTGAGCAACAGTTTAGCAAAACTATAAAAAAAAAAAAAAACATTTATATTGTAAGCTTTCAGCAACAATGCTTACCAAAAATGTTAAGTAACATTGTTCAGAACAATTCCTAGAAATATTAAGCAAAATTTTTCAGAAACAATTCCGAGCAATGTCAATCACCATTGTTCAGAAACAATCCTGGCACGATTTTCAGCAACAAACTCGTAAATGTTGCAAGAGAGCGAGTACATATCTTTTTGTATACCTATATTCTATTTGGCTCAAATTATTAGAATAAATGTTAAGAAAAAATATTGTAGAAAAATGTTTCGAACAATATTCGGAAACAATGCTTTGCAGAAATGATTTTTACCAAAGAAGTGGATATACGAGAAAGACATTGCGCTTTGGAACATTTACAGTAACATTTTATTCCGTGGCAATAGTTTGATTTTCTTTGCGATACGAATCGGCCAAACTAGTTTTTAGGATAAAAAAAATTTTCCTAGGCCAAACTAGTTCATCCAAAGCGAGTTAGGATGAACCAGTTTAGTCTATGATGGGCTATTATATACTTTAACGGCCTTACTGCCGATTTTCTTGAATTTTTAGTATGTTAGAATTAGTGGGCTATTATAATGGTTGGTTATGAATTTCAAATCTGTAATTTGGGTTAAAGGCATCTACAACTGCTGTAATAAAACACGGGTTCGGATTGCGTGACCCTAAAATGTATATAAACTTTTCCGTTGTATATATTGCTCATAGGGCTCGTGAGGAGCATTATGAAAAAAATCTTGACGTGATAGAGCTGTATAGACTTCAAATTCGAGTTCAGGGCATCAAATTACCTAGGAAAAATATGGTCAGGTCATATGGACAGCAACTTTTTTTTTTTGAATACCAAACAAATCCAAAATTTTTTTGTGTTTTTTATTTCAATTTAAAACTACGGCACTTAAAAAAAACCCCGAGGATTTTGTGAAAAATTTTTGTGGATCATTTAAGCTGCAGTGCTTTAGTTAATTGCATAATTTTCAAGTTTTAATATTTTGATACCTAATTTGAAATAATAAGAATTTTTCTCTCAAATTTTAACATACTATACGAAAGCACTAATACATCGTTCTACTATCTTGGCAGCGTTCTCACTATTAAAGATGGTACCACGGAAGATTTAGTAGCGAGTATCAGAGACGGAAATTGAGGATTTGGTGTATCCGCACTATCTCAATTCACGAGCTTCATTTTGGCTATCAACCATACTCCTATCTAAACTGAGATTATGAAAAAAAAAAGGTTGGCAATGAATAGGCCACACGATCAGGAAAGATGCTAAGGAAACTCAAGAATCAGTGTTTTCGTGAAATCCGCTGGGAAATAGATGCAGAAGAAGTTCCAAAACAACGTTGCACCGAATGATAAAATGTCATGTAACGAAAGTTTCGAAATAGCTATAGAAATTTGATTGAGACCCTAGACTCCTAACGGAGTTATGGTATAGATTTATAGTTGTAGTACTAGTAGTAGTAGTAGTAATAGCAGTAGTATCTTCAATACAAACAGTAATTTTACAACATTTTTTTCTACAACAATTACTCCACTTACAATGAATTGTCGTAGCGGTAACCAACCATATTCGTTTTTTCTTTATATTTAATGTTTTAACTGGAGTTTCAATTGCCACATTTTTTATTTAAATTTTCTACGCTTACAGACTATACATGTGTACATATTTTGTGTAACTGAAAAAAATAAAATTCTGCAAACAATGAGCAATTTATTGCTCTTGTTGTTACCGCTGTCGATTTGTGTTGATTTATTAAATATGTTACCACCATCATGTTGTTGTTATTGATGATGCTATTGTTAAATGTATGAAAAGTAATTATACGAAATAATGAGCGTTTTTTTTTTCATACATTAAGTAAAACATATTTATATGTAAATTTTAATCAGTGTAATATTTTCTTTGCAGTATGTTTTTGTATATTATTAAAAAAAATAATTTAACTGTAATTGGTTACACAAAATATGTATGTTAAAATTTTTTTTTGTATAATTTTTCAATCAAAATTATTTTTCATATCAAATGATAGCAAAATTTTGATAGAAAATTACCTACTTTCATACATAACAGGGCTGCCAAGTGGCCACTTTTGACACGGCCTAACCTGGAATTGCATATCAAAGCCGTGATCCTATTTTTAGGAAAATTTCAAAATTTTTTCCCCGGAAGAGGGTTGCAGATTTATCGTTTATCCCCAGAATTCAATAACACTAGCTCCGCCACTGACTTTATTGACATTTTCGATTTTTTTCAAACTATTCGATTTCAGATTTTTATCGACACTTTCAATACGGTTCGTTACTCTATTGACTTTTTCAATACTTTTAGTTATTGCTCGACTAATTTCGACTTTTCGATACTATTGGTAACCTTAAGACTTTTAGTGACTTCTTCGATACTCTTTCAATTATATAAATATGACTCTTTTGGGTTTTCTGCATACGTTATCAATTTTTCTTTTTTGAATTTTCTTGAATCTACATATTCTGGAGAATACCCAAAAAATATTTTCTGGTGATCCGACAAATATTATCGAAACTGTTTTGAAACTTTAAATGCATTTTTCTCAAAACTATGTTTTTGAAATCTCAAGAACAACCTAAATCAGGATCAACCTAACCTAACCAATCATTAGCTTAAAATCAATATTTTTTAATCCTTAGTCGTATATTTGGTCGATTCGGTCAATAGCATTAATTTTATGAATAATTAAAGATCAAAGTTTTGGGTCAAAAATTACCATTTTTTTTTTTTTGAAAAGCCTCGATTTTGTTCAAATTTGATATTTCGCTTATTCCAACGACTAAGAATTAGATATTACTATATATTAACTATATCTTCAATATTTTTTGATTTCACATAACCAGTTCAAAGTTATCGTGATTACCGCAAAACACTTTTTTTTAGAGATGCTCTCAGAGATCGGCTACCTGCAGTCAATATTTTTCGAAAAAAAATATGAACATAAACTAGAATATTAACTTAATCAAATATAAAAAGATTGTTTCAAATTAATGTAAGCGCCTTTCCAAAAAAAAAAACAATTCTTTAAAAATCGCATTTTTTGCCAATCTAACTGGGCATAACCCCATAAAATTAAAGAGTAGTTTTTCTTATTTCCTGCTCCAACCTATACCTTTCATGTTATTATCTTCCAAATAATTTATCATTTATTATTTTTTCATGGCTTTTTTCTTTGAATTTTTTAAAATTATTCATACCCATTTAAATATGTTCATACGAAACACTCATATTTCACTCACAAAATTCCCCCACACTTAAATACAAGGACACTTACGACGAAATATCTTTATCATTTTTATGTTTTTATTGACTTTATTTAAAAGACAAATATTAAACAAAGCTTTCGAATTTGTTTTTCGCTAATGGTTGGTTGGTTATCTTTGGTGTCAAATTAAATAAAAATTTTGGATTTACCTATAGTTCAATGCAAAAGAAAAAAAATTTATATTTTATGTAGGTCAAACGAGTGACTGATGGGAAACCACGATGATTCATACAGTTGATTTAGGCACTGGTAAAAATTAACACAAAAACGCAGTCAGTCATATTCATTTGCCAAGATACATATATGTACATATGTATAGTATATTCATACGAAAAGTTAAATTGACAAACGATTTTATAGAAATGCTATAGCATAAAAATGAACTTTTTTTTTGTGTACCAAATTCAGCTTCGAAATTGCGCAAATTTGTGTAACTTAGCTGGTGCAGTTCAATGTGGTTTATTTTCAGGGTGCGACGTATTATACGTTCGTCAGGTATTATTAGCATATTATTTTCAAAGCTTCAATATACATATGTATGTATTTCTGTATTTAGAGGTAACTTAAGGTTGGCTTAATATAAAATAGTTATACGAGTACATAGATGTGTACGATAATGATTTAACAAAAGATATTGAGAGGCTTTTATGGATCAACATTTGGTCAAAAAGTGAGTTGGTTCCTAAACTGACTGCCACTCTTACCTAGGATAAAAATAGAACGAACACTTGCTACTTGTGCTTGCACTTTTTATTATAAATTACTATAAACGCAAACCAACGCCTTATCTACTTTGTATGATGAAAATTAACAAGAGTCGTTTCTCTTTTTACCCTTAGCCGCAGAAGTGAGCTCTTTTAATTAGATATAAATTAAGGAAAAAACACAACACAACTCTTTAATTCCATTTACTAGATGTTAAAGGAATCGCTTAAGACAAAAAAACGATATTGGGAAAAATTCAAAAATGAAGGACATATTGCACAAATCCTATGATTTGAAAAAAAACCGTTTTTGTTCGTCACTACTGTTTGCTTAATTTTTCAATTAACTTAATACGTAGCACACTTTTAGGCAGTGTTGTATACAAATTTGGAGTTTTTGTTTTCAGACACAATTGCAGCTTTATTTTTTTTATGGTTGATACTATGTAAATATTTTATTTCAATACTAAAAATTATAAATCAAATTGCCATTCACAGAGGTATGAAGTTTATCCTTAGATCTAAAACACTGTAATCTTAAAGAGAAATGAAAGAATAGTAAATTTATTATATTATTGATACTAGATAAATGAAAAACTAATGACAAAAAACTATCATAAGAACTATTAATAATATATAGACCGAAACCATTTCAAATCATGCAGGCTGACTGACTTCAAATTGCGGAATTGATTGCTGATTAAATGTGTTGTTTTTCAGAGGATTATACCCGCCATTGCTACAACTCCTGTGGTTTCAGGCTTTGCAGTGCTCAAAGTTATAAAATTAATTTTAGGGTAAATAAAATTAAAATGTGCTCGTTTTAAAATAAGTGTTTTAATTTTTTCTTATTTTCGCTTAGTCACCAAGATATCGGCAATAAGAGAATCAAAAATAGAATACTACGGCAAAGAATATTATCGACTCATGGGGCAAGGTGAAATGTCACTACACTGGACTATTTCGAGCACCAGACTGAAGCCATTTTGTTTATGAACTTAAACGCTTAAATAAAGGTTTACATTTTACGATATTCTAAATTAATATAAAATTGTTATGATTTTTTGTTTACTCTTGAACTTTTTTTTTTCAGTGAGGACTGACATATATGGCTTTGGGAATTGATAAATACGCAGCTGATTCGAGTTAAAAAGAGTTATTTGAATATTAGAATTGCCCACTAATCTACAGGCTTTTAAAATGGCAATGACTTCTGCTTGGATTACGCGTGCTGAGCTAGGTAAACGAAAGCAAATATACATACATATATTGACAGACCCTCTAACTCTCAAACAACTGAATCGATTTTGACTAATAAAATGTTGTACTTGTAGATAAGTGTTTATAGTTTTATGCCCTAAAAGAAACTTCGGAGAAAAAATAGCTTAATTTAGGGACATTGAAATTTCAATAGTTTCTCAACCTCTCAAAATATTTGACTCAGAGTGTACATATATTCACTTTGTCAATCCATTTTCAACGCATAGAAGGAGGCATGTCAGGTAAAGAAAAGTATATATGTATATTCTTGATCAGTGTCACCTCCTGTGTCTATTTAGCTATGTCCGTCTGTCTGTCTGTGGGTCTGTATAGATAATCACGTTTACGGGTAAGCCAAGCAAGCTAATTGAATGAAATTCGGCACACAGGTCACATCTTCAAACAAGCTTCTTGAAATTTTAAATATACGAAATCGGTTCACGAACACGCCTACCACTCATACTGTATGTATACATGGCCATATCTATTTCGAAAATAGTTGCACCGATTTTGATGGAACTTGGTGATTTGGTGTGCATATGAGCAAAGTTTCAAGTTTTCAAAGACTTTTACAGTGGCGTGGCACAACTCTAAAAATTAACTTTTATAACGCTATGTTTCGTAAACCATGCAAGATATTGTGATGAAACTTGGTAAACGGATACAAATCATTTATACCTTGAATTCTGCCAAAAGCGGGATTTACCAAAAAAATGTCATCAAGTTTTTCCTACAGTTGAAGTTTTTATCATTTTATGAACCAAAACGAGCAATATTTTTTTTTTTAAATAAAAAATCGTTTTTAGATAATACTCATGTTTATTACATAAATTTTTTTTTAAATTTTATTTCATTGATACAATTTTATAATTTACTTTTTTTTTCATCATTTTAATACAATATGTACTATATGTATGTATTTTTTAATATAAATTCAAACAATCTTAACATAATCTTTTTAAAATAAATTTAAAATTTGAAATTCACAAGTTTCAAAATTATAGATAATGAATTATTAATCTTTATGCGCCATTTCGCAATTTCATTTGCACATTACATTTGTTATCAAATAACGCAATCACACAAAAGTACGCACACATTTTTGTCCACGTTTGGGTTGGGTTTGCACTTAAAACTTCAACTTAAAATAATTTGTTTTTTTTCTTTCTTAAAGTTAAAACCGATCTGTATAGTACATTGATGTTTTTTTTTTTTTTTTGTTCTTTTCATTTAGGTAATCACAATTTCACCCTAAATAATTTTTGTTTTAATTTCAATATATTTCGTAATCGAAACGAATCAACATTTTGAAAATGGATTTTCACTTAGTTCTTTGCACTAACAAATATTCATATGATTTAAAAATAAATGTAAGTATTTTAATTGTAAATAAATATAAATATGTAGGCATTCGTGTTTATGTGTAAATAATATTGCATTACGAGATTCAAAGTATAAGATTTCTTTAAGAAAATTGTTTTACAAAAAGACTTACAATATAGTTAATCTCAACGAAATTGCAACAACTTTTACTTGTTTGTATTTGGATTCGATAGAATTAAAGTTTAGAGCATATTAATACTAAATTGTTCAAATTTATAGGTTGACTTAAACTTATTTAAGCTTTCGAAAGTATTAGGTTTTTGAAGAAAAAAACTACAGTTGGAGCGCATTGTGTGAATGCAACGGGCTAAGAAATCTTACTAGTAAAAAGTAAATCAAGATTTCATTTTTATAATAAATGTTTCAAATGTCTCTTAAATATATGACAAACAATTTAGTTACTACATTTATTACATTTCCTTTAAGAACAATCAACACTTATGCATTGCCTTAATTTAAGTAAAAACATTAGCTAATAATTAAAGTTAAGTATTTTACTACGCAGAATTATTTAAGAATTTTATTTTATTTTCAATAATTGATTACACAGGCCTGCGAAATTTTGAAAATTGTTTCTCCCTGGACAATGAATAGCTGTTTACGAAATAATTTTTCTCGCTGAAACCGAATCCGAAAGCAGTTTTTTTGAAAACACGGTTCTACTTAACCTCAAATATGTCAAAAACAGTGTTTTTTGCACTTTAGGGTTAGAATATCTCAAAAACCTTACCTGATAGAACAATTCTGATTCGGTTTCAGCGAGAAAAATTACCTCGGCAACAACTATTCTTTATCCAGGGGGCAAAATGTCGTAGGCCTCTGTTACTTTTGCTGACGTTTTCAGTAAGTCCTTTGTGAAAAATTTTTATTTATAGTTTTATTCTCTAATTATCAAGTTTTAAAGAATTAAGCTCAAAATGAGGTCTCGAAAATAAAAGGAATTGGGAAAAGAAAGTTCCACGTAATATTTCTTCAAAACTTCTAAGACGCTTTTTTTCTGGAAATATTATATTGATTTCTTTTTTCCAACTCCTTAAATAATCGAATGATTACAACGTTATTACTAAAAATAATTCAGCTCCTTGATAGAAGTCGGAAAATTGGTATTATATTTGTTAAGGAATTGAAAAACTCAATTTTAAATTCCAAATCCCTGGAATAGAATAAAAAATATTTGATTTCCAATTGAGATTCCTTGAACATAATCAGTTCCTTTGAAATTTAAAATCTCGATTCCTAATTTCAGTACCCTGGAATCTTTATTTTAGAGTAATCTTATTACTTAAGTAATGATTCCTAGATGTAAGATTTTTTAAACTTATGGTCTTCATTTTAAAGCTATTTCTAAATATAACTTGTTTTTATTTAGTTTTCAATATAAACTTGCTTTGTTTTAATGAGGTGGCATCATCACAAAATTTAAATTGTGTATTGTTTTTTGTTTTGTGGTTTTTTTTAAGTGTTTCTATGCATTGAATTGCATGAACACTGGTTTATATAAACTCGAAATGGCTTATAAAGAAATTGCAAAAGATATTGAAATCAAATGCTACATAAAACAGGGTTTCCAAGTTGAAAAGAAGCAAGTTCAAAAATTTAACTTTTTTTTTCAGTAATATCAAAAATTTAACTTTGAAGAACAAGTCACAAAAAATGTTCAATTCCCGGCTATTTCAGAAATTTTTGTATTCCTACCATGCCACCGGCTTTGACATGAAAATTCGGGCTTGGCCAGGTCAATTCCGGTCACTTGGCAGCCCTGACATAAAACTATTATTTTTAAGCTGCAGGTAACTGTTTGGAAACTTTTAGACCAAGGCTCTGAAATACATAATGACTTATAAGAAAATTCCTAAAGAAGTGTTATTGAAATGTACATCACAAGTTGCCTAAAACTGTGATCTTAAGTTTCAGTTAAATGTTTAAAAGTTTTAAGCTCTGAAATGTTCTACATATATAATTTGTCTTACAAAGCAGTTTTTTTTTCAAGGTTAACGAATTTACTTTATATCTAACGATAGTGAGAAACCTAATGACTTCAAGCATGCATTAATAATTGCAATAGAATAGCAGTCAAATAATATACAGTACCTTTGAGATCGTTTAATTTGATCACTATCATATAACGTATATTTATTAGGTTTGTATTGGAGAAATCCGCAAATATTGATTACAATTTATGTACTAAAATTATTTCAAATCATAAAAAAACAGAAATCAACTGTTTGCTACAAGGTGCCAAAATAATTTCAGTTTTCAATTTTGGTAGAAAGTCTTTACATGATTTATTTTAGTTTCTTATTGTGTAATCATTATATATGTATATGTAAATACATCACACATTTCCAGAGCCTCGAGGATCTAAAAGTACAATTATTATTTTAAATGTTTCGGTACATATTAGGCCTTGCCTTATTAGTACATAGAAAACTGTGTGTCGCTTCTTTTTCTAAATTCGATATTCCCTTATATGCCAGGTCATTATACTCCAACAAGATGATATTTGACGGTGCAGGAAATACTCAGATTTTGGCGCAAATGACCCATATAACAGCCTTAATAAATGATAAAGGAAAAAACGTATTTCTCCTTGTTTTGAACTAGTTTTGAGATGCTTAGTGTCAGTGAATGAGAATGGTGCTATTAGCTTTAATGAAAAAAATGCAGAAAATATCTTTTTCTCAAGCAAAAGAGGAGTCTTATGTTATAATTTTATGATTCACAATGCCAGGCTTGCTGGTTCAAAATATTCTGTCGAGATGCATCAGTGGTACTATCACTGCACTTTTGGAACGCACGCAGAAGAATTTGGAATTTTACGGTGTACAACTAACAACCAGACATGTTATACCCGAGAGGAGTTTGGAGAGTGGCCTTCGCCCCGATAATCCAAAAAATTTATTCAAAAAGTAAACAAACGAAAATGGTAAATCAAGGGTCAGATGTGTATGGATCCGATCCAAGATGTGGCATGAGGAAAAAGATATATTCAGACAGTATTTTAGACTTTGTTAGTGGAGTTTCACAACAAACAAATAATATATATATCCCACCTCCCTGAGCCTCTCAGCAATTGTTCAATATTTGAAACAGTTTAAACAAGTTATTGAGAGTGCGATAAGAGAAAATAAAAGAAGCAAAGAATACAACATATTTGCTACCACAGACTGCTACACCGTTGAAGGTGAAACATTTCTTGATCGGCCTGTTAAAATGGAAAAATGTTTCTGGAGCTGCAGGACCGCTTGATTACGCATTACGATTACTTCATTTCTATTGCATTTTTGAAACATTTTTTTTTTTTGTGCAATCTCATCCCATTCTGTTGAGTAATTTTAAAAGGTTAAAGTATATCTTGCATGAAAGAAGCTGCAACCAGCATTCTCTCTCTGTTTTCACCTTTTTAGATATTTAATCCATGTTTTTTTTTTCAATACAGCTGGTTGCGCTTTCAAAAATGGCATTGATCGATCATCAGAACGAATATATCTATGTTTACATTAATACATTTAAAATGTGCATAAAGTGCAAAAAAAAAAAGAAAAGTGTAAAAACCATTAAAAGTTTAAACAAAACTCAACATATTTTAGCTTATTAAAAGCTTTAACACAGAGGTCAATGGTGTGTGTATGTGATTGTGTCTTATGCTAATGTTACACAAACAAATTGCAAGTCAAAAGTTAGTTTAATTTTGAAAAAAGTACTCACAGTTAGAAATTAACCAAATCCATAATAAATTACGCAGCAGACAGTGTCAGTCGAAAGCGTGCTTTTTTTCTGAAAATCTAGAAAATTATTTTTGACCTAGCAACACCACCACAGGCACAAAGAAAGGCAAAAACGTAAAATGATTTGATTTTTTTTTTATTTTTTTCAATTGCAATTTTTGTTGCTGCACTAAAACATACATTCCAGTACAAACTTTATTTTATTCCTTTCATACTTCATTTCTATAGGTTCTGATTTTACAGAAAGAAAAAAGAAATATAGCATAAGCTTAAAATTTAATTTTTGTTTGATTTTTGTTTAAACTTAAAGAGGCTTTTCCTTTTTGCGTAAATGAGTTCAATTTTTGAAAATTAGAGAAAATAATTATTTTTGGGTTTTTTTTTCTTTCTTAAAGTTAGACAAGTTTTTACATTTGGAAACTAAAAAACTTACCAAAAAAAGTTTACATTATATGCTATTAACATTTGTTTGCTTTTGTTGTTTTGCTGGATGTATAAAGTATGTATATGTTTGCTTCAATACGCATCATAATCAAAATCAGCTGACAAGTTATTTTTAATATACGAATATAAACTTAAGGAAATCAAATATTGTAGGTTGTTGATTTTTAATTGAATTTAGTTTGGTATTTTTATTAACTTAAAAAATATATTTTACAAAATGTGTTGTTGTTGAGTTTAGATTTTTTTTCTATGTAGTTTTAATTATGGTTGTGTATATGAATAATTTATTTATAATACATGTAATTAAAAATATGTATAACAAAAAAGAAATTATATTATTTAATAAAAAATTAAAATAAAAAATCCCTAGTAAGAAGGAGAATACAATAACTAAAGCTGTGTGCTAACATGTGAACAGCTAATAATGTGTGAGAACAGCATAAAATTATTTGCTGTTAAGAAGTAAAAGGGGGTGTTAAAGAGTTCAATAGAAAACTGCAGCTTAAGATTGACTTTCAAAATTGAATTCAAAAGTAACAATCTAATTTAAAATTTGATGGCAGTGTTTACAGTAATGCATTAAGTAAAGCATTACTTTTCAACTTGAAAATACACTTTATTTAAATTTTCACCAGAATACATACTCTACCCCAGCGCAATTTACAACAGCAAGTAAATTTGCAAATTAATTTGATGTTTTTTATGTAAAAATCTTGTTGCAAAATAAAAATTTAACGGCAACTTTTATGAATGTTTGTTGTTGCATGTGAGCATGTGTGAATACTTAAATAAAGAAGTATTACGTTAAAAACTCCATTTAAATAATGTTCATACATAATATATTTTATTTTGTTTATGCTTTTTATTTTACTTATACAAAATCTTAATTGTAGACAATTTTAACCTCAACAATTGGTAAAACAAAACTACTTTATTTAAATATCTACACAAACTACACAAAAATACAAATTTATTTTTGTTTTGTAAATGGATTTTCTTAATGAATGCTAATCTATTCTGGTGATATTGTTGCTATTTTTGTAAGACAAAAAGCATTTAGCATTAAAGTATTTTATGTAGTCAAAGAAAATTGTTTGTACTTTTTTTTGTTTTTTGCTTAACTTTTCTGCTATTTTTTGAAAAATTAATTAAGTTTTATTTGTTTTTTTTTTATTTTTGATGATACTTTTTGTTTTGATTTATATACTTATATGGTGTTTTAGTAATCTTTAATTAAATTAATTTATCTGGCAAAAAAAGTGTACATGACAAAAAGGAAAAAACATGAACATTGAAACACGAAACTATTATATTTTTTATTTATTTTTTTTTTTTTTGATTTTGTTTTTTAGTTTAAATTGAATTTTTGAAGTTTTTTTTTAATTTTTAGTGGGTTTTTAAGTTTTTTGAAATAATTTTTATGTTGAGCGAACCCAGTGGTGTTGTGCTTTGTTTTTTGCACACACACGCTCAAGGTAACGCTTTGAAAAAAACATCTGTTGGAATTGTCGTAAAACGTTACTTTCGAAAAATGGTTCGGAACGACATCAATCCTTCCATGATGGTCCGCAACATTTTAAGTTTTATAAATTTTTTTTTAATTTTTTATTTTTTTTTTCTAATTGGATTTGAAAAATCTTATCAGAGCTTCACCTCTCTATCTTAAAATCTTCTATATATCTGTTATTTTTTTATGCCGTGCAACCTTACCTTAATGAAAGTTTGTTTTTTCTAACGAAAGCAGTAAAAATGTAAATTATGATGCATAGCAAAATATACACACATCGCAGAGTAATAAAATAAAAGAAACTGACGAGTTTTTCACGTGCAGTTGCAGGATATGTTGTGTGCCAATTCGAAGTTCGTTCTAGTGTTGTTTGCAGCTGTTGTTATTGTTGTTCTTCTTTAGCCATATTTAGCAGTTCCAATTGTCAAGACAGCGTTGTTAACGTGCAAACTTTCGAATTACTTTCCATGTTTTTTTAAATGCAGTAGTTTTAATGGGTCTTCGTTTTTTAATTATATTATACTCCCATACTACTTCTCCATTCTACTTCCACAGCGTGTTTTTTTTTTCTTATCACAAGCAATCCATCCACACTTGTTCAAAATCCTGCATCCATGCGAAAATGTATTATTACATTGCACTAACACTGCTCGAAAATTGGAATTATTGGTGAAGTTGGCCAGTCCTCTTCTTCTTCTGAACTAATACTTTCGGTTCTAGAAAGAGAGTTACAAAAATTTATTTAAGCGTAAATATAACAAAGGAAGTAAACTATTAAAATATCATCATCATAAATACGGCAAAGGAATTTTCATGTTTTGAACTTTATATTAAACTAAAAAAGGTCCTAGTCGTCTTGTATTACGTCTGCAAACTTTTCAATTAATATTATAATCAAACATTAGTAGTCCGACTACTTTATTAAATCATTAAGTGAAAATATATGACGTGAATATTTGTTTAGCAATTTTACAGCTAAAAAGTTCAGCTGGAAGAATCTTAGAAGCATCGGTTAACAAGATTCAATATGAAATTTGACGATTCAATCTGGCACTGAACACAGTGATAGCTTAACGTTTTAATGTTGTTATTTGTATAGTAATTTGCTCATTTAAAATTTATTAAGGGCTTTTTTGACGTACTTTCATCAAACTTAGTGTACACATTAATAGGGGAACTTGTTATGAAAAAAATAGTGAAAAACACAATTGTCAAAGTCGACAAATGATAATAAAAGACGTCAGTTTAAAATTAACATTTATCACTATATTATTAAAACAATAAAAAAGTTAACTCGCCATAGATCTTATGACAGAAATAGTAGGCAATAATGAAAGCTAATAGAAAAAACTCACGCCATTATCTAATTGCAGTACTGTGCATAAGCAAACATGTCTGGGTGTGGGCCGAAAAACAACTTTTTTTGAATACATTTTTTTTTTATAAATCACAGGCATAGCCAATTTTTTTTTTAAATATACGAAAGATTACTTTCAGAGAGAAAATGTTTTCCTCTATAAAGAAACATTTCTTACAAACATTTTGATATGTACCTCATTGGTACAATTTCTCGTGCCTCACGATTCATGAACCTTAACCTTCAAACAAGAATTGTGGTAAACAAACATTGGGATTGAAAGAATTTTTTTTTATATATAAATTTAAATTTTCTAAAAGTAACCCTTTCTTAGGAAAAAGTACGACAGATTTGCGCGATATTCAGAACATGTTTATTACAAAAAAAAAAACTTTTGGCTACCTCATCTCTATGACTTTTAAATGCTTTATTTTGCTAATATAAGTTGAAATTTAAAACAAAGTAATTGATTTTCGGGTCATCCTAACAAATACATCTATGTAAGTGTACAGTGCTCATAACAAAAAAATAAAATAAACTAACTTGTAGCAGCTTAATAAGTGCTTTATTATACAAGCAAACCTTTTTTGTTGTTTTTGTTTTATACGTGTATGTATGTATTTATACAGCAAATAATCAGCTGTTGAAATTCTAAAATTTTGTAATACATATACTAAATAAAAGCAATCAAATAATATCAAATGCATTTACTTTGAAGTAGGTTCGTCGAACTTGTGCTAAAGTTTTAATTTTTTTGCAAAACAAAAAACAATATCAAATCTGAAACAATGATACACAATTTTCAAACTTTTAACGATAAGATAATAATAACAAAATAATATACTGAAAAATGTGAACTTTGTTTTCATTGACATTGAAATAAAAAAAACAGTAAACAGAAAAAGAATTAGAGCTTTTTCATAAATCTAAACTGCGTGTGACTAGGCTAGAGTTGTTGGTATGCGTACGCGTGTTTATCTCATGGACACAAATACATCTTTGCACAACACACACTCCTCAATGATTTGTTTGTTTGTCTGTTTTTGAGCAATATTTTTATTGGAGATATAAATACTAAATTCTAATAACTTGTTTCTTTAATTTTGCTCATATTCGTATATAAAAATTAATTTCTCATTATAATTATGGGAAGAACAAAAAGCTGCACTAGCAGCAGCACGAAAATCAAAATTTGGCTCACGATAAGGGTTTTAGAAAAGCAAATGAATTATTGACAACAACAAGTCAACAACAAAAACAGGGACTCTTATAAGCTTGTTTACGTAAAGAATTAAATATATGTATGTACTCATATTTATGCGAAAAATATAAATTTAGAGATTTCTTCATTACTGATTTTGTACTTTTTGTTATTTCATGATTTGAGTTATCATGAATGAAATGACCCCTTTTCTAATTGCATGAGTCGCGAATATAGTCGATTAAATTTTAAAAAAAATTATCAGTGCAAATTTAATTAAAAGCTATTATAAAAAAAATGTCCAGATCTCGTTTAGTAAGTATCACTTCTCATTGTAAATTGCTCAATAGTTCCTTATACAGCATTAATTTTGTAGCTAATAATATGTAAATGTACTATACACTAAACGAAATAATGACGTTTAGTTTTACTTAAAATAAAAAAGTCAAATTATAACGGCATACAGTCGTTTTCATTTTCAAACTGTAATTGTATTAAGTTTACGTTTTCTTGGATTGAATAGAAAAATCTCCGAAATATCAAACCCCGTAACTCATACTTCTTTACCCGTGTATGATTTCATAATAAAAAATTTTTGTCGAAACCTACCTTGATCGACAGCCATCATCCATGGCGTTTGATATGCCTTCCTCAATGGTGGGTAAGTCGGATGAAAAACGATTGGTTGGTCGCAAAACGCGTAAAGTTCGACTTGAAAGTTTCCAGACCAAACGTTGCTTATACGGCTGCTTGTTTTGACCATTGTAATGTGACAAAATGCCAGATACAATGCTAAAGCCACAAGTGAAAACACGATCAGGAATCTAGTAAAATTACAAATTATTATTACTTATTGTTAGTTATAAAATGTACTATTTTAACTTACCCTCATGTATTGCTGCAAGAAAAGTATATACTCGAAGACATGCTTCAATTCTGGGCTACCCTTAGTGTAAGATTCCTTGATATGGAAATCCAAATGCAGGCAAATCAAAACTAAAGCTAGTGTTGATGGCGTTATGACGGTGGTCTTTACATCACATAACAAAATTTCCAAACGATTCTCTAGTTCTTCCAATTTAATAAGTTGTTGATAAAAATCAAAGAACTGTCCACCAATTTCCTTTGCCAAATTGCGGAAAAGTGCATAATAAATGCGCAAATAACTAACAGATGTAATCGGCGCATGTCCCATCTGAACGCCTAATTTATTGCCAATGACACCAGCCATGCGCTCCAAATCACCAGCGGTACAACCACACTATAGTGAAACAAAGGAACAAATTAAAATTGAGACACATTTAAGAGCACATTTTTAATTAACTTACCTGAGATATTGTAACCAAATCTTCGGCAGGAATTGGCTTAAGTTCCAATTGTTTGATGGCCAAATGGAATGAGGCCACACTCATGCATGCCATATGCTTTGGCTTGACAGCCATGCGATCCAGAAAACGATCTACCAAACTCATTGCATTGAAGAGTACATCGGAAGGCAGCTCGTACCACATTTTAAGGCAACGTAAAACATAAGCGGAGCCATCACGTCCACCAGCTGTTACTTCACGCTGCAATTTGACAAAGAATTTTCATTAACATAATATAAAAACATTAAAATATAATGCCAATAAAAACAAGATTTCATTCTTAATTGCCGTACATATTTTTAAATAAATCATATTTTTACTTACCCTTGATTCTTTTGGAAGCAGCAATACAGTATGATATTTATCCTGTAAAGCATCATATTCCTTCAAGGTATTATATAGCTCATCAGACGACATTGCGTTGAGTTCATCTTCCAAATTCTTAACATTTATGTTGTTCATCATCTTCTCATTGTCCATTAACGAAGGCTCCATTGGTTGGTCATTGGTGTTTGATGTTTGTTGGTGTTGTTCTAGCTCATATCTTTGATATTCCAAGCCAGCAGCACCCGGTATCCCATACCGGCCCTCGTCAGACATCCTCATCCACTCAGTTCGCATCTCTGAATTGTCGCTGCCATTAGCTGCTGCTGCTGCCGCCGCCTCCAACGCTGACATTGCCGATGCAGTTGGTTTAATATCCAAATCCAAAGACGATAGCAACGCTAATGATGATGATTGTTTATTCATGATCTTGTGGTTGTGCTTTTTGTTGGTGGAAGAAGTGGAGGCGGCGGCGGAGGCGACTGCTGATGATGTTGCGGCTGCTGTTGACGACGACGACGACATTGATGACCACTGCTGCTGCATCAACTGCTGCTGCTGCATTAAGTCGTTGTTACTATTGCTGTTGTAGTAGTTGTTGTTTGTGGTATTATTCAACAAGTTGCTAAACAGCTGTTGTTGTTGCTGTAGGTGGTATTGCTCTTCTTGTTGTAGATTATTTGACAAACCACTATCAACGACGGCGTAATTGGCAGCAGCAGAGTAGCGTACAGGGACAGACATTGTGAGGGCTGGCCTAGTACCTATGATTTTGTAAAATTTTTTTTGATTGGTTGTTTAAGGTTTGATTATATCAAAAATATCGTTTTTATATTGCGAATTTTTGAACTTTACTTAAGTTTTATAGGACTAGGCTTCAAAGTTTGTTTGATTTTATTTTCAGCAAAAAAATTGGTTATATGTAAATTTTTAAGCAAGTGCGCTTGTGATATCAACGAAAACTTCTATGTAGTCAAAAGTAATGCAACGTAGTAAAAAACCTTCTCAATCTTGCGCTTAAATATTTTGTGTCAAGAATTTAAGCTAATTACTTATAGTAGTAGATATCAACGAAAGTTTCTTTTTGCAATTTTTTTGTCTTTTATATAATCTTAATAAAAGTTTTCTCAATCTTTAGCTTAAAAATATGAAATTCATACGTTAAAAGAAACTAAATTGTGCTTTAAAACTTTTAGATTACTTTCATAAAAATCACAATTACTTTGTGTTTTATGAAATAAGTTATCCTTGTAAATGCTAAAATCTCTATGCAAACTTACAAGGTGTACAATTTAGTTATTCTTTTAAATGGTAACCGAAAATAAAACTTATTGTTTGCTACTTGTGATGTACACACTGGTCGTTAAAAAAGAGCTTGTTTTATTGAGATACAAAACTCTGCATTATGTTTTTAACAACCTTAGTACTATTTTTTTCTTGGTTAACAAAAAAACAATTTGCAAACAACAAACAAAAACCCTCAATTGTTATTTTTTTTAAGGTAACAATATGTATGTCACTTGTTTTAAAAAACAGTTTTTGGCAATTTTGAGTAGAAAAATCACAAATGTGGTTTATTGTGTGAGCTCTTAGCCTTTTTTTTGCAATGATAAACGACGCTTGCACTTTATAGCTTTGCTCAATGTCTTCAAAAAATTGAAAATTTATTGTGTAGCACGATACACGATTTTATGTTTACAGAATGGAGAATCCTTTTATGTTAACTTACTCTCTGTGAACAATAAAATTGTAAGGGTTAATTAATTAATTATGGTTTTTATAAGAGAAAAAATTATATTAAAATAAAAAATAAATTTCAATTATTAAATGCAAATATATAGAAATGAATTAAAAATAATAATAGTATAAATAATTACGAAATAGTGCATTATTAGGATCTTTTTACTTTTAGATCACAGTTGCACAGAATGTTTTCGTAATTTTAAAAACAAAATTAAGTTGGTACAGTCTTTTTAGCCCTTGCCCTAAATATTTTTAAAGTTTTACCATTCAAAGTCTAAGACTGTAAAATACTAGTACAAGCTACCTTGAGCCACCTCTACTTGATTCGTGTTTGCTCTTAAATTTCATGTATTTCTTTACTGGATACAATACAGAACAAATTGTCAAAACAAAATTTTTAACATTTTTTTAATAGAATTTAAAATGTATTAACTAGATTAGTGCAACGAAAACAAAATAGTTGGTTTAGTTGAAATTGGTTTGAAAATGCACTAGCCCAAACCTTGTAGAATTGATTGTAAAAACTGCAAAAATTCTGTGGAAAAACTAAATTAAACAAAATTCCAGATTACTTGGTATTAAATTCATTATTTATCTACGGAGCTCAAAAGTTTGATACTTATAAAATGTACTCAATGACTTTATGTAAAAAAGGTATTAATACTTTGCTAACTTTTACTACTACTGTACAATTGAAAAAAAAATAAAATCAGTCTCAGAAACCACCTTAATTACCTTCAACGGTTTCAAAAAAGGTAAATTTAAATACTTAATACCAACGCAAATTTCAAAATTCAACTATAAAATAACAAAACATGGTGCTTATGATTTACATTTTACTATAGCATTATGGGTGCATTAACCGTATACAATGCAAAAAACATATGTGATTGTACTGAAAAATAAAAAATTCTGTATTTGTTTGCAATACTAAAAAATTACAAAATATATACTATATAAATAAATATTTATAATAATACAAACATTAACGTTGAATGACCTCAAGGTAAAATATATATAAACTGTTATTGTATTGGCCATACACAAGTCAACATGTGGGAGCGAAGGAGAGGTAGTTTTTGGAGGGTAACAATACAGGTTATATCAAACAGCTGTAGATGTCATTGAATTGCAAATAATACGTTGAATTATTATACATACATATCATTTACCTAAGGTCAATAACAATTTGTAACAACAACTTGTCAATATGACTTCTTATGGAAAATATAATAATTTTATGTAAATGAAACATAATAATTTTATGTAAATGAAACATAAATGATGCATTAAAATTCTGCTGGTTTCTTTTTGCTAAAATTTTCAAAATTAATTTGTGCATTCAGATACTGCAAAGAAGTTCAACACACTTAAAATATTAACATATTTTTTAATTGTTTTTTTTTTTTAATATCCACCATCGTTTTGAAAAACTAGCTATTGTTTAACCCCATGGCGTATATATGTAATTAAATCTAAAACAAAAATAATGTACAATGTTTTTTATATACAAACGGTATAGAATTTATTTGGTTTGCAGAGTAAAAATAACTTCTTCCCCTAATGCATCAAAATACAATTTTCAAATCCAAACTAATTTTTAAAAGATAAAACCAGAATAAACCAGGTACTGTACTGGGGTTTTTTTAAAATTAAAATAGAAATTTCAAATAAAAACACTTGAAATTTGTTTACACAAAATGTAAAAACAAAGCGCTATAAATGAAAAAAGCTAAAAAATTTAGAACAAAAATCAAAATAAAACCGACTAAGACGGAAAAAAAATATAACAAGAATTTATTGTTTCTGCTTTTTTTAGTTAGCGACTAAATTGCAATTCTGATGCATACAAAATGGGAAAACAGCACAAATTATAGACAAAAAACAAACAGCTCTCAGATTTCAAGTTGTATAGGAGAAACTGCGTTGAAAAAAAAAATTTATATTTAAAATAAAATAGTAGTTGCAACTAACTTCCAGATCAATGTTAAAATAAATGAAAAAAAAAACAAATTAAAATCACGGCGTCACGTAACAAATGAGTGCATGTGTAACTGATTGCTATACAATCGCAGCAGTTGGTGCTGCTGCTACATCAGCAATATTAGATTTTTACAGAAAATAAATTCAATTTGAAATATCGAAATGAATACTTGAAGTATGTGCATATACTACATGGGGTACGTACTAGTTATAACAGAGCGTATGAAGTGGCTAATTCAGGTCGTCTGGCATATTTATGCGTTCCCAAGATAACAACGCAATAGAGCTTTTTTTAAGGTCTGAACTTTCTTAATATTGTTATTTTTATCATTTTCTGTAATAAGTACTTCTCATTGAGCTGTGCTCAAGTTTATAGTGAAAACTAACAATCTGTAAAAACTTTGGAATTGTTTGTAAAAGTTTTTCGTTCCGCGAAAAGATTTGACTACACTCAAACTTTCACTCAGAAAAGCGGATCGGTGGTCTGATATTTCAGTTTGATAGCTCTTGTGTAAACCTCAGTCTGTTAGAAGACAAAAGTCAGTATAATCACAATATCAAATCGCACTCAGAAATTAATATCACAGAAATCAAAACGAAACTATCATGCTAATGAATTCGAAAACAGGTAAAGGAAAAATAAGTTTTAGTCAGACAAAAGAACAGTTTGTTATATAGACCAGAATGATTTTTGATAGTGAAATACAAATCTATTGAGTTATTTCATATTAAATTCTGTTTGAGTTTTGATTTATGCTCGACATGCGCAATATTGCCCATTAAAAAGTACTTGGGTAAAGCCTTCACAGTCTCTATAAATCAGAATATAGACTTCCAAAGATCGTATCTCGACTTTGATTTTTCTATTGCTCAACTTCATTTTTACAAAATTTTTGGAAAACTTAAAGGCAAATAAAAAAAAGTTTAAATAAAAAAGACTCAGGATTGTTGTGATTCCGTTTCGGATTTGCTTCGGAAACGAAACTGAAATTTGAAGTTTATTTCAGGATCATGCAAAGAAGTTGTCGGAACCATACAGCTCAAGTTCGAAATTCAAAAAAAAAGCAAATTCCAACCATTAGACTTAGAAGACCTAATGTCATTCAACTACGGACTTCAATTTCACTGCCCAACTAAATCGGCATCAGAAAAGGTCTGACTACTTCAATTCAAAAGAAAAATATAAAACTTTGAGTTACGATGGATGTTAAAAAGAACCGATTTTATGCGGTTCATGTCTTAATATCAAACAACAAACAACATTAAACAAAAACAAATCAACAACAAGAAATGTAAATCGCATCGTACGTTTAAATACACAAAGCTATCGAAATACTGTAGTATTTTTATATAGTGAATGCAATTGCAGAAGCTGCGTACGTCAGTCACGTAAGAGGAAAATGCTATGTTGTTGATAGCGTTTATTTTACATTTTTATTCGTTTATTTTTTTTTTTTTTTTGCATATCTAATTTAATTTAAAATTGATTTCATGCTTGATAGCATTGGAATTGTAGATTGATTAGAACTGGAACATGGAACAAAACTCTCTAATTAATACACATATAAAATGTGTTGAAAACTACTAGTCAAATGTATACAACACGATCCAAAATAAATACAATGTTTTATTTTACTTATTCAAGTCATGTTTCACATTTATATACAGCAATTTGGCAAAACATGGCCATCAGACATTGGAATTTGAAATTTAACTTACTATTTAATATAATTATTTTGGTTTAAGTAGTTGAAATTTTGCAATTGTACAAAGCAAAATTTAACGCGAATGCTTTTTAATGTTAACTGAACAAGATTAAAAAATAAACTTGCAAAATTTTAAAATTTAATACATGAAGCAAGCTTATTTTATAATACGCAATTCAATTTTGCTGAAATAAACAAAGCTTTATCTATGTCCATGCCGAAACTTGAGATGCCCTACATTGCATAGAAAAAAAAAAAAAACAGTACGTAATTTACATACTTTAGCGACAAAAAAAAACTTTTAATTAAATGTAATATCTACATTTTTAGTTCAATAGCTAACAACAGTATACTAACAAATTCATAGCTATAGACATATAAAAATTATGTCATTGAATTTAATGCGCTTCTACTCTTCATGTGTAGAGTATTCAATTTGAAATACAATTTCAGTGTTTAATAATATAAAGCGTAAATAATGTTTATATGTAGTATATAAAAACATGTTATCTTCAGCTTGATATTGTAAAATAAAAAAAAATTAAGGTGTCAAAAAACTTTTTGCACAAGGTTAATGCAAATATAAAAGAAATAACAAAGATATGCTACTGCGCTTATTTTACAAATTTTTTCAAAGTGAATACTCAAAATACCCCCTACATCATAATCGAAACTCAATAAATTCTATATTAAGCCGCTTTGTCATGGCTTAAACTTATGTATTTATGTACTTCCGTTTATGGCAAAGAGAAAAAATTTTAAATATTTAAAATTTAGTAATTGGTAAAAATATACAAAAGTAAAAAACCAACTGTTGAAGGCCAAATAAAACATCAGCAGACCAACCAAACCAGCTTCATCAACAACTACCTACCACTTGTGTTCAAAAGACAATCAAAGAGTAAATTTCAAGAGCGATTTAAATACGGCAGACTGACTGATGAATTCATAATGATTTGCAATTATTAAGAAACGAGTGTAAATTTTTTGTATAACACATTGTTTCAGTGGTATATTTCTTTCAGAAATAGTTTTATAAAACATTTTACATTTTTTAAAATGGTTTGCTGATTAATTGACTGAAATTAAAATCTATATAATTCCTACTATTTATAAATATATATGGAAACGCTAATACAGGTATTATTAAAGTGAAATATTTAGTTAAAAGTACTCTAAAAGTGTTTATAATAATGGTTTGCTAAGGTACTATGTAGCATTACTGTTTGAAGAGTACTCTAACAAGTTCAAAAAAACCCTTCATTGCACTAAGTAAGAGGTTTTTTTTTATTAAATCTGAATCGATATGAATATTTATAAATAATTACAGAAATGCCTAAGAAAATAAACCATATCACTGCAAGTAATCAAGAGTAAAAGTCTACATAGGGTATGCTTTTTCAGATAACTTTCGTTGTAGTCATGAAAAAAACTTCAAATTTTTAAATATGTAAAGGTGTCTTTTGGTGACATGTGGAATTTAAAAAATAAAATCAAAGAAGCATTCGAAGGATTCGAATTCTGAATAGCGTTATTGCGATGCAAAATTTGATGCTACGATTCCTAGTTTAGTTTTAGCGAAAACTTTTTAATTACACCATCCAATATTTGTTTTTGAAAAATTACACTGAAATTGAAAAATAATTTTTGAACAAAATTTAGAAATTGAACTGAATACCCGGGGATTTTTATCTCTGTATTCGGCGTTAGGTTGAGTTCATGTGGTGATTCCTTTTAAGGCCGATATATATAGATTTTTTTGGACCAGACTTCCTCAAATCTCAAACTAAATTAATTAAAAATAGGTACTTAAAATTTACGACAATATGTATTTTGTCTAGTAATCATATTTATATCAGCTTCCCTCACTATTTCTAGTTAACATAGATAAAGATAAAGTAAAATTTAGTTTTAGTACATTAGACATAGATACAAAAAGCTTGCGCTAATGAAGTTCTACTAAGTTGTCTAGCTATTTAAATGCAAAAAAAAAAGTTTTTCGTTATCGAAGAATTTGTTACTTTGTTATGTATGTCAAATTATGAAAACAAATAAATATAGCTGCATTTTTTATGCATTTTAAAGAGTCTAGACAGAACCAGATTTTGAAACTTTGATTTCATTAGCTTGCAGTATAGCAAAATTTGTATGTGATATGAATAAAGTCAAGAATGGAAACTATTTGTTGTCAATGTTCACGAATATATAGTATTTTCAGGCATTCAGGCATACAAATACATAAGAAGGAATTATTTATCGGAAATAATCATTAAACAATAGTTGTGGCATATTTAACAACTTTTAATTTGATATATGTTTTTATTGCTGTATGTAATAGTGACAGAGCTAGGTATAACAGAAGCTCTAAAGAAGCATAGTATGGAAACAAATGAACTTTGTAAAAAACGTGAGCTAATGAACATACAACTCTCCTCATAATCTCTCAATGAGCAAATTTCGAAATCATAAATTTATTTTATAGAATCTAAAACGAAAATATTTTTTTTTTTCTAATTTTATAGCCTTTACAACCATTAAATTTTTCAAAAATCAGATTTGAACCAAAAATTTAGGTATTTAATTTCTCTTTATTTAATGCCAAAATTATATTTATGCGTGGAAAATTTTTCCAGTTATACAAAAACAAATTTCACAATTTAGTTTTTTTTTTTTTGACAAATAAATTTTTGTTTGCACAGTTTGCAAAAAATTATACATACAGCAAAAAAATAAGAAAATAAGCAAGTCTGGAAGAAGAAACAAAGGAGACGAAAAAAAACTAACGGTCTCATATAACAGTTCTCAAAGCGATAACAAGAACTGTCAAAAGAAATAAAATATAAAAAAAAAATTTATAAAAATCTAAGCCTTTGCCTAAGCTCGAGCAGAAGCAGAAAAATTTTGAAAGAGTCTTAATGTTCGGACGTTAGGTTGACCAAATAAAATATAAAATATATTTTTTGTAATCATGATGAGCAAATTAAATTTTTTTTTTTTTTTTTTGAAGCCGTAAACATGACAAGGGGGGAAGCTACATAAACATCAGGAAAAATAGGCACGTTAATTTAAGTAACCCAAAGCATATGTAGTGTAGTACGTATATTTTGTTGTTGTGCTTAATAATAAATATTTATTAAAATATGCGAATGCAAACGATAAAAAAAATATTTTTTTATTTTTTGGCAAGTTGTTAGCTTAATTTCAATATTGCTTTTGTCGTCTACCTTACTTTATAAAGGCAGTTTATTTATGTATTGCTGTAGTTTGTATTTATAGTATCTACAATTTTGTTGTTGCTTTATTTAATGTATTTTTTGTTTTTCTTCTAATTTGTAACGTATAAAAAATTTCTCTTTTTTGCTGTTTTGTCTATTTTACACGCGCTAACAACGATATAGACAACAAATACTTGAAGTTTGTTGACAACAAAAAAAAAAATGTTTAAATATTGACAGGCACGTACGTACATATGTATTTTGTACTTAATAAATAAATAAATAAATTACATGCAATACTATTACAAAATTTTTTCTTTTAAAAATTATTTTTTCTTAAAAACTTAATTAAAACAAAACAACAAAAAAAAACACGTTAAAATACTTGTACAGCTAAATTAAAGCGCATCTGTAGGTATGTCAGTGAAAAAACCTATGCAGCACTGCGTATATAGCTCATTTAACGAGCAAACAAGGAAAAACAGGTGGGGCCTGCTAAAAAAAATGAAAGTGAGTCTGTCTTTTGTTGACTATTTCAAAGCCAAAAATAATAAACTATTTAAAGAAATTAAGAAAAAACTAAATGACGTAAAGTCAACAACATCGCAACTTGCAATTCATTTTCGTGACGCTGACGGACGATACATAGCTACCAAAAAATAATTTAGCTTATGAAATTTGCTGCTGCTTGAGACCTATTGGCGTTCGCGTTATGACAGTTCATCGTCTACTGCTGCCTCAGTTATTTGTTTTAATATACCAATGCTTTCTATAATTTGAAGGTCAATAATTACAGTCAGTCATTGACGATATGTATGATGATGATGAAGAAAAACCAAATGAGAGCAAAAACAAAAAGTACTCTTAGTTTTATAATTCGGTTGAAAATGTATATTTTTTTCCATGTTGAAAGAAAATTCTGAAAGTTATTTATTTGAAATTTTATAAACGTATGGTAAATGATGAGCTACATGCGGGGGAATATACAAAAATTTGAATAGAACAAGCTAAATGAGTATAAAGGAATATATAAAAATTGATTTAATCCATATTGATTTAATCCATAAGTCGATAATATCAAAACTGCCTATGTCCAGTTTCGAAAATTTTTATTATTCTATAATCAGAGCTAATGTAAGGTTTTTTGATATTGATGTGTGGAATACGAATTTAAACTCAAACGTTCACTGTTATATCTACTTTTTAAGATAAAAGCATCGAAAGGTGTGTTGTCCCAAACTTTGAATGAATATTAAAAATAAATATGGCGTGAATAGGAGCTTATATTCAGGATAGTTGATCAGCACAAAGTTACATATCCAAAAATATATTTTATCTGTAAATTGTTTTGCTCTACTGTGTTATCTACGGCTTAACACATTTCAAGTGAATATGATATATTTTTAACTCACAGGTAGAATATTGACTGCAAAAAAGAAAACTAATTATTTTTGCACTTGTATTTAAAAGAAAAATAATATACCACTATAAACAGCATATTATACAAAACCCAAAAAAAAACAAATATGGTGAAAATACTGACATTACAAAAAAACACACTCAATAAACATTTCCCTATACTGCGGGTCTTCCTTTCATTCATACGGTTTCTAAATTAACATAGCTACAGGAAACGCAGAAAAAAAGCACTTTCAAAAAAATATGCAACCCTAAGAGACGTTGACAAATATGCTTTACAAAATATGTAAATTTGGATATTGTAATGTAGTGCTCCCACTGCGACGAATATACTTAACTTGTGGTAGTCAGTTGGAGGACGACAAAAATTCTAAATCTACAAGATCAAACAAACGACATTTTTTAAATCTGATAGCGTCTGTTTTTGACAATGAAAAATATCTTATTTAAACTGACAGTGTTTGCTCTTGAAAAGGCAAACAAGAAATAGTTTTAATAAAATGACTAGGTGAAAATCGGACAGAGCAGAGCTGTGAAATAATCAAAAAATTGGAATAGCAAATCCATTTTCAGTGCAAAAAAAAAGAGCTCTTCAAAATATATTTGGATTACCCATTCAAAATTGACTAGTGAGCATTCGACAAAAGAAATTCAGTAGGAATCGCCATTAGTTTTCTGTAACGAAAATGAATGATACCACTATTTCCTTTGGATTAACTTTCAGTATGTCCATCTCTTTTTGGAATGGCAATTACATGAAAAAGGAATGCCCGCCCATTTTCGATTTAAAGCTTCAAGCTAAATAGCTAAGAAGGCTAATAGCTGTAGCAGCTAAACTCTATTATTATTATTACTATTCCTGTTTGTATCTTAAAATGAAAGATGATTCTTAAGGGGAATGAAATTCCTAAAAAGCTTCATAAAAAACATTAACTTGACAATCTACAGCTCTGGCTATACTTTAGCAACAGAAAAACTTACAGTCGACTTTCCTCTACAATTTACCCCAAGCAATAACAATTTAAAGAAGAACATCAAAATAAAGCAATGACCTAAATTTAGAACACAATGCTTTATTGATTCAAATTAAATTCAGTGCGAAGTTTAAATCACGTTTATCTTTTTAGCGCTATTTGATTTTTGTTTTCTATTTACTTAATATTGATTTATGCATTTTACTATTTTTCAATTTACATTTATGCATTCCGCTTTCAATTAATATAAACAATATATTAATACAAATTTCTTTCCAGCCCTGACTATCTATCTACATTATCAAAATTAATTCGAATTTGCACTTAGGTACACTGACTTAACTTAATTAAAGTGTATGTCTGCTTCAATGAAATCATTCGATTACAATTACATTAATCATTTTGAATTACTTGAGACCGATTTCTGTTTGTTTATTTTTTTATTGATTAAAAGTTTACAACTATTACTATTACAAATTAAAAATACATGTAAAAGATTTAAATACCGATATTAAAAGAATGGTTTGCAAAAACAAGAGTAGTTTTCAGTGTACCAAAAAAGCAGAATTCTGTAGAAATTTATTTTACAAAAACGCATTCAGGTAGATCTCAAAAAGGTTCTTTGAAACCCAAATTTTCCAGATAAGGAATAACTAATCACATTTTAATCTCTTTTGTATTGTAGCTCAGCTGTAGCGATATAAGAGTTAACCTTAATGAATCAGCACCAGTGAATACGATGGAATAAAGAAAATATTTCTCATTTTAGTCAGATATGTATTTCAAAAGTTTTATACATAATTTAATTTTTGAAAATAATTTTACTTTGCCATAATTTGTCTTTTAATTTATTATCGATTTACGTCAGCAAAAATAATATTTACAAAACATGCGTCATTCAATTTATTTAAATAACAAAAATTATATTAAAAACATAATATGTATGTGCATATTTCAAAATAAAATTCCATATTGCATCTGATTATGATATGATTTGGTTATTTCACAATTATTTCATAATTACATCTGATAATTTTTTAAATTTGCCATGATTTGGTTATTTCATAATAAAGCACCCAAGCATTTTAAGCTAAATAAATGATTTAACTATTATTTTTCTGAAACAACCACACCACCAAAAGGCTATATGTATAATAATGAAAGGTGTTCCTTTACAAACCTACTCATAAATGCAAACAGCTATGCAAAATAAGCGCTATAGAAATGGGGTTAAAAAACGATAGATTGCTGCTGTTACTTTCGTTGTATAGAATATAGATAGAAACGTATAATATATGTATGCCATATAAAGTTTTAAAAAAAAATGTTCAACTTTGTCAATCAATGAAAAAATATGAAATGGGCATTGAATAAATATGCATACATACTTAAATTGAAAGAGGTTTATAAACAAAAACTTGACACAATATGTTTGAGTACAAAAGTAGGGGTAGCATATGCTTGTTTGTTACTTGGCAGCAATGTGCAAAACAGTGCAAATTAAATACCCTTCTACTATAACGATACTAAAAAAATTTCAACACAAATATAACGTCGTGATTGTTCGGTTCTTTTTATAACGAAAAAAATAAATGTACTATCAGCAACATAATATTGCACTAATTTACTCATATTTCACTTATAAGACACTGTCCAGCACAAAATTGTACATCTGGTGTCAAACATGATAATGTTTGTGAAATTCATTTCATTATACCTATCTTAAATTGCAAATATGCAGAAAAGCAAAAATAAAAAAAAATACTTCTCACCTCACCACAAAGCAAAGCAGTAATAATATACGGAAGAAAAAAAAATACCAACAAAATATTTACAGGTATATTGAGACAGACTTCTTAGTTAAGTGAAAATATTTATTACATTAAGTAAATTCGAAGTTAAATAGAGAGGTATTTTAAAATATACTTTAGGATTTAATTCTGTGGCTGCACGGAGAGTGACTTAATTTATACTTGTTTTCTAGAAATTTTACTTTGAAAGTTTGTAATGTACGAAATATATGCAAAAATAAACTTAATACTGCATGAATATCTATTAAGCAGTTACCAATTTTTAAAATCTGATCTGATAAGAATAGCGTAAAATATTATACCTAACAGATGCACACTCACTTCTGAGGTACTTCTTAAAACATATTGAGCTTCTGCATTAGTGTCAATGACAAATAAATTTCGCCCAGTGTAATCGCCTATCATAAAACATAAATATCTGCGTTTTAAAATTGTCCTCTTAAAGTGACATTGAGCATAAATGGGTTAATTATGTTTTTAACCTCATTTGTGACGTTCAGTTCAACACACCCAAAACTTCTTAAGATGTAAGAAACAGTTTATAAAAGATAAAACAAAACCATTTTTATTTCACGACGCTAATTTTAACGTTATATAAAAAAGGTCATTATAAATCTTACATAGAAAAATAGTGAAGATTTCAAAACAAAAAAAAAATAGCCAAAATCAACAAACGAATTTTAAATGGTTGTGAAAATGCTAAAAAGAAATTTTTATGTAAACAAAAAGTAAAAAATGAAAGAAATAAACGCGCCAACGCCTATGGTAGCCACAAACAAAACAAATAGATGAAGTTGGAGTTAACTAATCCAAAAACAAATCTTGAAGACAAAAACAAAAATACAGAAAAGCTGAGTCTTTAAAAAAAGAGAAGATAGTTTCTTGACATAAAATTTATTTAATATGTAAAAATCGTACAACAAACAATTTAAAGACACACCTAGGCACAAATTTTGGAAAGTTAAGTTTACTCCAAAAAAGTCCTGATTTTGAAAGAGAGCGTGTAACAATGTCACAATAATAAGGTTTATAGTAAACAAACCTTGAATACGAAATAGCCCTGCCGAAAAAAAAAAATAGTAAACAAAAATCCGAAAATTGTGTTTACTTGACCTAAAATTTGTAAGCCAAAAAAAAATTAACAAAACAAAATTCAAAAGTTGATGACTTCAGTTACAACAACTTCATGAAATGCCAGCCAATAGCAACAATTAATGTAACATTACAAGCGATAATATTTGATTTACAGCTAAAATTCTAATCAAAACTTAAAATCTTTATTTGGTTTGTAAACGCAATAATACTTTGATTAAGTTTTCGATTCTCATCTACAACATTTCGAAACTTAAAAATTATATGAAGACTTTTGGCAAAGTTTGAAAAAACAAACTTTTTCTGACGCAATTTTATAAAACCTGATAGAAAAAAAAACCTTTGCAACGGGTCGCTCGTATGTTGTTTTTTTATACAACAATATGGGTTTTCTTCATTAGTATGTGTCGTATATCGTTTAATTTGTAGTAAATAGTAGCAAGTACGGTACTTTAGCAGGTACGTGCTGGAAATGGAACATTCATTTGGGTCCCTATTTATTGATATGCGTTAGAATAATTTAGACGTGGAACAACAAAGGCAAAGTGCCACTGGTATAGAGGGAACTGGGTAGAAAAAATTTTCATTAAAAAAGTATTAAAAGTTAGTTGTGTGTGGTGTGTGCAAATATTTAAATTTTTAGAATTTTAAATATTTTGAATTTTTGAGTACCAAATAATAGTGGGTTCATTAATACTGCTGTAGTTCTCGTTTTTGATTTATAGAATGCGTTTTCGGTGTATCTTTTTAGGCTTAAGTAAAAACTAATTTAGTTCACACTGAAAACTGTGCAATTTTTACTTGAACTGCAAAATGAAAACAACGGCAACATTTAGAGGATCCCATATTATTTGGCAAACCGAAATTTGTTCAATATGTTAAAAATTCTTGTATAAATCTGGTACCTGTTTAATCTCATCACGTCAGGTTTCTTAACCTTTAAATAATACTAGCCTTTTTTTCAAATCGGTCAAAATTTTAGTGAAGTAATACCTTAAAAACTATGTCAGATTTCAAGAAAATTTACAACAATATTGTAGATAGTTAAATTAACTTTATTTATTAACACTCATAATAAATACAGGGGGTTACCGATTATAGCGATTTTAGAAAGCCTATATCCACAACTTTCGATGGTTATATCTCCGAAACCGAGCAACACTTGTTTTTTAAATTATTTCTATTTGATTAAAATAGCACTATTTGCCCAAAAAAAAATTGGCGAATGTGGGCTAAAGTAAATCTGTACCCAAATAAGTTTTATAAATTATCCTATTTAAAATGTTTTAATTAGACTCAAAATTTTAATATAAAAAAATAGGTTATTTTACGAAAAAATCTATTTCTCAAGTCTTCCAAAAATTACATCACCAATTGCCTCTACTACTACTACTATTTACTTTTAATACCTTTTTGCAATCAATACACACAATCAGCTGTGGCACACATTGAAAATGGTACAGACTACAATCCAAGAAAAAAAGTCCAATGAAAAAATCGACAACTACCAACAAACTCCCCCATACATTTTGAAAATTGTAAAAATTATAATAAATTTATATTATTACTGCGACGCATTATCTGCAGTAAATCTACATTAAAATGTGTAACAAAACATTTGTTCATGACATCGTTAGAAAATTGTAAAATAAGGGTTTTCAAAAACTTTCACTGTCTAATAAAAATTCTTTAATATTTTCTAACTAAAAAACCATTGTCAAATTTTTACTTATTTTGTTCGCAATATAAAAAGAATTATTTTTAATATTATTAGTACAATATAGTAATGTAGAAGGTTTATGCTTACATTTTGACAGCCATTTTTGCGCAGGAATGTTTTAAATTAAGTTGTTGGTTGTGATTGCACTAATTTAAAACTAGTTTTTGATTTGTAAAATTATATACTATAAATTATCGTATGCCATTTAGTCTAGTTAAAGTCTAATTTGTACTTTTTTGAAAACAAAAAATTGTAGATCACAATGTCAGCATTTTAGAAGATTTCGAATGAAATGTTTTTTTTTCTTTTTTTCAAAAAATTGTTTTTAATTTAGTCTATTTTGGTGTTTCAAGTAGACATTTTTTTTCTTAATTATTACAAAGTTTTATTTAAAAATTTCTTAAAATTGATTGGACGTTACGTTAAGAATATATTTTAATTATATTATGCTTATTTTGTTTCTCACTTTTCAAGATTGAAATTTACAACAATTATTTTTCTTTTGTAAAAAATATATATGTATTTAGTAATAAAACGACAGACACACAGAATATAAAAACGTACTTTTCTCTTTTGTTTCCAAACATAAACTAAACACAAAAATTTTCTCTAAACGACCATGGGTAGTGTAAATGAATGTGTATAGCTGTTTGTTTGTTGGTATAGCCTCATATTTTTTCTTATGGTCGATATTAGTGAAACTTTTCAGTAGTACAGCTGCTAACATTGGGGTATGTGTTCAGTGTTTCAATTTTGCTTGTACCGTATGGATGAGAATGATATGCGTAACGAAACAAAGATGGCTACCTTTATTATATCAAGATTAACTAAAATATTATACTACATAGAAAATTTCGATTTCATGGTGTCACTTAATGGAACGAAAATTAAATGGTATGATTTGAAAATTGAAACACCTAAGTATTTGTATAAGTTTTTAGGACACTTATACTAGTAAGTTACTTATTAACTTAGTAATATTACTGTAGTGTTTTGACTTAATTGTTGATAAGGTGTAAGTGTTTAGTTAAAGTTGTAATTGTGTTTGCATTAAAATCAAATACTACTGGATTTCTTTTCCCATTTTTCGTTGTTGTGTTTCATTTTTTCATTGTGTTTCATTTTTATTTTTTCTGCTTTGTCCGTTCTGGAAACTGAAATATATGTTGAATTGTAAAGTGTTGCTGTGCCAAGTTTTTGGTAGTTAGAGAGGAGCTATATTTCATGTTTTTGTGAAATGTTAAGCAGTTTTTTAAAATATTTCTTTCTTGCAAAAAGTTTTGCTTTTGAGCGATTTTTTTGCAAACAGTTCAGAAGAACTAACTTTACAAAAAAACTTTAAAAAAATTGTTTTTTTTTTAATCTTTTCTTCTAATGACAAACATTTTTCTGCAAGATACTCTGAATATATCAAACTAATTTAAGTTTAAAACTCAGATTCGTAAAATCAAAAACTTAAAATGATTTAATATTTGTAATCAGAGAAAACGCCATTATTACATGAACCCAAAAAAGTTTACGCCGTCATAATTTTCAGTTCTTTAATTAATAAACGAATTACACAATCCTGCGAAATTTGGAAAAAATTTTCCTCCTTGGACAATAAATAGTTGTTTCCAAGGTAATTTTTCGCTGAAACCGAATCCGGGCTCAGAATTGCTCTATCACATTAGGTTTTTGAAATATTCTAATCTAAAAGTGCAAAAAACACTGTTCATAGACATTCATATTTAAGGTTATGTAGCGCAGTGAGTTTTTATTTTTTACGAATGAAACAGGTTTTGTGGTAAGACTTTTTCGGCTCAAATTGACCTAATGTTACAAAAAGTTTAGTTTATTAAACTTTTTATATATAATTTAGTGTCTTTCAAAATGACTTATTTTTGTTGAATCAGAAATGTTGTCAATTTTTACATCGAAGCCGCTCGGAACCGGCGGTATAACAGAGAAAGAGAAAGTAAGACTTCATGAGTTCAACAAATCTAACGTAAATAACATTTATACTTTTAGACTCCCCAATCTGTGTATTGATTTTTGCTGCAATATGTTGATATTTCAGTGTACTAATAGTTGGACCGCATTGGTCTGACTAAATCTGGACTTGTTGATATTGAATTTGTTTCTGGTGTTCTAGAAACTGAAAAATTTGTTACTTCTGAATTCGTTTCGTTTTCACATAAAATTTAAGTTCGAAATTAAGTTCGATAGCTACCAGTTGAAAAAATAATTTGCTTTGCAATTATTACGACAGAAAAAATTAAAAAATTTGTGCAATTGCAGTAATAGCAATTGAAACTGAAAAGTAAAAAGTGAAATTCAAAAGTAAAAAGTGAATTTGAAAAGTAAAAAGAGAAATTGCAAAGTAAAAAGTGATATTGAAATGTAAAAATGAAATGCTGATACTAAATATCAAATTCATGTGATTTCGTTTCTCTTTTTGCTCGAAATTAAATGTAGAACCTGCCGGATCGACTTACACATTACCCATCTATCATATCACAGTAGCACAAGTGATTGAAAGATAAAATACACACCCTTTGAACTGTAATTTTGAGATGATCAACTTTCTCAAATAAAACATATGTATATACCTATTTGGTCACTTCGTCATGTCTCGAAAACTATAGGTTATATATTAAAATTGACGACATCCATCCATGTCGTGGAGATCAATCCAGAGGTACCCATCTTACATATATACATAGATAAACTATATACGCAACTTCCGATGGCTTATCTCCGAAACTATTCGGCCCGATCCGACGAGAGTAATCTCTAAATCCGTTGTCATTTCTCTCTTTTTTGTCGCGCGAGCGGTTTTTAAAAATAATTTTTTTCCTACAGCGTTTTTTTTACCATGCAATTGAAGCATTGATGAAGCCAAAATTTAAGTCGTTGTATTTGTTGCTTTGTATAAATTCAAAATTTTCTAAGAATTTTATTTCTAACTGGATTTCCGATAAAAAAAAAACGGTTAAAATGAAAAAAATTGGTATAAATACATATAAGCTATTTATTTGATAAGTTTCTAAATTTCACGTACTTATACCGATTGAGGAGATTACGATATCCGTGGCGCCGCGATTTGACAATGTCTTTCGTTAAAAAGCGTCAAAATAAATCGAAAATTTTAAATAAAAAAATCGATCTCGTTTAGTTTTCGAGTCATTCTTATGTAAAATTACTGTGGCTAGCAAAGTAGGTGTTGGATATATTATAGATGCGCGAAAACGGTGTTGGATTTTTGGGAATTTTAAATCCTGAGCAGAAGTTCACCCATTTACCCTAGTTTTTATGTATAATTACTGTGGCTGTACTGTACTGTACTGTACATTTTATAGTATTGATATTTCGAAAACCAAACGAGTTATCGATTTTTTTATTTAACATTGTCGATTTATTTGGAGCTGTTCTATTGAAAACCATCCTTAAATTTCGGCGCCATTGAAATCGTAATTCTAATGGTATTATCCAAATCAAATGTTTAAATATCGATATTTCGAAAACTAAACGAGGTGTCGATTTTTTTTATTTAGAATTTTCGATTTATTTTGAGCTGTTCTATTGAAAACCATCCTTAAATTGCGACCCAATTGAAAACTTAATTCTAACGATACTATCAAATTCAGATTTTTAAGTATCGATAACTCGAAAACTAAACGAGATATCCATTTTTTTATTTAACATTTTCAATTTATTTTGACGTATTTAATCGAAAAACATCAACGTCAAATCGTGGCGCCACGGATATCGTAATCGTGCTTACCGATTTTTACGAAGGCAAAACTCTAAAACTAGATCCGTTCGACATTTTCATATTAACTTTCACTATATTTCGATTGGGAACTAAATTTAACCTGTTCAATTTTTCTTTTTGTTTTGTTTTGTTCTACTGTCAAATTCCTACATACATACATACATCTGTAGCTATCATTTCACTGCAAAACAAGAATACCAACCCAAATGTTTATATGCCAACAAGGCCAGGATGACAAAAACTTCATATTTCTAACTTTGGAACAATAAATTTAACATAAAATAGTTTTCCACAAAATTACACAATTTAATTTAACCAACCGATGCCGGCACTTATCACAACACTGTTGCTATGCGAGCTAAACGCCACAAGACGAAATGACGCATATCTTTACGTATTTTCTTTTTGGGGTATTAAAGAAAGATTACTTGTCAAATTTCTTTTTGCAAATTTAATGTTTTTAAACACAGCTCAAGCAAGTAGAACGCATAAGTTCGCCACAAATTCCCATAATTAAAATTGTGAAGGATATTTTAAATTCGTTTAAATAGAGGGTGCTGCGTTGCGCATGAACCTTTGGACCACCACCCCCTCACAAAATTGACTGTATATGGCCAATTCACTTAATTTTTTCACAGCCATTTACAGCTTTAATTTAAACACAACTTCTTTACGAAATTGACGAATTATTAACAATATATTCACTTACCCGGATGCTTCTGCAGTTATGGACAGTTTTCGTTGGTTTTTTTAATAAAACAGGATAGAGAAAGAAAAATCCTCAACACGAACTGGACAAGACAGCGAACTGAAGTGTGAAGAAGCAATTTAAAAACCAACGAGTTCTCATTTATTTTAGCTACTCGTTATCGTGAACGCAATTTTATCAGGGATGTAAAAAGCTTAAAAAAATGAGGAGTAAAATAAGCGAAGTTCAAGTTCCGAAATAAACGAAAACGTAAAGATTTCTTATAGGAAATTGGAGAAATCAAATACTAATTTTAGCATTCATCCATTGCTTTTCGATGACAGATATTATTTGAGAAAGTTGATCACAAAATTAACTATCAATCAAAATTTTTTATATTTTTTAAACATTTGGATAAAAAATGCGAATTGCCATTTTTTTTTTGCTGATTTCACGAGTTCTAACCCTATTCTTCATCGAAAAATATATATCCAGATTTTCTAAATTACATTTCCATTACATTTATGCGGTTAGCCGGTGATATGTAATCAGTATCATTTTACCCTAGATGTATTACTGGATCAATATAAATCATTTCGTTTTCTTATCAATCATTACCAAATTTTTGCAGGGACCTACATACGTATATCATCTTCAATGCTATATTTTTTAACATTTTGATGACTTGTGGGATAGACATTGCTATATGTATACCTACATGTCTATTGAATGCATATGCTGATCAGACTTGCAAAATATGTACATCGCAGTCGATTCTACGAATCGAACTATGCAGATTTGAGTTTGGAAATAAATCATCAAAATTTAGCTGATTTATTTGATGGTTGAATTTTAATGTCATATGCATTTTCAAATCCGCATTGGAAAAAAATATACAGAAAATTTCGATTGCAACGGGTTTCCGAATACGGATTATTTCAATTTTTGCCTCGCCTTGATCCTAAACTTCATCATAGGCCTATTAATTAGTTTTGTTCAAAATTTTGCTGTTTGTAAATCGTTCCAAAAATGTGTTTTAAGTTCACATGTTAAGAAGAAATAACAGGCAAAACTTTGAGCAATTTTTCTTAATCCGTCCAATATCGCTTATATAGATGCTTTTTGAAATATTTTTTTAATGAGTCATTCATTATACTTTAGTATTGACTTAAATTTCCTCTAAATGAAGCGATTTCTGATTAATGTTTAAAATAAGTGCTTTATTACAATAGTGAGCGTCTGTATTATATACTCTTATTCTATATTAGGTCATATAGAGTATATTTCTGATGCTCAAATATCTCTTGAAGAATAGACTCCGAAGTAATTTTTTCGAAAATTAAATTTACTTTGCAGTTTGTAAGTCTTTTCCACGTATTTTAACTAAGCAACGCTGATTTATGGTTTGTAGGCAGAGTTGAGATGAACAATTAGATTAAAAAAAAAACGTTACTTTAACATGGTATGAAAGTGTATATATTTTACACATAAAAATAACAGCATTTATTTAATAAAAAATAATAGAGATGAAAAAGAAACTTATATAGTAAATTCATTAATTTTCATATGTATAACATAAAATATTTGTTTTTGTTTTAAAATAAGTTCAACTTCTTTTATATCATGGTTTCTGATTGGTATCGCATTTTTAGCTTTTGGTTGTTCTTGGATTTCATTGCATTTATGTTATTTTTAAAACTATTTATTGTTCTGAGGTATAAAAACTAACCTAGATAATTAAAATTAAAAGTTGCTTTTTAAAGCTATGTATGTTTGAAGTTTTTATCCATTTACTGAAACGTCGTTATTGGCCGCACTTTGCTGAGGCTGCGGCGCCTGCTCTGCATTGGCTCTGGAACTCGTGCTTGTAGTTGATGTTGCTGCTGCAACAGTAACTGTAGCAGATGATTGACGTGGACGTCGAAATAGTATGACATGTGGTTCCGGCGCATGCATCATGTAGTGTACCCAACCTGGACTCTGTTGCACACCGAGATTTCGCCACTCTGTCTCTGTCATCAAATGAGATTTTGGAACATGTTTTGTCAGGTCAGGTGGTAAAATTACGTGCCTGCAAAATATGTTTGAGTAAAATTTAAGCTAGTTTTTAATACATTATACATGAAAATATAGATATTTGAAATAAAAGTTTTTGAAAACTACGCAGTTCCTTCAAGGTTTGTTTACCTGTACTCGTAAATAGCGTCGTAGTATTTTTCAGAATATTGAATTTGATCAGCTGACATTTTTGTATTTTATTCTTTGTTAATTTCTATCACTTGTAAAAGTTGTTAATTTATTAAAACTTTAATATAATACTCCAAAACTTTCACCTTGCCTTTGCGAAAAAAAACAACAAATCAAAAACAATTAGAAACGTCAACAGTTCATATAATCAAAATCAAAAAGTGCTGCCAATTCTGTTCAGTTCGCCAGTTCACATGATTCAACAGGTTGGACGTGTCGGTTTAAGAACATGTAAACTGTAAGTATCGCGTTGCGTATATGCTGTGAACACGCAGCGTCTACTTGTCACGTCGACTCATTCAGCACTTACTGAATTCAGGCACTTACACGCATACACGTCGTCGTCCAAATATCATTAATAGTTTTCAAAACAAACAAAAAAAAAAAAATTCCTAAAATTAAAACTTAATAATAATAGATGTTTATTTTTCTTATAAACATATTTTTATTCTAAAACTTATTTATAATGAATTTTAAAATTTATTTTAGCTAAACGCTATTCAAAAATGTATTTCATTTCAATTTGACACTTGAACGCCGACGTACAAATCTCTATTCATATGACAGCGATTTTATGCATCGACTCTACACCGACGTATATACGTATACGTGTTTCGCATTCACAAAACAAAAAACTAGTCTGAAATCAAATGCCGGAGCTCAAATTTGGTGTGTGTGAATAGCGTAATTCAGGTTGCATACAGGGTTCATACCATTAAAGTGGTTGTCAAAGAGTTTGCCATTCTTCCACGGTTGCATTAATTTTAGTTTGACAAGATAATTCTACCATGTTAATTGTACTATGGGGTAGAGTTGATGTTTCCGCAAATGAAGATTTTGCAAATTCAAATTTTCGTCGATATAATTTTAAAGAAGCTAAGCAAACCCAAAAGATAGAAACCCTACAAAAGTTACACATCTCAGAAGACCGAAAATATTAAAATTGTTCCTAAAGCAAAAATAAAATAAATTTTTAGTTGATTATTGATACTCTTCGGCCTGCAATATCTTGCTGAATGAAAAATTGGCGACCAATCGAATAGTCACCAATTAAATATTTTAAAGCCAACTAGAAAAAATTTTGGGTTTTTTTAGTTGATTTAACTAATTAAAGAATAGAACATTTTGTGTGCATCCAATTTTCGGATTAATTAGTTGATCGACAATTTAATTGACGCCAACCTTACGATTTCTTTTCAATTCAAATTCAGTGAACTATATAATCAAAAAATTTAACCAATATCTTAACCCTCATTATTGGTAGTAATCCATCAAAATTGTTGGAAATCGATTGTTTTAAGTAATGAATCATTGTGGTTAATATAGGTAGAGTTACCACGTAGAGTTTCATGTCAAAGCTGGCGGTCCGGTAGGTTGCTGACAATGTACTAAGGTGACGTCATGGCTTAATAGTGTAAACAAAGCTGAACGTTGATCGCTGCTAACTGGCTGTAAGTTCAATTATCATTTAATTATTGTAATTCTATTAAAAAGTTTACAATTAAGATTGCCTGAATTATGTCAGATATTCTCAACATATCAAGACTCTCGAAAGTTTCAAATGTAACGCATACAAAAACAACCAAACACAAAACTGACGTTTTTCCATTTCTATTTGCTGGATATTTCATCTCTAGCGGTTGCGCAATAAAACCGTTATAGCAATGGCGGTGGCCAGTGCTAATAAGAATGAACATAACACACAAAATTTGGAGAATGAACAACAAAAGAATTGTAGAGGCAAAACGAATAAGAAAATAAATCAGTAAATTAAATGCAAAAATAAATACATAGTATAAAAATTAAAGTTTACTTACATATAAAAAAATTAAAAATAAAAATGTAATCATTGGAGAAAAGCATAACATTTTTCCAATGCACAGCGTGCGCCGCTTAACAAAAGAAAGAAATAAAGAAAATTGTTGGAAAAATTGCTGGTCTGTCAAACAAAATATGTAATAGCGGGCTGAAAAGTGAGCGGGCGTGGTATATGCTATATTGATGTGTTGTGTTGCAGGTGGATGAGAACATGATGATGTATTCACAAGTGTGCCCAATTTCGCAAAGAAAGCGAAAGTAAAAAATTAAATTAAAAAAAAACAAAGTGAAATATTTATTTAATTATGGAATACCAGAAGACATCAATAAAATAAAAAAAACGTTTGCCTTTTGGAATTGAATTCGGAAATATAAAAAAACTAAAATAACAACAAAGGCAGCAGTTGCAACAACAAAAACAATACTATATTAAGGTTATTTTTGTACAGAAGAAAAATTTTGAGAAACTTTTATGTATCATCATCATCATACATATATGCAAAAATACGCATTTTGCCACCACCCCAAATTAAATCAAATAAAAAAATTTAAATTTGTGACTCCAGCAAAGCACCCGTAATAATTTAATAGGTGTTTTTATACAACAAATCGAAACGACAAATTTTTATTGGTGTTTGATTTAGAAAAAAAAGATGGAAAAAATCAACACAATAGCTTGAAAGGCAATAAAAACTCTTAAATTGAAGAAATCAAATGGAGAACAAAAAAGAAAAACAATTCCTTGTCTTGCATTATTTGTTCATCATAGCTACGACTTTAACAGAGTGTTTTGAAAATCATTTGAGAGCCAAGCTAAGAAAACGACCAACTAACATACAAACACACATACAACTGCATCGCGATTACGTTAACAACGACGAAGACGTAATCAATTTAGGGAAACCACAACAACAACAAATGCTAATATTCATCCACAAAATAGCATATTCACTCGAGTCAATTTAGTGCTGTCACATAGGACATTAAGTGAATTTATTTTAAAACACAACATTTGGCAAAAAGTCAACTTTTTTGGTAACTATCATTTCTTTTTCGGACAACATAACAAAAGCTTACATGCCTATGTACATATATAAATTCTCTTAAAGCATATTTTTTACAGGTGATTCTGTAAAACACCTATCGTTTGCGTGTTAGCACCGACCACGCAAATCATTATCCCTAGGCGGTAACATCAGTTTACGAAAATGATGAATGCCAGCTTGTCCTACGAGATTCTCATGTACCTGAATTCATTTTATTTTGGCATGTACTCCTCTTTCGAAATTGGTGTTTTAGTCCTAAAGGCAATTAATCTAAATTACGAGTATAAAGAAAATGGGCTCATAAAGGAGGCATCGATATTGCTCGCAATGTGCGTTATTGAGACGATACGTATTGTCCTCGGAAGAAAAAGCAGCTTAAGTGATCGTGGTATGTACCTACATATAATAAATGAAGATTGACATTTTCTAAAAATGGTAAAGTTTGGTCGTCACGGACTGAAGTAGTGCTAAATAATTGAATTGGTGCTGGGTGGGTATGAAATGTAAATAAAAGTTTGTATTAGACCGTTTCCGCTTTATATAATAAAACTAATAAACAAAACGAAGTAACATTTTCAGGCAAAATGCTTTGTTTAAGAAGATTATTTAGTAGTATAATATAATGTTAAGCAAAATGAAATTGATATCATCAAGGTCTATCAATTGGCATATATTTTAAGCTGCGATCTTAAACCATAAACTTTTTTCCAAAAAAAAGTTTACCCAAAAAACCACATTTGGGACGGGATTCGACAAGATTACTCGAAATATTTTTTTTAAGCTAAAATCTTAAACCATAAACATTTTTCTAAAAAAACATGGGCCAAAATACAGATGCCAACCCATGTTTGAGACGGGATTCGGCAAGACATCCCTATATTTTATATTTAGGCTCTTCAAGCTCTACCATTTGACATACATTTTAAGCTGGAATCTTAAAGCATAAACTTTTTTCTAAAAAATGTTGGCCCAAAAAACAGGTCAAAAGTCGGTTTTTTCGGCCATCGGGACAGGGTTTGGCAAACCTAAGTGCATTACTATCTTTCCTGTACATCCCATCCTGTAATCTTATACACTCGACTTTTCTACAGCCCGCTCTCCGCCTAACAGGGTGATGTAACTTTATCTCTGAAGAAAGAGTTTGTGGGTATTGCAGGAGTCAACCATTTTCAAAAATTTAGATTACTCGGAAAAAAAATTCTACAAAAAATTCAGTGGATTTCCGATAATAATTACATTTTTACCCTGTAATGTCCGAATAGTAAGCGAAAAACTGTAATAATTGATTTGAGTGCCAATGAAATATTACAGTGTATACACTGTAAAATGTAAAATTTACTCCAAAAATATTTTTTTACTGCAAATTCTATACTTTCTTACAATCATACTTTTTTTCAACCATACTTCTTAACATATCATGAGACAGAGAGCCAGTCTGGCAACACTCACACAATTTTCTACTTCTAAACGGATATCTACATTTTATGTTGTATTTGTACAATGCTAATAACAAAAAAGTATTGTCGAATCATAAAATAAATGAATTATTAAATGATAAATATGAAGATTTTACAGTTTGCCGTGTAATTTCTATTTGTCGATCTATGATATTTTCAATATTTATTCAGTATTTTTTGCTAACTAAATTTTTTCCTGACCACATAGTATATTTTACATTCTGAAACTGTAAAAATAAAGTTTTGAACTGTAATGTTTGCAGTTTACCAATCAATTTGTATTTAGAATCCCATAAAATGAGAAATTATAGCACTATGCGACAATTTTTCCTGATTATTTTGCTTTTTTTGAATATCACACGCTATTTTTTACAAAACCTTTTTTTCCGTGTATGAAGGAAATATAATTTATAGTATATAATTTGAATACAAAATTTTCTTTCATTTCAGTTTGGCAAGCTACCGCGTCCGTTGTACTCACACTGCCCAGTCTTGCAATAGTTATCTATTTATGTTGTTTTCAATTCTATGTTCTTAAACTCGAAATAATATTTAGTGCCTTAATGATAGCCCTTCAAACAGCTGAGTTGATGGCCGCCAGCGTTTTTGTTTGTACGATGTTTCGCCCTGTGTCATATGCCTAGCAGTTGTTAAACATTTATATGAAACAGTTCATGTTGAACATAAATATCTGTAATGAATGAATGATACGAGTAGATAATGAAGAAACAAGAATGTAAAAAAAAATTTTTGTAATTTTTCAAGAACCCAAAATTGTGATGACGCTTGTTACTTTTCAAAACAATGGTGATGTTTCTAAAACAATTTAAGTTTTGGAGAAAATGCAGACGTGGACGTTATTTGTAAGGTGAGTCTAAATTTATGTAGAAAATAGTAAGTACTTATAAGATATTCAACGGCAACCTTCCAAGAATTTAGGAAGGGTTTGAATGAAAACTATGACGGAAATTTAAGTGATACATATGGGATGTTTCACGTCAAGTGGATCACTTAGCTACGCAAATTTGGTAAAAATCGGTCGATTTTTAAAAAATATGTCCGCCATGTTGGATACACTATCTATTTGAGAATTTTTGAAATCTATACTCAGATTCGCAATCGGCGACCCCAAAAACCCCTGTATAACAAATTTGGTACAAGTCGGTTGATTTTCGAAAATTTTGTCCGCCATCTAGGATCCACCATGTTTGATTTTATCTACCTACCAAGCCAGATGCTTACGGGCGTCCATCAGCTTCAATTTGAACTACCCGATCGGTTGCGAATTTTTATTACTAGCCTTTTTTGCTGGACACTCGATTTTTCTCTGGCTTCCGACCGCCATATTGGAACCGCCATTTTGAATTTCTCAAATTGCTTTTAGAAGCCTTTCACTAGATGAACATTTTAAGACCTCGTACGTCGGTCAAACCAATTTTTGTGTAGGTAAGTGATCCGCTTGACGTGCAACGTCCCATATAACTATATGTATATTTAATAAAAATGTATTATTTAAATAGAGTCTATTTTTAAAGAGCATGAACTATTAATAAGTTTTTTGTTATATTTCACCAAAAAATTGATTTTCGTTTGTAAATATCACTTTTACTTTGTCGATATTTAAGAACTATGTTTTGTAACACAGAATATTGCTCTTAATATACACATAAGTAATAATTAATTAAGTGTATGAATAGTATTAAACAAAATAATAACAACAAAATAGTTAGAAAGTAAACAATTGGCTAACTATCAGAAGTTGAAAACCAGCTAGTGCTGCCTGGGCTTAAAAGCAAGTTTTTGTCACAGCTTTTTGCCTCTGATTCATGTCACAAATACTTATTATATTTAAATGTTAATTTAAACCCATTATTTTCATCACTTTAAAATTAATAGATATTAACGATAGTTAAATCAATATTTTCAAACATGTTTCATATTATAAGTTATAACCATTTCATTATAAAACAATTGAATTAACATTTTTTTTAAATTTATTGCTTTATAATAGCGAACGAATCATGATGAGTAAATATTCTCAATTTATCACTCATAATTATAAAATTTTTTTTTAACACTTTTTAGTCCTTCAAGTAATATATGTATTTTTAAGAACTTCCACTGCTACGATTAAGAACTTCACCTTTAAATCGGTACAATTTAATCGTTTTCTTGTATCATGAATTTAATATTGTTCACCGTCATTCTACTTGATATTAATACGTTTTCCATTTTTATATAAAAATTACAAGAATAGCGAAACAACAACGTCTCTTGCAACAGTTCTAGCAAATATAAATGAAAAGTATTTATTCTGTGTGATTGGTAGTATTTCTGTCATTTTATGCAAAATTTCAAATTCAAACGCAACTTGTAATCAATACAGTGCTTCCTCGCTTGAACCAACCTAAAATAAAACAGTAATTTTACGCTATGCAGCAATCAAAGTGTATTGTTGCAAAGTGATAATTGAAAATCTTTACCTCAACAGTATCAATCCCTATATTAACGCTATGGAACATTATTCTTCTGAAGAGCACCCCCCTGTACATTTTTCTTTTTAAGATAAATAAATTTGGAGGACCTCAAAAAATCCGTCAGACCTTCAAACTCATAATTACATGTGGCGATTTTGCTAATTTCAAAATGGCGGCTCAAGATGGCGAAGGTCACGTGAAGTTTTTGTATAATATTGAAATCGTTTAGCAAAGACCAATACTGCACTCAGAAGCGAAATGGGTGTATCTCAAAAAATTCATATTCGTGATTCTTATGGCATCGGAGAGCTTAAGACATTACGCACCTAATGAACTGCGCCAAATGTCGATATCTAAGTTTAAACCTATAAAAATCTCCTAAGAAAATTTTCTCTATCTCAATTTTACATGTATTTCAACAAATTGACATAAACAAAACATCAATTATCTCGAAACGCATATTTTTGAGATACGCTCATTTCGCTTATGAGGGCAGAATATTCCTGTAAATTTTTACAAATTGATCAATGCTTTTTTATTTAACCAAAATGACAGAGATAACACGTGGATCAATTTATCCTGGTAATTGAAGACATATGTTGTGGCTATTACCACATACATACATATTCATATATAAACATATATACATACATACATAGCATCATCAGACCAGATTTGTTTTTCCTATTTAAATTTTGTTTATGTGCTAAGTCTCTTAAATTGTAAAGAGTTTGCATTAAAATATCTAAAGAAAAAATTATAATATTTTACAGCTGCCATAATGCAGTTATCACTGTGAATTTAAAAATAGTATCTGTTGTAAAAATAAAATGTACAAGGTGCAGTGTAAATATTTAATTGAACGTAGAGGTAAAAAAACTAAAATTATAGCACCAACGATATGCCAAAGCAGATGTAGCTCATTCTCATTAAAATTATTATAAACACACTGCACCAACATAGTGCATCAACGTCAGCATCTTTATTGTTATTCAGTGTTAATTAAAACAAAAACTCTTTTAAAAAGAATAATTTACATTTCCATAAAGACTTAAATATTTATATTCATAGATACAAATGAGGAGATTCAACAAAAACATAATATTTTCTTTAGCGATTCGGGAACACTTTTTTTACAAACTCTAGGTACTGGTAAAAACTTCAATTTAAACTCCAAACAACTTGGTCAGTGTGATACAAACAACACGATAAAAATGTAGGTATGTTTGACCTTTTTGAGGAGAGATATACATTGTATGTGCATTTACACAGAAATTGTCATTATAGCCGGCCACGTTTTCGATTCTTTTTGTTTTGGAGCACAGCCTTCAACCAGGGTTTTTCTTGAAGTTAAGACTATCTTGAATTAATATTCAGGTGGAACAATTAAAATTCACATATTTAAAGTTGCATTTAACCCATTAAGTGCAACAAAAGGTATTTTGGATTCTATTGCATAGAATGTCGCAAAATTTTTTGTCAACTAAAGTTAATTCGAAAATAAATAGACATACAGTATGTCCACTAATTGTTTGCAAAATGAAAAAAGTCACACAAATTCAACTTCAACATAATATTTTATTAAGAAAGGCACTTGTTTTCATGTTCAGTTCTTTACAATATATTTCGTGTGTCTATTCTTAAATAAAATAACTAACAAAAATAAGAAAAATAGAAACAAAAACTTAAAAAAGTTCATAAAAACAAAAAAAGGTGCAAATATTAACTGTCTATTAATTCTTTGCAAAATGCAATCATTTCTCTTTGCAACTCAATATCATGTAATGACCAAACTGCAAATGGCTAATATTTTGTATGCCCTCCATTAGCATCCATTACAGCTCTAAGGCGTCGCGACATCGACGATACGAGCGCATTTATGTCGTATGATTGCGGTATTTTTTCCCATTCCTCGTGTATGCAACGTATCAATTCTTGTTTTGAGGTAGGGCTTCGTTTAGCCACCCTTTTCTTCAGCAATGCCCACAAATTTTCTATGGGATTGAGATCCGGACTCTGAGGGGGCGTGTCAATTGCTTTACTGCAATTATACAAAAGCCAAGTGCGACAGAGGTATGATTTGTGTTTCGGATCATTGTCTTGATACAGCTTGTACTTGAGCTTCCTGGTGTTATCTGGATCAACAAAGCCAAAATTGTGCGCACTTTTGGACAATTCCTTCTTTAATATGTCCAAATAAAATTCTTTCGTCATAATTTCATTAAAAATGCGCAGCTCTCCAACACCTTTGGATGAAATACATCCCCACACCATGACTGAAAGCTTGCCAAATTTCACAGTAGGCACAATATTTTTAGCATGGAGGGCTGTTTTTGGTTTTCGCCAAACTTTTCCTGGGCCATCGTTATAGTATAACATGATTTTCGTCTCGTCACAGAAAATCACGTCGTTCCAGTACTCCGGAGGATTGTTAGCATTAAATATTGCGAAGTTTAAACGTTTCTCAATATTTATAGCTGATAGCAATGGCTTCTTTCTTGCTACGTGCGATGAGTATTTGTGGATATTGAGTACTTTTCTCACAGTCTCAGGGCACACGGTCTTCTTGAGGTTTGTTTTGATGTCATTAACCAACTCTCTAAGGCTTGTTTGCGGTTTATTGTCCACGATTTTTAGGATATGTGAACAATCCCGTCGAGAGAGCTTTGGTGGTCTGCCTTTAGAGCTGTATAATTCCAGCCTGTTTTCTTTTTCCGCACGATTTAGAATATTGTAAACTGTTCTAAGTTTTATATTAAACATTTCAGCCAATTCTTTTGCTGTCTTGCCTTTGCTATAATTAAAGAACACCAATTGGATCAAATTGTCATCAGTGCGTTTACCAGGCATTGCAAAAATTCTAAATTAGCCAAGATGCGATGTGAACTCAACAAAATTTTAAGAAGAAAGACTTAAGAAAAACGCACGTCTCGTTGTTATTGCATTTGGTGTCCCGTTAGTTTTTTTTATCGTCTTATTTCAACCAGTGTTTGCATTTTGCAAAGAATTAATAGACAGCGTCATAAATGCCGTTGTTCTGTTTTCTTCATTTCCTTTTCATTTTACTTGGAGTTTTGTCATTTTATTTTGTCATAACTAATAGCTAATACAAATCTTAATGATAGTTGATACAAAAAAAATTTCCCAAATAATGCTTTTACTTATATTTTTCATGTTAAAGTTGAATTTGTGTGACTTTTATAATTTTGCAAACAATTAGTGGACATACTGTATGTAATCAAATTTCTAAGTGGTAGCACCATATCGGTGAATCCATTCAAAATTCAACAATTGGAAACCTTATGCTCCGGCAAGAGGTAAAGGATACAGAAGAACATTGTGCCGATCTATCCCCACATAAGGGTGATATAACTTATATACATAGTAGTACTCTTATAAACCAATATGAAAAGTCAACATGAAATGAAAATCTTCCATCTATGACGAGAGAATCCGATATAAAACTTAACCTAACATTACTTAATCTGCAACTGTCGATTAAATAAACAAATAAATTCAGTTTAATGCAATAATGTTAATTATAAAAAATGCGAATTTTAGGACATTTGGACCATTCAATACAAATAACTCAAAAGTAAATTAACGCACTACAGCTTTAAATCATACATTTAAAAGCTTCAGTCTATCTAGTATGTATATCAATGTTTTCACATTAGGTCGTCTGAACTTTGTCTGGTTGACAAATAACAACGAAAAATTTCCCTCAACAAAATTGCAATAGATTTAGTCTAAAAATACGGTCTCAACGAAACTGTTAGTTAAATATTCACTGCACTAAGAAACTAAATTTATCAGCAAGATATTGTTGTGCTATTAATACTTGTGTTCATAGATAAAAACAAAAAAAAATGGATGTGTGGAACAAATGCTATAACCAAGAAACTATTTTTTAAAAATAAATGATTAATTAAATAAAAGTTAAATATTATAAGAAAAAAGTTCATGTAATAATCATAAAACATATAAAATGCCACAAACAATAATCAGATAAAATGTAGAACAAACGCCATAATCCAAGAATTATTTTTAAAAAAGTTTTAAATAATTAAAAAAAGTTAAGTTACAAAATGCCACCACCAAAAAAACCAGTCATTTATGTACCGAAACAACCAAATCCCAGTTTATCATACCAGGTGCTTGTCTACCTTAATTCCTTTTACTTTGGTATGTTCGCTGCTTGCGAATTGAGCATGGGTCTATTGAAAGCAATCAATTTGTCATATATTGGACACACTTTGGCCTATGATTCAGCTGTAATAATTGGATTGTGCATTTTGGAGACAATCAGAATAATATTAGGACGAAAAGGTGCACTGGCCGACAAAGGTATTTTGTTAAATTAAGAGAAAAATTCATACTTAATTATGGTAGTCTTTCTAATAATTTCTGAGATATTTAGTTCAAAATGTATGTGATTTTTGAACGTACAGTAGCGTACCTAGAGGCGGCCGGGGGGACGGTTGCTCCGGGCCCAACGCTTGGGTCGTGAAAATATCTCATTTTGCTATGGTTTTTGAAAGCCAAAAGTAAGAGATCTTTTTTTAGTAAATGAAAATATAGTTGGATATAAATAGTATAATTTTTGAGATTGCAAAGTCTCGTTAATTTATTGTTTCTCATTACGGTTTAGGGAAGCGAGATCTTATGACAATAAAATGTTAACAAAAGTTATTGTACTTTAGAATAGCCAATTATATATAACAATTCCGGATACTATATCTCTAGTATAATATGATACAATAGGCGTTTCCGGTAAGCTTCTGCGTACTTACTGAAGCAGCAGTGGAAGTGTTGATAGCCAAAACTTCTTAAACTACATTCTGGGAACTATTTCGTCATTTCGGAAATGCTTGATATTTTTGGTATATATGTACATATGTATATTTCAAAAAAACTAATATAGTTAGATCAAGTTATGTAAGGATAAATAAAAACTGTTAATGGTGACATTCAATTCGTTCCCTGAGTGATTTTTTTTAATGACAGTTTTTATTTAGTCAGTTTCTAAAGTAAACATATTTTTAAGTAATTTTTTAATATAAAATTTCTACCTCTGTGATTTTCATTCATAAACAAATAGTAAGCTATAAATTTCATATGTTTATTCTCAACAGATTGGAAAGCAGTAGTATCGGTTGTACTGACAGTACCTTGCTTCCTTGGCGTCTGCTACATACTTGTGTTACAGGCATACAAGCTACGTTTAGAATATCTACTTTGTGTACTACAACTCGGATTATATATAACGCAACTTTGGTATGCATTAAAATTTGTAATATCACTATGTCGTCCCGTAACTTATGACTAGACCTATGAGAAAAAAATAAAAGCTACAAAAGAAACGGGAGAGTTTAACCAACAGCAATACAAGAAAAAAAATATTAAATTAAGAAACAGTTTTAGCGTGAGCTTAAACTGAATTTGGTAATGGATAATTGGACTTGTGTATAAAAATATATTGTAGACTTTCAAATAAAACCAATTTTAAGCAAACTTTGCTCACAATCCTCTTAAAGGGTAATTATTTTGAGTGATAGAAGTTTAAATTGAAAAAAAAAAACACAAATAAATAAAGTTTGAATTCAAAATTTTCTTAAAACATTAATGTTTAAAAATAATTTCCGGAACCATTTCTCTACTTGATGCAACAACAAGAGGAAGAACTATACGAACAATTAAATGTCGGTGCTTTAAGCGAAAGCCTTGAGGACATGAGAAATTTCTGCTTTATGGTGATAAAACAGCTACTGGCACTATGGAAATCAGCTTAACTCCTGTTAGTTCGAATGTGATTTATTACATCTAATCGTAATGAACATATTTAAAATAAACTTTTAAACAAAAAAAAGATAGATTCAAACTTAATTTATATGTGTTTTATTTCAATATAAAGTTCTAACCTATTGCGAACGATTCGTTCACGCACATTTTACAAGATAGTGAGCTTAAGCTCTCACTTATGAACTGGCCTTAAAAGTACTTTAAGGTGATTCCAGAGGAGGAACAATAATGTTGTTTTGATTTTCAGTCGTATGTTTTTGTAAATATATTTTTAATTCAATAAGGGTATTCGAGCGAACCCGTATATGCACGTACAGCAACGTATAAAGTCAATATTTTTGAATTTTTCTGTGTATCTCATATATGTATGTCGGCGTAATGAACAATCGTCAGTTTTAAAAATTAAATATGCAAATAAAAAGTGAAAAATTCAAAAGATAAATTTTTTTATATTAAATTAATGTTTTCTTGTTATTAAGTGCTTTTGTGATATTAAATTGATATAATTAAAATTTGAATAATTATACGGATACAGGACATACATAAGTCTCTTCATAATAATCAGTGTGGTAAACGATAAATTTTTTATTGTCAAAAAGTAAATGATTATTTTATTGTACTTAAAGCGCTTAAAATACAAGCCTTTTATATGTATGTTTCATTCGAAGGATTTATTTATTTTATTTAGACTCAAGTTTGATAAACTTTGCCGGGAGATTTTTAAAGAAAACAAAGTTTGAAAAATGTTCAAATTTATATGAAAAAAGAGATCCAAAATAAAAAGAGCTTAAACTGTAATATTCTAATACACGGATAGACACGGATTTTTAATTAAAGACAAAAGCTCAATTTCATTAATTTCATTAACTTATTATTTTTAAAATGCTTTAATTTCTGGAGAAACGTAATAGTTCGACAGGCCCACTTTTATAATGGCTTTATCTACCTATAGTGAAGAAATTCAAAAAAATACATTTAATCAAAACAACAATTTTTGTACCACGGGCATTATATCCTCGAAAATCACCATTTACCTAAAGATTAAAATAAAAAACAATTATTTACAATTATTAATTATTTAAAAATAAATTGGAACCAAATATATGAAAATAATATAATATTTTAAATTATGTAGTAAAAAATCAGATTTTGGAATGTAATTTTTACATAAAGGAAAATACGAAAAATCTTTTTGTCTGCGCATTATTAACTTATACATAGTTTTAAAAGCTCAAATTAACAATTGTTAAACATATTATTAAAAAACAAAGTATATAAAACATTTGTAACATTTTACTAAAGGATATATATTAATTGTAAATGCATAATATTGAAAAACTTGTTAAGAAGTTGTATAAACCTGGAAAATATTAAGTAATAATTGCATATGTGCATAAGTGAGAATCCGATAATAATCGTATATCTAAATGTTATATAAAAATTAGAAAGCGAATTAGCAGTAAATGTACTTAGTTTACATTATATATATACATAGATTAAGAATATTTTAACTAAGACAGTCGAGAATTTTGCCGACCCACTCCTAATAATGGTTCAAATTAGACAAATATATTCCCCAATATTTTTTTAAGGGTGCCAGTAAGTTCACTTTGCTTCTTAGTTGTCGAAATCCAATACAAAATGTAAACAAACGAATTTAGTTGAACAATTATTGTTATCGTTTTGTATATGATTTTGACAACTTTGACTCCACATTCTGCTTAAAAGTTTCAAGAAAGTTACAAGAAACTTATTCCACCTATAAAAAATAGTTTGCATATGGAAAGGTTTCCTTACGTTTTGCTCAGATGTATTTTTACTTCCCATGAAAAAAAAAATCATTCAATCGAATTTATTATATATTTTTACCCGTTCTGGGGCAGCTCGCAAAAAAATTCTCGATTACTTTTATTAATATCCTTTCTATATTATGTATATTTTAATAATTTTATTCAAAATAAAAAAGTTTGTTAAATTATTTTTAAAATAAGAAATCGCTAATTTCTTAGGCCCGTAGTTATATTCGCAAGAGTAAATGCGCTCTAGTTAAAACCTAGTTTTAAATTAAAAGCACATTTCATTTGTTTGACAATTATATTCGTATAAAACCTATAATAGCTTCTACAGAGTGACCCCATTAAAATAAAACATAAAAACTTGCAGTAAATTATGAGAAATTTTTTTAAAAAAGGTTGCCCTGTAGAAATTGATATCAACAGTCCACAAACACATTGACATTAATTAGAGTAATAAATAACCAAAGTGCGACAGACAGTGTAGTCAAAGGGTTAGGACTGTCAGCTTATAACTCAGAGTGCGTGAGTTCGATACTCGTAGGACCTAATGTTTATTTTTATTTATATCGATGATAGTAAATTTTAGCTCGTAAGGCCATATGTTTTTTTATATAACTATCAATGAAAATAAATTTTTGAATTTTTTTAACTTGCTCTGTGATCAGTGGCATAGCTAGGGTGCCAAAAATGCTCGCTACGCCACTGTCTGTGACATTTTTTTATCAAAAAATAATCTATCATAATATTTTCATATGAAATATCACCTTAAAACCTGCTTTTAATTATTTAAAACCACCTTTTCCAGTTTTTTAATTAAAAACGCGCTCATAGAATAAAAACAGGTTTTAAGTCGACTTAACCCTGCACTGTAAGTCGTTAAAATCTGCTTCTAATTTTGTTTATAACTACGGGCCATAGTGTTTACCAAGGGTGTTCAAGTCCAATCAAGTATTAAAACGATCTTTGCCCATGATTTAACATCTTTTACCGAATTGGTTTATAACCCACATTATTTTCAGTAAACTAGCCGAATTCTAACATTATAAATTAATAAAACTGTTGAGTTATAAAATTAATATTTTTTGGATGGTTTATATTCTTATTAAAAACAGCAAACTCTGACTCTGTTAAAGTTTAAAGAAACGCAAATAAAATAAATTTAATTTTGTGTGCAGTAAATATTTTTTATAGATTTTTTTCTAGCGTATTAACGTCAGTATTAGACTGCATTTCTAAGAGTCTGTTTCTCAGCTTTCTGGTAAAATTTTGTAATATCAATTTGGAAGATAAAATATTCCGCAAATAGATCTCTCAGATAAATGAATTTTTTCTGTATCAACAACAATAATCTGCCAGATTTCCGTACAATAATAGTGCGTGCTTTAAGAGGTAGGTATAGTTATTGATGTACATAATGTAATAAATCTCTTTTTATATTAATATGAATTCAATGAGAAAAGAGTTCCTCAGTTTAATATTTGCATAAGCTAGGGCTTTAAAATAAATACTGAGACTTTGGGTTAGTTTGCATGTTCTTTAGGAACTCCATCGTAATGAAATGCACTATAGCTGGCGACGCTACATGAGTTTACGGGTGTGTCATGCAAACCGGCCCACCCGTCTTCAGAATGGTGCCTCAAAAATGAGCCGAATCCCAGATGACCAAAAGTTCGCTGAATAAGCTGAAGGCTATTCCTTAATCAGCCTACAAAAAATTCATGGAGGACTGGATCAACCACTGGCGAAGTGAAGATGAATAAATAAATTTTGATGAATAATTGATTTTGTTTCGCTTTATTTATTTAACAATTCCGGATATACTGTAAAAAGAGTATATACCTTTAAAAGTATTATTTAGAAAACATTTCAAAAGGTTTAATCAAATTTAACCTCATGGTATATTCAAATGTACATATATGCGACTACTCTACAACTTTGTACTCAATATCTACTAAATATATGTATGTATATGTCACCGGCCAAACTAGTTCTTATGATAAACTAGTTTTTCCAAGGCCAACCTAGTTTATTTTAAGACCTAAGAATATGCAATTTAATTTTAATATAAAAGCACTGTGAAGAGCGAAGTCAGTGTTGCACATATTATAGACTGAACCGCGGCGAAGCCGCTGTTGGACATATTAGAGGATGTAAATCCTGAACCGCAGCCGTAGGCCGCCCAATTACCCTCACTTAGCACTTGCCAAGTATACAATGAAATTGCCAAATTTTGTTGTCTGACTTTGCTGCTGTCGTAGACTTCACTAACCACAGTGCTCTTGCATTAAAATTTCATTGCGCATCTTTAGGTTTAACGGAACTAGTTTGGCCTAAAAACTAGTTTGGCCGGTAACATATATAAGCAAATTCTGTTTTTTGACCTTCTAAAATAGCCACAAAAAAATCCCACGAGAAACCGAGGTAACTTCTTCGGACTTTGCTTATTCGCACAGAGTCAAACATTTCCATTTCATTCCAGAATTCATTTTTCCAATCACTGACTAAAAAAAGTCGATAGCCCTGGTAGCTAGTACTTTGTAAATATTAATTGTAATTTTATTTATAGTTAATAAAGAAATAATAATTAGTATTTCTTCATTGGATTATGTTCATAGTTGCAGAGTCGCAACCTAGGCATTGATTTTAAACCTTTTTTACTTAACAATTCAAATAACTTTTTATTTTATGAAATATTTTGATGTCTTGAAAATTATTTCAAAATATATTAGTGCTATGAAAATATAAAACAATTTGCAACTCAAAAAAAAAATCCTTTTTCGATTTTTTACTTCTAAATTCTAAATTCATTTGTTGCAAATTTTTTATTTAACTTACTACTAAATTATACTAACAATAAATTCTTTTTCAAAATTATATCTGCACTACTGAAACTATGAGCTTGGAAGGTGTTGATTCTGGTAACGCAGCATTTTTGTGTTTGGCTAATTGTTTTTTTTTCTTATTTTCTTTTAAAAGAAACTTAAAGTATTCTTATTTCAAAAATAAAGATTGTACTATTCCACAACAGCAGCAACCTGAAGGGACTAGACCAACAAAACCTCATCACAGTAGAAGATTACGCACAGTTAATTGGATACCTAGTTCAGAAAGTGAAACCTTCAATACCGTTGTATTCAATTATCGTTACAACATGGAACATTCAAAAGCAAAGAAAATTCCAAGAGAAAATAAAATTGAGAACAAAAAACCGCATCAACAAAAAGAGCAAGCATTAGAGAAACATCTAAATCTAACTAATTCAGTTGAAGAAAAAGAATCATTGTCGGAATTCTATTTATGCAAATTATATGAAGAGTCATTGCAAGACTTGGTGAAGAAAACCATTGAAATGGAGAAAGCCAAAAAAGAAGGTATTATGAATTCAGTAATGTATTGTTCTTTTTGATAAAAACCAAATATTTTTTTTGATTTGCATTAGATGAAACAAAAGATGTCATCATCAAAAACATTATTCAAGAAAAAGGTAACCCAGAAAAAACACATATTATATTAGAGATAACAACACCGCTGGATAATGCCACTGAAGCCTACCATACACCACCCACAGAACTTGAAAGCACTACTTTACCAAAACCTGTAAGACCTTTTGAGCCTAATGAAATAATAGTAATCAGTGATGACGAGGATGAAGATGAAGAGTTTACGTTTTGTTTACCAAACACCCCTTCATTTACAAATCAAAACTTAACAACTTCATGTATGGAGTGTAAAATTAAAGCAAAGCATAAACCGGAAACTGTTGCAACAATTGCCACTGAGCCTCCAACCCATTCTTCTAAAGCAACCACAACAACGAGTCATAATTTGAAAACTCTTCAGAGTAAACTAAGAGAAATACTTGATCCTGAAAAAATGGTGAAAGAAGAAAAGTTAAAACTCAAAATTACCACCGTACCGAAATCTTCATCTGAATTTTTGAATCAAAAATTGAAATTGAAAATGCCAACGTCACCAAACACATTTAAAAATCGTCAATTAGAATTACATCGTCAACGCATTGCAGTCGAGGTTAAACGGTTGGAGTTACTGGAGGTGAAGTTAGCAAGAGAACGTGATGAAATGATGCGTGAACAAATACTTTTCGAAAAGGAACTGGAATTGAAGAACTCGCAGATAAAACAAATAAAAGAAAATCTATAGAAATAAATATGAGACAGTATTTTAATAGACAACGGTACAATTTAAAGAACGCATAATTTGTAGAAATAAATATGCGATATTTTAAAAGACAAAGGTACAATTTAAAATACGTATGCATAATATGAAATGTAGAAAAACAAAACAAATAAAGCAATACCATAGCAAAATGAAACACATGTAAAATGCCTTATATTTGATATCAATGAAGTAGAAATTATGGGTTAGTTAGATTTATATATCAGTAGTAGCGTCAGAAATTAATACCGCTCTAAAGAAAGGAGTCTTTGATTTGCTTTTGCTTTAATAATAAAAAAATTAACAGAGAAAATTAACTTTTTCGAATGGAAAATTATCAGTTACATAAAAAACTGCATTTCATTTAAGTTCAGTACGAAAATGTTAACAATGCAAGAACGTTTAATTGTAGATAGTTACTAAATCCACTTTAATTTCAACTCAAAATTCACATGATTTCTTACCAAAGTCGCGTGATTTGACAGCATTGAATTATTGTTCTGCTAAAAAAACCAGCATTAGTAGACGCTTTGAAAATCCACATATCTAGTGTTTTTTATCAACAAAGTACCCACTCAGTTGCTCCAAAACATTAACCTCAGACTGCGCCATATTTTTAGCCAGGTGCATATTGGAGAGAAATCATGTTCAAATACTAAGTGGCTTAAAGTATTTCTAGCGGATAAAGCAAGTATTTTCATCATTAGACCAATTTTTTTGTGTTTTATTTCGATTCAAAACTATGACAGTCTAAAAACACTATATAGTAATAGAGCATGATTCAACCATGGTAATAGAGTTTATTGTTATCTTACATTTGTGGTATGGGCAAGAGCTTATGTGAAATCTATAATAGTTTTTTGACAGCTACAAATTGGCTGCCGTCACTTTCCCGCCAATTGTTTTGAAACAAACGTCAAACGATTGAAGGCAGGAAATATTTCACAAAAATTTTGCAAAAGGAATTAAATAAAGGCATATACAATGGCAGATTCACCAAGTGAGTAATTTAAGTTAAAAAAATGATGAATAAATAAATTTGAATTAAAATTATCAGGCGAACCCCGTGCCAAGCGACAGCGTGTGGATAAAGCTGGAAGGTTCGCTGCATTTGAGAAACTAAAGAAACTCAAAGGCAATAAACACAAATGCGACGTTGAGGAAGAGGTGGATAATGTCTATGAAATAGTGGATGAACGCGAATATGCTAAAAAGGCTAAAGAAATTTATGGAGACGATTGGATTGAAGAAGGTAAAAAAAGGTGTTTGGTAAATGTTCAAATTTTTAACTGGAATATTAACTACATAATACCTTTTGATGGACGCACAGTAGTAATAAAATATTTATCTATAATATAGTTAATATGTATGATAACAAATGAGACAATATTTTAAGAGTTTGTTCATTGCACTGTGTGCAGTGAAATTGGAGCAACATCGTCTGATGTCAACGAAGGGTAATTTGAGCTCGCTGAGTTTGAATCTGCCACGAAACTCTGAAAATGGTTGACTCTGCCAGGAAGTTAAATCCGAAAAGGTTAACTCTGTATCTTGTTAAAATAAGTCGTGAAACGGATTTTGTACATTTACTCAAAATGTATGTAGGTCACAAGTGATTTAGGTAGTACAAATTTGTAGACGAGAAAGGAATTCAATGATATGCCCGAAAAGTTTTACATAAGTATGTATAATATTTGACTAAGTTACGCCGTTTAAAATTTGTTATAAAAACTGCGTTTTTTTTTTTGCCAAAATATCTACCGTTTTTCCATGTTAGTTGTTTTCAATTATAAAATGTTTATGTATGTTATAATCATCAAAAGATTTGTACTCGTTAAGGTTTGAGCAAGTTGTCATTTTGTTCTTTTTGCCAATTTTCGACTTTTACCATAATATTCAAAAACAATAAAAATCTTGGGATAAAAGTGATACGAGATCACCTTATCTAGTGCGAGCTTCCATTGGTTACTGTTTTAACATGCTCTATACAGTCTTATCGATAAACAAATCTAAATCGATTGCTGCAAAAAGATATGCAATGAAATCGGCACTTTCTGGATTCAAGACCTCCCCTGTTGATGTTAAAATGAAAATCCATTTTCATTCTGTCCCCATCTATTGTGCAAAAAAAAACTATTTGGTTGAATTCTGCGCAGTGTAAAAAATATTTTTTGTAAAATTATGGATAACTATGCGGAAAACTAATAAAAAGTATTGAGTAAATGATATTGCCAATGGAAAAAAATGTACAGATAATAGCCTTGAAGAAACGTAAAAAATATTTATTGAAAAATTATTGTAATCAACAATATAATATTCCTGCAATAATTATTACAAAACAATTAAAAAAATCGAATTCGTGCATTTATTTTCCTTTTGCTGAATTATCGGTAGGGTTATGTCCTTGAATTCTAATTTCTTATAACACCAAATTCATACATAGGCTTTGTGCAAGTCAACATAGAGAATGTATAAAACAATGCCTGCATATGTTTGATCAATGCATGGGGTAGGATTTTATATACTTTTAATAGGGAAACATTCCGGTAATTTTTGCGGGTATAAGATATTTTGTTAAACGAAAATGAAAGAGCAGATAATTCAAGCCAGAAGGCAAGCTTGAGCATTACATTATATTTTGATTTTTGTTTATTTATAATAATAAAGAAAATTATTGCAGATGGTACTGGTTATACTGAAGATGGCCGTGACTTTTTTGAAGATGAAGACTTTTCAGACGGAGATACTGCAAAATCATCCAAGCAAAGCAACAGCAAGGGTAGCAAAAAACGACCTCGAGATATTAATGACAAACCAGTTAAAGGCAAAGGTTCCATTAGACATCTATTCAGTAATACTGTGTCGAAGAAACCAACAAATCTCAAACTGGAAGATGATTCTGTGCTGGCTGAAATTCTAGGTGAATTAGAAGATAAACCGGAAAACGATAGTACAACCAAAAATTCAACAATTTCAACTAAAATATCTAATGCTGCTTTGGCCAAAGATTATATGAACAATTTTATTAGTAACATTAAAATGAAAGAAAAAGAGAAACAGAAGGAAGAATCAAGCGATGACGAACTATTGGACAGAATTTTAAAACCAAAACAAATTCTGGTTGCCCCAAAGAAAATTGCTGCAACTACAGTATCTAAGAAACCTAAGATAGTGTCTGAAGTAGCAAAAGAAACATCAGTTACTGTAAAAGATACACCAACAACTACCACAGTGAAAGAGACTATAGTTTCCAATACTAATGATTTATTAAATGATGGCATGGACTTTAATTGCTTACATGACGATGAAAATCAATTTGAAATCGATCAACCAAAAAAGGAAGCAACAAATGCAGCAACCGCAACTAAACCTACAACAGCTACAAAAACTTTAAACACAAATATAGATGAATTAGGCAAGTTGCTCAATAATTGGGAAAGCATTTGTCAAATGGATAACTTTGAGGAGGAGATTAATTCTACCGCAGCTAGCAGTAATGATTCTGCAACACTTGTTCAAAAAAATCTAAGATTTTGGTACTGGGAAGCCTGGGAAGATGCAAACAAACTTCCTGGGGAGGTTTTTCTGTTCGGTCGTACAGCTGAGGGTAAATCCGTTTGTGTGCGTGTGGAAAATATTGAACGCGTTTTATATTTGCTTCCACGGGAATATGTAAGCAATTATTAAACTTTACACAAAAATATAAATGCAAATTTCCTCTTCCAATTTTCACTTTTTGGGTCATCGTCTGGGGGATCAATGAGACCAGTTAATATTGAAAATACTAGACTAGTATGATAAAACCCTGATAATGTTCGACGCTGTGATGCTACATTGTTTTTTATGGCCTTATTAAGTTTTTGCTTTTCAGTAGATTGACTTCAGTAGCAGAATTTCTTTAGAAAGTTAGCGTTTTAACCCTATAATAAAAATGCCATTCTTGCATTTTCGCAAAAATTTATGATGGAAGGAACTAAAAACTGCTAGGACCAATTTTTAACCAGTCTTACATTTTACCTTTTTGTCATTTATAGTTCTAGATTTTGTGCACTCTTTTTAATATTTTTAATATTCTTTATTCGCTTAATTTCATTTGGTAATTTTTTAAACAGTTTGAGTCCTTTATGACATCAGTTATTTTGTGCTGTTGTAGATGAATATTGTCTCAGTATGGTTGAACATCTGCTAGTAAGTAGATATCTTTTTGGATATATTTCAGAGTTCTCCTTTAAAAACAAACATAAGCGTGTTAAATGCTATTACTTAATTTTTACCCTGAGTAATAAAAAATTTAATAAATTCCCTAATAAGCAAAACCTGGCTAAGGCATAAGAAAACAATGTAGCCTGACAACGTCAAATCCTTTAGTACTCCCTTTCTCAACTGGAGTCATTGACTATCTCAGATTGACTGTTACACTGCGTTATCGCATTACTCTCAACTTTAGTACTATTTTAAATAAAAATTTTATAATTTCAGCTACTTGATCCTATTTCAAAAGAGCCTACAAAACAAAAAGTTACATTAGTTGATTTGTACAAAGAATTTGACGAAGATATTGCAGTCAATGTGAAGTTAGATGGATTTCGATCAAAAAAAGTTACAAAAAGTTTCGCATATCATTCAATTGGCATAGATGTTCCACAAGTTTGCGATTATATGGAAGTAAGTATTAGAGCTGTAAATACATAGATACGTTTCTATGCAAATTCACTGTCTTATTGATATGTTAGTTTTAGAAACATCGTAAGCTCTCTTGAAAGACTTAGGTATACTATTGTTACTAAAATGAACGTTTCAATCTATTAATATTTTTATTGTAAGCAAAACAAAAGCAACTACACATATTATGTGGAAGTTAGTTGAAACCTTTTATAAATCTTTCAGAAAAAATTCCTAGAAATTTTTCCAAAACAGTTTAGTCTAGGCGTTGACACAGACTGCTATTTTATGTAGAGATTTTAAGGTTTTTTATAATTTACAAATTTATAAATTTGAAATATGTATCCAAAGGTGAAAGATTTTCTCAAATCTCGTAAAAATTAAACAAACAACACGGTAGAATAACGCTATGGGGCAAACTGCACGACGGAGCAAAAAAGAGGTAATGAACTAGACTGCAGCTTAGAGTAATGTGCAATAATTTTAGATGACTTACTAAAAATATAAGAAAGTTATACTCTACATAAAAAAGTAAAAATCTGAGCAAAAGCCAATATTTTATACCTTTATTTGTTAATTTTACGAAAAAATATTACCAAACTTGTTAGCTACAATTTTCATGCAAACCACTTTTACGAAAACCCAATAGTTTCCAAGAAAACTGCAAAAATCTTATTTTTGTAACGTTTTCGGCCTTTAGAAAACTTTGCTTAGACAGAACATCAGATAAGGCAGATGAAGTTCAACTGGTTGTGAATTATTAGAAATTAAAGTTTTAATTTTTTCATATTTACTTTTTTGTTAAAATAAAAAAAATAATTCTTTGTAAAACATTAGGTGCGATATGATGGTAGAAAACCTCCACCAAACTTAAAAAAAAAATACAACTCTATCGCACACATTTTTGGAGGTAACTCTACATCGCTTGAACTCTTTTTACTTGATCGTAAAATCAAAGGTCCTTGCTGGCTTACACTCGAAAACTTCAAAGTAAATACGGCACCTATGAGTTGGTGTAAAATGGACTTGCACGTTAGTGACTCTAAACAGATCACAACTGCAGAAGATCCAAAACCTGTACCACCGCCTCCAATTACATTGCTCACAATAAACGTGCGCACAGCACTCAATCCGAAGACTTTAAAAAATGAAATTGTTATGATATCTATGTTAGCTCATAATCGATTTTACCTGGATAAACCAGCACCGCAACCTGCTTTTAACCGTCATATGTGTGGTGTTACACGACCAGCATCAAAATTTTGGCCTTTTGATATAAACACTCGGTTAGCAAAATTTACATCGACACGTATTTCCAAACATGAATCTGAACGAGCACTCCTGAGCTGGTTCTTAGCACAATATCAACAAATTGATACGGATTTAATTTTAACCCACGATGCTCTTGATTGTCAGTTAGATGTAATTGCAGATCGCATTATTTCTGTAAAGATACCGCAATGGTCACGTTTGGGACGCTTACGTTTGTCTCAACATTTTGGGAAAAAATTGCTTGATTTCTTTATTGGACGCATGGTTTGCGATGTAAAACGTTCAGCAGAGGAGTGCATACGTTCCCGTTCCTATGACTTACAGACTTTGTGTCAGAATGTTCTTAAAATCAAGGAGAATGAACGCATGGATGTAAACGATGAAGATCTGCTTGACATGTATGAAACAAGTAGGTTTAACAGTATTTTTAGTACTGCGCAAAACAAAAGCAACACATTTACAGGAAACAAAAAAATTGATTAATTTTGTCTAATATCCAACGAGTGCTTAGGTTTATGTAATACTAAAAAGAATAGAATGAGGATATTATCACTGAAATGAAATTAATTAAATTTTGTTTTTTTATATAAGCTGGATATAAGATGAACTAAATCCATTTTTATGTTTCCTATAAATGTGTAGCTTTTATTTTGCGTAACACTGTAATACTTAAGATAAAATTATATAATATGACTTTTGGCTATTTAGGTGATGGCATCCTGAAACTAATCTCTCTAACTATGCAGGATGCTTCCTACATGTTGCGTCTTATGTGTGAACTGAACATAATGCCTTTGGCATTACAAATAACCAATATTTGTGGCAACACAATGACACGTACGCTTCAAGGTGGACGCTCAGAGCGTAACGAATTTCTATTGCTACACGCTTTCACTGAAAAGCAATATATTGTTCCTGATAAAATGAAACGTGAATGGAGTGGCGGAGGCCATAACGCTATTGATAATAGCGACGCTGGAAATACCACAGTAACTGCGACTACGGCAGGTGCCCGTAAGAAAGCCGCCTACTCTGGTGGACTTGTGCTTGATCCTATAAGAGGGCTATACGATAAATATATTCTACTCATGGATTTTAATTCACTTTATCCAAGCATAATTCAGGAATACAATATTTGTTTTACTACGGTGCAACAACCATATAATTTGGAAGACTTACCTCAGTTACCTGATCCTTCAGTTGAGCAAGGAATATTGCCGCAGCAACTTCGTCGTTTAGTTGAATCTCGTCGTGAAGTTAAAAAACTAATGGCTGCTCCTGATCTTCCCCTGGACTTACAAATGCAGTATCATATACGACAAATGGCATTAAAACTTACGGCTAATTCAATGTATGGCTGTTTAGGTTTTGCACAATCTCGTTTCTTTGCTCAGCACTTAGCAGCGCTTGTAACGCACAAAGGACGTGAAATTCTATTGAATACCAAAAGCTTAGTACAACAATTAAGCTATGAAGTGGTATACGGTGATACTGACTCCATTATGATTAATACGAATATTATGGAGTATGATCAAGTAATTAAAATTGGTTACAGTATAAAACAAAAAGTTAATAAAACGTACAAACAGTTGGAGTTGGATGTTGATGGTGTCTTCAGTTGTTTATTGCTTCTGAAAAAGAAAAAATACGCAGCAGTAAAGGTTTCAAAAAATTCAAAAGGTAATTAAAATATTACTAAATATTCCGAGAAAATATCTAATAATAGTCCGTGCATTACAATTTGTCTAATTTAGCATTGCCTTGAAATCAGTTTCTTCCCAAATTATGTAACCCCATGGAAAATGTTCCAGTTAATTGTTATGTAATTTTGGTTTACCCTGTTGATCTTGATCTACTTTTTTATATACTTTAACTTATGATTTCATTATTAATGGCTTTATATTTAAAGAAAAAATATTTAGAATTCTTATGGTATATGTATGTAGGAAGCTATTTATATGAAACTATAAGTTCATCTAATCGATCTATTGATCAAACCATAAAACTTTTAAACTCTATTTAACAAAATTCATGTAGTTGATGCAAGAGAAATATAAAAGATCTTATCCGGAGATTGAATTGATTAACCCATAATTTTATAAAAATATGTAGTTCTACAGTCGATGCAGTTGTAAAGTAAAGAAATTTCTGTACAAGTTCGTTATCTTACAATTGCATCGACGATATATTCTCCACAAAATTCTGTACGTATGAAACCAATTGAATTTTTGTATCAATACTTATAGGTGAACTTAAAAAAGAACAAGAACACAAAGGTCTCGATATAGTACGTCGAGATTGGTCACAACTTGCGATCATGGTTGGCAAAGTAGTTCTTGATGAAATTCTTTCAGAACAGCAGCTGGATGAGAAACTCGATGCAATACATTCACATCTTGAGAAAGTCAAAACGGAAATTTTAGAGGACTCTGTCCCCTTACCTATGTTTGTTATAACAAAACAACTTTCGAAAGCACCTGCAGAATTCAATAACGCTTCAACCCAATCACATGTTCAAGTCGCATTACGAATGAATACAACACGTAACCGACGCTACAAAAAGGGTGACATGGTTGATTATGTGATATGTGAAGATGGTACCACAAATCCAGCAACGCAACGTGCCTATCATTTGGATGAAGTGAAATCAAACAAAACTCTTAAGTTAGATATGAACTATTATTTGGCACATCAAGTACATCCCGTAGTCACGCGTATGGTAGAGGTATTAGAAGGCACCGATGCCAGTCGTATCGCAGAGTGTTTGGGCTTGGACCCTAGTAAATTCAAAGCTGCTGTGCAGAGGTAAATTATGTTTTTTTTAGCTATTTGTATATAGGAATACATTTTTAAAAAGAAATCAAATTAACGATTTGAAAATGCGTTTATTTAACACTGTAATGTCGACACTCAAATACGAAAAGTTTCCACCTCAAAGACGAGTAGAATAAATTCCTTAAAATTGATATCAATGTATTAAAGCGGAATTTATTTAAGTGTGCTCAATAAAATTAGTTTAATATACAAAATAGGAAAAACGTTTCTTCAGTATACTTCCGTTTACTGAAATACAATTTATAATTATTTTCCATTCTTGGCCTGATGGGTATTTCACCATGAGAAGTTTCATATTAACAACTTTCATCTAGTCATTAGCAATTTTAGTCATAGATTTGTTAGCACTACGTGTTAAAATTATCGAAGCCTATTGGAAATGGCCGTTCGAAAAGAACTGCAAATCACGCATTATGTTATTTTTTGTGTTGTAATAATCGCACAAATTCATTTGCAGATGTGAAATCATCATTGCGTGAAACATTACTGCCGAACGTGAAAGTGTGATCCTGAGGAAAGAAGTAGATATAAAGAATGATATTCCCAGTTTCGAACGTATTGGATCGTAAAGATTCCTGTGCCTTCAATATCCCTCGAAGCAGTAAAATTTTAACGATATCGGTCCAAAAACTCTAGAGTAATCGTGCTTATCGTGCTTCAAATCACAACTAGGAGTCACGGTTTCAAAATTAAAGCAAAACAACTATGTCTAACCGCTGTGGAATTTCCTTAAAATCTTTTTATTAAGGCTTTGCTTTTTGTACTTTTTATCCTCACTCGTCTCATAAGTATGAAAAAGCAAACAAATGCGACGAACTAATTTCTAAAACTCAACATTAGATTATCCCATCACTGATGTAATATTGATGTTAAATGAGTTTTCACTCTCAAATACAATAACCGTTGAATTTCATTGATTTTCCTTGACTTGATTTATTGATTTGTTGCCTTCAAACCACCGATTCAATTGTTGTTTTACTTGGGACACTAACGTATAATAACAAATTCTATATTAACCTGCACTTAGTAATTTTTTAATAAGTTATATACATATTGTATACAATTTTAGATCCCATCAAGAACGCTCTGAAGATGCTACTGGTGAGTCGATTATAAAGTCAACACTCCAGAAATATCGTCAGTGCGAAAAGTTCAAATTCGTTTGCATAACTTGTAAAACTGAAAATATTGTAGCATCTGCATTTAAGCCTGCTGCAAATCAGAGCCATGAGGCCGTTTTACAAAAATGTGCTAACCCTGACTGCACTACTGCACCATATCTATATGTCATATCGATACGAAATCAATTGCTGCTTGCCATACGACGTTACATTACACGATTTTATCAAAATTGGCTAGTATGTGATGATCCTGCTTGCAATCAAAATACAAGAACCTACACACATGTGACATTTGGTAATCGGCCGGTATGCTTGTTTTGCAAAAGCGGTACACTTGTGAGACAATATTCGGAACGTGATTTGTACAACCAACTAAGCTATTTTCAGTACATGTTTGACCTAAGTAAACATCACCATAAAAGTAAGTGAATTGCTTAAATTAAAAAAAAAGTTAAAATTTAATAAAATATTTTCTTTACAGATGTGCAAACTCTATCACCAGAAACTGAAACAGCTTACAATGCGCTTCGTGAAACTCTCGATCAACAGTTGGAAAAGTCTGCATATTGTAACATATCATTGGCTAGACTTTTTGCTCATTTTAAAACGCTTGAAAACAGCGATGAAATTGTACACACAAAAATTGAATTGCCAGCAACGCAAATTGCTGTTAGCATAGAAGATTCTTAAATGAATATTATCCAAAAGTAAGCTTACAAAAGTTTAAATACTATATTTTAAACATTTTTTAAGCATTTTTTTTAAATTATTTTATAAAAAAATATAAGTTTTATATTCTAATACTGTAAATTATAAACTAAGACTTATTAAAACACGTCAACATAACAATTTTATTATTTAAATACCTTAAAACTGTAAAACAAATCGACTTATCAGTATGTTAGGGAAAAGGATCAATACAAATTTGTAAGAGGATTTGTATATGCATACATATACGAGCATACGTTTTTCGAGTAAATTTTATTTCTGTAAAAAAAAAATATGAACTGGCAACCACTTGTAAATAATCATCTCAAAAAATTCTGCAGCGGAAAATACCTAAATGATTCATTAAAAATATCTGTAAAAGCCGTGCTAACGAGTTCATTAATTATAGGTTTAATTATTGGGAACCCAATGGGCCACATGCTATTAATAACACCATCGGTAAGACTATCCACATTTTCTCTGCCTTCCACCAGAAAATTTGATATATGCATTTTTAGACCGCCCAAGTGATCAACTTCAATGTGTACCTTAAGCAGCGAGCCAGGCTCACCGAGACGACGTACACTTGTTGTTTGACTGAAAAACATACAAAATAGTAAAGATTAAAGTTTATTTTCATAAATTTTACTACATACCTATAATCATAGAGTGTCATATTCCAGTAACCTTTACGCTTTAGTGGCGTACCAAGTAGTTTTCCTGACATTTCATAGTAACCTTGTAAACTTTTTTCTGGAAAATATTGTGAGTAAATAATACGCTGATTTTCAAAATCTGTCCGATATTTTGTAACTGCCGAATGTGTCCAACCATATTCAGAAACGTTACGCAGTATTAATTTAAAACCGCCAAACCCACTACGATCACCGCGACGTAATTCAACAAAAGTTGCATGATGCGGATCGAAGGGTCGTATGTTATAAGAAGGTACACCTTTAAGAATTAAGATAATGAATTATAGCTTTTAAAGTTTTTTTTTATTTACATACATAGGTATATAGAAAGATAGTCTAAATGAGATAAACAACTTTTTTTTATATATTTTTAAATATAAATAATGAAATATTTGCCTATATATAAATCAAAAAGTATATTTATAATGGGCGCCATACCTCGGACATGGCTTTCATGTGCTATTACAATGTGACAAACATTTTAAAATTGGTAGCTAACACTATATCACAACCCGTTGAGAACAGTAGTATTAACTTTTCGTAAAATGCTTGAAAATCGGTTAAAAAATTACGGAGCTATGAATGTTTGAAATTTCATAAAAAATAGGTCGAAGAAGCCAAAGAAATACTGTTTTTTTCTAAGTTTCCTCAAGATAAGCTTATGGATAAAACTTAACGAAAATCACTCATGGTGAGCCGAGCCGAACTTTTTCTATGATGTGAAATGGGCGTAATTACAAAAAGTATTATAAAATTCAAGCAAAAAAATTCAAATGAAACAAATAATTTTTACTATAAAAATTAGTTTATGGGTTATGAACTGATAAAAAACTCATAAATTAATTTTTAATCCAATTTTTTTATTTAAAAGATTATTTTATTACCTTTATTGTTTAAAAACAATTTCCGGCTGGATATTACGAAATTTTTTGGGTAGGTAGGAAGTACCGTTGAGAGTGACTGGCTAAAAATTAAAAAAAAAGAAGAGCGCCTTGTTCCTTGTGTTGTAGTGCCACGAAAATTATTTTAAATTTTGCGACATTTTTGACGCATTTAAACCTGCCATGTGAATGGTACTAATCTTGTTTTCTGAAATTTTATTTTAATAGTACTATAAATTTAGGGCAAATACAGCACCAAGAAAATTTCCGATATGTCGGCATAGGTCGATGAATATTTTTCATATAAAAATGCATGGGGAGCATCATAAAATGACGAAATCAGAGCCGAATTTTCCGTTGTAATGTATTGGTATCATTATTTAAATAATTTATTGTTCTTTAAAAATGTCACATATTGCTATATCTCAATTATTATAAAAGTTACAGGCTTTCAACGACAATTTTTGGTCAATTGTCTAAAAAAAGTTCGTGGAGTTAAACGTTGTTTAGCTTTTATACAGCCTTTTAAAAGTTTATTTAGGGTATAGTATTTCCATTGAATAAGCCTATGGGAACTGTGCTATTTTGAGGCCTTAATTTAGTTTAACCGTTCGTTTTGAAATAAAAATTATTTAAAAGAAAAAAAAAATTCAGCAATATTTCTCAATTTATTTTATTTTTTAACAAAAAATCATCTGTTTGAAATCAAAATTTTGAATTGCAGTTCTGTTAAACTACGTTCATATGTACTCACCTGTTGGAAAATAAGCACGCAGATCATTAAAAACGTCTTTCATGCAGCTGTCAAACTCATCAGAGTGAAGATGGCATTTGCCCAAAAGATGTTTAATATCATCGTCGACTGAAAGTTGACCTTCCGCATGTACTGTTATTGTTGTTGTTTTTATAGTAATAATTATCATTGTAAGCATTAAAAAGCGTAACTGAAGCTGGTAAATTGTTAACTTTGGTATTGTTGCTACCGGTGGTGCTCTTGCATTTGACGGGCTGGGTGTTTGTCCCATTTTGTTTAACTTGGTTTAATTAATGTTTCTTTTCGTTTACAAGTGTTTTATTTAAGCTATTAAAGCTTGTGAATATGTCTTAATTACCTTCGTTGTCAATGACAACCAAATTTAATGCAAAAAGTAAACTTTTTCTGAAAAGATGTAATTTCTTAAATAAATAATAATTTTTTTATTTGTTTTTTTTTAATTCAAGGTTGGCATGCACACAATTGACAAAAAACTGACTTGCCTAAGGACTTAAAAGTTTTATTAGTATGTTAGAAGTACCCCTTAAAATTTTGAACAAAAAGGTTGTCATTAAGAGCTCGCTAGTGTCATTATTCTCTAAAAATTCATGAATGGCGATTACCTAACGACTTACTGATTGTCGTTAGTAAAAGCTTCATAAAAAATCATTTTTCAAAAAATTTTTTTTATATAATTTTGGCAGAGGAGACTTGAAATGTACTTTTTAGAGGCCGAAAATACTTTTTTGTCTTGAACCCCCAATTTTACTAAAATATATCAAGCTTTTCGAAACAAATTACGAATAAAAAAAATGGTCCCGATTTTTCCCATCTCAAAAACCTTGGCAAAATGAGATATATTTTACATTAAATTACAAAATCTACACATAGCGATTATTTTAATTTTGTTATTTAGTTAAAAAAGAAAGATTATCTATATATTAATACGTGAACATCGATTTTTTAGTAGTTATTATAAAGAGAGGGGAATGAAACTTATATTATTTGAAAGGTACTGTTTTGTAGATGTGCACAAACAAAAAATAATTTGTAATATGTGCCGCTAAAGCAGGTAAAATAAAGAAAACATACGCGCATGATTCCCCCATACAAAACGCTTTAGCAAACGTAGTGGCAAGGTGAGGTGACGTGAGGTGAAATAAGGTCCATGGACAAAGACGTTTTTTTCGTCATAGGTCGGCAAAATTCTTCCATAGTTAAAGCTTGGCGGGTACGGTCGAGTTTCGACCACAATACAATACTAGTTATTATAAATCTGGAACTTGCGACTATTTTCATTTACTTAAAACAATGGTCATTATTATAAATGGTCCAAATATACCGAAAATATGCTTGCAAATGTACTAAAAATGCGGCAAATGTACTGAATGTACTGAAAACTTGTGAAATGTACTGACGACGATTTTTCAGGATGTAAATGTAACGAAAAAAGTACAAATGTATCGAAAATGTCATCACTGAACTGAATATTATTTTCTTTGCAAATAAAATAAGTTCTTTCTTTCCTCGAGATATCAATTTTATTTCACCAAATGCAACAATATTTTAATTTGAACAAAAATGCGAACTTTTTAAGTTTGAGTAACTTTTCAATGCAAATTATAGACTTGCAGATTTTACAAAAAATTTCATTACTCCCACAAAATGGGCTAAATAATAAATAAATAAAATTGTTTTTGATACAGAATCATAAAATAATTATTACGTTATGTTTAAAGTGTATCCCTTTCCGTTCGGTAACTCATCACTAATGGCAGTTGTAAGCAAAATCTCAACAATAACCCAAGAATAATCGTTAAATTTTCACAAAATACATAGCTTACAATATTCTGCACATGGATATCATTTGATAACAGCCTCTCTGAGTGATATTTGTTTTTTGATTAATATATTTTTAAAATCACGTTTTTAATCACCCAAACTAGACGTTTATTTGCAGTAGCTTTTTATGCAACGTTTTTGCTGTATTATTGCAAAACTTTTTCAGGCTTTACTTTTGTAATTCGTTGTTAGTTTGTTTAATGCACTTATAAAGAAAATGCTGCTAACATTTTGCATGTTCAATACATTTCCACTTCGTTTAACTTTTTTCTCGAAAAAACAAAAATTATGAAATCAGCAACTACAATTTCATCGGCACATGCTGTAAAATCGTTGTGCGTTATTAACGAAATTACGAAACTTTGGAATTACTAAATCCTTTGTACATCAAATGAAACTATATATGTATGTGCATATAAAAGTATATAATTTTTTCTTGGTAGCTTTTAAATTTAAATTATTCTTCAATTCCGAAATGCAACAGAAATAGTGTTTTTTCTAACTAAATAAATGTTTTATTAGTATTATTTATGAAAAGACAACATTTTCACTGTTGTATATTTTGTTGACTAATAATGAATTTCGCGCTACTCCGCCCGCAAAGCAAATGCATACTGTTAACAATTGCGAGCAACACTCAAGTAAAGAGTAAAAAACCAAACTGAACGCCAGCAACGTTTCTTGTTTGACGCATTTTGGACTGCAATGAAGCTTGAATGTTGAATTTAAGTTGCTTTCAATGAGGAAACCTCATGTACTCACATTTGAGTGCAACTTTGAAAAGACACTGACTTCCCAATTAAAGTAAAAATTTTTTCTATCATTTCTCAACCTGTTAATTTCTTTTAAAATGTTTTCTTTGCGATATTATTTATTTTTTAAAGGTAAATAATTGAACTAAGCTGTTTTCCTGCTTCCATCTACAAATCACATGATTGGTTGAAATCCTTTGCCAGTAAATGAATGCAGCGTTTCTGAGTGACAAAAGCGTTCTTATATATTTATATTTGCTCGATAAACATTGTCCCTAAATTTGTATGAAGAATTTGGGAAGATTTCTTTACAAAAAATGTTTTTCTGTAGCGAAATTTTTTAATGCAACATAAAGGAAAAATTAATAATTTTTTGTTTACAAGCTTTTGGTACTAATTAAATGCAAAACAAACAAAAAATATAATGCCATTTTAAGGGAAAAATGCACAAATGTTCGTTCTTGCGCAAAATTTCGCGCCAGGGTGACCAGTAGCGTCCTTAGGTGAGCTCAAGGAAGCGGAAAATGGTCTTGAAGTATATCTCATTTCGATGTAGTAAATTTTAAAGTGTAGGTGGAGATTTTCGCGAATGAAAGGTCAAAAAATATCTCATTTTGCTAGACTTTTGTCTGGGTGACCATGTGAGAAATTATACACAAATATTAAATAAAAATGCATAAAAAATCCAAAGCATTTAGGAAAATTCATTCAAAATATCCACTTTTTCGGATTTTGTACAAAACTTTGCACGAAACTACCAAATTTATAGAGAATATTTATACATAAGGATGTTTATTTTGAAATTTTTTTTTTTTTTGCCTATCGCTTTACATGCAGCTGAATATAATTGTCTCAAAATTTGAGCTTCCTAGCTCAAACGTATAAACGGCGCGTACAAAATTTGTGTCCGATTTCGTTGAAATTTTACGAAAAAACCGAGTTTCTAAAACGTAGAAAAAGTCTGTCTTAGGTGCCAAGATATAGCATTATAAGTATTTTAGTTGTATGGGAGATGCCACCCACTGTTGTCAAACCATGTTGAAGAGTTATTCAAGGACGCCGAAATAGTGGCATTGAAAAATCGTTTTCAAAAATTTCCGAAATAAAGATTTTAAAGAAATTGTACTTTCTGAAATGATCAATTCAATATAGTTTTTTATAGTTATATAGTATGGTATATGAAAGAAATACTATTTGGAAATACAAATATAGTGACATTGTTTTGCCATGTACAGATTTTTGGAATTTCAATATCCCTGTTCTGATCTTCTTAGTGAAACAACCTGACACATTTCTTTTTTTTTTTTGTCCTCTGATTGACAATTTTGTGTAGAATAAAGATATTTTCGGAAAAAAAAAATAAATTTGAAAAACTTTACCTTTTAAAATTTTTTTATAAATGTTATATAGGATCTTTCCGCATTGTCATGTCCATACATAGATATATATTGCATTGTCGTTTGTATTGTACTTATTTTTTGATAAGATTCAATTTGAAAATAACTTTCATGTAAGATACTTCACAGAATTTTCTTGGATCATAGGTTTTATTTGAATTACTCAATTTTATTTTGGTTTCCAATGACTTACTGTAACCGAGGTATCCAAGGAGAGTATTCGTCCTCAAACAAGAGTTAGAAGTAAACAGTTTCAAGCCCCGAGCGAATCAAATATGTGATTTTCAAGTTATTTCAAGAATTATTAAATAAAAGCGAAACAAAATTATCTATTCATCAAAATTTATTTAGAAAATAATTTAAATTAAAAAAATAGAGTGTCTTAAAGCTTTGTACAAAAGTACAAAGGAAATGCATGCTGCAGCTGTAATAACTGAAACCGTTACTAATGCCCGTACGTGAAGCAAAGCAAAACTGAAGACAAAAAAAAATTAAAACTTTAATTCAAGGCTTTCGATGAACGCTGAAAACGAGTATCTTTATCTATAGCATTAAAAAGTGCGGCATTAAATTCACTTAACTGTTTATTATGCCTATTTTCAAAATTTAATACAAGTCTGAAGTGTAGCTTCACAGAAAAGACAGAAAAGAAAAGAAAAAATTGGGTGAACCTTTTTACATCTTTGTTTTGTTGTCTGAATTAAGAAAAAAGAAAAGAAATGTGGTTCAAGTTCAACTTTAAAAAATCATAAAAATGAGGTGCAATTAAAGTTGGCAAGGCATTGTTTTAGGTCCATCTTTACAATTTCGATGATGCAAGAAAGAGACTATAAAATTAAATTAATTGAAAACTTTAGTTGGTTATAAAAACATAGAGATCAAAATTAATAGAAGCAATCTTTGTTTATAAGCTAAAAGAAGGCAAACAGCAAAAAGTTTTAAGTGCAACAAAATGTTTAATTATAAAATATTAGACAATATAATATATGTTATAGTGCAAGTGAAAGGAAACCTTATATTTATTATGGTCGTAACCAAGTTTTTAGCATTTCTTTAGACTAGACTAACTAACTAAATATAAACTTTTCTATCCCGCTACAAATTAAAAAGAAAAATAAGGTGCTATGAATTTTGATTTTATACCCAAAAAAAGGTCAGCAACCACAAGTAAATCAAATGCAAAACTAGTTAGCAAATAAATATAATTCGCAAATCCAAACGGGAATGACTTTAAAACTCGTCTATAAAGAAATTTTAGCATTAAAAGCTACCCATATGTACATAGTTCGTTCAAATGGTGCAAAAAAGCCGAAAGCACAAGAGTTGCGAATACAGTTGGAGACTTAACTCGTTTTCAAGGACGGAGAACACAATGTTCGAATTTTTTAATTAATATAAGTATATTGACTTACCTTTGACTAAGGACGATGGTTTCAACCTTCTCAAGGGGTAAACAATTTTTTTTAACATAATTTGTGACATGATTCCCTACTAACTGTAAGTTAAGAAAAAACCGGAGATTGAAACCGGCCTCCCTAGTCAAAGGTACGTCAATTTATCATTTTCAGTCTAAAAATCTCGTTCCCCAAGCACTCGCAATCGTAGCACAAAAAAAAAAACTATATGAAAGGAATTCTCCCCCATTTAAGGGTTGAAATCACCCTTTAAAGAAGTGATATTAACATTTTCTTTTTTAATTCAAATGTTCATTTGATTCTCTATTATTTTAAAGATTGAAAAATTGTTCCCATCCGGAAAGTTGAACCTAACCAAAGGTAACCTAATTTATTCATATTCAGTCTAATAATGTCGATCCCCCAAGCCCTCACAATCGTAGCACAAAAAATCAGTGGTTTTAATTTTTATTAAGCATACAAGTGTACGCTGGCGGTGATAAGACATATTCTTTAAATAACTGCACATTTTTTTCAACTGATTTGAACATTTTTTGAAATGAAATATCAAATGAATAGAATTTTATTTTTTGAGCTATGGCGCTCTTCCAGCAAAAGAGCGATATAATTTAAGAAATACATCTATGAAAAAATTTTATTTCTGTTTTGCTTAAAGACTTGAATAGTTAATAATTTTGTTTTGTTTGACTTTATAATTTAAAACATAGAAATAAAGCATCGATTGTATTGGCTCTTTTTAAATAAAATCGGTCTTTTTTCCAACTAGTGGCAACCGTGACCATAGTTTGCTCATCATTGAAATAGGGTAAATAATAACGATATCACAATCTTTTACAATAAAATGCAGTGTAACAACCCATGCGTTAAATTGTCAAAAGAAAAGCCAGCTGACTAATCGCGGGCAAAGCAAATTCAGAAAATTTCTAAGTATTTATAATTATTAATTTCTGATTACAATGGAAGTGGAGTTTAGTAAAGAAAACTTTTTGTTGCCGGAAATAAAACACGAATGTATGTAATGAAAGTTAATTTACATTATTTTTATAAAATGAAGAATTTTTTTATTGAAACAGAAAGCACTAAACGTTTTGATAATTTTGAAATTTCTTAAATTCATATAGATTTGGACCATACAGCAGATGTGCAGTAAGTTAAACACTTGCGTTAAAACTCTAAACCATGCTTTCCGAGAAAGAAATGAAATTGCTAGGGAATTTAACAATTGATGATCCATTGACATCCAATAATTTCGTCATGTTTCTGCCGTCGTATGGTTTAGTGTTTCAGCTTTAAGATTAGATTATATTTACTATTTAAATTTAATATATATTCCATTCCGCTGCAGATTACACGCTTGGGGTTTCACATTGCAGGAAGCCTTCGAGCAGTGTGGCTTGGCGATGTTCGGCTACATGACTGAAATGGATTATGTTTCCATTGAGAGCTGTTACCAAATCGATGCTAAGGGTGATGATCTTGAGGGTTTACTCTTCCATTTCCTGGATGAATTGCTATTTTTATTTTGCTGTGAACCGTTTTTAATTTGCAAAAAATTAGAAATAACTAAATTTGATTTAGAAACATTCGAAATAGAATGTCGTTGCTATGGTGAGCCTTTTGAAATTGGGAAGCATCCGCAGGGAACAGAAGTAAAGGCAATCACATATTCTGCAATGCAAATTGTTCAGGAACCCGAACGAAATCATTTTGAAGTGTTTGTTATCATTGATATCTGAGATGTTATAGTAAGATAAATGTATTAGGGATTTAATTGATACAACATGATCAAAACTTTATTCGAAGTTTATTTAGGCTTTACCTACCTTGTAAATGTAATATATGTTAAACTATATATAAGCAAAAAAGTTTTGTAAGGCATAATTTTTAAATACACAATTATTGAAAATAGTTAAAAGCACGAATTCAATGAACTTAATTTAAAAAATAATCCAACTACATGTAACATATAAACATATGGCTACCGTCTGGAACACAGTGTTAGAATTGACACGACAAAGAGCAGATGAGGACGATCTGATGTCAATATGTTGAGATGCTTCATTGGAATACTTCTTTGAACTAGAAGATTCAATCGAAAAATCTATGAGCTCTATAAAAATGTTCTTGTACACAGTTCGAACAGTGTGAAACTCCATCAACTGCATTGGCTAGGTTCATCGACCGAAATGAAGACTTAATAACTAAGAAAAACTTTAGTTTATAACCAGGGTGAAGAAAAAAAGCGACGAAAGCTCCAGTGATTGCTGACACCAGGGTGGGTAGCTTCATAAGTAAAACTAATTTTTCTTTAAAGAAATAAATTATTCAGGGAATTAACCTTCCTTTCATCTTAATATCGTCGCTTAAACTGCGTATCATTTTTGGCACTATCTCATCTCTAACGTATCCCATTTTTCATAAGCGCTTCTGAAGCTTAAACAACGGTATGCTTCTTATAAAAATATCAACAATCATTTGAATTTTTTATTTCTTTATTGCTAAAAATTATTTATTGAGTTTTAACACTATTTGATAAAACTCTATTTGGATGCTATATTTGGTTACTTATCAAGTTGATCACTTTTAATAAATTTATATATATTTTAAAAATAAAACTGAAAATAATTAAAAAGTATTGAAGATTATTTGAGTATTTCACAATTATGACGTAAAAATCATGGAAAGTTTCACTATTTTTTCTTAATCTTTGTAATAGCAAACAAATTTTATGTATAACGGGCCATGAACGAAAGAAAATTGGATGATTTTGTATTAGAATACACCTTTCGATTGCTGTCCAATTGTATGCTTCACGCTAGTGCCTGCCAGTCAAGTTATTTCGTAACTTTTAACATCACGACAATAAAAAACTAATTTCTAAATTGCATACAAATTTGAAATTGCACCAGATAATGTGACAAGCACCATAATGCACTGCTTCAGATCCACTATATCTTGTATATGTAAAAAAATATATAAGTAAGTTATATGTTATGCTACATAGTGCATATTTGGCGATCCTTCTAAGGGCAGAACTAATTTTAGTAATTGATATACAAATTCAGTAGATATGCAACTTAAGATACATTTGTTTTACCCAAATCAAAATTAAACAAGTTTAATTATTTGCTCAGATTTCACTACAGCGTTAAAAACTTTCAAAAAATTCAAATAGACCAATAGAAACCCTCAATTTAACATTCTTAATTTGATATTCGATTAAATTTTATGGCTTCATAAATCGCCTAGCTTTTAAATTGCAATAATTGGAAATTTTTTTATTTTAAGCATCTTATAGGCTACCGATATCATTAAATCGTTTTAATTTCTCAGGAATATTGTCCTTGTAGAGCACTGGGTCTGCTCTAAACTCGACACTCTTCAATGGCATGTGTCCATATATACGTGCAAAACGATCTATGCATGCTGAACGCTCTAACATGTGATTTAGGTCAGCTGAAAGCATTTCTGTATTTGTACACTCAGGACATTTGAATTTTTTTCTAGGCGCTACCTTAATTGGCGGCTTTTTTGTAACGTTTGCAACAAGAAAATTCATTGCAATATCTTCGCAGTTCATATGCTCGTCAACCCAATTCTTAATATCGCCTGGCATAGCATTTGTGTACATGTAACTCCAATATTTATGGTAAAAAGCTGCACCTGTCAGTACCATTGAAATCTGATTTGTCCACTCAGACTCATATCGCCAACGCATCGTTGTATTGTTATAGATATGAATACGACTTGGAAAACCAACAATGCGGTCCGGAAACTCCCTCCAAACTTCATAACCGAAATTCAATTCGTCTGCAGTCAACATAACAATGTCATCATCAATTGCCAGTATAGCTTCAGTTTCAATTTCATCGTAGGGATAAAATCGATTGGACAAATTGTTAATGCGCGTTTGAATCACCTTCAGGGGCTTAAGTATCTTCGGAAACATAGATAAATGAGGTGGTGCTTTGAACTGATTGTTCCATATGACGAGAATGCTTTGCAAAGAAGAAACAACAGCTAGATTTTGGATTAGCGTGAATAAGCTTTCAACGCGATCGTAAGTAAGAATAACGGCGGTAAATCCCTGCGATTTCGGTGGAATCATTGGCAGGAAGAGCGGATTATCAGCTGCCTTATAATTGGTATCAATTATGTTCCATTGATTGTTCGTACGAGCGAGATGCGGGAACACACGACCATTTAAAATATTTAACGCAGTTAGTGTTATTGTTGGCAAGTCGCGAAAATATTTGTGAAACAGCCATTTCATCTGTCGCTGCAAGTCCAAAATCTTTGTGTGTGAAATAGCCTTCAGCCGCTCCATGACATCGTACAAATCACTTTCACGTATGCGAATGCTAACCAGTGTCCAGTCAATAACATCTTGGAAAGGCAAAATATAATAATTTGCAGCAATGACGGGAATGCAATTATATGCTAGCATTTCTAAGAGATCTGGTTGTCCTAGGCGCACGCTTCGGCTCAGCAGGCAAAAAGTTCCTTTCGACAAAACCATTGGATATGTAAAGGTTTGATGTGTTTTCCCTCTTATTACGTTACAACGATTACGCTCCAATGAAGCTTCATTCGTGTGATCATCTTTGGGACAATTCTTTAAAAATAAAATATCCGCAGGATTGTTTAACGCTAAGTCATGCAGAATTCGTTTGTGCTTTGGAAGCATATTTAATTGGGCTGCAATTAACAAAAATGATGGTTGGATTTTCGCTGAGAGTTTGCTTTGATCTAAATTTTCTAGCAGCGGACTCCAAACAGGAAAAGCGACATCGAAACCAGCACGATATGTCCACGTATCTAAGCCACCACCAAGGATGATTGCTTTTTCAGTACTCACATCAAGAACACGATCGAACTTGGGAAAAGTTCCTGGAATCATGTTAAAAATTAAATGATTTTCACCATTTTCCCAATAGTCCAACGAAGCAAGTTCTTTTTCGACAGTGTTGGAGTCAATCATATTTTGGTTCAGCATATCAATACTTGGCAAAAATAGACACGCCTCATTAGGATTAGACGTATAATAATCGCTGTGTATCACTGTCTTAAGTATTTGAATGTACTCCTTTGTCATGTGGCCTTCATTTTGGTATGAGTCTTTTAAAGGATAAACGTAAATGTTTATGCGACCCTGGTCCCTTTGGCCACATCGATATACATTGAAACAATCCCAGAAAGAACAATTCGGATTCCAAGGTTTGGCATCATTAAGGTTAATTGTTGCTGCTGTTCCGCTGTGTTCTTTTGCATCAAAAACTCTTATGTTGTCTATCAAACTGCTGCCCTTTTTGTGAGTATGAAAAAAGTTGGAAACCAAAAAGAACACACAAATAACTCCAAAGGTTAGAAGCGTGTATGCTAATATATTAATAATTTTTTCGACACCTTGCTTAGCATTAGTCTTTGGCAGAGCTGCAGCTTTTAACAAATGCGTTGCTGTACCCATTTCACGTAAATCTTTCCTGTGTGCCTCTTCAAAAGAAGTCCACAACTTTCATAAAGACTACTGTTGGAACATGACGGTCAACCTTTGTCGTTTTTTTTTGCTTAGAATTTGTTATATATTTTTTAAATTATTTAATTCTTTTGCACAAACAATTTTTTCTTGGGAGCACAACAAAGAAAAATATGTGCCATGACAGCGACTGTCAATTTATAGAATCTGTGTTCAGCCATGACAAATGTTTCGTAATGGTTAGATATCACTTTAAAAATCGTTCGTTCGGCCAGAACGAGAAAGGTCTGGCCGATACCTCGTTCTCGGCTATAATGTATTTAGGGTTTATCGTTCGATACGTAAAACAAAACAACTATACGTAAAATAAAACAATACATACGATAACACTAAATTGGTACCCGGTCATAACCCCAATAGTCATAATTCCCAAAATAATTTTGGGCATTATGTCCCCATTTTTTTGGGGGGCTAGGACCACTTGTAAAAACGGACATAATCCCCAAAAACATGAGGACATAAGGCCAAATAATTTTGGGCGTTATGTCCGCTTTTAATGTGGACATAACGCCCAAAATAAATTGTTGGGAAATTAAAACTAAGGGGACGTCCATTACGTAAGGTTGTTTTGAAAATTTGGAGCCCCCCCTCCCCTTGGTGAGATCTGGCAGGACCCTCCCCTCCATCCCGTGAGATTTAAATTATAATTTTTAATGTAAATTCTATGCATTAAAAAGTAGAAGTGAAGTTTTCCTTGATCACCCCCTCCCCCCTGGATTTTGCCGGATCCCCTCCCCCCCTATTTTAACTCACGTAATTAATAGACGTCATCTAACCAAGACTGATCCGCGACCAAAGGCCGCCGCGAAGCAAGTGTCGGATTTTTGGGAGTTTTAAATCCTGATCTGCAGCCGTAGGCCGCCCACTTACCCTTACTCTTATGTAAAATTACTGTGGCTAGCAAACGAGGTGTTGGATATATTATAAACTGATTCACACCGCCAAGCCGGTGTTGGACATTTTGGAGGATGTAAACCCTGAGCCGCGTTCGAAGGTCGCCCACTTACCCTAACTTTTATGTTAAAGCGTTGTTGGACATATTCGAGGATTTAATCCTCGGCCGAAGGCCGCCCACTCTCCGTATGCATATATGTACTTATGTACATATTTACATGCATAGAAAACATAAAATTCATCTTGTATTTTCAAGCAAATCGAAAGTGGTCATAACACCAATGGGTGTTATGTCCATCGTTATGAGTGGTCATAATCCCCAAAATTATTTTGGGGTTTTTAGGTGGACATAACTCCCCAAATTTTGTGGGAATTATGACCATTGGGGTTATGACATGGCACCCACTAATTTATCGCGGAGAACGAGATATCGGCCAGATCTTCCACAATACAAAAACACTTATGGTAGTAGGGCTTTTGAAATTTGGTGTATATTGTGTGTAAGAGCCTTTTTTTATTTGTAAGGTCTAGATAAGAATATACTCTTTAATTTAGAATCCATTTTATTTAAATCATTGAGCTAGACTTGAACGAGTTCAGAAAACTTTTTCTAGATTTGCATTACGTTCTTTGAAGTTTTTTTACTCAAGGTCATCATATTCTTAACGTTGCATGCTTTTGGGCTTAAAAACCCTTGGCTTGAGTCGTTGATATTTATTTATGACATAGTTAATTGTAATATTAACTGTCCGGAGTTACTTATTCATTAATTTTATATTCCACCGATACACTTGCTACATTTTGATTTGTTCCTCATAAAAACTATAAAACTAATTATGTTCAAAATGGGTCTATGTCAAGAGCTCTTTCATTATTTATTAGACTATTATCTATTTATGATTTTGATTTTTCGATGTATAAAGGCTCGTTTAAAAGATAAGTATTAATTTAGTCCCAATATATTTTAATATAATTTATAAATTAATTTTTATTTTTAAATTTAATCACCACTGTAATTTTATATGATATAATCAATGCATGGGAGTAATGCATTACTTTAAATTTTTCACTAAAATTTAGTACAAGTGGAAAAATTCTTCATTATGCGTGCTAAATTTAATTGAGTGAAATCTGATTCATTACATTAAAATAATCATTTCTTTCCTGTTTTATTTGAGTTTCGTATGCTGATTTGTATGCATATGTATTTTATTTACAATTAGCAAATATTACTATTACAATTAGATATATTTAATACAACACTTTTCACTCACATTTTAGCTTTAATGTTTTCATTACGATGGTATCTCTGAGTCTAATCCGAGTAAAAATTTCATGGATCTGTATTATGGTAATTTTGATATTACATAAGTGGACTAAATGTGGCACATATAGGTATGAGCTGATTTTTTTTTCGGTACAAATTATAGCTCGTTTCATATCATATTACAAAGGTTATATACATATTTTACATAGGACCAAGCGCTTTCATGATATTCAAAGTCAAAGCAAAAAAATTTTAAACATATCGGTTCCTTTTGTTCGCTAAGAAATCTTGCATTGAATTGATCACTTAGTCTTTTTTTCAAGTTTAGTAAAATTTATCCCAGCATAGAAGTTATTGCTTGATGGAAAGTGTCAAGCGTTTCAATTCTTGTTTGTATGGAAAGTAAGGGGTATGCTAATTTGTCCAACGCCACTTAATGGTAAAAACTTTTTAAATTTATATTAATAGAGCGTAAAACTTAGCCCTTCCAAGTATAAGCACAAACGATAAGTTCCTCTATACTGATACTTTCAAATTACTTCGTCCGACAGTCATTACTGCACCACTACTATATCCAAACTTTTTTTTACGGATATGGAAATCAATTGCAATTAAAAGCAATTTGAGCACAGCAAAATTAGTGCTGTAAAGTACTCTTTTTTATATCCATATTTTTGAAGCCACTGCGAATTCATTTCAGAGATACATATTTTTGAAGTCAATAGATATGAAGCACAAGCTGTCTGTAGTAAGGCATTGTGAGCACCATGCTGAGACCACCTGAACTGCTGTTGCTCTAAAAAATAAAACATTCATTCTTCATTTCCCTTTTTGATCGCGACTTGTTAGATAAAAATAATCTACATTACATTGAGAAAATTTTATGAAGAATGTTTTCGTCCTGCATCATTTGTTTCAGCATTTTGCGTTTTTTTTTTATCTAATTAATGGGTTCATCGCGCACTAATCAGAACCGATTATCGCATTTGGTACATTTTTCTGCATTCCATTCTATTTTTCATCGATTTGATTTCATTAATATTATTGCGAATTCCTACTTAATTAGATTAACATTTATAACGGCCTGACATCTGACACACTGCTAGTTAAATATAAGTCATCGATTTTATTTTAATTTTTTGCTTTAATTTCCAATTAATTTGCAAGTTGTTTAAAAGTAATAATTTACGTTTCTTAAATGTTTACAAGTTTATTATGATTTTTGTTTTCGTACTAGTTATGATTACATTATAACACACACTGTTTGCATCCTACCACTCTTAGCAATCCAAAAAGTTAGCAGCCATTAAAAGTTCCAAGGCGATCTCAGGGGCAATCGGAAATTCGGGAATCTCAGTTGAGCTGTTTGTGTATCGTACTTTGTATGTAAAATACATACAAACCTTTTGAAGAACATGCGATGGAATTTCTCGAAAATGGACCTCGTTGGCTTCGTTTTCTGCGAATTGTCCAGGACCCGATAGCATCGCTTTTATTGTTCCAGATGTAAGTGCATGTTCGCGCTTCACAATAAATTCATGTCCGTCAGAGGAAATCAATTTGACGTACATTGCGTCAGGACCTTCACAGCCACCATAAATGCTATCGGTTCCCTGTTCGTCCATTTCGTGTAATTTTTTGTAAACTTTAAACCTTTGCTGAAAACTTCGGACCGTACAAATATAATGAAACCAGTGTAATAAGTCAGCAACGTTGCTTAACTGTCAAAGTCATTGTCAGTTTCTTAACCCATTCCTGCATACGCTGCTTGGCAGTCAAATTTTGCCTACAAGTGTTGCCATTTTACAGTTATGAGTGTGACTAGTTAGTATATTAAAAATAATTTTTGATGTTACTTTTCATAACACATAATGCTCCCGCTCAACCGTAAAAATTCATATGTGTGTTTGTTTGCGCTATGTCAAAACTAAACTGGTTTTGTTTTGGTTGTTTTGCCGTAAAATTCGTATATGGTTTGCGCATAAATAACTAAATAACTGAGATATTACTAACTATAATAATTAAGTCGAATTGTAATTTCTCATCGACTAGAGAATTGACGGGTCAGTAAAATATTTGTTGGCAAATCATATAGTAGTTTAATTATTGTGTTTAGACAGATGAGAAAGATTAAGAAAACTCTATTTGGATCCAATAACTCGTCGCTTACACACACAAATTCTTGCCGAAAAGTTTCCTTGTTTGTGAGAAAGAGGGGAAAAACCAAAGAGACGAGGTATAAAAACCACAAAAGAGAATAGACAAGAATTTGTTTCACCTGTATAAGCGCCGAGTAATTGTGCAAGTGTTGTATATACGATTTTCTCATAAAAAATTTATTGTTTACAAATTTTGTATTTGTCACTCTCTTTTCCCATACGATTCTGTCACAAACAGTGGCGCCAATTCGGTAGGGCTGGGGAGGGCATTGGCCCCCCCCAAGGATCTGATACTAGGTATTATTCAACACAACAATTAAATAAAACCATCTAATAGTGGTGGAATTATAATTCTTTCCCCCCCAAGGTTTGGTGAAGTGACGCTCCTGGTCACAAAAACGACAACTGCCACAAATTACACAAAATATTTGAAGTGGCATTTATGAAACACATCGCGCAAAGTTGCCCATTTGCACAATTGTGCAAACCTGCGCGTTTAGATGAATACCATTAGTATTTTTTTTTAAAAAGCTGACTTCGAAGTTTAAAATAAATGGGTATGTACTTATTTATTTATATTCATAATAAAGTGCCAAAACGACAATTGTGGCGACCACCTTCGTCACATGCATCAGCTCGCTCTAAGCTGTCAAAGCTTTATGGCGATGCGGTGACGTGCGGAAACACTTTAAATTTCAATATGGCTACAATGTAACTCAAATAAACTAAATTCAATATTACTTTTTCGCGATTACGCACCTTCGCTTACTGGTCTTTAATACATTTGAATACATAAATTGTATAATGAACTGTCAAATGCCACCTGCTGCAGCGTGAATGAGTTATGCTCTTTCATTTTTTGTCAATGTTTTAGCACTGGATCTGAAAAACATTCTCACAAAATGCCAGTTTCCTCTCTTTTAATCATCCTATAAGTACCTGAAACTTGATCCGATAGGAAAAAACCAACCACAGAACGATTTAAATATTCCTTCTCAACTATTTGAAATTTCTATACAAAGTGTATGCAAAAAGTCCAACAAGATTGGACGATAATTCGTTCTCTATATGGACAGCATTATGGTACTATTTTTGTCTTTCTCCATCTAATAGGAAACGCTTTTGAAAAAATTTCTGATGTGAAGAATAGGTTCCACATTTTACCATCGAAAGAAAGATCACGTACTAGAATTAATATTTTCGTACTACGTTTTGGCAATCTATTACAAACTTCAACGCAAGTTAGTCAAATCAAAGAAAAATTATAAATCGAATCGAATAACAATTCTAAATGTCAGATATAACTTAAAAGCAGGTTTTTATATAGCTATTTTATTGAGGTAATCAGAAATTTTTTCAGAAGCGTTTCCTATTAGATGGAGAAAGACAAAAATAGTACCATAATGCTGTCCATATAGAGAATGAATTATCGTCCAACTATATAAAAACTATTTTCTGTTCCAATAAACAACTAAAAAATAAAAAGCAGATTTTCAAATTGTTCTTCAAATGGCTTTATCAATACAAAAATTTTGATTTCTGCTTATTTGACAAACAATTTGTTGATATGAAAGCTTGTAAAATTTTTTAGTACAGTTTTATGAGATCATAGTTTTTCAATTTGGACGACTTCGATAAAAAGGTCTGAATATAAAGAATACTACATCCCATCTTCGGAAGGGTACTCTCTGTTTTGTATATATATTCTATTACAATTCGAAAATCAGCTGCCAAAAAATTTCATCAGCTGATATTATATCAATCCGCACAACCTTCCATCAGCTGTTTTCCACAAGTATTTTTACGAAACAACAGTACGTTGCGTATTTACGGAAAGGCTTCCTCTTAGCAATAGAAAATAACTTGAGTGAAAGTGAGATAACAAGAGGCACTCAATATTCGAACTAAAGCATATATTATTTTGACAAGTGGAAAACGTAAACAACAAGCAGTTTTTGATAATAACAACAATAATGCATTGTCGACAGGAAACGCTGTTTTGTTGTTGCGGCATTTTGAACAGAAGTCGCGCGTTTTTGACAGTTGCTCAAATGGAAGTGTGGCACTATTTTACAAATAAGGTAAATTTATTTTCAGACAAATGTATAAATACTAAAAATTGTCTTATATGAGTATGTATTTTTATTTTATGGAGTATGTACATAAGAGTTCAATATGGAAAAAAAATGTATAAATTGATAAAATTTGCCATAACAGATAAAGTCATTAAAATGTTTTATTAAAAAAAAAACAGTGTTTAGTGGAGTAGGTGGATATGTAGCTAAAAGGGCACATTAGGTATTAATTAAAAAATTTACGACCCAGATCAAAACTTTGTACATTGAACTTGTAGGTAGTATGATGGTGCACTAAAATGTGTGTAAGAAAACCACACTTTTTATTACCTTATTTATGGTAAAAATGCATTTTGATTTTTTTTTCTAGTTTTTATTTTTTAATGTAACAAGCGATAGTTCTAAATTGAAAACAATTTTCGTAATACTAAAAAGTACAGATTTATTAAGAAGCCAAATAAAAACTAAAACAAAAAAAAAAAAAACACAAAATTCTTTTTTCTATTTTGGATCATTGTTTTTTTACATTTTGCGATTTTCAGGCTAAAAACAATATGAACCCCCAAAAATATTTGGTCTTATGTCATACAGTTTTTGGGGACGATGTCTGTTCATAAAGTCGTCACACCCCCTCCCCCCAAATATAGGCTTATGACCAAAACAAAGACGGACATAAGGAACAAAATTGTTTTGGGAGTCAAGATCTTTGCGGTTATGACCGGGTATCGTGCGCTAGGTCACTTGCTCAGAAAAACTCCAAAACACATAGATATTTCATGATCAGGTTTTCGGAATAATTAAAAAAACTTCTTATATTTTCAAGCAAAATAAAACTCTCATAGCACCAATGGGAGTTGTGTCGATTGTTACGAGTACCTAGTTATAATTCCAAAAATTATTTTTAGGTCTATGAGCCCCAAAATTTTTTGGGCAATATGTGCATGGGAGCTGGGCATATGAGTTTACTTAAGGTTTCATTTTTTTAAAAAACAAAATTTTTCTTATTTTGCTTCTACTTTCGGAGATATACATAATATTATGTAGATACATAGCTACATAAGTTGTTGAATCTCTTAATAGACTTGCGAAATTTGAATGTTACATATGTATATGGAAGACAATTTTATAAATTATATTGTTGTACCGGTAATTTTCAGAACAAATAATTTTCCACAGTTAAAGATGTCAAAAGTCAACTCCACCCCCTAAAATGCATTCTTCTCTGGATGGTACCGCCTTCATTGTGGTTTGCCCTTAGATCCTGTGGGATGCTTTATCCACTCTTGAATCTGCTAATCCAATGAAATTAGGGTGAACTAAATATGCAAGCGCAGTTACTGCCATATTTTCCACCAAGAATTTATAATGTTGACAATAATGGTGATATGAAATACATAAGCGGACAGAAAAGGAAGCTTAAGAAATCAATAGAAAATCAACGTGTTCGATAATTATCCAAAGCTCCGTTAAATTTCCGTGTTCTATTGCATATCTCTGTGTCATTTAATTGCTTTTAACTGGAAGCTAATCCTATTTAGGGAGTAACTCCCTTATTGTGCTTTTGCAAAGTACGGCACTTAAGACGGGCCAACCTCCTCCACTAATGCCGTTAACACCTGTACTGGATATACAGGGGATTAAATTATGAAAAATATATACAAATCACAAATGAAGAACTAAGAACCAGAGGGGCACAATCGCAGAGAAAAAAAATTTTATTTAAAACTGGTTAAATTGCAAATTGAAAATGCCATTAACAATTACGACACTGGGCCAATGAATGTGCTATTGTTGCTAGATCTGTACTACATCTAAAGAAGAACTTTAGTCTCATTTTACTGAGAAGTACTTTTGATGCTCTCGTGCTCCTCTGGTTCTTGGTGCGTCAAATTACCTTGAAAAAAATTTTTTACTTCTGTAAAAATTCAAACTTAACTGCCAAGCATTTGAGGAAAATAAGCTCTTTCATAAAGTAGGACCTCAAACAAACCAAGTAAACAGCTGCTGCTACTGCAACAGCAAAATATGTTGTTTTTGTTTTCAGATTCGATTTCGAAGCGAGTCGAAAAATAAACAACAACAAAACTTCAACCGAAAACGACGGCAAAAACTCGAAAAATTGTAAAAGAATTGTGGAAAAAGCACAGAACAACTTCGGTTTGTCGAAGTAGATCAAGAAAGTTAAAGAGAAGTTGCAATTTTTTTCGGAACCTTTTTCTGTGGGGGCTGCGGCTACTACAATACACGTTCCAATTTTCGAGAGTGGCCTGTGGAATTCCAATTTTTTCCGGCCCAAAAGACTACCAAAAAACCGAACACAATTGATAAAAAAGACAAAACGTAAAGTGCAGGTACTAAAATTAAAAATTGCAACATATGACAAAATAAGTGGAGTGCTGTGGCGTTTGTTTCAAAATTCAAAAATATAGTCTTCGGTTTACATATTATATTCTGCCCCTTCTTTCTTGCTAGATGATTTATAGTTTTCTTGCATGTTGCCAATAACCAGCGCCATCGCAGCGACCAAAGTGAAAATTCTGAAATCGGTTAGAAAAAAAAAAAAAATTCCAACGACACGCGAAACAAAAGTTGACCCATTTGACTGCGACATTTCTGGAAAAATTGAAAATCAATGCGTAACGGACGAATTTTTTCGCAATAAATTTGGTGTCATTTGAAACTTGAAAATTTTAGCAACAGATTGTCAGTATTTTCATAAAAATCGGTAAAGATTTCATGTGTGAAAAACGTGTTCAAAATTTAGTAATGCAAAAAATGTGTGATGGGGCAAAAATTATAAAAAGCTGAAAAAAAAAAAATGTGACAGCGCAGCCCCGAGGCCGACAACGATGATATAGACGACGACGATGAAAACGACAACAACACAACACGGAAAAGAAGCAACAAAAATTGAAAAAATGTAAAATGTTTGCAACAGAAGAAAAACGAGAAACATCGTCGTTGTTTGCGTCGTCGTCGTCGTTTGTCCATTGCTATTGAAATTGTTGTTGTTTTGGGGCTCTACGTTGTCGTCAAATTGTTGGATAGATATTGCAGACATTTTTCTCCCAAGTGACCATAATAGGAATTAAACTAGAATAGAACATCTTGGTTGCCAAATTTTATGGAAAATATAACGATCAGTTGCGATGCACTGCGGTCAGCTGTTTGCTATGGTATAATTGCGGCCCTTTTCCATGCAAGCGTGAATAGTTTTTTTAAACTTTATTATCGGAAAAATATATTTTTTTAATTTCAGGTACATATTGAGGCACAAGTTAAGTTTACGAAATTTTCCGATTTTTTATTTTAGTTGGAATATCGTTTTTGAGGTAAAACATAATTCTGGAGTGGTATTCTGTAAGGCGATAGTTGACTGTCGGTTTTTTGATTATCGTTTTAGATAGCGACACCTAAATAGCTATCACATAAAAACAAGCGAGACAAAAGTGCGATAGTTGATAATCAACTATCACTGTCACCATACAGAATACCACACCAGAGCTTCGGATATAGCTTTTATCGATTAAAAAAATTGATATAAATTGGGTACCCTTTGATTGATATACGAAATATGGGTGTCGCATGAAAGATAATTGCATAAACTACAATATTTAAAAACAAACTTTTGAAATTTAATTTTCAGTTTTCGAGATATGACGATTATGCTGAAATTTTGACAGATTTTTTTTCCTGAAAAACCGTTACTTTTTCAAATGTATTGATAATTCATACATGTTTTAAAATAAATATCTAGAAAGCCTAATTCCTTCTGTTTAAAATGATTTTTTATGTGTTTAAGACCAGTAAAGTTGCTAGGAGTAGTCGAAGGCTGCGAGGGCGGTAAAATGATTTTCGGTGTTCATTGAGAAATGTAAATAATATCGTATTTTTATTAAGTTTTCCAATTTTGAAATTTTTTGATATACAAATGTCCATATTGAGTTTTCAGGTATAGGAATGAGTCACAAACATAAAAGTTTCAAATTGCGATAACTCGGCGGAAATAAAAGAAAAGTTATAGACCACTAAGCTCAAGAATATAAACATTAAATAAATATAAAATAATACTTGGTCGAATAAAATTTATTACATATATGGAAATAAAAGATATTTATGCAAATTCAACGCTATTTGAAAGAAGAAGACTTGTACCTACTTAAAGAAGGCAACCTTTAATTTTGGTGAAATAAAACATCCGCAAGGCTACATAGCCTCAAAGATGGGCAAAACACCGTGTTTTTTGCACATTTAGGTTAGGATATCTCGAAAACCAGATAGAGCATTTCCGAGGTCAGATTTGTATTCAGCGCATCAAAGACCTTCGGAAATATATAGTCTAGTTTCTGGGTCTGAGGTGCTGTCGGCCAGTATCTAAATTAAGTTTTTTTTATCAAAAATAGTGTCGTAGGCTAAATTTGATGTTTTGTTGTAGTTATTGCTGTAGTAGTTGTTGTTTAAGTAATTATAATTGTTTTTGTAGTTGTCCATAAATACAGGGTTCTCAAAAAAATTTATTGAATATTTTTGTTTTTCGGTAAAAATGGGTTCATATGTGCAAATTTGGTACAAGTGATACATCGTTTTAAAGGCAAGAAATTAAGCTTTCTTGTCATGCTAAAATAATTTTTGTTAATATGTAATACATTTTAAGGGAAAACTTTCGGTTTTTCTGAAAAAAAAAATCGGCTAAAATTTCAAAGAAACCGTCATATCTCGAAAATTATAAGTTAGATTTCAAAGTATTATTAACCAATATGGTAGCTTATTATCTTTTTTATGATAACCTTATTTTGTATATAAATTCAGAGGTTCCCAACTTTAATTGATTTTTATAAAAGTCACATACATACAGTATTGGCCAAAACTTAAGCACCCCCCCCCTTAGTCTAATTTTTTCAAATCATAATTTTTTTGTGAAAGCGACGTTTTTTGACCGTGTTGTGAATTTATTATATATATTTATACCTTGATTATTGACAGACAAAAATTTTAAAAATTCAACGTCATAAATAAAAAGTTATTATCAAAGAAATATTATAAGCCAGAAACCTTTTTTATGGTAAATAAAAATTTTTAAAATTAGTACTTAGTTGCAAACCCTTTATTCTGGACGACACACACATATTTTTTTGGTATAGAGGAAACTATTGATGATATCCTGCGATATTCCTTCCCACGATATTTTCAAGGATTGAAACAGATCCGCCGTGGTTTTGCAATTTTCTCTCTTGATTTTCATGTTAACGATCTCCCACAAGTTATCAATAGGATTCAGGTCAGGGCAGGCCAACTAAAGACATTATTTTAAATACACTTCCCTCAGAGTATAGTTTTTAATTCATTAATACAATAAAGAAATATATACAAAATTGAGGTAGGTTAAACAGACATCTTGCTGATCAAAACACATTATGTTGCTTTAAAAGCACATTATGTTGCCCAAAGGTTTCTTTCTGGAATTGTGGAAAGCACCCAGAGTTTCAAATTAATCCTCTAGTAGTTAATTGACTACAATGCACAAATCTTCAGACGTCCAGTCACCAAAGTAGCGGTGGAGTTTGCTTAGAGCGCAGGGCATTCGCAGAGGTGAAGCTGCACTGGTACTACTTCTTCCTCTCTTTTGCAGCTCATACATTAGTCCCAGTAGAGTAAACATAGCATTTCAGCTAACTTACCGATTGCTCAGTGCTTCGTAAGAACCCCTGCAAGTATGCTGTTCATTCCTTTGTTGAAACCTAAAATATTTTTAGCATTTTTTTGATTCAACGTCGGTCAGAACAATTTGGAGATCTTGCATTAAGACGTGGTAAACCAACTACGATTGATTAGTTTTCTTGTTTTTTATCTAGCCATGTGTAGAATTCTTTTATTATCGTACTAAAGTTGTGACATGTCTTATCTTCTCCGTAGTAGCTCGTCATCTCGGTCGTTGCTCTCAATGCCATAATGGTCAGGCACCCAGCAGAGCGAAGTGTTATGCTTATGCTCATTACGCACTTCGATTTAATACAAAAGGAAAATTATCCTCCGTTCAATATCAGCACGAACCATCGGTGAAGATTGGACTTTCGTTGCCATCAATAATGGCGCAGGCGCTCCATTTCTCCATGGGAATATGCATCATATACGACTGGTACCATATAGTCACAATCAAAATTAAAATGTCTTGATGTTGTATTGAGGAGTGTTCCACGCTTATGTGGCCTAAGCATATTTGCTACCTTTAGCCTCTTTACGTGAGAGTTAGGATATCACCACCTCCTGACTCTCGCAACAAGAAGCTCAGCGACACTTACTCTGGAATTAAATGTCCATTTCCGGATTCAGCATAGCCAAAAACATGAAACAATTTACATATTACTTTTCTTTCATTCTGAATGAAATTTTGGATTTTTTAATAACCTATGTTTTCAAACCGAATTGTAGATGCATCACTTGCGAGATATTTTTAAATATTATAATTTTAACGCAAAAATAAATGTCGTACGTCAAAGTTCAGAAGTTCTACCGGTCAAAATAGGTCGCGTATTTTCTCTGTAAACCAAGATTTCAAAAGCAAATTCAGAATTCTAATAAAATATAAAAGTAAGTTCTCTGTTATATATTTCCACATATGAATGTATAGATCAGGCAACATTAATTTTTTGGAGGTAATAATTCAGAAACTTAATTTGCAAATGTATTATATAAGTTAAGTTTCACTCGGATAGAGACAAATACTTGTAATATACGTATATTACTAATAAAGCTTTTGTCTTACTAATAAATAAAGAAATAAAATAAATGGTTTATTTATACTTACCTAACAAGTTCTTAACTTATCCCAAAAAAGGTGGAAATAAGTGGCTCTAAGGCGATTTAATGAAGATTTCTAATCAACCGTTCGCTTTTAAGAAAAACAGTCCGGAAAAGTTTTATCGCCAAGAAAATTTTTGCGTCAAACCTTTTAATTAAGTCAACAAAAATGACAGCAATCAAGATTTTAGCTAAACTGCTCCCTCGATTTAAGAAATATTGAAAACTTCGAGGTTGGATAGCGATTTTGAACTTTAGATGATTGCATTTAGTTTACTTTTACATAATCAAAAACAAAAGCAATCTTCAATCTTCAGATGCAAGAACTGACTGGACAACTTTTTCGTAAATCAATTGAGTTAAGAAAAATTGGCGAAAAACCGATTTTAAGTGATTTTCTTCGACCATTCGAGAGTGACTCCGGCCTCCTTCGATGTTGATGCTCGAGAGGCTTGTTAGTAAGGTATAAAAATCCAATTTTACAAAAAATAAGGAAAAATTTGTTTTAACTTATTTTTTTTTTATAATTTTCTACTTCTCATTGTTATACACAAACCGATACCGGAAGATATCAATCAATTTAAGTGATATCATTTTCGAAATCATTAATAATTCCAATTTTTTTGCTCTATCGAATGGTATATTTAAAATTTCTAAAAAGTCCATTCGTCACACATTTTGAATATCAGTGACAAAACTCTCCTTCTTTTCTATTTGTTTCTATTTATTGTGACATAAAGACAACTTTGATTTTTTTCCCCTAAAGAATATGCTATCTCTGAAACTATTAGATTTTTCTTATGTTAGTTTTAATTTTTTTTAGTGAGGACTGAAGAAACTATATAACTTTGCTCAGAAAATTTTTCATGGTCTTAAGATTTTTAGTAGTCAAACTCTTTTTTGACTCTTTCTCTTGATTTCAATCTTTAAGTCGGTCGATTAATTAAAATTAATTGAAAAATTTTTTAAGCGAATTGTGAAATTTAATGAAAAGAAATTTAATGAAACCTGCCGTAATGTCTGTGCTCGCGAACAAAGATCGTTTCCATTAATAATCTGGAACCCCTGACGTACCAGAATATCAATGTTCTCAGTAGTAGAATGAAGTAGTCACATAGGCTGAGCCTAAATTGGGCGCTATTAGCCATACTATCCGGTGCATCTTTTTTGCAAATTATGTCTGTGGTACTCGCTGCCTTTTTTTTTATACTATGTATATCCAAATTAGTTAGTACTTCATTTCCTTCCTATACATAAATTATTCGTCAAAAGTGTTGTTTCACGATTTTCAATAAAAGGTGGTTTCTGAAGATAATGCATGATTCGAACTCCTCAATTAAAAAATCTGGGGTTTCGAATCCGGTGCTCAATACTTCTTAGCATATCAGACTAAAGAGCTTGATGATTTTCTTGTGAATTTTGTATTTAAAAAAATTTTGTCTGCGAAATTTCTGGAGTATTTTTTTTAGGCTTGTAGAAACTTTGCGAGAAATTTCACTGGCCTTTATGGCTCTTTGTATGTTAAAATTATAAAACATCTTCATCAGTTAAAAAAGCGTAATTTGCTCTATTTTGAAACTTAATGATAGGAACATCAATTACTTTATCTATTCAAAATATTTAAATTTAATTTGGTCAAGGTTACTTAAAAATTGATGCATCGACGCCTACTTAATGTCAATTTAATTGCGTGTATATGTATACCTTTCTGATATCATTCAAGCTCACGGTCAACTGTTTGGGAAACAAACCCCAATCTGGTTAGTTATATCAATTTTTTATTTTAAGCCTCACACACAATTTTTTTGAGAAAATCTAAACCTTATATTGGCCTTGGCCGTAGCTTATGTTTCATTTTCAATTTTTGTTCGCTAAAAATTTCAACAATCAATCGGAAAAAACGTTTTATCTCACCAAAATTTTGAAATTATTTTTTTCTTTAAATTAACAGTGACTAGAAATATTGTGAAAAATTAACATTTACATTACTTTTTTGCATTACAAAACAATCGCAACAAATGCATTTAAAAGAAATGTTGAATTGTGTGACTGCCGTATTATTTCTAAGTTAAACTTATCTTTTAAACATTTTTAGATGTTGTGTAAGGACTGTTTTGCTTGTGATTTCATTTTTGATAAACGTGAAATTTTCTACTTGGAAATTTAAAAATAAATACATTGGAAGCAAAAAATATACGAAAGATACTCGTACATCAAGTGAATTTTTAAATTGTGGTTGTTTAAATGAAAAGATTTTAAGTAAGACAACGCTCCTTAAATGAAAATCGTAATTTGCAAAAGAATAAAAAGTGATCTTTGGAATTTGCAATAAAGATTGAAACTACCAAATGTGGACTTTTAATAAAACATTTCATATTCTATAAACTTTGAAGGTAAGTGCTCTAAATATATTACATTTTTTAATTTTATTTTATATTTTCATATATCATATATGAATGTATGTATATCGTATCCCTAGTCCCCTTTTGCCATCAGGTCGGAAATTTATTTTCTTAGATGAAGCCATGTTTATTTATGTAATTTTTCTGTTCTACATGATGCTGTAAATCGTTTGTTTTTTTTTTTATTTGGCCTACTTTAATTGTTACAGAACTCTAACTTGAAGATTTTGCAACACTTGTTTAGTTATATTTCGCCTTATCTGACTTCAATTATATTTTACTCTAACGTTTTACATTTTTATGCGTATAAAATCAGTTCTGTCGTAGGTGACTTATTTAAACTTCGAGTTTTTTTCAGCTTCAGTTGCGGGTCATAATAGCAACTGTGAACATTAATGGAATAGAGGCTTTGGCCATAGAGTCCACAAATTTCTAATAAAATAATAAAATTAAAATGACGATGGTTATCGGCTTAAAATTCAAAAAACTAAAGAATATATGAATTCTTTGAATGTTGCATGGAGTCGAAAATGACTTGAAAAACTTTCTCTAAATAGGCTGAAAAACGAATATCTAAATAAATGGAACCAATTGCACTAACAAGTATAAAGTTAGACACATTCACTGAAACTCGAGAATTTATAAAGAAATGGTGGCTAAGTTTGAAAAGAAGCCTCAAATAATTAAGTCGCATCGCAGAGTAGATAAAACTGGAAATTTTTTGCGTGAACTTTATTCAGAAGAAGGAATTTCTACAGAATCTACCGTCTCTTATTCACCTTCACTAAACGGAATTACAGAGGCGAAAAATTATAGAAATGTCTCGCTGGATTCTAGTCAACCTAAAGTTCTCTGGGATGAAGCATTTAGTGTTGCAAATTATTTGCAGAACCGGCTATGCTCCTGTTGGAAAAGCTCTATTTGAGCTTTACCATGAAATTCTACCTTATCATGAAAACCTTTATATTTTCAGTTGTTAAGCATGGTTGCAAGTTCCAGATGTTAAGAAATCAAAACCTGATAGTACCGCAAAGAAAATAATGGCATTTGCTAGGGTGATCGTTTTTGTAATCAAGACGCATTACTCTGAAAAATATGGTATGGACTATGATGTCAGTCACCAGTAAAAGTAAGAAAAAAAAAATATATATATCGAATAGTTCAAAAAACGATTATAGTTGGACAAAATACAAAGGTCATCATAATGAAACTTTTCAGCAGCAATTTTTGGATGCTCACAGCCACTTCAGATTGGAAATATTTTCAAGATACACATTTCTGTGTGCTTGAGATGAACCATAAAAACATATGAATCAACTTTGAAAAACTATTCTTCATTCCAGAAAAAATGTTTTGAATGCATTTAAACATCAAATTTTTAAAACTTTTCAGTTTCAAAGGTTTTAAGAATGATTCGACTGTAAAGATCTTCGCAGACTGTCAAAGTTGTCGCTGAAAGTAGCTCAATTAAATTATTGTTTTTTGTGTTGATCGATCATGTAATTTTGACAATTGCTCAACAAAAAAAAAATATGACGAAGAATAATATTTGCATAAATCTACTGTTCAAAATTTATTCCGATTACAAATAGGCGAAAAAATAAAAAAATATTTCAATACGAGAAGAATGCTAAAAACATTATGACTTTTTTGCACACGATGTTGTATTAGTACAAATTAAGTTTATGCAAGATCAGCACATTATCAGAGATGAAGATAATAAAGAAAATTTAAAAAATTTATTACATTTTAAAAGTGTATATTATTTATAGTAATAGTCCCATATTTTGATACTTAAAAGAGGACATTTCGCTGTACCAGATGCTATATTTGAGAAAATATATCTAAACTTCACACAACTACAACAAATGATCAAGGAAAGAACCAAAAAAAAGATTGAATAAGATATCTGGCACCTTCCATACAGACAAAATGTTTAAACGCTATACTGTAAAAGTTATTAAAGGTAATGCATCTACATAAACTCTACACAAGTAATTACTATAAAACAGTGAACAACTCGAGTAGGAATTTTCATCCGGTTCGGAATTAGGTAATCGGATCAGGTTTGGATAGTTTTGATAACGCATGGAGCCAGGCTAACCGCACCAGGCAAACCTAATGTGATACTGGTCAGTGTGCCTGATGAGGCACTGATCAGATCGAGTAAAAATTTTAGTTCGTGTCATATACGTTTGGCGCTATTACAGAAACGGTCCGGACTTGGATAATCGAAACAGGCTCGAACTTGGGTATTCGGATTAGGTCCTGATAATCTTGGTAACGTATGAAGCCAGCCAGAGTAAAACTTTCTTCCGGCCCTATCAGAGATCCGATATGGACTTGGGTACATCAGATCAGGTCTAGATGGAGCCAGGCTAACCGGGCCAGGGCAGCACTGATCAGTGTGACTAATGCGGCACTGTCCAAGTGTGCCTCATGCGGCGGCTAACATAAACTATATATTTTTTTTGAATTTATTAAAAGAGTTTTTTAATGTATGCTAAAAATTGTGTTGACAAGCACTTGACGAAAGCTGAACGCATTTGATAAAAAAGTGTGGCACCTCCCTAAATATGAAAAACTTTTCAATGCTATATTGAGAGTGTTGTTTTGGTAAATGTTGTCAAATTTTTATATGGGAACGTTTAATGGACCAAGTAACCACTGTACAAAAATGGGCGTTGCACCTCCCATACAACCAAAATTCTCAATTGCTGCATTGACGATGCTATTTAGGTAAATATTACAGTATTCGATATGAAAACATTTGCTGACACAATCTATCATTAGAAAAAAATAAGGCGCATAAAGCTTTGTAACTATGTATTTGGAGAGCTTTATGTTTTTGCGATTTCGTAACAAAAGTCTGGGCTATTCCATATATATATATTTTCAAAGTAAAGTCTTGACCTCTTTTGAATATGAATTTATTTTTGAAGAAAACAAGAAATCCTAATTGCAGTTAATTTCTTTACTTCGCTTCCTTGATAGACAATACTCCTATCTTGCCTTCCTTTTTCTTATCGAAAAGCTATACGGTTAAAACGTTTCACATGTTGCAAAATTTGTTTTTTTTTTTTTTTTTTCTAAAAACGAAACCAGAACTAATTCGTAAAATCGCTGGAAAAGGCAAATATAATTTAAAAACTCTACACGAGTTATCGAAGCCAATTCAGAGTCGCATTTTTAAACAAAATTTACATAGGTATAACATTCTATTGACATACATACATATGTATGTATGTTATATATGTTTATATTCATTTAATTCATTGAAAAAAAAAAATTCAAATGAAATATTCGCGATATCGCGTGAAATGTATAATTTTCGGACCGAGAAAAGATACGGACGTTCTTCATAGACAATACATATACCTTAGTTATTTTATTTTCTAAATGCTAAATGTCGACTTTTTACCTGTCCTCGTGCTATGTTCTAATCAACCTACACTATGTACCTACCTAATTCTGCTGCTCAAACACTATCCAATTCTTACAAATAAATCTTAAGAATTCGTTTTTCTTTCTAATTTCAAGCTTTCTGCTACGTCATAGTTTGATGACCCGGTCCGTGCTGTTATAGTCGATGCCTTACAATGCTGCTAGGCAAACGGTTTGCTCAGCAACTCAGTGTAGTCATAGTCATCGTTTTATTTAGCTTACAAACAAAAAAACCAATCGTTATGTTGGTTGTGTGATTGGTTGGGCTTTTGAAGCGGCTCATTTTTGTCGGTTAAGCATTAAGCTAAATTTTTGCGTAGTTTTTGGTAAAGTATTAAAGCATTCATTCGACTTTAATGTTCTATAACATGCGGAAAAAGCGTTATTTTTTTTTTGCAATGTGGGAAAATATTCGCTAACGCGAAAAAAAAAACATTTGATAAATGTTACGCACCAAACTTACTTAGGCGTTTAATTCAATTAAGTTATTAAAATTTTCAGGTAGTAAAAAAAAAATATGTTTTAATTTATTTGATTAGTTTAGTCAAGCTGACAATTTCAGTACAAAATAGGTCGAGATTTTTGTGGTAAGATATCATAGTCGTACAAAAGGGAGGTTTCAAAAACTGCTTCAAAATTTTGGATTTATTCAAAAATTTGAATTCAGGCTGAGAGAAATTCTCTTAGTTGAAGTAAAGCAAAACGGAAAGCTATTTCCTGACTAACGTAATTTTTTTGGAAACCATTATTTTCTGGCAAATTCCACATAAAATTTGAGCATTATATCTAAAAAAAAAAATAATGTTTTAAAAATTAAATTTTTTTAAGATATTCTACCCAAAATTTTTGGTTCATCCAAAAGTATAGTAAAAGTTAAAACTTATCTCGGAATCTAAAAAATTTTTGAGCTTATCGTCTTGTATTTTCAGATGCATAATTTGGATCTTAATCAAAAACATTTTTAATTGATTAATGTTTGTCACTTAAATTATTTTTTTCAACCAATTAGATACTCTAGATAAGAAAACCTTTTAAACTTTCGTAAATAGAAAAAAAAACTAGTGTTCGTGCCCATTCCCATTTGCTAATAAGAAGTATTGTTTTCACATTGAAAAAGGGCACATACTTTGTCTTTTTTCATACTCAAATGATGCTGCAGTTTAAAGTTCAGAGATGACTGATTAAAATTATTTTTATTGATTAACATTGCATGAGTGCGTATCCATCCATCGCGCACTCTCTTCCTAATCAGCGGAAGTGCAGCTTTATTTATTATGCAATGCTACATTTTAACTTCTTGATTTTATTATCTTTTCTTGAATCTATAAGTTTTTGTTACAATTACATTACAAATTTAATATGATATTAAATATATGTATGTATGTATGTAAATATTTTAAAAACTATTCGTTTAACTATTCCTGTTTTTCAATCTTTATGAATGTGTTTTTTTTCCAGCTCCCTACAATATATAGGTTGTGTGATAAGAGTTGGTTTTTGTTATCTCGTTTATTAATTTCTCCATGGTGTTTTGCATTTTCGTTTGGTTGTATCGCAAATTCTTGATTCGATCTGTATGAAGTTTTTTTTTCATTTCGTTTATTACAAACTAGAGCAACAAATAAATCTGTAAAGTTAGTGTACTACACGGAAAAAAACTTAGTACGATGTGAAAGTTACTGTTATTTGCCAAAACTTCATCTCTTAACTTAACTAATTAATAAAAATTTTACAAGTAGGCAATACTTTTTCAAAAACAACAACATATTATTTCTAACCATCAGCGCAGCGAAATTAGACAAAAAATAGCAAATATTAGAAAGTCCAAACCGCTTGAAATTGTTTTTAAAGCTCAGATTAGGAACCAAAAAAGTTCCCAATTCATAAATGTAAGGAAAACATCTAAAATTTGTTTCGAAGTGCTCAAGCAATTTGTTTTGAGTTTTATCACTGCTCAATTCAGGTAGTATTTCAGAACAAAAAATATTCTTAAAATTCACCACAATAAAATTAAACTCGAAAGTCTAAATTTCAAATATTTGGCCAACGAAAATTATTCTATAATTCAAACTTTTGCCGTCTGTTTGAGGTTTAAAGCTTCGGTTCAAAGAAATTGCTATATGAATAAAGGTATTAAGTCAATATTTGCCCGCTCCACTCAAACTTGTGGATCTCAATGTACTAAGCTAAAAAGGTTGAATAAACTTTTTTAATATTCACCTTAGTTTTTGAAGTACCATAGCTAGAGTTGAGCTTTAAAAAAACAAAAACTAAGGAGTTTTTGAATAATTTTGCATTAAATTTTTTGAAGTGAAACTTCTTTAGCCACGGGGTGATTTGAAACTCGATGAAACGGAAACTACTAAAAACTACATCTATAGGATTTAGCCTGCAGGAGAATGAGATAGACTAATGTTATACAGTGTACAGTATAGATATAAATTGTTCAAAATGGCCGTATTTTCCAAGCCCCCTCAAACTGTTTTTTTTTTCTAATTATCTAAAATAAAAGTTTCTATGACTTTCTTTCAAAAAAATAAAATCCGAGTTACTTTGTGAATGTAGGCAACATTTTTACTAGCAAATTTTTCTGAGTGTGGCTTTGACTTAGCCGAACGAGCTTTAATTTGATAAACTTTTTATAAACTTTCATTACCGGTTAATCCAACCAAAGCCAATACAAATTTAATTCTAAAACCTTAATTACAATATTTAGAAATCTATTCTCTTTGCTATATGTATTTGCCACGACGCACAGTGTGGTCACAATTGATCAATTTAAAAAAAAAAATAATAATTTTGTTAATTTGTTACAGTCGGAAGCGGTTCAATCCAGTGAACGCGGCCAATTAAAGTCGCTTCTGCGCGAAATAATGCACTCGTAGAAAATTTCCCATAACAGCGTCATAGCGTCCAGTGCAATATGCGCTGTAACTTCATCCTGTTGGAGCCAGAGCTACAACGACGAGCAATACTGTAACATGGAAAGAATACTCTCATTTCAACAGGGTCTACCTTGTTAATTTCTTAATAAAGTGGCTGTTTGCTGTTTTGTTGGTGGGTTTAATATCTCTCCTTAGAATTAATTTAAATCGCCTGATTACAACAAATAATGTCCTTACAATAAAAAGAAGAAAAAAAGTCAAAAGTTACAGTTTTGCACTCTTTGTACATTTATTGATTTATGAATAACAAACAAGCAATTTACGTATCCTTTTGTCTTTTTGAGGTCCTTAATGCAATTGGGTATATTGGTTATGCATTTTCGCAGGCAGGATTATGTTCCAAAATTCCTGGATTCGCTACCACAGCTCATGAACAGCTCGTGGGCTAGAATATTTCCCAAGCTGTAATTTGACGTGACTCTATAAACTCTCTTTTGGATTCATGTCCGGAGACTATGGAAGACCACTTCAAAACACATAAGCCCAAAAAGCAGGTAGCAACCAGTATGTGATTTAGAAATAGGTTCAACAAAGCAACGGTATATATTATGTATATTTAGGCTCTTAGACCTATATCATTTGACTTACATTTCAAGCTGTAATCTTATACACTTTTTAATAAAAAAAAGAATCGGCCAAAAATCGAATTTTTTCGGCCATTGGGACTGTTTTTGGCAAGGCAACCTTGGTTGGTTAGTTTTCTTTGGCAAAGTAACCTTGGTTGACTAGTTTCACCAAATACATAACTATCTCTCGTCCATATATCTTATCCTGTAATCTTATATACTCGACTTCTCTATGGCGGGCTCTCCGCCAATAAGTCAAAGCACTTTCTATGATCTTTAAAGAAAACTATTTGGCAAATTTTTAGTTAAATTTTCGTTAATAATCATTACTTCTTTTGAATACGTAACACATCGCTCACATGATGTCCTTTATCCAACTGCATTTTTGTACAGTTGTGTCCTAATATTAATTTTGTATTTGATTCTTGTGAACGAACGTTGCATTAAGATATTTGATTACTTTTATTGTCACCTGCCAAAATTTTTGAAACTCGTTACATTCGTACACCTTTTCTAGGATTCTTGACTGTGGTATTGCTTACTTCGCCTGCTGCTGCGTGTGCTTCTGTTTCTGTTGTAATCTTACAACATCTGCCCTTTGTTGCCTTTCGTTTTTTATCCCTTCATTGTCTTAAAACCAAATGTTGACACGTCATTCATTCTCTTAGCCATTCTGCGCTGCCGCCTCTTGTAACCAACAGTTTTCGTTAAGTTTGTTATTTTTTAATTAATCATTATTGTTTCTTATCCTAGTTCCTGCGAGTATTTCATGCAAGTTCATAAGAAATTTTGTTGGTTTATACATTTTTCGATTCTTTTTTTTCTCTAAATTATGTATTTTTGTAACAGGTGCTTATGTTAAATTATTCAAACACCTTGCAAAAGACGATCCGCCATAACAGATGCTTTGGTACGAGCATCATTGATTAGAAAAGTTAAGTGTCCTATCAATGTTTGCTATCGTGTTAAAATTTCCTTTTCTTTTTAGAAGCGAATTCCAGACAGCCTATTAAAGATGGTCTTTCTGTCCATGGCGTTAGGAATTTTCTTGCTCTTACCAAAGATGTGCAATTAGTGGCTCGTTTTAATTTACCATTCGTTTATTCATTGCTATTGCCGTGCTTTCATTCGACAACATAAGAAACGAGTGCTGCAGTTCATTGCGTTTTAATTTTATTGCCATTGCTTGTCTTTGCTTTCTTTAAACAAAAAACAAGCACTATTCACTCGAAGCTCAATCACTCGTTTCTATTTCTATACAACGAATGCTATGGCTATGCAACGAATGTTATTGCGCAGTATCGAATGCTTTTGCGTAGCATCGCTTACCTCATATGATATGCTAAGACTCATGCATTCGTTGCTTCGTGTGCAATGAATGATTTGAGCTCGTGCTGTTGAAGTGTAGTACTTAACTTGCTATTGTTTGTGATTGTTGAGTTTCTTATAAAAAACGAAATATTGCACATTTTTGCATTTCACATGAGAATTAATAATTCTTTTTGTTACTTTTTTTTAACTAAATAAATAAAATGTGAATTTCTTATAACAAAATAATTTTAGTTTCACTACTTTCTTATAAGACAAGCAACGGATGCACGAGCTCAAATCGTTCATTGCTTCAAATCGAAGGAACGTATGCATGCGCTTTAGCAAATCAAATTCGATGCTGCGCAATAACATTCATTGCATAGCCATACCATTCGTTGCATAGCCATTGCATTCGTTGCATAGCCATAGAATTCGTTGCATAGAAATTGATATGAATGATTGAGCTTTTTGTGAATAGTGCTTGTTTTTTGTAGTGTATTCGTTGCTTTTAAAGAAAACAAAGGCAAGCAACGGCAATGCAATAAAAAAGTATTGCAAAGTAGCATTCGCATTCGCTTTAAGTGAGCAGTGTTTGCATTCGTTTCACACGTTTGATGTTTAGTGGTGATTCACAATTCGTTTTATGTGTGTGTTTCACAACTTCGTATGAATGGATTCATGCACATCTCTGGTTCTTACGCTATGTGTTTTATAGCTTATTCTAACGTCATACCATTTTGTTTCTCATCTATTCTAAGTAGAGCTGTGCAACTGGAGAAACTCGTTCGAGGTAACTCGCAGCTCGAGGCCTTTTGCAAGCACATTTCAGCTGTAGTTGTACCCTGAGCACTCGAGCAACTCGAACATTTTAATCGCTCAAACTGCCCCTTCGTTAAATCCTACTCATATTTCACAAGGTGCTTTGTACCGAAAATATAAATCCAAATTTCAGCAAATTTCAAAGCTGTAATTACCGTAAGTGTCAAGATATAGCTTTTTACGTGGCCCATACACTAAACCCCTCCATATAACGTTTTTGGTCCCCTTTGAAGTTTCACGGCTGTATGAAAATCTATGGGAGTAAGATCATATAGAGATTCTGAAAACGTATAACAGACAAACATAATGTGCTGTATTAAATTTTATATGGTAGATTGATTTTCATTTTTAAATTTTGTTTACATATTTAGCAAATTTAACTCGCATTTAATTTTCTACTTTTAATAAATAAAGCGAATCTCATTAAAAGTTTTATTGCATGCAACATTAACGGTGGCCTAATTAAATTGCACAGACTGTTGCACATTACATACAATTAGTATACATAAATGTAGAAATTCATACTCATATGAGTATGTACGCATACAAGCTCATACTTGTACTCACAAAAATATGAAACCGCAATACAAACGATAACATGGAGCAAAAACAAACCAGTGATGATAACATCCAGCAACCAAAGTCTGGATGCCAGGCAAGGAGTGCGTCGTCAACACAAAAAAACAACAACAACAAAAAACCAAAACTAAAACCAAGCAGATTCCTAGACGTTGTCTGCTGCAGAGACAAAAACAAAAAAAGGTTTAAAAAGAAAATTCCTTCCAATGCTCCATGCTCCACTCGTAGTTGCCATAAGGAACACAACAACAATAACAACAACAACATGAAAATGTTAAAGAAAATTTGCAACAAAATATGCTAAATTTGTTGCAGAAAAAGAGTTTTGCACACTTAGTTGTTGTTGTTATTTGTTAAATAAATCCAGTTTACACTTGCCGCTAAATGAAGCGTAGCAGAAGCAACAACAACAACAATAACAATAAAACCATGAAAAAGTGCCATAAAAATAATCCTAAAAAAAGAAATAAATAAAAATCAAGTAAACATTAAATAGATGGTCTAAAAAAACAAAAACTCTGGCGTACTACGCATTTTCGTATATGTTTTGAAAAGGTTTTTTCTGGAAAATTAATTTTTCTGAAACTTAGTGATAATTTCTTTGTGAATATGTATGTATTGTAAAAGTAAATCCACCCCCCAAGAAAATTTGTGAATTTAAATATTTAGTGGTTGCCCAAGGCCAAAGAAGCTTATTTTTCTTATGGAAGCATCATCATTTTTGCTAAAATGAAGACAACAGCCAAATTTGCAAATATAATTTTATGTATAATAGCTGTTCAGATATGATGAATTCGAAGTTTATATTATTTTTAGATGCGTGGCATCGCCCATTTTTTCCAAACCAAACTATGCTAAGAACCTTGTACAAACTATAATAAACGTGTGACTAAATGTAATCCATCTACGTCAAATAGTTGTTGAGATACAAAAAAATTTGTTTTTTTCTCATATGAAAGGCGAGGTACCGCCCATTTTTTCATTGAAACTTGCTTACTTTTTCCTTTATCTTTTATTTATGTATGTACCAACTCTCATTGATCTGCGTAAAATAGTTGATGAGATATGATGATTCATTTTTCTCTTATATACTTACGTCGCATCGCCCATTTTTTCCCAAACCTAACTATGCTAAGAATCTTCCACAAAACATAAGAAACATATGTAGTTACTAAGTCTTTTGGTGATCGGTTGGACGGCTTAGGAGTCCATAAATAACACACACACACACACATTGACATTTATATACATATATGTATGAGGATTGGGCGAACGGAACGGCACATGTTCAGTTAATAAAAATTTTCAGAAATCGCAATAAACTGTTTACTTCTCTCAACTGATCAGAGGAAAACCTTCACTTTGCTATCAACTTAAAGTATAACATCTAGTGCCTTTTTGAAGTGTCTGAGATTGAAATTACTTGAAGTTTAGTGTTATGGACACGAATCCATCAAAAAACTCAAAACGACCAAGCCTGGATATGTGCAGTTCTGTTCGCCCACTCCTCATATATAGTCTATCATATTTAAGTCATACCCTTTATCTAGTCATATATTAGAGGTCTGCGTGAGTGCTCTGTCAACTGATCAGTGTACTTGCTGTCGAGTACAATGGTTCTATTGACATTTTGCCAGTAATCAGTAGACTTGGAAAATTTTTAGGCCAAATATATATATATGTATATCCAGTGAAACCTGGACATATGACAGTACACTTTCCTTTACTTGATCGGGAATCGAACCCAGTACTTCTGTGTTGTAAGGGCCAATACATTACCACTGCGTCAAAAAGCTTGTAGGGAAACTGTCAACCAAATTTATTTATTTGAGGGAAACAAACCTTTTTCTTAGCTTATTACGATATCGAACTTATGATTTAAATTTCTTTACTAGATAAACAGCACGTTTTAAAATAAAAACTTGTTATCCAATATCTTTCAGAAATTTTTTGATGTTTTTTGTTGAAGTTGAAAATTTTCTCTGACGCTGACTTATTTCTCACTGGGTGTGCAGCATAAATATGAAGCCTACACACGCAGACATTCACAAATATACAAAGTCAAAGTTAAGCAAGAAAAATTCATTGCCAAAATAAAATTAACAAATTCCATTCATACATTTTCGTCCACTTCTCACTGCATCCACATCCCGCGTCATCTCACAAATTTTGCAATTTTTCGCATCTTCTGTAGAGTTGCATTAAATGGGAACTTCGTGGCGCAGATTTTACATAAACTGTAATAAAGGGGGAAAGGGGGGGGGGGAACTTAAGCAGAAGTTAAACTACAAAACAAACCGCCGGATGTTGTGTTTTGTTTTATTGTTGCTGTTGTTATTGTTGTTGTTTTTATATTTTAATGTGTGCGGAGGTATCAGCCAACCATTGATTGTTGGTTGTGTTGGCTGCATTCGCATCATATGCTCACTAGTTTCAAATTGCCCCCACCGAGAGTAGACAATATCGTCCGTCGTTAACATCGACTGTCTACTGTTTGTCATCATTGTCTGTTACAAAATAGAGACCGGCTTTTAGGTGTTGCATTTGAATATGATTACATGTTTCATATGCGCGCGCATGTTGATGTAGGCAATGGCAGCGTAACGAAAAAAAAAAAATAATGTAAGCTTTAGTTGATGGGACAATTTTTATTATGAGCTTTGTGATTTGAATATTAAATTTTGATCATAAAAAATTGTAGCTAATATGTTAGTCATCCTCATACCGTACCTCTGAAGCAATTATCCTTTTTTGATTTCATGAATCCATTATAGTACGGGAGGCAGCGTTGCATTTTTGGAGGCAATTTCCTCCCACTTAATTTTTTTTGCTAATGATAGTTTAAGTATAGCTGATAATCGAAATAAGCGTCAGTCGCCAGAATAGTGGTTGTGAGAGGCGGACAAAAAAAAATTTGCGCAATAACTTGAAAAGTAAGCCACAAGTAAAAAAATATATTAAGATCAATGTTGTAGAGGAGATGAAAACACATCGATTTCATGCCTGAAAATTTTCCGTATGACAAGATTTGACCTACTTTTCATAGTTTTAAAATTATTAATGACCATCTCCATTTTCTAAAAAATACAGTTTTTATTGAAAGTTTTAAGTTAACATTACTTGTTTGAATCTGAAAACCGCATTTTTCGCCCAAAATAACTATTTTTGCTCAAAATTACAGAATTTACCGGAAACTTTAAAACGGTGAAAAGTGGGCCAAATATTGTCGTTTGGGAACTTTTCTGGCATGAAATTAATGTGCTTTTTTCGCCTCTACAACATTGGTCCTAACATATTTTTCTACTTTTGGCTTCCGAGTTATTGCTCAACCTTTTTTTTGTCGGCCTCTCACAACCAGGCCCCTTAGCCATACTTAAACTATCATTTGAAAAAAAAATTAAGTGGGAAGAAATTGCTTCGAAAAGTGCAATGCTGTCTCCCATAAAATCTTTGATTTTTTTGAACGTCAGTGTAACGCAAACTACCAACAAAAAATACATTTTTTTATAATTGTGGGTATACAGAAAACTTCACATGCTAAGGAAATTCTGAGGCAAAATGCGAATTCTGCGTAAATGCGCATGTTAAATTTAGCTCAAACCAATCACTAATGTTGTCTTCACACAAAAAGATAAAAAAGTCAGATGAAAAGTGTTTTTGTCAATTATATCCATTAAAGTTTAAACTGGAAATAGCTTATTTGACGTATATGTCAAAATAATTCTCAGGCGACGATATTTCTAGACCTCATTACATACGATTTTACTTATTTATGTTTTTTTCCTTTTATTTCCTTTTTTCATTATATTGAATCCTTTGCATTTTGGTTGGCTTCGCCACTATGGTGGGCACAACAAGCTACTGCCTCGCATCGAGCTCTAGCGCAATACAATTGGAAACCAACATTAAAGTTGGATACCCTTCGTGTTGTTATTTAGCGCATTTTAATTCCACGCCATTCGTGCTGGTGCTGCCGCTGCTGGTTGAATCGTGCATTGTCCCTCCTTGTATCGTCACTGAAAACTTCATGTTTCATTACATCGTTGGTTATGTCTTCGTCATTGTGTGAAATTGCAGTTTAGCAACATTTTTATGAAATTCTTGGATTTGTATTTACTAACCACATTGTAAGGGATACATTTTCATCTTTGTTTGCAAGATTGGTGATTTTTTTTGCTATTCTTTTGTAAATTGCAGCAATTTTATACGTTACTTAAGGATATGGTTAAATTATGAGAAATAAATAATATGTTAACATTAATTTTTTCAGAATGGCAAATAAAATAAAGCCCTATTTCAGAGGAGCGTCTTCTAAAAGTTGGAAAATTTAAAATCCTGAATTGGGTATACATGATCCAAAATCTATCTTAAATCAAATTTTTTTTTTGGATTTTCTGCTGTTTCCACATTTTTATTTTTTTCAATTCACATCCCTATTCATTAAGAAAATGATAAAGGAGGAAAAACAAAAGATAATTTCCAGGTAAACTATAAATAGCTCTTTTGAAAGCAGCACGATTTCAGCGCCGCACACAACACATAACATCGCGTTGTCGTGGCTTATTATTTGCATTGATCTCAGTGACCTTCTTTTCTTTCTTTTCAACCATCTTCTTCATTAAAAAAAAAATAATATATCAATGACCTTCGCTGTAGGTTTTAAAAGTAAATTTCCATAAAAAAAATTGGTATAATGATTACGGATACATGCTCAAAAACTTTGTAGCCCAAGAGCCCGCTGTAGAAAAGTCGAGTGTAAAAGATTACAGGATAAGAAACACGGGAAAGATAGTAATACACTTTGGTGAAACTAACCAACCAGGGTTGCTTTGCCAAAGCCTGTCCCGATGCCCGAATTTCTTCCAATTTTACAGCTCGAAATGTATGCCAAAGGATAGAAGTCGAAGAGGCCTAAATATAATACATGGGGCTGCATTGTCGAAACCTGTAGGCATCTCGCCAAAAACTATACCACAACTTTTCAAGTGATGATGTAGTTAACGTGGCTTTCGTTTTTTATACATTGTAGGCAAACTGCCTACAAAGCCACCAACGGGCTGTAAAATAAAGTTAGAGTTGTCAGTATTACTGCCAACAAAGGGTATAAGTCTTCAGTGTGGTGTTGTAAATAATATAAATATTTTTCGGTGGTATGTAATGTATTTATGTACAATATATATGATTTTTGTAATCAATTTTCCTCCATTTTAACACTACTACAAAAATTCATGCCAATAGGTATGTATTGTATATTTTATTTAAAAAAATCCATATTGTGAATATGATATAATTCTCCTAATCAGAGTATTTGCTTGACACTGTCGCAGTATAAACTTGTCGGAACTGATAACAGAAAGTTTAAGGTCGATAATGAATTTGATAGATTCCTGAATATATATTAGAAAAAAGCTTGGCATGCACTTAAAGCTGTTATAAATGACTTTTTGTTAAAACTTTCGATCTCAACATTATGGGAGTTGGAAGAATACTGATTACAAAACCAATTCATATTAAGTGTATTTGGTCAAACTTTTTTTTGCATTTTTAGGCTAGAATATCTCAAAAATCTGACGTGATAGAGCAATTCTGAGGCCCGATTCGGATGCAGCACAGCAAAATTTTCGCAAACACTATAAAAAATTACCCAATTTTTGTATACTCGTACCTGGTTTATTAATCAATATTTATGAGTTTCGCACTGATTCATACCATGGTGTAATAATATAGGTGTAGTAATTAGGGAGAGTCATGCGTGCTGAAATTAAAGTCATTTTGAGAGCGTGAGAGTAAATCGATTATCCATCGGCTGTCATCCTATTTGGTTTAACTTTGACATTTACTGTGAACTGTGAAAATCAGTAGATTTCAGCTTTGAGAAAAATTTTTTAAATTTTTAGTGGCTTTAAGTTACTGTAATTATATTTTTCTTAAAATTAAATCCGAATAATAAAACTGAACGGGTCCGCCCAATAATCAAAACAGCTAAATCTCAAACAAAAAAAAAAAAAACAAAACTAAATACGATAAAATCGAATTGATAATAAATTTCAATGTGAATGAAGGAATTGCTGATATCTAACGTTTATGAGAGTACATTTTTTAATTACTCCACCTTTATTACTACCGCATGAGGTCAGTGGTGCCCACTACCCCAATCAACGATGAGCATGTGTTGATGATTCTGTATACGTGCATGCTTTTTTACGCTCTTTAACTCTTTTTCAAGCTCTTTAAGTACCTTCTCCATACTCATACTTTTTTTTACTCAAAATATTTTTACTACTATCACATTCTACCATTTCGCTGTTAACGACTTGTTAATTTTAACGAATAAGAATGATAAGAAAGTTTGAAATAAGTAGAATTTTTATTTACATATGACTCGTAAGTATAATATAACCCTCAGACGATACGACTTTCCGTACGACTTAGCCAAGTCGCATAAAAAGTCGTAGGCAAGTCGTCTGAGAACAAATTGTAAGAAAAAAGACTTCGATATTTTCATACGACCTGGTTGTATGACCGGTGGTATGAGAAGTCGCATCATTTGAGGGCACTTTAAGGGTATCACACCCTGTGAGCGAATGATATCGAATGAAATCCTACAAAAACTTTTCACCAAACATTTTTTTATTTTGAGAAGGTCGGGAATTCTTTCTTGTCAACTTGGCAACACTGATGCGCCGTAATGTTTGCTGAACGTTTACTGACATGCTGAATTAAAAAAAAAAAACATTTTCGGTGATACCAATATTCTTCAGCGGTTATGGCATGGGGCTTCAGTCAAGAAATTAAACTTTCTAAAAATCTGCTCTCAAAATTTCACTCATGCATTTAATAAGGTCTAAAATTTATAAGAAAAGTGCGAAGTAACTTCTAAAGTTTAATTCCCTGTTATTCCGAACACTGCTTTTGTTTGAAGCATCCAAATAAGTATTTTGTTTTAGGTGTTTAAACCTCAGCACTTGTTACATCTAAGGAATTCGACAGGTTTATTTTTAGTGCACATATACCAAAGGATATGTAAGTATTTTTTTTTTTTGAAAATTTTTCAAGTTCTTTTGATTGTTTTGGTTGCTTATACCTTTTAAATAACTTTGCTTCACTTAACACGATTAGTATCTTTAGTCTCCTTACTCACTTCATGGATTGCTTTATACACAAAGTTCTACGAATACGACAGCGACGATGATGGCGGATTGTCTTAGATCACTTGGTTTTGTTGTTGTTTGTTTTCGTTCTTGCGTTAGTTGTTCAGATTGTTATTCTTTTATTCTATACTCTACTCGTATAAATAACTTTTTTCTTCAACATTTTTGTTCAACAGTCGTAGGAAACCAGTTATTATGATGATTTCCTTTGCTTCTTAGTAACCATTTAATATGCGAAAGAATATTTTTGTTTGTACTCTGGGATCCAAATATGTTTGCTGTATGTTATGTATGAATGTATTACCATTCAGGATTCTAATAAAAAAAAAATTCAAAGAAATTTCAAATTTCAAGTCAAATTAATTGATAAAGTGACATATTCAGGTAGTTTTATCCGAAGCCGGTCAAGGCTATTTGGATTATTCAAAAAACAATCTACTTTTAAAACGATAGAAGGGTATAAGAACAGAAATGGAAATCGCCACCATACTTACATATAAATTAAATTTATAATGACGTATTGTTGTAGTTGTTGAAAGCTAAGTTATATCAAAGGACATTTTGAAATTCAACTCATATTGCGATTTATCGTGTTCTATTTTCAAATTTTAATGCTTAAATTCAATTGGATGAAGGTGATATGATAGAAATTTAAAATCTCTCCTACGTAAATCATAGAGTTCTATATTGGAAGCATGCTTACATGAAAGGCGGATCTGTCGAAACTGCACTCCACAGACTAGTGGGTAGTATTGAAAAATCCTTTGCATGTAAGGAATTCGCCCTGACATCGTTACTGGATATTGAAGAGCATTTAATAATGTTGACCCAGGTATGATTCTATCAGAATTTCAAAAACTGGGCATTTACAGTTCCCTAATTGAGCTGATTGAAAAGTTACGACTCAAATCTTGTCAAATCCAAGGCTAATAGTTTTGTTTGCAGAGGAACACCGTAGGGTGGTCAAATCCAAGGCTAATAGTTTTGTTTGCAGAGGAACACCGTAGGGTGGTGTGCTATCTCCTCTATTGTGGAATCTGACAATAAATAAGATCTTTATGTCACTAAAAAGACACGGCTGTAGAGCTATTTTGCATGCGGATGATGTAGCTCTACTTGTATGTGGCAAATTCCCAAACACCCTGTGTAAAATTCTTCAGAATTAAGTTGGAAAATTAATGTTGAACAGAGAGCTTGGAGATAAAATAGCGATAGGTGGAAAATGGGAGTTATCACCTCGTATTATTCACTGGCTTATTCGACAGATTCTGTTATATGGCATTGTAGTGTGGTGGCATGTCTTAGAGAAGGCCACCTATTACAAACAATTGCAGAAGGTTCAAAGGACTGCTTCCATGTGCATCAGTGGTGCTCTGAGGACCATACTGACTGACGCCTTGGAGGTCCTCTTTCGTCTCGTTCCCCTTGGCCTGTTAGGTAAACGGATGGCAGCTTGTGCCGCGATTAGACTCAAGGAAACTGTTTGCTGGTCCGAGGGAGGAGCAGGACACTCAACTATCTTTCATAGCTTGAGCTCTGTACCCTCCAATTTGGACTATATTGTTCCATTAATCTCATTCAAGAGGGATTCCGCAACTCACATTCTATATAGGGATGACTGGAAGTGAGGACTCCCGGCCATATTAATTTCTACACGGATGGCTGCAGTCTAAATAACCAGGTGGGTTATGGTATTTACTCTAAGGAACTGAAAATTAGAATTGCTGCGATGTTACCAGGCTATTGTAGCGTTTTCCAGGCAGAGATTATAGCGATCTTATGTTACAATTTGAACTGAAGTGACCGCCAATGGCCACTCTTTGTTCATCGCACGTGTGGATGCTTTGAATATCTCTTTAACGTGAATGAAAGTAAATTTCGCAAGCTCATATTTGTGCGGGGTTTTTTTTACTTTTTTTTCAAATGATAGAGAAAATTATATCACAAATTTCAAATGTATTTTTAAAATTTGATTATATTTCAATCATTTCTGGTATATAATGTTTATAAACAAATGATTTATGGCCTACTGAATTGGTTACACTTTAATCTCCGTACCCTATACTTTATTCCCTGTGTGAATTAATAAATTTTGTATAACAAATTGTTTTTTTATTTCGTTTCAGATTTCGATGCAGATTATTTTATTGTGAGTATTCGAAATATATAAATATTAAATATTAGCAAATGGATATAACTTAAATATTTATATATTACTTAAACTATATATACTACTTATACTATATACTTTATATTACTTTAACTTAACTGCATTTATAAGGAGCAAAAAGAGAACATTAACCTTTAAGTAAATTGTATTTGGCTGATAGATTTTTGAACTATCAACAATTATTGGCAGATTATTATATGTCCTTAATTGGAAGTTATAATGTTGTTTATTGGACCAAACCTAATATCTATTTGAGTAAAGATAATATAATATAATAGATTTAATTGAATCGAATATATATTTGATGATCAATTTTTTTGTTTAAATTGACCTCTCATTAATGTGAATACTATACAATTCTCAACATATTTAAGTAAAACACTATTTAATTACCTTCTGTTTTTTATCAAATTCAGGTCTTAATGATTGTGTATATGATTGATGTGAGTTTTTGGGGTTGCTGAATACAAATCCAAGAATAGCAATTTAAAATTCAAGACGACGGACCCAATATGGCGGAAACTGAATAACCTAATCAACCATATTGGGTCCGTCGTCTTGAATTTTAAGTTTTTAATCTTGGATTCATATTCAACAACCCCAAATACTTTCGTATGCCAAATTTGGTGCTTATTGCTTAGTTTTTAAACAATACCTACGTCCGCCATATTGAATCCGCCTTTTTAAATTTGAAAATTTTGGAAATATAACTTCAGATTCGTATTTGGCGACCTTAAAAACCCCCGTATAACAAATTTGGTATAAACCGAATGATTTTTAAATAAATACGTCCGCCATTTTGGATCCGCCATCTTGATTTTATCAAATCTGACCTCGGATTCGTGATCAGTATCAAGGCCCCGTATACCACATTTGGTGCAAATCGGTTAACTTTCAAAAATTCGGCCACCATATTGGATCCGCCATGTTGGATTCTGTCAGGCTACCACGACAGATTTTTAGGAGCTACAATTTGAGCCAAGAAATGAGCCGATCGACTGCGAACTTTTATTTTTACAAGCTTTTTTTGCTGGATACTCGATTTTTCTCCGGCTTCCAGCCCCCATATTGGATCCGTCATTTTGAATTTCTCAATGGTCCACTTCACTAGACGAACACTTTAAGATCTCGTACGTCTTGATATGTCAAGTCAATTTTAGCCACACAAAGTAATTAATGCTGATTTGTGATAAAAATTTTACTTGGAAGTTCGGCTACTTTGTAAATGTTTGAGTAAGAGCGATTTAACTATTTAGTACTGAAGAAATTTTATAATAGGGGACCATAATTCTACGTAAATAAAATGATAAAATAAAATTTTCTGCTGTCCTAAATCAACTTTAGATATAAAAAAAGGAAGTTGTTGCTCTGATTTTAATCTCGCCGATGTAATTTTAGGGCTCAAACTTAACAGCAATTTGCAATTACAGCGTTTTTTTTATCAAATTCTAATCCCAATGCTTGCGAACCCCTTTCCTGTCACTTTAGCTTTTAGTTTGATGTAAACCTTCAGTCTAAAGATGAAAGGTTTCCAACTCTAAAAGAAATCTAATTACATACATGTAAAATGGGAAATCATTCAATCCATCCAATTTCATGTGATCATCACAACAAAAATTTAATGGGTAGCATTTTTCACACCTTTTTCTAATGGCAGTTGGGCAAAAGAAAACTAGGCTGGAAATATTACAACAGCAATGGTATAATTCTTTTTTATTTTTTCACAATACTCGTATCGTATGTTACATATTTTTACAATATGTTGGCTGTTGCCTACATATTAGTGTCACCTTGTTTTCCTCTTTTTTTTTTTCAAATGAACTTCCTTTCGCAGTACCACTGGTGTTGGTGGTGGTGGCATGCAGTTGACAGCTGTTGTTTGTGCATGCGCAACATATTTTTACAACTGATTCGTTTGTTCGCATGGCAAAAACCCCCTTTTTAAATCGGTTTTATTTTTTTGAAATATTTCGTCTTACATATCTAGGTATATATGTAATAATTGCTATGTGTTGGTAATTATGCGCTTGTATGTATGCTTACTGTTATTACAATTTTTACATAATTTTTTCACCCTACTTTTTTGCAAAACAATATATGTACCTATGCATATATTTGGAATGTCCTGTCGTCAGATCTTAAGAGCAGAGCCCAATCGTTTTGATAAAATTTTTTTAGTTTTATCACTTAGAGGCCAAAAGTATAGAAAAATATAAAAATTCATAGAAAAGTATTAAAAAATACAAAGAAAGTTCATTAATCGTAGAATATCGAAAAGTAACTAATATTATCGAAAAAACATAAGACCAAATCCATTTCAAACCAAGCAGTCGGACTAACTTCAAATCTCGGAATTGGTTGTCGATTATGTTGCTTTTCAGAGGATATAAGGGGACACATATTCCCTCGATTTGATCAAAAAACATTTTGTACGAAGTTATGCCTATTTAAAATTTTAGTGTCAAAACTTGAAACTTTTTCAAAATAGTCGCATTTTCATCCAAATCAAAATAATTAATTTTTGTCTTTTAATTCTAATAGAACTTCTGATTTTCTGTCAGAATCTTTAAGAAATTTTGAAAATAGTTGAAAATTGGCGGAGCTATAGCGCTTTTTATGAAAAAAAAAACAAGGCTGATTTTCTCAAAAACCCCAAAGGTTTTTACGCTTAAAATTTTACTGTGGATTTCTATTAGTATCAGAGAGAAATGACATGAGTTTAATGCTCGCTGAAAGACATTTGAGGTCAGGTAACTTTTTTTTCCAAAATCGAAATGCCATTTTTTTTTTCATCATTGCCAAGCCACTGTACGGTACTATTTTCAAAGCAAATAATAAAAGCAACATTCCAAATTACTTTCTGCAAATAGAGCTTGCATTCTGCATACTTTTGTTTTACCGTTATTTTCGTAGTAACTTTTTACCATGGGAAATATATAAAAACATTGTACGCTCATATAGCTTGTTCGCTGACAAACAAGCAAACAAAACATTCAAAACACACAGAAGTAGTCAGCGAAAAAGCTATATGTGCGTACAATGTTTTTATATATTTCCCATGATAAAAAGTTATATGCGAAAATAACGGTAAAACAAAAGTAATCGGACAATATCGAAAAAACATTAAAAAGTATTTGAGTTGTATTGAAAAATATCGAAATAGTCGGAAAGTATCCAAAACAAATTCGTCAATCGGTTTTGAAATTTTTCGAGGTTTATTAACGTAAGCCCATATTTTCAAATAGTCCAACAAAAAATATTCTCGTGCCATCAAATCAGAACCCAAACCAATTCAATTTTTTTTTTTTTTTTTGGAATTAGTATGCGTTCACCGAAAATTTCTCCGAGTTTTAATAACACTGTGTACTGTGTGAAATTGGAGGAACATTAACTGATGTCAACTCAGGATAATTTGAGGTCGCTGAGTTCGATTCTGTCGTCAGATTTTGGTTTGCAAAGCCTTTCATGATGACGTTGAATTAATCTGATTTTGGGCACAACTACAGCTGCTCTTTTACAACTTTTTATTTCAAGTCTGAGAGATTTGGATTCTGAGGCAAAGCTTTTCCCCATGAAAAGACAAAAATTTATCTTTCCACTTCCCCTCCTTAATCTTGCTATGGGGCGTTTTAGTCAAATTTTCTGCATAATACCGTTTAAAAAAATTTCTCAGTCGTTTGTCTCTTATGCAAATATTTTCAGACAATTTGACTAAAATGCTTCATAGAGAAGAGGAGGTAAAGGAGTGGTGCTGAAGGGATAGTGTAAATTAAAAACAAATTTCGTGGGCCAAAATCTGATGTCAAGTTTCAAGCTCTGCGAATCCAAATTACCTAGAGTTGATATCAGTTGATGTTCCCTCAGCATTTGGGTTTTGCACATAGTGGAATTGATCTTTCACTGAAATAGAAAAACTCAAGAGATTTTACTCTTTACTACACATCTTACGTAGTCATTTTAATTTCCAAGGGATGGTCTATGACCTACAAAACAAAAGATCAGAAAATTAAAAACTGACAAGCTATATGATTTTTTCAAACGCTTCTGGTTTTCAGTGGTCACCCTGAATTTGTAGGTCTTATAATGTGCGACTTGACTGATTAAAAATTGTATTTAATGTCTGCTCATAAACTAGTTTTAATATGATTCCCATGTTATAACTACTTTTTGCTGTTTTCTCGTGTATACATATAGTACTGTATGTACTTCTTCCCTTGAAACATTAAAATAATAGTGTTATTTTGTTGTGCAGTTTTCGCAATATCCTCGCTTTACGCACATACATACATATGTATGTATTTACTATGTACATGCATATATGTATGTACATATTTTTCGAAATGTCGTTGCACTCAAGTCTACTGTCGTTGTGTTACCCTTCGCTGATTGTATCGGCATTTGGCACATGTCAATCGATTTAAAGTTCTACTACCTACCTACCATGGATATTCTTTCTTTTTTTCACTTCGTAGTGATCGTTTATTGCTTAACGAGCGCTTTGTAACTATTGCACCGTTGAGGGTATTCTAATTGGCACAGTGGGATATATGTATTCGCAAATTACCTAATTATATAGGGTGTTTTTTAGACTGTTGTATTTTAGAATTGAACTAAAAGGTGTTGATATTTGAGGTATATTTTTAAATTTTAAATAATTGACACAAATTTTGTGATATCTTTATTTATATCTATTGGAAATTAAAGTACATTGGTTCCGGTTAATAATGAAAAAAAAAAAAAAAAATTCGTCCAAGTGACCTCTGCTAGCTCTTTTACCAACATTTTGAATAACTTTTTCGCACAGTTAATGATGATTCAGGTAGTGATATTGGCTCGATGATGTTGTCTTTGGTTCAGGATTATCCACATAAACTTTACTATTCAAGAAACCCCATAATAAGAAATCCAATGGTATTAAATCCCGTAATCTTGGTGACCAATTTATTTAATTCTGTTAGTCGAGAAATTATTCGATTATTAAAGTTCACTTTCAAAAGATCGTTTGATTCCATTGCTGTGTGGCACGTTGCTTCGTCGTGTTGAAACCTCATATCCTGCACATCAATATCTCTTGATTGACTTCACAAAAAATTTTTAATCATCTCTCCATTCACAGATTGATGTCCTTGGCTCTTTAGTCACACTTGGGCTAACAGCTGCAATGTTTGCGCTTGAACGATCACTACGATGATAAATTCTGCTTCTCTGATCTTGAACTGAACCAGGTTGTTCAAATTTATCAATAATATGTTTAAGACCACCGTTTGTTGGAACATTTTCTCTAACGTATTTTGAACAAAATTTCTATCAACGTCTGAATAACTTTTACTATAGCGATCAATTTTGACTAACCAGAATGTGTTTACTTCATACCTTAAAAAATATCGGTGTAATCTAGTGCATGTAATTAATTCAATTTTAAATTTAATCACCCTTTATAAAAACGGTTATCATTTGACTTTTGTTTAAAACATCATTTAATAATTTATTATAATATTTTTGTGTAACTTTAAAATAAATTATTCGAGAAAATGGAAACTACACATGATTTTAATGAGCAGTGGGCGGCATTACCATGACTCAATTTACTAAAATTTTAAAGTTTCTCAAAAGCGAAACTTTCTCTCAAATTTCGGCTATCAAATAGTGTAATAAATTCCTGCAAAAAGCTATCAAAACGAAACTTTTCCATCAATGTTCATACAAAACGAAATACTTTTTTGATTTTTTTTTTTTTTTGACATTTAAATATCAGTAATAGCAGCTGACGCGGATGACTTTAACAATGTTATCATTAAAAGATAAAAATAATATAAAAGTCATATAATAACTTAGTGCCTCTTATCTTATCTTGTAAAAAGTGAAAAAAATGGGATTGTTCCGTTTTGATCGCCCACTTCTCATATCTGATTGAAAAAGTCAAAGTCAATATTTATTATTATGCATGCAGTAACTTATAAAATATATTTAAGAAATGCACATATAAGTAAGAATCAATATCATATACTGGGGTGAAAAATTTCAAATCAACAGTTTTTTTTTATTTAATTAATTTTTTGAAAACAAATAAAAAAGCTCTCTAATAAAAGTAAGTTCAGTGTCCTCAAAATAAGTCATTTACATTTAACAAAATATAGACACTTTTTGCTCCACTGTACTCCTTGTTTTGCTCTAATTCTCTTTGTACTCTCCTGATCACAATTGTAGCACCCTACTTTATTTGCCGTTTTTTTTACTGCATCCTACTATTTTAAATTTAGAGTTTTTTTTTTCTAATATTTGCAACAATTGGAAAGATGGTATGCATATGAATATAAACACATTTCCTAAATATCCGAGTCCTATTGTAAACGTCGCAATTTTATTTATTATTACACATTTTACTTCTGTTGATTCCTTAAAGCTGATATTTGTCAATTGTTGCTTTTAATATGTGTTCGATACGATTTTTCTTTACTTTTAAGGGTGTGTCTTCTGCAATATGCTCTTTTCTTTGATTTTTATAGGACTACCCCAAGGCGAGAATACATTGAATGTTATATAATAATATAATTCCAGGTGCTATTGCTCTTGATTTTTCAAATTAACGGTTTGTAAATTAGGCTTCTCTTTGTTCTTATCTTGGAATAATTTCCTTGAGGACATCTGCTTAACTATTTTAAGCTGTAGATAAATTGCTGGTGTAGTTTGATTTCAGCTTTTCTATTAATTGTTACACTTTAGTTATTACACGTCTAAAATTGTCCAACAGTGTTCTATCAATTCGTATATAATTTAAATAAAAAAATTCTTAAGTGAAAAACAGGACTTGGTATCATGTGTGTCATACATACATTTACAGTGGCGGACAAAACTGGATGCATAATTTAAAGTTTTTAGTAAATTTGGTACCTATGAATTTTTTTATTAGAGATAATCAAGTAATTATTTTAACATTGTATACTTTGAAGTATCTTCTTAAATTAATGAGAAAATAAATAATGTTGATTCATACAAAAATTTTTAAAAAAATTCAAAATTCTTCGTAAACAGCATTTATCCAGTTTTGTCCATTTTAAGTTCCGTGGCTTACGACCAAGATTATTGTCTGATGGTGATGCTCGTTTAGTGGATCGATTGATGATGACAAGGAACGCCAGGACACCTAAAATTGCTGCAGCGGCATTGTACAAAGACTTAAGTGATCGCATAGTAAGGAGAGCTTCACGTTAGATTGAATTGGTGTCTGCCGTTAAACAAGAAAAACCTGCATTATCTGACAAGAACGTAAGGGACAGGCTTAAATTTTGCAAAGAACAAAAAAATTGGACTATCGATGACTGGAAAGAGTAATTTGGTCATGATTCCTTACCGCCTGACTGGAATCAATCATCTGACCAAATTACTCTTTTCCAGTCTTCGAAAAATACGTTTCCACGGCTAAACTAATGAACTGATTTTGATGAAATTTGGTTTGGAGATACATTGATTGAACCCTAAGAAAGGAAGTTCTTTAAGAGGGCGTTTTTTTGCCCTTATAGGGAAAAAACGTTATCACGGTTGAGCCGCTACACCGTTTTGATGAAATTTGGTATAGAGATTAATTGAAGCTTGATTAAAGATATTCGTTTGAGTGGGGGGTGCTACGCCCCTAATACGGAAAATGGGTTTCACTACTAAATTAATGAACCGATTTTGATGAAATTTGGTACAGAAATAAATTAAGCCTTAAGGTATTTGTTTTAAAAAGGACGTTGCCACGTCCTAAATAGGAAAATATGTTTTCAGAGCTAAACTGATATACTGATTTTGATGAAATTTGGTACTGAGATCGATTTATACCACGCCTCTAACAGGAAAATACATCCTATAAGCTAAACTAACCGATTGATTTCGATGAAATTTGGTATTTTGTATATTGATCTGTAAAGAAGGAATATAGACAGAGATAGGTCAACATGATTTTTATTTTTGGAAGCGATAACAAAAAAAAATAGCTCTTTCTTGTATCATTTTTTTGTTTTGTCACTATAATGGTTGAATTCCAACCACTGGTCAAACTTTAGTTTAGTTTATTACAGAGTACAAATTATAGTAACTTGTCAAAACTATTCAAATGAAATATGTATCAACTATTTGGATCAAAGTTTCAATATTTAGAATTTTGATTTGGGTCACTTTTACTTTTTTTGCTCTCTTTCGAAAAGCGCTCGAGTACGATTTTCCGAAGGCAGATCAACAAAATTGCCCATTCCATCTTATAACAGTAACTAGTCTAAATTATACTAAATTTTCTAATTGATTCCTATTTGAATGATGTGGCTTAATAATTTTTAAATTACATGACAATACTTAGCATTCCAATGTTCCAATTCAGTGTCCAATTCAGTTTTGTTACTGATAGGTACCAAAAATCCCATGCGCATGCTATTTAACTGTTTGTGGGAATCATTTATTTAAGCGGCTGTAAGCCGCAAATAGTAAGAAACAAAACTTGAGTTGAAACGACTTATTCTTTGATGTTCAAAACCGAAACGAATTGTAACTTACAATAAGTAATTTCAGTCTTATGAAAAAGAAAGCACATCGTTCTCTTACCACAAAATGATGTTCATAAATATGGCACAGTAATGAAAAACCTTTAATACTTAAAATAAACCGTCATATAATAGAATACAATTTATTACAAATAAATTTCGGACAACGAAAGCTATCAAGTCAAATTGTTAGTCAGTCGATCAGAGTCAGCGGTTCTCATACAATTCGGTTACCTGAATCCTAATTTTTGATTTTAAAATCTACTTCGAGCGAATGATAAGTTTGCATTGAACAAAACAAAAAAAAAAAAATAATCACAGAATAAGAAAAAATTTTAAAGAATATAAGCAACGACAACAACAACAACAACAAATAATCTTCCTATTTACATTTGATTTCGTTTCGTTCTCAAAGGTTTACTACTTACCTACACTCCGCTGCTGCTGATCACCGAATTCTCAGAATTTAGATCATGAATTTAGAGCCGAACAAACGAATACAACAACAATATGATTATAAAAAGGACAGCGATGAAACGAAAAATGAGGACGAGACAAGACGATAAGGATACGAACGTAAAGTATGAGATTTAGCAGGATAAAAACTATTGAGCCAAAATTAAATAAATAAAGCAGCGATAGTAGCAGCAGCACCATTATCACTGAACAGGAAAATAATTTTTGAACACGAGAAAAGGCTGCGATAAAAGGATGTATTCAAAAAAAAAAAAAACTACTAAAGGCTGTTGAGAATCTGTGATTATATGGGAACTCATCACCACAGGATGTCGTCCGAAGATTAGGCAAAATAGTGATTTTTTACTTCCCATATTCAAGCAGATCACAAAATGCACAACATACTGTTGGCAAAAAAAATAGACAACTCAAAAAGTCCTAATTATTGTATTATTTATTTTTTTTCTTTTTGGGACAACAGCAGAGGTTTTGTTGTCATTACGAAAGAACTTTAAGCATCGTATCACATCTGTAAAGGGCGCGCGCGCACATTGGGAAAAACATATGCATTGGTGATTCAAAAGTTACAGGCCCAATTTTGTTGCTTCACTTTTCGTAATTTGGACACATCCCCAGTATGTAGAAAATGAATTGTGCAAGTCATCTGAGCGAAAGGCTTTTGCTTTTTACGGTCATCTAATTTTGAGTTTCTGATGTCATTTTTCATATTAATAAAATATCATTATTAGTGCTGTATGCAGATGCCAAATAGAAGCGCTATATTTCAATGGAATCTTATCATTTCTCGTGAGTAGATTAAGGAAATAGAAACAATTAATTTAACACAAAAATTTTTATTAAAGTTGTATTTATTTACGCAGATACAACCATGGACATATAAATGGCACATTTTGTTCTTTCTCATGCTAAATTATCGTAAATATTATTAACAAATAACAAGTGTTTGATTTTTGGCAAAGGCTTATGCATCATATTTCCATGCCATTTTTACTAGATAGTGACTCCTCCAAAGTAGTAAAGAATTGGTTTTTTAAGGAGAAGATCGTCTTTTTGGATTTGCCTGCCCAGAGCACTGACTTACTTAAATCCAATAGAGAACCTGTAAAACGAAGGCAAGGTTAAAATCGTAAAGAAAAATTATAGAAATATGCACGATCCTTGGTCTACCACACAGAAAGATTGGTGTGCCATAGCCAAAACAAAATGCCAAAAAATCGCGGAGAGTATGGGCCGCAGGTGTTAAGCTGTCATCAAAAACAGAGGCTACATCACAAAATATTTCTGATAAAAATTTTTGTGCATACCAAAAAATCACCAAATGCAATTTTAACACGATATTTTTCTAGATTGTGCTATTTATGTGTCCAGCCCATTTAATCGGTTTTTATACATTTTGATCAATGTCATAATGTCATAAATCTTGCGATAATTGTATAAAAACTAAATGCGTTTGGTAATACAATTAAAAGCTCATAACACGGTTCGACAAACCTCAGTATCTAAATCCCAAATATACTTTTCCGAAGGTGTTCGGCCCGCTGAATTCAAATCCGAGGTCAGAATTTTTCTGGTGGTTTTGGTCGTCGAATAATTTTTTTTTTTCAATTTAATTGTGCATAAATATACGGTATATATATATTAGTTATATTCAAATATTGCAGTCACTGTTGCACCGCATTACTTCGGCTGCGACATCGGCCGGCGTCAAAATTTTAAACCAAACTCTAATTTTTATCATCCCCCTGCATTTGTCGAGTTTTTTTTTCCTCATGCATTGGCATGAGTCGTCGTCCTCTTGCAAAGGTGAACACCAAACAACAATGGATCGTTTAACAAACGGCCAGACGAAAAGACTGATATAACGTCAGATCGTCACGTCATGAACTGAAAATCGTCAAGTAGCCACCACCACCACCACCAAACGACAGCTGCAAACAACGACTGAGTCCGTTCTTGCATCGATCCTTTCGATGCATAACGAAGAGTCCTTTTTTATTTGCCACTGGGGTGCACTACAATTGGGTACAATTGATGTTGTTTGGTTTGGTTTGGTTCGTGCTCAGCAAAAATTTCATTAACCTTTTTTTTTTGTTGTAATTTTTCTCAGTTGTACAGTTTTCACTAAGGGGATGTGTGTAATGTGTGCGCTTAGCCCTATGAGTTTATTTATTTTAGCTATGAAAACCAAAGTCCTCTACAACCTATACATATAGAGTATGCATACAGTGCACTGCAGTTTTACTGCATGTAATTTTAAGAACGATGTTGCATTCTTCTCTGTCATGCCAATGAATCTTTTGGATTTTATATAGAATGAGTTGGTTGTACTTTATTTTTTTAATTGGTCTTAGTATAAAGCTTGCTAAAAATATTTGATTTAGTGTGGTGTTCTAAAATCCGTAGAGGCGGAGTATCTGGTGGTCCTTAAATAGGTCGAACATTTTTTTTTTTTAAATAACACATAATCTCGGAAAATGTGCCTTAAATTAAATATCGATGTCGGGAACAATAAAAATCTGCAGGTTACAATATAAACAAGCTATAATTCTTTGAACTTGGCCCTTTTTTCTAATTTTGTGTTCGATCTCGAATTTTGGTTTCAGAGAGATACACACAATCATACGCAAAGAGAAAAAAAACAAATGTCCTTACTTGACAAGCTTCGTAAGGTACAGAGACTGGGCCTTTCTTGGTATAACGGGATAACGACACCACAGGCGGGCCTAGAAATTATAATGAAACTTCTTATCATTGATCTATACATCAGGAATACGACGGCAAAATGGATTCTTAGGTTAAAAGCATGTAACAAGCTTCTAAATTCTAAGGGTCAGTGTCTATGTTGCAGGATATACAGCGGGCACTTTGCCTTACGGTAAGTGATTACCGAGTACCAACACTTGACTTCGACACTGCCTACAACACCAACTTTCCATCAAGAAAAGAGTGGAACTCTGGCACCGGTCTGGAAAGAAGAGAGCTTACCATCTTCACAGATGCATTCAAGATGGATTTCGGCGCAGTAGTGGGTGCTTACTCGGATAATATGGGCATGGAGATGCCTTTCAGACTACCCAATTACTGCAGCGTGACACGGAACAGAGAGATTACTCCCTCTTTCATAACCATATTTTTAGACAGTCAGGCAGCGATCAAAGCACTGAACGCCAAAATCCGGAAGTTTATGTGTGTAGAACACTGCAGGGAGTCATTACGTTCAATCCGATAGCATACTAGAGATCTCTGCTGGGTGCCCGGTCATAAGGGTATTTCCGGAAATTAGAAAGTTGACGAATGTGCCAAAATAGGATCAAAACAACTGGAGAATCAACAAGTGGTGGATCTTAAGATACCGCTGGCAGAACTACACTATCGGATAGGGGGCATAACCGAGAAACAAACGAACAGAAGGTGAAAACTTACCGCCGTATGCAGAACGTCTTGAAAAATGTGGCCTTAACTGATTCTTGAAAGGACACAAACTGTCATAAGATTCTGCAGAGGAGAGCTATGAACTGTTGTAGGAGTGATGTGTTATTGGCCTCATGACCGCCAAATATGGTGCCCATTTCAGAGTTTTCTGCAGGAGTTGTGAAGATAAAGAAGAGGATGAGACGGTTAAACACCTGCTCTAAAAATGCCCGGGGCTAGTGAGGAAACGAACGAAATATTTTGGTTCTGCATTCTTTGTTGGTCTTGAGGAACTAGCCGAGTTGGAGCTCACAAGCATTCTCAAATTCACCAAGGCTTCTGGGTGGTTCGCCTCCAATCAGTGAGATAATTTAAGTAAAAGGAGGGGAATAAAAAACATTGGCGTAATCTAGTACCAGCCAACACAGCTAATATCGACTGTCATCTAAGTAGAATGTTAGTTAAATCAAACGCATCCTTAAAGTTCCACGACCAATGCTACAGCTAATAAAGCTGATAATAAAATAAAATTTTTTTTTTGAAATTGAATAAAAAAGATTTTAGTTATACCGCAGGAATCGATAACATTTTATTAACTTTTAGTTTCTTTTTTTATTCGCTCATAATTTGCACTGAACTGCATAATTTGCATGCCGCCAAGGAAAGTTAAGCACTTCACCGATTATTATGATGACTATGACGACGGTGTGTTGCTGTTGATGGTAGTGTTGTCGCCACTGTCTGCTTTGATGATGACGACAGCAACATTGCAAGTCGTCACCGTCATCACGTTGGCTGTATTATTTTTATTTATCCGCGGAGTGTGGAATGATGGTTTTCAATAACATCATGTTTCATTATACAAGTAATATCCGGTTTTTTTTTGTAAACTTGCTTGTTTATTATCAATGGGTGGTATGTGAGTGTCTGTGATACATTATCAGTGTTCATATCTTATTCTGATTGAAGTAGAATTTCGCTGCAATTTCATTTTGTCATTATAATGAGAATTAAATATTTTAACTAAGTTACTCGTCTATTAGCTTAATAATCTTAAAAATGTTGAGAGAATTTTCTTTAAATCCAATGCTAAAACATAGGCCAAAATTCATTATTTCATAGCCCAGCAAGCATTTGGATAACTTTTAATCTTCCACATTTTGAACTCTCCTAGAAGAATTAAATGGGCATTTTAGAAACTTTTTAAATTTCATATACATATTTCAATGCATTATTTTTACTTAAAATCATTTTTTACGACCGTGGCTAATGTTTTGCTTATAAATTTTTCTACGAAAATTTCTTATCGATAATCTCATTTTGATCATAAAATTTATTTCGGCTTGTAAATTTATTCATAAAGTTGAGTTTCGTTAATTTATAATCTTTGGCGATGGTTAAATATTTAACTTGACGCACATATTTTGTTTTGAGTTACGCAAACAACCTGGAACAAATAACATAACATTGTTGCTTACATTGTACAAATATAGATACATAGCATATTATATGGTTAGAAGGATAGAACGATGTCAGGCTGGACCTCTGTTCTCATGTTATGTTTGATGTAGTTTTGTAATCATTTTCAATTACAAATAAGAAAACCTAACAAAAAACAAACAACTATAAAATATCCGCACAACCACTATACAAAAATTAAACAAATATTCCAAATGCGGTGACGTAATAAAATTTTTATTTCGTCTTCAACCACAATCGCTTGAAACTCATCCCTATGATTCAAATGCGAATTGGTATCCAATGCAAGTACATAGCTGATAGTTCGTTCCGGTTATTTTAAAATGATATATATAGTTAAGGTTGGGGGTAACCATGGGAATAGGGGTGGAGATAGGAATGGGGATAGGGATGCGTATGAGGCTGAAGGTAGGGACATGAACGGTGAGGGCAGAACAATGTTTGCTGGGTACTCTAGTCCTTGATATAAGTGGCCCCACAAGTCTAAATATGATTTTCTTAATATCCTATGCTGTGAGTCCTATAACATAGACAATTTGTGTATAGCAGTAGTGTCGCTAGAATGGAACGGATTACCCTTGATGTCACCAGCACTATAAAAGTTGTTGTACTAAAAAATACCTTTTAAATGAGATACAATGATTTCCTTTGAAATTTGGTTTTCCACATATGGGAAAAAGGAATTCTCACTGCAACGATTTCTAATTAGCGATGAAAAAAAGTTTAACCTCAATTCAGAAATTTTCCGACTGGGTATAGCTGAATGCATGCTCGATCCCGTTTATAACATCAAAATAAAGTACCTACAAAAACAAAATTGCATTTTCAATGGTTTTAATTTTTTCGAGTTTTTCGTAAGAGTAGCTGCTACTCGCTCTCATACCTAGTCACAACTATCGGCATTGCTATTGTTGATACTATTGCTGCTGGTAAGGATCGTTTGTATATTCTATGGAACCACGACGTTATAATAGCAACGGCAGACCCTGATGCATATTTTGTTGTTTTTTTGTTGTTATTATTCTTAGTTTTTGCCTGTTGGCAGTTTGTTGTTATATATGTTCGGTTTCTGTTTTTTTTTTCTTCTTTAAGTTGTTTTTCTACTTGATCAGTTATTTTGCGTTTTCTTTGAATTTTTAACCCTCAAGTAAGTGTTTGAGTTTATGTAGCCCAAATGCATTTTCATTTACATGTACATATCTTCCTAAAGAAAATTTTTTAAAACATGAATGAATTAACGCTATGGTGACATGATTGAATACCTTTGGACGCCAAAACTGCATACTTTGGCTTGATTAACATGTGATTCCGACAAGACGGTGTCAGATCGCATACAGCCAGAATTACAAAGGAATTACTGCGAGACCTTTTTTCATAACAAATTATCTCAAAAAACTGTGATGTTGATTGGTCTCCAAGTTGCCGGATTTGACTGAACCCCCATAAACCCTTGAGCAACTCAAACAATATATTCGTAATAAAATTAATGAAATACCAAGTGAAATGTGTCAAAATGAATTGACAATGTGCTCAAAAGAACCCACGTTTGAGGCTAGCCAAAAGTAGATATTTGTCTGATATTGTATTTCATACCAATTTGCCAACTACAAATAAATCATTTATCAACATGAGATCCATTCTCTTTCGTTGAACCAATATTTATAATCAAACAAAGTGTCCCGGCGGAGATCCTCTATGTTTCTATTTCAAACAAACCATTTTTTAAAATTTGATAGTTTCCAAAAAGTTAGTATAATTTGTACTGATGAAAAGATCTATTTATAGGCATATAAAAATATATATAGAACGTTTCTCGTTAATCGGATCACCTACCTGATCCAAAATTGACTCGACCGATCCAGACGTACGAGGTCTTAAAATATTCGTCTAGTTAAGGACTTCTGAAAGCAAAGTGGCCCGTTGAGAAATTCAAAATAGTGGATCCAATATGGCGGCCGGAAGCCGAAGAAAAATCGAGTGTCCAGCAAAAAAAGCTTGTAAAAATAAAAATTCCCAACCGATCGGATCGTTTCTTGGCTCAAATTATAGCTCCTAAAAAGCTGGCGTGGAAGGTTGACAGAATTCATCATGGCAGATCCAATATGGTGGCCGAATTTTTGAAAGTCAACCGATTTGCACCAAATTTTGTATACGTGGATCTTGGGGATCGTTCATCACGAATCCGAAGTCAGATTTCACAAAATCAAGATGGCGGATCCAAGATTGTAAAATCTGATCTCGGATTCGTGATTAGTGACCCCCAAGACTGGCCACTTCAGAAAAGATCAAGAAAATCCATCTGATCCTTTTGAAAGACCACAAAGTGAAAGGTAGCGAGTTAGCAGACATAATGAAGTTGTCGATCGGTAGTATTTTCAATATTTTGCATGAGCATTTCGAAATGAAAAAGACAATTGCTGACAATTGGTCAAAAGCAACATCGTGTCGGTGATTCAAAGCAATGGCAAAATTGAACGAATTGCTGCCCCACCCACCGTATTCTCCAGAATTGGCCTCCAGCGACTATTATCTTTTTACAAACTTGAAAAGATGGCTCGCTGCGCTGGTAAGCGCTTTCACTCGATTGAAGAGGTCATTGCCGAGACGGACGCCTATTTTGAAGAACTTGATGGCGACTACTACAAGAGAGGCATCAAAATGCTCGAGGCCCGCTAAACTCGTTGTATTGAGCTAAAAGGAGATTACATTGCAGTTTAAATCAAATTTTCCGAAAAAATGTGAAGTCTTTAGGGAGAGGTATTTTGAGAGCGTGAGAGTAAATCGATTGTCATTCTATTTGCTTTGATTTTAATAAATCAAAATAGCGATGTGTAGAAGAAAATCAAACTGAATAAACACTCGTATAATTGATAATAAATTTCAATGTGAATGGAGTAATTTCCGATAATCAACGTTTGAGAGAGTAAATTTTCTTATGACTTTATCTTTATAATTCCACCACGCTTCGCAACAACTAGTTTATATGCTCAGAACAACGACGTCAATGTAAGCCTGTCGTCATGTTCCTTTCGTTAATTTTTTTGTTGTAGCTGGGTGTAAGTTCATTGTCACCTTAGTATCTCTTACTGAGTAGGCTGCTAACAAATACTTGAAATGATCTTTGCTAATATAGGCGTTGACACGCCCACTTAATTTATATAGTATCATTCAAACGTCAAAGATTTTAAGTCTAATCCTTTCTCTTGGGATCGATCAGATTATAAGTTGATGCAATTTGTCACAAAAATGTTTTATTACAAATAAAGAAATTAAAGTAGGTAGCTTGAAACTCACTTTGGGTACTAAGATAAGCTAAGCTCATCTTAAGCGCGCATGTGTCAATGACATTGATCAACATGACGTCGCAATGATATCCAGATAAAATATATATTAATGAACTTGAGGGTTAATATTATTGCATTGTTTTTTTTTTGCTGTTCTCAAAACTCCCTTATATTTTTTGACTCAGGTTTTTGTTTCAGACCCAGTCTGGCTCTGAGCTCAGCTTATTATTTCTTTCGTTTCACTTTTTGTTTTCCTTTTTGTTTTTCTTGTTATTCGTGTGTTGTTTGTTCTATTATTATAATTCAGTCATGCTGCTTCTACTTTTTCTGCTGCTGCCTCGTCTTTGTCGTCATCAACGTCTGCAATTGCATCCATCCATTTTCAAATTGTTTTCATTTTCCATTTCTTGTGGAAAGAAAAAAAAAACAAAAAAATTATTCGAATTCTTTAAGACAGACGTTTGTTTGTAACGCCGGACGGAGGACGCAACATTAACAAATCGTACGCCGCAGGAAGTGCAACGTTAACGCAGTACGTGAATCGCAAAAGCGGGAAAAAACAAAAAAAAAAAAAATTTTTTCTCTTTGGGCCTAATTAAACGAAATTTATGAAATTAAAAATCGGTGACAAAAAAAAATCCAATTCGTTGCACAAAGGATTACGACGACAACGTTGCATAAATGGAAGTTTCTGCATGCCGTCGTCCAATAAAAGTGGAACAAATTTAAAAAAAATGCAAGCAAAATTATGTTACAAAAATTAAACCTTAACAATATAAAATTATTTCAAAAACATGTGGCTCAAGTAAAGTGTTTATAATTTTTCTTTTTTTTTTTAATTGTTACAATATTTTTTAATAAAATTTTTAGTAAAAATTATTTCTTTCAAAATTTCAAACTTTCTTCTAAATTGTTAACGTTCTAAACGGTTCTTTAAAGTTTTTTTTATTGCTTAAAACTCGTTTTTTTTTTTTTTAAATGCATAAATTGTTTTTCGTTTCATTGTATTTTATTGTTTTTTTTTTTTTTTAAATTTTCTTAACAATTGCAATTGAATTACGCTTATTTAAAATTAAAAATAAAACCAAAAAATATGAGTTTTCATAAAAAATATTACTAAATATAAAAAAATTATTTTCTAAATTCAAAATAAATAATTAAATCAACGTATAAAAGTCCTGTTATGCTTAGCAATCAAAATTTCAAGAAACTTCGAATAAAAACCCGCGAAAAACATCGAAATCTGCCATCAAAATTGAATTTTTGGATAAAACTTAAAAACAAATGCGCAATAAATTTACAAATCTTGCTGCTTTTATTCGAAAAAAAGTGTAAGTACAAAAGTGTCGAAAAATCATTCTTAAAATTATTTTCAATCAAAACTACGTAAAAAAAATTATTTTCTTAAATTTTCATTATATGTATATGGGGAATTCCACGTCAAATCGAACACCATTTTGCTTTTGAATCTCAGATTTTTTTGCATTTAGTACTGATTGAAAATATTCTCCATCATTTTTTTATAAATACCCAGCGTATAAAATTTCATACAATGTGTGAACTCTGCAGATCGCAATTTTTTACCATCAAACAAGGTAGTCGGTGATGACATTTTTGAATTTTTTGGTGCAAATATTTTCAATAAACAAAATCAAATTTTTTTTTTAAATTTTTTTTTTAAGAAAATGCATTATTTTTTAGTGAATTTTCCAAAATCGCATGAAAATTTTTTTTTTTCTGGGAGCTGCTGGGTTAAGAGATTTTCCTAAATTGAAAAAGTCGAAAAACTGGAAAAATTTGAAACAAGTTGAAAAATGTTGAAAAAATATGGAAAATGTTGAAAAAAAGTTGAAAGAGTTTGAGAAACTCAAAAAAAGTTGAAAAGGGTTGGAAAATGTTGAAACAATTTAAAATCGATGAAAAGTCGAAAAAATAGAGAAAATGACGAAGAAAACTGAAAGAGGTGAAAAAGGTATTTTTCGAATGGAAAATATGGAAAATGTTGAAAAAAGTTTAAAGCGATTAAAAAATTCAAAAAAGTTGATAAATTTTGAAACAACTCAAAAGCACTGAAAAAGTCAAAAAAAATAAGAAGATAATGAAAAAAGTTGAGAGGCTATATGGGATATATTGAGAAAAGTTGGAGGTTGAAAAAGTCAAAAAAATATAAAACATGTTGAAAAAAATCGATTAGAAGTGATAAATTCGAAATGTGCCACGCCCACTTTTACAATTCCGACTACTTTTGGTTCAATAAATTATATTCGTGATCAGTATCCGCATACCAAATTTTAGCACAATAACTTGTATAGTTTAGAATATATGCCATAGTTAGTCCACTAGCACAGTAAAATCCGATTTTGATTCAGAAATAGCTTTTCAGAAACAACATTCTACCACCAAATTTTAGTACGATTGCTCACGTATTTAGATAGATATGCTACATATGGTATTTTATTTGTATGAGAGGTGCCACGCCCACTGGTGCTACTTCGCCCGATTTTATTTCAGATATATATATATATATTCAGATATACCTTACAGCAAATCATCCACTTACATTAAGTTTCATATCAATTGCCGCAATAGTTCACCTACAACTTTTTGTTAATATGGAAGGTGCCACGCCCACTGATGCAATCACGTCGAATTATATGCAGTTTCAAAGCTTATAGTAACCGACACCACTACATAAAATTTTATGAAGTTTACTCTCATAGTACACTATCCATAACTTTAAACGTGATTTGTTTGTATGGGAGGTGCCACGCCCACATATACTATTGTGCCAAATTTTTGTAATAAAATGCCTAATAGCAACTATATCTGCAATATTAAATTTCATAACGATTACGTTAGTTTTCTTACTATAACGTTCATAAATATTGTATGATCTGTATCCGTTTACTAAAATTTAAGGCTTTGCCACACCCCTTTAAGAGCCTTTGAAAAACTTGGCACCTAATTCAATCCTTATTGTGTTCAAATGTGCACCAAGTTTTATCAAAATCGCTGCAAATTTTCGAAATAGTTTTGGCCATACATACAGTTTGGGCGGTAGGCGTGTCCGTGAACCGATTTCGCCCATTTTCAATCACAATCACAATAAGCTTGTTTGAAGGTGTAATCTGTGTGCCAAATTGTGTGCTATTTAATTAGCAAGTTTGGTTTTTCAGTAAAGCTGATTTCAACAAACAGACATAGCTAAATTGACTCAGTTGATGACGCTGATCAAGAATATACATAGTATCCATGTATTACAAACGGAATGTACCCTCTGTGTAGGGTATAAAAATTATGATGAATACTCGCAATCAGTACTAAAAGAAAAAAAATCAGAGATGCAAAACTAAAATGCCATTTGGCGTGGAATGCCCTATACGTATGAGGTTCACTATCGACAGTGATGAATTTATTGTTGCAATTTAAAAACAAAAACAAAACTAGCACCAAGAGTTGGGTAGTGATGGTACCACATTTCTGCGTTTGGAGAGGGGAAGGGGTATTTGGGAACTCCTCAGTTACCGAAAAAGCAAAACCTTTGTGAAAGTGACAAATTTTTGCCGGATTTTCACGAGGAGGATTTTTTTTATTGAAATTGTAGTTTTCAAATTAAATTCACTAAACTCTGGAATTTTCGTCTGAAACATTTTTTCTAAACATCTTGAGAATAACTTGCAATTACAGCACCAAATTTCGTTCATATTCTCTGCATTAAAAACTATGAATCACCAAAAGACGCTGTCTGCAAGCTATTTATGTATCTTGGTTTCGTTCAAATTTAATCTTTAAGTAATATAAATTTCGATCAACCTTCTATACCAAGTATGCCGAAAAAAACGCACAGTTCGATACTCTACTGCTTTTCTTTTACCGCAATAGCACCGCGCGTTTTATAGAGAAAACCTTTTTGTATTGAAGCCCTTTTTCTGCTTGAACAGACTTTGGCCCAAGCTCACCCCTTTTCTTTTGCATCTGTAGTTATGTAGTTTCGTCTTTTTTTTTATTGAATTTTTTCCTACATGGTTTTTTTTTTGTATTTTTTTTTTGCCTATGTAACTAAATGTCTCTGACTCCCCTAGTTTTGACAGCGTGAGTAAAAATTTGTTGTCAGTGACAGTACGATTTTTTTATTATTTTTGCATACAATTAGGAGTCTTGGCAAAAAAAAAACAAAAATCATAAACCCAAAAAAAAAAAACACAGAGCAACTCAACATAATTCTTCTCAAAATCTTGTGTCTGGTATCTGTTTGTGTTTTCTCTTTAAACACTGGTTTGTTGTGTTTTCTTCCTAGAGATTCTTTTCACATCATAACACCATAGTTTGTCCAAAGTCATTTCACATATTGCTATTGTTGTTGTTGTTGTTTTTGTTAAGTTTCATTTTCCACTCTCTGCTTCTGTCCGTCCATGCTATGGGCTTAGCAATTCATCTATTTGTATTTAAAATGATTTTCAATGTGTTGTTTTTAGCTTGAATCTTGAAAAACTTCCCACGTTCCTTCCTTGGATGCTGGATGATGCTAATTTTTTCTACATATTAAGATGGTATGCTGCATATGCGATTGGTTAACAAGTAGTGTGTATTTATTGTTTGTGTAATTTTTTTCTTCCTTTAATGAGAATTGTTTTAATAACTCGCTGTTAATTAGAAAATATATCATGAACCTGTGGGGTCTTTCATAATCAACTTTTACAAAATGAAATAATTGTATTAAAAAAATTCTTTACACTTAGGAGATGACAATTAATTACGTGAGTTAAAATAGGGGTGGAGGGGGTCCGGCAAAGTTTCACCAAATCTAACCAAGGGGGGAAGGGGATCAAGAAAAACCTCACGTCAACTTTTGAATGCATAGAATTTACATTCAAAAATTATAATTTAAATCTCTCGGGAGGGAGAGGGGGGAGGTCCCGCCAGATATCACCAAATTTCATCAAGGAAAGAGGGGTTCGAATTTTCAAAAAAACACCTCACGTCCCCTTACATCTTACCATCCGGATCTTCGGAATGTCACTACCAAGCACCTCTAATGATGCATATGCTAGCATGCATCTAAGCTAAGCAGGCTTATAGCTGTAGTAGCTAAACTCTTTTATTATTAAAATTCTTCGCAGTCTTTATAGAAGTGCCGATGGGAGTATTGAATAAACTGTCAATTGTATAATATCCACATGTGAGCATGTGGATAATACTTTTGTTCAACCGTAAAGGATTATTTTCTGGTTCAAATCATCCAGACGTAACAAACCAACTCAAATTGATTAGGTCTCTTGTTCGCTTATTTTGTTCTGTGGTGGCATACTTAAGTTCGCCACTATATGGTTTTCAGCTTGCGGTGCGGAACTTAAGAACCTTGTAAGTTCCAAGCAAGCTCGTCATTACATCTTGTTCAGAAGCTAACTTTTACGGTTCACCTACGCTACTCGCTTTTGTAATATGTGACATCTTAAACAGCCTTCTATACAGCTGGCCAAAGTCGAAAGGTTGCCGACCCTAGATATCATAAGAGAATTAGGCACATGTGCAACTGTAGACCTTTAATTCTTGCCCGGGATTATTCCAATCTGTATTATGATCAGAAAATCAGCAGCAAAAACTGTTGTAAAACTACATATGAATTCATATCATTTGCGTCACTCTAGAACTTTCAACGAAATGACTCAAATTGTTCGAGAACTTATGGCATGAGACTATCGGTTGGGACATTATCGTACCGATTTTTGTACTTATTCTATTAATTTACTGCTATTTTTAAAATAAATAAATTTTCATAATGCTATCAATCTGATAAGTTGGAAAGAATGATAACAAAAGTGTTGCCAACTTACGAGCAAAAAAAGCAATCATTTCAGACAAGTAATAGGGATTAGGCAAAAGTTTAAAAAGTTAAAATCTTTCTTTCTTTTTTCATTTCATTTTGAATGAAAGAGAATTTTTTTCGACCATATTTTCGTTACTTTCATTTTTCTTTCAGATGTGTGATTTTGCTGTAACGAAAGTGTACATATCACTTTTATATGTTAGGATATTTAATTTTGAATGCTTACTGGGTTGCTTTTAGCTTTTTGATGAAATTGTGGCTTTTTGGAGGAATTCAATGCCAATTTTTGACGATCATTATACTATTTTTTTAAGATTGAAAAGTATAGTTCAGAGATATCAATAGGAACTGGAACTTCTTTCTATTTGTCGGCTTACTATTACACCACGTCAAACTATGGCTGGAAATGTTACCTATGTTATTACAGATAGATGTATATTGAGCTATAAGCCGCAGTCGCCTATAATTTCCAATTTTTATATTTATTTATTTTAGAGTTCGTCTTAAAAAATAGTTGAATTCGTATTCATACCAAAGTGGCAACACTTTTTTATTTTGACAAGTTACATGTTTAGATTCTGCTTTAGTATGTAATCTGCAGCAGTAATTGGAAAAAATACCCAGCAAACATTAAGTAGATTTTTAAATAATCCACACAGATATGATGATGAATTTATAACTCTTATTTTAGCGCGACTAAACGTGAACCTCTAAATACTTCAGGAAGTTAAATAACAACAAATATAATATTAATGACACGCCTACCTCCCATACAAAGTTGGGATGTAGTTGAAGCATTTTCTTCAGAATGGGTTTCAATTTCCATTAATATGGCAAAGCTGATTTTAAAAAAATGCTAATACATAGTTGAGCGATATCTTTAATAGTTTTCAAGTTATTAGAGAAAACCGTTTTTGAAGGCTTATCTTTTGTTTGTGGAAAGCATTCATTTTATATCTTCTATCTCAAGGGGAATGAAAAATCGAAAAATACCATCCATACCCCTCACTTTAGGGGAACTTCCTTCTGAACTTAAGCTCCATAGTTCCCCCCCCCCCAAGTATTATCTGACGATTGGCTTAACAATTTTATAATGGCCACGATCTCCCACTGTGTGACTTATAACTTTTTTTTTCACTTGAACGACAATCGCTTTAAAGTTTAAACTCTTGCTTATTTTTCCCCAGAGCAAAACTATACCGAACAAACTACAGCTTAGCATCTAAATATTAAGTCACGCGCGATTGAAATCATCGCCTCAGTGATTGATATATGACACTTCTGCATTGCAAATGCTTGCTGGGATAATAAGCAATAAATTACTACGAGAACGTCACTTCCGTTTTTGGATGTTCAACTGTGATTGTGTGTTGAACTTTGTTTGTTTGTGTGCTTGTACAACAGGGTGGCTATGGTTTTTTTTGGCACACATACACAAGCACTGCTGTCTAGTTTCCACAAAAGAGATACATTTTTCTCTATTCTTGTATTAATTTTTACTTCATATACCACAAAAGATAATGATTGCAAAGCGCTTTGCTGACAATTTTTAGCTGTGTATGTGTGTGATTTGCAAGAGAAATTGAGAGTTGCATTTTCCGCTCATAGCTTCAATTAAGCATAAATTAACGTTTAATTTGATAAAATAACTTTTTTCATGCGTTATGAAAATGAAATTTCATCAAATATTTTGTTAAAATTTATGTGATTTTTTTAATTAGAAAAACTAAGCAATTTACTTAAAATATTAATTATAATTATAAATATCAATAGTCTATAAATAAATAAGTAGTTAGTCTTTTACTATTTATACAAACATACCAAACTCTAAAGAACTTACAATTAGTAATTTATACAGTGCGTGCTTAAACAGAATAGTAGCAGATTTACCTACTATTCTTAAAATTATATTAAAAATTGGATTAAAAAAAATATTATAAATTTGCACTTTATGCCTTAAATGAAAACTATGTTTTACTACCTTTTTTCATTCCAAATTTTTTTTTTTGAGAATATGCGAAAATCATTTACTTTATAATAAATCAGCAAAATTTTTAAATTGTATTGCCAATTTTTGAGCTTGCTTTACAGTTTTAAGCTGCTACTTAAATTCTTAAATGTAGCGTCACATCATTCTATGCCTTAAATTTACCCATTCAATTTAATGAGTTTGATTGAAGTAAAGCTGCCCCATCTCTCGTTCTCTCTGAATTGCGCTCTTTTTATATTTTTCGATTTTTTTTTTCCGAAATTTTTAACATTCTTTTCTCGACTTGGGTTGCGCGAGTTGACTGGGCTTGTTCGTTCGGTTATTGTCTACCTATTGACGCTCAAAGCGTTCAGTGCTCTTTATGGCTCTCGTACTGATGGTTGTGCTGTTGTTTGGTGGCGGTCTTTGCTCAAGACACCGTCACTACTTTTTGTTGTTTTAGTACCTATCCAAGAAATACATAAATAAAAAATTGCAAAAATCGAGAAAAAAATACGATTATTTAACACAATTTTTGATGTATCATTGTAGTGCCCACCGAAAAAAAAAAGTGCGTTTATTTGTTCTGCTGTAATTTTCGGGACAAACATTTTTATTGTATTAATATTTGTAGCTGCCGACTATGCGTTTTTATGTATGTGTGAGTGTAAATGACGAAAAGTGCGTTTGACGTAAAATACATTTGAAACATCCACCCAACCAACATCGTCGCTGAGACCGGTCTCGATTTTTCGGTCTCCAACGCCGCTGCAGACAACAACGACGCATTTTATTTTATTTTCTTTTTTTTCTTCTTTTTTTACCACTGCTGCTGTTTCTTCCATAACTACAAAAGAAAAAAAAATGGCGCGTTGTCCTACACCAGTTACGTACGATCAGCAACATTTCAATGTTGCTGTTGTAGCCGTAGAGTTTGTTGCAGCGTTGCCATCAACTACATCATCATTTCATACGTAAGCAGTCAAAGGAAAGAAGGCAGAATTAGCGGTGAATAAGACGCCTTACTACCAAAAAAAAAACAATGCTTCCTACTCTCACATAATGACTAAAAGCTAAAAAATACAAAAACTCTCTGTCAAAGACCGCCGCCGCCAACGCCAAAACAACAAAAATTTAGTATGAAAAATAAAAACAACAACAACAATTTCTACATAATATAACAACAAGAACACTTAATCTTTGTTGCTTTTATTTAAAAACGAAAGAAAAAAAAGTAATTGTTATCATCAAGTGACGTCACACGAATTCAATCACTCACCCAGTCACTTACTCACGCAATCGTAAGAATCGGGCCAGTCACGACAAGTTATTGTTTAAAGTTATCAACAAATACAATAAATACAAAAACAAATGTCGTGTATGATACCAGAGAAGAAGAAGAAAAATCTAAAATTAATGGAAATTAATTTTTTATTTACAACGCAAATTCCATCATAGGTGCGTGTTAAAAAAAATGTATTTCTTTGTTTTTTTTTTGTCATAGAATATTTATTTATTTGTATTTTTAGTCTACATTCGTTTGTTTACTCGTTCCGTTATTTCCCCTACGCTATACCCTTTTTACCTTCATTCATATTTAGTAGTTAGTAGTAGTAGAGATGCCTACCATTAGTTTAATTGGCAACGCGCGCACATAAACATCCGTCAATGGCGGGCGCTTGCAGTGTTGCCGGTTAACCATTCTACTTATTTAACCTTTGCAAATAAAGAAATTAGCTCTACCTTCTCTTTGTATAAGACTTTAACGCTCACGATATCAGAATGGTCCCAATATCGCTTTATTACAGAAGTCTTAGTGAAACCTGGTATTTTATTGTGTCCCCATCTTTTTTTCACTTTTTCTCATCACTCTTCTACGCGTAAAATTCTGGCTTTCTGCTTTCATGCCTTCCTTTTTTTTTCTTAATGACGCTACAAAATATGTAAGGCGGGGGAAATTGGCTCTATTCTGAATTCTATTTTAAAATTAATGTATTCCCAACGAAAAATTGTAGCGCTTTAAAAATGCTTCTTTCTCAAGCTTCCAAAGTAGCTAAAATCTGGGACGCTACTCTGTAAAGCAATGCGATTCGAAAGACAGTGCATTCAATGCTTTTTAAAGTTCATTTTATTCAATTTCGTATCGCATTACTTTCACATCGCATTACAGAGTAGGGCCCCTACTTTCAATTCTCACTCACGGGTGGCTGGAAAAGATTTTAAGCTTAAAGTTTGATCCTTCCAAAAATTGGTGCCATGTATTTGAGTTACCTCAAATCTCGGTGAAAAAAAAATATTTGCATTTGAAAGAAGACTTTAAGATCCCACACATAGTGTCTTGAGAAAAAAAATAATCGGACTTTGCACTTTAAGTTAGTGTAACTCCGGTGCTGCCCAGAGAACGAGCAGGCGCTCAAAGAGCGTAAAAATGAGAACGGGCAGGCGTTTGAAGAGCGTAAAAAATCGTGCACGTATACAGAATTGATAAGCAATTCATCAACACATGCTTATCGTGAGAGCGTTTGCTTGCGGTAGTGGGCCCTAGAGGTCGAAATCTGAAAATATGTATGTATGTACATTTGTTTTAAGCGGCACTTTTCGTGTTTGGAAAATCCAAACCACACGTTCAGTTTCAATGATATGCATAGCGTTTGAAATGTCTCTGCCAATACTTTATATGAGCGATGGGCACGTAGTGGCACTTTCCGCCCTCATGACCCGTACCGTTATTCGACGCACAAACAACCAAAAAACAATTCGCAGAATTTCAACGCTATCGACGTTGACTTGAGTTCAAAAGAATACAAAAACAACACACAAAGGCATTAGCGACGGTGCCGCATTGCGTCGCGACGAATGTAGCAATTGTTTTTGTTAGTAGTGCAATTTGGTTTTTTTTTGTGCTGTTGGCAAATTTGGAAATGACAGCAAAAAAACAATTTAAAATTTCGTTTTTGTTGAATGATTTTGTTGTTGTTACGCCCCTTTGATAGATTTCCATGCCCACCGCTGCTTTATATACATACTTGCAAAGCAACAAAAATCGGAAGTAGGCTATTAAAGGCCCCTGGGGTCAAAATGTGTCTCAATACCCCAATGTCAAAAGTAGACCATTGAATTGACCCTTGTGATACATAAACCATTTGAAATTTTATGTTCAATGTTATATGGGCCTTCCTTTCTTTATATGTCTTTCTCTGAACGATCTAGAAAGTAAAAACAGTCTCCGTACTAAAATATAAGGTAGAAAGTCATATTTTTGAACCTGTAGAGACCTCATACAAAACTTATAATTAAAGTTTGTAGGTAAGAGTTATAGCACTAAAGAAACCTTTGAAATGATATACACAGTGTGGCAATTATATTCCGAGACTGATGCTATATTTCAGCAACTAGAAGCGGTATCTATTGCAGTTATATGTCATTTTAAAACTTGGATTTTTCTGAACGAACTCTTTTATAAAAATTCGGTTTACATATGTCTGTGTTACGACATTTCGTTAATCCTTCCAATTCGACACTAGCCACAGAAACGTTCAACATTATGCAAAAAAGCTTATGTATGTGATTGTCTATCACGGTCAAAGGCTTTTGAGTAGCATAAACAATGTTTGGAAGGCAGACAATCGCTGAAAAATGAAGCCAACAAAAAAAACACGAAAGGTTCCATTAAAAATTCAATACAATTTTCATTGTTTTCTTCGATAGCAAAAGCATCATCCACCACGAATTCGTCGCAATTGTCAAATATTTACTGGTGCTTTCTATTTAGAAGTTTTACACCGTTTGATGGTCAGAAATTGTCGAATTCAACTAGAATTCAGCTATCCTGATTACTGGTGTTTGTTACACGATAATCACCAAGTCACACATCGTTGATTGTACGACAATTTTAGGCACGTAATCGAGTCATTTAGGCAATTCACAGTTCACTGTAATAATGAAACGTGACAAAATTACAATGTGTCAAATCATACAACTGTGAGCTCATAAATTTATTGTTTTCAAATTATGTTTTTGTCGCTCTCTTTTCCCATACGATTCTCTCACCGAAATAGCAAAAATTTATTGTTTACTAATTTTTGCTTTAGGTCACTCTCTTTTCTCATACGATTCTCTCACCAAAATTGAAAACGAATACAACTTTTAAAAAACATGCTTAAAGGCATGTTCAAATTTATCCACTAGTTGTAATTATCATTTATATGGGAAACAATAACAACACAAGTTACATCGTAAAATTTTGTAAAATTACTACATTGTAAATTCACCAGCCCAATTTACAATGAACTGTGAATTGCATATTTGTGTTAAATCAATGTTTCGTTTCATTTTAAAAGCTTCAGTTCCAGAAAATAATTGCCGCACTGTGTATTCATTTTTTCTTCAAGTTTGCTTATGACAAAGTATAAAGAGTAGTATGTAAAAGGATCCTGTATTCTTATTTATTAACAAACTTGAAGTAGCAAAAATAGCCATTCTAATGGAGAATTTATTTTAACAATCGATACAAAAGTGACCTTTTTTACTTTAATATGTTTTTTCCCCTCCATAGTTAGTTCAAAATAATACGCATTCGTTCAATGTTCTTTCGTTTAAAAATAACGCTCAAAAAATATTTGTTTCTTTCTTAAATTCTTGAACTAAAGCATCGGCATCATATGTGTGCGCTACCTAATATTTCCAGGAAAAAGGCTTGGAATTCGTATACATATGGATACTTTGGATTCCATGTCCTTAAAATAAATACTCGTTATTTCTTCTGCTTTCTGTTTGTATGGTTTTTGCTTGTATCCATTTTTTCTTCTTGTTGTTGCTGTTGTAAAAAATCTGAAAATGTAATGCGTTGTTTTTTTTTTTGTTGTTACATATTTTGTAAATGCCACAATTTAAACTTTGTATGTATTTGTCTGTATCTATACCATACCATAGATATATTTTGTTTGTATAACTAAAATATGTACATACTCGTACATCATAGATATGGAAAAATTTTGTCACAGAATTTTATATATTGCTTTGCAATGTTTTAATTTTATTATTTCTCGATTTGTTAATTTAATTTTTGACACGAGTGCAATTACAGTATTTTGGCTCCATAGACAAATGCTTAGTTTTAAGAACAGTGCAATATTGCATTTATTTATGTGTGTTCTCATTTTCTTCTTATTTTTCTATGGCCCAATTAACGAATTGCCAATATTTTAATAATGAAAACATTTTCTTCACTCGATTCATTTTAACTAACCGGAATTTATTTACTTCATAACTGATAAAATAACGGTGTAATCTAGTACCTGTAAAAAAATGGCAGCAAATGGAAAAATATACCTTAAATCTGAACACCCGATATATAAATTTTGTGCTTTCAAATATAATCGGAAAGTATCAACTTTGTGTGGCCTTAGCCTTGATAAACTGTAAAAGAGTAGCATCCATCCACTACCACTTGTCTTGAGATCGAACGCCATCCTTCATCGCCCTGTTCAACACCATACTTCCTTCATTAATCAACTCACTAAAAGATCGAGATCTTTGCATATTTGGAACAGACTCTTCATTACCCCTGTCTTTTAGGCATGTTATTAACAATATTTTAAGTTCGGCCTTCTTCGATTCCCTTTGCCCAAAGAAAGTAGTCTTTCTCTGACAGAGAGCTGGGATCAGCTCAGCCAGAGCCATTCAAAATTCTGATCGCAAATAGCTTTTCGTGCGATTTTGTTTTTCGAAAGGCGAAGTTGCTTGCATTTCTTAATTGCAGTATTCTGTTCAGTAGAAGATCTCCTATAGTCAACCAATTGTGGCCAAGCTGTAAAGCAATAGCATATCGAACTGTTCGTCCCCTGGTTCCACAAACTATTCTCAGGCGCAATGTCGAAAGGCAGTTTCTTAAGTTGCCAAGTATCCGGTTTGCTCCTGCATTATTTTTCTGACTTGGCCGTCAATCTAATCGGTCCACCTTGAGATAATCCAGCTCACTCCTCATTATCCGGGCTTGGAATCGGCCCTAGCTAGAAACCAAGCCCATGTACATATGTTCACACCTAGGCAGCAGAGAAGAGGAAAAACTTGGCGGAGTTATTTAAGTGCAGTTGTATACAAAAGGGTTATTTTCTTCTAAAAATATATACGAAACACTCATTTAAGAAATTTATTGGTTAAAAATAAATTTCTCATTTAATTTAAAACAAATAACGTGTATTGTACATACAATTTTGTTATTCAAAACAAATTCTATTTACATTTGCCATGTTGCTGCAGCATTCATTATGTTCCACACTTAGTATTGCAATCAAATAGGAGCAACAAACAGCACACGCCTCAATTTAAATTGTGGTGGCGGTTTGCTTGGTGGGCCATCATATTGGCTGTGACCACAATAACAAAAAATAACGCGTAGTTAACAACGCCTTCGTTTGCGCCATAATTGTCGCCTTTATTTTTTTAGGTTTCTTTACTTCTCCAACTTATTTTACACAACTAAGACTTCTCTATTGTTTCTTTCTTTTTATTTTATTTTGTCTACTTTTGGTTAATGAGAGTTGGTCGATTTTTTATGTTTTTCTTTCATTTTAACTTTTTACACGTTTCCAACTTTCTTACACTTGAATCTAAAGTATTTTTCTACATCTGTGGGAATGTCTACACTTTTGTACTAAACAGTTGTTTTTTATTATTTACATAAATTTTATTATAAGTTCACTCGCCACATATGCTCTTGTTAACACTGCGCGTACAAACAAATTCTATCTTATTTTATTTATTTTTGATAAAATTAAATGTATACGTGTAATAAAATTTAGCTGCAGTGCAGTATCATTTTTTAACTTCTTCAAAGAATAAAAAAAAAAACATTTTAAGTTGATTGGCATTTCCAGGTTAAGCAAATATTGTTGGTCAAATAATGGAGCAATTTAAAATTTAATTAAGACACGTTTTGCAAGATTCCATTTTAATACTTGGTTAAAAATTTTGCTTAAAGTTAACGCAGATAGATAGATATACCACATTAATAAGCTCTTAAATATTTTCTGAAGAAAATGTGGTAGCTTAAATCAGTTCAAATTTTTGCTTATGCTCTAAAAAGTAAAATCATTCAAAAGTTTTTAGAAAATTGCTTGTATTGTTTTATTACAAACAACGTAAATCTAGCTGTAACAGAATCTCAACAGCAACTGCACTTTTAATTTGATACAAATGATAGCGAAAGCTCTAAAAAAATATCCCTTTTAGTCAGTGCCGAACAGCTAATACCCTGACGTTTTCGAAAACTCTTTGTGCTTTTACACACATTTGCTTTTTAATAGCGCAGCGTTCAGTTTTGCAGTTGATATTTTCACAGCTTAGCAGGGTTAACAAGTTATACAGAAGCAATTCCCAGCCTTCGAAAATGGTTACAAAAAAGTAAAAAATTTTGTTTAGGAAAAAGTTTATATTTTTTTTTGGTCAATAATATTAAGAAATTAATTCATTAAATGATAAAATCCTAAATTTCCGTGACCTTTTATATCTTTTTTTTTTGCTCGTTAAACAAAAACTTTCAGTCCATGTTACAAAAATCATCCAATTTCTGGCTATTTCAGAATTTTTTGAATTCCTAGCAGGCTTATGGCCCAGTAAATCCCGATCACTTGATAACCCTGCCAATCAGGGTTAATTTGCCCAAGCATGTTCAAATTTTTTACTTGATTTCTTAACTTCAAGCTGAATAGCTAAGAAGGCTAATAGCTGTAGTAGCTACTAAACTCTATTATTATTATTTTGCCATCCGATTTTTGATTCAATTTATTTTAAGATAAAGTGTGTAAGATAATAGCTTGAAATGTACATATATCAAATGATAGAGTTCAAAGTTCAACAAATTTAACCTTGCTATATAATAGTTCCATAATTAAATACGTTTTCTTAGTCTATATGCCTTTGATTGAAAGTCAAATAGTAACCAAGCTGTAAGCAATTGTTCCTTGTCGAACTGGTCGTGCAAGTCCGCTGGTTCCACAAACTAGTCTCAGATGTTTGTTGGATCAAACAAATATACTTGTGGAGTTTTCAGGGGTTTAGTTGGGTCAAATAAATATCCGCTAATCTTATTTTATCTATTTTACTTAAATCGATTTTGCAAGATTTCTTCCACCCAATATACCAACCTTAAATCACCCACGTTTGATACAATTTCAGAAACTTATATCCTCTCCTTACAGATATTGTTCAAATATATGTATACCTTGTTGACTAAAATCAAATATTCATTTCGCCCTTATAACGTTCACTATTCAAATTCAAGCTTTCATAATGCAAATTTGAAAATTTTATTTTTGATTTAAAGCTGAAAGTTGTAAAAATAAAATTTTTTCCGTTTATTTTAAACTCAAACAACTTTAAATTCTTTTTGAATTTTGAAGGTATTGAAAATAATATTTTTCAACTTTACTTCAATCGTGAAAAAAACACTTTAAATTGCATTTTGAAGTTGCAAAGCATTTGAATTTTCGGATTAGTCGTTAAACTCTTAGCGTTTATGGTTGAATCAAACTTAAAATCATTGATTTTTTTCTCTGAGTGTACATTTCATTCTTATCACATATTTGATGTAACACTCTACATGTAAAGCGAAAACGAATGACATATTTGGTGTCATATTATTTTGCGCATGTTGGCGACAATTTTCTGCAATACTTGCAATAATTAACTTTACGTAATTTTTTTGTAAAATCCACAATTTTCTTGTCGGTTCCTTCAGTGGCGTAACTTCTGAATCCGCCACTATGTGGGTCGTAATGCTTGGAACCATTTTTTCAGAACGGTATATAATGGTAATAATGTATTGTATGTTTTAATGAAGCGTAGGTATGTATACATTTTACTTTTACATGAAACCTAATTATACATATATTAATACGTAAAATAATATAAAAATAGGAAGTGTATAACGATTGCTAAGTTCTCTTATCATTTCGTTAATTTGCTTTAATATACATTTGTCAATCAACTTAACTATTACTACTTTATTTTACTAGTAACCTAACATAAAAATACGTTCCACAAGCATTAAATTTTGTTTGTATACAGTTTCCCGCGTTTTTTTTTTTTCTACCCAAAGCATTTATTCCACAATGCTAGAGCGTTGCTGCTGCTATTAAACTTTCATTCAACTCGGGAAAAATTCCATTCTAACAGCTATTCGTTAATTTTTTCTTTCTTTAAATCTTCTTTCCATTTTATTTTCTTACAAGAAATACCGGTCAACCACTAGCATTATCAATATATATACATATATGCAGATATATACTTACACACATAGTATACAGTACATACCTATATAACTACAAAAATAAACACGCCAAACAAAAATAAAGCAAACCAAGAAAAAATGCACAAACCGGCTCAACAAACGCTATCATTTGTTACCATTGTATAATAAAGAATATACCATCCACAAAGAGAATTTTTTTCCAACACAACCTACAATGAAAAATTTTTTACTGCTCTCTTTTTAATGCAGATTTGTAGTAGCGTTGGCTCAATTTTTGTAGTATCCGAAATTTCCCTTTTCTTTATCAACAGACACAAGCAAATAAAGGGGTAATATTGGTTGTTCTGAATATACTGAAATACACAAATTTTTTTTTTGTTTTTCTGTGGATTGTAGAATGAAATTTTCAGGCAGACAGCTAGATTTCTGTTGTATTATTTCGCTGCTTTTATTTGCCGGTCGGCACATATCACTTGAGTTTGTTGTTTATTGTAGAGATGAACAAACGCAAAATACCATACAGTCTTGGTCTTGTATATTAGGTCATGGTCTTAAATTTAAAGAATTAAATCTTAGATAATTAATAAGTAAAATTTTCAAAGTAAATATTTTTTCAAGTTTTTTTGTTAATTTTTCTTAAATATTGTTAGGCAATATTCAATATCGGTAAATTTGGTTTGTTACATATTTTCCCATGACGTTTTATAGTAAAAAATTTAATTACTCTCTCAATTTCGTTGAGCTATCCTTTGACTTTAAGTCTTAAAAAAATTTATTGAATATAGAAACAAAGTTTTCTTCTGGTCAAAAGTTAGTGAATAAATTTTTTTAATATTTTTCTACATATTTTCTTATTTAATATGCGTCGTAAAAAAGGATTTTGAAATGTTTCTACATATTATGTAAAACAGTTTTCGCTGTCAGAAAATTTGCGTATAATGAAAGAAGAAAGATAAAATAACATAGCAAATATAACAAGAAAATAAAAATTCCATTGCATACTTTAAGGTGTTAAAAAAAGGTAGACTGAAGTTAAATGTAACCGTTGAAGTGGTTCAAGTCAAGAATAAACGGTAATTATGTACTTTTTGACCCCATTGTCATAGGAGGGGGGGGGGGGTGTTGCAGGGGTAGTTCACAAGGGGTACTCTGAACATAATTCCGTTGGATTTCGACCGCGGATCAGTCTATAATATATCCAACACCTAGTTTGCTAGCCACAGTAATTTTACATAAGAGTAGGGGTAAGTGGGCGGCCTGCGTCATCGAATTTTAACAGAAATTTCTACGCTCCATAATTTTTTTCAAAAGAGTTGCCGACGGCTAATTCCTTCGGATTCTTATCCGAAACATCGTATTTTATCACCCCCCTGCAACCTCCACCCCCTCCAAGAATCGGGTCATAAAGTACATAATTACCGAATAAACAAAACAAATATAAGAAGAAAACAAAACTATTTAGAGATTTGGATTGGGAATTTTGCCTCACTCCTGAATTCACCGGACATTGAAGTTCGAGAACATTTGTACAGTTAAAATTGAATAGCTACTAGTCTTAGTCTTGTTAACTAACGATGGCAAGCAAACTTAACGAACAATAGAAATTGTATTATAAAACAAATACTTATTAAAAATTTGTTTAAAACTATTTTTTTCTTTAAAACAAGACTTTAGAACTTTCCCTCACAGCTAATATTTAGTACAAGAGACTTTGCCTTAATTGGTTTATTTTATCTTCCGGCTAACTTTCTTTTGTATTTTATTCTTCGGTTTTTTCCACATACGAGTATGTACATAGAGTATACACAAAAGTAGTAATACAAGAAAAAAAAAGATTTTTTTGCGCATGTAAAATAATGACTAGAAAGAAAGCGAATCTGTAATTGTGTACATACACAAGTTTCTGCCGCTGCCAACAATAATTTTTTATTTGTGGATTGTAAATATTAATGCGTTCCATAATAATTTAATGTATAAAATTAATGCAATTAATTGGAGGCGTAACTTTAATGTAATATCATTGTTAAATACATGTGGAACTTATTTCATAAATACGTTCCACATACATTTTTTATCTTATTTGATAATTTTTTTTTTAAATTTTTCAATGTAGCTCTTGTAAGTTAGTTACCTATATAAACAATTCTTTCTATTAGTTTTACTTTCACTTTGAATTATCGCATAAATCGTAATAATTTTGCTCTTATCAGTATTCAAACTACATATAATGATACGCATTGATATAGTATGTATATATTTTTTTATGTTTATTTTACTTGCTAGCTGCAAATTAACAAACACGGACTTTGTATATTCTTCTAATACAGGGTGCGTCATCTCAATTCTCCTCAAAGAAAATATTAAGTAACTTTCACAATTCTCAATATAAAGTTCGGAAAGTTCTGAGCCGGATTTTTATAAACGGATTCTGATCACCGACGAGGCTCATCTCACACTCTCTAGCGCCGTCAAACAAACCAAGTTGTTGCTTTTGGAGCACCAATAATCATCACATATTTCATGAAAAACTATTGCAAGATGAGAAAGTGAATGTTTGGACCAATGTTTGCTCCAAAACCATCAATGGGTCACTCTTCCTCAGAGCTGTGAGTCAGCCAATGGCGATCGATATCAGTAGATGTTGGCATGAAAAAGGTCTGAAAGACCTCTGCTTCAAACAAGATGATATGATATGCTACTGTGGATTTTTTGCGTCGAAACTTTCAATTGATCAGACTAAGATAGCGCACCCGTTAAAATTATCAACTCTTATCATTCGACTAGTGAAATTGGTATTACTAATAGCAATTTATCTATCAATTGTTTATGATAATCAATGGGCTTTTTTTTACAAATTTCTCTTCTCTCAAATTGACATTATCAGTTTTTAATATATGTATGAGCCTAATATATTGGCTTATATATTAAATTCAATTTCTTTTTCTATTTGACGCAAATTCCTATTAAAGCACAGTAATATGTACAGTCGAACCTCGATGATTATTCGTGATTCGATTAACAGGGAATATCAATTATCTGGTATCGTTAAAGAAAAGAAAGTTGTTTTATATGGATCGATTAACCGTGATTATCGGATAATTATCCGGAAAAGCAAAAATATCTTTTTGCTGTCATTTTTTGTGTATGTATATGTATGTAAGCAACCCAAAAATTAAAATGTGGTTAAAACGGAATCGCATACTCTTTCTTTGGAGTTTAATTCCTTTTGAAATTTGGTCAGTACGGGTTATATTGGTGCTTGATTTTACAATAGATCGCTATCACTAAAAGCAGTTAAAAGACAAATTATACGTTTGACAAATCACTCTGATGAATTTGAGCTCTCAGGACCCTAATGAAGATAACTTAATTGTTTCAATAACATTATTGGAAGAGGCTATAAACGCATCCAGTAAACATAATAAAGAATATGTCTCGAATCCGGAACACATCTGTATATGAAGTCCGTTCCGAGTTCGAGACGGAATTCGAGATGATATAAGTAATATACGATGAAGTGAGTTCATCTCAAATTCGAAATGGATCCGATTGGCACACTAGGATTACACAATTTTTTTAAAGTAATTGAATATGTAATTAGAAATTTATTTTTCTTTTTTCTTGTGTGTATGTATATTCACTCAATAAAACAAAAAATTCATTTAAAAATCCATACAAAATTTTACCTCAATTAACCGGGAAATTCGATTATCCGGAAGCTTCCGGTCTCCCGACCATCTCAGATAATCTAGGTTCGTCTAAATAAGTATTATCCCTAATGTGTACATAATTTTTATTTGTGATTGTTCAAGTTTAAATCGCCACTAAAGCTGACTTAGGCCCAGACTGCTTACAATTACAGTTGGCTTTCATGCATTGTCTCAATTTAGTATACATATAGAGGTTACCCATATGAAAAAAAAAATTGTCTTTTTTTTCTTATTATTCTTTTGAAGACAAAATTATTTAAATTTTCAAACTTGATATGATTTGATCGCCTTCTTAATATACTCGTACACAGCATTTTTTTTTTTTTTTTGCTTTCAAAACGTTATGAAAGAAATATGATATTAAGCTATACGTAATCCAAACCATAGTGCAACTTACTTTTTTATGTAAACTATATGTTGATGCTTTTGGTGGCCACTTTAAACAGGATACCTACCTGAAACTCACTAATTAAAGTCATCCAATATCTACACAATTCGTTAGCTTCATTCTACTGTAAATCAGAAACATTGGAGAAAATTTTAATTTTGATGTTTTTGCATAATATTTCAAGTGAAATAGTATACAGAGATACCGTTTTTTTCCATTTTTTTTTTTCTTCTTAATGTTTTTTCATATCAGCAAATTCTTTAATAGCGTAAACTGTTTATTTTTTTCTAAGATGAGTTTGCTCAAAACCTCATTGTACGCCAAATATAAACTTTAGTTTAAAGTATGGCACTATCGGGTTATAATGGCCAGCAAAAAAGATACAATGGCCGATGAAATTTCAGATTTGCTCGAATTGAATTGACGTCCATTATTATTTACTTGTTAAAAAAAAATTAAGAATTTTTTTTCTAATTTGCTTTTATTTAATTTATGATTTTTATGACGCTTCCCCAGTTAATTGACGTAATTTGTAGTTGCTCCAACAAGTTTTTATTTTTCTACTCTTATTGATTTGCTATCAGAAAAAAAAAAATCGTAGCGTCTATATATAAAAAAAACCATTAATAAGTTCTATTTTAAAACAACAAACTACATACTCGTATGTATGAATCACTACAAGGTTTCTACACATTCCACCACAATATAAACTTAAATCTATGTGAATTTTTGTATAAATTATTGTACTAAGAAAAAAAATATAAACAAAAGAAACGTATTATAAAAACAAAAAAAAAAAAAAAAGGTCAACAAGTTAAAAAGAAGTTTTTAAATATTTTTTTGTTATTTTACCTGATAACATTTTTTTTTTTTTTTTTTTCATTGCCGACTTATTTTAACAACAGGTACATAAATCGCTTTATTTACATTAATTTAAATGCGTATTTGTTGAAATTCAGTGTTTTGTTCAACAGAATATTTTAACTGTTTTGTACTCGCATTTGAGTGTGAAGGACCTGCTAGACCCGTTATCTATACTATTTATATAAAATTGCTTATATGGAAATGGTTTGTAATGCTTTGGCGCAAAATATACTGAATCGACTTTAATAATTTAGTTTTTAAAATAACAAATTTGTGCTAAAGAAGGTTATAGCATACTTAGTTTTTAAAGTTAAATTTTTATTTTTCTAAGATTAGAGGTACTGAACTGTCAAAAAATGCACAACTTGCACAGTTTGCGAGGGTTTTGAACAGTTAGATGAATACCTCTATTAAGTTTTTGTAAAACCTCACACAAAAATTGTCGTTTGATTTTTCGTTGCTTATGCTGCACTTTGAACTTTGTGTTGTTTTTGTTGTTTTTTTTCTTCTTTTTCTTCTATTCATTTGTACCGTTTGTATTTGGCTTCGAGTTCCTTTTTTAGTCACTTTTGAAGAGAGATGTTAGAATGAGTTGTTAAGAGAGTAATTTCATTATGAAATCAACAACAGGAAGCCGCGGGTACCACTAGTTTAAGTACATATTTAATAACTCGAATTATTTAGAAAAGTTATAAGCGTTGAGACCGAAAAAGTGTAAAATCGATCCACTACCATGCTGTCATATGTGCCATATAAATTCTATAAAAAGAATGGCATAGTTTCCAAACTATTCAATATAACGTTAAGGAATTAAGTTCTTAGATTAATGAATATGTATGTAATATATGTAGGTATTCCACATTATATCTTAATCGGCCATAAACCACGCTCAGTTCCAGTAAATATATAAATTCGTTTCAACTTTTTGAAATAAAAAAATTATACGGAATTTGTACCAATTGAATCATTATTTTTGAATTTGTAGTACTTGTAGCAGTGATGCTATTTCTTGACTTAAACCACAAATAAAATATTTTTTACCATGACATTTTTTACTCATTTTAAAAAATCGGAAAAGTATATAAGTGCTGTCAGAAATCGGAAAGAAGAAAAAAATCATTGCATACTTTTAGTTGTTAAAGAAGATAAACTTAAGCTGTCAAATCAAATGCAACCGAAAAAGTGATTCAATTGAAGATTAAACAAAACGAAACAAATATTAGAAGAAATCAAAAATTCCATTGCATACTTTTAGTTGGTAAAATTCCATTGCATACTTTTAATTGTTAAAGAAAGGTAGAATCAGAGTGACCTTTAGGAGTTAAAATTAGCCATACGGTTTATTTATAGTGGTAGGACTACCGGATGACATAAGATTGATTTAAGGCATATTTTGGGAAAAAATCAACACAAACTGATAGAATATATGTTTTCGCGAAAAATTCAGCTTATAAAACAGTTTTAAAACATCGTTATGCAGCCAATCTCTGCGAATATTGCTTGTGTCTATTAGTAGAAAAAACAACAATATGATAGTTTATTAAGTGATCAATAAACTCCATTTAAACGATAAAAGCAACAAGTAAAAAATAAAAAAAATTTTAATGAATAAACTACTATTCCAGCTTAAGCTTAGCATTGAACCTTGCTGGCAAATTGCCAATTCCACTACATTAATCCTTACATGCATACATATTTGCATTTATTTCAGTAAATACAAGACTAACAGAATAAAGCAGTTATGGGCCAGTTATGCCCATTGGGCGAGCTTAAAGACGATTTTTCTCCTTAATTGAAATCCACAGATTCAATAGTCAAAAAATTATCTCTAAAGAATTTTGTTCAATGCAATCTCAATCTCAAAATTCTAACCCACATCACAATTCATTAGAAGAGTGATGTTGGTGATTATTATCCACACGTAATAATTACGCATAACGGGTCGTATGAGTAATATCTGCCATTTTTTCAAAAAAGCATATTTTCAAACAGCTGTATTTTTTGCAAATAACATGGTATTAACATGTGTTAAACAGGGTTTCAAAGCCAAATGCATCGTCTGAATATCTGAAAAATTTTAGAATTTTTCTCAGTTGAGTTATGTGAGTTCAAACTAAAATTTTAATTTTTGCATACAAAATCCTAAACTCCAACTCCTTTTGAGACATGTGTTGAGATATCAAGCTAAAATTTTGCAGAGAATTTTTTGGATTTATTTGCAAGATATTTAAAGGATAATTTGAAGAACCACTCTAATATTCATGTTTACCAATTTTATTATACTTAATGGTTTAAAATTTAATGCATTTGACTTTTATGCTAAGTCTATGCCTTAAAAACAGACTTAAAGTATCTCGTTTGGTTTTGTGCAAAAACTCAAAAACCATCAGAAAATAAATGCAATATGTTTAAGTGCTTTTTCAAATAGTTAGATATTTTCCACTAACGAAATTAAATTATATCGAATTAAAATTACACATATAGACCAATGACGGGTTAAGCATTAAATTATTGCTTTGTTTTGCTGCATACCGCTTAAATTTTTGCATAGTTTTTAATTAACATATCGAATCAGTAGAATTCTAATGGAATTTAAAAAAAAAAGACAGCGAAACAAAAGCTTATGATATAAAAATCAGTGTTAAAATAAACATAAAATATATGTGTGACAGTCAGAAGGGTAGATACCGAGTAAATAAAACCATTAATGGAACAGAACAGAATTCGTCATGTAAATAAATGAATACTTAACGAACGTTTACGCTTTGTTTTATTTATGTACTTTGAAAGAAAAAAAAAAAAAAACAAAAATTGTTTATAAAAGATATTTAAAAGCTGTAAGCCCCAATTTAAAATTTCTCTAGTAGCAATGCGAAATATGCGACGAAGATCAATGGAACGTTATGCTTCTTAAGAATGAATATAACACGAGCAATAAATAATTCGTGAATGAAAACACAAAGTGAATTTTGTTGAAGATTTCCTCACTGCTCACAACAACCGATTACAGAATTCAATGACTTGCCGCAAGCATCAACGGGATTGGCTCTACTAGAAGCAAACATTTCAGCCGCTTATGTTGATACAGTTTGCGAAAAATGTAGAAGAATGTCTAGAAATATTAATGGGAAGACAGAATATGCAGTTGGGCATTTCCAGAGCATCAGCAGCTGCTTGCAAACTTCCTCCTAGAACATACTTACTTAAGCATTATAAACCTCAACTATGAAGTGAAATGTTTTTCTTTAAAACTCAATGAGCAACGAAGTACATTTTTCTCTCTCCAAACATATCAACAAGTAGAATACTCAATTCAGTGGCGCTGAAAATCCTCAAAAGTACTGTTTTAGGTGTGTGCTGAAAGGGTACTGCTGGCAACACGATAATTAATTCTTTCTAAAAACAAGTTTGGCCGATTTTCGTAAATTTCAGCACAGTTGCAAGTATTTCTTTTCTTAAAGAGAGTTTGCAGCAAAAAAAAAATTTCCAAAAATGTGTTAAAAACGGTTCTTTGCAGGGTCTGGGGATACTTCAAGCGATGTCCAAAATCCATTTTCGACCTTTCCACATCGATTGCATCAAACAAAAATTTCCGAAAATGGGTCCAAAACTGTCCTTTCCAGGGTCCGGAGCCACCCTAAGTAATGTCCAAAATCCATTTCGAGATCGAGAAAACAACCATGCTTCCAGAAAGTCTTGTAGAAATTTACATAGAATAATAAATCCAATTTATGCGCACCACTAAAAAATAAATTGACCATTATTTTAAAATTATTTTACGTTAGATAAATGTATTTGAGCTCTTCTAAGTTATTTCTATCTTTATTCTCATTTCAGATGTGAAGAATCCATAGGTGCTAATTTAGAAAATAAGATTTAGTTAACGCTGAGCTAAATTAAAGTACAACAAATTAAAAGGAAAAAGAATCAAAAATAAAAAAAAAGCCATCAACAACTCTCACACACTCACTCTTGGGCTCTCTCCGTAAGCAGCAAAGCGAAACTAAAGTTAAAAATTTATAAAATTTTATCAAAACCAAAATTACAACAACAAAAGCAAAAGAAAATCACACTGCGAAGAAGTAAAACGGCATTTAATAAAAATGCACACAAGGAGCCAACAGAAAATAAAATGTTGTAAATGTTAAATTGGAAGGAAAAAGCGAAAATTTAAACCCAAAATACATATATTTATTTTAAGATAAATAGTTGAAAAACTACAGCATAAAAAGTATATTTGAAAAGAATAAAATGTACTAAAAATACAAAAGAAAAACAAAAAACGCTTAAGCAAAAAGTAAGGAAAAAGCAGCACCAAAAATAAGTAACCATTTACATAAACGAAAATTATCTAGCAAAGAAAGTAACCAATTTTATACGGAAACGCATAATCGCAATTGAGATAAATTTAAACCATAGAAAACTGGAAGAATTTCCTGCAAAAATTTCAAAATTCGAGTCTAAAACGAGACACGAAAAGGAAGATGTCAAAAAATTTTACCACAGCAACACGCAATGTCAACGTTAATACACACAGTACAGCGCAACAGCAACATGTTGCTGCAACATCAACACCCGCCATACGTAAACTATCATATGAAACTGTGCCCGACACAACAAGTGGTAGTGGTAGTACTACCGGTGCTGCTGGTTCAAAAGAAAGAAAATTTGGCAAATTATTTCAAAACCAAACAGCGACGACAACAGCAACATATATGTCATCGTCAACATCTTCTTCGGCCTCTTCGTCGCCAATATATCAAACAACACAGCAGGCGAAAATTGGTAGCAACGTGGCGACAGCAACACATTTACTAGATCATGGTTATGGAGCTACATTGGAGGCAACAACACAGCCACAACTGCAACATCAGTCGCTATATTCACAACAACAATTCACAGGAAAATATACGTCCGCAGCAACAAATCGAAATTCCGCCGAATCGCAGCATATAACACATTATTATAAGGTATGTTTACAACTTGGCAGCATTTCTATTTGTGTGAAACAGGTGTGACACATCAATAAATAATTTAAGTTATTTGTGGGATTTAAAAGAAGCGCCATTAACGTTTCATTTTTGTGTAAAAACTTTTTCAAAATATTTTTCTTTCTCTCTCTTTTTTTTTAATACCATCATCATGTAGCAAGTGAAGCGACGCATCACCGATAGTAGCAGTAACCATCCTAAGAAACATGCTAAACAAAGCGTCACACATCAAACATCCTATATACAACCTCAGCAGCAGCAACAGCAGCAACATGTTGCTGTTGTACGTTCTTCAACTATACAACAAAGTACCACATTTGCAACACCAATCGCACAACCCCCAAGACCTGCCTCAGCAGCTTCCTCAACATCGTCGACTAGCACCTCAGCAACACTGGCCGGCGGTAAATCAAATACACCTACACCAATGCAGCAACAACAGCATCGTAGTCGCCATCATCATCATCATCAGCATGATGATAATCATAGTAACGCCTCATCAAAGCGTACACCAGATGGTAATCGTGCTGACACCTCACTTGGCATTCTAACTAAGAAATTTGTCGATTTGTTGCAAGAATCACCCGATGGTGTTGTCGATCTTAATGATGCTTCGCTTAAGTTGTCCGTACAAAAGCGACGCATTTACGATATTACTAATGTGCTCGAAGGCATTGGTATATTGGAAAAGAAATCCAAGAATAATATTCAATGGAAGTGTGGTAATTCGCTTGTGAGCGCTGATTTGACACGCGATCGACAATTGGAGAGTGAAATGCTAGAGCAAAAAGAAAATCAACTAAATTTTCTCATAAATCAGATGCGCGATGAGTTGAGCGGTGAAATATCGAAAAACAATCAATTGGCTTATGTGACGCATAGTGATCTGAAAAATGTTGATTTGTTTAAAGATCAGATAATAATTGTTATAAAGGCCCCACCAGAGGCGAAATTAGTGGTAAGTAAAAAAATGGTCGTGGTCAAACGAAAAGTTTATTTAATTTTCAGATCAATACCATTTCTCTTATGTCCTTTATCTACTCACGAGCCTCCACAAAACTCTTGCAACGTGCACGATCAGTAGCTAGTGCTCTCCTACATTTCCCCGATTCACTTACATTTCCTGTTCTAGCGATCGTTTTCACGTTGATTGAAGAAAGCCGCGTTTTCTGCTACCTTGAGTGGGACCCACTTCATTGCTTGTCGGCAGACTTCAGTTGATGATTTACGCAACGTGTGTCCAATCCATTTTCCGTTTGATTTTAATGGAAATCAGATCTTGATGGCATCTGGTGAGCAATTCGACATTAGAGATGGTTCTATACCCTTTATATTGCCATTATTATCTCTGAAGGGAGGTATTATCGTTAGTATCTTAAAATTGTCTTTTCATGAGACTAAAGTAATTTATTTACTGACATAAGATTTTATTCCAAACTTTTTAGTTTGTCGTAAACGCGTTTAAGTCACTTTAAACTCAATACTTCAGACTTTGATAATTCAAATTCTATATAATTCGAACGATCTCAATTGTCATCAATTTATGAACATTCGACTTCTCTCTTTCGAGACAAAATCTCTCAAAAAAACCAAAACTCTTGAAACCTCATTCGGATTACTATCAATTAGTTATTTTGATGTGGTTTTAAATTCAAAGGTTTTTTTTCATAAACTTAAATAAAAATACAATTACACTGGCGTAAAAAAAAATGTGATTATTAAGGCTATTTGTTCCCTCGCTTCCTTTAAAATAGAAATATTTAAAATTAGAAAAAATTTCAAAGAACTCATGCGATGGTTCGGTTATACAAAATTCATTTTTAAGAATTCTTTATTTTATTTTCACGAACTAACTTATGTTTCCTTTATAGATTTTAGGAAGCTGAATCCGAATTTAGTAAATGTTTTGTCCCATTTCTATATGAACTAAAATTTACCGGCTTTCAGTTCTCTATCGAATCATAATCTTCTTCTAGAAATCTTGTGTAAACCTCGCGTTCGTCACTTCCAAAAAAGTTACAAATATACTTACTATGTAGTTCGATCAAAACCTTTTTTTTTATTCTATGCCCTTTATTCCCTGATGGAGCTTTTGGACTTCTTTTTGTCAGTGTTAGCAAATAACGAAAAATTATTTACAAAAAAAAAAGTCCCACGATTATAATGCTCTAAACCGGAACAAAATTGGTTGGGATAGTCTCCAGTTTTATGCAAACATACGAATACTAACAAAACAAAGCAATGTAGAAGATATGAATAGATTATTCCCTAGTTGCCAACGAACAAGAATTCATGCAGTGGACTACTTTTTTTTTTACTGTACAGAAATTTCTAACGCCTTCCCGCACAGTGGGCGCTCTTCATAATTGCTGCGGCCATAAAAAATAATAATGGAGCTAGAATAGTGTGATTTAACATAGACATTTTTTTGGATAATTACAATGTGTGCAGATAAATTCTAGGTAAATCTATAGTAATCTGGGTAGATTTTGACATACACGTCAAAGTTTTGAGATAACGGTAAATTAACCGGTAATTGACACGTTTGCAAACTTTTTTTATTTTAAGTCTGAGAGATTTGGTGTCTGACGGAAATTTCTTCCTTACGAAAAGGCAAACATTTTTTCCATTTACATTACCCCTGCAGCACTACGCATTAACCCCATATATAGCATTTATTAAAATGTTCTGGAAATTAAATTTTTTCAAGACGAACAACTTTGCCAAATCTTTCCGACTACAAATAAAAAAAATGTCAATTACCGGTTAATTCACCGTTCGCGATCTTGCAAAGCTGACGTGTTTTGTTGACAGATTCAAGCTCAGCGGGCCAAAATTACCCTGTGGGGATATAAGTCAATTTTCTTCCAAAATTTTGGTCTCATTTTTGCACACAGTGTAATTAAGTACTTTAACATTTAAGGCAATTTTAGCATCACTCATAAAATACTATTATCCATCTGTCAGATGGAGTTAAGAAGTTTGGTATATCTTGCACGTTATATTTGTTTCTACTTATAGCCCGCAAATCATCCACTGTACGCCTAAGTAAGACAAAGTATATTTTTATATACTAACGAGAACTTGTTGTTTTTGTTGTTTTTGATTTGCAGCTGATTTTTAAAATTGAAATTTAAGTTAAATTTAAATCTAAAATTAAATATATGCGTGTGCTGGTACGCTGTCTGCATTCTTTCAAAAAAAAGTGTTTGCATATATTTTTAGATTACCTTTGCGTTTGTTTTTTAATAAATAGAAGAAAAAAAATATGGCGTTAAGTTTTGTTAAAGATGTCCTTTAATCAAATTTACCAATTCGAAAAAAAAATATTTGTTTTTGTACTCGTATGCAATAAGTTATGCGCTCGCTTCTGTTTCAGCAAAAACTTTCCTATGTGATGCTTAGAGAACATCTTCTAAGTTCTGATTGTTTAATTTTACACGAAAAAATTTTACAAAATTTGGTCGAATTTTAGCTATAAAGCGTCGCATCTCCCATACAAACCAAAACTTTAAAACTCTATATGTACTGAGTTTATCTGAAGTACAATTTCGCTCACATTTTTTCCTATGCTTAATGCAGGCAATACATTGCCCAGGTTTTGGAAGGGGTTTGGCACAATTAATATACATCAATATATCAAATATTACAACAATAGCTTCCATAAGGTACCAAGATATAGTGCTTTAACCCTTTCGACCCGAACAGTACACCATATGTACCAATAACAGTTAAAAAATCTCTAAAAATTATAACAAATTTTTTATAACAGAATACTTTCAAAACGTCCAAGCAACCACTTACATACAAAGATTTAATTTTAGCATTACCAGGAGAAAGTCGGGTCGAAAGGGTTAAGTCTCGCGCCTCATCCAATCCCATCCACAACTTACGACAAAAAAAAAAAATTTAAATTTAAACGCTATACTACAGGTGGGTGTAATCCAATCAAGTTTCACACAAATACTAGATATTGTTCGGAGAAGTTTAGGCACTGCCCATACGCAAATACCAGAGATGCTACGAAATGTTACTAGACAAAAGGAAGACGAATTTACTGTGAAAGTTTTGTTAGTTTTTGGCAATGCCATAGCAGTACCCGAATTTGTCAAACCTTATTGAACACTAAGGTCTATCGAAATTTTTCTCGCTCTAAAAATATCACGCTATAAAATTTATACACATATACCAGAAGGTGTGTGTGGAATTTTTACCTAGATGACGTCCGAAGCACTATACAAAAAACCCTAAACTTCAAGCTTTTGTATCTAAAAGCTCTAACAGCTGCGAAAATCGAGTTTCATTATATTCACTATAAGAAATAACTCCAGGAATCTATTCTTATTAGCTAAAAATCAATAATACAAAAAAGCCTCCGTAGTAAGTAAGTGGGTTAATTTCTCTCGACATCTCACAATAATGAAATGAGCAAAATTTCCCAATAAAATGTTTCTCCTTATTGTTCATAGGCGACGCAAAACGCTATAAAAATCAATAAAATAAAAAAAAAAATCAAATATCATTTCTAAAAATAAAATTTGAAAACATTTGTTTGTCAATGCGGACTGATTCCGAGTTCTATGCCTGTGACGACGACGAAAACGACAACGACTCTATGCAATGTAGACGCCGATGTCAAAGAAAAATTTTTAAATTTTTCTTACTTTGACCGTCTATTCATCCAACAACTAAGTCCGTCCGATGGCTATGCTTTGTTTTCGATTCTGTGCGTGTATAGATTTTATAATTAAAGAAGACAATTTACACTATAGTTTGCTTGGGTTAAACATATTTTTGCTCGCCAATTCTCTTTATATATGCATATGTACACATATATATATTTATATAAATGCGTATTTTATTTATTTTTTTTGTGTCTAGACCAAATTAGAAAGTGAAAATGTGAAAAATTTCCGTGGAAATATTGTAGCGACTAAACTTAAACGAACAAAGACTGCGTAGACTTAGTTTGCATAAAATAGGCATCTTTGATGGTTTGATTGACGGCATATCAAAGCAAAGAAAATGTATAAACGAATATTAATTCCTCCAATATCGAATTGTGGAGGAAAAAACGTGGAAATTGACGCCCACGCAGTGAAAGTGTAAAAATTAAAAATGTAGCCCTTGGGTCAACGGTATCTACTTTTATATCTTCCATACTGGTATTTAAAAAAAAAATTATTTCTGCTCATCCACATTAAATTCTTTTTTTTTTTTTGCTCTAATTAATAATTTTTTATTTTCTTTTTTTTTCTTCAGATGGCTAAAGAGAATCCTCGTGAGATTTACGTCAAAGCTGAAAATAATGGCGAAATAAATGTTTTTCTCTGCCACGATAATTCGCCGGAAAATTCGCCAATATTTTGCTCTAATGGTGCGACACAGCGACATCCACACGGTAGTCAGCATCACCATCACACACAACAGCAGCAACATCATGATCCGCTTTTCAATGATATTAATCGATTAACGCCAATTACCGATAACTCCAAACGGCATCGATTAGGTAGGTGTGATAGCGATTAGGTGTTGGACGAAATTAAAATTTTTCTTATTATTTAAATGAAACACAATAATCGATATCGAATAGAACTGGATTATGAATTTTATTCGATTTTTGAATGTTTAATTTGGTAAAAATATCATGGAGTGTGTATTCAAAATTGTTATTGAAAATATTTTTATATTGAACTTACAGGAAAAACAAAATTACGGCTGTACAACGTCGGCATTTAATTTCTGAAACGTTAAAAGTAGTAATATTTTTAGTTTTTTTTTTTTGGATATGGCCTAGGACCACGGTCGATTGTGCCGCTTAAATATAATTTTGGTTTGAGAAACTCATTCGACCGATTTTCGTTATTGTGAATTCAGATAATACTTACTATTGTGAACATTGTAGTGTGATGGCGGCAGGTGACGTCAGCTGAAGGAAAAGCACACAGTTTTTGTTGTGATGCAAATCAATAAATTTTAGGTTACCATTAAAGGCAGCAATTGGAGCCATTAATCTAATCTACTCCATTTTTAAAATTGACTTTTTTTTAGTTTTTAATGTAGTAAGCTATTACTTAAAAGAATTAATAAGAGTGTGTCTTCTTTTCTCGAATTAGTCCACGACTTCGCTCGAATCCCCTTTGCAATGCTAATATTTTTATCCAACCATACCATAATAGTTTTCTAACAACTTTTATTTTGAAATTAAAAAAAAAAATAATTATATTAGAATAGTTCTTTATTTTAAAATAATTTATTGATATGAAAATATTATTTTTTATAAATAAATGCCGCACCACAAGAATTTAAAATTTGTCTGCTAAGAAGAAACAGTAGCCTATCCACTTATCCATGAATTAGAATAACATTCATAGTCGAAAAATCGCTTTTCCCAAATGCAAAGTCAACAGAAAATAATTGATAATCGAAAAAAAGTTGGCTTTATGCACTTGAGGATTTAGATATTGGTACTTCAAGCTCGTTTACATTTATAGCAACGAACTGAAAGAATACTTACCATTTTTAATCAACACGTATCAATCGATACTATTATATCACAAAAAAAGAGTACTTAAAACAAATTTATTTATAATGTTTGGTGCTATTGTACAAGAACAGTTCATTCAAAATATATATTTTATTATATGTATTATAATTTATTATATTATATTGAAATTTAATTATTTTAAAATAATTGTATTCATCATAATAAAGAAAAAAATGAGGATAATAATCACTTAGCGACAATAAAAACATTTGTTGCCGACTCAACATAACTCTCGGTTTTCACCGTTCAAAAAATTGTTGCTTAAGAGGTCGATTGAGCTCAATGTGTTTATGTTAAGCGCCAAAATTCTTGTAGAACTTTATCGATCATGCAATAATCTCATTATATATTCATATCCTACCAATGTTCGTCGTAATGAGCTTCTTACTCTTTTTTGGTGTCACCCCTGTCAAAGCCAAAGTCAGACGTCTATTTCAAAAAATCCCAACACAATTAGATATCATCAATTGTAATACTCTGGAGCAGCTGGAAAATAAAATATGCGCTTAACTTTAAGACTAAAGGCCTAAAAATTAGAAATCAATTAATTGAAAAAAATACAGTGTCTTGTATTCTCTTTTTTTCTGAGCTATAAAATAATACTTTAATTTTCAATACATATCTCTAAAATCATGGCATTCATATTTTGGGTACCCCCGAACTTTTTTCAAAAACTACTAATTTCTAAAGGGTACACTGCAATGAAAATTTTAAAATATGAATATTAAAACAATCTGTAAAATTTGTAAAAAAAATAATGAAATTAATTTTTGATTTTGATTAAAAACAAATGAAAAATGAGTTTGATCGCGTTACTCGCATTTCATTCCTTTAACGATACACTGCTAAAAAAAGTTGAACTCCTTTTAAAATAAATTTTTAACTTTTTTTTATATTATTATTTATATCTGTTATTTTCCTCAAAGGCTTGCCACCTCTTACCGGAGCTGTAACAACATATCCCACACGTTCGGCACAACGAAACTTGAGCAAATTCATTGAAGATGCTGTCGATCAAGTTGCTGATACATCAGCTAGTGTCTATAGTGATACCAATTACTTGGAAGATGATTATTTAATGCCCACAATAACGAAGCCTGTGCTAACGCAAGTTGTTGCATCAGCGCGTGCCAGACAACAAAAACAGGCAGCGGCTGATGCAGCAGCAGCAGAGGCTACAACAGCAGCAACAGAAGCAGATTCAACATCAACACTTTTGTCACACATCAAAAGGGAAATTGATCATGCTATCGTTGCTGCATCAATTGATGTTGCACTCTTACATGATGGAGGTGGTGGTAGTGGTAATGGTGGACAACAACAATACAGCAGTGATTCAAATAATACGCTTAATAGTTCTAATATGTCATATGATAAGTCAGGCCTAAGAAACGATGTCCCAATGGCTAATTGTGCAATTGAACAACAACAACAACAACAGCTACAACATAAGTCGTCAGAGCAAATTCATCACAATAGCAACGACCCAACACAAACAACAACAACAAAAACCTTATTAACGAATGTTGAAACAGGAGCAACAGCATCCTGTTCAACATCGTCTATGTCTTTATCGTCATCATCTTATAATACGTCCGCTGGCGGTCAAATAAATAGCAACAGCAACAACAACAACAATAATAACAACTTAGACTCACATTTATCGCATGTAAGCTCCAACAATGTTGCAGGCGTCCGGAACGCGCTGATTTCAGATTCAGTGAATTTGAGTCCAACTTCGTTGCCAGGCGTTCAAAGTTGTAAGTAACTTGAATATAATTTTTTTTTGCTAAGGAATTATTTTATTAATATTTTTTATTTTTGTCATAACAATTTCAAGTGAAAATCAATGCTAAGATTTATCACAAAATCTGCAAATATGTATATAATTAAATATGGGGTTTATAGAAATTTAAAGAACTTGAGGGAATTAGCAGAGCGTATAGCCCGTTGAAGAAATCTTATAAATACCCAGTATGGAGGGTCCTTAGGACAATGGCTTGCAAAACAAAGGACAGCTTCAATTATTGTACACCTGAAGTATCAATTATTCTAGAAGACATTTTGTCGAAATTAGTTATTATTAGTACATATTTTTTAAATGCTGCCTTCGAAATACATTTTTAATAATATCGGTGGTGAATTTTTCAAATTCTTTTAACGTAATTAACTCTTCAAATATAAGAATAATATTAGAGTAAGTGATAAGGACGCAAGAAATCTAAAAATACATATAAATAGGACCACAAAAAAAAAATACACATGTTTTTCTAAGTAAAAAAAAAAACCTTAAGAAAGCTTTTTAGCTTTCATTCCTTTAAAAACAAATTATTATTACAGTGGAGTCTCGATTATCCGTCTCCCTATTAACCGTCACATTTTGTCAGCAATTTTTTTTTTTCGTTTTGTTTCGATTCTGTTTATGTATGCATACAATGCGCGAAGCGATATTGTCTGAAATTTTGTTTACGAAATTTGGAGATAAAAATTTCGCAGAAATTCTTTAAACTAGTTCACTTTGTGTGTGATTCAATTTCATAACAGGATTGATTTTGTTCACTTGCGCTTGATTTTGGTCAGTTCAACTTTATTCGCCAAGTCAAGTGGATATTCTAACGTCACCATACAGAATCAAAACAAAATTTTGCTATATATTCGAATAGACGGTGACTCCACTGTATATGTAATCGACTGTTTCATTTCAAAAGGAATCGATTCCATTCCAGTGGATTGAAAAATTTCAATTCCATTCCAGGAATCAAAAATCACAATTGAAATTTAGATCCTTGGCACAGAATCGACAATTGATTCCTTTTGCCATGTTATTGTTATAGTTAATTCGGGATTCCAATTGACTTTTTGTACAAATTCTTATTAAAACTTTTTTTAATTGCAAATTTTTATTCCTGAAATGGAACCGACAATACATCTATTTCCTTTTGCCATAGAATTGCAAAAGTCGATTCCTAATTCCAATTCCCTAAAAACGGATTAGATAAGTGCTCACTTCTACCCGACTCTGGTCGCCCAACATGCTCAACTCATGACCACTTCCTTTTTATATTAGCATTTTGACAGTAAGATAAAACGGCAAAATAAGTGAAATTCAAACAAAATTGGCAAGCTCTGATCAAATATTTGAAATCCTTCACAATAGTCATAAGTAAAGGAACATTTTTCACTCACTCTCATTGCTTACTAATTTAAGACCATAAATTCTTCTCCATTAAAAATATATATAAAATAAAAAACATATAAAAACTTTGTATTTTAAATGCAGCACAACACTGAAAATGTATTTTAGGTCATATCCAATATTATTATAGATACAGAATAATAGTTTTTCATCTAGTCATTTCACCACTTCATAGGACTAGAGTCGTCACTGCTCCCTATTTTTTATGAAAATTCACAATTATTTTATTATTGAACTTAACGTACCGTATTTTGCATTTGATATTCAGCATGATTGTTTTTCTATAATTTGCATATTTAACAAAAGAAAAAGAATATTCCATCCGATCTCTTTGCATTATTTGGGTAAAATTTTCATATTTATGCTTATACTCTTATATTTTAATATGTATGTATATTGTAAGCCAACTGTATTTATGTTACATATTTGATTTTCTTTGTATACGTTAAACAAATTGAAATTTACCGCAAAAATTGACTTAAAGTAACTAAATAGTTGATCAAAATGTTAAAGCATCCTATAGATATTATCAAAAGTTATGTTATTTCGTTAACTTATTTATATATTTATCTCTCTGGCTTTAAATCGTAAGGGAAAATAATTAAGTTCATGCGTTTCAGAGTTTTAAATTATTTTACACTTTTTCTTATAAAGTAAATGGTGCGTTTTCCAACATAAATATGTAAAATTTTCTTAAAGACTCATGTGATGCGGTGTGGCGTATTTGTATTTTAATTTTAAGCTCAGCTTCGTTTGTCTCAAGCCTTAAATAATTCTCTGCGGGAGCTCTGGCTGTGATTTGCGTGCTTAATATAAAATTTCGCATCACAGTCTGAGTTCTTGCTGAGCGTTATTTTCGAAACATCAACAAAAATATGAAAAGAGAAAAAATATTTTTTTTTATTTAATATACGAGAACTCAGTCCAAACTTGAATTTTTTTTATATTCATATTAATTTTGAAACTTTATTTTATTTTACTCGGTAATAAAAAACGTCTTAGATAAAGTAACGTCTAGAAAATAAATGAAAACATTTTATATTTTCTTATTTAGGCGGCTAGAATATTTACGCACTGCCATCACTCATAGTGTAAATTTATTCACAACAAGAAAGTGAACAGAGCCGTGAAAGTCGAGTAAGTAGGCTGCTTCACCAGGTTTTGCTAACGTAAAAGTGATCTATTATAGGTTTTACGCCATATAACCTTATGTCTCGGCTTGTGCGTAAAGAGAGAGCTTCTTAATAGTTTTTATGGCTACTTCGAAAACGAATCACAGGTCTCCATTTTGTTTAGCTGGCCAAGAGCGTGCTTGCCCACAAAATGTTATGTTCGATGTCGCTATTGTTGTATCCATCTTAGCTAATCAAGATTTGGGTCAATTTGCTATAAGACTAGTGTCTTCTCTCGTGAGCAAGTTCTGTGGGGGCATATGCTTGTAATTTTGTTATCTTTCGTATGCTGTTGTAACTTTGGAAGAAATCTGTTCCAACTAAATGAGCGTTAGTGATGATTTTTTTTATTCAGTAGAAATCCTACGTTTTTTTATGTGGTGATTATCATGTCCTAAATATATTTTTGCCTATGTGTGGTGAGTTATGTTGTCACCGTGCAGTGACATTCACTAAACCAAAATGTCAAGCTTTCAGTGCTGAAATTCGAGGACAGTCTCATGGAGATGGCATCATTGGAAGAGGGTTTGAGCGTTTCGCTATCCTATTCATGTAGCCTTTTCAGACGTAACCAGGAAGTTGCCTGCTCTTTCTCAGACGCTTCCTGGACTCACTGGGGTAAGTCACGGCATCTTTTTCCAAGAGATATGCTCCTGCGGGGATAATATTATGTATCTACTCAAAGAACATAGGTTAAAGAATAGATGATATCTTTGAAAATAAGGATCATATTGAAAGGTACATACAATAGTAAATTTGATGGCTAAAATTAGTACCTTCTCATGCCATAAAATGGGGTGAGCCGGATGGTCCATTAATATGTCGTAAAACATCTGGAATGTAAACTCAACTTATTACAAAAAATGTTTGTGTTCTTACCTTAATAATTTTGTTTTTTGTTTTTACTAAATACTTCTTACAATAATTTTATTGACAAAGACATTATAAAAAGAACCTTATGGTAACTTTTTCTTTATATATTTTTCACTACCAAATATAAACATAATTAAATGCTTTATTTAAACTCATTTTATATTTTATCTAGAAGTTATATTTAAAAGTAAAATAAATTTATATTGCTTGCAAGCATAATTTCATTAAAATTTCATATATATCACCATTATAAATAAATCAATGATTCATTTATCAATCAGCAAAACTTAACGCAGTACGATAAAGAAAATATAAAAATTCATTTTGGAACTGAATTCTCGTGGGTCTGCATTGCATATTTTAAGGGCAAATAATTGAAATTGAAATTTTGTAGCACCATGAGATTCAGCTCTGGCGTGAATTTCAAATCATACAAAACATCGCCCGTCATGATTCGCCCACAGCAGAGATTTTTTCATAATTCCATTTGCTTATTCATCACAAAAAAATAACAAATATATAGTTTTATTTTTAAAATCATATATACCAATGATAGTAGATCTTTCAGGAAATGCCTGTAATAAAATGAAAGGATGTCGGTCACAAGTTGCATCATTAATGCTTCGATATGGCTTTGGATCTAATTTTTTTTTTCTTCTCAATTTTTAATAAAATTTTTGATTCTATTAATGGCCACAACCAAACAAAATTTAAATTAATAAAAAATTTAAAATAATACTAAAAACAAAAATTTACAATTTTAAAGCCGATATTGTAAAATACATAGTAAATTGAACTTGCAATCTCAAATGACTAGTAAATTCATTCTTCAGAACCATCAGATTCATTCATATCATATACACCTATTAAGAGTGTTAGTAAGAGTTATTTGACAAAATAGGTGTCATATGCCTCAGTCAATGAGAAATTGCCTAACTACTAAAGACTGAATCCTAAATTCGCCACTGACTAAGATTACCACAATGTTTGGTTTAAATTTCAGTATTTTTTACATTTTTTACCTTAAAATTATGAACACATTTGAAAGTAGCGAGCCAAGGGCATACGCTTATCAAGAAAGTGAAAATCTCGAAAGTAAATAGCCGATTTCTAGCCAATAGTAAGTTGCTTATAAAGTCATTATCATGATTTTAAAACACACGTAGCTCATGACTGAATAAAGTTAAGAAGTAGCACTGATAATTTTCATGATACATGTATAATTTCTATTTTTCCAATGCTGACATGTCCATGATCAACTGTAAGACTAAATAGATATACCACAGATATACTCCTTTGTATACGAGTATGGTATTAAAAATAATCAAATCGAACAAAAAATGACTCTGATGCTTCTACAGAATTATGTTTTTCCTGAGATTGCTAAGGCTCTGTGTAATATAGCTCTGAGTTAGAGCGTCTGTTCATCCATTTTATATTATTTTTATATCTTCTTATTCATTCGTTATTTTTCTCTCAATTTATTTGCAGATTTCGATGACTTGCCGCCATTCTTATCCATTGAACCGCCAATTGATGTAGATTATAATTTCTCATTGGGTCAGACGGAAGGCCTTTCTGAATTGTTCTTTGATTTCGATTAATTATATAATAATAAAACTTATACAAATTGAAAAAAAAAACAAAAATCTTATCTAAATAATTATTATTATTAATATTATTTAAACATATAAATAAATATTATTATATTTAATTGTATTATGCAAACCATATACATAATACTATAAAATCAATTACAAAATAGGTATGAAAATAATTTCAAAAAAAAAAAAACAAAGCAAAATGTAGTCATAAGCTAAAAACACAAATACAAAAATAAAATATCTATCTAAATAAATTTCAACACATATTTTTAAATAGTAATAAATTCTTAAACAAAATTTATGAAATTAAAAGGATACAAGAAATAGAAGTGAAAAATCAAAAAAAAAAAACTATTGCAAATGTTAAAATTAAACGGCAATAACAACAACTGTCCAATACAGTTGCTAAAACACAAAATGTTAAACGCATGTTTTTCACATATAAACAATAAAACCCATTTGGTTTAGTTCCCAAATTTCTCTTGTTTTGAAACCATTTTTAAACTTTACGCTTATTTTAATGCTGTACAATTAAATAATTTTTTATTTAAATAGCCGTTTTCTTAACGTTTTGATTTTTGCGTTACTTTTTTTTTTAGTTACTAAATTAATATTTTTATTAAATAATATATTTCTACAGCTACATTTATTTTGTTGTTATTATTTCATTACACATTAATTAATAGAATCGAAAATCTAGTTCAAAAATTATAAGAGAAATTTCATTTGATTAAAATGCAGAAAAAAAATGTAAAAAGACAGTTTTCATTAAATCTTACTTTTCATGTTGTGTTTGCAAAATAAAGAATTTGGCAGACCTTAACAACATATTCAAAAACTAATTGAAAAAAAAAATCTCTACTGTTTTTTGTTTTTTGTTGTAATTAATATTAAATTCATTATTAAAATATCTAGTTACTTTTATTTCAATATAAAATTTCAACTTGTAAAAATAAATGTATATCGAATAAAAATAAATACAACATCAAAAAAGTAAAAATCAATTGCGAAAATAAAAAAGCAACATTAAATAAAAATAAAAAGAATTCTATACTTTTTAATATGGTGAATGCGGCTTGTGAAACATAATTTATTACCTACTTATAGCATCAGATTATATTTTATCAACCATTTTCGAACTAAACGACATCAGTTTCTTGCAATATAACAAAAAAACATAGATAATTATAAACATAGGCACTGGAAAAAGTTTATATTATACTTTGGATTCAAAATGGAGAAAATCAAATTTATCATATTTCATCAACTTGTTGACGCAGATGATTGAACTTGACATATATAAAAGGTACGAGGAAAAATAAATCATAATAAAAAACTGGGCGGAGCTACCCCCCCCCCCCCCTCCCCATATGAGCAAAATCCGAAAGTTTTTATATCATCTTTAAGTTCCGAATTTTATTTTCAAAACGCAATGTATGGAGTTTAAGTTTGTCGTGTCAATGATTTCTTCTGTCCAGACTTTCTTATACAGAAACTTTAACCAAATCATTAGCGCCCCACCTACCGGAAAGAACAGAAAAACGTCTATAGAAAAAACTAGCGCAAGAAGTTTGATGAGGTTGTTGGTCGCTTCTATGGAACAGAACGGGTCAATTCAGTTTGCGTAGACTCTGAATCTTTTTAAAGTCTCTAAGTTTACATCTTTGAAGATGAGAAACTCATTTCAACACATTTTACCAAATTTAATTCTAAATTATCGTCTTTACTCTTTAGAGTTCGAACTCTGAATACTGATGCAATCAAAACCCCACTTTATTAACAGGAATAAACGTTATTTTCAATTAAGTTCTGTTAAAATTTTCACTAAACTGCACTTTACTATTAAACTAATACAACTCAGTCATTTATGAATTTTAGAATTCGCAGGTTTTACAATAAGTACCAGGAGGCCATCGTAATTCGGTTTTGAGGTCGAAGTCGAAAGTCGAAAAAATAATGAATATGTTGAAAAATGCTGAAAAAGTCCGTAAAATATAGAAATGTTGAAAAAAGTTGAAAAATTCAAAAAAAGTTAATTGGTTGGAAAAGTCGAAAAAAATTGAAATAGTTTTAGGGCGGTGCCATGCCCCTGAAAGAGTCTTTAAAAACTTGTAACACAGCCAAATATTTTTTTTTCACAAGTGCACCATAGGTTAAGATAGATTTTGTAATGCATAGAGCATGCTAACCGGACTAGGCTAACCTAACATTGCACTGATCAGTGTGCTTGATGCGGCACACTCAGGAAAAAAATTTGGTTGTTGTTAGGGACTAATGAAATTGAATTACTTTTCTGTCAATATGAAAAATTAAATTTTCATTTCAAAAAATAATAGATTAGCTGATGTCAAACTGCGCGTGTAATAATTGTGTTAACACGAAATGCCCAAGTTCAAATCCTAGTGAACACGACATATTTTTTTTTCTCTAATTAATATAGGGTTCACATCTTTTAGGCGAAAATGACTAGCCTGCATTGTTCTTAATTTGGCCAAGCTGATCAAGGTGGTCTAGGTTTTTATAGTGCTTTCCATAAAAAGGCATAAATGAGGCTAGCCCAGCTCCGGTGCTTGCCATAGCTGTAAAGATGCTTTAATGATTTGGCAAAACTGATCAAGATTGGACGAAATTTCGCTGACAGGGCTGCAATCGTCTGCATCAGACGAAACTAAAATCGAAGCAAAGTTGTACCAACGTGCATACTAATGTTGCGACTAGTCATGCGATTTGTCAAAATAATAATAATCATAATAACGGTTTACACGGACGTTATTTAAAACATGCGTTAGCTAACGCGCGTTTCAGCATAACGCAGAAGTATATGCAATGAGCCACACGATCAACGCGCGTTTTAGAATAACTTCAGCGTTGACAAAACCAATCCGCGTTACAACGCACGTTTTTTCAACGCTCGTGTGAACCGAGGCTTAGTCGGCGATATTTATCGATATTTTTTTTTAAGCGGGTAACCGTGTCAAGAAAACATGGCTAATGTTGTGAACAGAATACAAATGGTTGTCGGGAAATCATCAACAATCACTCACTGTGAAAACTATAACACACTTGATTCAAGTATAAAATAATTTTAACAATGAGTGATTGACAGCGACTTCCAGACAACCGTTCGTATTCAACATAAAGATTGGCCAACTCCTAATGCATATATGCGCTCGCCTTTAAGATATTAATACCAATTTTTATGGCTAATTGTTATAGCAAACTGTTATAGTGCTTGGCAGCATTTTTCAACGGACGAAAGAACGCGCAAAAAGCGAAAATGAACTCGTGTGTGTTTATACGTGCATCGCCGGCGCTTTTAGTCGTGTAGTTGTGGTTGTGTGCTTGGCTTCGCTTTTATTGCTGGATTTTCGCACAATTTGTTCTTTTCAAATAAAGAAGGTTGAAGTAACGTCGCCGTAGCAGCCATTTTTTTCAGTAAAATTGAAAGTAATTAAATAAAGCAGAATATTGTTATTAAATATTAAAAAAAACCAAATAAATTTGCTAATTATATTTGTTAATAAAGCAAAAGAGTAAAATTTCTGCGAATAATTTGAAATCGTAAGTGAAAAAATAATTAAATTGTGGTATACAGCGAAAAAACGCAAAGTAAGGAATGGAAGAAACTAAAAAGCGCGGACGCCCAGCGACTAATCCAAAACCTGCTGGTGGTAATGAAAGTGGTACTGAGAGCGCAGTTCCAAAGAAACGTGGTCGCCCTTCGAAAGCTTCAAAAGTCAAGAAGACACCAAGTGGAAGAGGAAGAGGGAGACCAAAAACTGTTGGTTCAGCAAAAGCGTCTGATGGAGAAGATGATGCCGTCAACGGTGCTGGTGAATCTGTTGGCGCTGCATCCGGAGGTGGTAGCGGTGTCGGACGGGGTCGTCCAGGGAAGAAAGGGAAAGTATCGCAACCAATTGAGGCAACCGGAAAAGGTCGTGGGCGTGCCAAAAACCCACCGAAATCTGATCAGGATGATAAGGATGAGGAAGAAGACGAAGATGATGGTGATGATGACGATGAGGACGATAAAGACGATAGTACTGTGAAAGATGGTGGCAAAGCACAAAAATTGGCGGGAAAACCCGCCGTAAATGCTAAGTCGCCGAAAAATCGTGGACGTCCCAAGAAACCGGTTGACAGTGAGGATTTGGATGAAGGTAATTAAATTTTATTAAGATATGAACACTTCGGAGCATTTATGTAAATCTTTGTATATGGGTTGTTATAGAGCACCCTTGTAAACAGCCAGTCATTTCCAAAAACATTAATATCTGTGATGGCATTTTGGTACATTGTATTTTTTGGCAATAAATTTGCTATAAATTTTTACTACATGTAGCTCATTTCACTATATCTAATAATTTTCTTGTTTTTTTTCTGCTAACTACTGAAATTTTCGTAAAACAGTTAAATGCTGAAACGTGCGCGTAAAAAAATATATATTTTTTTGTTATGTTTGCTCAAATATGCGTACAGAAAATTTTTTTTTGCTTAAATTCAATGACAAAAAAGTACATTCCAAGTGTCGATTCAGTACCCCACTAAACCCAAATGCCATCACTGATAGATTTTTTTTTTAGCTTGAAAATCGCTACATAGTGCATCCTACACCGACTTCGCTAGCCACAATTATTCCACCTAACAGTAAAGGTAAGTTGGCGGCCGCGGTTCAAGATTTCCATCCTTCAATATTTTCACCACTGAATTCGTGGCGGAATGTAACAATCAATGTTTTATTTGTAAAGAAAGAACAGGAGCGCCGCCGTCAAATATTTTTGTAAATAATCGCGCGCGATTTAAAAAAAAATTTATCAAAATTTCAGAAAAATCGTCATATTTCCGAAAGAACAGGTTAAGTTTCAAAGATTTTCTTAACATTGTAGGCCATTAAATTATCGTTCTTATGACATCCATATTATTTCATATTGACTCAGGGGTTCCCAACTTGTAATAATTTTTACAAAAACTGTATTCGTTACTTGCGATGGCTATATAGTAGAGGATACGAGTATGGAATGACTTTCACCCGTCTGTTTAATGGATAAAATGTATTTTATATCAAATGCAATATGTAAAGTACTATATTGCGAATGGGTTGGCTGAAAAATTTCAGTCCAGTATATGATTAATTAAAAATTTGAAAATGATTTTTGTTTTTTCAATTGCACCGGTTTGTTGAATGGTCAAATTACATTCCAATCGAAAGTATGAAGCCAATAGAACATGAAAATGCTGGGTTGACTATTCTTTTCCCGTCATCACTATTGGGTAGGCAGGTATAAACGAAAGTCGATGCTACTAATTTGCACCCGTCTGTTTAATAAATAAAACTTATGTCAAAGTAAAGATAATTTCATTTTGAACACGGTGATATAGAGTTGTCTGCGAAAATTCTGTCATAATACCGGTTGTCAAGTTTTAAAAAGCGAAATATTTCCTATAAGTAAACATTATTCTGTATCTGAGTCATCGGAAGTGAAACTTTCATCTTCAACTTCGGAAGATTCTTCGTCATTGCTTTATTACTCTGTTCATTGTACAACATCGCACTTTTTTTGAAAAATTACTCTGCAAAAGAAGACAGCGAACAATTTTTTAAGAAAATAAAAAGTTTTTATTCGAACACAATCACCATGCTGAATTATTACTCTGCAAAAGAAGACAACGAACAGTTTTTTAAGAAAATAAAATGTTTTTATTCGAACACTACCACCAGCTGGATATAACTGCAACAAAAAATTTTGCAAACTATTTTTGTTAATAGCATGTGGCTTAATGCAACGGAGCCTGAATGCGCAAAACTTCAGCCTGAAAACTGCGGTTGGTTTTTAGATGATTATTTAAAACCAATAGGGTTTATTGGGGATCAAACAGTGTTAACAACAGAATATATTGTACAATCAACTCAGATACAGAATAATGTTCATTCATAGAAAATTTTTATTTATTTATATATTAGAAATATAATTATCAATTTATATTTTATTGTAATAAAGTATTCATCAAATTTTTAAAACTCAACAACCGGTGTTCATGACAGAATTTCGCAGACAACTCTGTATCACCGTGTTCGCAATGAAATTATCTAAGTTTTATTTACTAAACAGACGGGTGCCAATAGTCAACTCAGCATTTTCATATTCTATAGACTTCATACTTTCGATTGGAATGTAATTTGTCCATTAAACAAGCTGGTGCAGTTAAAAAAAAAAATATTTTTAAATTTTAAATTAATCATATATTCTACTGAAATTTTTCAGTCAACCCATTCACAATATATTACTTAAGGTAATGCATTTAATATAATATACATTTCATCCATTCAACAGAAGGGTGAAGGTCGTTCCATACTCGGATCTTAGACTAAACCAGATTCGAGCAACACTTTTTGATTACCATAAAAAAGTTTGGTTTAATAAAAATTGGCGAATTGGAGCTAAAGTAAAAGCTTAAATTTAACTTTTTAAAGCCACTGCTATTGTTAAGAACAAAAATTGTCTATGACTGTAACACCGTTATGCTAATGCATTTGAATACTTCACATTGTTTGTGTATGCAGAAAGCACGACATGATGAGAATTTAGCCCAAGAGACCGATGTAGAAAAGTCGAGTGTTTAAGATTAAAGGTAATATGTGGGGTTGCATTGCTGAATCCTGTCCCAAACATGTTTTTTCACCAGTTTTTTGGGTCTATTTTCATTAATGAAGATAAAAGCTTCAAATGTGTGTCAAATGATGGAGCTCGAAGAGCCTAAACAGAATTGCCTTGACGAATAATGTCTTGAAGATGGGTTGCCATCCGTTTTTAGGGCCAATTTTTCTTAAATGAGTGACAACCCATGTTTGGGACAAGATTCGAGGGGCAACCCTATATATTCTATTTAGGTTCTTCGATCTCTATCATTTGGCACACATTTTAAGCTGTAATATACTACAGTTTTAATTAAAACAACAAAATTGGCTAAAAAATACTACAGTTTTAATTAAAACATTGGCTAAAATTCGGGCATCGGGACAGGCTTTGGCAAAACAACGCTGGCCCTGGTTAGTTAGATTCACCAAAAAGCATAACTATCATTCCCGTAATCCTTATACTGTGATGTTATACACTCGACGTTTCTACAGCGGCCTCTCGGATCATCAAAATTAAAAATGCGCTGCTATTTTTGTGAACACAACTGTACATACATAGTTTGATTTTTGACGCGAAGCTCTCGTCTCATTGTAAGTGCGCTTTAATGCTCAACCTAGGCAAGAGCTTTGGCGTAGTAGCGTTGATTTTGACGTCAAATCAGATCAAAATGGACTGCCAAAAATGTGTTATGTTGAGCAGCAAAGTTCACGTCATAACGTTAGCACCAGCGCTATTAAGGCATTCTTCATACAAAATCTATTAACAAAGAAAATGTAGCTGAGTTATAAAACTCAATAAATGCGAATTCAATGCAAAGTCAAAAGTTCCTAAATTAAAAAAAGGTTTAAAAGGTATAGAGTTTCAAATTACATCACTAGCATTGTCGATGTAAAGTAAATACGCAAATGACGGCATCGATATTTATTTCGATGCGTTCACAAAAAATTCAAAATCGAATCTCCAGAAAAGTAATTAAAATTTTTAGTTTATTATTTTTTTTTTGATATAAACTAAATCTTGTTTCTAGTGAACACGAATATATATTATTTGCGCGTTCCAATATGTCAATAAAAAATCCACCAAAATTTTACAAAGTATCAGGGAAACACGTAGGTACGCATAAATGAAAAGAGTTACCACATCTAAATTTTTTTTATGCGTTTTGAAACTCCGCCGGTAATTTTACAAAGTTGACGCCAAAACTCTTTTTTTAGTTAAAAACTTAGTTCCTGCAGATACTTACGAGTTTATGGTTAACTGATTTTTTAATTAAAATAATTGGCGTCAACTAAATAGTTGTGCAACAGTGGACCAACTAGTTTTGAAAAATTATCGACCTTATCGCTTTATATTGGATTCACACAAAGCCTATTTTTTTAAATTTCGTAATTTTATTGCAATAATTACACAATATATTAACTTCTTGGGTGTTATTCATTTAATTATGAAAACCAAAAGACTATCAAATTGTGCTTTCACATTGGTTTGAGCCAAAAACATAACTTTTCGACATTGAGAAACTAAACTCAGTAATAGATAATATTCTATATAATTATATGTATGCTCATTCTGGGCATCATTATTTTGTCAAGTTATTTAATCATTTATTTCATTCATTCATTCAATTATTAAATGCATATGGAATGGCCTTATATTGCTTGATAAATTACTAAATTAAATTTAACTAAACTTAATACAATTCACGTCTGCTTTCTCCCGACAAAGTCAGAAAATTTTGTTTGCTGGGAATGTGGGTTTGCTTTCTTGTCGTATTTGCGAATACCTTAATTTATCATTATGTACATACTTTGTTTAATCGGCACCCGCACCATTGAATATTTAAGATTCTATTTTAGAAAACTTCATTACAAAAATCATAACAAATATTAAAAAAGCACTTATATATCCATATAAAAACAGAATCCGATGATAACAAAGAACCGCAGGAGAAAAAAATACTCGGACGCCCTAATACTGGTGCCACAAGTCTTAATATCATTTCAACTGGACGCGGTCAAGGGCGTCCTAAAAAGGATGTCAATGGACTAGCCAAACGTGGTCGTAAGCCTGGAACTAAAGTTAAAGTACCCACAGGTAGATCACGTGGTCGACCAACTATCGCTAAATCATCTGATTCTGATAATTCCCAGGACGAAGGGTCGCAGTCTGATGAAGAAGATCAAATTAAACCCCAGATTGCGAAGGGTAAGAAAGTAAGTGATGCTGACGATTCTGTTGTGTTTAATGGCTCCGAAGACGAAGACGAGGAAGATGATCAGGTAGAAGATGATGATTCTGTAGATTTACCAGCAGCAAAATTAACAACAGCAGCCTAAAAAGATCCCGCGCATCATCATTAAAGATCGATCATCACATAGTTGTAAGATATAAAAAAAGTTATTAAAAACTTATAAAACGCTCTATAAAAATGCGTAAATGCAAATACCGTAAATTACAAATTATTTCAAATAAAATATGTGTAACGTTTCCCAATTTTGTCTTGTATTTATTTAAGTTTATGAATACTCTTTTAAGATCAAAAAAACTTGTAAAATCATATAGTATCTTACAAAGTTTAGTCGCTTAACGTTTTAAGTTGAAATTTCCATCAGTTTTTTTATTTAATGTATTTCATGTAATTTTTCCTTAAGCATCTTTATACACATAAAATATTAAACAGCATTAAAATTATTTTGCGCTCTTTTTGGTATTTAAGAACAAAAATATGTAGTGGAAAATAAAGCTATAAGTTACAGTGTAATTAGTGCTGTAAACAGAATTGGTGTGTCATCTTTATTTTTCATGTGTTGTATATCTGCTGATTTTCTCTTATAATTCTATTTAAAAAGCTTAAACTTATCTTAACGAATGAGAATTTTATTTTTTAGGGTAGAAATGGTCATATCGTTACCTTAATATAGAATGGCCCTAACTAACATTTTTTTCAAAATCAAGTTTTTTCTTTGTAGATTTCGGTAGGTCACCCATTAATACACTATTGATAAAGCTGTGTGTGCTACAATTCAAAATAAAACATTTACAAGCAAATAAAAAAAGCCAAACTCACTTCAATACTACAAAACATAAATTTAATTAAGTTTTTTCATTCTCCTGTGAAGAAACAAAAATGGTAGATAGGGCCTTTCTACATTAAGGTAACAGTATGATCTCGGAGGTTAAAAATTGCTAAACAAATGCGCAAAAGAGTCCCCATGTAACGTCTCGTAAGCTTTTCAGAAATCTTATAAAATTACCGTTACGTTTCAGTAATCTTGTAAGATAAAGAAGAAAAACTGAATTTTTTTGTTTTCTTTTATCCGCGTTACTCACGCTTTTATTTTGTTCATCATCTTGTTCGTCATCACTTGCGGTATGGAGAGAGATCCTGAATTATGAGCTGAAAATTCGAATTTTTTTTATTGCTTAAATCAATACCTAAGGCATTCAAGAATATGTACACAAGGTTACATAGACCAATTCAAAGTATTTCGGCCGGAGGCGAGCCTGTGTATCGCTACAGATATGCTTTGTATTGAAAAGTTTTCCCATCGAAAACTTGAAGCGCGTTTTCTTTAGTTAAAATTTTTACGAAATTTGCGGTTCGATTCAAAAAATGATTTTGAATTTTTTTTGTTTAACTCGTAAGATAGTAAGAAAACTAGAATTTGTTTGTTTTAGACAAGCATATCGCGCTGTATCTTTTTCCGCCAATTGAATACATCCATGGCGAGGCGCTCTACGAATCTGATTCTAGCTCAGCTTATTTTAATTTTTTTAAACTATTTTATTGCGCTAATCAGTTCCATAACTTTTTTGTGTCAAAACACCAAAATTAGCTGATTAGTCGAGTGCTCATCAAAATGACTCATCATCTGAAAGTATTTTTTTTTTTGGGAAAGGTGCTGAATATTTTCATGGAAGCTCTTCGGAAATTTGAAGAAAGAAAACAAATTAAGTTTCAAATTTTTAAATCGTGCGCTGTTGCTTAGTCCCGACTAATGAATCATATACCAACAATTGCACTCTTTCTTGGATCAATATACAAACCTATGTTCTAATATTAACCAATGACAATATATATTTAACTATATTTTAATCAATTGTTCAAGCAATGACATAACATTGATAATTTCTTACTAAAATAATAACGATTTCAATAGCGCAATTAGTTAAGCGGTATTAACATTTTAAATATGTAACAATTCGAATAAAGCTACAACAAATTTTAATTTATAAAATTTATGTAGAATTCAAGAGTAAGGTGTAGCGGAAATTCATGGACATGTGGTAGGCCAAATCGAATATAGCGTCAAATATGGTTTTAATATTTTTTGTGAAATGAACTACAGTGATTCCCCATAACCGGGACACCCACCGTCGCAGTATTTTTGGTTATGGGAGATGTCCGCTTATGGGAGAGGAACAAAAAAAATTTATTGAATTTGTTGAACAAATTTACGCTTATCTCTGGAGTGGCTCTTTGATTTTCAAATTGTACTTCATTATTGTTATATTCAGTTAATAGACTTTGATCGATTTTCGAAAATTCATCAAAACCAGCGAACCAGAATGGATGAAAAAGTCCAACTCTACTCAACACTTCTGAAATAAATCTGTATGTATATTAGCATTATTAGGGGAACCACCAAATTCGTTGCTTTCAAAACAAAAATGAATTAGAATTTGTAAAAAAAGTAGTAAAAATTTAATAAAATTCTGTCTGTTTAAAAGAGATATTTTGATCAAAATTTTTTTTATTGAGAAGACTTGAGTTGAATCCTCCCTTGGTAACGTGAGTTGAAACCTCCAGTTTGCAGAAAAACTAAATTCGTAAATCGGAGAATTTTATGATAGAAATAAAGTCCGCAGACAATAATATTTTTTATAACAACGTATGCAGTTCAGAAAATAGGTGCCCTGACGAATAGAATAATTTTGGTATACAAACTTAATTTTAATTGGATAACTGTGCCCTAAAAAAATACAAATTATCTGCTAAAATACAAATTACAACGTAAGTCTGGTAATACCACAAAAAGAGTTGGCACCTTAAAATTTTGAAATATCGGTCAAGGGAGCCCTGGCCCTGGCGTGGTGAGAAGGAACTAAAATTTAATCTAACGACACGAGGGCATGATTCAATTCGCTTATGCTGTAATTATTTACAGCGATGCCTCGTTATATTTCAAGCTATCAAAATCGAGCAAAATACAGAACAGATAATAAGTAGGTTTCAGTCATGGTACAATTATCATGGTAGCAGCAATTCTAAGTAACAGTTCTTCTTTATTTTTATGCCTGCCTTTTTTGTCAAAAGTGTTTGTTTTGTTTTTTTTTTGATTTCTTCAAAATTAAAAAACGCGTGCTTGTCAGAATTTTTGTTTTGTTTTTGTTTTGCTTAATTTTGTCAATTATGTTTATGATGAATTGCATAACTTGAGTTTGACAAGATAGTTCTACCATGTATAATTGTACCATGGGATTCAGTCGATTTTGTTGTGAACAAAATTAAAGCTATCGAATCGCGAGGTCTGAGAGTAAAAGCTAAAATTTCTCTGAACATCTCAAATCACCAAAACACCGGTGGGAACACAAATGGGTAAAATATTAAAACTGTCAAGACAGCATTTCAGTAAGGGGCATCCATTGATTACTTGGTCGAAAATCTCACCAAGGGGGAAGGAGGATTCAATGAAAAACTTTTCAGTTCAAAGAATATAAATTATAATAACAAATAACATTTTTGTATCAAAAAATATAGCCTTGCTGCTACATTTATTTCGCCTTGTCGAAATGCTGTGTTGTGTTGTGCGCCGTGGACGATAGACAGGAGTGGCTGCATGAGGAAGATGTAGATACCTAAATTTAATGACTAAGTTAATAATCAAGATCCAATACTGTGGCTAACACCGGCTTTGCCAGTCAGTTCCTAAGGAATCAATTTTATATCGATATATTTTTTCGTAGAGCAAAATGTTTGGCCCAGAATCCACGGACAGTTTGATATTCTGAACTACTCTAATGAGCAGCACAACCAAAAATATAAAATTTCACTGATGAACAGTTCCACTATACATCGAAAATAAGACTTTTAAACAGTTACGACAAAATAAAAAGAGATAAATATATGATAATTCCAAACAAGAACTTATCGAACAAGTTTTAAATAAAGCGGAATAAAAAAATCGAAAAACTGACGGCCGACCATGCTAACCGAACGAAGGAACGACGAGAAAGCTAATCGTGTGTGTGTATAGAAGCAGGAGCAGACAAAAAATTTTGTAAATTTTTATAAAATAAGCATTTTTAAAATATAAATAATTTAATATGTATACAAATTTTAAGCGGTTTTAAATGTTAAATTTCGAATAGTAGTTTAATATCTGAAAACGGGTGAAGCGAAAAGAGTGAAAAATAGTCTCAACTCCTGTATATTTACTTTTGTGAGAATTTTCAAACAATTTTTTATATAAATAAAGAGAAGACAGTGTAAATTCTGTGTAAGTGCATTTAAGAAAGAATATTAGAAACGAGGGTGCTCCTGAAATTAAAATAAAATCATTTCCTCCAAAAAGTAAAATGGGCGAAAATTACGAGGAGCAACCCAAGTAGTAAAGCAAGAACAAAGAAAATTTGCTCCAGTGCGCATCCAGAGGCTTCTCCGATACTGTAAAAACAAAGTTACAGAGCATAACCATTGTGTGTGTGACAAAGTTGGAAGTATTTACTGAAACAGGAAGAAGCAGGAGGATTGCTGACATCTCAGTAAATAACTATACCATTTTGTTGTTTTTAGTTTAAAGAACTAATATTTGTACAAGAAATTGGTTAAGCATTAAAACAAATGATTTGAGAACCTATAGAAAGACGAAAGCAAGAAAACGTGCAAATTAAAACAAATACGCGAATAACAAAAATAAAACGAAACGCGCAATAACTAAGCAAAAGCCGCAAGCAAGTCTGCCTAATAACAACATTAACAGAAAATAGCGAAAAGTCCCGGGCAACAAACATAAACGTAGGAACGCGCGCGCTGCCGGTATACTCTTCGATACGAAAACAAGAAGAATAACTAGTATGCGGTGTGTATAAAATTTCAGCTATATTATAAAATAATTTAAGCATTTCTAATGGCAATTTATAAAAATTGGTTAAGAAAATCTTGGCCGGCTTAAAAAGGAGAGCAAAAAAGCATTCGGCATTCTCGTTTATTTATTCTGTCAGTCAAAACGAAAAATAATTTTTCTTGCGGTTGTCGATATCTATACGTAACTTAGTAAATTATTTTTTTTGGAAATATGTATACAAAATTTGCACGTTTTCTGCTTGAATATTTTCAGAAAATTTTTTATCGGAAACAATATTTTATTGAAATCTGTTATAGTCATTTCGTTCTCTTGCATCATATCGCACATGCTATCCCTTTCTTTACAGTAATGATGCCAGACTATATTTTGTGCAACCATTCCTTTTATGGCACTTTTTGTATGGAGAAGGTCGGATAGTGAGTAATTCTTTCGTTTATATTGGTGCAAAAAATAGAAAACGTAATAGCAAAAAACATGTCACTTTGCACGGATTTCCTAATTCATTCATTATTTGAGCTCATTTGACCGAACAGGCTTTTCCATAAAAAAAGGGCGGGTTCTGCATACAACCAAACAGGATAATAACCCATTTTTTTCAAAATTATAAGCTCTTTAAGCATTTACTTCTGTTCTGGAATTGGATTCTGTTAGGAATCGGGTTTCAATCCGATTGTTAGTGTTCTATTTATTATTATCGCAAACGCGACTAAAACATAAAAGTTGCTAAAATGACTTTCTGGTACATTGCGCAACATAATTGTGACTTTTAGGTAAACATGGTCACTAGGGTGACACCGGAACGTTTAAGGAGAGTGGGGGGGGGGAGGGGTCAAAAATCTTAAAAAATTGCGTTACGTAGTACTTGAACGGCCCCTAATAAAATTAAGAAATTTGTATAAAGATTCAGTGTAAGTGTTGTCCGCGTTGCTAATATAACATAGAGTAAAATAAAAATTGGTTACATATTTATATATAATGAAATAGCTAAAAATTTTATTAAATATATATTTAAGGATACAAAATGCCTATTCCTGTGGAAATACTACCTCTAACCCTTAAACTGAAAAATATGCAAACATTTTGCTAGAATTAATTACTGCGTCAAAAACTTTATTGACAGCATAAAACGTCATTGAAAGTTGTTTGTATTTTGAGTATGAGGCAAGAGGAAGTTCAGAAAAAGTTCGGAACACCAGTGCGACTGGATGCTGGCACCTACGTTAAAATCGTAAGGCCACTTCCGGATTAACATTTGATTTATACTGGAAAGTCTGTTTTAGTATAAAATAAACTTTCTTCCGGACAGAATTCTTGTATTTCTCAAAAAAGAAACATATTTGTAAAAATTTTTTAATGTTTAATTTAAAGATCGCTAACATTTTTCCATAAAGTTTTGAACAAAAAATCCTCCTTTCATTCAATTTCACTTTTCAAGGTAGGCGCGCACATGAAGACGCATCGCAGCACTGCTCCACGTGTCGACTGCGTCCACTTGTGGAGATGATACAGCAATCGTATCATAAAGGACACAGTTCAGTACTCTTTTTGTATAACAGCAATAACATTTCGAGTTCGTTGTCCAAATTTGACGTATTTTAGTTTGTAATTTGTAAAAAGGAAAGAAAACGTAAAAAGTTGGGGATTGAACCGAAATGTACACGAGAACATGCTGAATGAAACAAACAAAAACGTAACGCTTGCTTATTTTGATTTATTACGGTAGTATTGGGAACTAATATTGCTCTATATACCTGTATATTGAGGCATTAACATAACAAGTAAAAAAAAAAACTCAATTTACGGGTCGTCCATAAACTACGTAGCTAAATTTTGGGCTCATTTGACTTAAAAATTTCCTACACTAGCTGCTAAAATCACGCCTCAAACCATCACACTGCCGTTATGCAAATTCAGTATTCAATTTTTTGTTTGAATGCTATGCCATTCTTGCTCCCATTGGAGCAGCTGGTGTGTGACATTAAGATTTTATCAATTGTACAATGGACAGACGCCCCCTTAAAAATATGTTTCAAAGAGACCTCAAAATTTTGTTGGATTTTTTGGGCGTTAAAGGTAATGAATATTCCAACAGAATAGCAATATCCATATAACTTTTTATATAGTATTTAAGCGTATTTTTTTCGGTTTTCGATGAATTAACTGGTATCTATGCGATAAACTAAAATTTTTATGTTTCTTTTTTATATATTATTGAACAAGTGAAATTTGAGGGGTGTATTTAAACTTTATTCCCTGAACCATCTCTAACCTGATAGAATTATTTCCCAAAAAAACGTCGAAGCCGCTTAACTTATCTGGCAACACTAGTTGAAGTTAAATTTTAAAGTTTAAAATTTAAACCATTCATTTTTTTCTCATATTCTGTCGCACACACGCAGGTATACATATGCCTTGGCTTGTTTTGGTTAAAAAAAGACAACTGGATATGCGTTTGAACAATAATTTTTGTTTTTGCATTCAATCTAATATGTACCATCTCACTTACTCTCTTTAATTTTAGTTGGTGCGCATCAATTTTTATTACCGAGTTGAATTGTACACGATTGTGCGCCGAATAAGCAACATAAAGCATAATAAAGAAGTAAAAGAAGCACCGAAAAAGAACTTAAGAAACGTCGAATTGAAGTGGAAGCACCAGCAAGTATTTAGCCGCAACTAATTGAAATTAAAAAATCAAAAGCATTAATAAGATGCGTTGAAATTAAGTGCAAAAGTCTGCATTTGCATTTAAAGAAATACCACGAAAGTGTTAAATTTGGAAAGAAAGAAAAAACCGCAATTCTCAGCAGCAGAAATAATTTTCTTTTACTGTATGTGTGTGGCACGTTCGTCGTTTATTTGTTCGTTGGTAGATTCGTTCCATGTCGTCGTCTCTTGGCCATTCAATAATCAAATCAAATTTTCTGTGTAAATAAATTTGAAGTAAAACAAAGTATAACAAAGATACAAGTGAAAATTCTTTAATAAAAATTGCATACTTAAAAAGTGGTTAGTTGTGTAAATTTAACTAATGGAAATATAAAACAGAAAATTGTATCATTAAAATTCAAAATATTGGCAATACCACAGAAAATAGATTTCCATAATTCTCACATACCTAACGAAGAAGAAAAAAAAAAAAAAATAAAATTACCGTGTTCTTCACAGTCAGCGTCACCGTCGTCAAAAAAAAAAGGAAACACCATCAGGCAAATTCAATAAAAAATTTAGCCAATCGACTGACTGCCAAGCAACAAACCGTTAATAAAAAAAAGGTAAAAATCAATTAAATACGCATCTACAGCTGTAATTCTTTTTAATTTCAGAACTAAAGTTAAATTCAATTTTTTTCTTTCTTATGTTTATTCTACGCCGCTTTACATTTTCATCCTTTTTATTGGTCTTATTTTTTTTTGTTCACTTCACTTCACATTTCTCTTGTGCGCGACTCGTCTTTTTTTCCAATTGGGATAGTTCTCCTTTTTCTTGAATTTCCTTTTCTGCGCATTCCGTAATTTATATTTTATGCAATTTATCCATTTTATATTCTTTTTTATGTAGTTGCAGTTTAATCTTTGTTTTCTTATTTCTACTTATACTATTTAGGTATTCTTCATTTTATGCGCAGCCTTTTTTTTACTTTTGTTTTTTTTCGATTTTAGATGCGTCTCGTGTTGTTGTTTAATGCCGTTCTTCATGGTTTGCACTAAAATTTCAGTGCTGGCACAGAACTCGAATCTAGTGCAAAACTGAAAACTTAGTGCATGTTTTTCTAGCAGTTCTATTATTTTTTGATTCCATAAAATCAATGAAGGAAAGGATTTACTTTAGCTCACATTCTCCAATTTTTTTTATAACAAATAGTCCCATATTTTGGAGATATTGCCATCGGAAGTTGTGTCGGGAACCCCTATATTGATTTTCAAAAATTTTTGTCTATTAAAGAGGTTCCCATTTACACAGTTTCCCAAATAACCGAGCTGAAAATTGGGTTGCCCCATTTAATGAGCGATCAAGATGAAGGGAAAAAATCTTCAATAAAAATCAAATTTTATGTAAATGACCAATCACAGCATACTTAAGTCAATGATTCTATGAAATTTTATTAAAACAACCATTTCACAGCCTAATAGACCAATAAAACATGCATATTCAAAATCAAATTAACAAATTATACACACATAAATATTAGCGGTATTCACGATCTGTAGTATTTGGTCTTGTATTGTGTATTTTTGATAAATTTGATATTTGTAGTAAATTTTATATCGTAACAAAACAAAACACTTGCTTTTTTCAAATACTCTAAATATCAAAAATACAATGACAAAACCCTATTGTAACTTTTGTATAGTATTTGTGCATTTGTCAATCGAAGTTACCATAGTAAAATAAAGAAAACATGTCAATCGAAGTTACCATATCATAATTTCTCAAATACTTTTCAAATTATTCAGTAAAATAAAGAAAAATATTTTAGGACGCTCACAATCTGTAGTAAAAATTGTAAATATTTACAAAAAATACTAAAAGTACTACAGATCGTGAATACCGCTATTATTTTCCACTTATAGAGGTTACTACTAAACGGTCCCAGCTATGGAGGGAAAAGTCCATGTTATAGAAGCGAAAACGCTCAAAAACATGAAAAATCATATCCCAGATATAGAGGTTAAATAATCCCAGCAATAGAGGTATTATGATGGAAAAGTGCTGGAACTTTGAAGTGAGTCTAACTAGTAGAGGTTTCCCACTTATCCAGGTACCGCTTAACCAGGTTTCACTGTATTTATTTAGAGTCTTTAGTGTTTTTTCTGCGTCACGTTTTGGCACTTTCTGCACTCTCCTCAGTACCATCCTGTTCTTCGTCTTCTATTTCGAAGCATGCAGAAATAATGTTATCTTCAAGTATCTCATCTGAAACTAGAAATTCGTCATCGATATGCACAAAATCCTCAAAAGTTAGCACCTGGTCATTCTCGTTGCTACCATTAATTCGATTCTATTCTGCAAGTGTCATTTCACAGTTCTCTTCATCCTCTTGTAAATCTTCAGGTTCCGATATCTCTGTATTCTTGAATCCAGATTTTTTGTAGCAATTTGCAATGAATAGATACAATAGTTTAACGCGGTCTAAACGAGGCATATTATTGTGGGCTGTGCAATTATCGACAAATAAAACAACTTTTCTTTTCTGTTCCTTTATTTTGGAATTCACTTTTTTCAACCAATCTGCGAAGATATCCGATGTCATCCAGGCTTTTTTTGTTATTTTGATAATTAACAGGTAAATTTTTGATAACTTTGAAGCATCTTGGGTTTTTAGATTTCCCAATTAAAACAAGTGGGAGCTTCTCGAGTCTTTCCATAATAAAATGCCAAATAATACTAAATAAAAATAAGATCACTTCAGTCACGCGTGATCTGTGAAACAAAAACAAATGAAAAAAAAACCTAAATGAATCATCCTATATATAAAAACTTGCCAAAATCCATCAGAATGACGGTTAATATAAAATACTAAAGTCTGAGTGAATGCAGGCTATCGACCAGGGTTGTGACTGGCCAATGCCTTATAGAGCATCATGCTTTCAGGTTCGGTATAATATCCAATGACTGGTGTAGAAATTGTCATAGACCTGAGGAAGAGGAAACCATGCAACGTCGTTTTTGCTTTTGCCCCGCTTTTGGCAGCCATTCTTAATATCCCTCAAGGAACTAAATAAAGTCCACCGGGGTGAATTCAAAAGATTCGCTGTAACAACAGGCGTGCACCACAATGCAAGGACCAGAATTTACTAATAAGACTGTAACAGAGAGTTTGTGGTAGGACTATGGACCCCTGTGGTCAATGTAAAAGGCCGCCACACAAACCTAACCTAACTTAAGGGGAATGAATTGAGCTTTCTTAATATGTATGTAATAAAACTGTGAACGCAGTTTAAAAAAAAAAAATAACGGTTTTATGAAAAAAATCGGTAACAATTTCAGAAAAACCGTAATATATTGATAACTATTAGCTTGACATCAAAAACTCATAATCGAATTTTGCAGCTTATTAAAATACCTTTAATTTTCGTAACGAATACAGGGAATCCCGATTTAAGCGATTTTTGGAAATGGTATATCTACAACTTCCGATAGCTATAACTCCGAAACCAGATCCGAGCGACACTTTTTAATTACATATTTATTCTTAGTATTAAAAAGCACATAAGAAAAGTTTAGTTTAATAATAATTTTAGAGCTTCAGTACATTTCAGCCTATAATAAATAAATAAACAAATTATTTTACTAAGCAATTGAGGCATTTTACAATTTTATACGTTGAAAGTTATATCTAACAAATTTCTTAATTATGTGGGACACCTCTCTCAGACGTTCAGATTTTTCATCCGACTAACAGGTCGGATAAAAAGTCTGACCGCCTGAACGCAAGGCTTATGAATAAACATAAGTCGCACGATAAGTCGGAAGAAACGGTAGTAGCGTATGAGTCGAACATATGACTAAGTCGTATTGACGGTAGTATGAAAAATCTCAACGTCTGAAGGCGCTACGAGAACATAATAAATATGTTTCTAAAATACGTTGTGATTTAAATAGTACGTTCAGTCTTGATTTCGATATAGTACGGAAGTGGAATTAAATTCCGAAGTGGAATGACAATAGCTCTTTTAAATCTAATGGTTGAATTTTTTTTTCAGCTCCGAACATGAGGTGTTATAGTTTCGATAATTATACGAACTTCCCTTATTTGTTTGTCAGCGTTTAGTTAACGTTAACACACCGAAACTCTTGACGAAAAGTCAGAGGGCATGTTTTCCGCATTAAAAATTATTTCTGATGAACCTAAGCGACATATAGTTATAGTCGGATTATTGTGGCAAACGTTACTATTATGTAGAGCTTTGCTGCCATATTTGTTTATGAAAAAGACTGCATTGAATTAATTTTTAAGGTATTCAGGAATTTCGATCGCTACTAACTGACTTGCTGTAAATTCATTAATATAATTAAATTTTTAAAAGGAAAAGTCTTAAATAAAAAGTTACACTTTAACTGAGGCGACTTCTGACCTTTGCTACACTCAATTTTCAGCTTGTCATTTACTCTTCTGCTCATTCACACTGCCATTCGTTCGTCAATTCAGTGTTACCAGTTGTTAAATTTTCAAATTAACGACTCATTAATGTGACCAATCATTCATGGTCTTTCTTCACTTATACCGAATATAAAATCTTGGCCCAAAGAGAAAATATTTCAATCTGTAAGCAACATAGTTGAGTAATTCGCAAAACATACTATGGCCGAGTATCTCTATTATTCACATTTGTAACTACAATTGCTGATTGAATCGAGCAACTTTGTTATCAGTCTTAGATAAAAAATAAATTATTCTCCAAAGTTCAATTTTTGTTAGTAGTATGAGTTAATTTTAATTTCCATACCTTTTCCCACAGCAGATAAAAGTTATTAGCTAATTTTCTGTTTTGTAGATGTTTTAATTACATGTTTTATTCTATATTTAAGTTCATTAACCTTCCAACAATCATTGCACGCCATGTGCTAACACTGTTATCAAGTGTTAAAAATCTAAATAGCATAGCAAAATTTTGTATTTTTTTATTTTCTAGCGCGACATTTGAGTTATTTATAATTTTATAGGAAATTTCAGCTTTCATTTTTATTTGTATAAACTTTTTTACTTGCTGATTGCAATTTTTCTAATTGAATTCTTTTTTTAACTATATTTCCAGATAAATATCATCCTATTGTAAAAAGAAAAGTTCATCAATCATCAAGATTTGTAAAAATTTCAATGTTTTAACGCGGATTCAACAACCATTTGCTGCTTGTATTATAAATTTAAAACTAAGAATTAAGTCAAAGGATCAATTAATGAATAACTCACTCAACCACGGTTTCCGGATTCCATTCTGAAAGCGAGTATAGTATTTAAAAAAAAAATTTATAACACGATTTTTCACAGCCATTTTTTAATGAAAATACAACAATTGTGAAAATTTTGATAGCGTGTCGTCCGCGTTTGTGTAAAAAATTGAAAATTTTGTGAAATAAATAAAGTTTGTATTATTATACATAAATTAAAGCTTACGCTAAGCTTTAATTGAAAATTATTTCTTCTTGTAAAAAGTGTTAATAAACGGCGTCAAAATTGAGCTACTCACAGCGCCCACGATTTCCATTTCTTCTGTTGCGCCTCAAACGCCAACGCCGCTACAGCAACATCAGCAGCAGCAGCAACAGCAGCAACAACAATTCTATCATTTTCAACAGCAACAGCAGCAGCATAACTATTTTCTGCATTCGCATCAGCAGCAGCAACAACAAGAACAACAACAACAATCGCAACACATGAAGTTGTTGGGCGGTAACGATGATCGAAACGTGCGCGGCGATCAAATTGGACCGCGTTCTCAAGATGATGCCGCTGCAGCTGCTGCTGCTGTTGGTTACGTCTTTCAGCGTCCTTCGCCTGGTGCACCGGGTTCGCATGAAGCTGCTGCTGCTGAATATGCAGCACAATTTGCGCAAAAACAAACTCGTTGGGCATGTGGTGATGAGCATTCCATTGATGTAAGTAAAACTTTGTTATAATATAGAAAATATATATGGGCTATTATCACAAAATGGGTGATTTTTAGAACTCAGAGAACAACAAAAAAAAAAGTCATCGTAGCAACTTTTAGTTTTTTTTTTATTTATTTCATTTTCAAGTTAGGGGACGTCCATTAATTACGTGAGCTAAAATAGGGGGGAGGGGGTCCTGCAAAATCTCACCAGATCTCACCAAGGGGGGGGAGGGGGTCAAGGAAAACCTCACGTCAACTTTTTAATGCATAGAATTTACATTAAAAATTAATATTTAAATCTCACGGGAGGGGGGGGGAGGGGTCCCGCCAGATCTCATTAAATCTCACCAAGGAGAGGGGGGGGGGGCGGTCACAATTTTTAAAAAAATACCTCACTTAATTAATGGACGTCCCCTTATTTTAACATATTTATCACTGGATCTACAGTAAGAGTACTCAAAAGGTAGTTTGCTGCAAAATACACAACTCAGAGCTTCGGAGGCGACAAATATTTTATTGATTACGTAGGCGACTTTTCACTGAAATATGAGTCTTGGATCTGAGAGAAGAGACGAAATACATTTTCCGGACAAATCGTCACATTACAAATGAAAACGAAATGTCAAAAGTGAAAGTGAAATGTTAAAGCTTTGAAAATATTCATAGCATAATAAGCAAAAACTGGCAGTTTACGGTAGCGACACTCTTTTTTTCTTATCATTTTTACGAACTCTTGTCGTGTGGTAATGAGATTTGACTGTTTTAATATCTGCGATGCCCTCCCGATTTTGTAGTATTATGTTCTGACACTTGCTCCTTGCAATTATTACCCCACAAAAATCGTTTATATTCTTGTTTATTCAGGATATTTCACAGACATATCGCTCATTTACTTCAAGAGTGGCATAACTCTAAAAACACAAAGTGGGAAAAAACGCATTTAAATTTTTCAATAAGCTACTTTTTATGTGAAAATTCAAAAAAGTATGTTTACACAAACTCTTCTCACCAGGCGAGTTTATAAGATATCTTTCTGAGTTTTTGACACAAAATAAAAAATGAAATGGCAAATATTTCTGCATCATTAACTAACTTGAGATATACCACTCTTGAAGTAATGAGCGATATGTATACATAGAAAAATCGATGGACAAGTTTCAAACCTGTAGCGCGAGAGTGGGAGGATTTTTGTAAACTTATACTCCGCGGCAATTAGGTGCGCGAGCATACTACTACTATTTTAGAAATTCCGCGCGGGAAATTTCGAACGAGGAGTCGCGCGAGGAAACCGTTAGTGTATTAAAATAGGAAATGGACAGGTTACGGAGGCGACATATCTGTAGATTATCGCCCTATAACTTTTTATTAGAGCAATTGAATATTGATGCGTATGATGGAAAATAAATTACTTCATCGTGAGAATAATTTGCGAAGAAAAAAAATTGTTGAGCCGTTGCATCTGACCAAACTATACACAAACATCCATTACACCCATTTCGTGATAATAGCCCATATGTATGTGTCACTGGCTAAACTAGTTCTTAGGATAAACTAGTTTTTTTAGGCCGAACTAGTTTAATTGAAGGCCTAAAAGTATGCAATTTAATTTTAATGTAAAAGCACTGTGAATAGCGAAGTCAATGTTGCACATATTATAAAATAATATTTTTAAATAAATGAAATGAAATGTCTTAAATAATATGAATACAATATTCTATGGGATTCTCAACGCTGATTTTATATCTGGTATTAATTTTTTTCTGTAAAGGCTCTTACCGACATAAATTTTAAAGTAAACTGACTTTCAATCTTGCCGTGATTCCAAGCATGTACAAAAATATGTGTTTTGTTATGTAAGCCCTCATTTTGATCGCCGTAATAGGCCATTAATACTTTCTAACATTTTTTTTTGCTGTGCTGTCAAATCCAAAAACATTTTTCAAAATTCTGTATGCATTTTTAATTTAAATTACATACAGAAATACTTGGATTTTTTGTTGTAGTTTTGGTTTCATTGGCGTCTTTGTGTCGCCCGCTTGGTTGGTGTCTTCTTAGTTGTCACTCGTTGATGGAAAAACATTCCTTAAATCTAATTTTGTCTTTTTATCTATTAGCTTAGCGCTGTAATTTTCTCCAAAAGTGGCTAAAATTATCATAAAAAATTTTTTCTTGACTTGTTTATGTGTATGAAGACAGAAAACTTCTTACTTTGCAAATTTTTGGCAAGATTCCAAGTGTTAAAAAAAATATTTAAAAAAATAAAAATACGCTGGCGATATAAATATTGCATTTGCTTTAAATAAAATAAATGTTTTGATTTTATGCAATTTTATAATCAGTGGTACTTATAGTTTCAAGCCTGTTCGCTAAGCCACCACTCTATGTAATTTTATTTTTTGTAAAATTAGTTTTGAGGAACTCTTAAACAAGAACGAAATATAAGGTATCAATACAGTATTCCGCCATGACTTAATAAAAACAAAAGGTGTGGAAATGTATGGAGGAGATAATTAAAAGTCAAGGCGGAGTATATCGGAGTATATTATAAGTTAATTTAAATGGCTCTCTGTAAACAAACAAGCTCTGGCCTTGTGCCTTGAAAAGAGGGCGTTGCCTATCGTATTTAAATAAAAAGTTACAAATCCTCTTTGTGAAAAAATAAACTTTAACTTAACACTTTAAACTACCCTTTTGAACTTATCATCTTCATTTTTATTTTTAATTTTTAGAATCCCGATAAATGGAAATACAATCCACCCATGAATCCTGTTAACGCTGCACCTGGCGCTCCGCCTGGCAGTGGCGGACCCGGGACTATTGGACCAATTGGTCTCGGCAGCATGGGAACCAATGGTGGACTCCACCATCCATCAATGGGTGCCTCACAAATGGGTAACTCAGCTGCCGCTGGCATGGCTGCAATGCAACAAGCAGCTGCCGTAGCAAAACAACACCAGATGATGTCTCAAGCAGCTGCCGCTGCAGCAGCACAGCAACAACAACAGCAGCAACAACAACAACAGCAGCAACAACAACAACAACAGCAGCAACAACAGCAGCAGCAGCAGCAACAACAACAACAGCAACAACAGCAGCAACAACAGCAGCAGCAACAACAACTGCAACAGCAGCAACAACAACAGCAACAACAACAACAGCCACCACATCCAGCACATCAGCAACATCCACATGCTTCTCATCCATCGCAGATGCAATCACATTTGGGTGGTTCACATCTCAATTCCAATCTATTAAATCACGCTATGAATAACCAAGCAGCGGCCGCAGCTGCCGCAGCAATCGCTGCTGGTATGCCATCAATGCAATTGCCACCAATACAAACTGGCAATATGTACGATCATCCTGGCGTACACCCAGGTGTGGGTATGAATGGCGTACCAAAGCCACCACAGCAACCAGGTCAGCCAGGACCTGGAGAATTGGTTTATCTAGGAGGTGGACAGCCGCATATGAGTATGATGCCGCAAAGTCAGTACATGAATAGTGCTGCAGCCGCAGCGGCTGCCGTTAATCGTAGTGCAGCAGCGGTAAGTGACAAATGCTTTTTATATTCTTTTATTGTGTATTCTCAGTTGTAAAGTGAATGCTTCCTGGAGTAATCCAAAGATAAGTGATGGATTACTCCGACCTTCATATACTTTGTAGTTCTATCAAACATTGCGTGGCATTAGCGTATCATTGCAATAAAAATTCAAAACCTTGAATCTTCTCTACACTATTAAGTAAATAAAATAATTAAATATTGGCTTATTACTCCAAACTGAAATACACTTGTCAAAACTTAAACTGAAGTACCGGCTGTACATTCACTGTGTAAGCCTTTTTTGGTGATTTTGAACCACCTACACACCCTATTCTATTTTTTTATAGTTTAGGTACTTTAATATAAAATCAGCATTTCTAATTGCAATTTTTTTTGTATGACTATTTTTCAAATTGAAACTTTTCTTCCCACACTTTTAATACTTGACAGTTAAACTTTTCATTTGTTTATTTATATGTTAAGCGAGCCAGCTTTCTTGTTAATTCTTATTATACCAAATGCTATTATTTCTTTAACGAACATACAGCATTATATTACAATTTCGTTAAAATCTTTGAAAAACATATGTGATGTGTCTCCCCATAACTTCTAATGTGCTTTCATAAATTTGCTTCAAAAGGATGTACATACTTCTCAAAATGATGTGTTAAAAATATATACAGCGGCAATGTAACTAAAAACAGCTTCCAGCTTCTTTGGAAATATTTTTGAAGTGCTTCTATTTCCCGATGGGAACCTACTAAATAAATAAATATCAATATAAAAATGGTATCATTAACTGATAAAAATTTTTATTTGTTTTTTATTGTTTCAGTATTGTAGACACTTTGATTAATTTCTTCTATTGATTGATTAATGCTATACATGATGTTGTTTTTATTTTATTTTTTGCTATTGCTGCTGTTGATGTATACAACTAAATTCTGTTGTTAGCAACCTAAACCGCTTGCTCTCAATATCAGCTAGGTTGTTGTTTTTTTTTTTTTGCTATAATTATAACTACATTCAATGTACTTTTGAAGTTTGTTATGGGGTAATATTTTAAAAGTTGGGGTAGGCTTTTGATTAGCTTGTATGTACTTTGTACGGTTTGATAAATTTTGCGGTAATTAGTTGTTAGGGACTATCGCAAGTTTATAGTGGTTTCTGCTTTCGAATTAGTTTGTTTATTTAAAATACATATAGCCAAACTGACAGCTGATGCTTAAAAAAATATTTTCCAGGTATTTGCGGGATCGTGAGGGATCGTTCCTTATCAAAAATAAATATTAGAAATCAACAAAGAATTTCAATAGCTTATTTAATTTTTGTTATTGTTACTGGAACTGTGTTTTCTAAAGAGTGTTATATTTTTATTTAAACTATTGAAACATGAAAAGCTATAGCCAAATGGTTAGCTTTCTAATGTAAAAATAAAAATTTTTGATTCAATAAAAAACATAAACTTTACAAAGTTCATGCTGCGAAGTATCACCGAAAGTAACAATCATCACAATAAAATTGCATTGCTTTTAATACACGCTTCAGTAGCAGTTTCGTATTCATAACAAACTGTTTTCTTATCGAGCATAATAAGAATTTTGTACTGCACTTTTTTCAACGTTGCCAAGTGGGAAAATTTACAGCTGTTTTTCAAAACCTTGACATTAAGCTATAACCACTGTATAAATTTCGTAGCACATATAAGCTATTTCTAAGGCATTACCATGTTTTTTTTTATTTTATTTTAAAGAATATTAAATTTTAAACTAATTTAAAAAAATATTTCTTTATATATTTATTTATATAAAAAGAACTCTTTTTCTTGTTATATTTTGTTTGTCTTGTTGTAAGTGGAACCAGTCATTTATAATGTAGAAAACAACCCCTTTCTTACGCCACTACAAAAACATTTTGCTAGCTAAAAAAATTCCTTAGTTTATTTTGTAGTTGTTGCATTTTTTGTAGCGCAGTCCTATCTATGGCAACGAAGACGTTGTCTATAACAAAAATAAAAAGAAACAAACTCTGATAAGATACTCGTACTTGTAATACTACTTTTTTTCTGTAGTCGTTTTTGTTGTTGTTGTTGTTGTCGACTTTAAAAGGCGCATCACGTAAATGTTGTTGATATCCCTCCTGCTGTATTTAGCTGGAGCTCGACTTTGCTGCATTAAAACAAAATTCACACAGAACGGTAGAAAAGAAAAACCTGCTACAAGCACAGCAGGAAATAAATAAAGAATTACACATCATTGGTGCGTTAGGGTTGAGTTGGGAAGCGCTCATTTTAGATACGTATTTCAGATAATTTTTAGTTAGATAATTATCCCGCTTCAAATATAGCATGCTCTATTTTTTATATACTATAGCGTGGGTGTATTTATTTGGTCCTTACATCTGTAACGCCAAGAAGAGGGAGTGGCAAATATAAAAACATGAATGTAACAGTAGGGCACATAGTTTAACATCGCCCTGCAATTGTGGGGAAAAATTGCATAAAATTCAGTGGCGTCGCTAGAGTGGCATAGAGGGGGCGGTTCGTTGCTGTTGATGCCCGATAGTATGGATTATTCAACGATGTGGAACACGTTGGAAATAAAAACATGTTTTCGGAATTTAACAAAAGCTTACTCCATAAAATCCTTTTACCTCTGGAGTGAGACCCGAATTTTTTATCCCGGGTGTCAGTCACCCTACGCTGTGTAATTCATTCCATTTTATCCTTGCTCAAATGTGAATGATTATTTAAAATATAAACCTGGAGTGGTATTCTGTAAGGTGACAGTTAACTGCCGCCTTTTTTATTGTCGTTTTTGAAAGCAACACCTAAATAGCTATCACATACTATAAAAGCAAGCGAGACAATGATGCGATAGTTGATAATCAACTATTACCTTACAGAATACCACTCCTGATCAGTCTCAAAACATAAACTTCAATTCGAAATACTACAACTTTTGAAAAGAATTTACGGACGAACAATAATCAGTAGTGAAAAAAGTTATCCTAACTGTGGTACTCTTCACGCCAATGCTTAGAATAAACCTAGCTTGACCAAAGAACATTTTTTTTTTGAATTTATGGAAAAGGTTTTGATTGTTCTAAGAATTTAAAATTCCATTATGCCAACGAATCTGCCAAGAGTGATGTGGTGGTTTCTGTTGGCTATTTTTTTTTAATCTCGTTATACCTAATGCCTTCTGTATATAACCTAACATTTATAAAAGTATTAAATTGGCATCACTTTCTCATTGGGTAATCTTGCTTTCAAAAAGCATTTCGCCACGTTGTGTTCCTTAACCCATACATTTTTACAAATCCATATTTGCTAATGGGACAATTTAACTTGGTTGCGAATGTTTTTGCAGTTGGACGCTATGTTTTTGATACATTATATTACTTTGGCTGTATTATAAAGAATTCTCTGGAGTGATGTGTATATCTGCATTCAAAGAAAGAAAAAAAAAGCTTGCAAATACTTGCAATCATAGAAATAAAATTGTTATTTTAATTCAAACTAGAAATTTTAAATATCTAACATTAATTTTATGTATCAAAATATCCAGACGAGTATTCTTTTGGTGGAATAGATTTTAAAAGAAAATTAAAATAAATTTGCACATCAATTTTTTTTGTGATGAGCACCAAACTTGTTTCCAGTCAGACAATATAAAAACGTATTACACCATGCAATGGCGAGACCAAGAGGCAGACATGAAAAGTTAATTTGCAGACGAACAAACAATTAAGCAGACAGAAGAACTTAACAATGAGTATTAGTCCAGTGTCTGTAGATTGTTCTTTTTTTAACGAAACTCTTTCGATGTGTACAAAGTAAAAAAGAGAACTTCTGGATGTGTCTGAGGTTTAATATTGAAATGTCTATTATCGATTTTTTTCGGTCGCTTTTTGTTTTCTCTATATATTTTCCTAGCAAAAATGCAGTTATGATACCCATTATATCTTTTTTTGTTTTATTTTATTGAATGGATTGAAGCTCTCATAAATAACAATTGATTTGAAAAAAATTCAAATTTATACAAAATTAAACCAAAATTAATTTTACTTCATATACATACAATAATATACGAGACTGTTCAATAAGTCCTCAGAAAACAATTACGAATTTATTATTATTTTGTGAATATGGCTGCAAATCAAACTGCAATGTGAGAATTTTCGACCATCATTGAATCGACGACATGATTCCGTTTATTCTTCACTGTAAGCAAACGCGGCACCTATCTGGCCGACTTATTGTTCGCATCCAATTCTTGATAGCACTCTTGCTTGAAAAACAATATCATATCGTCGATTTTGTCATGGTTCTCAGTCACCTCAAATGGATGATGTTCATCGCTTGTAGATATAGGACCATGTTTAAACTCAATCACCTAATTGTAATAAAATTGTAAATGCCATGAACTTCATCCAAATCGGCTTTGATTTTTTTTCGGTGTTTTACCTTTCAAATTGAAGTGTTTTTAAACACTGCACGAAATTAATTTATTTCTATGATTCAAAAATAACAAAAGTGGTTTGCTTCAACCGATTGTAGAATTGAGACGCATATGGCTGAAAACTTGACAGCAGTTATTTGAAATATGCCACTTATTGTTATCAAACTTGTTGCGTTACTATGAGCTGATGAGCTGCGATGAAAGGGTGTGGTGGTCCACTTGACAAAGAATGCCCCAAATGTATAATCAAAACCATTTTTTAATGCGTCACTTACATTTCAATTGCATATGTGTACAAAAATACCAATGAGTGCGGTTGATGGTTGTTCACTGTTTTCTGCCTGTCTGTCTGTCTCTAATGTACTTTTAACTTAACTCGTACTTTTGCTATGTACTTACTTTTCTTCGATTACTGCCTTTTTTCTTATTGCTACTTTTTCTACTCCTTTGTTTGAATAACTTGTCGATGACATCGCAGGTCATTGATTTTTTACTGCTTATGCTGTTGCCACTCTATTTGCAATCAATGATGAGCTTTTTGTTGTTGTCTTTACATTTAATTGTTGTTCTTGTTTTGGTTGCGTTTTTTAGATGTCTGCCATACGTTTGTGTGTGCAGTAAAAGCGCACCACTTGTATTATTGTTAGTGTTTCCATATTTTTGCTTTACTTCCAATTCCTAAGATTTTTCTTTTAATAAATTCCATTTCTTCCTTTTGTCTTTCTTTATTCGTTCTTTTTTTACTTATTTTGAGTATGTTCTCAGAACTTCTTACATAAATGCTTCAATAAATACCATTTATTTTTTTTTAATGTTTTACTATACTATTTAAATTTCTTCGACTTATTCGAAACTTTTCAAAATTTTCTGTACTTTTCAAACTTTTCAATATCTTTGGATATGTTACCGGCCAAAATAATTACCGTTAAGCCTTAAGATATCCAATGAAATCTTAATGCAAAAGCACTGTGGCTAGTGAAGTCTAAGACAGTAGTAAAGTAAATCAATAAAACTTATCAATTTCATTGTATGCTTGGCAAGTCGTAAGTGAGGGAAAGTGGGCAGCCTTTGGCCACGACTCAGGACTTACATCCTCCAATATGTCTAATACGTGCAACATCGGCTATGAAGTGCTTTTGCATTTAAATCAAATTGCATACTATCAGGCATAAAAGTCAACTAGTCTGGCCTAGGAAAAGCTAGTTTATCCTCAAAACTAGTTTGGCCGGTAACATACATTTCGAGTTCTATTGACTTTTTTGAAACCAATCCGGAATTTTTCGATTGTTACGATACTGTTTAATATTTTTGAAGTTTTTTTGTTACTCTTCAATACATTTTGATTTTTACCAAATTTTTCGATTCCTTATTAACTTAAATTATTTCCTCAGCAGGTGATAACTTAGAAAAATAAATTCAATGCGTTCTTTTCAATCCAGCCAAACAGTGCTGAACTTTAAAAACTCTAAACATTACTAATTTTTTGCTTTATCACTAAGTTTTAATTCTTGACTTAAATGAAGAAGGAAATATCTTTCTAATATACATTGGAATCTAGAAATATTCCGGGATATATAATAGAATTTCGTTATTAGTAACAAATTTTGAAATATTTGCAGTAAGTCAGTCCAAGCTAAACGACAACAATAACCTTATACATAGTGTTAATATTAAATTTATCAACATTACTTTCGTGTTGTCCTAAGTGTATATCCATTAATTTGTTTACCATTGCTCTGTTAACATTTTCTAAATAATCTTGTTAAAGTTAATTAGAATTAAAAGAACAATCAACTTCAATTATAATTGACAATTAAAAGATCTTAATTCGTCATCAGCTTCTCTCGTGCCTTTTATTTTATACCGTCACTAAATTCTTTTATTTTTTTGTCTCTCAGGGTTGCCAGAAAAAACATACCATCATAAGTTGGTTTTAATTTCATGGCATTTATACTAAACACGACTAAAGGCTTAAAATATTTTACTATTTTTGTTTTTTTTAAACCAGAGATCTATATATAATTCCAAATTTTCTGCAATTTTTCATTTAATAAATTTTAAAAATTGCGTGGAATTTATTTTAAAGAGCTTGTTTAATTTAATATCGAATATTCCAGAGGGTTCAAAAGATATTTCGTTGTAAAAGAAAATATTGACATTTTTGTTTTCTCACGCCTTCTAAACGCGAACATTGAATGCGATAACTTATACGTTAATTGAAAAGTTATTAACAATAAGATTTATTATTTTTTTAATTCGCTCAAATCATAATTTTTTACTCTTAATTTATCCAATCATCATCATTTGACCGCCGATAAATCAACTAAATAACGACGTCGTCATCAATATGGCAATCCTACCCACGATATCTCTAATGCGCTTGAAACTACGATCTATCAAACACGCGCTCTGCGGTATAAACTGTAAAAAACTGGACTAGGGCAACAAATAAAGCCGCGTCATCGCTACCGTCTACGTTCCGAACACAAAAATAAAAAATAATATTAAATAAAACTTAAAAAGTAAAAAAGAAACAAACGAAAAATAGAGGAATTTAATAAAAAACAATGCATAGCAAAGAAGAAAAAACGTGCAGAGTCATAAGGAAAAGACGAAAAGGTAAGCAAATAATAAGAAAAACGCACACACGCGACATTTGGGGCCCCCCAGCTTCGCTCCCACCCTGTAAAAACAAACATTTGATAAAAGTAAAAAAAATATTTTTTTTTTACTTTTTATCTTTATCTTTTACTTTGTTGCATTTTCGTATTTTATCTTTTGCATTTATTTCGATATAACTTTTGCTATTTTATCGTGCTGAAATTAAGCGCAAATGTCTCTCACGGAGCAAAATTATTACTTTCGTTGTTGCTGGTTGGTATTCGCGTTGTCTATTTAGGAGAATTGTTTAGGAGATGTTGTTTTTGCTCTAAAATGCCGGCTTCTATTATGTTTGTATGTGTGTTTGTTTTATTTTGTTTTTATTTTGCATCATTGCTAACATACTCAGCGTCTGTTTTATTTATTTATTTTATTTTTTTTTTTAATCTGATGTTGGTGAAGACAAGTACTACTCGCCGTCTATAAATGAGTGTCATTGTGCACTTTAGTAAAGGGTGTTTTTGTTTTAGTGGTTGGATTTTTTAAATTGGCAAAACTGTTTTTAGTGACACTCAATTTGACAGCTGACAGATTATTAGTGCCATGATTTTTTTATAATTAGGGTGTAGTTTCTGGCTTATGCTGATAAACCAGCATTAGCATAGCATAGCTACTGACAGCGCTCATATGGTCAAAATCAAGTAAATGTTATAAAATTATCCAGCTAATAGAGCCAAAAAATCGGTCATTTAGACAGTGTTTTTTTGTTTTATTTTAATTCGAAACTACGACAGTCTACAAAAAAAAAAACCCTTTATATGATTTACACTTGAATACAATGCTGTGTCAGTGAAGCAGAGTAAAAAAAAATGTTAAACGTTATGTTGCCAAATTTATAAATGTAAAAATGCGAAGCATTTGTACGTAACTAAAATTTTGATTTCTCAATCATCTGCAAAAAACTGAGAAACCAGCTATTAACTACACTGAGAAAAGAGTATGCTTCCTTTAAATAAATGTATTTGGTTGATAGATTTTTAAAATATTTTGGTAGTTATTATTGTTTTCTCAGTGTATGTGTTTTCCACATGGGCTTATGTCGGGATAGGATTTATGTAGGTATTTAACTTGGGTATATGCATATTAGAATGGTTCATTTTAGACCAACATATTTTTTCAAGATTTCCATGTGCTTGCCAAGAAAGAAAGGTCGATCCTAAAAGAACCGCACTGATAAAGCACATATGTTAAAAAATATAAAATAAAATCGATTATATATTTAAAATTGAATTTATTACAGCAATTGCAAGTTGGATCTTAAGCATCTCGATATACCCTTCACGAAAAGGCTAACAAAAGATGGACCCAAGGGTCAACTTGCAATATATCCGTAACTAGGCAAATCTGGCCATTAATGGTACGGTAAGCGTTCTCTAGAACTGTAACCTGCACTAGATATTGTGTCTCCTCAGTTTTTGCAGTCATAACTGGCCGCTGCCTCATCGGCAGACATGCGAAGAGATTGGGTGTTCGGTCTTTTGATTTCTTTAGAAGTTGTAGAGATATGGAGGAAAACATTAAACATTATTTTTTTACTCCTGCCCGACCTTGCTTTAATTGATGACTTTAGACATGCTTGTATAGGTCAGCTATTTAGTTTTATTACAATGGATCATATTTCGTCTAAGTGACTCGGTTCGTAACTGACTGCCACTCCTACCTAACCTAACCTTTCGCGAAAACTTTTGTCTATTTTTTCAACAAAACTTTAGTATTTTTTTTGAATTTAGGTGAAAAGCTGGTCTTGTTTTTTTTGTAATTATGAAAAAAGCTCAGTGCACTTACTTTCTTCTGGCATTTATCGACTCTAAATTACGTCACAAATAATCCTCAATACAAGTTTTTTTTGTAACTTGAACTTTTATTTAAACTCGGTTGAAGCCCACCGTAAAATTAGCTATAATCAAAATAAAAATAGCAGGATAGTACATAGTACACTCCACTGAGAGCAACTAATTAAATTTATATGTTAAAATCCGATTACTTTTCGCAAATATACACAAAGGTTCGAAATTTACAACGATTTTTCAAAATAATCTCTCATGGCTATAAAATATTTCACTACTATTTTGGGATTTTGATTTGTTTAAGCACAAGAAAAAATTAAATTTAAAAAAATTTAATTTTATTTTATTCCACTGTACGATTAGTAATACCGCATGTGCCATCTTTGCGGCCTGCTTTCATAAAAGTTCACTTCAATGCGAATCCAATTGCTCTCCTGTATAAACATCAATTAAAAACGACCAACGCGGAGCCGTGGCTCTATTTTTTCGCTGAGTTATACTCGCTGTCGTTGTAGTCGTCATAGTCGCCGCACTGTTGCTGCTGTTTAAATTTATTATTTATTTATTTATGTATTCCTTAACATCTAATTTTTTTTCTTTTCTAATGAGCGATGGCTTCGTTGTTGGCTCGCATTTAATCACAGCAATGTTGTCATGGTGTGTGTAACTCGTTTATTTTGTTTTAACGTTATTGCCACTCTGGTTGAGAATTATGATAAAAAAAAAACTATAAAATTTACAAACATTAACACTCAAATACCCAACTGGAAAGTAAGCTAGTAAAGGGTGTTTTTTTTGGAGGTTTATTTTTCAAATTGGCAATACTATTTCTAGGTAAAGTCAATTTGACAGCTATGGTCACAATAATATGCCATTTAGTCATGATAAGATTGACAACGTAACAACGATTGCAAATTGTTTAAATTATCTAAATTCACTAAAATTTTAACTTTAAATTCACATGATTTTTGCAATTATGAAGTCAGTTGGTTGCCAAGATCGTGCGAATTGACATTATGAATTTTTTTTGTGACAATGTGGCTTGCTAGTTATCTAGTTAATATATCCAAAAAACGATTCATTTGGACTATTTTTTGTGTTTGATTCAAATCAATTCACTGACAATTCTTTTCGAGCCTCCCTTCTTGTCTGCTTTTTGCCACAAACGAATTGAGTGCATTACGTTTATAAGCGTCATGTCTCACTGTTAGTTTATGTTAAAAAAGTAGTAGGACTTCTCCAGTGAGAATTTTCCTATTGGGCATATAAGGCACTAATTCATTTTTTGTCGTCTTATTATCGCTTAATTCTCTCGCTTTTGCTCGGCTACAAACGACTGAATTCTCCGGCTGCTGCCGCTGTTTGTTACTTTGTGTTTATTTTCATTGTTGTTGTGGATATTGTTGCTCAGCTGCTTTGTTTGGAATCATTTAGTTTTGTTGTTTTAGTCACTTTTTGTATTTATTTTGTCCCAGCAAACATTTTTAATCGCGAAATAGGCATATTTCAATCGCGATGACGTTGAATTTAATCGCACTCAAATTAGTTCTGATGTCAAGCGATAGTTTGTTTGGCAGAAACTGTCCAGGGGTAGCGAATAGCCAAAGCGATTTGTCAGTCTGTCAACATTGACACATCTCTCTTCTACTATTCTAAAAAATTATCTATATTTAATGTCATATACTACAATAATAGTCCGGGAAGCAGCGTTCCATTTTTCAAGGTAATTTTCTCCCGCTTAATTTATTTTGCTATTGCTAGTCTAAGTAAGGCTGATAAACGAAATAAGCGTCCGTCAGGCGCCAGAATAGTGGTGAGCCTGACGTTTATTTCCATTATCAGCCTTACCTTAGGAAATGACCTTGAAAATGCAACGCTGCCACCCGGACTATAAGTGTAATGTAATATTCCAAAAAGTAATATCGAGTCATAATGCGTAGATGTACATACTACATGAAATTTAAAAAATTCAACAATTCAACAATCTTCGAAATGTTAGCTGGGTCGCTTTTTTTCTTGTATGTTTATTAATTCTCAGCGATTATTCGCTAACTTTAACGTTTGCGGCTGACAGTCGAAGCTGACGGCTTCAGTTGACGAGTGTGCGGCGTGCGTGTCGACGACTTCTTTTACTGTTGCGGCTGCTGTTCGCTGGTTACAAAATCTGCTCGAGCCTGTTTTTTTTGTGAAAGAAAATTTTTCTAAAAAAAAAGAATTTCCACTTCGTGCAAAAATTTAAGCCATGAATCCAACGGATGTGTCACGAAAATATTGATTTAAGGGAAATCTATTTTTTAACCATACACATTTTTGTCGAAATATTGCTAAGAATACGTATAATTTGTTCGCTTCGCACACACACACACACACACATGTTGTATGTGTTAATAGAAGCAGCTGTGCGTATTTTTGAGAAATTTTGTTGAGCGCTTGATGCGAAAGTATCTGGTGTGCATGTGAATACAACAGCTGATTTGAGTGTAATGTGTTGCTAAATCCTGTGAAAATAAAAAGGAACACTTTGTTTCCAGTTTAAAAGGTTCTACAAGCTGCAAAAATAATATCTATGACAAAATAGAACTTATAAATATGTACAAAAAAGTATCTATAAGATAGAAAAGTATCTATAAAATAAAAAAAGTATCTACATAAAAGTAAACGTGTTATTAAGTGAAATAATTTGTAAATTAATAAAATCAATAAAGGTAACTGAAAAGTACTTTTGATGGTTTGCGTTTAGTGAAGCCATTAACCATCCACCATCTTATCTTTGGCGCTTAACGGATATCTTTTGGATTAACATTATTTTTTTGTTTATAACTTCTCGCTTAATTAAAGCGACAAGCAAAACTCATAACTCATGATGAAACTACTTCATGAATTTATGTTCAACGCACGCAATGCCGAGGATATTGCATTGTCGCAGGAGATGGTAATTTTTTTTTGATTATTTCTTTAAATGTTTGCATTTTTATCTAAATGAATTTAAACAGATTGTCGTAATACCATGATTTCCAGGAAGTAAAAACTATTTGAATGTATATCTCTCGAAATAAAAATGTGTAGTGCTAAGAAAGACATTATCGGAACGATTCATTCCATTGTTGTCTATATTGATCTTAGGTTAAAATTTTCCAATGTGCAGTAGCGAAATATTTTGACATGTCTTACTTCTCACACAAAAAATTAATTTTTAACTTTAGCAACATGTATAACAGACCTATGAAATGAGGTTTTCATTTTATAAATTGAAATAACATTTTCAAGAAATTCTTCCTTGTAACTATTTAGTTAATGTATTCTTTAAAATGAGCTCTGACTTACTTTACTATTTACCTTGGGTTATGAACTGAACCGAAGGATGGATACCTAGGATGGTTTAGAATGCATTTTTCATGATATATACTTCGATTTACGGTATGTTTATCAGATGAAGTTACCGAAGCGAGTTCAGTGGGAACTATATATTCACCGATGGGTCTAATATGGACTGTGCAGTACGCGCAGGAGTCCAACTCATAATATCCAGGAATCTCTCAATCTTTTCATTTATCTAATTCAGCTAGCGTTTTCCAGGCTGAAGCTTTTGCCATTCTTGAAGTCTGCAGATTAGTGGGCAGTATTAATTTAGAGAAGTAGAGAGCAATTCTCCCCCACAGCCAAGCCGCAATCAAAGCGGTGAGCTCGGCACATATAAAATCGAAGCTAGTAGAACAATGCAGGAATGAACTTTTCAGGCTAGCACACCAATTACTCTCAAATGGAATCGAGGCCACAGGAACATTGAGGAAAATGAAACTCTCTTAAGAAGAGAATTTTCTCGTATTTTCTAACTGTAGCCGGAAGTCTTCTTCTGGAAGTCTTGACAAACCTGTAAAACAGTCAGATCAATCCGACCCTCTGACAATAAACTGAGAACCACCTACTTACTGCCGGTTTATATCGCAAGAATCACAACGACCTGCACTAGACACTGGGCAATCATCGAGCATGCTGAAAGCTTAGGTATCCCATTCAACTCTTCCTGCCGCAGCTGTTTGAATGCAGGCGAAAATAAATCACTCGAGCACTTTTTTCCAGCTGTCCAGCCTTAAGTCAGAATCAGGCTAAGATATCTTGGAATATCTTTCTTCAATGACCTCAGCGAATTTTTCAAAGTTGAAATCGGATATCTGCTCTACTACCTTAATAAGGCTAACTGAATATAGCTGTCTTAAGATCCACCAATTCGCCGGGTCGAAAAATTTTATGAAACGTTTTTTAATGAATTCATCCAGTCCCGGCGCCTAAAATGTCCCTATGCTCATTAAAACGAAAAGTATAACAAAATTTTGTTAAACTTTTGGTGTCTCGAAAATTAAGCAAGATATAAAAAAATGTAGCGAAACCGTACTGTTCGCTACTGTGCCATCTTAAAAGTTACTCAGGTATAATGCAAACAAAACTGCCAAACAAGATGAAAGTTAAAATGCTTAATTTTTTTTTTACTTTTATTATTTATTTAATATTTTAATTATTCATAAAAGTTGTCTAGTTATCTTTTTCTTTGAACTGGCACAAATTTATGTTTTTTTACTCAATGAAATTAAAAAAATGTTAGCAAGCAATTTTAACTTCCGGAGAAAGAAAAAAATAAACCTTGTTTTTTATTTAACTTTCTTCAAAATTTTATTTATTAAAATTATGCTTTATCTAACGAAAGTAAAATTGAATATTTCATTTCAACAGAACGCTCTTCGCTAGCGCAAATTCTGTAAATTTTTTATTCTTGACATCATCTGCGGCCTGTGACTATTCAGTACGCGGTGTTTCTTTTCGAATTTACTTTGCATAATTACTCTTGCTAAATTGCTATCGTCATTTAAAATTTTGGATTTCTCAAAATATTCCCATGATTTTGCTATCGTTACGCCTGGCCCAATGTCAGTTGTCAAATATATGTGTACATTTTCACATCGGCAAATTAAGTTGAATCAAATATTTCAATTAAAATGACATAACAATCTCACCATTGCAGCTGTAACCGGAAATACAGCTGCAATGAGAGAACATCGGTAATATATTTCAACATATTGCTGCATCAGCATCAGCAGCAACAGTAAGATATGCATGCAGTTTCTGCGGATAGGATTGCTGCTGTATCAGCATGACTTAATTATGCCGGTAAAAGCAAAGATAGAGCAAAAACCATACGATGAAAGATATTCAAAGTAATGCCGTAGTAAGGAAGGAAGGAAGGAAGCAAGGTGGAATGTAGTGCAAAAAAGCAAAAAAATGTAAAAGAAATATGAATGATAAATTAATAATAAAAAAAAAATTAACTTGTGTGGTGCTAGTCACATTATAAACAGAAGATGAAATTTAACCAAGGCACGACCACAAGTCTGTTTGTTAAATTATGCCATAACGATACTTTTATTTATTTATTTTTTTTTTGAGTAAATTAGTAGGCTCCGATTTCTAATCGCTCACGCTTCTAAGAATTTTTGTTTTCTTATGTTCGACAACTTGATTCTACCTTGTTTAACAACTAAAAATATGCAATGGAATTTTTTTCTTAAGCATATTTGTTTTGTTTATTTTTGACTTGAACCACTTTCAAGTTTGCATTTAATTTGACAACTTAATTTTCTTTAACAACTAAAAGTATGCAATGTAATTTTTGTTTTGTTCTTATCTTTATTCTTCCATTATACTCAAATTTTTTGACACCGAAAACTATTTTATATAATAAAAAGATTATTTTTTCTCGAAACCACATGGTCAACATGGGTGTTCAAACAGGCAATATTGTTAAATTTCTATTGTTTTTAACGCAGACACTGGTTTAATTAAGTAACTTCTGCTTATGTGTCTCGTTAAAATAATTCCAGTTCTATCGAAATGTAAACATTTAAAAAGTATTCTTATAGCTTAAGCCACATTAGTCGCATGTTAACAGATAAAGGTATTTATTATAACCGTTGGAACACGACCCAGCAAGCAAAATTCAATCAGCAAAACAGAAAAAAATTTTACAAGCAATCAAATAAACCATGAATCTTCATTTATGAGCTTGTTTTATGGTTTTTGTTATTGTTGTTGTTTTTGTTATTGTTATTATTGCTACAGTATTTTCTAAACACATGACTTGTTGTTTATCATTTGACTATGCCAGTCCATAGTCACTTTGTCTAGTTGTCTGCCTTTCTGTCTGTTTGCTTTTCTGCTTCCACATTTTCTGCATAAAAGGGGTCTATCTATCGATGCTGTTGATGATGGGTTGGTTGATTATTTGATTTTTGTTGTTGGTTCATTGGTTGGTCAACTCTGGTCCTCTTTATTTTAACATACCGCTTGTGATTTACTTTTGTTTTGCTTTTACTGGCATGTTATTTTTTTGTTTAGTCTCAATTTAAATTAAAATAAATATTTTCCGGTTTCAATTATTGAAAAAAAAAAAAAAAATTTTAACATAAAGTCACGTCTTGTTACTGATGTTGTTGATGTTTATGTCGATGAATGAACTTTTTTTTTTTTTTATAGCAAATAGCAACAATAATTTCTCCACAATTTATTCATATGCTGTACCATGATACAAAAGTCTTATTAAACGCTCCAATAGGTTTTGTGGTCAGGATTGTTTAAAATGGTCACATTTATGCTGCGTAATCACAAACTTGAAACGGAAATGATAATGTTGCAGGAAAAACGAAATGTAAGGTTGCTTAAGTGGTTGTACCCATGAATGTCAATATCAATGTTTTTAAATTATTACCCTTTTGTTTTTAAACTATTCGTACCAAAAGAGATATTCTCTTTTCTTTCTTGACACTCAGATGAGATAATTGATTTCACAAGTTAAAACGAAAATGCAAACCAATACCTTTCAAATGGCATACGTATGGTGATAATGAAAGCATTCCAGCAATCGCGGAAGAATCATATTTGAATTATAGAAGCAAGGATTTCGATCGCAAGTGAGCTTATATTCTGTTTGTTTGGGAGCAACTGTCTGGGGTTGGGGACTCCCCAAAGCGATATACTATGTAAATATGTACACTGAGGAAAGAATTCCTATGCTTCTTTCAAATAAATGTATTTGGTTAACTATTAACAAATTTTGGTAGATATTATTATGCACTCATTGAACGTTGAATTGAGGTTAATTGGGCCAAACATAATATATTTTTGAGTCAATTGAAGAGATTTGGTTGGGTTGTGAATATACATATATTTCATAGTACAATTTTTATTTGATTTCACTTCTCATCAATATGGAAACTATGTAATTCTCAACATATTTAAGTAAAACACTACTTCTACTTAGTACGCAATTAATGCATTTCTGATTGTGTAGAAAAATTAATAATTTAAAATATCGTTTTTTTTCATCGGTTTTTAACGCAATCAATATTAATAAATGTAAACATTTGTCGAAACCCAATATTTCTTCCGTCAAATAAATAATTTGGTGATTATTAAAAAACGCATGAGGAAATTCTCACTCATTCGCTCATTGATGATTCCATTTAGCAATCGATGAAACTAGTATAACTGAATTTAGCCCCTGTTTTTTTTTGTTTTGATTTTTGTTCTTGTAGTTTTTTTAGTGCTATTTGGAACATACCTACGGGTACCAGCATATCCGATAGCCATAAAGTAGCTCAAAAGTCAATGAAACCTTCAAATATTCAATACATTATCCTGCAAATCTCTATAAGTGTCCCTGAAGCAAAAATGGGTAAAATTGAAAAAATACCGGTGGAATTCTGCATAGTTACAAGTGAAAACTTTATGGAGAATAACATTTTTGTGCGCTTACTTCTTTACTTTGTAAGATTGCGCGATTTGGACATTTCCTGAGTTATCATAGACATTATGTCTACATTCGGTGGTATAAAACGCCAATTGAGAAAAATTTAACATTGTAACTTCATCCACTCGTATCCTCTATTATTCAACGGTAAAAACAATAAATAATAAGAAAGAAAATCGCTATGCCAGAGGAAATAGAAAAAATGTTTGCGATTTTATGTTTCCAACGTCTTTTTTGTACGTTCTACACCCACCACCCTATTCGTCATAATGAAATTTATTGATTTATTTGAGAAAACAACTGAGTGCAAAGACCTGCTTTAAAAAAATAAGAAAGCATAAAATGTAAAAGAAAAAGAACAACGAAAAATATTGCCATTCTGAATTTTTCATAAGCAATTATGCGCCTCTTACCGGTACGATGTGACAAAACGTGGAATAGTAGCTTGAGCATTTAAAGTTCTTCGTTAATTTGCAACATTATTTGAGTTCCATGAAAACTTTTTATTTTCATTATAAAAAACTTAAGATATCAGGGAAAACAATTTATGTTATAGATAAAGTATACGCTCACGAAAGGGTGGGCTACCAGGTTGGTTGTGATTGTCTCTGAAATTGTGAGTCAGTCTAGTCCTACAATATGAAGTTGTATAGAAGTTTAAGACCACATTAAGGCAGTGATATCACCTAAAATCTCTGGTTTATTTGTTTCTATATGTACAGTCTTGTGAAATCTTGTAATCTTTTATTTGTTCACATTCGTTGTCTTATTCTAAGACCAATTTGAATAGCCTTCAAGTGTTTTGGGGATGATAGCACTGGCATAACTTTTATTGAAATCCAAAGGGGTGCTTGCGGCTTTCAATAATATTTATTTCGTTGAACTCTGGAATGATTCTAGTATAAAAATACTGACTTTGAAATCTTAAAATTTAAGCATCTCCCTCCTTTCACTTTATTTTAATTTACTTTATAAAATTTCACGTAGTTTTTTTTTAATTGACCTCGCTTGTTTCATCTCTCAATCATTCCCTCAATTTACTCATCGTAGTCGTCATCTCTCTTTCGTCACTTTATTTTACTGGTCACCTCATCTCACTCTTTACCTCATCTCACTCGTTATCTCATCTCTCTCGTCACTTCATCTCACTCTTTACCTCATCTCACTCGTTATCTCATCTCTCTCGTCATCTCATCTCACTCGTCATCCTCATCTCAATCGTCATTTCATCTCACTCGTCATCTCATCTCACTCGTCATCTCTTCTCAGTCGTCATCTCATCTCACTCATCACTTCATCTCACTCGTCACCTCAACTCACTCGTCATCTGTTCTCAGTCGTCATCTCATCTCACTCATCACCTCATCTCACTCGTCACCTCATCTCACTCGTCACCTCAACTCACTCGTCACCTCATCTCTCTTTTGTCATTTTATTTTACTGGTCACCTTATCTCATCTCACTCGTCATTTCATTTCACTTGTCACATCATTCCACTCGTCCTTATTTAACACGTCATCTCATTTCACTTTTCACCTCATCTAACTCAGTTCTGAGCTCACCACACTCATTACTAAGCTCACCACACTCAATCCTCAGCTCACCACACTCACTCCTCAGCTCACCACCCCTCACTCCTCAGATGATCACATCTCACTCCTCATCTCTCACATCATCCTTCAACTTACTCCTAGTCTCACATCTTATCTTGCTCCACACCTCCCTCGTTCTTCACATCTGCCAAGCTGCCTTCCTTAGCTCAGTATCTGCAAATCGTTTCACCTAAGATCGGCCCTCACTTCGCTTCTCAGCACAGTTTACTTCATGCAACCCCTGATCTACCCCTCCTACCTAAACGTAAGAAATAAATGCAAGCACAACTTTTGAAATGAATCAAAACTTGAACAGAATACTTGTGTAAATGACATCTAAATAAAAGAAAATATCATTGAAAAATCATAAAAATTGCCGACTTTACTGACATCCTTTGCATGGTGGCACATAAACTGTTTTTTTTTTTGTATTCCCGTAATTTTTTATTGTTATTTTGTTCAATGCGTCAGCAAATTTTGCTTCAATTGTTGTTGCTGTTATTGTTTTTGTTTTGTATATTTTGCTGTCGCTTGCATTTTCGTGTTGGCGTCTCATGTTTGTTTTTATTTTTCTCTTTGTTGCTGCTAAAATTTTCGTAAACGAAACGACGACAGTTTACTAAACAAAATTCGATAAACAGAAAGCAACAGCAAAAAAAAAAATAACAAAATATGCAACAGCATTTTATGTTTATTTTGATTTTTATTTTCTTCATATTTCTCCTTGTTATATCTACGAAAAATCATTCAATTTATGGTTGACGTTTTCAGATTTTTTTTGTTGTTGTATTTTATTTTATTTTTAATTTTTTTGCGTATTTCAATGGCTTTTGTAGGTCAGCAGTCAATTTGACTGAGGTACAGCGCCGCTGCATTACCGCAAAAAAAAAGTGCGAAATGCTGTGTGATGCGCCATTAATGCTGCTGGCTGATTTTGAAAAACTTGCGTAGTAACAACATACGAATGTTAACAACATATTTACAAACTTGCAATGATAACAATATTATTGTACAATGAAATAATAGACCAAGTGCCAGCAAAGTACTTTGAGTTGTCATTTCAAAAGTCATGAAAAGTCATACACTAAAACAATCACACAGTAAAACATAAGGTTTAATTTAGTCATTTCATAATTTTTTGTAAATTTTGTAAATAAAACGGACCCGAAACGGAATTCTTTTCGGATCCGTCTTGCAGTCGTTTTCGTACAAAATTCCTCTCGAAAAATCGGAATCCGCTTTGTCGGATCCGTCTCGAACTCGGAACGGACTTCATGTACGGATCCGCTTTGGATTAGTTTTTTGTAAATAAATTGGATCCGTTGCGGACTCGCTTTTCTAAATAAAACGAATTTGAGACGAACTCTTTTTTTTTTTTTTTAAATATTACCTAAGTAAATAAACTTTTTTATTTTCGAAAACTATTTCGAGACGGAATCCGGAACGCATCTGTTTTATTTAAAAAAAAAAACGAATCCGGAACGGATCCGTATAAAAAGTTTGTTCGAAGTCTTTCCCTTTTTCGGCAGGAATTTCATACGAAAATGAGTTCGAGACGGATTCGAAACGGAATCCGTTTCGGATAAATAATATGAAGAAGCGGATCCGTTTCGAATCCGGATACGTTTGGCACACTGGGAAGTTATGAGATTTCAGGAGATTACTTTCGATAATGTTCTCGATTTATAAAAACTATCGCCAGAACATTTCTTTCATCCAAAAGATTAATTTTCATAAAATATTTCAAGAAGTAAAAACAAAAATTAAAGAGAATTAATAAAATAAGTATGCAATAACCTTCTTTAGCATAAATACATATGTTGTTTTAGAAAAGAAATTATTAAAATCAGTTCAGTATATGTATTTTGCGCCAAAGCGTTACAAACTATTTCCATATACATAAGTAATTTTATGTAAGTATTATATATATGTAGGTATTAGTTGATAGGTAGTTTATTGAGCTATAGTATTAGTGTGTAAAAGTTTCAAATCGGTCTTATTATAAGCAAGAGGAATAGATTTGAAATTAGTCCAAAATAATATTTTTTTAACAAATTAAAGTTCATATTTTTGATTGACAACTAAATATTCACGATTTTGACACTTGACAAAATTTAACTACAGAAATTCTATAGGCAATTTTTGGTAATAATTTTTAGGAGAGAGAGAGAGAGTGAACATCTGTTTGCTTCTGTGAATTTCACGCTCTCATTTTTAACTACATTTTGGAATAAACAGATGTTGGGCAGATTTAGACATCAGAATGTGCCTTAAGTTAACTTTAGGGGAGTAAACAAACACCACAATTATATTTATTCAGTGTGACATTCTACATACAATTTGCTGACCCCAGACCAATGTCACACTTTGTTACAAATTTGCGAACCCTCCTACCCCCTACAGTCGCGTTACGTGTTATATAAACGCCCACTTTTTCCATAATATTTCAAAACTTGGCGACTTATGCTTTGAAGTCTATACTTTTCCATGGTTTTCTTTATATTTAAACAGTTTTAATGAAGTGACTTTCTGGTTTACTTTATTTTTTGCAATAAAAACTACAAAGAGCAAATTATAAAATGCATCAAAAATTTGTGTTTTCGCAATAAGTTTATTTACCCAATATTTTATATTGGCATTAGTCAGCATTTTTTTGCGATTTCTTAAGATTTCATAGAATTTTACTTTTGTTGGCAAAGCTAGGAGGCTAACTCTAACTAAGCAATAAATAAGTTTAAAATTGCTAATTATTTTGTTAAACTTGTGATATATTTACCAGCATAATTTAACCAATTATTAATTTTTTTTTTTTTCATTTCTGCAATTACTTATTCTCTTTTTCCCTTTAACCATTTTATTTTTCCCGCATAACATCATACTCGTGGTATCTCTATCTGTCTGTCCGACCGTCCTTGACTGCGACATAGAAAACCTGGCCGACACGCACGAAATTGTTGCCGTCGCGGCGCTTACGTAAAAATACGCAAAAGCCATTTAATGTTCAGAAAAAAAAGAAGAAAAACACTCGGATATAAAAGCTGAGATAATTACAAATAAAATAAAAGTAAAGCGAAATCGTGCGTGTGCGACTAGTCTCAAAGTCAAGCTCGAAAAAAATTTTTTTTTTTTTTTTTTTCGTAAACCAATTTTTCATGACTTGACTAGATTGTATATATTTTTTTTCTTTTTAATTTTTTTATAATTTAATTTTGCTTCAAATTGAACGCGTAACATATAGCTATGATGGCCAAAATATAAGCAACACTTATATTAGTGGCTATTATTTATTACAAGAAATTAAAAATATTGGCTATGAATTATTGATTATTATGTCAGCTTTAATAAGATTAACACACAATCACTTTGGGAATCGCGCACCATGTTATAAGAATGTTAATCTACTTTATGTGCTGGACAAACAAATAGCAACTTTATAATTAAAAAAAAAAATCATTCATCGGTATAGTTTTATTGAAAATTCTGGAAGTGATTTACGTTTAAACCTGTTGAGGAATAATTGAGTTGCTGTCTACTATTTTTAATTTTTTGAAGCAAATTAAGAGCTATGGTCATTACTGTCGAAGATATGTACATGAATGGTGCTATTATTTTGGCCATAGCTAACAGAATTTCTGAGCACCTCTAGAGTAGAATTCCTTCACACACTGAGCTCTACGTGTCCATCTGTGATCACTTCAATTTTCAATGCTTCCAGTTATCAGTTGTTTTGCTCCCCATGCCGGGCGAGACTTTTCAACTAACTCTCCTGGTGTGCTGTTCAAAATCCATGTCTGACCTCTATTGATTGACGCAATTTCTGGGTTTTTTTTTACAAAACTTTCTCGAAATAGGATATTTTGGAGACCCAAAGATGACATGTTTTTTGACATCTTTTGACTTGGGATTTCTATAAATTATGGGTTGTTGAATGTCATTTTGGAAAACTGAACAATCTGCACCAATTCCTTAAAAAATAGTGTACCACGTTAATTTTGATTGATATTGAAATCTAAATCAGATGCAATTTCCAATTTGTGTTGCAGTGAAGCTAAGCGGAGTAAATGGAGTAAAGGCATGCCCATCGCTGCAACAAATATGTGCGCCGACGCAAAAGTTTTGTGAAAGCATTCAATTTAACTTTGCTAAACCAAGGCACTTTTCGTCCCACTTGATTTTTTTTTAGAACAATTTTAGGTCAGTGAAATAATGGGTTGACTATTAAAATTTTTCAACACCTGTTTTTTTGTGCTTTTATCCAGTTATCTCAAATGTTTTAATTTTCGTGTTGTTTTTGCGCAAACTTTTTAAAGTTAAAGTCTCACGAATTTAATTCAAGCGCAAATTTATTTCAATTCGATTTATTGATTTGTTGTTATAATAATTGAGTGACTTTCAAAAATCGTGCCAAAAAGCATGTCAATTTCATTTAACGTGTTGCGTTTTCGTTGTTATAAAAGTGTTTATTACTACGCACATATTTTTACATTTTATTTTTCTCTACCTTAAGCTGTTTTTATTAACCATCTGTCGCAATTAGTAAGGTTTTGTTTGTAGAAATATACACGCAATAAATTATCATCAGGCTAGTATTTGAAGCAAAAGGTTTTGGTAAAAAGTTAAGCTGAAGTCTTAATTATTCCAATAAAAATATGTAGCTACCTTACAAATCGCTTAGTATTTTCGTGTATACAAAACATTTTTCATTTAAGCTGCAGTCTATCAAAACGAACATTTATTTTAAAAAACTTTTAAGTTTTTTTATCAGAAGTTAGTAACGCGGACCTGTCGTCCATTGTACTTTTTATTTTTACTCTATTGTACTGTCTATCTGTAGCATTTTGCTTGTGTTTATTTAGTTTATAGAAAGGCATATATATTGTGTCAAATAAAGTACTTTCCAACGATCTCGCCTAGAATAACAATTTGTACAGAAGGCATTTTGACATATTTAACCCTCAAGTGTAGTAAATCGAATTTGTGTCCGGGATCATTAAATATTGAATATCTTCAAATCATATATCAATAAAGTAATTTTTTGGCGTTAGAATGAATTTAGGATAGTGTACCACGAAATCTTAACTAGCTAGAAATAGTTAATGACAAGATTTAGATTCAGCATTGAAAAATCCTTAAAAAATCATATATTCTATTCAGAAGAGCAAAAGATTTACTTACAAAGCTTTTTTTGTATTTGATTTAAAGCGTTCATCTAAATAGCTAAGAAAGCTAATAGTTGTTATAGCTAAATTTTTATATTATTATTACTGATCATGGGCAAAAATTAAAATTTTGTCATTTAAGGCTATTGGATTGTATTATCGGCAACATGGACTTTAAATTTTTGAAAAACTGCTATTTGAGTTTCATTAAAATTTTTGATACTGAAATCGAAATAAAGTTTTTTTTTTAATTCCTGCGATATTTTTTCAATATTCGATACTTCTCAATTTTTTTGATATTAAACGACTATTATCTATATCTTTGATTTCTTTCAATATTCGATATTTTTCAACATATCGAAAGTACTATTCTGTACTTTCCAACTTCTTTGATACCCTTAACATTTTTTCGATATATTTCAGTATTTTCGATACCTTTCGACTATTATTCAACTATATGAATGTTTTCAATACTTTTAGCCTTTCCGCTTCTATAGACTTTTCAAGTTTTCGAGAGTTTTCAATGTTTTTCGATATTTTTTGACGTTTTTGATACTCTTTGACGTTTCCGATAATCTTTGAAGTTTTCGATGCTCTTTGATACTTTGGATACTCTTTCGATATCTTATTGTAAGCTATTTAATGAAAATAAATAAAAAAAGTTAAATGGCTAACACAATTTGTAAATTTCTATGTAAGAAAATAACTCAAAGAAGAAAAGAAATTCCCCAAATAATATGCGGGTGAACTCGTCGACAACAGCCAGTTAAACATTAATAATCTTATTACGAGTAATCAATTAATAAACAAATTAAAGTAAATTGTATAATAATTATTGCTCAAACTAATTTAATTTGGTATGCCTTTGTACTCATTAAATAAATCAAATAAACATTTTTAATCAAGTTAACAATACAGTTTATTATTACTATTATTGTTATTATTTTAATTTTGAAATTAATACCATAGCCATTAGTAGTTTGTTACCACATTTGTTACTTCTGTGCTACCTCATTGTCACATATTTTTTTCGTGTTTTTTTGTTTTTTTTTGCAATAAACACGCATATATAATTGGACTTTTGTATAAAAATGGCGTAATACAATACATTTCAATCTAAATTCCTGAATAATTCTTTGAAAATAATTTTGCATATATTCTCACTTTCTGTTTTAGCCGTTGCTAAAACTAAATCGTTCTTCTTCCCTTTGTTAGCTGTTTAGCATATGAATGAATTAGTAGCGAATTTAGCATTGTTGTTGCGTTGCGGTCAACGTATTCCAATGAATGTCAATAAATATAAATCAAAAGACTGAATTAATAATTTTTATTAAAATGAACAAAACAAAACATAAGATAATCCTGATTATTGGCTCTTAGAAATCAGAACGCTGATAGAAAATTTATTTGAATGCTAACTAATTGCGTTATTCACAAACGAGTCATTTTTAAAGTCTTATCAAATCCTTGAAAAGCTATATCAATATCGATATAAGTATCTAAGTTACACTGAAAGAAAAGTTAAACAATTTTGCTATGACCAGACGTCTAGTCATGCTAGTTTCATCACTTGCTATATAGAATCATCAGCGACTTTTAAGCCTATTAGTAAGTACTTCTAAGTCTGATATATTTCTCTTTTGGCATAGATTAGTTTAGAATCCAAGCAACATGTGAACAAAGAAAAGCAAAAATTCGGTTTTCTGTTGTGTCTTTTGAGTCAAAAAAGCTTGTAGCGAAGCTTGTAATATAAAATTAATTAGAAAAACAAAGGCATAACAGAAAAAAATTTTTTTGCTTTGCTTTGTTTCACTTGTTGCAAAAAGAGAAACATATCAAGATTTGAAATTCTTACTAATTGGCTTAAAGGTCGCTGATGATTCCATTTGGTAATGAACGACACTATCATAAATAGCTTAAATAAAGCCTACTTTTTTATTGTTTTGTTTTTGTATTTTTTCGTGTTATCTCACTACTGAACACTAAGCTCAGTAAAATTATTATTAATTATTAAAATATTCCTTCTCAGGCCACCGTGGTTTGATGACTAGCTCTCACCTACTTTTTCAATCTGATTTGTTTCAAAAATATTTACCTCTCATTTCTAAATAGCACTGCTAAGATTTTTGATAAAAAAATGCACTTCTTTTTTTGCAATAAAGTCAAGTGAAATGACTAAAATATTTAATACGCTCGAGGAACTTTTATTGCCGAAAATAACTTTTCTGGCTGTTTGCAAAATTAAATTTGTGCTTGTCATCATAACATAGTCACATAACGAAAGCGCGCGACAAGGGTAGCAGGTGACAATCAATTGGGTTGTACCTACACACATTTCTACAACTTTAACCCTTTGTTTTATACTGCTCGTAAATATTTGTTTGTATGTGACAATTTTGTTATCGAGATGTTTTTGTATCACGTCTGCGGCCGTGCCATAGGCTGATGTTATAAACGCGTTTGAATTGAAATTGCCTCTTTGATTTCAAATGTTGAACATAGTGATTGCATTGATTTGTTTAGTGGTGATAATTTTCTACTTCCTGAGAAATTTAGTTGGAGAAGAGTTTAATTCATATAATTTTGGTTATTTGACTTTAATTTTTATTTGCGCAGTAAACACAACTGTCAACGAAATTTTCGGTAATATAATTTCTAATGAAATTCTAAGTCTGTATAGATATAAGTCCTAACCAAACCAAATCTGGGTAAATAATCTCTATTGTACAATTGAAAAAAAGAAACCAAATTATACCAAAATTTAAATTAAACCGATTTTCTTTATAAAAAATATCCCCTTTTTTTTTGTTCAAGTAAGCGTGCTTGCAGAAGTGGGCGTGGCTGTACAAGTGGGCGTTGCTGCACAAGTGTCACGCCCGCTCGTACAGCCTCTTCCACTTGCACTTTCCCACTCGTTTGCATAACCCCGTCTTTTTGCACCACCTCTTCAACTTGCAACCTCCACCCATTTTTACCATACAACATTATGCCTTAAAAAAAAATGTCCTTTTTTGATTGCGATTTAGTTTTACTTGCATTTCTGGATTATGAAATGGTGATATTTGGGTTCAACATACCCACGAATATAAAAAAAACATGGATTAGTAAAAATCGTCTTTTCGATTGAAAAATTTCTGGCCTGGAAAAACACTACATCCCATTTACGACGGCCCTGTTTCCAGACACAGTTGTAAATTGTGTTTTTTATTGTATTTTATATATTTTAAATTAGAAAAATGTTCACAAAAACAAATATATTCTAGGGTGGAAACATTGATACTTCAAATAATATACTTTTAGCCACCCAAAAAAAAAAAAATACTACTTTGGCTGATGTCGTTAAACTGCGCATTGAACAATAGTGTTAAAAGGGAACCAGGTTCGAATCCCAGTGGATACGACATATTTTTTTTTTAATTTAATAAAGAAAGTATTAAAATATAATACAGCATGGCTTAAAAATCAAATATAATACTTACGATATTAAAATTTAATATAAAATTTATTAGTTACAAAATTTTGTAATCTATTGAAAAGTATTAAATGTAATTAAAATTGTATTAAAAATCTTTGTAATACTTCGCTTGTATCCGTGCATAAATATTTCAAAATATTTCCAAACAAGTTTAATGTCATATATTCAAATTTGTTAACAGCATAACATATGTATGTATAACTCATAAATGTTTAACATGTTAATTTCATTGCCGAACAAACTAACCAATTAGATTCTACCTACCACACAATTTATCTATTAAACTGCTATTTTCCAACTCAGGACGCGCCAGTGGAATACAATATCTGTGCGCTGGTCTCATCGACTGCGATATTTTCATGCAACATGTGTGTGTAAATTTGTTGTCACGCTCACATTCACATTAATATTTAATATTTTATCGGATGACAAAGTGTTGTTCCATACATGACCAACTTTGGCATGGCAGCACTGAGTTCACGTAAGTCAGGCAGCTGTCCAACGAAACCAAACCAAACAATTGCGGGTAGAGAAAAAAATGAAGAAAAAAAATTCAGCCAGAACTTTTTGTTAATCATAGGTAAACTACTACCTAAACAACTTTGAATTTATTGTATTACTCATAACACATCTCCTTATCAATGAAGATAAAATAGCTAGCCATCTCAAATATACACATGCACATATGTATGCATGTAGATCTTTAATTTGTAAACTTTAAATATTTGAAGCAACACAAACCTTTTTCTAGCCATCAGGGACTGGCCATAAAATTCGTCATCTTTTTTTTACGTTATTTCTCACATTAAAGGCGAATGAAACTTCAAATATTTTTCAGAGATTTAAAAGAAAGTAATTTCCCAATAGAGGTAATAATTGTACTTTTTCACAGCCAATTTCAAGCTCAATCCGCATGCCATTAGATATTTGGACAGCAGATAAAGCAAAGTTTGTTTGTGAAAAAGTTCCTTTGATTCTGCGCAATTGTTTTTGTTTGATGCAGTAAAAATGCTGTTCAACTAAGAAAAATAAAATGAATCGATGTATTGATAGAACGCCAAAACTGGTATGCCAAATTTTGTTTCGACAATTTTGATCTTGGAGGTGAACCACTTTCTGGAAGACCAGTTGAAGCTGATGAAGACAAAATAAAAGCATTGATTGATGCAAACCGCCGAGTAACAACTCGTGAGATCGCTGAGCGATTATATTTATCGAATGCGACCCTTCCCGATCACATAAAAATCGCTTTGGTTCAATTTCAAAACTCAACATATGCGCTCCACATGTTCTTACTACAACATGGTTCAAAAAGTCCCGGAAAAAATGATGACAACACAAACTTTTTGATAAAAATCAATTTGATTCTACAACATAGTTCCCTTCGAGGGAACGATCCTCCAACATTTCGATACCTTTTTTATAGTAGTCGACGTCGAGGCTATCAAAATAGGCATCAGTTTCGAACTCGTTCTCCTCATTTGAGTAAATTCTCTTTCCTTGGATCCATCTTTTCAAGTTTGGAAATAAATAATAGTCGCTGGGAGCCACGTCTGGAGAATACGGTACATGCTTTGAATCACCGACAAGATGTTGCTTCTGATCAATTGTCAGCAAATGCGGCACCCATCGCGCGCACATCTTTTTCATTACGAAATGCTCATGCAAAATATTGAAAATACTACCGATCGACAACTTACTTCATTATGTCTGCTAGCTCTCTCACTTTCACTTTGTGGTCTTTCAAAAGGATCAGATGGATTTTCTTGATCTTTTCTGAAGTGGTAGCCTCATTTGGCCGGCTCGAATGTGCTGCATCACTGGTGATCGCACGACCCACTTTAAATTCAGCAAACCATCTGTAAAGAGTTGTTTTCGACGGAGCAGATGTGCTGTGATGTTTTTAGAGTCATTCCAATCTTTGCTTCTTGTCTTTTCCGATCACAAAGCAATGTTTTAATAAAATGCGAAATTCATGTGTACGCACATATAGCTTTTTCGCTGACTACTTCTGTGGGTTTTGAATGTTTTGTTTGCTTGACTTTGTCAGCGAAAAAGTTATATATGCGCACAATGTTTTCATATGTTTGCCATGATAAAAAGTTGATGCGAAAATAACGGCAAAACAAAAGTATGCAGAATGCAAGCACAATTTGCAGAAAATAATTTGGAATGTTACTTTTGTTATTTGCTTTGAAAATAGTACCGTAGAGTGGCTTGGCATGGTATTGATATGGATGAAAATGCGACTATTTTGGAAAATTTTTCAGGATTTGGTCTATACTTCAATAAAATATTCATACGCTATAAGAAAATCTTCTTTCTTTTTCACAAAAAAAAAAAAAAATTTATCGAAATTACTTTCCCAACAACCCAATAGATATTAGATATACGATTATCGTCTTGCTCGGACTCTAAACTTGACGCGATAGATTTGAGGTTTTTTATTAAAACAATGCAGAACGGTTGATCCTGCTGTTCTTTATTTAGATCAGAATCTTTCCGGCAGATTTTCGTAAGAACAGTGACAATGTGTCTTTGGTCTTTTACTGTGTCACTTGTTATTTCTATGACTTTGGCATGATTAAAAGTGTAGGTGTTGTTGTCAAGTAACTGTTTCATTCTACTGCTACATATAATCTTAAATAATCTGACAAACGAATATCGTAATTTAGCCACTCTCCCTCTATGTAACGCCATATAGATTATTTTGGACACCCTCGCTCCCCCTGAGAAGAGCGTTACTTATTTTATAGACAACACCCAAGTTTTAACTGCAATATTATAATTTATGGTGTGTGGCTTTATTGGTGCATTCACCATCACCGTAGTTATCATGAAGTGTTGATGAAATTGCTTTTATTGTTTGTACACCTACTGTGAGCTATATAATAAATTACTAATAAAAACTTTTCTACTAAACTACATACACCATATACCACAATTTGCGCTCTTTATTATGAATTATTTCATTTGGAAACGCTGACAAAATATATTTCATTTAATTTTATTTCTTTATTATTTAACATTTCCTTGTTTTTTAGTTTTTATATTTTCTGTTGTAACTGCTGCTTGTCACTTGTTACATGCAAAATTAAAATATGGTACCGTAGGTAACATAAAACACAACAAACTTACTATAGAAAAGAGAACGAGAGGAGAGGAAAGGATTAAACGTCGGGACACATTGAAGTAAAAAGTACATAAGCGCAAATAAATCTTTAACTTTTAGTTACCCAACGGGAAATGGAAGCATATCAAAATTACTTCTGATGCGTTTCCATATAATGTCATTCTTATTGCATATTTTATTAACGCAGCTTGCCTTTGTGGGGAAATATATCATTGGATTCTCCTTTGAATGTTCTGGATGCGAAGGCACATTTTGACGAAATTGTAACAAAATACCAAATATCTTCAATGAAATAAAATTCCATGCTTCTTATCTATTTCCCATGAAATAGATTCATAGATCCATTACTTCCTGTTGGGTATATCATAGTTAACAAAATAGCAGTATCGTGCAGTTGACGTTGCTACTGCTGTGTATTTGTACTTACTTACAGCATATGTGAATGAATTTAACACCCTCCCTTCACAAGCACTCTCCTCTTTAACTAACACATCTGATATCGGGGTATTAGGTAGGTACATGTGATATATCACCAACACCTTTTGCTGTTTGTTCTAAATTTAAGTTTATTGTCCTCACGTCGAACACATTTTTACATCGTGTTTGGTTTTGGTTTTTTTCTTGTACTACAGCGCAGCTGTTTATTGATTTTTTATTAATTTAAACTTTGTTAAAGAGCTATACATTTCATATCAAGCGTTTATTATTACATTTTGTAGAATTTTTATTTTTGCGTTGGGTTAGCTAATTTTAAAATAATTTTTGTAAATTACCCATGAGAAGAGTTAAATTTCAGTCAGATAAAGTTGTAGGCGGCAGCATGATGAAATTGATGCAAAATGATAAATTCAAAGAATTGCATTAATTGCACTTTAGCTAGGCGACTTCGGATAAAAATTTTTGAGTTGTCCCAATGACGATTTAAACTATATATTCTTTTTTTAGTGTAAGTTTCATTGTCGCTCATTTTTGAAATCTACAGCTTAATATTCTTGTTTGAAACAAAAAAAAAACTCAAAAAGATTTTTAATTTTCATATAATTTTCTTCTGGCTGAACAAAAAACCCGCAGAACAAAAAGGAAAATTTTTGCAGGATTAAAAAAAATCGTTTTTTGAAAAAAAAAGTTTTTTGAAAAATAAACGTCTTTTGAAAAAAAAAAAAAAATTGTTTCTTAAGAAAAAATAAATTGTTTCTTAAAAAAAAGAAAAAGAAAAACTCAACGCTATAGCAAAAAATCCTTTAAAAATACTTTTTCTATAAACTTTTTAGTTCAAATGGATGAAAATATTGAAATACTGAATAAAAAAAAGCTTAGAATGGAGTTTAATCCGCCAGCCAATTCCGTAAAACTGTAAAAATTAAAACTGATAGATAGGAAAACTTTTCAATACCAAGTATGTAAGTTGTCACATTCTCCGATTTCATTTCTATAGAACCTTTTAAAAAAGGGTTTCTGTAAGAAATGTTGAATTTTTTACTAATTATAGTCTTCCTGTTTATTTGAAAAAGGTTTTAGTTTTCAAAATAATAGGGCGAAACACATAAAAAGCATGCATGTATCGATGTCTACGACATATGCTTTGCCAACACATAAAGAAGCATGCATTAAATTTTGTCACTCTCTTTTCCCATACGATTTTCTCAGTAAAAATATTTATATTGTTTACAATTTATGTCACTCTCTTTTCCCATACGATTCTCTCAGCAAAAAGATATTGTTTACAAATTTTGTTTGTGTCACACTCTTTCTCATACGATTTGATTCAATTTCGCAACGTTTCATCTCGATTTGTGTTTTATTCCACTATGGACTGAATTTTTAACGACTTGAACATGCAGAAACATCAGTTGTCACGAAATCGGTAATTCAGGATCGAAACAGTGGCACGTCACACAAATCGGTAAATTACAGAAACGAGTTACTGAGCAGTGCCTGCAAACATTCGATAGATAAAGCAAACAGATTGATAAAATTTATCTCTTGTGTGTGTGTTAGTATGTTAAGCCTTTTGGTATAGGGTGCATGCTGCCTTAATACTTCTGCAACATATTCCCTTCTTTCGTCTAAAAGGTTGAAAGCTCTCTCTTTCTTTTGAGCACTAAATTTGTAGGTGGGGTTTGTCTCAATGATTACCAGAAATATGGAATACAAATGTATTGATCTGCTGCTAGATTTAAGACCTCTGCTTTCACACAAAAGCCATTGAACGATTAAAGCAATCACAACTTTATTAAATTAGGTAAGAGTTTATTCTTTTTAGTCAGGATAGTTTGACCCGAAATCAAACCCCTTGAATCCGCCAATGTTAACAATATAAAGCTTATTTTTAACCATTGTTTCAAATGAATAAAAAAAAAATGTTGCTGTTTCTTTAACTGCTGTTGCAATTGCAATATTTGTTGCATGAATTTCACATGCATTTTTATCTTATTGCCGTTGCTGTTATTTTGCATCATGGCATTCTTAGCCAACTTCCGCCTTTTTCTAAGCTTATTTTTCTTACATTTTTCCAAGTTGCTTAGAACTTGTATTATTTATTCTTTTAAAAGTACAAAGTAAAGAAAAGAAAAAAAAAAACATAAAAAATGCAACAAAGTTCACCGAAACAAACACGGGGGAAAAAATGGCAAAAATACTTTAGAACAACAATAACAAACCTTTGCGCGCAGCACAACATCAACCACAAATAGCAGCAACATTTGCAACATATAGTACCAACTACAACAACAATTTATACTCATCACTTGACTGGAAATGAAATGCAATTTTTGTTGTTGTTTTTTATTCTGCTTCTGTTGTGTTGCTAAGGATATAATTGCTTTTAGTGACTGCATTTAGATGTTGACTTTTAATACCCAGTAGGAAAAGAATCAGTTAAAAATTTCTTTTAAATGGAAATGGTTTGAATACCGCGTATTATTGTAAGACTTAAGAGAAAAAAAAAAACAAACTTTATAGCAAAAAATCGCATACAAATAGCTAGAAATTGTCTTTCCCTTTAGTAGTCATAACTTTTTTTTTTTTTTTTCTTAAGTCATATAAGATTCGTAACGACAAAATAGTTTGCATTTCACTAATGTTTAAATTTACTGTATACTTTCTTCTGTCACGTCATAGATATTTGACCGTCATATGTTCCTCTCTGAAACTCAAAGTATCTATACCATTTCACAAACGCAAGTAACAACACTCAACACTCAGAATTACTAAAAATTCCTTTGGAAACAACTCAAAAATTGACGCACCTATACTCGTACTTACGATATTCGCCGAGATCACTATTCTCCTCAGAAAATTTCGTGATTGCACAAGAATATTCAAGGGTTTTGTATAACTCAGCTTGGGTCAGTTGAATAAAAATTTTAATGGGTGCTGATTAGCTCGTGTCTACATGGGCTTGTACTATTCTTATGAATGATTAAAAAGTTCGTTCGTAATTGCCTCACAAGCCAGAGGTCGAACTCATAAGAAATGAATATGTTAATTTGAGAAATAGGAAATACGAGAATTGGAGAAATGTTAGAGAGAATTGAAGGCACTCGCATGGTGGAAGAGTTTTGTGGAGGCCCTATGCTTCGTGAGGCGATAAAGAACGCAACAGAGCATAAGCAACAAAATCATCTTTCATATTTGACATGAACAGCGAAAAGTGGAGCCTTTCGCAAACGATTTATGACCTTACCCACTGAACAAAAATTTTAATACAGAAACTGACTTTTCATATGAGGTACATAACATTGGGGTTAAAATAAGTGGGGTTTAAATAAGTTTTTCAAATTAAAATCAAACAGTTTCTTTAAGGAGTAAAAAAAGAAGCCTTTTGCAAAAAAATGTTTAACTATTTCATTACATATGTTGTTCATCTTCAGTGACTCGATTTCCAACTGTGTTCGTTTTCCATTTATATCTGTGTCTATGTTTTTTGTGCCTTTGTATTGAATTCATAAAAAAGGTGAAAAGTGTAGCATAAAAATTAAATGAATGCTACACATCAACAATCGTTGTAATTATTGCAATTATGTGTAAATATGTGCATTGGGCTTTACATACTGTAGAGTTGTTACATTTTATAGGGTTTCTTTTAGTCTTATATTAATTACATTGCCTTAGAACAAATAAGAAAAGAAGAAGGTAAAGTTTTTTCCATTTTTCTAATTTAATGTTTCTTACATGCCATGCTGTAAATTTTTCCACTTTGAACGTAAAATATAGAAGTTCGACAAAAATATGATTGTTTGTAATATCTTTTGTTTCGAATTTTTTCGTAATACGTATATTCTTCCTTAAGGTAGTATTACACAGTTGAGTCTAAGGATAAAGTACCTAAAATTTGAGGTTAAAATTCTAATTATAAAAGAGTTATATACATACATATGTCCATGAAACCATGTCTGTCTATAAGCGAAAATCTATGGAAAGTGACAAAAAAATTAAAAAACTTTTCGTTTTTCTCAAAATTAAATTTTTCAAATCGACTTTTACGATTTCTCTTGCTGCATTTTATCGATTTTCAATATTTTTATATATATTATCATTTCCTTTAAGCGCATCATCTCTTGAGAACGTTTTAATACCTTAGGTTTGGTTAGCACGGGAGATGACAATTGTCATCATAACTTAGGCCGCAGTTGGGTCGATTGTATAACCTGTTTATAACTTTGTTTTGAACCTATGCAAACCATTTCGAAATTTTTATAAACTTCAAAATGGTTTTTGGACACTTTTGAGCGATGTCTTCAAGAGATTCGAAGAAGTGATATTCGAATACCTTATAACGCCGATTTGTCAGCGCTGGACATTCACAAAGATAATGAAATATATATAAAAACATTGAACGCATATATAACTTTTTCGCTGACAAAGTCAAACAAACAAAACATTTAAAACTCACAGAAGTACAGTCAGCGAAAAAGCTATATGTGCGTAGAATGTTTTTATATATTTCCCATGATAAAAAGTTTTTGCGAAAATAACGGTAAAACAAAAGTAGAGCAGAAAGTAATTTGGAGTATTGCTTTAGTTAATTGCTTTGAAAATAGTACAGTAGGAGTGGCTTGACAATGATGAGAAAAACAAATGACATTTCGCTTTTGGAAAATAAATCTCCTGACCTCAATGTCTTTTAGTGCGCATTAAACTCATGTCATTTCTCTCTCATACTAAAACAAATCCACAGTAAAATTTTAAGTGTAAAAACCTTTGGGGTTTTTGAGAAAATCAGCCTTGTTTTTTTTTTTATAAAAAGCGCTATAACTCCGCCAATTTTCAACTATTTTCAAAATTCTTCTCGTCATATTAATACCAATTTCAGGGATGTTTACCACATTTCTGAATTAGCAGTTTTTTGGATCTTAATCATTGAAAGTTATTAAAATACAATTTCGAGCAGTTAGAACTTTTTTTCTATTCGTTCATTTCTCTGTATTATTCAATAAAATGAAAAAATTCCTTTTATGATTTTACTGCTTAAGTTATACTACCATCATAATTAAATTTATTCAATTTTCTCAAACCCAATGTTAGAGAGCACGTTTCTTGCTTTCATTAATTCAACAACCATATTGGCCACTTCAATAGCCCATGCAATTAATTTTCATCAACAAGAATGCGCCTTAGTTTGTTGTTACTTCTTTTTAATATATATTATGTTGCATACTCAAGAACTCCTCCACTATTTACCGAATCTACTTCCACATATTTTGCATGGCCTCTTCACTTTTTGCTCCAATTAGGTCAAATACGACTATAGAACCGACGGAAAGACCGTCCGACAGATCGACATTAAAATAAATAAATAAAAAGAGCAGCACATCCTTTACGTTTTTTTTTTGCTGTTCTATTCTCAGCACAGGTATGCAAGGAAATGTGAATTTTTCTCACACTTTGAATTTTGCTGTTGTTTTTTGAGCTAAAGTCGATAAAACTTGGAGGCGTTTCGATGGCGAATGAACAACAGTTGCTTAAGCGGCTGCTGTTGTTGTATGTTATTTTTGTTGCTCTTACCATTTTATATCTAATATTCAATCAATGAAAAATTGAAGTGGAAAAGTGCTTGAAAAGCGGAAGTTAATGAAGGTAAAGGAAAAAGGAAACCAAGTTAAATCTCATTAGAGAGATTGTAACAATTTTTCTTGAAATTTTTAATGCAATAAAAATCAGCTGCTCATTTTATTTTATTTTTATTTTAGCTAAAATTAAATTTATAAAATCATTTCATTACAAAATTTACTTTATTTATTTTTAGATTACCACATCCACTGCCAAAAAACTATGGGAAAAATCTGATGGCAAAGGTCAGTCTGGCGGCGTTACTGGTGGTCCTTTAAATCCTTTACACATTCCGGGTGTTGCTGATCATCCGGTGTGGAAAGATTCAACATGGTCCACGCAAGGTGAAAATATTTTGGCACCGCCACGCCCACGCACATTTCCACAAGCGCCAGATACGAATGTCAGCGGCAATGCCGGGATTTTGAGGTGATTATGAATTTTTTTTTGAAGTTTGCTCTTGAAATGTTAACAACCATTTTTATTTTATTTTTACAGTCCACGTGATTCTACCAGCGGTTTGGGTGTTAAAATGGTCGAATATGTTTTAGGTGGCTCACCTACTAATAAGGAGAGTTCATTATCAGGCTTGGAGCCACGTTTGAGGGCTTTAAAATTCGATGACAACGATAAAGTGAGTTGGTCTTTATTTTTTTCAAATTTTTCTGATTATTTTAAGCTTAGTCAAAGGCCAGATAGTATAGCAACCTAAACTTTATATATAGCTTTTAAATTTCTAACAACTTAAGCTACTTTTGTCTTAAAAATGCTATGATTTTATATTTGATATTTAAATTGAAATCAATTTGAGAAATCAATTTACTTCACTGTGATTTTTTTTTACAATTGATGAATATTTTTTGGGCTTGCACTGTCGCTTATTTAATTGCTGGCTATTAACTTAATTGTGTATTTTGTTTAATTGCTATTTACAGTCATTTCACATTACATTTTGTTAGCTTCTCCAACTTTTTTATTACGAGTATCATCTTAAGTATTTAAATTTTACAATTCGCGTTGGTTGTTTACATGGCCTCATTTTTTGTTTTAATTTTTTTTTTTAATTTTTCACTTTTGTTTTGTCTGTTTCAATATGTCCATATATGCTAATTATCTTTTAAACAATTGAATTTCAATTTTATGTACTTACATATTTTTGCATTGATTGCTCTTTCCCTGAGGATGAGTTTATCACCTTGTTCTTTTTTTTTTTTAAATGCATGAGTAAAAGAAAAATATATCACGATTCGTTTGAGTTATGGCAATGACGGCTTTTTATAAATAAATTTGAAATTATTAGTATTTTTTTAAAAACTCCTTCAGACAGCATATGTAGTTTGGAAAGAAAAATACAATGTATGAACTTATCCAGTTCTCAATTAATAAAGAGTGATATTATTTTTAACCGTAATATATACTCAGAGGCGTACCGTGCATATCGGGCGCCCGGGCAAACAAATTATTTGCCACCCCCACCGAAAAATACTTTTCGTGGGTTACATTTTATGTACCACATCAAAAAAAAAAAAAAAAAAGAAAAAAAGGTCCTCATTTTTTACATTCAAAAAATCTACCAAAATGAGATATATTTCACTAAACCTGTAAAAATTACCACCTATGTACACATTCAAATTTACTACATCGATTTAGTTTCTGATCGACAAGTTTCTTAAATATCTTTCCTGATGAGAAATGCTCATAAGCAGATGTATTGTTAGTAGCCAAATGAAGTTTGTGATTCGAAATCGTGCGGGTTCTTCAAATCTTCAATATTCATCTCAAGCGTTACTTTACAAAAATTTGCATTGGTCGTAACAGTGCGCTCGTGAGGGACCATGATTCACAAAGCATTTTGTACGCAATGTTTTTCTGTATTCTTGAATTATTTTCATTTATTTTCGGATGATAATTAATTTTAATGATTTCTGGAGTTTTTTTTAGTCTATTTTGTGTACTTTGTGTAACTTTTGAATTATTTAAAATTATGTGATTTTTATCTTTACAGTCACATGATGATAAAGAAAAAGCAAATTCTCCGTTTGACACAAACGGCTTAAAGAAGGACGATCAAAATGCAAACACAAACGGTGTAGTTGTTAATGGCATTGACGATGACAAAGGATTCAAGTAAGTACTGCTAGTAGTTTTTCAAATATTTATTTTAACAATTCATAAGCTTTTGGTAATATAGAAAATTAGCTTATACAGCCATGGACATATAAATAGCACATTTTTTTAAAATGTTCTTTCTTATGTTATATTGTCGTAAATATTATTAACAAACAAGTGTTTGGTTTTTGCAAAGGTTTATACATCATATTTAATAATAATACTTTTACTATAATTTATTGATAAAAAATAAGATTGAACAAAATATAAAAAATCGATGAAATGAGCTGGACACATAAATGGTACAGTCTGGAAAAAAGAGAAAATATCATGATATATGTTGTGCTGTAGCCTGGGGCAGTTTCACACCTGCGACCTATACTCTCCACGACTTTTCGGAACTTTGTTTTAGAAATGGCATACCAAGCTTTCTACGCAGTCCATATTTCTATTGTTTTTCGTAGCAATTTAAACTTTAAATTTGTTCTACAGATTTATTTATTTATTCTATTGGATTTAAGTCAGGCCACTGGGCTGGCTAATCTAAAACGGCGATCTTCCCCACATAAAACTAATTCTATACTACTTTGGAGGAGTGAAAGTCATTATCGCGCAGACATGTTCACTTAATTCGCATGGAATGGAGTGCATATAGTTCCAGTTGGTTTTTCAATATGTCTAAACACTGAAACTTGTCCATTTTCTCATTGAGTTTTACTAGCGGGCCTATAAATATCAATAGCATGAGACCAAACGGCAGAACCGCTGTTCATCGTCCTAAATGCCAAGAGTACAAGCCTAGGTTCACACAGAAGACTGAACTAGGTTGATATAGACTGTTATTTTCATTATGCACAGGGATTCCAACTGGGTCAGAATGTGTGTTGCAAGAAAAAAAAATGACTTGTGCTTTTTATCGAAATATTGAAAAAACTGTTTTTTTTTTTGTAATTTTTTGTTAATTTTTTGCGTCCCCCCCTTACTATGTCGTAAAACTAAAGAATTTAATGAAAACAAAATTAAAGCTTAAATTGTGCAATTTTCTCAAATTTTCATTCATTCCAAAATTTATTACCAAAATTCAAGAAAGCTGACACACACACACACGCACATAAAGAAACACATTTAAATGCAAAGTTTCCTTTGGTTGTATGTACGTACGTCTCTGTCTGCCTGTCTGACTGTGGCTAAGGCTGATCTTGTTACTATTGTTGTTTTTGCTGTTGTTGTATTCTTGCTACTATTTGCATGGTCGTCCGGCCGACAGCCCAACAACGAAAGGAGAAGAACCTTGAAGAAACCAGTTAAAAGCTTCTAATGTCAATGCCATTCAATGTAACCACAAAAAGCAGCCGCAACTGCAACAACTAAAAAAAAAGCAACTGCAACAACATTTTCAACAAAAACAATAAATACAACATAAAACGCCCAGACCCATACCAGACTGCTGCGAGTATGCTCGGCCAGCATTGAAATTGAGTGGTATGGAACAGCAACGTAACTTTGTGCTTTTTACTACATACTCCACTCTTTAAAAGTGGTAGGGAATAAAGATAGACAGACAGACAGTCGGTCGGAGGGGGAAACTGAAGTGGAGTAGCACAAAAGTGAAGTGGAACGATTTGTAAAACAAGAGAAAAATCAATAAAAGTGGGAAAAAACGACAAAAATCAGCCGAGCGAGCAAATAGGAGAGCAAAGCAAAACAAATTTAAAAGGAGCTGTTCGCTTGGTCGTTCGCTTGCTATAAGAAAAACTCGAGCAAAGCAAACAAGTCAAAGTAGCGGCGTCGCTGCTGCTGCATATGAGTCACATGAGGAATTGTTTTGTCGCTCGTAGGGTGTTTTTTTTTGTGAGTAAAATTTTTTTTTTTGTATTAAAAATTTTCGCTGCATTCTAAATTCCACAGTCTCTACATAATTTATGATAATTTCTTAAAGAAAATACTTTAAGGTTAAAAGAATTTACCATAATGTTGTTCCTTCTCTTGTCATGTTTGTTAAATTTAAAGCAAGGAATGAATGAATCGCTTAATTAATTGACATAATTACTAACTCGCTGCAAAATTTATTGTTATCACTTCATTAATATTAAAACTATCAAACAAAGTACTAACAACCAATAAAATTTCATCCGAAATGTCTAGCTTTTCAATCTATCCGCGTATAATAAGGTAAAGATGTCTCTTAAAAAAAACTTTATAAATAAAATTTGTGTTTTTTTCTTTCGCCAGCGGTGCTCTAACGCAAGCATTTTTTATTCTCAACTTTTTACCACCAATGAGCTCACTGGTATTTGAAAAAAGTATTTTTCTTTGTTTGACTTTTCTTGCTTTTAAATGATACAACTTTCAAGTACTTTTCGAGGTAGAGTTGAGTATACTTTATAGTGCTGCTTCGCTCCTTTGGTTTTTACTTTTGCGTCCTTACTTTTTTTTTTTATTTTTCTTTACTCAATCATAACTTAAAGCAAAAAGTGCGTTTTTTTCTTTTTGTAAGTTGTTCAACCACTTCAAGGAAAATGCATGCAGTAAAAAAAGAGAAAGAAAAATTTCAATGATATTTTTGTTTTGTTTTCTAAAGAACCAATAGTTTCGATTGAAACTTGGTTACTTAAGTATTTATCATTAAATTTATATAAAATTGTGTAAATAATATGCCTTTAATCATAGACAGCATAATTAGAAGTAACAGCTCTTGTTCCAATTAAATGTAGCTAATGTCTGAAATATCCCAAATTTACTATTTCGATATCATGGGGACACCAATTTTTGGCGCATGATTCTTAAGCCCATAGCTACCCTCACTAGGGTCTAGTCTGCACATTACGCCGAAAGCGCTTGACTTATCGGCATTAGGATATTAAACTTCTGACCCAAAAAAGAGCTGAACTGACGAAACATTTTAGAGGAACGCTCGTTGGTCTCGTCAGCAATCAATCATAATATTTCGTACGTTATACTTGAATCCTCGAGCTATAAAAGAGTTGCGCTTGGGAAGCAAGGAGCCTTAGACTGACAAAAGTTAAGTTCGGGAGTTGTTTACAAACAAAATCTCTAATTTAATTTATAATGAATTTTGAAGTTAAACGTTATCCCGTCCAAGGTCTTCAAATAAATACTTCCGCTAGAGTTATCCGCGGTATTGCATACCAACGAAAGAAATGAAAAACAAAAAGTAAGAGCTGAAGAATGAAATGACTTGAAAACAAAATCACACTAACAAAAAGCATGCAGCGATAGCGAATCGAAAGTGCTTACCTCGAATAACGGAAAGAGCTGAATTAGCCGGTGCCTTGAAAAAATTACACAAACAAAAAGCATAAGCTGAAGAAGCAAGTGACTTAAAAACAAAATTACACAAACAAAAAGCAAAAGCTAGAGCTGAAAAAGCAAGTGACTTGAAAACAAAATCACACAAACAAAAAGCATGCAGCGATAGCTTGAATAAGTGCGTTGGTGACAAAATCAAGCAGAATGCGGTGATGGCAAATAGAAATAATTTAGCTCCAATAACGGAAAGCGCTCAAGAAGCATTTAATACTTCAAAATCCTGGCGCAATATGCAAATACTCTGAGGCAGAATTTGGAATCAACGCAAAGAATTCCTTCGGAACTTACCTTCATCTGCTCGTAGACCTGTGTAATAAATTTTGCTGTTGCTGATACCTAGGATGATTTTAAGTTTAATCTGTTAAGGGGACGTCTATTAATTACGTGAGATGTTTTATTTTGAAAATTCGAACCCCCCCTCCCCTTGGTGAGATTTGGTGAGATGTGGCGGAACGCCTCCCCTCCTTCCCGTGAGATTTAAATTATACCCATTGTTGGTGTCGAAGGTTTTTTTTTTTTTTTGATATTTTCTTGATGAACAAACTTGACCAAAACCAAAAATATATTGATGTTAGCTATGTCGAAAAAGTTATCAAGAACTACAAAGTAATGAAAAATCATCGATATAGACAGCGAAAACAATATTTCCCTAAAATGCAACAGGGTTCAGATACATACAAGGATTGATTTTCACATAAAGTGCCACTTGTGTGGAGCCCGAAAAATGTCGCCCGGAGAAAATTTACTTCAAAAATATATAGGGTTTGAAGTTTTAACATAAGTGCGAATTTAAGCTTTTGAAGTAAGTCGGTTTTTTTTTATCAGAATATCGCTACATTTAATTTCTCCTTCATAACTTGACTTGGACTTACAATAGTCTATGATTTCAATTATGCCCGCTAGCGAGGGCACCAGCTTAAACGGCCTTAAGATATAGCTACAAACTAATTGAATATTTTTTTTGTTATGCGAATACGAAATCAAACATTTACCATAAAATTTTCGTAAATACTGAGCACATCATTGTTAACTGCAAGTTTTTGTTATCAAACAAATATTAATTTATAATTATAGCGATTAATCTAAATGTTAAATTATCTGCCAATATTGAAATTTGCAATTTTTGCATTTAATTTTCTACATACGAAATTTTGGCATCTTATGATTGCAATTTTTTAACCTTCAAGCAACGACAAAATGTGCAACTTTTATTTTTATTTTCTGCTGTTGACTTTTAATTTGTTTTTTTTTTCTCTCCTCAACTTACATCATCGTTATTACGTTTGCCATTGAATTGAGTTATGGTCAAAACAACAAAACTCTACGACAATGATGGTAATGAAGAGAAAAAAAAGTGGGGTAAAAATGAGGCGACAACACAAAACAAAACAGCAAGTCAAGCCAAATCAGCTGCCTGGGCAGACAAGACGACTTACAAATACATACATATTTTTTTATGTTTTGCAAAAAAATGTGAAACTGGTTTGACTTTGCTGTCTGGCTGCCAAGCTGTTTGTGGCTGGCTAGGGTAGGCAGGCAAGTTGTTTTCCATGTCAGGTTATCCAAAAAATAAAAATTCAATTAGGGTAATGAGATTATGAACGCGCGGTTAAAATGCATTAAATTATTTTAAAATTGAAATTCAATAATTGAAATTGTGGCAAGAGATATTGTGATTATTATTATAAAAATAAAAAGTATTCCAAAAAAATCTACAGCAATTGGCATACTCACAGTAAAAATAAATTTAATTTTAACTCAAGCTGCAAATGATGTCAAGCCTCAAGTTGAAGAAATTATAATGCTATAAAATTTTGACGACACAATTTCTACTTTTAATAAATTCAGCGTACCAGCAGCTTATAGATAATTTACTATGCGCTATATTTTTTTTTGCTGAAAGTGACATTGTGTTTCAATATTAATTTTCTACTAGAAAATATCGACTAAGTAATAAAGTGAAGCTTTATGTTACTCATATTACTATTCTTCTATGTTGACATTATTTATTATATCAGCTCTTCTACTAACATGGTGATGTTAATGACCTAAACAACACGCATAATAAGAAAACAACAAAAAAAATATAAAAATAAAAACACAATGCGGCAAACGTCATTCATGATTCACTTGCATTTTTTCTTAGTTTGGAAAAAAAAAAACAAGTTTGCCGCTTAAGTCTTTTGTTTTCACATTCATTATGAATGAAATGTATAATCGATTAAAAAACGCAAGTTGGGGGCACATGTTGTTTTTCTGGTTTGTTGATTTTTTGTTTTGCTTTTTTTTTTCAAATCATTCAAACGTTTTGCATTTTATTTTAATTTATTCACTGATTCCGTATCCAGCCGCCCATTTACTTTTTATGTCTTTATTGAAACGAAGCAAACAAAAACAAAACAAAAAAAAAAAGAAAAACGTGATACTTTTTATGTCTTTACCAAAATAGAAAATACTGACTCACAATGCAATTTTTTCTTAGCACGCTGAGTGTTTGAAAATATGTAAAAAAAAGAAACAAAACGTCATAATAAAAATTTAATATTTAAAAAATTCGACAAATTGCGCGTGTACGAATTATGTTGACACTTTCCGTATTTTCCTGTACTAAATATGTGAAGTGGTAAACGATCCTCTACGTATGCTTCTTTGGATTTACAACTGATTTCTCTAGTTGTATAGCAAGTCGATTAAGAAAGTTCGGGAAATATGAAACTTATTAACATCATTTAGGCGCACTGCGATATCTTTGAATGCAGCATAGTCCACAATAATAATCTCTCACCACCAATCGAAGCAAATGCAGGGTTGCCCTATTATTTTTAATTTTTAACAATTCCATGTGATTCAAGTGGACTTCTAAAATCATATGGAAGAATGGCTTATCGTCATCAATATAGTCCAATATGCAAATCATCCTTACAAGGATATGCGACAGGGTTATGAAAAGAAGTTCATTCTCATTCGATCTAGAGAAAAACATCACCATCCATACCATCTTTTTCCGTTGCACAGAGTATTTAACAGAAACAAACCATCTCAGACAAAAATAAAGAAAATAGTGTCATTTTAAACCACTGCCGCCAGGCTAACTAATACAAACACAATTCAGTCGCAGTTTCTTAATGTGCGTAAGTTACATTGTAGCTCACTTGCTTCGCTTCGCTACCTAAAAAAAGCTCCGTCTCTGCTGACCAAGGTCAAAATTTGGCTCGACACTAACTTAAAGTGAATATTGACAAAAATGTAATTTTTCATGGCTCCTCTTGTAGCAAAAACAAAAAACGATTTTAAAGCTTCTTTTAAAGGCTTTTTAAAGACAAGGATATAGAAAACATGTTTATAAATTCTTTATAAGGACTTATAAGACCCATTTGGCTTATGAATTATAAATACCTGTTCTCTTGAAAATATTTGGTTTCCCAAATTTATAGAATCATGTCATGTAAACATTTCAAATTTTCCTGTGTATCCAACTGTTTTTTCAAAAACATGAAAAACTTACGAATTCGAGCAAATTGGCTGCTTTGTTTTCCTGACTACAAACTAAAGCGAGTTTACATCTTAAGTCTTTCGCTTTTTTTTTTCCTTGCTCTGTACTAAAACTTGCAGGTCTTACCAAACTAAATGTTAAGCAAACGCAACAACCTTTTTGTGTCCCAAAAACTTTCTACTATTGTCCCAAAGTGTTGAGTACTAAACTGGTTTGAACATTTGCTTTCGTACAGCTTAAAGGCTACTGTGAACACATTGATTTTTAAACTGTTTGACATCAAACTGTAATGCACATAACATTCCACTATTTAATTTGTGGCACATTTACATAGAACAAAAAGAAATGAATGTTAAAATTTTTTTAAAAATATATATAATCACGGCTTTGATTTAGATAATTACGTAGTCCAATATGGGCTGTCTAAACTTTATCTTATTATTATTCTCTTAAAAAATTATTAAAGTCCTTCACAAAAAAAATATAAATTATAAATTTCATTTTATTTCTTTACAGTCGCACTCCTGGTTCTCGTCAACCCTCACCAGCTGAAGAATCTCTACCACGACCACCCAATCTGCTAGATCCCTCACAGCATGGCGGTTTTCAACCGCATCCTTTCAATCACATGCTTAGCTCCATGGATCATCAAGGTCCTGGACCACAAATGAATTCGTATCCACACCATCAAATGGCGCAAATGAATCAACTGCAGCCGCCAATAATGAATGGCGTTGGTGGTGGCATGCAAATGGCACAGGTATGTAAATAAAAAATAAAGAATTTTCTAATGTGGCGTTACTGGAAAAAGGGGCATTATCTAGATTTTTTTTTAAAAAATGCGGTGGATTTAGAGAAAAAAATCAAAGCTTCCGAAATCGGTTTATCACAACATTTTTGTAGGTCTCTAGGCATAGCTATTTTGTGTTTCATAGCAAAACGCAGTTAGAGAAAGAAAAAAAAGCTTACAATTATCTTCTTTTTTTTGTTCACCAATGTAATTTTTCATATTGAAAAGGGCAGCCCCTCCCCCTCTTGTCATTTGTTAGCCCTGGGCCCCGCAAAGTCTTATTCCGGCGCTGGTGTCGTTGCTAGAAAATAAAATTCTTCAAAAAGAAAGGAATAATGATTGTGCCATATTTTCCAATTTTTTTAAAAAAAAAAAAAAAAAACAAAATGTATACTGTTATTTTATTTCAGAGTCCCATGATGAATCATCAAGGTCAAGGCCCAAATCAAATAGAATCTCCAGCTAATTTGTTGCAGCAACAGCAGCAACCAAACTTCGATGTACAGGTGAGTTCGAAACGTCAATTGTAGGGATTAAGAACATTTGTTTCCATTTATTTGAAAAAGAAAAAAAATAAACCCAAATGTAACAGCCACTGTTGTTTTACACAACAACAAATCAGGTCAAATTTTGCAATTAACACTACTCTAAATCTGCTGTTATTGTGTTTATGATCAGGTTCTATAGTAAAAGTGGTGTGAATATTTCGAAACCTTTTTCGCATAGAACAAAAAAATAACAATGCAGTAACATATTTGTGTTCCCTTGGTAGAATTTTACTGCAGTAGCGTAGCAATCTTCATTTGCAACAAATAATCTAGGCAATCTATGTACTATGTGTCCCTCACTCCTTTTGACTTTTCGCTTACTTTTGTTTCCGTTTAGCATTTCTCTGGAGGAGAAGCACTTGTAACCAATAGGTACACTTTAGTTGCGTTTGGTTTTTTATTTTTTTAAAACTCACGGCTCCATACACTTCACACTTCTCTCCCGGCGTCTACTGATTTACTTTATTATTCTAGCTCCCTGCGCATCATCGTCATACTGCGTTTGTTGCATTCTTCTCGAGTGTAGATGCCATTGCTGCTACTGCTACTGCAGTTGCAATTGCACTTGAGTGCAATTTATTGCAAACGGAAATCGGATTTATTAGCCGCAAAATTGCTTTTCAATGCTTTTAGAGTATTTTTTTTTGTTGTTGCTCATATTGTTTTTTGTGTTGTTCTTTTGTTTGTAAAATTTTTGGTTTAAATAGACTTTTATAGGGCTGCGGTGGTCCTATTTGTTTACGCTATTGTAATTGTGCTTACATGTATATATGTATGTATGTGTGCTGGTTGAAGTTCCAAATCGAAAATCAATATTTGGCATTTTTTATAGGCTTTCTTACCCTATGCAAATTTTTTTAGACTTTATTTTTTAGCATAAGGTAGGCATTGTTAGAATTGGCCTAAAAGTATGCAACTATTGTTATGATAAAATAAGATTTTCTTTTGTTTTGCTTTCTTCTTCAGTATCCTTTTGTATAAAATAGCAAATTGTAGTATGACTGCACCATATGTTATATAGTGCCTAAAATTACAAAAAATATACACGCATTTTCTTACGTGATTTTTGCGAATGAAAAAACACTGAAACCAACTTTTAGTAGGGTGACGGCAACATCGCCTCACCATGGATCACAGGATCACCGTAGTGATGTCACAAAAAGTTCTCTACTTAAAAAGGATTAGAAAATATGTGTTCATTCATTGTGGAATTTATGTAGGTAGAAAATGTTTGTTGCAGTGTCATATCTTTTGACATCGCTATATGTTTATCTACTAGTCGTTAGCTTACTAACAATAAGTCTCGTTCTAAAGGCATGGCTTCCTGTTAGGCAGTGCAGAGTTACTAGTAAACTGAACTTGTTATGATTAAGGAAATTTATATATTTTGGATTTTTAAAAGTATTTTTATATTGTCGCGGATGAGTGAACCCAGAGTTTGAGTGCACTTAATAGTAGTAATTGTCCTATAAAAAGTAGTAAACTTGAAGTGTTGGGCCTCAGGGTCAGATGCGATTAAATTTTGGTTTGATGGGGTTAAAAAAGGGAAATCACAAGTTGGGAGGTTTAGTACTCACGGTTGTCTGAAAATGGTCGAAAATGTTTTTTTTGGGGGGGGGAGGTGGTTTCAACCCCCTATTTTTTTTAAAAACGAAATGTGATGGATCACTTTTGAGCTTAGGTTTGTGTTCAGCGTGTGAACATTTATCACTTGCTATTAGCAGACCGAAAGTTGAAATTTGTAGACCATTGTTATTGTCTGGGGCGAATTTCCGTCAAAAAGCGCCTTTGTACTAAAATGTAATTTTTTTTCTTAAATAATTTAGTTTACAATTGAGTCAAGCGTACTCGTATGTAAGATGTCGTACAATAAAGGTTTTTTTTTTGTCAAGTCACAATCTTAGCGCAAGTCGCAAATATATTGTTATTTATGCATTGCTTCATGTTTATTTCGTTTTAGCACAATTCGCTGTAAAAACATTTATTTATTGTCTTTTGGTTTTTATTTTGAATTTTTGTTTACTTTACGAAAGCATATGTTTTATTTATCCTTTATCTTTCACCCTGTCTTTTCCTTATACATGGATAACACACTCGGTTGTCGTCGCGCCACTTCCATTATCATCCATTATCATTGATTCTATTATATTTAATGCGTATCTTGCCTTGTTTTTTTTTTAAACCTCTATCTATTACCTAGTCTACCGAATTTAGTTGTCAATCAGAGCTGCTAAGCAGACATAATATTTACCATACGTTCTTCAAGAAAATGAAGTTTGATTGTATGTATATGACGTTACTTTTATTTTATATTTTCGCACAGCTGTCTCTATCTAAGATATTAAAGGTCAAAGTTCACAATAAACCAGTTTTTCGATAATATTTCGCGCAAGGCATTCAATCTGAACAAAAGCTATAGATTAGGTTATTTATCATGGAAAAGGTTTTGGGCCATTTTTCATATAATTTCAAGCTTTCTCATGATATTCAAGGTCAAAGACTTAAACTAACTACTTATTGTTCGGCCATTAATTCGTTTAAATCAAAAGTTGTAGACGAAATGACATTGATAATAGGGTTCAAGATCAAAGATAAGGGGACGTCCATTAATTACGTGAGGTGTTTTTTTTGAAAATTCGGGACCCCCCTCCCCTTGGTGAAATCTGGTGGGGCCCCCCTCCCTCTCGTGAGTTTTAAATTATAATTTTTAATGTAAATTTTATGCATTAAAAAGTTGACGTGAGGTTTTCCTTGACCCCCTCCCCCTTTGGTGAGATTTTGCCAGACCTCCTCCCCCCTATTTTAGCTGACGTAATTAATGGACGTCCCCTAAGGTCGCTGCTATTTAATTTTCTAGAAACCCTATGACTTTTGCCTAAAACCTTTCTCACTATATTACCTAATTCTCGAGATATTGCCCTGGGAAAATTAAAATGGAGCACACTAGATATCCTCGTAGCTATTTCAAATCATATTTGTAAATTATTTTATGAAGGGTCTAAATCTTTTACAGCTCTGATTAATCGTCTACTAATGTTTGTCTAGTCTTTCCTTTACTTCATGCTTGGTTTTTCTCTTCATTTTTGTTTTTATATCTTTATTTTGTTTTTATTTTTATTTATTTTCTGTTTTGTCTACAAGGAGTTGTAACTGAATGATACGTTGAGTAACAACTGTATCGTATTAGTTTTGCAGTAGGTGGAAACGCATTAATGCTGCATCATTTGTATTTTGCTTTTTAGTCCTTTATTGCTATTGTTGTAATGTTAAACTTCCAACTTAAAAGGTTTTCTATTATGGAACAGAAAGAGTTCTCATATTTCCTTAATAAAATATTTCAAAGCTTTTGCTAATGCATTTGAAATGTGATTGTTTCAATTAGCACATGTATGAACCTTAAAGGCTGACGTAAAGTAGAGAAGAAACGTGAAATGCAGAACAGAAGCAAAGACTAGGAATTCTTGACCCTTTACTGTAGCACCATACTGTCAAACTCTTTGTTTGTGGGTGCAGTTTGGCATTTCCAAAAGTGCGAGTAACTTACACCACATGTGGCGATATGTAACTCAAGAATAAATCAAATAAATAGTTAACCAAATATGATGAGAATGAATCAAATTGACTGAGCATTGAAAATTACTACTGGAAGGGTGAAAAATTATACTTGATATTTTTTTAATTTCGGATCCAAACTCCCGAAATTGAGAAAAAAACTTATCACAAGCTCAACTCTCAAAGCATTGACCGTGACTTGCGAGGACGGAGTTGCAATTAAAAATATAAAAATTTTTGCATCATTTGTTCCCATTCTATAAGTTAGTTTTCGAGATTAACCTGAACATACAGACAGACAACTGCTCGCGTTTATAAATTTCGTACAAAATTGCAATCTCAATGTTTTATTTTTAAAAATAAAATTTTCAGAATTTTTATTAAATGGTTACAAATTTTACACTTGCGTGTGTTTTTTAATGCGAAAACAATTATAAATAGAAATAGCAAATGTATGCAACACCTATAATTGCGTGTGTTGCATAATATGCAGCCGCGTTCATGCCTCATAAATTCTTGTTTTTATTTTTGATGTGCTAATTATTTTTTAATAATGCAAAAAAAAAAAAAAATTAAATCAGAAATTCAATTTCCTTCAATGCAAGAAAAACTAAAATTTTGCATAGTAAAATGAAAATGAAATTGAAAGCATAGATTTACTTGTCTGTCAGCCAGCCATTGGCGGAACTTTTAAGTAAAGTAGTCCATAAAAAAATCCCGCATTGATAGCAGTCGGATTGGTAATCGCAAAAAGTGAATCTTTTAAGGGGAGTAAGGATGACAAGAAACCTTTTTTTTTCTTTTTTGCTGCAACACATTACAGCATCATGGAAATGAAAAAAAGATATAGATCCCTCAACACTAAAAGTGCAGCACGAAACAAGAACATGCAAGAAAATCTCAACTGACCATTAGCTGGAATGTAAAATGTATCAAAGGATATGAGTACAAAAAAAAAAGTGTGAAAAGAAAACGATGTGAAAAAAATAGTGAGACAGATAGTATGGAATTACTATGTATGGACTTTGCGGGCAATTGCATATTGCACTTCATTCTTACTTTGTTTAAACCACGGACGGATACTTTTTACAATTTTTTTTTTTTTTGCTTACTTCGATTAAAACTTTGCTAATGTTAGTTTTTTAAAAAATAAAATCGTTTGGTTTCACTGGTTGTAGATAATAATAAAGTCTCTATTTTATGCATGTGCCCCATAAATAGCTAAGAAGTTGTTTAGGCGTAGTAGCTCAACTCTAATATTTTTATTAAGTGATTTTATTCGAACGACTTTTGGCCAACAATACTCCTGAGCGTGTATCCAATTAATCCTTTGTTTCCGAGAAAAGAAATTAAATTCAAAAAAAGGACTGTATTTTTACAAATTTTTTTCGAGCAAAACTAACTTTTTGTATCTGGTCTGAATTTTTAATTTTCGTTAGTTCGCTTGTACTTTGTACATGAAATCAGCCCCAATAGTCCAAAAATTCATGTGGCAAACAAACTTCAAGTAGCTTAAACAAAAAAAAAAAAAAAAAAAAAAAAAATAGAATCAAAGACAAATTGAAGATGCTGTCCAGCTTTCTGTCTGTCTGTCTATCTGGCTAGCTCTTTGTCTGTGCGTCTGTCTGTCTGCCTGTATCTATGTCTTTTTGTGCGGAAAATCAGACAAGTGCAAAAATATTTAAACAACACTTCGTTTTGGTACGGTTCGGTTCACAATTCAACAATGTCTCACATGTGGTTTTGTTTGCAGCAAAGGTTTAATCAAATTTAAGTAAAACGAACGATGGATACGAGTAGAAGATAGCCTGCCAAGCAGTGAGTCAGCTTGGTTAGTGGATTGACAGCAAGATTGCCAACATGATGTAGGTGGCAAGTTTGTTAAGAAGCCCGCATATGTGATAAAAGTATTTATTTTGCTGGCAATACCAAAAGTATTTACATATTTAAAACTATGTAGTACCTACATATAAAAATTTGAAAACCTGAAAAATATAAAGGTAAATATTATTCTTCAAACCTTCCAAGGTGCAAACTCCACGCTTCCCAATCCACTCGATCGTCTAACATTATTTAATGTTACTTTAATCTTTTAATTGCAACGATTTGTAAATTGTTGCAAGTAAAAAGTTTTTCAAAGTTAAACTTTTAATGAAGTAATTATTACTTTTTAAAGCGCCCCCTCCCCCCTCCCGTACCCTCAAAAACTTGTCAGAGAATTTTTGTTGGTGTTGTTCTGCTGTTGTCTACCTATTGTTATTGTTATTTGCTGCTGCTGTTATTGTAATTTACCTGACGTGAGAAAATTAAACAAGTTTAAACTTGCATTTGCAATTGTCAAAGCGTGACATGCTCGAGTAGGTTGCCAACTTTTTCTTGTTACTATTGCCGCTGGTGTTGTTGTTGTTATTGTTCGAACACAGAGCCCTTCTTCTTACACAATGACACGAAAATGTTTTTGAAATTTCCATTTACCACGCCATTCTATTTTTTTTTTTTTTTGTCGTACAATTCGTATTTTCATTTAACTTTAATGTTTTCGTGAACTTGTAAATTTTTTGACTCACATCAGCTTCAGCAACTTTCTGAGTATGCCACAAAAATGCAAGTGCCAATCAGTAGATTATTTTTAAATTGTTTTGAAAGATTTCTGCAATCAGCTTTAAAAGTTTAGATAGACACTATTCGAGGTAGTAAATAAATTAGTTTAAAATGAGAATATAAAAAACTCTTAAATCATTCAATTTTTATAAAAAGAAAATCTAATGAAATTTTCCAAAAAAATTGTTGGGAAATTCTTTTCACGTGACTAAATATCGATTTTATTTCAGTTGTGTAAAGTCAGCATAAAAAAAACGAAAGTTCGCGACAATTTTTCTAAAAGTCTCATGAGATATTACTAAAAATCGCATGACATTTAATGCGAACATCACATTTTCATTTTATAATGTCAAATTGTATGTAAAATTTTATTTTGTTATATAAAAAGTCTCATGACATTTTACAAAAAGTCGCATGTCATTTAATGCGAACTCCAAATTTTTATTGTATGATAATAATTAGCTATTTATTTTTTAATTATAAAAATCTGAAATGAAATATAAAATTATCTTTTTTAATAATCCTGAACCGTCAGCTGTCACGATATTTTTTTTTCAATACTACACTACCGCAAAAATGGCGGAAAATTCAAATCTTGGAACACCTTATATGTCTTTATCGTTTTTATTGAAATAATTATTTGAATATATCAGTACAAAAAACCATATTAAAAAAAACCTTCACAGCAAAATATATTTTTGATTCTTTCTACGAATTCCTTTTGTTACTCTCGCACCTTATGATGTAAAATATTTCATAAATCGTATTTAACTATTTTGTGCATGAAATCAATAAATGTGTGTGCATTTAATGCGTTTTTGGCACGTTTTCAAACCCAAGCATATTTGAGCAGTGATTTCTCTTTTTATTAAAAAAATCTGGTTTGCAAGCACTTAAACTCAATAGAAGCAGAAGGTTTCGGTGCAGCAATATTCCTATGGTAATTAAAAAATCCGTCACGTTTTAATATGCACATTATTAGTTTCCTTTGTGAATGAATCACTTGCCCAAAATTAAGTTTATATACTGTCTCTACACACACTGATTATTACAATTTTGTCATACAACTTGTAATACATAGAAGAAGCATTAGATTAAGTGGAATGTCCACCTCCTCCTTAAAGCTGGCCCATGCTAGTTCACAAAAAAGTGCACAAGAACCTTCCTTTTGCTCGCCCGCAATCTTGTTGCACTCCACATCTTACCATGTTGAAACTTTTGGACATTAAGAGAGCCGGTGCAACAACAATTAATCAATTTTGATTATATCTCAAAGTAACTGAGCGTTTTGAGTGCTCTCAGAGGAACTATGGATAGAATATTCCTAAATGTGTCTGTAAACAATCTAGCGACTTCTTTTGCATAAATTTCGTCTTGAAAGACGCTGGGATGATTTCCAAATGTAACTGAAATCCTGGTGTTGAATCCAACGACATCAGCAGAAACACAAACACCATAATCCAACTCAGAGCCATCACTTGCCCTCTGTCCTAGGGGACGTCCATTAATTATGTGAGGTATTTTTTGAAAATTCGGAGCCCCCCTCCCCTTGGTGAGATTTGGTGAGATCTAGCGGGACCCCGCCCCCCTCACGTGAGATTTAAATTATGATTTTTAATGTAAATTCTATGCACTAAAAAGTTGACGTGAGGTTTTCGTTGACCCCCTTGGTGAGATTTTGCCGGACCCCCTCCCCCCCTATTTTAGCTCACGTAATTAATTTACGTCCCCTTACGAGTAGGTCCACCTTTGTTCCAAAGATCCCTATCATGCAATGTTTACTTTAAATTTTTTATTGAAGGAAAAGAGTCCGGCGCATGAGACCTGCAACAATTGAGTTCTATATCAATGTTTTGCTCTTGATAACAGATTGCATGAAACCATAATCCCGATATATAAAATCAATCAATTTTTTGACATGACTATCCTCCACTTTTTTTTTTTTGTATCAAACGTCTCTTTTTAGCCAACGCAGCAATTTTTGTGATAAGATATTATTTAAAATTTTAATTCTTAGATTTCTTTTTATCAGAGTCCACCCTTTTGGACTACTTACTTTGATCAATTTCATATTAATTCCGCGAATTTGTTACTCGGTCACGTTACATTTTTCCACTTGTTTTTGTTGTTTTGCTTTGAACTTTTTTTCTCTTCTCTGTGCTTCAGGCTTCGCCAAAAATTGTGTTTTCAACACTTTAACAATTTCACAGTTGTGATGGTGAAAATAAACGTAGTAAAAGTAATGGCAATGGTAACTATTAACAGCAAATATATTGTGAGTTCACTGAACACGGTGTGCCAGTAAAGAATTTAAATTAAAGAAATAGTAATTTTTTTTGGAAAATGTTAGGATCAAAAAACCGGACCAAAATGTTATGTCCGAAAGAGATCAGCATCAGTACTGTTTACACTATACACAGTGCGACAATTTTCCATTCAGACTTTTCTCAGAAAACTCAAACAATTCAATTTGTTCATAGTTCATGTTCATTGATCTGAATGTTATACCCAAATTAAATCTACAATTTGAACACCGTGTGAAGTACCCTGTCATGCCGTCTGCATGTCTGTCAACTTGATGCTTGCAATAATTGTAGTACGAAGGTGCTCGCTAACTCTGTATAATCGCGTGTCTCATGCAAAAATATTAAAATCAACTACAAAATAATGATAGAAAAAACGAAATATTGCACTGGAATAATTTAAAACGCGGAATTGAAACAGATACTAAATATTGTTTGACATGCATATGTGCATAAATGAGAGTAGCTCTAAGTTTTTAAAATTTAAAATTTTCAATATTTGTTTTTTTTTTTTAAACATTGTACTATATATAATCTTTTTACCATAGACTACAAGTTGGGAATGGAATTCATAAAAATAAATTTTGTAAAATATATATGGTCCACCCATATGGTATTGCTTGTTATACAAAGGAGAGCAAATGTTTTGGAAGGTTAGCGAGCTTAGTCGTTTGACTTAAATGAAGTTCTATGAAAAAATTAATCGATATTTTGTCAAGCTCATTGACTTCACTTAGAATACATCACCGAAGTTTCCAATGCAGAGTAGAGTGAGTTTTTTTTTTAACTAGTAACCTAAAAAGACTTAAATAGCAACTAACGAAAATTAGTCTATGTAACGATGTCTGTAGACTTAGAGGCCATAATGATGCACTGCAAATCCTAATGGGTGCGTGCATCTCAAAAGTATACCTCATAAATTTTTAATGTATTTTTTTTTCACCTTATACATTTTTTAATTTAACATAAAATATTTTTTACTCTACACAATAAGAATATCATATTTCAATAAAAACAATAGCAACATTAGCTCAGATTTTCTTGACTCTACCGCAATCCTTGTTACTTTTCAGCGCGTGTTAAGTAGCATAATTTTGCACACATTGTGCTACATTGACATCTTGTCATTCATGCGTTCATTCATTCATTTGTTCCTTTTGTTAAATTCATCTTCGTTCACTCTTTTTTTTTTTTTGCGTTTGTTTGGTGGCTATTCATACGCTAATTGCGAAAAAGGACATATTCACAAAAGCGTAATCTAGTAAGTAGGCAAGGCAGGCGTCTTGCAAAAGAAATGTCATCATTAATGTTTGCATACTTATAGGCACAAGCTAAACAATGCGCTGTAATTATTTACAGCATAAATTGTTGTAAAACAAATGTCTGACATTTTATACTCTCTTTTTTTTTCAATTTCTTATTAATTTTTTCTTTTCTTATTAAATCCATCCGAATATGACATGCCATTCACTGCATCATATAAAGCTACTTTAGAGAATGGCTTTATTACATCCTTGAATGTCCTTTGGTTCGTTGCTGAATCTGTGTATTTTGTTTGTTTTTGCGCTTGTGACTTATGATAGGCACTCGTCAATCAGAAATGTGATGCCTTCCTTCTCTTTTGTATTCGCAGCGTTGGTGAAAAAATTTAGATGCATTGAATAAGACAAAGAATTAAAATTCAAAAACAAAAGAAATGGATCTTTTTGTGCCTGAGCCGCAAACTAGGCAATAAATGTATGAAATTTCGCTGAATAGAATATTCTTAATGAAGATTTATGCATTGTTAAGAAAATAATATGTGCTTTTTTATATAATATTTTCAAATATTTTATTTGGAATTGTTTCTTCAATATGAAAATATATGTTAATTATTTTTTTCGTCATTGTTATTGTCGCTGTCGTAGTCACTACCAGTAATTGTCACTATTGCTGTCATTGTAACTTTTACTATAATTGGGGCCGTTCAAGTATTACGTAACGCATTTTTTGAAGATATTTGACCCCCTCCCCCTCTTCTTAAACGTTACGGTATCACCCAAGTGACCATGTTTACCTAAATGTCACAATTATGGTATGTTGCGCAATATGCAGGAAAGTCATTTTAGCGACTTTTGTTATGTTTTAGTCGCGTTTGCGATAATAATAAATAAAACAAGAGATTTTAAACTCGCAACATAACGCGTTGTTAGAACCCTCCCAAGGACGTTACGTAATACTTGAACGCCCCCATTGTGACTTGTCATTGTTACTTGTCATTGTCATTTTCATTTTCATTGTCATTTTCATTGTCATTTTCATTTTCATTTTCATTGTCATTTTCATTTTCATTTTCATTTTCATTTTCATTTTCATTTTCATTTTCATTTTCATTTTCATTTTCATTTTCATTTTCATTTTCATTTTCATTTTCATTTTCATTTTCATTTTCATTTTCATTTTCATTTTCATTTTCATTTTCATTTTCATTTTCATTTTCATTTTCATTTTCATTTTCATTTTCATTTTCATTTTCATTTTCATTTTCATTTTCATTTTCATTTTCATTTTCATTTTCATTTTCATTTTCATTTTCATTTTCATTTTCATTTTCATTTTCATTTTCATTTTCATTTTCATTTTCATTTTCATTTTCATTTTCATTTTCATTTTCATTTTCATTTTCATTTTCATTTTCATTTTCATTTTCATTTTCATTTTCATTTTCATTTTCATTTTCATTTTCATTTTCATTTTCATTTTCATTTTCATTTTCATTTTCATTGTCATTTTCATTTTTATTTTCATTTTCATTTTCATTTTCATTTTCATTTTCATTTTCATTTTCATTTTCATTTTCATTTTCATTTTCATTTTCATTTTCATTTTCATTTTCATTTTCATTTTCATTTTCATTTTCATTTTCATTTTCATTTTCATTTTCATTTTCATTTTCATTTACATTTTCATTTTCAATTTCAATTTAATTTTCATTTTCATTTTCATTGTCATTGTCATTGTCATTGTCATTGTCATTGTCATTGTCATTGTCATTGTAGTCATTGTCTTTGTCACTTGTCATTTTCATTATCGTTGTCTCTATCATTGTCACTCTCATTGCTACTGTCATTGATAATACTGATAATTTCACTATCATTGGCACTGCTAATTTCACTATCATTGGCACTGATATATTCACTATTATTGTCACTGATATTTTCACTATCATTGTCACTGATATTTTCACTATCATTGTCACTATCACTGTCTCTGTCATTGTCACTGTCATTGTCACTGATATTGCTGCTACACTTTCATTGTCATCTACTTAATATTCTGATATTTGAGTTTTTTAGTTGTGGGACGAATAGTATTTTAACAAATTATAAATAATTATGTTGCAAAGGCATAACAATTGCCTCAGACCACTCTCAACGTTGCGTCAGAAGTATTTAAAATGACTCATAAAAATACGTTCAAACTCATTTCCACAATTCTGTCTCTCGTCTCGAAGCTTACACAACATTTTTGTATAAAGAATTTGAATAAATTTTCTGTGGTTAATGCCAACACTTAAACTTCTTAAACTCCCAAAAAAGAAAAGAACCAATTCTAAAAACTTTGTACCTAATTTTCACAGATTTCTCCCATCCGTCTCGTACACATAACTTTACAATTGTGGAATACAACTTTAAGTTAAGCAAGAAAAGTGTTAAACCGCAGCAAAAGAAGTTAAGTCAGCCACTGAGACTTAACCGGCAAAATTTACTTTAAGGATTTTAAAACAGTACACACATACATACATTATGTATATATGCATATGTGCAAGTATCTGTATCTTTTTATTTATTTAAATTGACTCATTAGTTGCAAAGTGTTTGTGGTTTGGAAAACTGATATGTGTTACAACTTTTACTTACTTATTTTATTAGCTTCAATTTCAACACATGCGCGCTAACAGATAAACTTTTCAATAAATTTATATAGCAACACAAGTATGTACTAACCAAACAATTTCCAAAACAGCTGCAGCATCCATAGAATTCAACCAATGCTGAAAGTTTTTAATTTGCTTTCATAGAAAGTTTATGGTAGAAAAATACTTTTTACTTGTAAATTTATTTTAAAATTAAAGCTACTGAGGCTTCAAAAGAAAAATTAATTTTTAATGAATCCTTTAAAAAAGTAAAATTATTTTATATTTTTTTTTTTTAAGTAAAACAATGGCTTCGTATACAATCTGCAAATTTATAACCAAACAAATGCAAACAACGGCTGTAGAAGATCCATTGAATTTGCTCAAAATTTTTGAGTATATACAACTCTTCTGTACGACTATGAAATTTGGGGGAAAGAATGTCCAACTTTAGATATTGTTTATGTATGCCATATGATAATCTATGAACTTGTTTTGTTGGAAATATGTTAGCCTGACTATATTATGAATGCTGCAAGAAGAAAAATTTGCGGATCTTACAAATAAAAACTTTCTTTAATAAACCAAATTTATTGGGAAAGTTTAGTTTATAACATATCTTCCTATTACATCAAATTAAAGTTCTGCCACTGGTTGCAATTCAACCATTTTTCAATAAATTCAGTTCATTAATTTAGCTGTGAAAACATATTTTCTTTTTAGGGGCGTGGAACCGTTTACTTTAAAACACATACTTTTCCTCAGGCATCAATCTATCTCCAAACCAAATTTCAGCAAAATTCGTCTATTATTATAGTGGTAAAATATATATTCTGGTTAGGGGCGTGGTAACGCCCATTAAAAAGAAATATTTTTCCTCAAGGTTCAATCTATCTTTGTATAAAATTTCATCAAAATCGCTCCAGTAGTTTGTCATGGAAAACGTATTTCACTGTTACAGGCGTGGCACCGCCCCACAAAAAACAATGTCTACGCAGGAATCAATCTATCTCCATACCAAATTTGATCAAAACGGCTGGGCCATGGCTTTTTTCCTATTAATATATTTATATTTCTTTCTGCTTATAACTTTATTAAGAACAATCTTTTTGAAGTTTTATTCAGTTTAAAATATATGTTTCGATAGTCGCTACAACATAATCCAAAATTTAAAAATATCAAAGACTACAACCAAAACTACAACGAAATGACCGCAAAACAAAAAATAAATTGCTCAGTTCTGCTGCTTAAGCCAATTCCTTCTTTGACATAATTTACATTACATTTCAAAGTAAACAAAGAGATAAAGAATCAACTGTACTCCATTCCACTGGGCTTGCTTGTCAAGCACAGACCCTTGTCTTCTCATATTGAAAACAAAGAAAGTATCCAACCAAGCGTAACAAATACATATGCTCAAAGGCCCATTGCTGCGAATGACTGAGTAGAAAAGAAGTATATAATTGTTGCATTGCGTCATATGTATGTATGTATGTGTGTGTAATAATAAATACAATAACAAATGTAAAATGTTTGTAATCAAAAACGCAAATGAACAACAAGAACATGTATAAAAATTCATATTTCACCATTTCAACATCATGATTCGAGGATACAAATCATAAAAAGCAAGCCGGAAAAAGATGCTTGACGCCATATTAAAATCATGTACATACAACGCAAACTGAAGGAGGCGTATAATAATTTAGAGCAGTTGGCAACAGGGCAGCAATGCAATTGGACAGCAGTAGACAACAAAAAAAAATTAAAGAAAAAAAAAAAAAAATAGAAAGTTGACAACAAGTGCCAAAAACAGGGCATCATCATAGCAACATAGTACAATAAAGGAAAAAAAATAAAACTAACAAAATCATTTGACTTTTATTTAATATAAAATCACACATTATTTTTATTTAAGCTGCATTTTGACTACATACATTTATCATAAATCAAAAAAATACAAGAGTTTTTGGCAATAAAATGCAATTCAACAATCAGCGAGCCAGCAACATTTGAGCCAATTAGCAGCAAACTTAGTTGTCAGCAACATGTTACGCACTAATAATCCAACAAACATATTAAGCTATACGTATACATGTATGGGTGTTTACGCCACCCACTCGCTTTACACACCTTTGGTATCGTGAACATGTACAAATGTTTTAATCAAGTGCTATTGAAGAAGCTACAGTCGGCATAATACGAACATAATAGTCTTAATAGGATATTGTAATCCTTTACTTTAGAGCAAATATTTTCATATAAAAAATTAGCCCTAAACCTTGCTCTCTGTAATAAAGTGATGTTGAGCTAACATATTAATTTGCAAGATAGAATACTGACGTTAGGTGACTGACGATTTTGAAAAATAAAAAAATAAAAAAATTATGTAATAAGTAAGCAAAAAAAAAAATTTCAAATTTTAAAACCTTTAAAAAAACACCCTTTTGTCTTAATGTTTGTAGTGAGTAGCGGTCCTTCTTCTTCATCTCCTCACGGAACATAGGCGGAGTTCCTGAAATTCTCTCCTGATTCACAAATTTACTGTTCTATTGATCGTTACTACGATAATTTAGGACTTCCTCCAGTGCTTCTCGGGAAACTTTAGTTGGCGAATTTCCATTAAATTCAGTTCATTAGTTTAGCTGTGGAAACATATTTTCTTTTTAGCGACGTGGAACCGCTTACTTTAAAACACATACATTTCCTCAGGCATCAATCTATGTCAATCCATTTCCATTTTCGGATTTTGATTTGAATGGAAATTGGATCCTGATGCCATGTGGTGAGCAAATTGCTATTAGAGATGGCCACCAAATATTGTGCTAATAACTAATATAAAATATGTAGTTCTTACCAAAAATTCGTGAAAAATGTTTTGTCTTTTGAAAATAGAAATAACTAAGGAATATTTTAAAGTTTAACACCTCAAAATATCGTCACACTTATCAGAAATTTTCCACTAGTAGTTCATTTTGTACAGATTTTTTTTGTATTTTTACAGATTTTAATACTCAGACTGAGGAATACATAAAGTAATCCAAAACTAAAGCTGATTTTATACTTTATTCCGAGTACTCTGTTAATGAGTAGTACACTTACTCATATACTTTTACTCAATCACTCATATACACTCTCATTAAATTACTCACTTACTCCTTTATTCATTTACTCGTCTATGAATTTAGTCTTTCAAAATTTAATATTAGCTGTGTTTATTCGCCAAGTTGCTATCTATGTGCGAATAAATCGACTGCTAAGTTTCCAACTCGCCTTTTATACGAGTACTCGTTAATATTCTTTCTACTTTTTATATTTCATATTGCTTCTCTTTGCCACCTGACATTTTAAACAATTATTTTCCCACGTAAGAGCTCTTTTCTTTTCATTTCCAAATGTACAACGGATAAAATACATATCTCCTGGGTAGCACTAGCACTTGAGCAAGTGGCTATGTATACATAGCAGCTATAATTTTATTCGTTATGTTTGCAATTTTGCTTGCCCATACAAATATCGTTGCTAGCTATCGATAGATAGCGAATAAAACGCAGCTATTGCATTATAACGTGCAATATATTGATGAATTGCAAGTGCATATACACAGTCCAAAAAAGTGTAGGGTGCATAAATGTCAGAAAGGCGTGCACTTGTTTGACTTAAATGCACTTTTTCCGCCTTTAATGCTAATTATTCATGCTTAAACGTGTAATTTTACCCATTGAGCCATTAAAATTGTGCCTGTCAACGGCAACTACAACAACAACAACTAGAGCAACAACAACAACAACATACATATTTCTTACTAAAGCAAAATTGATTGCAATTTTTGTTATTTTAAATGTAAACCAGTGCAAATTTTTATTACAAATTGCAATCTTTATGAATTATTTTTAAAAACAAATTAATTTGTAATTTTTGACGTTTTCAATTGATTGCCATAATTTGCATATAGTTTTTTTTATGTAATTTTCTTTAAAAAAAAATTAAAATAAACGTTGCCTGTCCACATAAATCAGCACTTTCGCTGCAGTATTATTACTGCATTATTTCATAAAATACAAGAGATTGTGTCATAATTGAAATTATAGTACATGTTGCTATAATTATATTAGCAGCTGCAAACGATTATGTCAAACAATTTTAATACACAAACATAAATTTTATATAAATATATTTTATTGTAAAATTATAATAATATTGCGTCAATTTTCCAATGTTTCCTTCATATATTATATACAAGACCTATTCACAGTTGTATTGTAAAATTATACATGTAGTATATTGAGATGAATACAACACTTCATCATCTATTGTCAAAACTTTGCTTGATTTTTCTTGTTTATAATTTTTATTGGAATTAAAAAAATTGCTGCGAACATTAGGCAATCACGTTTTGCATAATCCTCTGTGCTATAACTTTACATAACTTGTACATAATTTTATGACATTACAGCACTCAAAAGCATGTTGCCTATTAGTTTAATTTTTGACAAGTAGTATTATTTTGTGTTTTTGTGAGGAACAAAAACAAAACATCGCATAAAATTGCGCAAACTATTGCAAAATTACAACATTGTAAAGTTAACACAGTAAATACTATGATACTATGAACGTCCCTTGTATAAATTTGATTATTGTAAGTTTTCTTGGTATTCCATTTGCTGACCACACATACACACATATTTCGCACATGATTCCCTAAAGCATGCTACATTTTTTCTCTCTCTACTTTTACACAATAATTTAATTATTTTCTTTTTAATTTACTCTTAATGATGTCAAAATGTTAATTAAAAGCAAATTATGAGCACAGATCCCTTGGTGATTATTGCAGTCGTAAAATGAAAACAAATAAACAAAAGTTATAAAATACGGCAAATAAAAAAAAAGAAACAAAACATAAAAATAGAAATAGCAAAAAGGCAAAGAAATAAAATAAAACGCAACAAATACAATAATGTATGACGACGTGGTGGTGTTGGTGATGAACTCATCAACAGCGTCGTTGTTGGAGTGTGTTATACTCTGCTGCCAATAAAGGATAGCAGCGTATCCTTTACGCAGCTGATTTAATGAGTATTCTCTAAACGCGCCTATCTGTTTGAATTTCATCTTTGATTTTCTGCTCCTTTTATTAATTATATAGCTGTGTGTATCTGCTCTTTCGTTATTTATTATATTTGCTTTGTTGCATATATTTCTTGTGATTCTATTGTGCCCACTATTTCGTTATCTACTGCGAATTTTAAGATTTTGTTTTTAGGTTTTAAAAATTCTGCATTACATAAATTTTACTTATTAATTTTCGCGTTTTTATATTCATAAAATTTTTTTTTTTTATTTAATTATTTACTTCTACGATAAAGTAGAAAAGTAGGTAATGAAAATGTTGCTACTCTAATTTTCCATACCGACGACACTACCGTCTTACCGCTTCTGCTAGACTCAATCCATCCATCCATTAATAGTTTACAAGTACCATAATTAAGTAAAAATGTTCCTAACTTGTGATGAAACTCTTGGCATATTCTTGAAGAGTTGTAATTTATAAGAAAAAAAAAAAAAAAAAAAAAAAAAAAAATTGCTGCCATGTTAATGTAAAAAGTGCAAAGACAAAACCAAAGGTACATTAAATAACTGACTGCTGAGGAAAATAATGCCCTTAAGGGTCAAGAAGCAACAACAGCGACTTTTGCTGTTTTATTTTTCTTAGCAGCAACAAGAAAAAAAAAATGGAAACTTTTTCTTTAACAATTTCCTCACAACTTTATTTTTTTTTCTTTTAAGTTGGCTTATTTTCCCCCAAACCAAACAACTCTATATGGAGGGGTTACTAAGTTTCTTTGACTTTTTCACTGTTTTTTTGTTTTGTTTTGTTGTTGTTGTTGATGTTGTCAGAATGACTGTTGTTGATTTGATGACGACGTCAGCGACAGCGGTCAAAATAGCAAATCTTTCAAAATGAAATTATTGCTCCAGATGGCGTCGGACTATTCGCTCTACTTCTTCATACCTACTTTTATTACTGGTCTTGTCTTCTTTTTTTTTTTTGTCGTATTCTTTACTTTGCAATGTTAATGGAAAAGATTTGTTAACTAATTATTGCAAAAGTGCAAGCAAAGTGCCGTTGTCTACTACTTTTTTTGTTTTTTAATACTTTATTTAATTTTTACTTTTTTGCCACTTTTGTTTAACTTTGCTTTTTAATTTCTTTTGCTCTTATGACTTTTGTAAACTTTGCACTACAATTCTTTGTTCAAAAGTGTCAAACTTTTTTGTTTATTTGCGTCGAAAAAAATATAATTTTTATTCTTAAGAAAAATTATTTTTTTCTACTAGCTAGAGTCTATTAATGAAAAAAAAAAAAAGAAAATTCGGAAGCTTTTGTTTTAAAAAAATTCCAGGTACTTGATGTTTTAACTACTGACAGCTTCTTTCAACTGTGAGGAAACTACTTTGTTAAAGCTTATTTTTTTTTTGCTTTTATTTTACTGGAACACATAACGCTATATTATTTTTCTTGATATTGAAAATATTTGAATTTTTGAATATAAAGAAACCTGTAATCCCTAATACACCTAATAAAAAACAATCAAGTCTGAGATCAGTATTGTGCTTGGAGCCTCATGATGTTGATAAACTGCATAGAATGACATAAAATATTCCAACTTTTAATTCAATAAATTTCAATTATTTTTTTTTTGAATAAAATATAAAAGTCCATTAAAAAAAAAAAATTGATTAAATTGATTCCAAGTATTGAGCAAAAAGACCAAAATTATTTATATTATCAATATAAAAAATATCGTTAATATTTAATGTTACTATGATGTTGAGCGGCGCTTAAAATTGAGCAGCACTTAATTTAATTCATGCGTTTTTTTTTTTAATTGAAACAATAAATTTTAAATAAATTGTTGCATTTGATATGCATAAAAATTACCTTTTAATTAGTAATTAATTATGCTGCGACACGAAAATTATATATGAAAAAATTTGTGTGTACAGAATTAATCTATTAACAAGTCTCTATTTGTGCGCATAAATTTGCTAAGTGAAATTTGCCTAGTAAATATTTGTAAATTCATTGCATACACTTAGGCATTGCACAATGGTTGTGTAGCTTTAAAAATTGTTTGAAAATTTAACAACTAATTTCAATAATTTTAAAAGAATGTACTGCATACTAATATACTTCTTATATACTAATAATATACTACCAATATACATACTACCAATATAAATACTACCAATCAATATTCTACTAATATACTGCTAATATACTATTAATATACTAATCACGTACAACTAATATACAACTAATATACTATTAACGTACAACTAATATACTACTAATATACTAATAAAATACTTTTAATACATGTACTACCAATCAATATTCTACTAATATACTATTAATATACCACTAATATACTATTAATATACTAATAATAATTTGGGTAAAAACTTTATGGCACCAAACGCTGAGAAAACGTTGAAAATATATTTTGTAAATCACCAAGAGGTTCCCACCCCACTAAGGGGTGCTTTGGCCCCATGTCAAAAATTGAATTCCGGCGTTTCCCTATTGATTGCTGCAAAAAAAAAAAAGACAGGAAAGTTCCGGACACATTCATAATTTATTTCGTCCTTAGGGGCGTTCAAGTATTACGTAAGCAAAAATCTACAAAAATTGCGTTACGTAATACTTGTACGCACTTACCCAATTGGTGGTTCATCCTTTTACGGAATGGATCGTAACTAGCCTTTTATTTTTTTTTTATTAAATCCACTATTTTTGAATTAAATCCACTTTTTTTTTTAACTGGAGTTTAAGGATTTAAAGATAAGATAACTTGGACTTGAGCCCATGTATCAATTTTACCGCGAGACCACTGTTCATAGAAAGTGTGCACAGTCTTTTCAGTAGAGTCCTTTTTGCACAGTCCTTTAAGACAATTTACTTTTCTCTTGTTATTTTTTATTTCAAAAGAGCCGAAAACTCCCAAAACTTTGAATGTTTTCTTATTTATGCATTCACTTTGCGTAGCAGTCAAAATAAAATTTATTTTTTAATTTACACAAATGGCAAAAACTTTATTTAATTGTTTTTACAACACAAAATTATTGCGTAGTTTAACCCGCCACCAACAGTTTGTCACCATATCACCCCACAGTAGTAGCAAAGCAGCAACTTTGAGTAAACCGCTGTGTTGCTGTCGCCACTGCATTGTTTTTTTCTATCAGCATTAGTGTTAATGCTATGACAACATTCCTTGCTTCTGAACTGCTGATACATTCCCGTCTTATTTTTGTTTTTTTCTTAAAAATTCTCCACAAAAGCCCATGTAAAACTCAAACGCATTTTATCTTGTGAACAAAATTTGCATTTTCACAAAGATATTTCAAAAATGTTGCTGCAAACGGAGAACTACAAAGGACTAAAATTTAAACGTAGCAGCCAATAGCAGCAGCAACATCTGCAGCATCAAATGATGAAAATGTAAAAGCGCCTGTACGTAATAGTAATGAAATTTGTATGAATAATTATTATTTCAATTATTATTCACCTTGATTTTGAGTTTAAAATTTGTTTGTTTGTTATGATTGCTTCCTTCTTTGCTGATGGTGGTGTTACCGCACGCCGCCCTTACTTGTTGTTGCAGTTTGGTAAAAGTTTATTTGGTTGCAAATTTACGCAGCATCAGCAGCAGTAACACTAGGATTTTGCTGCATTCAACAAAGTTTTTCCTATTCTTCTGCTGCTTCAGCAATTTGACTTAATAATAATAATGATGATGATGTTGTTTGAAAATTATTTGTTATTGTATTTATGTGTTTTTTTTTTTTTAATAAAATTATCGAGCAAAATATTAAGAAAGTTTTCATCCATGCCCCGGCATGCGTCTGTCGTTTTGTTGGAAATATTTTGCATAACTTTTAAAGTAAAATAATTTTATAGAAACCCTTTGCTCTTTCCATAAAGCAAATAATTTAGCAGCAATAACTGTTGTTTATTGAATAACGAAAAAAAGTACTATCGATGTATGTTCAAAACAACAGTGAAAATGTTGCTGTTAAAGAATTTGGCAACATGTTGCTGATTAAAAAAAGACAACTTATTGCCTGCGGGAAATATATATAAAAAGTGTGTTCACACACTTCTTTTTTTCCGAAGAAAGCAAAGCACTATTGCTGTTGAAAACTTCAACCTTCTTTTTTTAATAACTGCACAAACACGCATAAACACAATTGCAGCCAATTCCTCCACAACTTTATTTTCAATGCGTCGAATGTAAAGTTTCTTGTGCTGCAACAGAGTCTTTGCCATTGAAAACTCAAACTTGAAATTTAAAACTGAATTGAAATGTTGAGAAATTGTCTGTTGTAAGTATTGTGTGCAGAGCTGTAAAACTATTCTGAATCTTTTTCTTTTACTTTCATTCACAAAAAATATTGTTATCAGATGACAAATGGTGTTAATATGTCAATATATCAATATGACAATATATCAATATGACAATATATCATTGTGACAGTCTATCAATATGAGAATATATGTATCAATATGACAATATATCAATATGGCATTATATCAATATGACATTAGATCAATATGAATATATGTAACCTGGTCTATGAAAAGGAAGCTTAGGTGTCAAAAACTCATTTTCCACTTCTTTGCCGATTCAGATAGGCGAAAGGAGTTGCTGACCTTTATCAGCTGTTTCTCGAAAACTTCTTTTCGCACGTAAGTCCCCCTTAGTCACATATATAAATATGGCAACACATCAATATGGCATTATATCAATATGACATTATATCAATATGACAATATATCAATATGACAATATATCAATAGGAGAATATATCAATACGACAATATATCAATATGACAATATATCAATAAGCCAATGCAACAGCATATCAATATGACAATAGATCAATAGGACAATATATAAAAATGAGAATATGTCAATAAGACATATCAATAAGCCAATGCAACAGCATATCAATATGACAATAGATCAATATGACAATAGACAGTATATACAGTTACTTCTGATACAGTCATGTTTAGCTGCTGATCGTAGTAAATGGATTTTGGAAGCTATAAGTTCTCAACCTAAAACTTCTAGGAAGTATATCAATATGGCAAAATATCAATATGACAATATACAAATTTGACAATGTATTAATATGACAATATGAGTACTAAAGTCCACAGACAACGCTAACAATTTGTCAGTACCATTACTACGATAGTAAAACTCCTAACCTTTTACAGCTGTGGCATACAGCAACATAAACAGTAGCAACTTACCAAAAGCAGCGGCAATGAAACCAAACGATAAAGTTTTTAATTCAAACTACAATTTAATTTAACTTTGATATTTCTGTGGGGAGTCCTACTTTTGCAGTAGTTGCAGCAGCAACAGCCAGCAATTCATATAAATATCACATCATGAAAATTGAGCAGAGCAGCAACATTAGTAGCAGCAACAGCAGCGGGAGTACCTTTGAATGTGCAGAGTGCACAGATAGGCAACAAGAGACAAGCAGAATGGACAGACAAATAAGGTAGACTTAACACCGAACAAAAACAATTTTACAACTAGTAAACAAAATTAATACAGTAGTGTACTTAGTTGATGTTGCTATAACCGCCCGCTGTGTTGCTACTGCTGATACCTCAAGTTAATTTATTTATTACAAGTTGTCTCGCGGCGTTGTCCGTTTTATTTCAACACAATTTTACACGAAAATACCTCTATGCTGAGGTCTGGTCAACACTTTTGCGATAGTTGTCAATATAATTAATTTTGCGAAAAAGCTTTATAACTTAATCAATCAAATCTTATAATGAAAATTTTGTTTTTGCCAAAGAACGATGTATTTTAGGCTACTCTACAATTTTGATTATAATACATTTTTCTATTTAAGACACACTTTTTGAGTATATTGACAAAAAAGCGGATTGAGCGTTTCTTTAATTGAAAAATTTGCTGTGGACTCGTATTTAAGGATAAAAGAAAAACAAATTTCTTGATTTTGATTTTTAATCGGAAACAATAACAGTCATGCAAATTCAAAATTAAGTTCTGGAGCATGTTAGACCACACAGAAAGAAAAAAGTCACATAAATAAATTGCGAATCTTTAAAGCACTTGAAACTTCACGGAATGGAAAGAGCTGTCGCGTTCAAGTCAATCAGCCTTATACCATTAAGTGGCCCATTTCGACACAGCTTCTCCTACGAGTATTAATCTTGTCCCCTTATTAAGCTTAATAAACTAAATGAATTTTATGATTGTAGGCGAAAAGTGCGAACAGTGAGACAGGCATCTTTTTTTCAAATGAAATAGCCTTTTGGCGATCTTATTCAAACTTTTATCATTATTTGAAGGCTTTTTTTATAATACCTCCAGAAAATCTCAGCGAATGCATGCAAACTAAAGATTCCATGAGCTAATTTAAAGAAAAAATTATCTTCGCCAGTAAATGCGAACAGTGAGGCAGTATGAAGCAATGAGATTATAATAAAAATTCTTAAAAAAACCAATTAATCTTGGGTGTATAATGAAATTAAGTCATAACATCAATCAAAATTAATTAATAAGCATGGATCAAATGAAATCTCGATAGAGTCGCAAGGAAGAAAATTATTTGTACAAAGGCGAACAAGAAAGAAAAAATAATGAATTTTGATGTCGCATCTACGACATTTTATACCACAGCGCGAAAATTATAAAAAACGTGGAGTGTGACTTTTCTCAATTGTTGTTTTTTTTTTTTAAATATCTCACTGTTCGCCCTTTGCCACTTTGAAAGCAAAATGCGTTTCCTCAAAAATTATTAGTGCTTCACCATTTCTTTGTTGTTAAGAAAAGCACACATAACAACACTTAAAAAAATAATTGCAAAAGCAATGAAGCATGGAAATGGACAATAAATGTTGGGAAGCATAGACTTGTCTGGGAAAACAATAGCTTTATTTCACTGTTCACACCATGTCCCCTTTTCTTAACAAAAACAAAAAAAATTTTTTTTCTAAAGCAATGGTGGGCACGGAAATCTAGCAAAGGGGCACAACAACAACATCAAGCAACAACAAATTAAATTTTAAAGTTTTTTTGCTTTCATTTCAAAATTCGCCAACAGCAAAAAAAAAACCTAATTGCACTGTAAACAAAAACAATTGCTACTTTCGTCGAAACATAATGTAGCGCCGTCGCTAACGCCTGTGTGTGCTGCTTTTGTTCTCATTAGAACTCAACGCTGTGCGCCGATAGCGTTGAAATTCTGCGAACTTTTGGTTGCTTGCTTGTGCGTCGAATAACGGAAAGAGACATGAGGGCTGAAAGTGCCTGTGCTTGCCCATCGTTGTTCTAAAGCAAAAATTTTTGCCACGCTTAGAATCCTTCCAATTCTGTTGCCACTTATGCGCAACTAACCTTTCCCTGAAATTTTTTCCCCAGCGGGTGAAACATTTTCTTTTATACATTGCATAAATACCATATGTTAAAATAATTTTCCTTAAATAATTTACACTTGTTGAACTAAATAAATAAATGAAAAAAATGCCTGTTAATATTACACAGATACAACGCAGCAGCTAAAGCTCAGTTCCGGTTGCTTGCATTTGCTACGCCCCAATCATGTCATGTCGCAACATGAAAATTTGTGTTTATTTGATATGCCAAGCATTTATACTCCCAACAGGTCAAACAGTTTCCCGGATTATCTCCGGTGTTGTTGGGAATTCCATTTTTTTTTTTGTTATTTTCTACCTTCACTTGGTTTTTTAATGCCAGGGACACGCTTTCACATTTAACCTTGCGCTCACTACTCATTTGGTTTCCTAATGCATTCATCCAGTGCCTGGGAGCGCAGTTTGTTTATTTAGCATTTATTTTTCTTTCCGGTTCGTTTGTTCTTTGCTTTTGCTTTACCGAATAATTTTTCTTATTTTTTTTGCTCTAATTCGCATTGTTGTTTTTCGTTTCACATCGTCATTTTCCGCCATTTCATTTCACCTTTTAAGGCTGCCTGTTGCTGTTGCTTCCAAATCTACACTTTGGTTCACTTTAAATTTTGTTGGTTATTTACCTTGCTGTGTAGGCACCATCATCACCAATGCACCACTTTTACCTTAAGGTTCCGATTTAAGTGAAAATTATCTTGGTCTCGAATTTAATTTTAATTACTAAGAAATTTGCTGATTTTAATTTGTATTTTTCATTTCTTTTCTTTCCAGGTAAGACACTTTTTCACTCTATTTAGAAGGGGGGGACACGTTTAGAGGTGTTTACAACTTTGGTAAGCAATTATGTCATGGTTTTAGTAGTATAATTGAGAGTCATGCCAAATTGGCTGCACTTGTAAGCTGCTTTGTATTTTGTGAATAGCTGAAAGTATATTATTTTTGTAAATAAAGTTGCTTGCAATCTTTTGAAGCGTCTTAATGTTGTAAGCAGCAAATACTAAAAGTTGTAAGCGTGAATATTAATGTTATACGCTTACAAAGTCTTACAAAATGTACAAGTGGGAATCAATTCCGAAACTGCTTCTATAGAAACCTTTCAAGCGATATACCTATCATCGGTAAATTAATCATTTTTATCTTAATTTTACATACTTGCAATTAAGAGTAATGGTCCATGTTTTGAGCTGTTGAGCACATTTTTAGAAATCAAGTAGTTCATACAATTTTAGCAGTTCGAAAAAGCTTTCAAACGATATACTATGTAGATATTATTAATGATGAAAACGTATGTCTGTCTATTTGACTTTGATGACGATGTAACTTAAAGTAGGATAGTATGGGATTTACTTCGACCGCTGAAGTCGAAATTTATCTTAATTATCTTTTGATAAATATAAACATCTCGAAGGGCATTTCAAACAAGATATGTACCATTGGGGTCGTAAATCAATCTGTTAATGTATGTAAAAAATGTCCCATTTGAACATCTTCAGTGACCTTAACAAGGCAAAACTGCTTTGATTTAAGCTCTATTTCGCATGAATTTATTAAGAACTATAAAAAAAATCAAATAAATAAATGGAAAGATATTTTATTTATATATTAAATAAAAACTAATAATACATTTACTATTTTACAATTAAAACAAGCACTAGCTGCCAGGACTTCCAGCTACTTAAAAGGTTATTCTCCTTTGTTGGCTTAAAAACAGAAAAGAACGCTTGTTTCAGCAACTTTCATATAATTCACTGTAAGCGCAAGCAAAGGTCATACCTTTCTTTGTATTATAGAGGGTGGTCTGGATCCGTAGTGCCATCTGGAAAAATTAGATTCCTTGGTAAATTGTAAGTGGAAAATTGTATGGCAGGGTGGTCTATCTTGAATGCCCTATGAGTTACAGGGTTTCTTTTAGCATAGTACCTTAAGGGTAGTACTTAGAAACAAAGATTACCTTACTCTCCACCACCGTCCGCCTTAATTTTAGAAAAACGTTCGTTTCGTGTAAACTGTGGATATCCATCATTCCTGTAAAAATAATAATGTATTTTATTGAGCCACAATATTGCAATTATTAACTAAATAATATAAAATCATCCAACGACTCCCATTAGAAGATTTTACTCATGTCTCAAATCTTGATTTATAAGCACTTCAAGTAAGAAACATTAAATTACACATGCAAATAAATTGCATTCATATACGCAAAGGCTTATAATTTGACCCAAATATTTAAAATCGAAAATTTCTACATTAGTAAAACATATTTTAATATGCAATATTTTGGAATTACTTCAAGAGTTTAAATTCTAATCATTTATTTACATAAAGTAAGTAAGAACTTTAAGCCTCAAATTCAACAAATAATTTCTTAAATTGTAACAACATCAATAACTAAACCAATAATTCCAACAAATGCAACCAAAATAACAATAATAATTCCAAAAGTAGTTTAGAAACCACAACTCAGTATATATTGTACTTTAAAAATTATTCATTAATTATGATTTGTTGCCATAACACTTTCTGCTCTAATGCTCTAAATATTTAGTACTTCTTTGTTTTCTTTAGTGTTTCAATTGAAAAATGCAACTTTTATACGAAGAAAACTCAGATGGAACTTTAATTGAAAGAAACCCATGTAGAAATTTTCACGTTGCAAAAAATGTGCTGCAAGCTTATGTGGAATATATTATGGTACCCCTGGTTTTGTGGTTGCAAATATCACTTTTGTTATGGACGTCCTAATGACAAGGCTACTAGGGGGTCCGAGCCCCCAGACTAAAATTGACGCCTTCTATTAATTATCTGATTTGTAATGGACGAAAACAATTCAACATAACGATCGTAGTCCTTTTTTAAAATTTTTTAAAATTTAAAAACTCAATTTAAAGACAAAATTTCTAAAAACTTTGACAATTTTTTTTTCAAGTGTCTTGTTCATATTATCCTTTTGATTAGCATAATTTTGATATTCTGATACATTTATTGTTGTTGCTGTTGCTACTACATTTGCACTTCAATGCATAATTTACACCCTTAAAATTGACTTGCCATTTTATCATAAGGTAACGGAACGTCATCATTATCGTCGCAAGAGCAACATCATTTTCAATCTGTCTATTTTAATGATGATAATAATTTTGTCTTTTGGTTGAAAATGTCAGCAATTGACAAAATTATAATTTCATCATTATTGCTACCTCCTAATAATGTTTCATATTTTGTATGAAATGAGCAGCAGCAGCAGCAGCAGCATCAACTGCAGCTGAAGATTGAGCAATCAGTAATCAGGAATTGTAATAATTTACTTAGCATTCGTAAATTTTGACAACACTGCTAATTAATGAAATGTTGCTTTGTAAGTTCTTGCTAATTGATGTTGATTTATTGTATTTTGTTCAAAAACGATGGATTGTCTCAAAATGTTAAATGTTGTCGCTTAAAGGATAAAATTCATTTTTCATATGAAAGTGTACTAGTTTTGACCTTTGAAAACTACTATGTAGTATGATATGTGATGTGACATAGGTCCTTTTGATATGTTATGACATAAACTCGTTTGACGTCTTCAAGATTATTAAGATATAGACCACCTTATTATGCATAATTTTTTGACGAATTCTTTAATAAATAAGTTGCACCATAGTCAATTTCTGTCTAAAGGAGGCGACTGTGTTGTTTTCTTAGCATCTTTGCCGCTAGCCTACCTCATTTTAGACTAAATGATGAAACTTTGTTTCGTTGGCTTGAGCGTGTGTTGCTTATACTTCTAGCAATCTATTTATTTGTTGCCCTGCGCAGCAGTGGCGCTTATGTTCGCATCGTTTTCGCGCTTCTTGCCATGGATCTTATCGGTACAACAGTCTCATTCCGGTGATAAAGAAACGTTGCTTATGGAATCTGGAGGAGTCTAACCCTCTTAGAAGACTCGTTGAAGTAGAAAGTGTGAATCTTAACTGGCATAAGGCTCTGCTAAATAAATGCATTACATCTAGGTAGCAAGCTAGATAGAGTAAGAGGAGAATGACGTGCAGCTTCATTGCGACTTAATTCTATACTAGAGGTCTGCACGCGTGCGCTTTCTGAGCCAACAGATTATTGTACCTACTCGCTGTCGAGTACAATGATTCTATTGACATTTTGCGAGTCATAAATAGACTTGCACAAAATAAAACGATCACACGACATGACTTGACTTCGTTTGTGCTCGGACTCGTATTTAGCCGTCAACGTTGTTCAAGCCGAACGTGAGAAAATGCCATGAATAATTTGTTTTGCGTTCGTCTCTTAGCGGTACGCGTCTTTGAAATTGTTGTTGTTGTTCAAATTCACTGTGCCAAAAGACAACAAGTCACTCGGTGCCGAATGCAATAAACTACGAGTGTTTGAAGTCATAGAATATTTTACTTGGGAGTGTAGCACTCACATCTCTTGCTTGGTGTTTCGATTTGTTTTGATTTGTAGTTTCCGTCCAGCAGAGCTCGATGGACATTTTCAGTGCATATGTATTTCCATTAAGAAATTAAAGTTTTTATAAAAGTTAGCGCTAAATTTCCAATATTTCATGAAGTCACTCTTGTTTCAATGCCATGAATGTGTCACTATATTATTATAAGGATAGCAGCAATGATGATGATGTCATGTAAATTCTTAACCATTCGTAATTGTTTTCAAAGTCTTATAACATAAGCTTTTACGTAAATATTCGTGGTTTAGAATGCTATTGGAGAAAAAACGCCCTTATGATGCTTTCCTCATTTAAAATAAAAGTCTGTTGCTTTCTTTTGCTGTACTCTGCAGCAATAGTTACGTACACATACATATACATACACACACAAACGTTTACATTCACATTGACACCCTTTGAAATTGCGGCAAAGTTATGAAACTACTTGTTGCAGCAAATGGGAGCAGCCGCAGACAGACAAATGTCTACACAAAGGCAGAGTCTACACATTAAAAAATGTCAAAAAAAGTTCTACACTTTTAGATATTGAAGGATAAAAGTAAACATGTAGAGTGCGCATGTGAAATGGTACATGAAATTTAAAACATTGTAGAGCAGATTTAGTGAGAGCGTACTCGTAACTTCTGACGCTTTTGTACTTGAAAGCAGCGCAGTGGTGCGCTGCGTCGCGCATAAGCCGGGTGTGTTCATTATTATGAACGGAAACTCTACAATTTTTTTTGAAGCATGACGTAACACCTAAAATAACAAAAATTCCTGCAGTAAAAAAATATGTTGTAACTCAGAATTTTTTTCTTTTTTTTTGTGAAAGAAAATGTTTTTTTTTTTTTGTTGTGAGAGAAAATGTTTCACTTGGTTAAAAAATTTTATAATTTGTGCATTTTTTTTCATTTTGTACTGAAAAGATTTTTGAAGGCACTATTCAACAGTTAAACTCTACACAATTTATTATGTAGACTTTACAGAACTTAGTAATGTTGCTTCTTACAGCTCTTCTAACCTTTAAGTCTCTTTTACATTTTGTAAATACTCTTGAAAGCTTTTAATTTTTGCTCTTTTGTTTAAACTCCCTTTTTTTGTCCTGTGCTGTGGACATTTGGTTTTTTTTTTTTTTTTTTTTACACCGCTAACACTCATTAAATACAAAGGATAACAAATTGCGCTTTCATTTTCATTCTCTGTTATTGTTGGGTTTTTCTTTTATTATGTTTTATATTTCCCATTGACTTTTATTGCATATTGTTGGGCGTTGAAAAGATTTTGAGCTTTTTTTCATGCATGATAAAGCTATGTTTTTGAAAATCATGGTTTATTTAACGTTAATGATTTTGTAAATTTTGTTAGAAGTTATATAGTCTTGAAAGTAGTTGTAAAGAAAGTGAAGTTAAATTCAAAGGCAAAAACCATCTGAGTTTACAGGGCTATAACAGCGGATTATGAATGCGACACTAAGGCAGATTAAAAGCGTCGAAAATAGTGCTGTCCAGTATATTTAATATAATCAGTGTCGACGAATCAATAGCATATAAAACGACCCTCCGAACGATGTATAATTTTGTTAAAGTTTCCCTTTTTTTTTTTTTTTAATGTATGATCTGTCTTCAAAAATTTATGATTTTTCATGGTAAAAGCCCAACATAGCTATCTGGCATCTGACCAATCAGCGCGGAGAGTGCAAAGGATAAGCTTAAATGGATTTTACAGAACGTTCAAAGCGACTTATTACTACGCCAGTCAATTTGTTTCGGGCCTACAAGACTATGCGACTATTTGCTAAGTTTTGAAATATAATTCATTCTTATTTATAATCTCCCTTAACTTTTTTATTGGCGCTTTTTCAATTTATGTATCCCATCTCTAAAGTTTATTTTCGGAAGGTGTTCCAAATACCCGCCACTATGGCTGCAATTGATCCTTCAATCGATGAAAAACGCTTGCCACGCATTAATCTCTTGATATCTGGAAAAAGACGGAAGTCGAGAGGGAGTAAGATCTGGCGTACTTGAATTCGTTCAGTTAACAGATGGTTAAAGCACATTTGTGAAAAGGTGCATTGATAGATGATTTTTTTTACTTCGCTAAAGCAAGTTTTTCCTCACGAAAGTGGAACAATTGGGCACAGTCCACTCAGATATTTGTTGTCGCTGTTCAGGATCATAATGGTAACCCAAGTTTCTTCTGACGAACTGACGAACAAAATCAATTTTATTTCGTGTAACAAATGTCCTTGAGAAAATTGAATGTTCCTATGTCAGCAAATGCGACACCCATCTTTCCATTAGCTTCCTTATGTTTACCCAAAACATTAGTCAAGATCTCATTTACTAAATTGTGTGAAATGCATATGGCCTCAGCTAATTTATCCTCACTTAATCGACGGTCTTCCATTATCATGTCCTGTATTTGGTCAACTAGTCCTTTTAGAAGATCTTCACGTTCTTCATCTGCAATGCTAGTATGACCACGTTTCATATCAACTACCTATCTTTTTTATTGTTGTGTAAGAAGGAGCATCCTCTCTCAATATATTCACCATGTCTTCATGAACTTCCTTGCCGGATAGGTCCTTTTAGTTTTAATTTTTTTGAAAAAACACTAACACACTGCTTTAAATAGCTAAAGAAAAAATACAATTGGACAGATTAACATGGACTTTCATACACTATGTTCTTCCTACACATATCTTCTTCCTTCATATATGTATGTTTTTCTACCAGATGTACCAAACCTGTGACTTTTTGACGAGCCTGTTAGTTTGGTAGAGTTTATTTTTCTAAACATAAGAAAAAGGTGGAACCACATTACATATATGAAAATATCTCAAAAACTATATGCCAACATTTTTTTGCCTCACATTTATTATAGAAAATGACTAGCTACATTTTGCCTGTTGTGTGGTAGTGTTATTTTGTATTTAAAAAATGAAATTTTGCATTCAAAACTTCTGACATTTTATAGCAGAATTCTTCTCCAGGTTTCTTCTTTATTTTTTCCACCGAGATAGATATGTGCTCACGTGAGCATCACACAATAATCGGCTTATTAAAATCTTACGTATCCTGATGCACATTCAAACAATTTAAGTCTTTGGTTTGGTACGATATGTTATTACATTTTTGTTGCATATATCCTTGCAGCTCATTCTGGTTGCTTGCTGCTGCATGTTAGTGGTTGCTACTGCAACCACATGCGCTATACTTAAATTTTAAGTAAATAATGCAATTTTGTTGTTGAATTCACTGTTGTTGTTTTGTTTTTTTTTTTTTTTTTTTTTTTTGGCATTTTCATTTGTACAAAGTTTGTTCTTATGGGTAGAATTAAAGACTAAATTTTTCGTTTGACCTGTTTTTGAACTTGTTTGTTTTATGTTTATATAAATTTCTGTATGTACATTTATATCAGTTGTTTTGTGCAATAAATTTACTTATTTAAAATGTTATTTTATGTAGTTTTTGTTTTTAACTATCATTTGTTAAGATATCTATGTTTTGCTGCAATATAAATTTTTAAATTTGTTACTCAGTACTCTACAGAGCGCTTAGCGTCCCATTTCGGCCAGATTTGCCTCGCTATATTGCAAGCTGGGTCTTGTTTCAATCTTGTGTTACCCTTTTGTAACATATCGTCCAAGGCTCAACTTGCAACATAGAGAGATATAGCAATTATTCCGCAATAGACATAGTGTATCGTCAGTTGTTCTAACTAGCCACTGTCTCATCGGCAGACATCCGGAGAGTTTAGGTGTTTATACTTTTGACTTCTGTAGAAGTTGTGGGGATGTGGAGAAGAAGGAAAATCTTAACATTTGCTGTGCTCCTGCCTCGAAATTGCTAGAAAAAGACACAAAACACTTGGTTCGTTTTTATTTGATAACCTGGATGATCCTAGCCATGTTAGTAAAGGTCAGCTACTTAGTTTTATAAACAAATCGGGTTGGTTCAATGAGAGGATATAATTAAATACGCTGTGGTATTACAATGAACCAACATATGGTCTAAGTGAATCGCCCCTTTAACTGACTGCCACTCCTCTAAGTCAACTATATAATTATTTGTCCAAAAATTTAAATTCAAAATGAAATGAAATGCACGTTATGTACTAGTTGTTATATTAAGCTCTTTACTTGACTTAAAACTTCAAGCCGAATAGCTAAGAAGGCTAATAGCTGTAGTAGCTAAAGTCTATTATTATAGTTGCAAAATTTTGCCACTATTTTTAGTTTATGTTATCAAAAAAAGGACACCATTCATTCGCAAAAAAAAGAAAGTGTCACTCATGTTTCATTATCCTTTAAAAGTAGACGTTTTCTATTTTTACTTCAAAATATTGAAACTAATACAAAAATTTGCTTATGTTTTTTGTGTAAATCAAGTTATTTTATTAAAAATGAAACGCAAGTGACGTTGATTCTTGTCATATATTATTGATCTATTTACATTTTTCACATATACCACGAGTTTTTTAAACTTTTTTTAAAAAAACTGCAATAAAATCTTTTAAGTATCAATAATTGTAAAGCGTCACACATGTTTCATTTCTATAAAAATCAAAACACAAAAAAATAGTGAAAAGTCAAATAAATTTATCAGTGCCATGTAAAAAAAAATATTGTTTAAAGAACGCTTAAAAGTATGCAAACTTTTTCCATTCCATCTGAATATTTAATCAACAGAGCCATCATCATAAGTTGTTTAGTCCTAAACCTTACCTACATATTTTCATGCTTTTCTGCCTAAGCGACCTTAATTTTTTTGACCACACAATATGCACATTCTCAAACACAATTAACTAATCCTTCTACTTGTTGTCATCATATCTGGAGTAGAGTAGTTCTATGTATATTATTATCCTTGTTTTATATACACACAAACGCATTCATGGCCATTCATAGAGAACCCTAACATGGCCCTTAACTCAAACTTGTTGATAAGCTTCATTTAATCTTTATAACAACAGAACGGCTTTATTTGCTATTGCAACAACAACAAACACAACCACCATACAGAGACAGAGATCCTTGCTGACAACAACCTACTTAATAATAAAGCTCGGTGTGACGTTGTTGGTGCTGCTTCCAAATAAACTTCCGCTTCAAGTTGTTTGGAAAAGCGAAAAACTTTATACCTTTTGCAATAGCACGTTTACAAAACGTGTTTCTTCATCTTCTTCGAGTTAGTTTCTATGTACATATTCTCCGCTTTGCCTCTTGCATCGTCTTAACAAATTTTTAACCACATTCATATGAATATCCTGCCGCATAAATGAATGTTTTCTATTTGTAACAGCAGCTACGCTTACGTTTACCTGGCGTGCGTTCAAAAATTTTAGCTGCTGTTGCTGCTGCTTACCTGAATAGTTTTCGACGGTAGCAATGTTGACGACGACTACAGGGAACAGACAGGCACTACGTGTTTCTCAACCGAAAAACCTTTTGTTGTGGTGAGTTTTCTACTGGTGTTGTTTGAGTATATAAAAGTATGATATCTTTTTTGCACAGTGGTTTCAAATTGGTGAAAAACTAAGAAAATTAAGCTTCTCTTTAGCACGATTCGTCTCGTTTCGTGTCTAATTTTCAAGCCTGAAAATATGCTATTATATTTCATATAAAAACAAAAATATCTAGCCTGCGTTTAATGGATTAAAAAATATAAAAATTGTGCTAGCATATTTTTTGGCTTGAAAATTAAAGACGAAACGAGACGAATCGTGTTACATAAAGAGGCCCTAAACGTATGACACGTACGGAAAGCCTGACGTGTTCATTAAGTATAGTATAACTACAGGTGCTTTCTAAACATTTTATCAGTATCAATCATTTAATAGTTAAACAACTTTAATTTTATTTTGGACTTATAAAATCCAACCGGTTTGACCCAGTTTGGTTTGGTTTACTTAAGGAATTTGTATTAGTTGACGTGAAGTTTTCCTTGACCCCCTCTCCCCCTTGGTGAGATTTAGTGAGACCAATTATAATTTCTATTGTAAATTCTATGCATTCAAAAGTTGACATGAGGTTTTCCTTGACCCCCTCCCCCCCTTGGTGATTTTGGTGCGAATTTGCCGGACCCCCTCCCCCCTACTTTAACTCACGTAATTAATGGACGTCCCCTAAAGTAGCTTGATGAAAGAAGTAAAATATTAGAATTATTGCATGGTTATTTTTTAAAGAAAAGTAAAATTCCATTGCATACTTTTAGTTGTTGGAAAGTTTGAATTATCTTATCAAATATAAAAGGAAAACAAAAATTCTTAGAGCCCACGAGCGTAACGAATTGTGCGGAGGCGGGGGATTGGTGATCAAAGCGAGCAGGGGACGGTGCCCCCTTATATATAAAAATATGAAATTATATATCTTTTATGATAAATGTGAGGAGCTTTACTGAATGCTCGAGAAAAAGAATAAAATAAATAATTTTGCACACAAATAAAAATTCAAAACTAGCGAAAGAAAGCTCAATAATAACACTCAGAACACTCCTGAAAATAATTTTCTTCTAAGCACTAAATTACAATTTATGTAATTGAAAAATATAAACGCTGTCCCTTAACTTTTTTTTTTGCAGCCATTTAATCTGTGCTGTTTTCAAATTGTTTTAGGTTGGGGAGAATTGCGGAACAAAGTACATAACTCCATTTTATGTAGCACTGCTCCACATGTTAAATTTCCACTTGGTTACCACTGTTTTTCCGCAAAATTTTCATTCAAGCTGCTACCTTCTTTCAGTTTGCACACATAGTACCACTTCTTGGTTTTCTACTTCGGCAACTTTATCTTGTGCTTTATTATAATCTTCTGAAGCTACTTTTTAAGTTGCTAATCCTTTGAATTAAGTTTTTGTTGTCGTCATATGTGGTGGTGTTGTTGTTGCCTTCGTCGCTTTTGTTTTTTTGTTTCGCGTAGTTTGCTTTGCCTGTGTTGTGTTCATTTGGATTTTCAATAGGTTTTTCCACATGGTTTTCTCTAAAGTTTCAAAGCACAAACAACAAACGGAAACGGATATGGAAATGAATGGTATTTAGTGGTTATTCTCGGTTTTGTTGCTACCCACCGACCTTTCCTATCTACCTTTGTATGTGTGTGTGTTTCTTTCTTTGAATTAGTGTGTCGTATGTAGTTAACTTTTGTTTTCAATTTCAAGTATTTATTTTTCGATTTGGTTTCTACAGTTGGTTCGGAGGTGTTTAATTAAGTGACTGCATTATTTTTAGTTGACGACATTGTAGCAAAGTAGCAACCCTTAACAAATTTTGTAACATAAATCAAAGTGAAACACCGAGTTGGGGGAGAGATATTACAATGATTTTTCTTTATTTTTTTATTTTATATTTTTAATTTCCCTCGTATGTTATATAGCGTTGAGTCCTTCGATATATTCAGCTACGTAAATTTATGATTAATAGCAAATTTATATTTAAATTAAAAATATAATGTGATTTCCATACATTAATTTTTAAACTGAAAACCCTTAGATATTTTGTCAACTCCTAAATTTTGTTATTTTTTATTTATGCATTGAAGTGATGTCTTTCAATTTAAGCGGAAAACGATTTGACGTTGACAGATTGATGGCTGTGAAATTAAATTGAATTTTTCGCTAATATAAGAGATTTGGGTTTTCCTGAAAAATATATGTAACAACACTGAAATGTCATTTTTACGAGTATTGTTTTTATTTATCTATCGAAAATATATATGTATTTGAAATTTAATCAGAAGATTTCAAAGTGACTTGTTAACGGATATAATTTAATTGAAATAAGAAAAGCAATCAAGAGTTTATTTGCTTTTCATCTGCTAATATTGTTCTCGATAGCAATCTACACTACCGGTCAAAAGTTTACGACCAAAACTGATGTCAGAATGTGTGTTTAGTTTTATCCTTTTTTTTGTTTTTTTATTATCAATTCTTTTTTTTAGGTGTAAGATAGTAAATTATTATATTTTATAACCAATTCCCTACTTTGGATAATATTACTTTGTATAAGGGGACGTCCATTAATAACATGAGGTGTTTTTTTTTTGAAAATTCGAACACTCCTACCCTTATTGAGATTTGGTGAGATTCCTGTGAGATTTAAGTTATAATTTTTAATGTAAATTCTATGCATTAAAAAGTTGACGTGAGGTTTCCCTTGATCCCCTCCCCCCCTGGTGAGATTTTGCAGTACCCCTCCCCCCCACTATTTTAACTCACGTAATTAATGGACGTCCCCTAACAGCCCAATTCTGTAATACTCAGTATATTTTTTAACTTCTAATAGAAGTGAAATTGAACGAGACATTAGTTCACAATTAAAGTGAATGAAAACTAGAATTCCTGGTCTGATTGAGCGATATTGATATATTTGCCAGTCTTGTGAGAGTAAACTTCGATCGGGATTACCGGAATAAATCAAGCAGTAGTCGACGAAAGGAAATTAACACCAGAGTCTGCTCAAAAATCAATATTAACCTGTCCAAACCTACGATAATTCTCCTTTTGCAAAGCTAAGTATTACAGTATACTGGTCAACATATGCACTAGAAGTCTGCACGAGTGCGCTTGCTGAGTCAACAGATTATTGCGAGTCATCAATGGACTCGCACAAAACAAAACGATCAAACGAAATGAATTGACTTCGTTTGTGCACTGACTTTTATTGCGCCGTCAACGTGGCTCAAGCCGAAAAAACAATTTACAACACCGAACATGAGAAAAGGCAATGAATGCAGCGAGTCAATTGTAATATAAATGCGTCGCGAAAAGGGCGACGGTAGAGTAGCGATCATGTTATGACTTATCTTGCATTCGCTTCTTAGCGGCAAGCGGCATTCAAATTGTTGTTCAAATTCAGCGCGCAAAACAACACAACATAGCAAATCTGTTGTCTAAGCAAGCGCACTAAGAGACAACAAGCCACTCGGTGTCGAATGCTTTAAATTACGAGTGCTTGAAATAGTAGAACATTTTATTTGCGAGTACAGCACTCACCTCTCTTGCTTGGTGTTTCGATTTGTTTGAATTTGATTTGAGGTTTTCGTGCACAAGGGCTCGATGGGCTCCTAATCGTGGTGAGTGGCTTGATGGTCGTTACAAGTGCACTCTTGCAGACCTCTAATATGCACATACTCAACTTAGGGAACTAAGCCATTTTCACTTCAAACAAATGTTGTGCTCACAAACTTTTAACGGCCAGTGTATGTATATTAACTACATCATACATACAAAGTGTCAAAAACAGATTCGTTTCCACTTGCTGTCGGACATGAGCTGCTGACCTGCTTCTTTGGTAGCAGCTATCATCATAAATTCGTACAAAAACTAAAAATTAACATCAACTTCAAAGGAGAGAATTAAAAAACAAAATTCAAAACAAATATTCCATATTCATGCAATTCAAGTCCATTCAATTCAATTTATTTCAATTCGATTTCATTCAATTCAACCGAAAACGCCTGACAACAAAAGCCAATTTAAGAAAAAAAAAAAGAGTCCATTTCGTTTTTTTTCCACCGTCTAATATCACAGTGTTGTTGTTGTTGTTGTTGTTGCTGCTCCATGTTGTTGTGGGCTTGAGCGGCGGGAAGCTTCAATTGAAAAATGTCATCCTCATCATCATGGGGATCAATTATGATTGTTTTTATTGTACATAGTTGTTGTTGTTGTTGTTGTTGTGTCAATGGTTTGAAGTATTGTTCGATGAGTTTCGATAACACAAAAAACAGTCCCTTTTCCTAAATTGGCCTTTAGTGGCTTTATTTTGTAGGCTCAACTGAACTCGCATTGAAGCACAGGGTTGCACTCAATTTGCAGCAGGCTACCATTTATCAAGGCACCATTGTCTGTGGGTGATGGGGTTGGGTAAAACGTTCGATTGAATGTAAAAAAAAAAAAAAAATTTTTACTATCATGGGAGCTTCAAAACAAAATGTGCTGATGTTGATGTTGACATTGATTTGCCTTTGGTTTTTGATGAATTATAAACGTTTATTTAATGACTGTTTGTCAGTGTTAATATTTAAAAACAAACTGTAGAATAATTTTGTAAAAAAAATTTTGATTGACAGAGTCACAGTATATGTTGTTTTCTGATAGATAACTTTGAGCTGATCAGCTTTCTCAAACAATATTTATGTTCATTATGTCACTTTTTTTTCTTCATGCACTCCGTTTTGTTTTTTTTAATAAAAATATCTGAGATTATCAACAGTCTCTCCTGCTAATTAATATAAATTTTATTTTAAAAAGTTAAAAAAAAAATATAAAGATTCAGTTTTGTGCATTTCTAAAGGATCTTTGTGCGCTGTACTCGAAACTGACCCGAAGGTCCGTTCTGTGTGTGTTTTTTTGAGATATGTATCCGTATTGCAAGGTGTATTTTTCGGTTTGAAACATTGTTTGTTTTTAAAATTATATTCTTGATGGATTTATTTATTTCTAAGTTTCAAAAGATAAATGAAGAAAGATAAATCTGTCAACTGTGATTTTATATCATTATCATTAATAAATTTAAGTTCTAGAGTTAAATTTTTTATATAAAACATGTATATTTTTTCCCATAAAATACAAATCTGCAATAAAATATATAGGTTTCGATATAAAAAATTACAGTTGATCTCGAATTGACCTTGAAAATTGGTTTCAAGATAAAAGGTAAATTTACTGTTGTATTACCCTCTAGAAACCTTATAACTTTTGCTTTGGAATTTAAAATTAATCTTACGGTATATCGTCTCCTTCGTACTTAATAAGCATCTCTCGACTTTTCCGATGATGTTCGATATATTGCGATACTCTTCAAAAATATTGCAATATTTTGCGGATTTTTCAATAGTTTAAGTGTTGGTTTGAGCATTTTATGTTTGACTCAATCAAATATAATTTGTTATATTCAAACAAATCGTTTTTTCAGTTTACTAGCTTCATCTATTGCTAAATGTAATCATCAGTGACCTTGGAGCTGATGAGTGAGAATATCTAAGCCTGATATGTTTTCCTTTTGATATTACACTTTTCTTGCAGGCCCTTAGAATGAGTTACAGTAACAAAAATAATAACTTTGGCTTGTTCCACTTTTTACTTGGGTTAGCAACATATCAATTGTCTCAAGGGTTGCTGATGATTCCATTTAACAATAGATGATACTAGCTTTAGCCTTTTTTAATTGCTGTTTTTTTTTTGTTTGTTCAATATACCGCTAGTGCTTACATTTCATTGACCTACTTTTGTATGTTTAAGTTAAAATGTTTGGTTTTTCTGGAAATGCTGTGGAAATTTTCTGTTTTGATGAACTTGGTTGCAAATTTTCCATGAAAATATTCCATTCTGATGTCCAGTTATTTAAAGGAGCTCATCCATTTGAGAGCTAATTTTTGAGAGGATCTATTTCTTATAAGAAATAAAAGTGTCGTTATGAAATGATAATTTCGATTTGAAATGATTCATTTTAATTGCAAACTCTTCATTTATTATTCATTACTGTACTGTCATACGAACAAATCGAGGTTGCCGTATTTTAAATTTTTTTTTTTACAAAAAATATTGTTTTTTTTTTTACAATTAACTTAATGAGTATAAATATTTTTTTAATACTGCTAAAATTTCAAGTTCAAATTTTAAACATTGTAATGCAATGACACACAACAACTGAAAAAAAAAAAAACTATATGTTAATGAAAAAATATAAAAAAATGTGTCACAGCAATCAGGTTAGTAATTTTAATAAAATAAATTTGCATTAAAAAAAAAATTAAGGAAAAAAAATTTCAAAAAAAAGAGGTAAAATTTCGTTGCTAATTAATTACATCAGCAAAACAAAATTAATCTGCGGACAAAATTTAATCGGTATTAATAATATGAATACATATTTGTGGTTGACCCTTTAAAAAATCCCAATTCAAAAAATAGCACCAACAGCAAAGAGCGTCACTTTGTCGTTGCTGCAAATTAAATATTGAATTTAAATTTCATTACTAAAGGGATAATAAAAGAGACAAACGGATTATTTCTTAATATGTACACAGAGAAAAATTTATTGGTTAATTAAATTAAAATATTGATCATTTTGATATTCGATAAACAAACAGGATGGAGTATATTCAAGGCAGTGTCAATGGTCAAATTATGATTTTGGTTTTCGATTTTCTGAAAAACTTTCGCTTCAATGTTAAAAATTTCATGAAATGCTGCAGTGGTTGTTTTTGCACTGTAAGCTGATTATCTTCGTAACTTACCTGTATGTCATTCTCATATTTAATGAATTTAATATTGAATTATTATAATGAGCATTGTGCCCAAGTTGAAACAAGATACACTCGAAAAAGGACAAGTGTTACAGACATAAAATATAATGAGGGTCAAATACACAATAAAAACTTGCAAGGACACACTATGTAATTTGTATTAAAATATTTCATGTATTAAATTTAAATTTATTAAAGAAACTTTTATAGTTAAATACTGTAAATAATTTAACTTAATTTAAAATGCAAAAGTACCTACCACTACAGAGAAAAGAGTATACACAATTACAAACTTGCGCATCATAATAGATATATCCTAGGTGCATGTTTGCAACGAATTTCCGTTACAACGAAAAATAAAGGAAGTCAAAAAAAAAAAAAAAAAAATACAGACAAAAAGCTAACACTACAAAGGTTTCGTCGCTGTCTAGCAAACTGTAAATAAAATCACTGAATTAAAAAAAAAAAGAAATACGTAAACCCAAAGGACAATAGTAAATCCCCTATAAAAGCCGGAAATGAAGTGAAATCTAACGATTTGTACTTCTTTGTATTGTAAACTCGAAAAAAAATAGCAAGTAAAACCACCAACGCGCGGACGTTCGACCAATCAAGCGTTCAACCAAGAATGTCCTTGTGCTTCTAGTCCGTCCGTCCGTTCGTCGTCCTTTTTCTATCTTTATTGATGGCGTGGTGAACAATTTATTTAATTGTAATGGTTTAAAGAGAATCGAAATACACTTTAGATAAAATAAAAAAACAAACCGAAAAGAGAAATTGCGTATTCCTGTAAAAGAACATTTAGAAAGTGATTGAGAAACGATTAAAATTGCAATTGAATTTTAAATAGTTGTAAAAGGACTGTCACGACACTCTTAAAAAGTATGCTTTAGAAAAAATATAACAATTTTGCTTCAAGAACTAGAGGAGGTACTTTTTGAAATTTTTCTATATTCGTCTGAAAATTTTGAAAAATAAATTTAATCGGTGAAAACTATTGAAATGTGACTGTTTTTGTTGAATAATTAAAAATGAATGTAATGCTTAAGTTAAAAATCTGTTCAGCAGTTCAAAAAATACGAATAAAACGAAGTAAGCATTTATTTAAAGAATCACCGGCTTCCGCTTAAACAATCGTTTACAAGATTATCTAGAATGACTTACACAATAGAGAATTGTACTCGCTATCGATATTCTCTTAGAAGCACGCGTCATTAAAATTGTTGTTCAAATTCTCTGCGCAAGGCAACACGGCATAGCAAATCTGTTGTCTTAGCAAGCGCACTAAGAGACAACAAGCCATTCGGTGCCAAATGCAATAAACTACGAGTGCTTGAACTCGTTCAACATTTTATTTGCGCGTGCAGCACTCACATCTCTTGCTGGATGTTTCGATTTGTTTTGATTTGATTTGTAGATTTCGTGTACAAAGGCTCGATGGACTCGCAATTGTGGCGAGTGGCTTTATGGTCATTTTATGGTCATTTTTTCTTCAATCAACATTTTTATTGAACTTTTCTCACTTTTTAGCTTTATTTGCCAATATTGTTTGTTTCATTTTGGATTTTCTTTTTTTTTTTCTCCCAGGACATCACTTAATTGAGTTTGAATTTTAGTATCCTTGCTTCAAGTGCTTGGTAACTTACTTTACAGTTACACTTTTAGTTCACTCAATTTGCTTTTCAGTTTGTTGTTTTTTTTTTCTATTTTACCTTTCTTTTTTTTAATGTTCCTTTAACTTATCCCTGCATGCCGTGTGAGAAATAAAGCTTTTTCCACATTATATTAAAAATTGCAAAACTTCCAATAGGGATATAGATCAAAATTTTTTATTTGCGAGTTGGAATAAGATGGGTTGCTTCAAATGTGGCCTACCTGAAGCATATATTTGAAAAAAAAAAAAAAAATTTCAAGGATTGGTGTTCAATAAATTCATTCTTAAACTTTAAAAAGCTCTGAAAACATTATATAAGGATTTAAAAAAAAAAATGCTTAAAGTAAAATTTTCTACCAACAATATCTGGTGTGAACCTCTGCCAATGTCGCTGATCTATAACTTACACTGAAACTATCATTAGTATTTATTCCACCTTGGTGTGATACACCAATTCTTCTCTTACTCCAAATTACTTTACTTTTATTTTTTATTTGAAATTTTCATTTATTTCGTTATCCTCTTCTCATCCGTCATCGGTTTCTCTCTCACTTGAGTGCTTTCCGCTCGATTACTATATTTGATTTGGTTTGAGTGGCTTTTAAGTGGAGTTCGAGTAATTTATTGATTTACTGCTATTTGGTATTTGTAAATCTTTTTTTTTTTTCATTTTCGTTTTTTTTTTTATTTATAGACAAGTCTTATTTTAGTTATACCAAAAGCGTGCCCGTTTAAAAAGGAATGTTTCAAGTGTAGCAGCAGATCCGTTTATTGAGAGAGATGCTGTATTTTTTCAGCACGTTTGACGTTATTTCAAGAGCACTTGATTTGTGAATCATTAGTACTTGTTTATGTAGAGCGTAACAGTTCAATGCCATCTATATGCTCAAACTTTTACACACTGCATATAAAAAACACACTTTACACACTGCATGAAAAAAATCAATAAAAGTCGAAACGTTTTAAATAGTACTGACAAGAATCGATATGTCGATGAAACCTGAGAAATATCGATAGTGTCAAATACGTACGATTTTCGATAAAAGCCTTAAAATTTCGTATACATAGTTGATGAATAATACCGAAAACTATCACAAAAAATCGATAGCTATTTTATACTTAAGATAAGTTTTGAAAAAGTATCGAATGGTATCGAAAACTATCGAATGGTATCGAAATAGTAAATTATCGACTATCGAAATCTGTATAATAGTTTCGAAATATGTACTAATAAAAATAAATAATGATCGAATCGTTTCGAACGAATCCACAAAACTTGAAAAGTATTACAAAATATCAAAATGGTCGTTGACAGCCAAAAAATATCGAATTTTTCTAAAAGGAATCGAAAAGTACAAAGTGTTAAATGGAATCAAAAAATATTGGAAAAGCCTATAAAATATAAAAAATATATAATAGTATTAAAAATTATCGAGAAATGTCGAAAAGTATTAAAAATTTTTTTAAAAAAACGTATCGAGAAAATCGATAAAATTTCCAAAGTATCGAGAATGTCGATATTTACTCAACGGAAGAGAATATTAAAAAATTCTAAAAAGGAATATATCAAAATTTTGATGTTATTAACGGTGTGCCTAATTGTAAACTGAGAAAAATCACTTAAAGAAATATAAAAGTATCAATTGTTTGCCCGCGGCTCTGCCCGCGTATGCCTCGTTGTTCAATTCAGCTAGCATTTTTCAAGGTGCTAACTATTTAAGACTGTTGAGTTAGCGTTTTGAGTTTATTTTCTTTTTTTTTTTGTGTCTGAGAGATGTCTCATATGTATCCTCAAAATCGTATAATTACATTTGTTATTTAGAAATTTTTATTTTATATTTGTTAAGTTAAAAGTCAATCAAAAGTAGAGTTCTTTTCAATCCCAAGTTGACTCAATAACGATTCGCACAAATTTCAATCTGATAAGCATTTTTAAAAGCCAATAGAACAAATGACTAATTCACCTCAATATTTGCAGGTAACACAGAAATAAAGGTGGCTCAAAATAGACCAGTATCCAAAATTGTGTTAAGAACCAAAAACTTGACTTTACCATTGTCTTGTCGTTGTAATTTAAATATTCAGAATTAAAAATTAATTTAGGTCACGTTAAATAGTCGAAAAGCTTAACGCAAAATATATCTTTCTTTTTTCTTGGTTTTTTAGTTCTAAAATTGCCATTCAAATATTTAGTTGCTTTATGATTTTTAAAAATAAAATTCTTTTGCACTTTGCTGTGCATCATTTTGACAAATTCTGTCACCTGCAAAATGTGTGCCAATTTAAAATCTTTCGGAATTAATAAAAAAAAAAAATATCTAAACAAAATAAAATGTAGCCGTTAAAAATTGTAGAGCGTTGCTCTGTTGCGGCTGCTGCTGATGATGATTTAACGCCTCAATGCAAGCGTTAGCGCAACGTCAACGTCTTTACCAATTAAATGCTTTGATTTGTCATTTTACGTAGAGTTTTTTTTTTGTTTTTTTTTTTATTTGATAAATTAATTTATCTTGACACCTCAAGGCTTGCAGTTGTAAAGAAAAATTTCAAAATATTTTTATAAAAAAAAAATATATATTAAAAATTGTTTTCTAATTGCAGAAGCTTTGTAGATGATTACGTCATGCGGTCCCTTGCGACTCAATAATCCTAAACTTATAAAAATTCTATAGTTTTCTAAAAGATTGGATTTATTTTGCTTCCGAGTCTTAGAATAATTTTTCTGTTAATTTTTGGTCGATTTTTCAGTTCCAAAGTTTATGGCCCCTTCCGAAGATATAGTACCTTGAACAGTTTTGGCACAAACAGACACCAGAAATTGAATTTATCTCACATATTCCCATTATAAAAAAACTGCAATAAACAATTTTCTTATTTATTGGCAAAATAATCAAATTTTTGTGAATAATTTAAAGTGCCTTGAATGTATTTTTATCTACAATATATGCATATTTTCCATACTATATTTCCGTTTTCTTTTACTCCCACTCAAGGGAATAATCAATTTTGTCATTTATCAAAACTGAAACCGAGCAATGCCAATTGTCGCCATCGTCGCCGCATGTGCTAAAAGCAACTGACAGCCATCTGACGTTTTTCTTTAAATCAAATCAGTTTCAATCTTCAATACAAAAATTAAAATAAAATTTTCGAATTCCCCAGCTGGCATTTTATTTATGATTTTGTTTACCCTTCATATATTGTATTATTGATTATTTCCTAATATGTAATTTGTTTTTGTATTATTTTTATTTTTAATCCATTTTATCACACTTTTGGGAACATACTAGGAGATGTTCGTTATTGTTTTATTAGTGGTATTCACACTAGTCACGTAAATTCGTTAATTGTTATGTGTATCTTAACAAAGTAATGCGGTAGTAGGCATGGCCATTTTCTGTTATTTGGAACTAAGTGAGATTAACAGTTCAATATTTTTGTCTTCATATTAGCGCGTAGTTACTATAAATATAAAATATAGTTACTATAAATGCCACAAAACCATGCGAATACTACACTGAGAAAAGAATATACTTCCTTCAAATATCAACAAATATTGGTAGACATTACGATGCCCTTGCTTGAAAGTTGAATTGTTTATTGAGCTAAACATAATATTTGTTTGAGTAGATAGAAGATATATTTGAAAATTCGATTTTTATTTCATTTCACTTCTCGTTAATATGAAAACTATATAGTTCTCAACATATTTAAGTACAACATTACTTAACCCTCATTCGGCCGAACAGTCACCTGGGTGACTATTTCAACCAAAAAAATTTATTTCTAATCAAATCTTTTAACCTACATATGTGTCTTCCTTGACATCTTAAACTAATGAATTTTAAGTTCAAAATACAAATACAAAATACTTGAAATTGTTACCTGTTGAAGATTTTTATTCTCATTTTGGCCGAAGTAGACACCATATGGGACGTTCTTATACAAACCGAACGAATTTTCACAAAAATTGACCGACACATTTTTGATTTAGTTGAAATTTTTTTTTTTAGGTTCTGTATCGAAAAAGAAAAGAGACACGTGTTCGAGGACTTTTTTGATAATTTTTTTTTTTTTTCAAAATGGAGCGAATTTAAATTTTGGCTTGGAGACACACTTTCAAAAATTCATAACTCCGGTTCTGTTAAAGCTAGAAAATTGCAATTATTTTCATTGTAAAAATAAGAAAATGAACTTTAATAAAAAAATTATTTGTTAAAAAAATATTAACAAATTTATATTGTTATGAACAATTTAAATGTTTAAATCGATATTTAACAATTGCCCCCACCTTGTATCAAAGTTTAATGTCACCATCGTATTCTACGTCAAATTTCCTTCAAAATATTATGTGGCGTGAACACTCTGGTGCCCATGCCCTGGAAAAACAATTTTAAATATTCAGTAAATAATTAATATTTAATATTAATTCCTCGCCCTTTTGGCGCACCGCTTGGAACAGCGGCTTTCTTTAACCATGTTATCATTATCAGTACTATCTTCAACACTTAGACACTTTGCACGCTTAGAACGACTCATATTCAAAAAATGTCTCTTTAATTCAGTCCTTTGAAGCAATACCCAATTTTCCTAAAAATTTTCCTCTATATCCGAAATTTATCATATTTTCAAATAAAGTCACCCGGGTGACGATTCGGCCGAAATGAGTTACAAAAAACTTCGGCCGAACTAGGGTTAAGTAGCTTCTGCTTGGTACCCAATTCAGGTATTTTTGATTGAGTAAAAAACAACTACATCCAATATAAGAATGTGGCTACAGGGGAAATATTCACTTACTTATAAAACGATATTTTAAAATATTTTAAAATAAATTTAAATATCGTTTTTGGTCATAGATTTTTAACATAAATCCATATTAATAAATGTATGTTTCCTACACAAAATATTTCTTCCGTCAAATACATGATTTGGTAATTATTACCAAATATATGATTGATTCAATTGTATTATTTAGTTCAGCGAAATATGTGCAATGCTAACTATATCAAATATTTGTTTCGCCTATATCAAATATTTGTTTCGCCTATATCAAATATATAATTTGCTAATTATAATTAAATCTCGATATATCCAAATAAATCGTTTTCTCTGTGCACGTTTACTTCAAATACTACGTATACTTCCAATACTACAACGGCTGTAAAGAACATAAAAACAATTGCTTCCACATAGTTCAAAGAAAAAAAAATTTATTTTTACCAGCAATCAATTTTAAAAATTTTTAAACTCCAACTTAAACCTATGGCAAAAATAAAATAAAAAAAAAACATAAAAAAAATCTGCGTTTACTTGAAAACACTTGAAAACTTCATTAAACTACAACCGCGCGCACAAATCTAATGAGAATCCTTTTAATTCTAAATGACTCTTCATAACTGTCGCCGATGGGCACTCGACGCGCTCATGATAACGATGCAAATGATGATGTCGTCGCTATTAATGTTGGCGACGATGATGACGCTGACGATGTACTTCATCATTTTTGTTAAAAGTCTTCCGCTGCCGCCTTCGACGACGCCACCAGAAATGCGAAATGATTTATTTTTTTTTGCCATGCGGCAACAACAAAAAACTTTGCTTCTAACTGCCATCAGGTACATTCATGGTATATCCCATACAGTATCTCGTTTGGTTCGTTCGACACTACTGAAGCAGCAGTTGCGCAGCGTTCCAACAACACTCGACAAACAAATTGCGTTCAGCTCGACTAAACATGACATCGGTATCCAACGAATGCCGTCACATTCAACATTCAGCCGAGAGTCTACCACCATAGTCCGCATAGAACATTAAACACGGAGTATGTATAGCATCATGCATGCTACATAAAACTCACACGGTTTTTTATATAAGAACAGATAGAGAGAAAAAAAACCAAACCATGATGATGCGTCCATCTAACTCTATCCTTTAACTTCATATCACACTATTTGTGTTTGAGTATCTAAAATAGAATAAAAAAAAAAAATAAAAAAAAAAAACAAACTCGATTTAGAAAATGCAAAAAAAATCTGTTTTTTGCTTTTTCGCGACGTTAACTTTAGGGCGACAGACAAAAAAAGATAGAAAAAAAAAAGTTGCGTTAAAATCGGTGTTGCAAATAGCGAATCATGTGTGTAAAAAAAAAAAACGGATAAATTGAAGTGCGAAGGAACGGAAACACGTAAAAAATGCACTTTCCATTACTAACACGTACACAGAAAGAAATAATGTGAATTAAAATTTCGCGATATGCGCTGAATATTACTGTTTGAAAAAGCTTTAATGCCGTTGCATAGCGGTAGAATTGTTTTCCATCGGCCAATATTTTATATCTATTGAATTATTGAAAATATATTAATGCAATGCTTTTTTTTCTGTGTCGATTGCTTTCAATGCTCTCCAACATTTCCCAGATTCACGTATTTCCTGCTCCAGCGATTGTTTTTTACGATGATTTAGGGCGACCATTTTGAGCGTATAAACTATCAAATCTTATAAATTGTTTTTTATTTGGAAAAAAATCCAATATCTTTCTTTAATATTTGTGATATGCTAACAAACTTTTTATACGAAACTAGGGGGCTCGGTCCCCTGCTCGTTTTACTCTCCAACCCCCGCTTCCGCACACACAATTTTTATTTTATTTCTTAAGGGACGTCTATTAATTACGTGCGTTAAAATAGGGGGGGGGGAAGGGGCCCGACAAAATCTCACCAAGGGGGGGAGGGGTCAAGGAAAACCTCATGTCAACTTCCTAATGCATAGAATTTACGTTAAAAATTATAATTTAAATCTCACGGGAGGAATCCCGCCAGATCTCACCAAATCTCACCAAGGGGAGGGGGGGACTCCGATTTTTCAAAAAAACACCTCACGCACCACCCTTATATGTATTTGACAACTTAATTCTACTTTTCTTTATCAACTAAAAGTATGCAATGGAATTTTTTTTCTCTTTACGTTTTTATTTTGTACTTTTCTCTTTCTTCTTTCATTATTTGCAAATTTTCCGGTACCGTAACATTTTTCATATACATAATAGAACGATTATATTCAAGTTTAAACTTTAGTTTACAAGTTGTCGTGTTATCTTTTTATTAAGTAATTCGCACAGTGTATATGCATTAACTTAAAAGCTGCATACTTTTAGTAACGCTCAACTTGCTGTATCTCACTTTTAATCCAATTTTTCTTCTTTTTTTTTTTTTTTTTGATATTGAACACAAGCCAAGGAGAAGAAGGGCGCATGATAATAACGATCGCAAAGGGAGTACAGTTCTTGCTGAAGTTATTTTCAACACTGTTTTTTTGCTCGATTTTTCTTTCACTTAAACAAAATATATTTACCCGAACTAACAGGCGATACTCTTGTTAAAACATATCGAACAGGTGTCTAAAATAAAAGTTACAACATTTTCGGAACTAACGATATAGTCAGTCATTCCTCCTTGTAGTAATTTTGCTGCTGCAGTTCTGGTTCTCTAGGGAATTCATTCACTTACAACTGTCGTTGATGTAAAGAAAAATGTACATGCGAGTATTTAGTTTTTTTTCTTCTTCTATTGATTTTCATCTCTTTTACTTGTTAGTGCTTTTAGTAGTCTTTTTTATTCTTCATTTTTATTTTGTTTTCGATTTATATTCCATTTATCCATACATCGATGGTTTTAATGCATTTTTGTTTCGCTCATCCATTACAAATAAAATTTCAATTTTATGCTTTTGTCCTTTACACACGGGTGCAATGCTCCTGCAATGCTACTGGTTAATGGAAGCTCTATAGCTTCCGGTTTTACTATGCTCTTCTGCAACGCTCTCAAATGTTGTTTTTTTTTTTTTTGTAATATTTTATTATCGTATGCTTGTTAAAGTAGCGTTTTTATTATTGTTGCAAAAAAAATATTTTCGTAAACATTTTAATTAAATGTTGACAAAGTTTTTAAAGAAGCTTCCATCATACACTTTTGGGCAGGAAAATATTTTTTTACAATTTATGATTTAAGGCATAATATTTGAGTTGATGACAAAAAATAGAGGCTACTTGGTTGAATTTAATAAAAAATTACCACCGATTTTCATACTTGCAATAATGTTTTCAAAACCTGTACAGAAAAACGTCTTTACGTACTGAGCTATAAGGGAATTTTAAGAACGTTTTGCACTTACTGACAAATATGGGAAAGCAGGAAGACTAGAAATGACGACACTTTAGCTTACAGCAGCTGTAGTCATGCTAAAAAATAGCCATAAAAATGTTTATTTTAACATGCCTTTAGTTCCGCTCACACTCAACATTTGGTAGAAAAAAATCATTTTTTTCCTCCCTTTTCCTATTATTAAGTTTTTGTATACTTAAAAGATAACATTTAAGCTCTGTAATTGATTGAAAACAAAATCGTATTGAAATTACAGTAGTGTCTGGATATAGTGAACACCCTATATAGTGAATACCTTGATATAGTGAATACCAACTTTTTAACTTTTACGTTAAAAAGCGGTCCAAAAGTTAATTTCTGAACGCAAGAAGCAAACATCTATTCGCGAATCCTTTCAATAAACATATCTACATTTTTATTTGCCAACAAATTTATTGTAATTAACTTATTTGCATATACAATAGTGTAATTTGAGCAAATAAAACGAGTTTTTGAACAAAAATGTCAACCTTGATATAGTTAACAACCTTGATATTGTGAACAGGCCTTGCAAAAATTAGTTCACTATATCCAGACACGACTGTATACTCTAAAATGCATTGGCTTTCGAATCGCATTGGTTTCGCATCACATTACAGATAAGGACATCTGGTACAATAAGTGCCAAGTCAATGTCTAAAATTGACCTAGAGCTGGAGTTTAAAATTTTAAAATATACAGGTTTTATCTTCGATTACAGGTCAGCCGTAAGCTTTAATTTTTCAAACCTACCTATAATTTTCAAATTAATTTTGTGTCGCTTATATTCTACTGAATTTTTACCTAATCTCATCTGTTCTTTCTTTATTATTTATGTTTATCTAACATAATTCTTTTGACTGAATGGGAAAATTGTGGTTAAATTTAGCTTCCAAATATCTTAACTGCCTCATCCTATTGAGAGCTACCGAAAATTTGCCGCACATTTGTCAATTGCAATATATTGCGAAGATGCTTCGCTGGTGAATTTGCGGCAAATTTGCCGTTTTATGAATCTTACATTTCATTTGCAGCTCAATATATATTGTGCATTTCAATGCTTGCGGATCCTAAGTCAAACATTCGTTCTTGCGTAAAAGCGAATATATGCACACTTTTTAGAAAATTTTACGCTGCAAATTTGCCGCAAATGCGCAACGAACTCTTTTTGCTCAGCAGTGCCTAATTGTAATATACTGTTATACTGCAATCATCTCTAAATAAGTCCACTTACATATTTCATTAAAACAACTTGAGAAATTATCGGGCCCGATTTATTTTTGACCGTTTTTTTTTTTGCATTATGCATAAATTTAGACTACATTTTAGTTTAAATCAGGTACAGCCCACTGAAAATGAGATTATAGCCCACCGCAAATAAGCACTGAATGAAAGTCGTTCAACCACCTCTGCTCGGCGAAAAAATTATACCTCACTCAAAACTTTTTTTAAAAGATACATACATATATATAGTACATATATATATGAATGTAAAAAGATATAATAACTCATGGCACTTGTTTTTTTATTTAAATTTTTCTTACAACAACTCAAATAACATTTTTTATTCTTTTTTTTTTTCTTTGCAGGTATGTTCGATTGCGAAATAGTTCTATTAAATGAAAAAATGTGAGTCAAAGCAAATACTTCTATTCATTTTAAGAAAAAAACCTGTTGCTTATTTTGTATACTCAAAAACTCTTTATTTGTATAAAAAAATATTTGTTAATAGTTAAAAAATGACAGTATGAGTGATAAAAATATTAAGTAATAGTTCAAATGTTCCATGTTAAAAAAGATGAATCAGACAACTGACAACTGGCGGCTCATTTTCAACTTTTCAAGATTGATTAGTGAAAAATTTTTTTTTTTTAATTTTACTGAATTGCTTCAAATTGTTTGCTAAGGCTGCCCCTGGAAATATTCCAGATTCAAATTCGTCATTTACCTAAAAGCTCGTCATTGAATAAACAAAATTTTTTTCTTCGACAAAAATCGCCTTGAGTTTAAGTAGGCCCGGGGACGTTCCATGTAATACACAAAATTAATTTTCAAGCTTACTCTTATTTATACACAGTCCTCCTTTTTTTTTTCGAAAAATAGCCAATGGTGACGTGGGACGCCTAATGAGTTTAAGAAAATCCTTTTTTTTTTTTTGGCGGCTCCGAATCGATTGTTCAATCCTTATGGTTCTATAAAAACTTTAAATAAAACTACGCTGCATCATGATTTTGATATTAAAATAGCGCTTATTTATATGTCGTACCAGGATACCTAAAACTATGCAATAAATATTATGAAAAAGAAAAAAAAAATGTTTGTTTTGACTATAAAAGTTACACCATCTATCTTTTAACTGCTTTATGTATTTTGTATAAAAGAAGTCATATCTACACAACCACAACTTGAGCACTTTTCGCCCTCTATTTTTATATCGCATTTTTATCAACGTTTATTCATTTACTACTCGTATGGCTGCTGCAGCCATGCCATTGAATATTGAAAACGCATAAACGTCAAAATCTTTCAATAAAACAATTTTCTCAATTGCTTCAATGACATTCTGCACAATGGAACTTTTCAGTTTGTGGGTTTCCATTTCCCGAGCTTAATTTTGTTTTCTTTTTTTTTTTTTTTGCATTTTTTACTTTACATTCAACGCCCGCCATAGTTCGTTCGCCATTCACTTCTATTTTTTCTATACCTTTGTTTATCAATATTACATTTTTTTTATTTTTCTTTATTTAGTTTTATATACCTTCATATATTGTATATACATATGTATTTTTTGTTGAGAGTGTATATATGATTTGTATCGATGTTTTCACTATTGTTGTTACCGTCGTCGTCGTCGACGTCATCCATTGTCCTTGTACATCCTGTGTCGCTGCTTTACTCGTCAATTTATTTTTGTTTTTCTTTTTTTTTCGCGACTGTTGTCGTTACTGATGCATAAATAAAACTTGCACTGTTGTGGTGAAAGAAAAGGATTTTATGTCGCAAAAATTTTTTGCAAATAAATTCAAAGTAAAACACTAACTAACTACCTCTATTTCTGTATTGTTCTATGCAGCAGTTTATTTTTCTTGTCAGTAATATCGATTTAATATATGTCCATAAGTTGATAAATATTGACCCCTTTCGGTGTCATTGAATGCTCTCTCTCACGGATTTTTCTTTGAATTTTCACAATTTTCAAATTTTATCGAATTGTTTTCTGTTGTGCATATTTTGATTTATTTTCCAATATTTCATTTAATTTTTATTAAATATTTGGCATTTAAAATACATTCACAAAGTGCATGACATACAATGTCGTAGTTTGCGCGCTAGATAAAGCGGATCGAAATTCACAGCATAAAATCAGGTATTTTCAAAAAAAAAAGGAAATTCGTCAAATTATCTGAACTATAATAGCTCAAGTTCGAAGTTAAACAAAAGAAAAAAATCAAGACCAAATTTTGACCATTAGATTTAGAAGAGCTATTGACGTTCAACTTTGGACTAAAATTCCATTTCTGAACTAAATCGGAATTGTGTTCTGGATTGAAAGTGATTAGCAGATGAGTGGCAGCACATAAATTAAAACTGACCTATTGGTGTCAAAATTTCTGCTGTCCTATATGTAATTCTAAATCCATCCGTATCACAGAAACTCAATAGCCTAACCCACCATATTGGGTCCGCCGTCTTGAATTTTAAATTTCTGACCTTGGATTCGTATTCAGCGATCCCAGAAACCTCCGTACACTAAATTTTGTGCTAATCGGTTGATTTTTAAACAATACGTCCGCAATATTGAATCCACCATTTTGAATTTGAAAATTTTTGAAATATAGCCTCAGATTCGTAATCTGCGACCCTAAAAACCCCCGTATAGGTAATTTGGTGCAATTCGGTTGATTTTTAAAAAATACTTCCGCTATCTGGGATCGGCCATCATGATTTGGTGAAATCTGACCTCGGATTCGTAATCAGAAAAGACCTCCGTATACTAAATTTGGTGCAGATCGGTTGACTTTCAAAAATTTGGCCACCATATTGAATATTTGACCGCCATCTTGGACTCTGTCAACCTACCACGAATGCTTTTTAGGAGTTAAAATTTGAGGCAAGAAACAACGACCTGATCGGTTGTAAATTTTTATTTTTACAAGAATTATTGCTGGACACTCGATTTTTTTCCGGCTTCCGGCCACCATATTGGATCCGCCATTTTGAATTTCTGAACGGGCCACTCGGCTTTTAGAATCCTTTCATGAGACGAACATTTTAATACCTCGTTCGTCTTGATCGGTCAAGCCAATTTTTGACCATTTAAGTGATGCGCAAGTGATGGGGGAGATAGGATTAGCTCGGGCACTTTTTTTGAGGCCCTATATCTCAGCAGCTATTGGACGTATCCGAAAATGTATTTAGCTTAATATAAACTTTAATTATTTAATAATAAAATGTTCATATAAAATTTCTTGCGAAGGTAATGCTCGGACCAGGGTTGCCAAGTTGAAAAGAAACAATTCCTGGCCTTCTCAAAATAAACTAATTTTTCTCTGAAGTTTTCCAATTAGTACCGGATTCCCGACTTTGACATGGTAAATCCTGGAAACTTGGCAACCCTGGCTGGTAGTTTTTTTTAGAAGATGATAATGAAAAGATCCAGACATTAAAAGACCCACGCAGAATAATGAATAAATATTATTTAATGTTAATTTCAAAAAATATGAACAAGAACCTTAACGGCGAATTTTTGCGTCTCAGGTCGTTTCGCAGGGCTATTAATAATAATAGAATTTAGCTACTACTTCTATCAGGCTTCTAAGCTATTTAGCTTAAAACTTTAAATCAAGTAAAAAGCTTATTAAAATATAAATTGTAATAACCACTCTTTAGCCATCCTTAGACTCATATCCTGACTTCGGGACTTTTTTTTTGTATCAGTTTTTTGTCAGTTGTTGCTTCTGGATGTCACGTCCTATATACATATATTCTCCCCTAGTATTTGGCATTATTTGTGTTCGATTATGTGCCTTAAAATATTTTACCAATAATTCAGTTCAAAAAAGGGAAGAATAAACAGAAGTTTAAACAGGACTTGCCTTCTTTAAGTTTGCAAATGCAAATTCAACATCATATACTTTTTTGCCGAAAACAAAATATTTAACATAATTATGATATTTATTTTTATTTCTCTGTTAACAGTTCAAAAGTTCTATTTTGTAAATTACCAAGAGTTTGAACTTTGTTGTAGTTATTTTAAATTTTCTCGGTTATGGGAACTTCCTCTCTCTCTCTCGCTGGTTACTGTTGTGGCAATTGAAAGTTCCTAAACTGCGTAGCAGCAGCAATGCTGGCAACCCTATTAGTTGCTAGGCTTAGCTAAATGACTGACTTTTACAAAGTGTGCGCACTATGCTGCACTGTTTCACACTACACTGCTCCTCAGCTGCTGTACAGCTGCAGTTGACATTCATTGTTTTTGTGCTTCTGTCACTGGCAAATGCATTTTGATTTGAAAATTTTATACTTAAACAAAGCTACGAAGATGCAAACGAAGCTTTTTTGCCTGCCTGCTGACGCATTTTATGCATTCATTACACACACACACACACACATAGAGTCATACAGCTAGAAAATCTCACCAACTGACGTACGCAATCGCCATAACCGACACAGGATGCTGAACGCTCAGTGGTTTGGTTGAGTTGGTTGAAACACTCCATGGGTACCAGTTGAAAGTTTCAGTGAGCTTTATTTTTTCAAGTGTGTGTGTGTTAAATGTGCATACGAAAATACCCAGTAGGTAAAAATAGTTGTGTGAAGCATTGATAGTTTGCTATTCTTGGTTTTGGTCAGAAAAAAATTTTTTCTGTTATATATATTTTTTTTTTTTTTAATTGACTTCGTTTGAAGTTTTCCTTATTTTCTTGAGAAAAAATATAGATAAAAAAATGTCAAATTTTCCTATTGGGTTGCCCACATATGTTGCATTTGTGCTGGCTTTAAGTTGCCTGATGTATGTTGTTTGCTTTCGTTTGAAATCATTCTTATCAGTAAATTTTTCACAGCCACTCGCTCACACTTTCAAACAAACAAAAATCAGAACAGAGGCAAACACACTGAGTACCACTGGCAGATGCATATTTGTACATTAAATTGCATGCAACCAACCAACCCAGCTAAGATTTTTAATAGCGAATGTATCATATTTCATAATAACCGAAACGATGATTACTAGCGCTCATATTGGGATTGAAAGCGTTAGTTTTTGTTCGACTCCAGGAATGAAAATTGTATTGAAAATGTTTACACAACTGTACTCAACATGAAGACAGAGCATCAGCCTGGCAACATTATTACTTTGGCAACATTATCACTTTGAAAACATTGTCATGTACAAAGCAAATATCGAAAAAGTAATATCGAATCATAATGAAATAAAAATAATCCTTAAATTGGAAATTTAACTCCTGGAAAAGTCATTAACTAAATAATGACCTGAAAGATTAAAACAAGTAATCTAATAAGTCGCGATATAAGTGCTTAGCAGGTTTGGAATCAATTATTTTTATATTTGTTGTTGTTTAACATCGTGAAGGGTCTTAAAAGTTTTACTTATTCTTCGCGGAAAAATTCGATCGCGTTATAAATTCATCGCCATAAATGTGTAAGATTTAAAGATCTGTCAAATGTTTGCTGGGCTAAGGCATATATATTTTTGCTCGTTATTTTGCAAAATATTATATTAAAGAACATTTTGCTGTCGTATTTATCATTTTAAAATATTTTTTTTTTGTTTCATTATTTATAAAAATTATAATCTGGTTTCTAGAAATTCCATATTTTTGTTTTGAAACTTTGCTGCCCTCATTGCAACATATCGTTGCAACATGTTGACATTTTCATATCAACTGTCATACATACATAGTATAGTAAGTTTTACATATTTATTGAAGAATTTATCGCAAATATTTGCGCTTAATAATTTTTACTGCAAAATTACACTGCTGTTGCGTGTTGCGTATGAGAAAAAAATTAAAGTTTTTTCTCATTTTACACATTTTGTTGCAACCCATAGCGAGTATACCTCACAATGTGTAGAGTAAATATAATTCAAATACTTGGATGCTCGAGATTTCAAGATATTATTTGACATATTTTAAATGGATTCCTATGTCACCTGTTGGGTGCTTTCAATTACGCTTTGAATTTTCCAATTTTTTTCTTTGGTTTAAAAAAGTTTGCGATTAGTTTCAATACGTATCGATTTAAATTCTAGGAAACTTTTTACCTATCCAGATAATTCAAAGTCTGAATCAACATTTTCAATTCCATACCATGGCATTGTAAATTTGAAAATTTCATTTTTGATTTAAAGTTGTAAATTTTGAAAATAGTAAAAATTACATTTTTCCCGCTTATTTTAAACACAAACAACTTCAAATCCATTTTGATTTTGAAAAGAATTGAAAATAAAATTTTTTAACTTTAATTCAATCGTAAAAAACTTCAAATTGCATTTTGAAGTTGCAGAGTATTTTAAATTAACTTTTTTTTATTTAACATAAATCACTTTAAATCAATGTAGATTCTTTTTGAGTTAAAATCAAAAATGCTGCTTTTCAATTTAATAATTTTTCAATTAATTTCACACTCCGAATTTTGATTACTGAAATGCTATAAAAAATTTATGGGACTCAATGTGTGACCCATTGAAATTCAATCGTCCATAAATTTTTTATTTTTTATATACCACCCTATTTCGCATTAGTTATCACTTTGTTTTTATCTTAAAAAATTTTACATTTTCTTGTATCATTTCAATTCCAACAATTCCTTATCCTTATGCCAAAAAATTTTACATCCTACAATAAAAATTTCTAAAATTTTTGCGGTCCCATGACTTGCATTCTATTGCAAACCGGCTAAATAAATTTTAACCCTTTAGTGCCGCTGTTGTTGTTGTTGTTGCAGCAGCACCCTTGCCAACAACGTTAGCAAGTACAAACAATTTTTTACAATTTCTCAAAGCGCGCCATTTAATTCGTCTTTTTCCATAGCCCCACATTCCTTCACAATAAAATCCTTTTATCATTGCCACATCCTTTTCCTTATTGCCTTCATCAATCAAAATGGTAGCTCACAATTGGTTGGCTGCTGCTTAAGTACACAGCACAGTTACACACAAGTTGTCAGCTATTAGCGAAATCTTTTATCGCGCTCGCAAATGGCTTAGACGAAGATGCCGACGAGCCGCTTAAAACTTTCTTATGTTTGTCTTTTGAATTTAGCAGCGCGCCTTAGACAGTCGGCCATCAGCCAGCAACACCTTGCGCTATGTAAATAAATAAAATGGCGGCTAAATTCATTTTTGAATTTGCACATTTTCAGTTACAGTTTCCTACGCTGGGCTTACGCCATTCCCCGCCATCGTGCGAGATGTCTAAGTTTGATAATTGCCAATGGCACTGGGTGCAAAACGTGCCTAGAGTTAACGTAGGAAAAGGATGCGAACCTTGGTCAATTCCGGTTGCTGGTATTCAACAGCAGGCAGCTGTTGTGATGCCGCATAAATTAGCTGAAAATGTTCACTGATTTTAATTTTAGATTTTATTGGTTGGTTTTACATCACGTTGACTTTAGCACAGGGAAAAGGCACAGAAAAAGAACTGAAATAAATTTTAGCTGACAGTTATCTTAAATCGAGCTATTATAGTTAGAAAGCTTTACTTTAAGCTATGTTTTACAGAAATCTACAGATTTTTGTGATTTCCAAATGTTTAAAAAATTGTTGTTCAAAAAACAAGAAACTTATCCTCATACATATAACATGTCAACTCAATTTAAATTGCAATAAGTCAACTCAACTCGAAAATAATCTAAAGAAGATTTAAAAATATGATGAGATAGCGTGAACATTTGACACATTGATTTTCTGATTTTGATTTAAGATTTTTTTTTGCAGTGCAGCGATTCTCAAAAAATCGAATCTTAGTTATCGCTCCCATCTTCGTCTTTCCCTTTCTGCCGTTTTTACAACTCTCCCATTTCCTGGCTCCTCTCTTTCCCTCTCTCTCATATTTTTATCTTCTCTTTTTCCCTCATATTTTTCTTTCGTCTCTTCCTCTACCTCACCTTTGTTGCCTCTTCTCCTACCCTTCCGGCACTTTCTGTCCACCGTCTCTTTCTGCTCTCCGTCTCTTTCTGTCCTCTGTTTCTCTCTGTCCATCCCTTCTGCCATCCGTACCTCTTTGTACTGCTACCTTTTTTGCCCTTCTTTCCTCTCTGCCCTTCTTTCCTTTCTGCCCTCCTTCCCTATCTGCAATCCTCTCCTCGCATCTGTATCCTCCTTCTTTTTCTGCCCTTTCTTTTCTGTCTCCTGCCTTTGCCGTCTTTCCTTCTATCCTCTTTTCAGACCTTCCCTTCTGTCGTCTCTTCCCTCCTTTCGTCTCTTCCCTCCTTTCGTCTCTTCCCTCTTTTCGTTTCTTCCCTCCTTTCGTCTCTTCCCTCCTTTCGTCTCTTCCCTCCTTTCGTCTCTTTCCTTCTTTCCTCCTTCCCTCTCTGCCTTCTCTGTCCTCTTTTCTCTCAATGCCCTCCTTTTTTTTTTGTCCTTACTACTTTCACCTTTCCCTCTCTGCCTTCCGAGTAAAGTAAACAAGTAAACGCGCTCTCACGATAAGCACACTTTTTACGCCTTTTAACGTTCTTGGAGCGCCTGCTCGTTCTCTGGGTGTCAGTGCTCTATACTCCCGTTCCCTCTCACTCCTGCTCTCACTGTCCTACCGAACTTTGTTTTAAAAATTTTAATCAACTTTAGTTTCATATTTTTTTATTTTATTTTTTTGTTTCAACACACAATTCTCTCATAGCTGAGGTTTAAAACAATGATTTACTGCATATTTATTTAGTTTTACAATTTAACTAAAAACAATTTGCAATTGTCAGAGTTGCAGAAATTTACCCTTCGGGGGAACTTTTTATTACTTTTTGTAATGTCTTAAATAAATATGTAAGCGAACCCAACCTTTTAAATACAATATTGAAGCTGTGAATACAAATATATGATAGAAAAGCAAATATTTAAATTTCAAAACACAAGATGCTACTGTGTCACGTACACTGAGAAAAACGAATTTCTATTCAATGACGTTCTTGAAAATATTTATTGAGAAAAATGCACTTATTAATCTTGCACATCTTCACAATAAAAACGTCACATTACTATGTGAAAAGTGTTCTACTTATTTAAGCAAGCTAAAGCGTAATAATCTCTACTTTTTTCATTTTCACTTCACGGTGTAAAACGTGCAAGGGAGTCCTTTATACACAGAAACAATGAAAACTGTAATAAATATCTTGTAAGAAAATTCAAAATAATTAATTGTACAAGAATATGTACATATGTACGTATAAATGCAAAAATTCCTTGGCACACGTGTGCAAGATCCACAAGTTAAAATTGTGCTTTCTTGTGCCCACATGTAAACAAATGCTCTCACTTGTATATGTATGTGTAACAACATGTACGATGGCAATTTAGTTATAATTGTTGTACAATACAATTGTGCAAAGATGTGTGAGTTGAAGTATTTTTGGCAGTTGGTTTTATTGGCAAAAGTGTGTTGTACAAATTAGTCGTATATCACTTGTGAAAACGCCTATCTAATCAATGTCCTTTGACAATTTTAGCCTCTTATTACTTACTTGCTTCTCTGTGGCTTAGAGCTTATAATGATTTTATTTAAGTTGAAAATCTAATTGCTTATGTCTTGATTTTGAATATAATTTTTAATGAGATATACATATGTATATTCTTTGATGTCAAGAACATTCAAAAATAAAATCTTTAAATAAAACAGTGGCCTGGCCATCTCCTTATTTAAATCTGTAAAACATTTCACTTGAAAATTAGAACTCTGGGGAGAGATTAATGCATTTAAAAGGACATGCAAAGCAAGATATATTTTAATTATGTACTATATTACATATATCGCATAAAATAAGCATCTACTTCTTGATATGTTTGCACCTTTAGGACCTCTTATGACTTCACTTTCTAAACAAAAGTTTTAGTGGGAAAAATGCCTTTCAAATGTGATATTACCCGTTTTGGAACTTCTAACTACGTGCGTTTCCATCAATCGTGTACTTTGCTTTCCTTCACTTATTTCAGAATTGCTGAGGTTGACAGGGCATTTGCCATAAAATGTAATAATGGCATACTTACTTAAGTGGTGCTACAGTTCGGACTGAACCTGGGCTTCAACTGACATGCCTCTCCAATTAATCTGGTCTTAAGCTAACTGCCTGCAGTTGCCCGCTCCAAGTCGATTGAGTTTCCCTTCTATTTGTGCGCGCGCCATATAAGTCTAGGTCTTCTTCTACTGCTTTGTCTCTCTGGGTTCTATTCGAAGACTCTGTTGGGGGGACACTAGACATAAGCGTACGAGATTGCCTTAATTGGCGCGAAACATATCTGGGACGCTTCACGTAAAGCGGGTCACCTTCGCGGCCAAAGATTGGCTGGAACGATCAAGACGTACGAGATCTTAAAATGTTCATCTCATGAAAATCTTCTAAAAGCCGTATGGCCCGTTCAGAAATTCAAAATGGCGGATCCAATATGGAAGCCGAGAGCCGGAGAAAAATCGAGCGTCCTAAAAAAAAAGCTTGTAAAAATAAAAATTCTCAACCGATCGATCAATTTCGTGGCTCAAATTGTAGCTCCTAAAAAGTTGGCCGATTTGTATCGAATTTGTTATACAGGGGTGTTTAGGATCGCTAATTACGAATCTGAGACTATATTTTCAAAATTTTAAAATTTAAAATGGCGGATTCAATATGGCGGACGTATTGTTTAAAAATCAACCGATTAGCACCAAAATTGGTATACGGGAGTTTCTGGGGTAGTTGAATACGAGTCCAAGCTCAGAAATTTAAAATTCAAGATGGCGGACCCAATATGGCGAATTAGAGCATTAAGTTTCCGCCATATTATGTCCATCATCTTGATTTTGTAAAATATGACCTCGGATTCGTGATCAGTGATCACCAAGTCATCCATATACCAAATTTCGTGCAAAGCGGTTGACTTTCTAAAAATTCGGCCACCATATCGATCGGTTAAGAATTTTTATTTTTACAAGCTTTTTTTTCTGGACACTCGATTTTCTCCGGCTTCCGGCCTCCATAGTGGATCCGCCATTTTGAATTTCTCAACGGGCCACACGGTTTTTAGAAAATATTCATGAGACGAACATTTTAAGACCTCGCACGCCTTGATCCGTCCAGCCAATTTTTGGCCGCGAAGGTGATCCGCTTGACGTGAAACGTCCCATCTGTATCTAGAAAGCAAAATCGCATCAGTCTTTCTATGATAATAAATCAAAACAGCATAGGTTCTGTGCTTATACATTAAAAATATGTTGTTTTGCCTTGTAAACACAAATTGACTTATGCTGTTTTGTCTAGTGAGTTCATTACTTACTGTAGCTTGTTATAAATTGTAACAATTTTTTTTTAGTTTTTCCATAAGAACCTAAGTCAATTTACAATAAAATTAATGTTCAAATTTATCAAGTGCTATAGCATAACATGCTGTGCTGTGATAATCACAATCCCATTTATGATGAACTACATTTTGGTTAGAAACGCAGCATTGAAATAACAAAATTTCACTGCTAATTGGTACGCGTTTGCTTAGAACTTCTGGAACAATAAAAGCACAAACAAAAACAGTGATGGTATCAAATAGCAGTGCATTTTTAATTATCACTGTTATGTTACAGTTGAAAACTGTGTTATCACAATTATCGTGTGATGTATTCAAAAGTAGAACTAGGCAACGGAAATGCTAATTAATTTTAATTAGCCCATCATTTTGTTTTTGTTTTCAAATGTAAAATTTACTAACGCAGTTTGCTACAATATGTTGATGACATAATTTTTACAGAAATAATAATTTCGTTAAGAGAAATAAATATTTTTCTACTTAATAATGCTGGTGATATCCCTACTAATATCGTCCTTAATAAAAATAAAGTGTTGTCACAAAAATTGTCGCTTTAAAGTTAAGTCTTTATTACTCGTCACATTGTGTTTTCTTTTGCACTTAGAGCAGCACGTTATACCCAAGGGATCATCGATATGTAATTGGAAATATTTTGTGGTAAAATTGCACTAATTGTTGAATTGTTTAATTTAATAAATGCACTACAAATATTTTATGCTGACACTAGAGAAATGAAATTGTTAAAACAAACAACAACAACAACAATTACAATTACAAACAATATCCCAGCTATTATGGTATCACAAAGTTTGTCTTATTTATTTGTTTGCATACTCGTACGAGTATAAAGAGCATACTTACTACAATGTGTGATATGTTGGTTGGTGTGATATTTGCAATTTTCATAAATTTCAATAAAACTTTTGTCTATCGAGATTGTTTGTTACTCTAACAGCAGTTGAGTAGAGTGAAAACCATTTGATATGCGCTTTACTTCATTGCCATTCCTATTATTTTAACTCTTTGCATTCTACCATTTTCTTGACTCTCCACTTCACTTTTCGCATTCCTTATAACAATGATGATTATGACGTCGTCCCATTTAAATGTAATCCACACTTTTCGGCAAATTTGAGAAGTAGAAAAGAAGAGAAGAGAAGGGAAGTACTCTAGTAATCTTAAGGGTGTACAATTCAGTATTGAAATTCTATAATTTTTGTAGTTCGTCGGAGAGTTTGGTATACAGACAATATACTAGAATTGAAGTTTAAACCAAAATTAGGATATGTATAAAAAACTAAATTTTTTTCCTATATTTCCTTAAGTACTATGGGAAGATTGATTTATTGATGCAAAACGACGTAGAGGCTACTCTTTCAGAAGGAGCAAAACCAACAACGTATAAGAACCACACGATTGTAAGTAGCAAAACAAGTAAGATATCAAAAAATTCTCCGGAATTGGAAAATTGCCTGAGAATAGCATACTCTCTGGGAAGAGCAAACTGTCCGGGAATAGCAAACTGTCAGGGAATCTCAAAATGTCACTGAATAGCAAACTGTCAGGGAATAGCAAACTGTCTGGGAACAACGAGCTGTCAAGAAATAGCAAGCTGTCAGGGAATCTCAAAATGTTAGGGAATTGCAAACTGTCTGGGGATAGCAAACTGTTAGGGAATAGCAAGCTGGCAGGTATTAGCAAGCTATCAGAGGATAGAAAGCTGACAGGGGATAGCAAACTGTCTGGGAATAGCAAACTGTCTGGGAATAGCAAACTGTCCGGGAATAGCAAACTCTCTGGGGACAGCAAGCTGTCTGGGAATCTCAAAATGTCAGGGAATTGCAAACTGTCCGGGAATACCAACTGTAAGGGGATAGCAAACTGTTAGGGAATAGCAAGCTGTCAGGGAATAGGAAGTTGACGGAATAGCAAACTGTCCAGAAATAGCAAACTGTCAGGGAATCTCAAAATGTCAGGGAATTGCAAACTGTCCGGGAATAGTAAACTGTCAGTGGATAGCAAACTGTCTGGGGACAGCAAACTGTCTGGGAACAGCAAGCTGTCAAGAAAGAGCAATCTGTCCAGGAATATTATACTATCTGGAAATGGCAAACTGTCTGGCAATAGCAAACTGTCTGGGAATAGACTATTTGAAAAACAAATTCCCAGGAAAAGCAAACTGTGCGAGAACACCAAACTCTCAGGAAATAGCAAACTCTCTGGGAATATCTTATTCTGCTTATTTTTCTACTAGGATTCTACGGTTATTCCTGTTTAGTTTTAGCAAAAATTTCATCTTCCTGCTGTCATATTGAGAGCAAAAAAAATTTTTTGCAGTCTTCTGCCAAAGCATTTAATCAGAATATGCTTGATTTAGCTTAAGCTTTGATTCGAATAAGGTTTTTAAAATGCGATTTGTTAACTTCACAAACAGGTTATGGTCCAAAAGATATTTTGCAAATACTTTCTTTGGCATGCGAGTCAGCAATTTACTCCCTCCATAGCCTGGATTCTGGTTAGGAATCCAATGTAGAATGACTAAATTTTTGGTAGCTAATTTCGTAAACGCGGTACGCAACTCTAAGCTTAGCTTAGAACTGATTTATAGCACTTGCGAATTTTCGATATATTAACTAATGTTTGTAATTGCATACAACTTTCGTCTGAAATTCCGAGATTTAAATAAAAATATTCGTTGCGACCAGAAACGGTTGAGTTTTCATGTAATTGGTTTTTATTTGATTCACCCTAATAGTGTTAATATAATCACTTGAAACTGACATAGATAAAATTACATTCTCACACATACTCGTAAGTGCCGATGCACAAATAAACAAACACACACACACACACTCATACATACATACATACATAAGTATTTGTGCAAAACGTATGATTGCAAACAATTCAATTTAATTAAGAGACTCTTCACCCAATATAGCTCAACTCAATTTTCAGAAAATTAAGCTTGTATGCAATACAAAATTTCATGGACAATGCAAAAAGTACATTAATGGAAAAGGCAAAATATAGAATAAGCAAAAGACGTAGTAAAAAAAGGAACTAACACTTTTTTTAAAAAAATCATAATCGTTATATCCGGTTCCTTTGATTTTCCCTTCTTTTAATTATCAAAGAGTTATCACTACGTCTTCATTTTCTTAAGGTTTCAATACGCAACTCAAATGTGCTTCATTATAGCCCTGTCGGAAATAAATATACAATGAAATACATATACATAGTACTTTAAAACATCACATCAAAGCGCTTCTTGTTCTCGTTCCTAATTAGCTAATTTTATAAAACTGTCTTGTTATTGCAATCAAGCGCTTTGCTCTCGCTGTAGCTGAAGCCAGGGACCGTAAATAATCGTTATTTTCTATAATTAAAGTCAAAAAATATAATCACAATGAAGGAAACCTCGAAATGTGAGTTTGAGTATACAGATGAATTTATTTTGACGAGAAGCCTAGAAATATAACATGATTTTTATTTATCCGATTTTTATTTTAGAAATCAAAAAATAATTATTATATCGGATTTCAATTTTTTCGATCATAAATAATCGTTATTTTGAATTTCTATTCCTTTCGATCAAAAATAATCGTTTTATTGGATTTTTATTTTTTCGATCAAAAATAATCGTTACATTAGATTTCTATTCTTTTCGATCAAAAATAATCGTTATTTTGCATTTCTATTTTTTTCGATCAAAAATAATCGTTACATTAGATTTCTATTCTTTTCGATCAAAAATAATCGTTATTTTAGATTTCTATTTTTTTCGATCAAAAATAATCGTTGCATTAGTTTTCTATTCTTTTCAATCAAAAATAATCGTTATTTTGGACTTCTATTCAATTCGAACAAAAATAATCTTTATTTTGGATTTCCATTTTTTCGATCAAAAATAATCGTTATTTTTAATTTATATTTTAAATAAAAATCGTGCTGATTTCGATGCCAGTGTGAATCGCCTTTAAAGTAATTTATTTAAAACAGCAAACACAGCGAAAGCGAAGCGCTTTTTATTTGTACTTAAATTTGTCAATGTTTTTCTTAAATATCACTAACATATTTTAATAAAAAAAAATTAATTAAAATACAATTTTTATTTTGTCTTCATCATCAATGAGGCACCATCATCTATGTATCTATCTGATGACTCGTATGTCATCGAGCAATCAACATTAATTGTATAGTCTATAATTCAATAATAAAATAAATTAGTTGTCGTCGGTTGATTCGATGTCACTCTAATGTTGTTATATTCCTTCTCTCTCTCTCTCTATCTCTCCTCAAGTTCTATTCTACTGAGGTCATAACACTACAATTAATAATATACGAGTGAAGTGTATGTAACATGCAATTTTTTTTTTTGTATTTTCATTTAATTTGTATTCAATATCGGTTCATTAGATCGATGTCAAGTTTTCGCAAGCTATTTTTTTTTATTTTGCTATCAATTAATATGCAAAACACATGGGACAAGAAAACTTTATGGGCAGCATTTAAGATGCATTTTAATTTATGATTCTATCAAATATTGATTTTGAAATAAATCTATATATTTTTTATTATTTTTGCTGTGTTTTATGTTCCGATAATACAGGTCCTTAAAAAACTCGCAACAGCAACAAATTATTAAAATCGCTATTTGAAAATTATCGATACTTTTTGATAACATTTCAATGCTCTTCGATTTTTTCGATGTTTTTCTACTTTTCATTAAAATTGACAGTCTTGTCGCCACATACAATACAACTGAATCCGCACTGTTCAAATGCAATCTACTTTGAATTTCCATATAACAACTTTAAAACTCACACTAACCCATAAAGGTAATAGGTAAAGTAACAGACCGATGTTATTTAATAAAATTAAAACTACAAAGTTTTTCATACAAAAAAAGAAAAGAGGAGAAAAAAATTTCATTAAACAGCGACCAATGTTTATTTACTTGAATCCTTAGAGGCATGAAACCATCATTATCACCACATCGCTACTACACCCACTGTCAATAAACGACATAGGAGCGGCACATTTAGAACAACACAAGAGGCTACCTCATCATGCGTTTTAATTTATCCGCACAATGATACACTAACACGCGTAGTAAACTACGCAGCAGCAGCAACAGCAAATCCCCGTCGAGACACAATCACTAGAGATAGCGTTAAACGACCAATTGTTACCCTGTGAGTGGTAAGACAGACGACCGCAGCATATAAAGCAACATTTTTACCGCCCGCTCATCCGTTTAATTCATTAATTAATTAAGCTAATGAATTATTTGCTTATGCAGTTTTATCTTAACAATTGTAATTTTTCTTCGCTTTATATTCCCTTGAGTTCGTCACCGCCGCTACCGCACAGTGGGGGAAAATTCAATTACATTGGATATAAAAACAAGTTGTAATATCTCCGCTCGAATTCGAACGAAATCGGTCTTTTTTCATTTTCAGACAATTTGTTTTTAGATTTTTTTTTTATTTTAATTTTACTCGAATTTACTTGCCTTTAATCAAAATTTATAATTTTCCAAACAAAAAAAAAAAAAAATAATAATCGTCCTCATTTTGCCACCACTGTGCGCCGCCACTATTTGCTATCACCGTCGCCATCGTCAACACCACCACCCATGGTTTTATCATCATCATCATTGTTTGCATTTTTTGGCAGCAAAGTGCCAAATTAGTCGCCTGTGTTAATTTAAGCTGATGTTGCAGAAAAATGAGCAACATTGAAAAAAATAAACAAAAAAAAAACAGAGAAGTAACAAAAATAAAAACAAACATTAGAGTACAATATAACTCTAGGGGGCGCCACTTGCAGCGGCTGTAAAAAAAGGAATTAAACACGTGTTTTTATATAGGCAGGATAGAGACAGGCGGTGGGTATGCGACAAATTGTCGTGCTCAACGTGATTAATTGTGCAACTCTCTGGGTAGCTAAAAAGGATCTATATAAAATAGTAAAGTGCTATGTCGACAGAATGTCGGAGGTCAGAACGTTTGAGAACATGAGTAAGAGATAGTATATGTGTTTCTACCTAATAGCCATATGACATAAACCTTGCTGCTAGATTTGCTTCTAAGGATTTTCTGACGACTATGCTACAAAATATTAAAAATTGGTTTATCCTCATGGCAGCATTTTCAAAACTTCTCTATGGCCTTATCAAATCCCGAAAAGCTAGAGAGCATTACGTGTGGTCATTATGCTGAAAATATGCTAGAAGTCTTGTGACTACTAAATATACTCATACTAATAACTCTAGCATTCTAGGATCAAAAGAACTGCTCTTAGCTTACTGCACACTAAGCTAGTGGATTAATTTAGATTACAGAGAATAGGTAAGTGGGATCTAGTTATCAAGTCATATTGACTAACGTCTGAGTTAAATAAGAAAAATTAATGCTCTTTGGTTTCTCTTGAAACCCTTCTCCGAAGTGATGAGAGCAGAGGTAGTAACGACAATAATGTAGACTTAGCTTTTGTGGCTTTGTAAAAAGCAGAGATGAAGCGATGGTTCTGGCAATGGCAGTATGTCCAAAACGCCAGTTTGAGTCTGATTTCCCAGAGTTATATTATTTTACTAAGCTTACTGTTTTGTTTAGTACGTAATAACACCAAAATAAATTACAAGAACAAATTTCAAAACAGCAAAACTAGCTAGTTATAGGTACCAGTTTCATCCCTTGCTAAATGGAATCATCAGTGAACTTTAAGTGATAAGTAAGCATTTCTAAACCTGATTTTCATACCAGTTTCATCCCTTGCCAAATGGAATCATCAGTGTCCTTTGAGTGATAAGTAAGGATTTCTAAGCCTGTTTTGTTTTCTTTTTGCATAGATTTGAAAGAAAGCAAAAATTTGAAGTTTCCAATTCAAGAAATCAGATGTCCTGGAAATTTTTAATGAATAAATTCACAGATATTCCATTGGGACATGCTCGACGGCGTTGAAGTAAGCTCAAACTGAAAATAAATAGTAAAATGTAGTGTACTTGGCTCGTTTTGAGCCTCTTACTCTCTGTACTTTTAATTTAACACTAAGAATGACCAGAGTTGAAGGTAAGGTTACCAATCTGTTACCAGGTGTTGTCAGGATTCCTTAGGACTTCTCGGCCATGGCCTGGTAGTTGCGTGAATCCTATTAGGGTTAATCGCATGCCGTAGGCTCCTTCTGAGCATCAACGTGGGCTGTGGTTGAAACCCAAATCGCAACGAGAGCTAAATGTTACGGTCAGTGTGGAGTTGCATTTTCTCAACATTGTGGCTGTGACAAAGATGACAAAAGATCATGATAGATAGAAGTTGAAGTAATGTTCTTAAGCATAACTTTATTTGGTTATTGTTTCCAATAGCAGTCGTCCTATAATTGGGAACTTAATTATGTTAAATAATTCAAGTGTGGCACGGCACATCGTGGGCTTAAGCCTTCCAAGGCAGACAGTCACGTTAAAAAACAAGACAGTTGTGATCTGTCAAAGTTGTAATTATGACATATAGTGAAGAATGTAAAGAAAAAACAATTCATATGATTTCTTAAATCAGAAACATTAAAATCGTTTCTCTAAAGAGCATATTTGTTATGTACGTCTGGTTAAACTTTACCGTGAATAATTTATACTGATCATTTAGTTTTTTATGAGTGACCACCAGTCTGGCAAATGAGCAGCATTTCACACATTCAATATAACAAACACACATTATTCTTAAATTTACCATCTTCATGATTTGCCATAGCATCGGATGCTGTATCGACTACTGACTTTATGGCTTGTATTGTCGAACGTGATTGAATTGATTTTAGAACAAGGCACCTTTCTGCTAATGAGATAATTCTATTATAAGCTCGACGCAATAAAATGATACCTTACACGATGAATGTGATTTTCTGTTGTAAACGTGATCTTTGACTCAGTGAAGAAGCATAGTTTTACAACCATAAAACACCCTTTTTCATTTGATCTTGTAACATTTTTTTTTGTATATCTTCTTCTACATATCCTATCAACCTAAATCTGTACAGCAATGTTGCGTGCTTGCTTGCTTGTAAATCTTCATAAAAACTAAATTATCCTTCAATAAATTTTTCCAAGCCATATCATAACATTAGTAACGCAACAAAGATTATCATAAGCCAAAAAGACACAGAAATGTAACAGATATCATCAAAGAAGTTTGTTTGCCATTTGAAAACATAAAATTCATTGCTGCATAAATTCTGTCTTCCTCGTAACTTTACATCAATTACTCCTGAAAATGTGTTGTCTTGTGCTAATTTTCATTTTACCATTTTATTGCTTTTGTCCTCTGAAGTTGACGTTACCAAAAGACCTTTTACTGCCTGCCATCCAGCCAGCCAGCCAGCCAGCACACGCAACAAAGAAAAGAAAACTTTTACTACTACATCCACACATTCATTACCTCCTCGTATGAACATTTATCACATTCTCACCGTCATCAGGAGGCGGCGAAATCCAACATTTGTTGTACCTACTGTGCTTGCCTTGATTTACGCCACAAACATGCTTTATCAATCCGTCTGCTGTAGGTCGTTTTCTACCCTTCCTCCCTCTCTCTTACTTTTACCCCCGTATTTTGTAGTTTTGTATTGGCATGAGACGGTCAACCAACAAGTTGATGTCGCTAGGCGGCTGGCTGGCGAACTACTAAACCACCCTGTCTCTCTATTGCTTTTCCAACATATTATTTGGGGCAACGACCACCCGTTGATACCCTTTAACAAAATATAGCTGTCATATCCGAGAGAAATGTCACATTATGTCATTTTATATATATACATACACATATTTGCGAATTGACATGATGCTGCTATTGTTGTTGTTGTGACACTCTACTATGACATTTTGCAATTTCTTTCATGGGGATATCACTTCTTCTTCTTCTCCGTTCCACATTATTTGCTTTCATATAAAGTCATAATTATTTGGCATTTCTATACTTGCTGCTTTTTGGCCAAATGCGTGTAGTTCAAACAGAGGCAACGTTTTTATGGCTACAGAAATGTAATATAATACACTCTGATTACACAAGACAAAGGCCAAAAAGGTTATTCGATATAAAAAACTGTTTTTGAGTTATTTTTCTCCATTAGCTTTGATTTTTAAGATAAATGAGATCAACTAAATGATGAAGCTCTCTTTTGAAACATTTAAGGTATCAGTTTTTGGGATAGCAATATTGAGAAATTGAGAAATGACAATATTAAACTAAGCAAGTGCATTACAAGCGGTATCAGTGAAAAGTAACCGAAAATTCAATTTAAGACGAAAGTCTTACTGAGTCTGTAATGAAAGTAATCTTACTGTTGCGAACATAGAGGAATTACATCAAGGGTGCGTTTACCGAGGTCGCACTGTACTTCTTTTTGAAGTACAATATTTCTTTTGGAAGCTTAGTACATCTTTTGGGAGCACAGTACTGCTTTTGGAAGTAAAGTACTTCTTTTGTGAGCACAGTAATTCTTTTGAGAGTGCAGCACTTCTTTTGGGAGTACAGCACTTCTTTTGGGAGTACAGTACTTCTTTTAATAGTACAGAACTGCTTTTAGAAGTTCAATTCCTTTTTTGGGAGTTCAGTTCTTCCTTTGGGAATACAGTACTTCTCTTGGCAGTGTATTGGTTATTTATGGCCCCTTGTACTGCAAACTTTGAAGCACAGACAAATAAACTTATTTTTACTTCTTTTCAACAGTACTTCTTTGTGAGTACACTACTTCTTTTGGAAGTACAGTTCCTCTTTTAGTAGTACATTACTTTCCTTGGGAGTACATCACTTTTTTTTGGCCCTTTGTACTGCGTACTTCGAAGTACATACAAATATACGGCATTGGTTGTAGTAGCTATAACTTACTAAATTAATCTTTTGCCTCTAGCGCCCCCTCCTATGTACTTAAGTATCTCTGTACTTACTTTTTGTTGTTGAAGATTGACACTTCTCTTATCAAAATCGATTCAGTAGCTTAGTAACGATATAAATCTTGTGTATAAGACACATCATAAGCCATGTTAGTGCGCCATAAGGGGACGTCCATTAATTACGTGAATCAAAATAGTGGGGAGGTAGTCCGGCAAAATCTCACCAAGGAGGAGGAGGGAGGGGGTCAAGGAAGACCTCACGTCAAATTCTTAATGCATAGAATTTACATTAAAAATTATAATTTAAATCTCATGGGAGCGAGGGGAGGGGTCCCGCCAGATCTCACCAAAGGGGAGGGGGGGTTACGAATTTTCAAAAAAACACCTCCTGTAATTAATGGAGCCAAAATTGGTGGCATTATTTCACAGCTCTGTCACATGGCTCTTGATTATAACATATGCGGCATACGCACGCCTTAATGTATGCTATATTCTCTTGTTGCTGTTACGTGCATACTACATTCGTTATATAACGTTTTGCAAATTCAAGACTACGACATCACTCCCGTATAAAGCAAATGCGGCTCGTTAATTTGAATTTTCTTGCTGTTGCCTTGCAATTTTACGCCTTTAATTGAATTTTATTTGTATTCTACGTCTCTCATTGCTGTTACTGCTGTTACTGCTGCAGCGGATGTTAATTCCGTTTTGTTGTAGCCTTAAGCTAGAAAATCGTATTTTTATAGCCTATGGGGGGCTTTTTTTTTTAACAAGCTTTATATATTCCCCCCCGTGTACTCATTACTCTTGTGACATTTTTTTTTTTTTTTTTGGTCATATTGCGCACACTTTTATGTGTCCTAGGGGGTTTTTCGTTGTGGGAGAGACAATGTAATATGGGGTTCTCTCCCTTCAATCTATTTTAACTAATTAAATAATGTTATCAAAAAAAAAAAAAAAAAATGCGAAAAAAGATTTTATGTCTTATTTATTTTATAGACTGAACTTAATTTTTCTCTAATTTGAATTCTATTTCTTTCTCATTACAGGTAAGATTTATCCGAGAACATACTGCATGAGTATTTCAACATTTTGTACGTAAGTCTTTTATGTTTTATACGAGTTTTGTAAAATACAGCTTGTGCTATGGAAAATCAACTGATATACGTAGCAGACTTTATTTGAAACCAATGTAAAACTTTATTTTCATATGATCTCTTCTTAAAAATTCAAAGCAAAAAAGTCCTTAGTTATAATTCAATTATTTGTACTTAGAAATTTAAACACAAAACCCTTAAAGTAGCTATTTACATACAAATTAAGACCTTAAATACCCTTAACCATGAATTATATAGCATTACTATAAGTTACATTATCTACTGAACAACAATACGTCTCCTTTTTGATTTTATGCGGCTTTTTCGCTTCTTATTAAATGTCTGCTCATAGCTGTTTCTCAATGTTGTAGCCGCAACAGTACTGGCAGCTGTACTGCCACTTAGTGGTGAACTGTTGGGCGTAGTTGTCAAACGCATTGTGGGTAAAACAAATTGCTGTTGTTGCTGTTGGTGATACTGCCGCCATTGCTGCTGCTGTTGTTGCAATTTTGTTGGCGTAGTCAAAGGTTGCATTACTGTAGGTGTTGTAAATGCAGCATACATATCCTGATAAGAGGTGCCACCACCACCAACATAATCTTCAGCGGATGAATTATCATCAAGGTCCTCTTGTGCAAAAGCTGCCGCGCCTGTATTATCCATTATATCATCGGATTCAATGTCGAAATTTTGTTGTTGTTGCTGTTGCTGTTGCATCGGTTCTTGGTAGTATTGCTGCAGTTTATGGTATTGCTGTGATGGCAATGGACCAATATCCTCAAAGTTGTGGTTTCGATTGTAATTATGGTTGTATTGTTGAAAATAATATTGCTCTGGCTTTTGTTTGTATTGCCTTTGCTGATATCTACCACCACCACCGCCACCACTACTGGCATCGGGATTTTTCTTTTTCTTCTTCTTTTTTGTAAATTTTTCATGCATCAACAATTGCTCTGGTTGCATTTTCTGTTTCAATTTCTTGACATATTCCTTTTGTAGGTCTGCCAAAATATCACTTGGCGTCAGTGAATTTGTATCACCATCGAAATTTTCATTTTCCGCCGCCATTGCAGCAGACATCATTTCCGGTGTAAATAATTGCTTCATTAACTGTTGCTTCAAATGTGGCAATTGTGTGGTATGATGTATAACGGGCGGTGATACAGCGGTGCCATATGGTTGTGGAAATGTTGTAATATCTCCTTGTTGATATAACATGGACATTAAATCTGTTGGCTCAAAATCATCGGCGGACAGTTCCGGTTCAGGGAGTGTAGGTAAATTTAGTGTGGGTAAGAATGCAAACTCTTCCGCGACTTGTTGATGATGTGCCTTTTTTGGACGTTCATAATACTGCCTGTAGGATTGTGGACGATGATGTAGCTTTTGCAACACTTTGTGTTGGTGATTATGCTTTCGCAGCACTTCAGGCATAAGCACCTTTATGTGAACGCTAAAAGATAAATTTTTTGTTTTTTTTTTATAAAAGACAATTTAAAATTTTATTTCAAAAATTTTATGGGTAATTTCAAAGAATATGATTTTATTACAATTTAAAATTTAAAAAAAAAGTTGTTATTTATTTGATAACCGGAAGAAACTGTCTTTCCTTTGATGTTAAATGAATTTTTTTTTCTTTGAACTTCACAGAAATTTTATCTCCAGTAAAATAAAATATATTTGTGGTGCATCGGAACAGCAAATAATTTACATATATTAATTTTGCTTAGCCGCCCATTCAGTACAGTCGATGAGTGAAAATTTTTATGTTCTGTTCTCAACAAATCTATGCAAAAACGAAAACTCAGTAAAATAATTAAAATGTAGTTTTCTAATTTTAAAATTTCCATATGGAAGAGAGATTTTTAATGAAGTTTATTTTATTTTGCCTACCAGCGGCAGTTGGACTTAAGCGTTTTTGATATATACACATACATACAGTCGTGGACAACTAATTAGAAACAGTTTGTCCTTTTAGCTACATTTAAAATTTTTTTTTTGTCATGGAACGGTTGTTTTTGTCGTTGTTGCCGTCGTTGTTGTTGTTGTTGTTGTTGTTGTTGTTGTTATTGTTGTTATTATTATACAAACGCTCTCTTGCGGTTTATGTGTTTGTTGTTGGTTTTATTGAAGAAGTGACCTTTGGCTGATGTGAAAATCAAGAGAAGTGCATAATTTGGCTTGCCATCTAATTATAAACAATAAGTTGTGTTCAAGTCAGTAGCACATTTCTGTACCTTGAATTAGTTTTACTGGTTAGTTATTAATCAGACAAAAACCCCAGTTGTGGAGAAGTTAATTTACTGGGTTTCAAATACTCTTGAAATGAGAAAACCATGAAGTTGTAACCCAGCTAACCGAAAAGCGATTGTCGAAATTTTTAACCTCAAAAAGTCGTACCAAGCTATTGCCACCCACTTTGGTTGCTCAGTTAAGAAAGTTTATGGTACTATTAAACACTTCATCACTTTTAAATTGACAGAAAACGTGCCAACAAAGAAACGACCGAACAACGGAAAGAACGGATACAAAAATTTATTGAATGGCCATATTAGACCCCAAAATAGCCCCTAGGGGGATAGCGAAAGGAACCATTTTTTGTAATCACGGGCACAATAAACTCCGATATTTACATCAAAGAACGCCAATTTTTGGATAAAACTGATACTATGATATCCACTTTTAATGTAAGGAGACGTTTGGTTGAATCTGTGCTACATGAAAGAGTTTCACGCATGAGGATAAAAAAGAAAGAAAAAGATGGATTGAATTTACAAAAAACCCAAGGTTTTCTTCCTAAACCTGACTTTCGAGTGACGACCAGTTCCTCCTTAAACTTTTTCAGTACTCTTGATACAGTTTTTAGAGTAATTTTTATTTCCCGAGCAACTTTTTTATAGCTTCAATGTGGGTGAGCTTGTGAAGTTTTCACAATGAGTGTGCGCACTTTTAATTCGCTTGCCATTTTTAAGGAAGTAAATAAATCTAATTGGAAAAGAATCTGCACGTTACTTTCTGATATTCATTTCCAAGCTAGTAACATTTAAATTTTTGAATTTGAGTGATTTTTAAAAAAGTTATTGCAAGAAATATAGTGAACAATTTTTTCAAGCGCTTGATGTAAGATTTTCCTTCACAATGAGAAGCCTAAAATATGTATGGCATTTTGATCTTTTGGTGTCCTAAAAATGAATCGTTTCTTTTTTTTTCAATAGAAATTCATTAATACACTGAGAAAAGAGAATGTTTCCTTCAATTAAATGATTTGAAATTTGATTTTACTTCGCATTGATGTGAATACCCTACAATTCTCAACGACGATAAGAAAAGACATCGATTTATTTATGAATCCATATTTTAAAATATCGGTTTAAGATATCGAATTTAGCTTAAATCGATATTAATAAATGTGTTCATTAGCGACAAAACACTATTTCTTTCGATAAATACACCATTTGGTGATTATTAGCATGCGAAGGTTTACAAGAAAGAAATATTTGTTTGAATCAAGTTATTATTTGTTAATTGTTATCAAATATATGATTGACTAAGCTAATTATAAAAATATAATAATAATAAATATCTCTCGAAATCATTCAAAAATATAATTTTTTCACTTTAACGTTTCAGGAAATTCGAAATCTTGATATACTGGCAAAATTTAGATAACAGATATTCCTTTTAAGTCCATCTAGTGCCCAGTTAAAAATTTTATTGGTTTTTATAATTTTCTTTCCAATATTTTATTCTCTGTAATTTATTTTTATGAAAACTTTGTTATTTTTTTTGTTTTCTTTTGTTTCACTCACTGTTCACGATCATCTCCTGCATTGACTAAACTTAAATTGATTGCAACATGCAGCACTGTAAGCCACAAACATTTTTTTAACATTTTAAAACTTTTCTTATCAATATGAATGTGCTTGCGTTATCCTTTAAAATCCTTTATGCGCTACATTCGGAATGGAAAAAATAATAAAACCGTTGGTCATAAATTTCGTTTACGTTATGACCGTCATTTCACGCACTCAAGGCTACTTATTTATTTATTTCTGATTTGGCCGTGGTGTTGCTTTGATTTGCAACACTAGTGGTTTCTTTTTGTTTCATTTTTCTTCGCTGGAGATCAAATTTCGTTCATTGTTCAGTGAGCAATAAACGAAGAAGCCTTTGAACATGTTACACTGTGAAAAGAAAATCGTTTCTGCTGTGCTTTGAATAGCAGAAATCCGCAGTTGTTACATGTAGTATTTTTGTTCAGTGTTATATTGTTTAGCATACTGTTGGCAATAGAAATTTTTTTTTTTTTAAGAAATTTGATCTTTTGTTTTCATTATTTTGCATCACGTCGGCGAATAAGACGATTCTCATATGTGACGTTTTCAATTACGTCTATGCGTTCACTTTCGAACTTATGATCGCAAGTCTGCGGCATTGATCTCTAACAATGCCGCTTGATGTACAAAAATAAAAAAAATATTGACTGTTAATTTTTTTTTCGCTTCACTTATGACACTTTCATTTTTTAAAAGAAAAACATTTCGCATGAAATCATATGAGTATTGAGTAGAAATAATAATTTTTTAAAATTTTTTTAATTAAAGAAATGTCGCTTATGGACTTTGAGCAAAAAGTACAACGATTTGTTGAATTCCGGAATTCCTGGTTCCATGTTTTACAGTTTGTTTCTCGCGAAGAAGTGGCAAATCCAAATGATTGTAAGAACCTCTAGATAAATGTTCTGGGTTCGATCCCCAATGGACCAACATTTTTTTTAAAATATCGTTATTTTTTTTTTATTTATTTTTGTATTAATTTTTTATTTATTTTAATTATTAATTTTTTAAAATATTTTTTTAGTAATATTTATTAATTTATTTCTTTTGTTTATTTATTTTTTATTTATGTTTATTATTATATAATTTTTTTTTTATTTTTTATTTACTTTTTTTTATTTTTTTTTATTTTTTTTTTTATTTTTTTTTTATTTTTTTTATTTTTTAATTTATTTTTTTTTATACATATAGTTTTTTGTTTATTTTTTTATATAATTTTATGTTTTTTATATATTTTTTCATATTTGTTTTATGTGCTTTTTATTTTTTTAGTTATTTTTATTTTTTTTGTGTTTTTTTATTTATTTTGTTTTTTTTTTTATACTTTCTTTAATATTTGTTATTAATAATTTTTATTAAAATTTTATTTTAATAGGTTTATGCTTATTTTTTTTTTTATTAATGTTTATTTATTAATATTTTTTATTTGTATATTTTTATTCATAATTTTGTTTTTAAATATTTTTATTGAAATATTTTTTTTTTTGCAATTTAAAAATTTCATAAAATTTAAATCTTTAACCGCCTTAATTGACCGCGCTTTTTTTATTTAAAAAAATTAAAACAAATTATTTAATTTTTAAATTTATATCGAATGCATTTCAACTCTATTTGAGTCGATTTTTTATCTAATTTTTTATTTTAAAGTTAAACTGGATCGGGGCTTAAATAATCTGGGTTCGTCTATATGATTTTTAAACGGTTGCCGGATAAAGTAACAATATTCTGGCTACATTTTTACTCGGCGTATTTAGGACGACAAAGAAATATTACAGCTTAAAATATTTTCAATTTTTACTTATGAAAATATGTTAAAGATAAGGTACCATTGTCATTGTCAGTGTCATTGGCTTTAAATGCATTTTTCTAATGAATAGAACATAAAATGCCGAGAGAATGACGTACTAACTATAGTTTTGTGCTCCCCATTGTCGTTCACTCGATATGCACTAAATTTCGTAATCCATTAATAGAAAAACATATTCAGACCACGACGGTGCTGCCACCAGATTTTGCTTAATGAAATTTTGATTCTTTGATCCAAAGACTCAATCTTCGATTTGTCAGCCTAAAGAACTCGACTTTAGTACTATTAGGTATAGGCAGACGTAGAAAACAGGCCAAAGTTTTATTTTGCGTATGATAATGGTGGGGCCACGCCCTTTATAAAAGAAAATTCTGTTGCAATTCATGACAATATATCCATAATAGAATCTTAATTGGCAAAAGTTGTGCCTATTGGCTTTTAGCTGTATTTATTGCTCCAAGGTTACAAAGAATTGATTTCAAAATATATTTACAAACATAAATTTAAAAAAAAATTAACTCCACCCCCATAATCCTTTGCAAGGTCAATTTGCCATCGAACAACCCTATTTAGTTAAACTTCATCTAAATTTATTTTGCTGACAACAAAAAAAAAAAAAAACGTAATCCACAGCAAACACTTAAAGTAAAAGCATCTCAATGGAGCAATTTAAAATCGAATTTATTTTAAAAACACAACAATAACAACAAAAAGGCACATTACTTTTTTCGTATAGAGCTTGCAATCCGACAGGCAGACAGACAGACAGGCCAGGACTGGCAACCTTCAAGGAAAAAAAAAAGGTGCGAAACCACATAAAATGTTGTCAACTTATGATGTGCCAAACCAAAAAGTTTCACTTTAAAACAAAAACAGATTTTCTTAACAATTTTATGGCAAGCAACAGAAGAAGCAGAAAGAAGGAAAAAAAGAAAACTTAACTTGACGCTTAAGAAAAAGGCTAAAAATCAACACACACACACACACATACATAAATTTGAAGTTAGAAACACCATTTAAAAACAGGCGGGCGGCATATACTCCAACCTCATCAGCTATCCCCAATAAAATACCTCATTTCATGCTTTGGCAACAATCAAAAACGACAGCAAAGTGAAAAGGGTAGCAAACAGCAGCAGCATCATCGCATCTCTTAACAGCAAAAGGGGTAAAAGAAAAAAAAAAAAAACCATAGCAGTCAGTTTTGTAAAATAAAAAAGCCACAAAATGGCAACGAATGCCAAGGAATCTTAACACCCCACTTCACCCACCCACAGCTAAGAAAAACATTTTTTGGCAACAGCACAGCACAGTAGAGAATTCTATGAAGGAAAATCAAAAGCGAAAGAAGAAGACTCAGCTTAAACTTTGTTTATATGATGTTATTTTCCAGCTAACACATTTAATATCCTTAAGCGTTGAAAGCAATTTAGAAGAACATTCCTTTTTTCTTTCCTTTTACTCTCTCTTTCAGTTTTACTTTTTGCCCTTGCACTTCCTTTTTCTTTTTTTTTTTGCACTGTTGAAAGAAAAACGCAAAAAAGCCGGAAATGTTTTAAGTTTCCGCTGATAGCGCGCGCGGCAGGCACAATAAAAAAGAAAGAAAAAAAATGTAGCATGCTTTTTGGCGTTCGCTTCACAAGTAAACCAAAATGTTAAATTCAGACAACTCCGCTCAGCTCAGCTCAGTTTTCGAGATGCTTTCACGTGTAAAAAGAGGCAGCAAGTTAATTTAATGATACCACCGTCGCCGCCGCTGCCGCCGCCGCCAACAACTTTTGTGTGTGTTCTGCTTTTTTAAACTGTCTATATCAGGGTTAAAAACCTCAATTTTTTTTTTTTTTAGCAACGATTTTTTGGTTTTACCAGCTGCCAACATCAGATTTCGCCTCACAAAATATCAGCACTTTAAGTTTGTTAAATAAAAATATTCCCGTCTAGAACAGCAAATTCAATTGTAATTCAAACGGAAAAGGAAGTCAGTCGATGAGTTTGACCGGAAAGTTACGAGGAATTTTATTTTTTTTTATTTATTCTTACAACTACACAGCAATATAATCTGTGATTTGTTTCTACTGTACGTCAGTAATAATCTTAAAGTGCACTAGAATGTATAGGAAATGATGAGTTTTCAGGGTCAACAAAATGTTGGGCGTGCAGATGATGACAAGCTTCATCTAAATTTATTTTGCTGACAACAAAAAAAAAAAAACGTAATCCACAGCAAACACTTAAAGTAAAAGCATCTCAATGGAGCAATTTAAAATCGAATTTATTTTAAAAACACAACAATAACAACAAAAAGGCACATTACTTTTTTCGTATAGAGCTTGCAATCCGACAGGCAGACATTGAATTCTGTTGAAAAGCTAATAATGTTGAAAATAATATCAATTGAATTTAACTGTTTTTTTTTTTTAATTTTTCTGTTTCATTCCTTTTAATATTTTTTTTTTATTTGTTTTTCTTAATTGTAAGAGTTTCTGGATGTATAGAGGGTATACTGTGCAGTAATCTACCTAGACCAAATTTTCGTGTAAATCTCTAATTTTTGATGCCTTCCGCATAGTATGATTTGTTCCGGTTCTCAAAATATTCATTCGTTTCAAATATGACCACTTCATTTGATTTAAATCTATTCCGCCAAGCTATTTCCTTAAGTTTGGGAAAAGCTAATAATCACAGTTGGCGAAATCCGGAGAGTATGATGGGTATGAAACCAAAACGTACATGACAACTGTGCTCTTGTATGCCGGTGCGTTGTCCTGATTGAAAATAACTAAAGCATTTGTAGTCGTTTCTGCTTTAAATCAAATCGTTCCAACAGCTCCTAATAATCTTCCACAACGCCATGGTCCACTTTGAATTTTAACAACTGAAATAGCTCTACGTATAGCTTTTTAAAGCTTATGTTTGTATGGGAGGTGCCACGCCTTCCTGTCGAAATTCGTCAAATTTCTATTTGGTACCATTTCGTGGTGAAATTTCAATTCATCTCACCTAAACAACTCTCTCAGTATAGAGTTTTCGCTTGCATGGAAAGTGCCACGCTCTCCCATTAAAATTTGCCAACTTTTTGTTCCGAGCTTCTCAAGTTTTTCCAGGTAATTTGTGTGAAATGTGGCTACACTACATCAAATAACTCTCTCAATATACCATTTTAAATGTTTTATTTGTATGGGTGGTAGGTGTGTCCGTCAAACGATTTTATCCTTTAAGCTTGTTTGAGGATGTCGAAATTCATTTACAAATTATGCTTGGTTTTCCCGTAATCGTGATTTTCACAGACAGACAGATCCACAGACAGACAGACCGACCCACAGATGGAAATGGCTAAATCGACTCAACTGGTGATGCTGATCAAGAATATATGCTATACTTTGGTATACCTTCCACACCCCCTTTTATGGGTTACAAACGGAATGATAAAGTGTAAGGACTAAAAGTACTGATGCGATGCTACATTGATAAAACGATTTGTTTGAATATAACAAATATTTATTTGATACAAACATATTGTGTTTGGATCAGCAATTTGTAAATATTGATTGAAGCATGTTATGTGTAACTCAGTCAAACAAAAATCACCCAAAAACTTTCAAGTATTTTCGTTATTATCACAAGCATAGCATATATCATTATGAAGTCATAGTGATAGTACTACATGTGTACCCATTTAAATTTTCCTTTTTCTTTTTACCCTTCAAAATTTTCATATTTTCCGCCCATTATCACTTTATTTTATCCTCCTCCACCATTTTTTTTTTGTGCTTATTTTGCAAATGATGTTTAAAATCATTGCTGTTAAAATTGCTGAAACTTTGTCTGTCTCCCCCATTACTTTATTTTCCCCCCTTTTTTTTGTTATGTGCATGGGCTTTTCTTTCTCAAATTATGATGAGCGTTCACAGCTTAAATAACTTCCGCTTTTTTTTTTTAGGGTAGACATGCAAGTTAGATTATTGGGGTAGCGTACATATATGACGGGTAAAATTGACATCAACTTAATGTTGGATGCATTTTAGTTTTAATCAAAGTTAAATTGCGAAACGCACTCAATACCAGCTTTTTAGTCCATAAATTGATTCAAATGATATGTTAATAATGCGCTATTTGATATGAGAAGTTAAAAAATAAAACTACAAAAAACTGAATTTTTCGGCAATAGAACGTTTTGGTATTTTTTTTTCAAATACTTATGCTGTTGGAGTTCTGTTAAGCTTTTTTAAAAATATGATGTGCATGTATTCTTTTATAGTATAATTTTTGGCAAAAATATCATATGGCTTTTTCTTAACTCTGTGAAGCTTCTTGATGTTAGTTGTCTTCTTATTGAACCTTCTTCAATTTTCCATTATCTCTCGTCAACAATACTCATTTCATTTGAAAAACTAAAATTGAGTGGATTTTTAAGCATCAGATTTTATAGCCCAACATTGTTGTTGCTTTTCAATTGAAGCTACTTAAAAATTATGTTGAGTAAGTCATATTGATTATAGTCGCATTTTCCACTATCTCTATCTTGGAACTCCTTTTTTTTTTTAAATGGTCGCTGATGAGCCAACACTGTTCGATGTGAAAAATGAAACTTAAGGTTTATACCTTTTTGGTAATAAATTTTTAGTGCAAATACTCGTATAATATAACATTTTTTTTTTTTAATACAAACAGCTTTTTGATGTTCATTTAATGCTATTTGCTAAAAAAAGTTCATTAAATATTTAATCGCTAACGCTGTTGGTAAGTACAAATCATTGAACTCTATATGATACTTCATGGAGCTCAGGAAAATAAAATGGCACTTAATAAACAGCGTAACAAAACGTTTTGCCAACAATAACAAATCTTCTTTAGATATAATTTTCTTGCATATTCTTTTTACCAGCTTTAATTACAAACATACAACATGACTTAAAAATTGAAGAAGAACTTACAAACCTAGCGTAAAGATTTACAAGTCATGATTACTATGACTTGAATTTTGTCTTCTTTTAGTTCGTATTTTAATTGTTTAAATTGAAGTTTATAGAAACTTTACCATTTGGTTTTCTGTTTGCTTATTTTTTTTTTGTTTCTAAGTACATATTTATGTGTACTTGAACCTGAAATTGTTGTCGATGGTCATACCATCGGCATTAAAACTGTACATTTTACATAGAAACTTCTCAATGCGTAGTACGGGGTAGGGAGGGAAATTGGTAAAAAGTCCTTAAAAATTAAAGTTATCCAATAGTATCGAAATGTCAAAATGTATCGAAAAAATTTAAAAATCAAATCGTATCAAATTTATCGAAAAAGTCAATACCTATCGAAAAATTCGATAACTATTGGAAAATTCTGTAACTATCGAAAAATTCGATGACCATTCAAAAATTAAATAACTATCGAACAATTCGATAATTATCGAAAAATTCGATAAATATCAAAAACTTCGATTAATATCGAAAAATGCGATAACTGTCGAAGCTTGTTGAACGGTATTAAAAAGTCTCGAAAAAGTTGAAAAGTATCCAATTTCGAAAATGATCAAAAAAATCGAAAAAGTATCGATTAGTATTGCATTTAAATTTTTGATAGGAGCTGGAACTGCGGCTTTGTCCGCGCACTCTCCGTTGTTCAAACCCCGCTTAGTTTTTACGCAATCATTTTGCAGATAAGTTGGTTCATTGCCGAATTTCAACACTTGGTATTGATAGCAATTTAAGTGTTTCTATTGTAAGGAAGAAGCAACGCCCTATTGTCCAATCCAGTTCACATTTTGCGAGTAGCTTAGAATTTGCTTCAACGTATAAAGTTTCACAACTGTAGCTCCTAAAAATGACAAGATTCAGCGTTTTAAATGTTTTTGTTGCATGTAAAGTGCCACGCCCCTTTGACTTATCCTATTAATCTAATCACATTTCGTGAGGTCTTTAGTGTTTTTGTTGCATGGAAGGTCCCCACGTCCATGCCACGTCAAACAAAGTTGTAGGTCTTTCCTTTGGGGACGTCCATTAATTACGTGAGTCAAAATAGGGTGGACGGGGTCCGACAAAATCTCACCAAGGGGGAGGAGGGGGTTAAGGAAAATCTCACGTTAACTTCTCAATGTATGGAATTTACATTAAAAATTATAATTTAAATCTCACGGGAGGGGTCCCGTCAGATCTCACCAAATCTCAATAGGGGGAGGAGGGGGGGGAGTCCCCCACCTCACGTAATTAATGGACGTCCCCTTTGCAAACGAGTGTTGTTAATGCGCGCTCAATGTTCTCGCACGATAAGATTATTTCTTTACCGCCGAGAAATAAATATCGGCCAGACCTTTCTTGTTCTCGTCCTCGGTCATACGAGCAATATTTTTTTAAATAGCGTCTTTTTATCGGGACAGAGAACTATATTCATCGGTTCTATCCAAAACATGGTGCTATCCAGCCTTGGAAATTTGTTAATGCGATGATGTTTTATTAAGTCTGTCCTTCAAAATAATCAGAATCGAACTTTGAAAACAACCAAACACCCACTTCGTTTAGAAAAAACTTAATATTTTTCACATGGAAAATTCATTCACGATGGTAACGTGCAACGCATTCGCACGATCATTTTTCAGAATTAAACTTTTTTTTTTCTTATCCTACTCAATTTTTATTTCCCTTTTCAAAACTCGACCAGCTTAATTCGCAAACAGTAGTTAAAAGGTTTCAATTTCCTTTGTTGTGTAGATCTTCATTTGTTTCTTGGTATTATTATGTAATTCCCTAAGGCAAATAACAATAGAAACAATGCGCAAAAAAAAAACCAGAATTAGCATCACTTGTATCTAAAAGATATGCGCTCAATTTACCTCTGTCTGTCTGTAAGCAGTTCTTGTTGCGGTTGTTGGTTTATGACCTTAACATTGTGTTGTATCTCGATATATACAACATATAGCTAGATATTTTTTATTTCTATTTTGCTCAATGTAACCTTACTCACCTGGTGCTAGTTCAACGGAGTCTGGTTGTTGTTGTTGTTGATACGATACGACACGACGAGACTGCTTTGCTACAGCGTGCGCGAGATACGACGGTGTCAAGTTCATGTGCGCATGCGCGCGCAGTTTTGTCTGCTATAAAATGAGTTTTTCTTATTAAAATCGCATACAAAACGCGTTAAAGTTGTAATTATTTTTTATGCTTTTTATATCATATTTTGTTGTTTCTTTTATTGCAACTTTTTGTTTTTCTCCCCTGTCATGCCTAGCTAATTTTATATTTCGATTTCTTTTATCTCGTAGTTTGTGTTTATTATTTCATTTTTTTTTTAAACGGAATTTTCACGCGCGGAAAATGTTGCTCACATTGTTTGTTGTAGCTGTTTTTTTTTTTTGTGATTGTTTTGTCTCTTGTTCATTTTGAGGTTATTGCTCTACTATGTTCTTTGTTGCTTTTGCTGCCAATTCGCTTATTTGATTTAGCTGGGCGTAAATTATTACACGGTATGCTTTTATTCCGTAGTAAATTATTTGTGTAATTAATTTGATGTTTGCGCTTTTAAATTCTTTTTTTTTTTCTTTATTTTAATGTTTACTAGAATCTGTCATTAGCTTATTTATTGTTTGAGGTTTCTTACTTATAGATTATTATGTAAATAGCTAGTTTTATTGCGTACATTAAGTTATTTTCCAGCGGTTAATAGAAAAATTAAATATTAATACAAACCATGAATTAAAAAAGCTAGCAAAATACTTTATCCGAATGGTTAAGAAACCGAAAAGAGGCCTTTCCGCATATGATTTTCTTAGTTTTGTACAAAAATTTGACTTAAACTTAGTAACTGTTTCTCATATTAAGGAATTTTCTTTATAATTAATCAAAGAGTTATTTGAAATGTGTGCATGTTTCAATAAAACAATTACCTGAGCCATAATTGGCTGATTTTTCGTATTATGCCCATCGCTGCTTTAGTCTACGAGTGCACCTAAACGTACTTTCAGCTCGCCGTGTCAAGCATTAAACTTTTTCGCTATGTTCTTGTGAAAGCACTAAGCTAATGCTTAAGGATACGTTAAATTACTAAAAGCATTAATAAAATTTTAAATGATAACTTAAACGCTGTAATCTTTAGCACACTGGCCCTTTCGGCTTTAGATAAAAAAGAAAACCACTTGCTTGAACTACAAATGTGGAACATTAGTGAAATTTTGTTAAATGCCACCCAGTGTATAATAGATAATACTCTCTCACCTGTATAGTCAATTAAATGCATGTCGAATGAAAAATTAATATAAGCTATTTTTGTTCTCCTTTTGGCATATTAATAATTCGAAAAATCATTAAAGTATCACATGACTTCTTTCTTGCTTTCGTTCTTTGCGCTAGTAGGCCTCTTCGTTAAGGAATTTCATAAATTTTTTATTAAATTTTGTTAATTAATATATAATTTTAACGCGCTTTTTTCTCTTACTTGACTTTACCATATAAAATTCTTGATTATTTTGTTGAATTCCAGCGCTTAATTTCAAGTGCGTGTTCTTGTATTGGTAATCGATTTGTTTACAGTGTTTGACGTTAATGAATGGTCGATTGACAGCAAACAATAAAAAGAAAAATACAAAAACGATGTTGTACAAGACTATACAAGTATTATAAAGTATAGACAAATATATGCTGTTGAGAAAAAAAAAAAACGAAAAAACAATCAAAATTAATATTTCAATTAATTTTGTTTCGTTTCTATTTTTATTTATTTGTATGGTGAGACAGTCAGAAAATCAAAGTTGATATGAGTTGAGTGAACCCTTGTGGCTTGATTCAGACTATGGGTCATTAAGGCTTTATTGTTTGCTGATTAATTTTAGTTATTTAGTATTTTAATTATATTTGCTTTTAGGTTTTTGCAAGGCATCAATATTTATGACATATGATATCCATCTTAAATGTTGCTGCATTATTTAAATTAATATTTTTTGTAAAATATTAATATGAAGATTTGTGATATTAATTGATTTGTGTAAAATTTTTAATTCTGAATTTATTATTGCCAATTCATGCAACTTAATTTTCAAAAATTGCTAAGTACCTATTATTAAGGTTTCATTTGGATGTAACTTTCTATAAAATTCTGTATTCCATGCGACATATTTATGAATGCACTGCACTTTGCTTTTCACTTAACTTTGCACTTTATTTTGTTTATACTTCACTTTACGCTTCATCTTACCCTTCACTGAACGCTTCATCTTACTCTTCAGTTTACGCTTCACCTTATACTTCACTCTACGCTTCACTTTACACTTAAATTTACTCTTCCCTTTACACTTCAATTTGCACCTCACTTTACGCTTCACTATACACTGCAATTTACAATTCATTTTAAACTTCACTTTACACTTCACTATACACTTCAATTTACACCTCAATACACACTTCACTTTACACTTCACTTTACATTTCACTTGAATCTTTACTAAAAACATCACTTTACACTTCAATTTGCACTTTGCTATACACTTCAATTTACTTATTTTAAGCTGCACTTTGTACTTCACATTACACATCGTTTTAATATTCACTTTAAACCTTACTTTATTTACACTTCACTTTACCTTCATCTTATTCTTCACTTTTCGCTTAAGCTAACGCTTCACATTGCATTTCACTTTAAACCTTACTGTATACCTTAATTTAGACTTCGTTTTAAACACCACTTTACACTGCACTTTAAAATACACTTTACACTTCATTTTTCACTTCACTTTAAACTGCACTTTGCACTTCAATTTACACTTCAATTGACACTTCACTTTACTATTCACTTTACAGTTCACTTTACAGTTCACTTTAAACTGCACTTTGCACTTCACTTTACTCTTCACTTTACACTTCACTTCACACTTCACTGTAAAATGCGCGCTTGTACATCGTCTAACACTTCAATTTACTTCACGGCTTCACTTAAAATTTGATATTACATTTTATTTTATATTTTTCTTTATACTTCGTTTGACACTTCAATTCATCTAAATTTATTTGAACTAAATTTAAAATTAACATCTATATTTCAATGTCAGCTTTTGAAATTAAATAGGTTCCAAGAAATATTTGTTTCCAAATACTTAATGAAGTTAAGAATTCTAGTATTCATAGCAAATTCAATATTTCAACTTTTAGGTTTCAAAATTCTTATCAATCTTCTTTCACTTTATCTAAATCTAAAACTATCTCAATCGTTTTATCGAAATAGTCAAACTTTTATTGATTGGCGGGCTGCATATAAAGCAAATAATAAATCATATTAGACAAATATAACTTCCTGGTTCTTTTCGTATCGAAAGAAAGAAAGCTTGTCTTAATTCATTTGCTTTGCAAGCAACGGCTGTCTGCCTTTATGCCAATCCGAACTACAGAATCCATTTGTGGAACGAACAAATTATTGCTATGCCACATGATGATATAAAATGCAGAATTACCATCGAGGTCAATGGACCTGATGGTTTTTCTTTTCCGTATTTTCTACTTCAATTTTAGATGCAACAGCTGCAGCCGCCATGGCCATAGCAAAAAGGAAAACTTTTTTTTTTTTTTTTCTTTGCAGTTCTATCTCTATGTACTACTTCTATTTTGTAGGTTTTTTTTTTTTTTTGTATAAAAACAACTGATGCAGCACATCCACATCCAGTTTTTAGCCAGCGCAACAAGTTTCTTCGCTCAGTCACCAAAGAAGAAGTTCACAAGTTTAGCAGCGGCCAATACAAAAAAAAAAAAAATTTAAAAAAAAAAATCTTATTACCATGTTGCCAATGGTCGTGCATATCAAGCATAGTCATTGGCAATAAATAATCAACAACATGGTTAATATCGAAGTTTGTACTTAGCTAGGTTAATAATCGTTGCAAACTCTTCTCTTCTGTTCGGAATTTTTTTTTTCTTTATAAAGTTTATCCATAAGGAAAAATTAAAATTTACTTTAGTTTCTTTAGTGCTCCATAATTTTCCATATTTGTTCTAATTCAAGAAATTAAGTTCCATTGCCAAATTATTAGGTATGAGTAAAAAGATTTGGTTCCCATTATCCCATATTAACAAAGTAAACAACTTTAAATGTTTTCTTATTATAGTCTGCAACAAAGTGTTTTACTCAAACCATTAATATCCATAATTTTTTATCGATTTTCTTCATCAACCTTGGGCCATCATACGCATACACATACACAAAAAAAAACAAAAACTTTTCTATATCCATTGAAACCAATAAATAAACGATTTCCATATTTAAGCCCAATTGTTACATAAAATCAGCAACTGCACACTTGTCTCCTTCCATGTGCTGTCTCACCACAAGTGCCAATAAGGCGAAAAACTTTTCATGACACTTTTTCTCGCGCGCCTTCAAAACTATTCTTCACATATAGTACAGCTCTTATCTAAGCATCATTGAAAAGAAAAAAAGAAACGAAAAATGTTTGGAGAAATGAGCGCAGAACTTTTCTCTGTAGTCGTCGTCGTCATCAGTCGCATGTTTTCAATGTCTAATGTAAATTCTTTGTTGAAGTCACCAAAGCAAAATTTGTTTTAGTTGTCGTTGTCGTTGTCGTCAGCGTCAAAAACTTTGCTACGACGACATGAATCTTGCGAATTTTTGTCAACCAATATCTATGACTACGACAAGAAAGAACAAAAGTTAAAAACTTTTCATGTATCGTAAAGCAAAGTCAGTGACTCGAATTGTTAAATGGTTTCTCATACAACTAAATATATCTAAAGTATTCAAACATTATTTCGAAGCTTAACTTAGACATTTAAAAAGTTAATTTATAAGCTGTAATTTTTAGAGAACGTTTAGTTCAGCCTAAACTACAAGATTTTTGATGTAAGAACAAAGAAAAAAAAAAAAATTACACATAAAAAAATTTTCAATAAATAGCAAAAAATTGAAAATAAATAACAAGAGAAAAATTAAAATAACACAAGCACAAAAAAAAGGGCGTGACCCAGAAGGTAGACCACACTTTTCCTACATTTTCGAGGTTGCTGAAACCGAATAAAAAAAAATAAAAAATTATTTCAATTGCCAGTTTTCCCGCTAAAACCCCCTTACCACCCTCCTGGGGGTAGAAACTGAAATTGTCATACAAAGTTAAAATGAATGTGGAATCCTACGTTTCTTGGCATGATAAAACCGAATATCAGAATAAAAAATAAGTACGACACTTCCATCACCCCTTAACGAGCCTTTACTATCCCTAGAAAGGGGTTGAAACTCTAATTTTCATTCAAAATTGAGATGGGTTTATTATCATTTTCGGTTTTAGCATGCCAAGAAACGTAGGATTGCACATCCATTTAAACTTTGTATGCCAATTTGAGTTTCGACCCCCAGGAGGGTGATAAGGAGATAATAGCTGGAAAACTGGCTATTGAAATAATTTTTTATGGTTATATTCGGCTTCAGCGACCACGAAAATGTAGGAAAAGTGGAGTCTACCCTCTGGGTCACGACTTTTTTTTTTTGTGTGCCTGTGTAATTAACAAAAAATAAATACACTGTAAAATATAACATACATGCAATTAAATTTAAAATAAATATGTATCTAAATAAAATATAAAATAAATAACAAACAAACAAATAAATAAAATGTAAAATAAATAATGAAAAAAAAAAAATTAAATTAAATTTAAAATAAATTGCAAAAAAAACTGTAAAACAAATAACAAAAAATAAACTGAAACCAATAACAAAAAATTAACGGTGAGACCAATAACAAAAAATTAACTGTAAAAAAATTGTTAAAATAATTATCAAGAAATAAAATTTAAAATAAATAAAATAATTGACAAAAAAAAATTTCAAATATCTAGTAATAAATACAACTTAAAATAAATAACAAATAAAATGGAAAATAATTAAAGAAAAATAAACTGTAAAATAAATAACAAAAAAATAAACTGTAAAATAAATAACAAAAAAATAAACTGTAAAATAAATAACAAAAAAATAAACTGTAAAATAAATAACAAAAAAATAAACTGTAAAATAAATAACAAAAAAATAAACTGTAAAATAAATAACAAAAAAATAAACTGTAAAATAAATAATAAAAAAAAATATTTAAAACAAATAGTATCAAAAAAAAAAAAGAATTTAAAATAAATAAAAAAAAAAATTTAAAATAAATAAAAAGAAATTTAAAAAAAATAACAAGAGATTAAATGTCAAGTAACTAACAACAAATAAAATATAAAACAAATAACAAAAAATAAAATGTAAAATAAACAACAAAAAATAAAATGTAAAATAAATAACAAAATATCAAAAAAAAAAAAAAAAAAAAAATTTAAAAATATTAAAAAAAAATTAAAAATAATTAAAAATAATAAAAATTAAACAAAAAATGTAAGAAAATAAATTTTGTTTTGTAAATGGGACATTTCAAGAATTATGTGACCTATTGGCCGCCATCTTGATTTTTGCAAAGGCGTATACACGATCTTTTGTAGTTCTGAGTTCAAGCTTCAAATTGAGCCCCCTCATACGTAGCTTTTCGTCGCTTCAAATTTTGGCGGCAGCGTTTATCCGTTTGTGCGTTATTAATCATAGCTACTGCAGCTATTAGCCGTCTTAGCTATTTAGCTTTATAGCAAAATAGTGGTACAAATGAAATAGTGTTATTCTTGTTCTTTTTTTTCTATAATTTTTTTTGTTTATTTTTTTACTCTCTCAACATACCTATTCATACGAGTATCATGTGAAAATACATACACATAAAAGATATGTTTATGTATTAAAATAATTTTATATAAAATGTTTACCCAGCTAGTTGTGAGGCTCGAGCAATACCTACAGAAGTATACAAAGAAACATCTTAGCTACAGTTAGTTTTCAATTTTGAGTTGACCTTCTGACAAGCTCTATAAACTTCGCAATTGTTAAGAAGAGCTGTCATGCGTTTAAGAGAAGCTGTGGCCATATAATTAGCACTACTAACTGCTTGATAAAATAACTGAAAAGAGTTAAGAATATTTTCTCTAGTTATTATTAAAATATATGTAGTTAGGAGGTGTTGAAACTGAGGTCTCTGCGCAACATTTCTGCAGAAGCTGAAGGACTGCATTTGTAATAACTTCAAATGATCCTCATAAGGAGGAAGGCTCAAAGAGACAATCCAATTTAAGGCTTTGATAGCGCAAAACGAATGAATTTTTTTTAAATTCTTTCAATTTAATCAATATGTGTGAATGTGAACCATACTTGGCTGGCATACTCTTTAAGTGAGGACGTAAAGGATTAATTATTTCGTTATGTGATTATTAAATGACACGACAAATTTTCTTATCTTTATATTACGTAGGATTAAAATTATTTTTAATTTTAAGCTATTTTTAAATATAGATAAGAGAATAAATGTCATGCATTCATTCATTCATTAATATGCAAATATATGTATGCTAAACATATGTTATCACAACAACTTTGCCACAAACAATAACACAATGCACAAACCCTAAACGTTGCACAGTGGTGCCAATTTAGGTTTATTTGAACAAAATTCCCAGCTAAATTTGTATAAAGATTTTATGACCTCTGAACACAAGAGTTCTATTCGAATTTTTTGATACTTGATCGATATGAGCACGTTGAATAAAATTTGTTCTACGTACAATTTTTTTTCCTTAAAAACTTTTTTTTTTTGATTTAGTGTTAATTGACAAAACATATCTCCATTTTTTTTAATTGAAAATTGTACTGTGGTATTTTTATAATACTAAGCTACAACATCCCATATTGTGCTACCAAATTAAATTTGTCCAATGAAACTCAATTTGACATCACTGTGCGCCGCTTCAAATTCCACACCTTCATAAAATTATGTCAACAAGTTAACATGTTTATCTATAATCGGCTTAAGTGGTGAATGATGGACGCGTGTAGCCAAGCAATAATAAAAAAAAAAAACAAAAACAAAATAACAATATTTACAAAAGATAAATAAAATATCAAACGAATAAAATACACAAAATGTATTTCTTTCTCAAGTGTTTAACAAAAGCATAAATATTCGAAACATAAGAGCCATTAAAATAATTATTAATTTTATGACAACTGCGTATATTATAAGTGTTTGTTTGTTGGTTTTTTTTTTGTTTATAGTATACTCTTAGGCACTTAAGCAAAGTTTATGAACAAAGCAACATAAGGAGCTTAAATAAAAAGAAAAGAAAAAGAATCTAAAACTTTATATTGAACTTATCAGACCAGAAAAGGCTATCGAATTAGTAGTAGGGAAGAGGAGAACCCACTGTGCAGTGACTTCAATCTAAAGGAGTGATGATAGCAGAGTATCACGTAGTGAGAGAATATTATGTAGACAAATACGACGTCATTATTTGCTTTATCAACGCTTAAAATGACGCAATGTCGCAATTAACGCCTTATATTTTATGTTGTTATAAATTGTTTTTATTTTCCTTTTTTTTTTTTGTTGGTTTGTTTCTTTGTACACTCATCAAAGTGTACTAAAAGAATAATTTCATGTTTGTGTTTTTACATAAAAATTAACGATTTGCCATTTCTGTTTTTAAGTTGATGAGCAGCAGCAGCAGCAGCGGCGTAAAGTTGGCAACACTACATTAATTTGATGGGGGGGTATCATTAATAAGAAAAATGAAACCAGAGAAAACTGCTTTTGTTTAAAAAGACATTTAATTTTTGTTTAAAATTTTTTAGTGTTACAAAAATGATAAATTGAATATGTTTTTCGAATAAATTTTTTGAATAATCCATCTTTGAAATACAGAGGCAACTAAAGCTATTTTACGATGGTAGCACCTCAAAAACCATTACGAAAAACTTAAATATTTTTCTATACCATGACTATCTAGCAAACATTTGACTTCTTGTCAGAGAATAACTTTTCGAGAAACTTTTTCAGGAACTAGGGAATCAAGTGTTTAAGTTATCTTCTATTTAAAAGCTTAAAATAGTTCTCAAATAAACTTGTAACTTGCGTGCTAAATAAAGTCATAGTATCAATTTTAATTATTATATGAGTGAATAATAATATTCGCCATATCATACCAACATTTCTCAATCTTTAAAGAAGTTTTTAACCTTCTAAAATCATTGCAAAATCATTTCGGATCGCAACCATGCTTTTTGTTTGTGTAATTTTTATTTTAAAGGCACTTACTCAAATCAGATAACTTATTTAGCTATCGCTGCGTGCTTTTTGTTTGTGTAATTTTGTATTCAACGCTGGGGCTCATTCAGCTGACTTCGTTACTTCAAGTTAAATAATATCGGTGCGCTTTTTGTTTGTGTAATTTTTGTCTTCAACGTAAGGTAAGGGCTTAAGTGTGATTTTTGGGCCTCTTTATTATGTATCACGATACGTCTCGTTTCGTCTCTAATTTGCAAGCCTAAAAGTATGGAAGTACAATTCTAATATTTGTGATTTACTATTCATTAAGCTCAGGCCAAATTTTTTTGTTTTCATTTATGTCAAATACAATCGCATATTTTTAGGCTTAGAGACGAAACGAGACGAATCGTGATACATAAAGAGGCCTTTTGTATTCAAGTTATTTACTTCTTCAGCTTTTGATTTTTTGTTCTTTATGTTTTTTTTTTGTTTGTATGCAACAGTAGTTAATTTTTCACAAAATATTTTTTACCCAAACTGATATTGTAACCAGCTCCCAAAGCAGATTTTTGTGTGCAGCTCTGCTTTTACAACACTAGCTTGCACTGAAAATAGAGTTTGCGCCACATCAAGTGTGTCCCCAAGTCAATGCTCAATTGACTTTAAGCTCCATAACAGATTTTTTTTTTGGCAGAAATATAAACAAGGCCTACGCCTAACGATCTTGTCTGGCACACGGATGCATGGCGGGATGAGATCTGTGGTATTAACGAATGTACTCCTGAACCTAACCTATCTGAAGCAAAAATGTCTTCATAGTCCACGACAGTCAGGCCGCCTTAAAGACTTTGAACTCGCCGATGATCAAGTCTTAGCTAGCCTTAGAAATGCCTCTCCCATTTTTAAAATTAGCTAAGGGGACGTCCATTAATTATGTGAGATGTTTTTTTTTTGAAAATACAGACCCCCCTCCCCTTGGGGAGAGAGATCTGGTGGGGCCTCTTCCCTCCCTCCCGTGAGAATTAAATTATAATTTTTAATGTTAATGCATTATACATTAAGAAGTTGACGTGAGGTTATCCTTGACCCCCTCCTCCCCTAAGAACTCTTGCCAAAGAAGATGTTTCAAAAATATTTATTTTACTTAAAATGAAAGCTGTCAATGAGATCCAAAGTCTGACATCAGCAATAGTAATTGCATCAACTGAATAAGATAATGACACAGTAATATCTAAGGAAAAACAAACAAAATATAAACAAAGTCGTAGGAGGAATTCTTTATTCTTGTCGTGGGATACTATTAGTGCATATACATACATACATACATACAAGACCTTGATATGCGCTATTGCCAAGTTCCTTTGGCTCCTAAAAGCATGCCTGCCATATACATACATATGTGTGAGTAAATGTGAAAAGAACATGCAAATGAAAGCGAAATTTCATTAAAAATGCACATGACTAAGTTTTGTCAACAACAACGACGACCAAACCGACGACACCACCTACTAAAAGGGTTTGGTCAACATTGGGCAGCGCAGCTCCTAGTTTTGTTTCTATGGACATACAATTAAACTAGCGAGCAAGCAGCCAGCGCCCTCCAGTGTCACAGAGAGCAGTTGCGTTGTTGATAATGTTGTCATGATAATGATGATAACGTTGTTGTAGGTTGGTTGTTTGTTTGTTGTAGCTGAAGTTGTTTGGCGTTGCCAATTGCTGCATGTTGCCACACCCTAGGCAAAAAAAAAAAAAAAATTTAAATGAAAAAATAGAATCCAACACCAAGTAAAAATAATTGAAAAAGTTTCTTATTTCCGCTGACATGACGTTAGTCTGGGCTGATGTTAATAATGACAACGGCGACGACGACAACGACAACGACAACGATGATGATGACAAGGGGACATTTTTGTTGGCGGCAAACAAAAATTTATAGTGAAAAAAAAAAAAAAGAGTAAAGACCTAAATGTGGGCAACGCATATTTGCACGTTTGGGAACAGTTTGTTGGATCCAAAGCAACAAGAATGCAAAAAAAAAAAAAAATGAAAAGCTTAAAAAGGACAGATTACGTCATATGTAACTAATATATAGACAGCATACAACGATAACAGCATTATAGTAAAATAGGGTTTATGTTAATGCCAAAAATTAAATAGCAAGTATTTTTGCATACTTTTGGGCATTGAAGTAATGAAATATTTTGTTCAAAAGCAGCATAGCCCAAATTCCTAAAGTTTATTAAAACTTTGAATAACTTTTATTTTTTTTATTTTTATATAAAATAAGTAAGCATAGTTCATTTTCGGTTCAGGAATTTTCAATACAAATCATATGATTTTTATAACAAATTTTAATGCGTGCTTTTAGGCTTTATACTTGTTAAGTTATTTAAACATTTTTATTAGCGTTTGTTGTAAGATTTTTTAACTTTGGTATTATAATACTTTAAGATAAATCTGTTTCCTTCAGTAAAATTACATTGTAAAAAAAGAAAATACTTCAACCACAAGCCACTTAATTGCACATACAGGATTTTAAACCAGCGAACTCCTCAGTGATAACATCACCCCAACAGCGGCCATTTTGGATGCTCAGCAACTATACTATATTACTTGCAAATTGCTGTTAAAATTCAATATGCTTGGCATGATACGCGGCAGCTACGTTGCCACATTGTGCGACAAAAAAAAAATATTGTGAAAACTACAAATACAAAAAAAAAAAAATTTCTTCGACGTTATCAGCAACTCCAATAGGAGGAGCATTTTTCCTCCACTTTCAAAATAAAATAAAAAAATTGTGGTAAAAAAAAAATGTTGCAAAAAAATACACAAAATTTTAAAAAGAAGACATTTCAAAAAACCCAACAGCTGTAGCAAATGTAATATGTTGTGCGGTGGCAACACTGACAAGAAAAGTAACAGCAACAGCAACGAAAAATTACTCAGTGATAAGACAAGAATGAAAAAACGACCAACCGCTCGAAGCGAGAAAAACGCAAAGTGTTAAAATATGTGTGCGTTAGTAGTGAATGAGTGAGTGTATCGCTCCGTTGTTTTGTATAGATGTGTGTGTGTAAATGTTTTTTTGTTACTTTAACGCGTCAATGTGACGACGTTTATCTGCCCAGCACACCATGACAGCAGCAGCAGCAGCATCCAAGAGCAACATGCCGCGGCGCAAGTGAGTAGTGTGAGTCATAGTGTTTGACTGGCGTCAACTGTTGATATCTCTTCTTACTTTGCTGTTGCTGGCTGCGTCGTCGTGTTGCTTTTGTATATATTTTTAGGGATTTTATCATGTTGCTTGGCGACCATATGGCGAGAGCGTAATATGGCAACAGATCGGGTTGCCGTTACATCATTGTAGTGGTGGCACAAAAAAAAAAAAAAAAATAAGGAGTTTTCACACTGATAAGCATTCAAGTGATTAATGGTTGGAAAAGGCGTGAAATATAACGCGCAAGAAACTTTATATCACACTTGTCATATTTGATATGAGGCGCCAGAAAATATGCAGTACTCTTTTTAATACATAAATTATGCATAAAATGCGTGTAATTTATATTATGTGCTGAGGCAAAAGCCAAAAAATTAATTTAGTTTGTTTTTTTTTTTTTTGGTTTGGAAAAATATAGCATACTTTTAAGGGTTACGCTTTTCTCATTAACTTTAAACGAGTTGCTTTTAAATTTAATGTTGGAAAATTTTTTTAAATTAATATGCGATATTTTGTTCTTAAAAAAATTTAAACTTACTACTGTAATATTTTTAATATAGCGAATTTAAATTCTTAACATTTCGTAGATTTTTAAATTTTCCATTTTCCAGGCTTTGAATTTATTGTCATATATATATTGTCAATATCCTACAAAATTCGATTTATTTTTTTTTAAATTTGTCAAAACTTAATTTGAGTTGAAATGTCAAAAAATTTGTTATATTAATTGTTCATTTCTTGTTGTAGACTTTCTTAAATTTGGCAACGTTTCTCTATATTTTATCTAAGGAGCCATAAGGCATCTGTTGAAATGGCTACACAGTCACATTGCATAAAATGCCTTATAAAATTTGTAAGAACTTGGCATTATATTAATTTTATGATGCCAAAAATTTTGCAGAAATTATTGTAATTATTTATGAATTGAAAGTAATATATGGAATAATTTTTTAAGCGCTTAAAAATTTAAAAACCAATATGCAAGGCAAAGTGGTATTTAAATTGCAATAATTCGCAGATAAAGATTTTTTTTTTTTTATTCCTTGACAAATTATAAATAAATTCAATAAAAATAAATAATCTGACGCTCCTATGTGGAGCATAGGGCGATTACAAACTGCTTCCATCGCCTTCTATCTAAGGCGATACGCTCTCCCCTGACTTTCTGCAAGCACCGATCTCATCCACGTCTGTCTAGGGCGATCACGGCGTCGACTGCCCTGCGGATTTCATTGAAATGCCCTTTTCGCGATATCTTCATTTGGTTTTCTGAGGGTTTGACAGATCCAGGTCCATTTTCTCTTCTAAGTAATTTCAACGTTAACCGGATCATTCCCTGAAGAGTATCAGAAGGTTTTCGTTTGTGATGACATTTGGCCAAAAAATACGGCAAACGATCCGCAGGCATTTGTTGACAAATGTTTGCAGCATCCTGCAGATTGTGTTAGTCACCATCCGCGTCTCCGCGCCATATAGAAGCACTGGCTTAACGCTGCTATTAAAAATGTGGAGCTTTGTTTTTTAGGATAATTCGCGCGAGCGCCACACTTTGGTAAGCTTGTGGAAAGCTACTCTCGCTTTGTTTATTCGGGACACTACATCTGTTGCGGCGCCTCCATCCTTTCTAATTTGGCTGCCTAGATAGCAAAATTCACCAACATCCTTCACAAATACGGCATCGACACTGTCATCGATGGTGATAGAAAGTTGATTTGACGTTTCAACTCTCATCAGTTTCGTCTTCTTCATATTAATTTTCAGACCAACAGTCATTGTGTTTTCCGCAAGTCGGTAAAATTTGTCCCTAGCACCTTGCAGGGTATGTGTCATGAAACATATGTCATCGGCGTAGTCCAGATCACAAAGCTTCTGAAGTGGACGCCATTGAAGGCCGTCTGGAGCCTCCAGGTTAGTTTTCTTTAAAACTCTATCCAATACAAGTATGAAGAGTAGAGGCGAGAGAACACATCCTAGACATACTTCTCTTGGAATGGAAAATTTGCCGCTATGTTTATTCTTGAAGCGCACGCTACAATTTGGCGTCTGTATAGAGATCCTGAATGACCTCGATTATCTTCTCTGATATTCCAGAGTCGCGTAGACTCTGCACTCTTTTCGATTGTATCGAATGCACGTTCAAAGTTCACAAAGAGTAGGAACAAAGGTGACCTCCACTCAACTGATTGCTCTATGATGATTCTCAGAGAATTTATGTGGTCAACCTTTAAACCTTTATTTTGACCGAACTTTGTCTTTTCTTAAACTTTACTTTACCTTTCCTTAACCCTTTTTTTTAACTCTCCTTAACCCTTTCTTTATCTTCCCTTAAACTTTACTTTATCTTTCAGTAAATTTTACTATACTTCAACTTTGCTTTGCCATTACTTTATCATTACTTTAACTTTACTTAACCTTTACTAGGACTTAACATTTACTAGGAGTTTACCTTAACTTGTACTTTAACTTTGCTTAACCTTTACTTTATTTTTTTTTTTTTTTTGGCAGACATGCTTAGTAAACGCAATTTTCTAGAGAAAGTGAAATATGAAACCATTGCGAAAAATTGCAAGCGAAATTAATGCAATTGTTTAGATGGTCTGCGCAGCTCCCCATGAAGCATAATTTTTCCTTCAAGAGCTATTGTTGCAAATATGAATTCGCGGAAATTTTCAAGTGATTTCTAAGCTAGTTTCTAGGTTAAGCCTTGTTGCGGTCACCAGTTGCTGCATCAAAAAAATTGAAGCTAGTTTAATGAATTAACTTAGCGAAAGTCCTTTGATATTATTTAAAAACTTATAAAGATAAACTAAGCATTTAGAATAAACTTGAAATACCCGTACATATTCAAAAAATTCAAATCAAACAGCATTATTTTACAACACTGAGAGGAGCAGTATAAAACGGGTTAAGAAAAAATAAATGAAAAGAAATTCCACTCGAGTGCTAGCGCATGCAGAAAGTAAACATTAAAATGCCATCGGGAAAATGAAGATACAAACAAACATTAATACGTGATGTTGAGACATTATTAAAAAAAAAAATGTTATTTGGTGGATGTTTTGGTTTCGTTTGGTTGGCTTCACAAATGGTAACTTGGTTGCAACATCTCATAGCTATGCCACTTTTCTTTTTTTTTTTTGTGGCACAAGAATTTTCGTTTCAGTGATGTCTTTTTCATATAATTCCTGACGCGCCATGTACAAGAGTTTGCTGTTGACTTCTTTAGAAAAGATTTCATATTTTTGAATTTGATGTATGGAATTATGTTCCTCTTTTGATTTCTGAATTATTCAAATTATACTTTGCTTTTGAACAATGAATAATATTTTAATGTACGACGATTTCTCACAGCCTCTCTTACCTAACTCTGTTTCTGCTTCTTAACCTGCTGCGCTGTTTGTTTCGTGCCCAGCTTTTTGCTCACTCAATTTTAATTCCTGTAGCGCTGTTTTTGCTTGGATCCGACTTTTTCATCCTCGATAGTTTTGAATGCAAATTTTCGTTTGCTTTAAATTTCATTACAATCTTTAACATTCATTATTTCGCCTCTTAGCAAACATCCCAAATTTTTCTGTTTTTTCATTTATAAGTCTGTTGTCATTTGCTGTTGACGTCTTATCCTCATGCTATTTGTAGTGTTCTCTACAAAAAGTATTTAATAATTCACACCATTCGTCTTATTCACTTTATTTAATTTCGTTTATGTTATTTCTTTACTTTATTTCATCTGTGTTTTCTTATTCGGACAGAACCCGAACAAATACGTGTTACTAACCCTTCAATATCCTTTCAAAGAAGTATCCTTCATCAACACGTTCTTACTACTATTTCTTCAATATTTTACACATTGAGTGTGAAGTCAGTCGTGGCTTTACATAGAATAATAACAATAATAATCATCGCCAACAACAACATCATCATCAGCATCAACCAACCAACAACAACTATCTCTCAATATTGTCAACCACATTCTCAACCTTTTTATGTCAAAATGTAGTATATCCAGTATGCTTGGGCTGTTCATAAACATGGCCTGTTTTGTCATTCTCATCATCAAAATGTTGTCAGCGATAGTATTGCCGGATTGAAGGAATTGTTGAGAATTTTTATGAAAACGGATTTTTTTTTCCACAAAAGGCAATTTGAAATTGTAAATGATCTATTCAACAAGTGAAATGAATACACTTCAAGTTACTTTATGAATGTAGTCTAGAGAATAGAGATTAGTGACAGGGTTTCATCACCAATAGTGCTAAGTTGAAATTTTAGAAGGGACTGGCTCCTCAAAGTCCTGAAAACGTTTCAGTCATTCCCCAATGTTGGGCTGAAAGAAATAAGATGAGATGGCGCTCTCCTTCACCTAAATCATCTTCATTCACCGCTTTAGATTGCGAAACCGCCGAATCGCTCCTTGCCTACCTAACAAGGTGGTTGTAGAGGGTGGGGGAGCGATGAAGCAAACTTAAACTTTCGGTCTGCTTATGGGAAGTGACTAGGTGTTTTTGATAGATTTTCGCGCGATGAACCCGAATCTGGGTTCAAAAGCTGTTCATCATGTATAGTTTTTTTTTTTGGGAAAATGGGGTTTGAAACCCCCCACAAGGGACTTTTGGTTATTTTGGCCATTCGTTTATTGAATTTCCTTATTCGTCAGAAGAATAATACAGTGACGAAAAATTCTCGACTGCATTGACTCCACTTAGCTCGTGAACAACCATATTTTGGCGAATTTTGTAAAATTTCCTATTCCAATCGTACAATCTGGTATCACTGCTTATAACCCTTACGTTATGCTTCATTTAATTTGTTTGTGTTTTGTCACTGACTGAGTGAAGAAAAAGTGTGATGAGCACAGTATGTTATGAAGAGGAGGAAGAGTATGTTTTCAATACTACTAACCCGCTATGAACTTCACCCCACCCCCATCCCCTGCCTCAATCAATCTAGTACTACCCTTTACAAAGCATAAGTTGTACGAGTACAAAATTAAATTGACCGAGAGTGCTTAAAGTTATTAAGGGACCAACGAGAATATATGTTGAATGTTGAACGCACGACTGCACGTTTGGACGTAGTCGCTGTCCTCGTCATCGTCGTCGTCGTCGTCGTCGTACGTGCTTGAGTAATAGTAGTTGACTATTTTTTTTTTCCTGCAAAAGTTTTTAATATTCATCTCTTTTACCCCCCCAACCATTCATCTTGTTTTTTTTTTTGCTTTTTCTCCTTTTCGAGAGTGTTGATGTTTTTCTTATTAAAAGCAGCTTTTTAGGAGTAACAAAAAGGATCTGGCGTCAATATTTATAGAGTGACTCATACAAACACAAAAATTGTATAATAAAAAACGAGATAAAAGGACGATGTTAAAGGACCAAACGCTCTGACATGGTATGTCGATGGCCGGCACATGGGGCAATTTGTAAAGTGAAAATTTAGCAAAAAAATGTTTGTTGACAAATTTGTATTGAAGGGGGGAGGGTTTTTCTTTCTTTACTTTTTTTTTGCCTTGGCTCTGATGTTGTTCTATGTGATAGCATTTGTCTGCGTGTGTTAAGCCTTCAAGTGCTAATGAAGCATGCTATAATTTAAAGCTTACTTTGCTTCGTACGTCTATGTATGTGTGCATGCATGTTGTTGTTAGTCAGTCTTGTCTCGTCTCATTTTGTGTCTATAATGTTGTTTACATTTTTTGGTGTATACATTTAGGAGAATATATATGGTGTATGTGTGTATGGAAAATTTTATTAAATGTGTATTTAAAAGCACAGCGTATGAGTTGCTTTGCATGATGACACTATAAATGACATCAGCAAAGTAATAAAATTGTCAAATTGATTGCATTTGCTTGCTGTTGCTGCTGCGCGGGTAAAGTTTGTTAAAATGTTTGCATACTTTTAAGTGCTATAGGATTTTTACTACATATTGTTGTACAGCCCATATAACATTTTATGACAAATCATTGGAAGACTGTTGAATATTTCATCTTCCATGAGTTGAATTTATATCGCTGTTATAAGAGTTAAGTTGTAGTCGGGTTGCGTATTAAATATTTTTCTTTAGCCTTAAACAAGAATCGATTGAAACTATTCCTAATGTTTCGGTGGTTGAAATATGAATCTTCCACAATTAAAACTGTTTGCTATAGTCCAGCAGCCGATAACATCAAAAGTACCGTCATTGCGAATTTGAGAAATTTTAAAGAATATTGAAAGTAGGTAACTATTGTTACAAAATGAGGCCGGTACGACCCGATTTTTCTAGCCGGAACTATTATTAATTTAAATAATTATAATTAAAAATTAGGTTTTTTTTAGCAAATTTTTCATGCTTTTTCAGGAAAATCTGCTATAAAAGCCTATGCTCTGCTGAAAATCTCTGTCATACCTATTTAAAGTAGGTGAAAGGCATAAAACTTTAACAGCCCCTCTCATTTTTTAACAAACCATTGTTTTCTTATGAGGCTTCCGAGAGAACGAGTATGGAATCAAAAGGTGGGGGATGCATGTAGTTACTTAAATATAGCCATCGTAAGTTGGGGATATATGTAGCTTTTAATAAAATCATTATAAGCTGAGAAACACTGGATCAATTTCCAAAATATGAAATTTAATGAAATAAGGGGTCTACACATGGCCGCATTACCGCCTACGCCAACAACTCCGTGCCGTAGGGCGGCAAAATGGTCGTGAAATATAACTTAATTTGCTAGGGTTTTTGAAACTCAAAAATGGTGACCTTTTTTGTTTTTTTTTAGTGCATGAAAGTAAATCTGAAATTTGAATGTATAGATGGAAATTTTGGAAGTTTTAAGCAAATTTTGCTTAAGTTTTTGAAGTTGAGAAGTGTGAACCTTTTTTTTATTTTTTTTTTGCTCGTAAAAATTTGTTTTGGTAATTATGAAGATAATTCTGCCTCCTTATAAGGGGCGATTAGATGTTTGGCGTGGGGGTGGCAATTTTCGTAATCCGGCCCTGGATCTACATAAATAACGTCCGTAAGAGTCTGTTTTTATAATACTGATAATAAATATAGAGTTAAGCTATTAGCCTTCTTAGCTATTTACCTTGACCTTTAAATGATCATTGTCATAACTTCAAGACAATCTGGCATGCTCATATTTAATAGGGGCTCCAAGCCTAAGATATACACGACCAAGTATAAATTATTTTTCAGAACACATCCAAATTAACAATTTAGGAAAATATTAGAACGGTGCCATATATGTATTCAAAGATTTAAATTCTCAATGAAACCATATGCAATTTGATGAAAAACATATATGACCTTAATCTGCTGCATTAAATGTAAGACTTAATGTTTAGATTTTTTTTAGGTTTCATTGAATTTGCTTGTTCTCTCAAGCGTTTGTAATTTTGCTCATATAAACACACAATCTAAATTCAAAACTTTTCAAGCGAATCCTTTAATGTGACTCTTAATATCCATTCATACAACTACAACTGACATTTGCATAATGTTGATGTAAAATTTCATAAAGCAATCATTTTCTAATTCATTAATTTCTTTAGAGTAATTTTAATTTATTCATTCATTATGTTAAATGTAGCAAAAAAGAACGCAATATGGCAGAAGCAACAGCTCCTTAAATTATGCTGCGAAAAAGTTCACTTTTTTTTCCGAGTGTCAACATTAAGATTTTTTTTTAATTTTTTTTTTTTTTTTTTTTTAAAGGAAATGCGGTTTATTAAATTTTACAACAGCATTTATTTGTTAGCAACAACCTCATGCGCAACTGTAGCTAAGATTCTTTTTTTTTTTTTTTTTCATACTCAATTACAAAATCGTCCTTTTTGCCTTGCTCCTACCAAACCACCGAATCTTTCGATATGAGTGTCACCTACTTTTTTTTTTTGCTTTTCCTGTTACTTTTTAATATCGTCGTCGTCGTCGTCGCCGCCTGTCATGTAAATGAAGATTGTTTTACATAAAATCTACACGACAATATCATCTTCATTATTTTGCTGGAAGCTACTAAGCTTTTTGCTCGCGCTTTGGAATGATTTTATATTGTCTTCTTTTTTTTTTTTTCTCAACATATGCAAGCATATTTTTAGGCTTAATATTAATTTATTTCTCGTAAGTGTTTATGTTGCGTTGCAAATTTGTCGAAATTTTGTTTACATTTAATTTACGAAATTAGGCGCAACATTTTGTTGTTCTTTATCGCATAAAATTTTAAATTAATCTCTAGAGTAAAATATTTGTGTGCGTATTAAATTAATGTGGTAGTGAATTCCTAAATGTATGCAACATTATTAATTTGTTGTGAGAGAATGTTTGTTATTTATTTGGTTTTGCGTATAGAGTCTATAGGGATCAGAAGAAACCTTCCTTTTGAAGTAAGGGTATGATATTTTGATTAAAAAATTTGATTTTGATTTAAATTTTTTAATAAATAAAATTTGGAATGTGAAATTGATTAAATGGATACATTAAATTTCAGTAGGATGACTTCTCAGAAGAAGAATAGCAGTTTGTCAGATCCCAGAAACTACTAAAGCATTTTGTTTAAATTTGTAATGTTTATTTTTATTTCATTTGACTTATGTTTTAGCAATACTGAGCGGGGTTGAAACAGTAGATGTAATATTTGTTATGAAGAAAATGTAAGAGACTGTTCAGTCTGATAGTTAGCGCAAGTTTTTTGCCAGCAGTGGCTTGCTATCAGGATCAGCAGTGGCACGTATATTTCTGAGTCAGCGCAGCTATATTTTGTTTTGCTGTCTTTGGGGTTGTCCATTAATTACGTGAGTTAAAATAGGGGGAGAGGAGGTCCGACAAAATCTCACTACGCGGGGGGGGTCAAGGAAAACCTCACGTAAACTTTTTAATGCATAGAATTTACATTAAAAATTATAATTTAAATCACACGGGAACGAGGGGAGGGGTCCCACCAGATCTCACCAAGGGGGGGTCCGAACTTAAAAAAAAAACACCTCACGTAATAAATGGACGTCCCCTTACGTGAGGTGTTTTTTTGAAAATTCGGACCCCCCCACCCCTTGGTGAGATCTGGTGGGACCCGTCCCGTAAGATTTAAATTATAATTTTTAATGTAAATTCTATGCATTAAAAAGTTGACGTGAGGTTTTCCATGACCCCCTCCTCTCTTTGGTGAGATTTTGCCGGAGCATTTAAAATATCATCTTTTGAAGGCCTTATTTCATCAGACGTTTCATCAGAGCTGCTTTTACCTTTTCTTTTCCGAAATTTCATAGTAACGCGTTCAATGAGATGGGGTGTGAAATACCCCAACCTGTTTTGCTTCAATGTGTTACGCTCGCCTAAGCGTGCTTGCTTTGCCAGTTGTAGAATTTTTTCTCTTCAGCTACTGAGAGCACGGGGTCAGCTAATAAATGTGAGGAGAAAGTTGTCTCTGTTTGTAATCACGTGGGGTTTATCACACCCCAACTCATTGACGACGGGTTAAGAAGTAATTTTGATTGAGAACAGAAGTTTTCAATTGAAAATTATTATTATATATTAGGGAGTCCCATGTTGATTTTCTTATATATTATATAGTTATGATCTTAGGTTTTTAGAGGGTGAAACAATTTATTGATTTATCTTAATTAGTGCACACGCTATAAACACTCTCTTAACTTAAATTATTCAAATACAAATCTGATTTTTTTAAGATTTATTTGTATTATTTATTGATGTATTCAAACAACAATTTTATTTTCTTTTTTGCAGGTAAGCCACAAAATCAGTCAAAAGGACATATATTACACTTAAAATATTTGTAAGTACATTTAAATTCTATACCAACAATTTCAATGCATTGTTACAGAAAATTAACAAAGAAATGTTTTAAAGTATACATTTTTTTTTTCTAATAGTTGTCGTACCAGATGACGTCAATCTGAAATCATTTGCTGTAAAAATTGTTAAGTAAACTGACTAAACATTTGTCGTAAACAAAACCAAAAGTAACTGACTGACTAACATGTAACCCAACTGACAACAAATGAAATGTCAGTCAGTAATATATATACTATATATATTTCTTATGTACTTTTGCTCCAACACTACCCATCCTATTCGTTGTTATTTATTCACAGTTAATCAAATTGACATTTTTATTTCTTTTTCTTTTGCAAAATAATTGCAAGGTTTCCTATAGAACTGGCCTCTGCATTGACGCCACCAGTGTTATTGACATGAACACCATATTGCAATTACAATTGTTATTGTATTTATACTTTTTTTTTTTTGTTGTTGAGACATCTTTTTTGTAAATTAAAAAAAAAAAAAAATATAAAAAATAGGCTCGGTTCGGCATTGTTTCTTTACATTGTATTTTATAAATATCGTTTATGTTGCATATTTTGCACTCTGGGGGTCCCTCAAAGTAACACGTAATCAAATGCTTGGAATCGCTTATCTACTACAACCCATTGCAATTGATGTGACTCTTGACTGTCAATTAATGTGCTATTCAAGTGTCAAAGTGTTCCATTTGAATTTTCTTCATTAGGTTAATTATTTGGCATAACATTCAGATATTGTTGGCATTGTGCCAAAAATTTAAATATAAGGTACTACGACGAGTATTTAAGTTTTTATTTTATTGCTTTTTCTTTGAGACTTCACTACTGCCATATGTTTAATGCAACTTTTGTTATATTCAATCAATTAATTGGAATTTTTTGATGAAGCTTATATATAATTTAATTCGTTTTCGAGAAGGTATTACATACGTTTCAAGTCAATACTTTAAGGTTTTTCATAAAACTCATAAGTTAAAAACAGCAGACCCTGAGTAATTTTGACTGTGATATCATCTTTCTACAAATTTGTGAAATGTAAAGTTTTATATTATTTATAAGTAATGGGTGCGACTATTAGATAAGTTGCAAAAATAAAATTGGTACGATTTTAGACTAAAGCTATTTTAAGTCCTATATTCAGATCAGAGTAAAAAATAGAACAGGGGTCTATTGACAACAATCGCTGAACTACAGGGTGTTAAAAAATTCTTAAGAGTACTACTTGGAAACGACAATTATCTCATAATTTTGAAGCAATGAAGCTGTAGCAACCAAATTGTCGAGACTAAGACATTATTCTGTATAAACGTTATTGCTAGTCGTGTTATCGTTCAAATATAAATATTGTTTTTTAGCAAGCTCAACAGGTATATTGGTGTACCCCTTAATTCAATTTTAAATTGATTTCTTTGTCCTTGGGAACTTCAATCTTTTGTTTTCATTTTGTTGTTACTATACGACTGTTTTCCCTATAACTGCTGTGCAGTCGACACGCTCCACATTTGATATATTCCCATGTAATTTCAGTGTAAAAAAAAATCTAATTTTTTTTGAGCATTTTTAACTCGACTAACTTTTTCCAACGAATTCATCAAACAATGTTATTGTTTCGTGTATATAACTTCATCGTTTCCTATAGCTAAAATTTAGTAATCTTTCAGAATTCTGTATATAGGGCTTTTGCTTTCCGAACTAGTATTAGGGGATGTCCATAAATTACGTGAGGTGATTTTTTGAAAATTCGGAGGCCCCCCTCCCCTTGGTGAGATTCGGTGAGATTCCTTCCCCTCTCTCCCGTCAGATTTAAATCATAATTTTTAATGTAAATTCTATGCATTAAAAAGTTGAGGTTTTTCTTGACCCCCTCCCCCCCCCCCCCCCCCCTTGGTAAGATTTGGTGAGATTTTGCCGGACTTCCTCGCCCGCTATTTTAACTCTCGTAATTAATGGACGTCCCCTTATATGATAAGGGTGAATGGAGGGAGATTCAGTACTCGCCAAACTTGAAAAATTTGCCGGTGCGACACATTTAGACGTTTTGCTGTTATCATATTTGGGATATATTTACCTAATTTTATATCTCTCGCAGGTGCGTACCACTGTTCCGTTCGATTAAGGCCCACCAGTGCCCGAAGGTTGTATGCTAAATCCAAACTGGTACTTAGTACTTTGTACTTTTTATTTTGTAGGTAGCCTGACCAGATATAACAGGTATTTAACTTGCATACTAACTGGTACCATAGGTTGTCATTTGCCCCTGAAACCTCGGTTTCAGCATGACAATTGCGAAAAGTTCACTGACTGGTTTCTGTACGGTGAGGCCCCCTTGCGAGAGCATCCTAATGGTTGTGGTTGCAACCCAAATAGCGAGTAGAGTAAAATATACAGCTCGGTGTGACGTTGCTTTTTCTCAGCCTGGTGCCGTTCCCAAGTGCGGTTGAGGTGTTAGATGTGCCTTGACACAAACCAAATGTAGAGTTATATACTAACATATAATTTTATTTGGTAAAAGTTTATTAACTATCTGGTTCCTGGAAATAAAAATTTCATTGGCAATGAAAATGCGTATGAACTTGCTGGCAAAGACTCTAAAATTGACATAAACTTTGTTGCTGTTATTTAGGACACTGTTTTATGGGCAAGCATGCTTCTAGACTAAAGTTTACTGACGTAGGTGATCTTAGTAGAAGTTTTAAAGATTCTGACGTTGAACAGTCTGTCTTTCATTATCTTTGTAAGTGCCCAGCGCGAACAAATCGGTGTTTTTATATATTTTGAACTTTGTAAAAATTTAAAAATGGTTTTCATAGGCTGACAGTAAAGTTATAAACCTGGTTTATAATGGAACCAACTACGACCTAAGTTTCTCCCTACATCTCCTTACATTGTAATATTCAGTGCTTGGAGTCACAAATTATTGCGATTATACAGAAAGCTACGTCCAGGTTTCAGAAGTAACAAATAAGATCTTGGTGAAATAAACTTTGACATTCTCTACCTCAGTACTTCCGCTTGACACTACTTTCGGTGATATATTTTATATGAATCGGCAATTCAAATATAAAGTACTTTTCTTTTCAATCAATTTTTTTAGTCTCAAAAATTATCTAACGAAAAATTTCCTCTTAATAATTATTTATAATGCCTCTTTTCAAGAAAATCTGCGGTTACTTTTATTATTTTTTATTTAATATTTTATTATATTTTATTTATTTTTTTTTTTTAAATTTTGCTTTCTAAATTTTTTTCTTAAAATTTCATGAAGATTTTAAATTTGCTGGCAAAGAAGGCAAGAATACAACATCCAGCTGGTTCTTTGTGATGTTAATAGAATTTTTACTAAAAAATAATTTAAGAAACAGAAATTCTAAAATTTTATTTTGTCGTATTGTCTACTTAAACTGTGAAAGTAAAATTTTTAAATTACAACATTGTGACCAGACCCCGCCGCACAAGGTTAAAGGCGTTTGGAGCGCCGCTTTACTTACAAAGTGACAACACACACACACACACAAAAGCACAGTCAATTTCCATTATTATGGTGAAAATTTTTAATTGCACAGGTCAAAAAGTTTCTTCGTTCTCTGTGGCTATGTTGTCTCTTTTCTTTTACTTCTTTTGTCTTTTCTTGATATTTTTATTTAAGGGGGACTGCATAATTAAAAATTATGCCGACTAAAAGCATTTAAAAGCTTTTCCAAAAAGAATACCGAATTTTGGGCTAATTATATTTAAATAGCGCTAACACAAAAAAATATTCATAAAAAAAACTTAATTGACGTAATGGCGCAGTACACTAAAAAAAATATACCAACAACAAAAAAAAAAAAAAAAAAAAAATACGCAAAAAAACTATGGAACCAAATTGTAAAAAAATTAACCATCAAAAGAACACAGGCTGTGCTTTACATGTCGTTAATTGTTCACACGCACAGAAAAAAAAAACTTTGTATTTTATTTTATACTCTGCTCACAAGCACAAAATATGAAAATATTTTTTTGTTTCTTTTAATTTTTTGTTTATTCATAGACTTGTGATAGTCTTCATCATCATCATCATCATAATTTTTATAATAATAATGAACTAAAAAGTGATGGACGGCGCTATGTTTATTTTATGGTGATCATTAATCTTTGCATATATTGAGGCGCACAGCATGATCGTTGCGGTTTTTAATTTTTTGCTTCACATTTTTCGCGCGATATTTTCATGCTGTTTTTTTTTTTTAGTTTTAATTACAAACTTTATGCATTTAAGTGATCTTTTTTTGTTATGCTACCTATCATTATAGATTCTTTTGCTATAACAATAATAATTAATCTTAGTCTGTTTAGACAAAACAAAAAACGTAGTCAGAACATTTGCATAACCTTTGTTCGCACCAGTTATGATTGAGCCACTTAATCTTTACTAAAAATTGTAGTGAAAATAAAAAGAGAATTGCCCTTAAAGTTGGGTTTATTTATAATTTTTTTTATTATTAGTTTTTTATTTTTAAAAAACGAACTCACTCCACGGAACCAATTAGCTTTCCGGGGCATATTTTAATAGAACTATGTATGCTAAGTTTAAAATGTTCAGCAAGGTTTTTCGATATTTCACTTGGGTTATGAGATGTTTTTGTTGTGAACATTTTTAACAAAAAGTTAAAGTATTCCATCTTGCAAGTTTAGCTTTCAGAGACGCTAAGCTTTGGCTCTAGATTCTTGTAAAATCAATAACGCAGTGAAGAATTGTGAAATTAAATTTTTTGATGCCTTTTCTCGCATTTATGCCTTGGAAACCATTTTTCATAATACAAAACAAAAAAAAAAAAACAGAAAAAAAACAGAAAAAAAACAGAAAAAAAAACAGAAAAAAAAACAGAAAAAAAAAAACAGAAAAAAAACAAAAAAAAACGAAAAAAAACAAAACAAAGAAAAAAAGGAACAAAAAAAAAAACAAAACAAAAAAAGGAACAAAAAACAAAAAAAAGAACAAAAAAAAATAAAAAAAAAACAAAAACAAAATAAAAAAAAGTACAAAAAAAAACAACAAAACAAAATAAAAAAAATAAAACAAAAAAACAAAAGACATTGTACGCACACATATGTAGCTTTTTCGCTGACAAAGTCAAGCAAACAAAACATTCAAAACCCACAAAAGTAGTCAGCGAAAAAGCTATATGTGCGTACAATGTTTTTATATATTACCCATGATAAAAAGCTATTACGAAAGTAACGGTAAAACAAAGTATGCAAAATGCAAACACGATTTGCAGAAAGTAAGACAAAAAAAAAACAAAAAACAGGATAATATAGAATATCCGCTAAAAGGTACATATAAGGAAGCTTTTTCAAAATTTTAACATACCCAGTGCTTTCATATTTATGACCTCCACGCCTCTCATATTTCAAATAAATAGTTATTATTAATAGTAGCCCATCAGGGAGGTGTAAGGGAGCTCAACTTTACTTAACTTCTAAAGAAGTTATTAGCAATTACTTAACGAGACCTTAGAAATGATAGTTTGATAAGAAAAACTAAAGGAGCACTTGATTAGATTTAAAAAGCGATAGTCTCTTAAACTACTTTAATGAGACTTGAAACATAACATAATCCTCTGCTTAAATTAATACTTACATAACTAGAACTGGAAAAGTGGAAAAAAAATTTTAAAATTCTACAAGAAAAATTGTTTGTTGTCGATCTATCAAGAAAATAAAAAGGAGCACTTAACAAGACTTGCTAAATAGAAACATTGAAAATTGTAAGAAGAACTTTAAATTCAGCCATAAAATTTAACTATTACCATATTCAGCTGTTGGAGAGTTTTATCGCAATATAATGTTTCGTAATTAAATCGAAATCGAAATTTGCTAATTTAAGACATCAGCGCCTAAATTAATAACGAATGTTTCAAAATCAACTCAAGCCGCCAATATGATTTCCAGCAGAATGACATGCAAAGAGTTTTTTTTGCATGAAAATTTTTCATGTTGTTGGAAAACAACATCTCACGAATGACAACTGCAGCAGCAGCAACAGCAACTGCACCAACAAACTATTCACAATCGATGACAACAACTTTAACGGCCACATAGTCAAAAAAAAAAAAATATGTACCTGATTTAACAAGTACTGTACCTATTAACAACATGTCACAAACACAATGACAGCTATAGAAAATAATAATAAAAAGGAAATCATTGGCATTGGTGGTATTTGTGCGCTTGATGTATGTGCCTGCCTTTCTGACTGGTATTCAGGGTGTAGAAAAAAAAAAAAAAAATAATCGATGATAGAAAGAAATGTGTGCAAATTTCAATAGAAAAAAAATAGACAAAAATGAAGTATATAGTTGACATTTAAAGTGTTTTTCGATATCACTTCGTTGTTGTTTTATTTTCTGTTTTGTTACCTTTAGAGCTCAAAAAATAAATAAATATCAATCTGCTAGAATACACATGCATAACAACTACTATAGTAGTATAAAGCGACACATGCAAGATATACATATATATAAACAATGTACATATATAGACAAGTTAATGCCTAAACACCGCTAAAGGATAGTAAGAACAACAAAAATTGCTTTAGCCCAGTTGGAATTTGAATTGTCGAGGAATATCCTTAAAGCCGACAATGCCGATAATCTAAAAAGAAGCAAATCTTAGGGGCCGTTCATTAATAACGTGAGATGTTTTTTTTTTGCAAATTCGGACCTCTCCCTCTTCTTGGTGAGACCTGGCGGGACAACTCCGCCCCCCCGCCCCTCCCGTGAGATTTAAATTATAATTTTTAAATAATTGATATGATATAATCTATTATCTGCTATAATAATGTAAATGCTCTGCATTAAAAAGTTGACGTGAGATTTCCTTGACCCCCTCCTCCTCCTCGGTGAGATTTTGCCGTACCTCCCGCCCGCCTATTTTGACACACGTAATTGACTTGCAATTTTTTTCCAGTTAAATAAGTAACTCGCAGTCTCACGAGGGATACCACCCAGTAGCGTACCTAGGGGGGCAGGGGTGGCCGAGGTGCGGTCTTAGGCTTGGGGACAGAAAAATGGTCGTGAAATATATTTCATTTTGGTAGGGTTTTTGAAAGTCAAAAATGCGGAGTTTTTTGCCTCAGGCGTCCGATGTGAACGTCACACCTCTGGTACCATAGTCCCGTCACATTTTAAAAAAATAAAATGTTTGCAAAAACATATTTTTACGAAATGTGGTTCCAAAATTATCGTTTTCGCTTTTTAAAAACGCAGTTTATGTATTTAGATATACTAGGGGGCTCCGTCCCCCTGCTGGCTTTGCTCACCAACCTTCACACATTTCGTTTCGTTCGTGAGCTCTGGCACGTGCTTCTCAGAATTTTTGTTTCCTTTTTATACCTTATTTTATATTAACTTAATTCTAACTTTCTTTAACAATTAAAAGTATGCAATGGAATTTTTGTTTTCTTTCATTTATTTATTTTTTGTTTATTCTAGATTTGAACCACCTTCACGGTTGGATTTAATTTGACAACTTATTTTTACCATCCTTGAACAACTGAAAATATGCAATGGAATTTTAATATTATTTAACAGCTAAAAGTATGCAATGAAATTTTTTTTTTTTTAAAATATCTGCTTTATTCTTTTATTTTACTTTTTTCTTGAAACGCAAATTTTTGCGCAATTATTACTGCATACTTTGTGGCTTACCTGAATTTGACGTAATTTATGTAACATTTAGCATATTCGTCATAATAGGTATTCATTTCCAATTGGGTATAATTCATGTTCATATATTTTCATGTAAGCTCTACTGTATTGTTTCGATAAAGTGCTGTGGGCGTGCCAAACAGTATGCAGTGTTGCATTCAATGCACACGAAAATGCACATAAATTTCACTTAAAACTCAAGCAAGCGTTATAATCGTTTACTACAAAAAAACATTTTTTTTTTGCAAAAAATCATTTGAAATCGATTTTTAATTCCTGTTTCTATTAACTAAATGTCGATAGATATCGGATATGTTAATGCATTTTTTTCATTTTATTTCATACAAATATTGACATTGTTGATGAGTAGCTTTTATTGTTGTCCTTGCCACTGGTTTTGTTTTTTTATTATCATTGAAATTTTCTGTACATAGAGGAAATTACTGGAAAGATAATAATTTAATTATGTAAATTTCAATGATAAAATGTAATCGTAAAGTACGTCAATTTTTAATTTGTTTTTAACAAATTGTTTACTACTTTTTTGAGTTGAACTGAATAAGATAAAAACTGTTTCAGATATCTTCTGAAATGAAAAGATTTTGAGGTACTACTTAAATATTTTGTTGTGTAGATTGAGCTGGGAAATGAATTTTGCTCTAGGAAACTCAACTGGGTCCCACATTGTGTCCCTATTTTACTTAGTGACCGGTGACATTGTGTTGAAACTTTCATGAACTGACTAAAATGGCATATTAGAAAAGTTCACAATTGTTACATGTTGCTTGACGCTATCTCCTGGGCTATTACCCAGAAAAATAAAAATAAAAAACTCAGTAAAATCGGAGATGACAAAGGTACATAGGTGCAGCTTCTATCCTTTTGGCTTGTTTGCCGCCCCCATATTAAAATCTGGATATAACGATACCAAATTAACATCTGTGTTTTTGTAGCGAACCTTCTCAATCTATTTAATTTTTGTAAATTTTCCTCTTGGAAAAGTTTTGCATTTCAGCACAATGTATTTACTTATTGATTTAGCGCCACTTTTAAATATCAACATAAAAAGCGAAAAAATTGCATAGTAAAAAAACTGTTGAACAGATAAAAAAAACCTAACGACAGACAGCATTACACGCATTTTAACCCAGTGTTGCCGTCAATAGTTGCGTTTATGACCGACATAAAAATTTTTAAGCATTTTGTCTTTCTTCACTGTTATATGAGTTTTATGAGTACTAAATTAAACAAAATTACACTTCCATGTTGTACTCGGTACAACTAGCAAAAAACTCTTTAAAAAAAAAAAACTATTAAAATTTTTCTTACATTAAATTTTTAATTTGTTTGTGGGTGACATGATCTTTTTTGTTTTTCCAGCTAATGCTTTTTCATCATCACATTGTGAATTTTTTTCCCCCGTCTTGCAATTTAGAGGTCAGTGTTTTGTCCCAGTGTATTATATACTTCCAAGCAAACTCCAAAGCATTAGCAATGAGCGGTGAACGAACTTAAAGTAGTTTGACTGGAACGTTTGTTATTAAAAAAAAAAAGCCATCCGTATAAAGTTAGAGCGTAGCGTGAGTGATCATATGACTTTAAGATAGAGAAAGAGCGTTTGGTTTTTCTGAGATCTGAGGTGAGCTTACTTAGTAAGCTTGATGTTGATGATGATGATGAAATAAATGCTATGTTATTTAGCAAAGAGCGGATTGTACTCAAAATCTTCAAACGGCTTAAATGTCATTGCCTTAAGCATGCGGTGGCCTAATACTTAAGGTTTGATAGTTTAGCGGATATGGGTTGATAAGAGTGGACTAGACTGATGTAATTTTTTTATGTTTTTTATTAAACTCTTTGTTTATATCGAATTATATCGAATATCAATTTTAGTTTGATATTTAGATTCTAAGAGGTCGCCATCAACCTCGTTTCTTGTGCAAAATTTTTTTCCACATTAAAAATATCAAAATAAACTTTCAGCTTCTTTGAGCTCGTGTTGGTAATTCAAAGCATCTGTTTCCAAATTTGTAAAGATGGCTCCAGGGAAAGAAGTTTTATTCAAATGAGGAGGTCGAGTTCGAAACTGATGCCTATTTTGATAATTCGATGTCGACAACTATAAAAAAGGTATCAAAATGTTAAAGGATCATTGGATGAAGTGTGATATGTTGAAGAATAAAATTGATTTTTATTAAAAAGTTTGTGTTTTCATCATTTTTCCCGGGACTTTTTGAACCATGTAATATGTACAAAGCTTTTCGATTAAGCAACCTGTAGAAATAATGGCTATCCAAACTATGGCCAAATTGGTTTTGTTTTGTTTGTAATGTATAGTAACTTCAGCTTTTGAGTCAAATGTGAAAACAGTTCTTCTGTACGCCTATGAGACTGGGTTAACCAACAGCACTCTACTACACAATTTGTAAATATTCACCAACATCAACACTTCGGTCTACGCCGAATTCTGAAAATTTGGTTGCCTAGTACCAGCGCTGAATTAAGGTTGGCTAGAGTGGGCTATAAGCCCGAGCTTAAGGCCCTCTCCCACCAACCAGTTCTGGATTAAGGTATTCGCTAGAAGTTTGGTAGAATTAGCGCCTAGAACCAGTGTAAAGGAGTTCCAAGATGACAAGAGGCTGTGTGGTTTTGTGGATGTTCTGTGGTAAACGAAAGAGGAAAGAAAACCTTTTCTTTTTTTTTTTTTGGTCATTAATTTGCAATTTTTTATTTTTATAGGGTTTTTTGGGAAAATTTTTCTCTTTTGTTTTGAAATTTTAAATTTTTTATTTCCAGTTATAAGAGGCCCCATTCTAGTTTTTAAACTCAGACCACGCGAAGTCTTAATTCGGTTCTGCCTTAAACAAATTGCTCAACAGATGCTCTCAAGATCCGATTTCCATTAAAATCAAACGGCGAAAGTAGAAACGGGCATACGTTGCGGACTTCAAAAAGTGAAATTTGCCGGCAAGCATTGGAGTGATACCCTCAGGGTAACAGAAATCGTGGCTGTCCTTAATCGGCGTGGAAACGTTCGCTGGAACAGCAAATACGAGAATCTGAGAAAATTGAAGGCGTGCAGGTCGAAGAGCTTTGTGACAAGCCTATGCTCAGTGAGGAGATAAGGGAACGATCTTCATCTACACATTTAAAGTGCAATAAGACCATTATGCCTCTATTGCACTCAATACATATTTTTTATAAGATTTCGCTTATATAAAATGTTTTCGGAAAAATTTTTTTCCGAAGTCCAATCGTTTTTAATAAAATTAGTTTCTGGATGCATCGAAAAATTAGTTAATTAAACCTTAAATCACATGCTGATGATCAACTGCCTATGAAACAGCCTATAATCAGAATAACGCTTGTACGTACTAACGACAAACTTGTGCTTCAGCGTCACATAATTTTTTTTTCTTTCCACTGACTTTGCAATGTAAGCCAGATTTTTGTTTTCCCCTTTAGACGCTCAAAGTCAAAGTCTTATAGTTTTTTTTTTCTTTTGTATACGATTGGAAATACAATGAGCTAACACGCTGCAGGTTAGCGACCTGTCTACTTTTTCTTTATGTTTTCATACCCGTATTTTAAAATTTGGCATAATTTGTTTTATTTTTTTTTTTTGTTCAAATGTTAGGAGCAGCACACAAAGCAAAAACTGGAATTAAGCCAGTTTTTCATACAAAAACGAGGCCTAAATATGTCAGCGTTTGCACTTGAAAACTTTACGCTCTCTATATAGTTTTACTCTCGCTAAGCTGTTGCTCTTTGTTATGTATCATAACCTCTCTCTCTCTCTCTCTCAAACATTAAGGTAATTGACTTTTCCCATATTGCTAAGATTGCATTGCACAACGTAAACCAGCAAGCAGCCTGTTACTTCCTGCTTTGCCAAATAGAAAAACTTGGCAGCTTGGAAAAGCCGCCTAGAATTTCTATCAGGTTTAAGTCTTTCTTTTTTTTTATTGCTTTTTTTTTTGTGCCGTTTAATAAAGAAGTTCAAATAGGTAGGTAGGTAGAGCTTGTCTATATCTTGAAAAATTTTTTTCTTTCTAACTGCATTGCATTCTTCTGCGTTTGCCGTGGTCATTAACGTGCAGAATTACCGTTAGGCTTACTAAATTGACTACAATAAAACTTGGTCTTCTTAAGTCTTACTCGACACTTTTCTATTCACATTCCTTTTTCTTGCCATCTTCTTATACTCTATCAACTTGACATTTTATTACTTTTACGCTGCTGTAGTAGAAGCTAATAAATCTTGCTTATAATTTTATTATATTTATTTTCTTTTCTTTCTTTCTATTCTTTTGGAGACTCTTTATTTTTTGTAAGTGTTGAGTTTTTCTTTTACTTTTGAAGCTTAGCTTTCTGTGTCTCTTTTTTCTGTTTTTTTTTTTCTTTTCTTACTTGGGTTTAGTTAAACCAGGTTTTATATCTTTACTAAGCATCTTTTTAAAAAGTTTTCACTGCGTATATTGTGAAGAATGACTTACAATTCTTTTCATTTCAGTTTATTATGAACGTTATATTTTGAGGGTTATTTATTGTAACAAGTAGGTGTTTTGTATACTTTCATTTACAAGAGTTTTAATGAATTATAACCATTTGACACTACGAAGGTGGATTGAATATTCTATGAGAAATTAAGTTGTGCTGCTTTAATTCCGGTCTTCTTTTTTCAAATGTGACACATCATTAATGCATAGATACAAAATTTCAAGTCTATCCGAAGAAAGAAAGTTGACACATTTTTTTTTTTTGTTAAAACGAAAAAATGTAGTCAAAGTTTTTAACTACTAAGTGATTTTTTTTGTCTTGTTTAGTTGGAAATCAATGAATATTCAGTACCCTACAAAGGGTTGCAACCCAACGAGTTTCAAATTCATGTCACCTTGAAATGACTGCAAGAAAACATCACTGATCAGCACTTGAAAGCTCATTTTAAAGGGCAAGGACGTTACTAAATGATGCTTTTGTTAACAATAAGCTGATAAACTTTCTTTGAATCCTATATATTGCCTCGAAAGTAGACAAAAAACGTCATGATTTAGGTACTTAACCTCAAATATTTCAGATTTATGGCATGATGCGTTAATTCCGATGCCAGATTTGGATTTAGCGCAATTACTTCGAAAAACGATCCCCTAGTCCAACAACATAAATCACCTATTCATTCAGATAACTTTTTAGTAAAAAAAGTAAGCAACAGCCCTTTAAAAAAAAAAAAACAAAATGATAAAAAATTTAATCACCCATACACAATTACATACACAATACATACACAATTATTAAGGCCATGCAACGAGCTGATCGAACATTTTCGAACTTTTGCCATACGCAACGAGTTAAACTCGAAAAATTCGATTCGTTCGACTCAACTCATGTTCTGTTCGTCAGTTGTCCGTATCATACGATTGCAACTCATGAGTTTCGAACTATTCGTTTGTTCGAGTTACTCGTTTGTTCGAGTTCCGAACTACTCGTTTGTTCGAACTGTTTAGCCATTGTAAGGAGCACCACAATTTTAATTTCTTTTTTTCGAACGACTTGTACGCAAGCACAAACAGAAGTAAAATAACGAGATGTGAGCGAACACATCGAACTAAACGAACTGTGTTGAGTCGAGTTGAACGAACTTGGTTTGGTACTGAAATTTTGTGATAAGTTCGTACGTTTCGATTTCGTTCGAACGGGTACGGCTCGTTACATAGCCTTAATAATCATCCCTTTTTATTTTATTTTATTCATTGTTTTTTTGTTGTTGTTTTTTTATTGTTGTTTTTTTTTGTGTTTTTGTTTTTTTGTGTTTTTGTTGTTTTTGTTTTTTTGTTTTTTGTTTTTGTTTTTTTTTGTGTTTTTGTTGTTGTTGTGTTTATTGTTGCTGTTTTTTGTTGTTGTTTTTTTATTTTTGTTTTTCTTGTTTTCTGTAATTTTTTGTTTTGTATTTTTTTTTTGTTGAATCCAATGATAACTGACGGGTGAACTGTTCACGATTCTGAGGTTGGAATTATATTTAGAGAAATCTATTAAATATGGTCTGACTGACGTCCAGATCAGAGAACAACCTTTTTTTGTGGGGCTGGGGTTGGCTGAACACATATAAAAGTCAGATAAATCAGAAAAACTGAATATATAAACATACTTGATATATAATTAGGTCTAAGTGTGAGGCCAATGTTGTCATATTCCTATGCAAATACCTGTTAATCTATAGGGGTTTGACCTGACCACATTCGAGCGTCCGAGTTAGTAAAAAATATATAGTAGATAGCTAATAAAATTTTAAACAAAGTCAAAATATTTCAAGGCGCTACGTCAATTGACAATATATATAAAATACAATTAAAATCAAAAATGGGTCTGACGGAGGGTTAAAGATATAATGATTTTTTTCATTTAGTTGATATTAATTCCAAATTGCCATTTCTTTATTTTATTATAAAGATAAACATATGAAAATAAACTCTGAACGTAGTTTCGATTGAAATTAAGCGCGGATCAGAGTTAAAAGTTGTATACAGCAACAAAGTGAAGTTTTTTGAAAATGAATTAATTGTAAATTCCATGTCAGATTTTGAAACCCGTATTCGGTATAGAACTACTCGTACAATATGTCCGCTGTTAATCTTTTGAGGAAAAAGTTTAATGAAAGTAGTAAAATATTTTCAAATGGCTATTTTTAGTCAGAAATTAGTAGTCCTTCAAGTCAGTATTTTTTTTTTGTTTTTGCGTCCCCTATTCAACCCCAAAGTTTTGGGCCAAGCTACAACCAATTGTTTCTTCAAGTATTATTAAGTTACTAATAAAAGTCTATAACTTTTATAAAAATCTATAACTTTTATAAAAATCTTCCACTTTTTCAAAATCCTAACGCTCTTCCGCCGCCACGCCCATCGCTAAGAGACCAGCTGATAGTCGGCGTAGTCAGTAAGCATAGGGAGTATACTATTAAAATTAAATTCTATTTTTATGAAAGGACTTCTAAAATTTCGTTTGTCACAAATAGTCCTTTTGTTTAGACAGACATATTCTTCCAAAACTTGATGCTCAGAAATTTTAAAATTATTTATTTCACATGCGGCGGCAAGTTGTGTCATTAATATATTCAAGTTTAACTGACATTTATTAAATGTATATCTTCTAAGAAATATTTTGTTTTTTTTTTTTTTTTTTTTTTTGTAACTTTTGAAGTTGCTATTTATTTTGGTCTTGGTATATTAAATTTTTTTCTTTTCTATTTTTATTTTTCATGTTCATTTTTTACTCTTTATTTTCTTGTCATCATCCTAACACGCTGGCTGCCAAGCTAAAAAGATAGATGTCACTTGTTGCTTTGCTGACAGGCGTACAACAATTTGTGAAGAAAAAAAACAACAACAACAACAACAAGCACGACTAAAAAGCATATCTGTCATTTTGACATTATTGCTGCAGAGCGCGTACGTACGTACCGTACGTACGGATACGTCGTTGTAAGAAGGCGACATTGTAGAATTTGACAAGTAAACGAGTGAGCCAAGTTTAAAGGTAGCTCGATTACTTGGGTTGTATTCTTTGAAGACAACTGTGAGAATCTCAAAAATAATAATGAAATGCTATGAATTTCTTTCATGCGATAAAAGCAAAAATATGCGATATAAATTTAATAGCATATTGTTGAAAAAATTAATTCATGTTGATAGATAATTTCATGGTTATCAAGTGAATTTAAAGTAACTTGAACATAGTCGTAATTTTATGGAGTTTTATAGTTTTAAGGAACTAAACTTTTAAATTGCTTCAGTTTATCTTCCCTTAAACTGCAGTTAATCCTGAATGACAGTCTACTGAGTGGTACAGTGTGCCAGTAACTTGAATTCTTTTCTGCCTACCTCAATTTTTTCTTTATAATACAGTCGAACTTAACTAAAGCGAATTTGAAGTTCACCAGGATAAAGTTTGTTAGTATAAAATAATGAAAGTATTTAGGTTTTTCAAAAATAGATTCTTTAATTGAACTAATCATAAGTTTTTATTTGAGTTTGACTTTTAAATTTTTTCTCTCACGATTATTCACACCAAACTTAGCTCTTAATTATAATGCATGTGGGGTAGTATGACTCGAAATCGTTCATTTTGGTCAACTTTGCGATTTATTTTATGGGCACTAATTTTTTTTTAATATATATAACTATATACTTAGCTGAACAGCTTATTAATCTTTCGCTTTCAAAACCCATTTTGAATTATATTGATATCTTTTTTTTTCCGATTTATCTTATGATTCGTTTTATATTTTAAATCCTTTATTTTTGTATTCTATATTCAGGGTATGTACTATATACATTACGTCATTCCGTTTGGAACGTAAAGAGGAGGGTGAGGAAGGTATAGAAGATTATATATATTCTTGATCAGCATCACCACTCGAGTCGATTTTGCGATGTCCATCTGTCTGTCCGTTTGTCTGTATTTGTTTGTGTGGAAATCAGGAAGACAGACTATACTTTCGTAGGATTGAAATTTGGCGAAAACGGTAAAGGATACGCCTCGCGACCATTTTGTACATTCTCGCAGTTAATTAATTTTTTTCGATACTTTTCGACCTTGATCACCTTTTCGATACAGTATTTATTCTTTTCTGTTCGATTCTATTCGAAATTTTTCGACTTATAATGAATGACTTTGTCGATATATTGGATGTTAAACTTTTTGATGGTGTTTAGTTATGTGTATTCGACTTGTATGATATTTTTCGATACTGTTCGATTATTATCTTCTTGCACAATATTTTTCAATATTTTTTTTTTAGACTTTTCTAAAATAAATGAATATATTTCGAATTTTGCGAAGTGTTTGCTTTTTCCGACTATTTTGATATTTGATACATTTAGACTTTTGATACTTTGCGACACTTTCCCAAGAGGAGGCACAAAGTCCGACCTAAGTGTCAAAATCGTAGGTTTACTCGCATAATTTATGAAAATTTATTGTACTCAAAATTGTTAACGATATGTTTGGCGTACTTACTTAACCCTCATAAGTTACTTAAAAAATTCCACAAATTAGTAATAATCGTAATTCTTTCGTTATACGCGAAAACTGACGATGTAAATGAAGTTTCGTTTTTAACGATATTTGAGCATTTCAAAACTATTGGATTGTATTAGAAACTTTTCAGATTTTCGGTACTATTCAATATTTTCAACACATATTTTTTTCGATCCTTATCGTTAGATATAACACTTTTCTTCTATTGAATTTTTCAATGTATAACAGTTTTATAATATTTTTCGATTCTTTTTGATAGTATTGAACATGTGTAGAATATTTCGATACTACTAAAAAGTAGTCGACACAATTAACCTCTCTTTGGTTTTTATTTACTTCGTTTTTCTTGCAACCAAGATGCCACACCTGCTTTTAGCACAATTCTTCCTTAATTCTATCATCGAATGTGTCATAACTTTTACTCGTTTTCTAAAACGTTTCCGCATGCAATATGTGTGGGGGAAATTCAACGCCCACCTAATCACATTCGCCTAATTTTTCTGCAAATTTTAACCCTCCGATGAGCGGTGACGTATGTGGCGGTATATGCAGCGTATGGGTCTGACCAGTCCCACACATATTAGAGTGGTTTAAAATATTAAAGCTGCTCCGAACATCTCATCCTCGGGCACCAAAAGTTTCGTATTGATGCCAATAAGAATCACGTAAAATTTGGTTCATTTCAGACCCGACACCGTTTTGAAAAGTAGAAAATGGTCCTTAATCTACCGAAAATCCTTAATATCTGCCCGAAGCCTCTCCCTAGAGGGGTCAAATGTATGACAAGGTCCCATTATTTTTTCCCCTCCAACATTTTTCTCGAACATACTTACCCCCTATTACCACCCCTTAGGGGGGCTCCCTGCAAAATTGACATGCTTATGAAATTGACTTCCCCAGTTCTCAGATGCCTCTGGAGGGGTAAAATGCTAGACCAACTCGCATTATTTTTACTCTCCTCAACTTTTCCCTTCACACACACCTACCCTCTATCTGCCACCCTTTTGGAGGTCCCCCTAAAAGAAACACAAAAAATTTTGAAAATTTGGAAAAATAATTCATTGCTCCCTCGTAGTGACCCGTAGACGGTTTCTATGTATCACTAGGTCCTATTATATTTTCTTCTCCAATTTCCCGAACATACTTACCTTCTATCTGCCACCCTTTTGGGAGTCCCCCTACAAAAAACACTAAAAATGAAGAAAATTTCGACAAAAAATTCATAGCTTTCCTGGAGTGAGCCGTTGAGTGGTCAAATGTATTACCAGGTCCTCCCTACATTTTTTCCGGAAATACTTACCCCCTATCTCAAGCCCTTTGGGGGGATCCCTTGAAAAAATGAAGAAAATTTTGAAAAATAATTTCTATCACTAGGTTGTATTACTTTTAATACATTATATTGTACTTTTTCCAAATCTATATTTGTGGAAAAATTACGCCTCTAGTCATTGTAGTTTTCAAGATATTTCATAACAAGAATTGATTGATTTTGTGTGCGGATCCTTCTTCGAGAGTAAGACTTTCTGTGACAAACCTTTCTCAATTTTCGTCAATAGAAATCGATATTATTATTATAGGCTGTTGCGCCTTAATATAATTATTTCCTTGAAAATTTGTATGAAATTTTTAGCTATTATATTTCCTTTTTAGCATTTTTGTCTATACCCCAAATTATATGGCTATTTCCCATATGTTTCAAATTTTTCTCCACTCTAAAATGCTTTTCTTCTTCTCTACACTAACCAACCTGTTAGTAAATGTAAATGCAAGAAATTCACTTGGAGAAACTTTTCCGCAAAAGTAGGTTTATTGTTTTTCCTTAATAGAAAAATCAGCATAGTTTTTTTTTTTTTGCCTACATGTTGGCAATGCTGCTGTTTTTATTACTCTTAAATAATTTTTTCCCCACAAACTTTACTAAAATAATTTCTCTTTTTGTATAAATCGCATAGCTCTCATGCGAACATGCGCGATAATAACTTTGGAGAAATAACTACGAAGAGCAGAGCCAAGGGTGTGTCACATGCTCTTTATCAAAACACAGCACAATTCTCTACTCGCATTAACCATATGATTTGTGTTTTGTTGTGATTTTCAAGTTATAAACAAAATGTTGAATTTTGCGTTATAAAAAGTTTCTATTATGTACAAATCTTGCACGCTGTTGTAGTTGTTGTTGTTGTAAAGCGCTCACACCTGTGCTGAGAAATATGGTGTTTGTTGTTTGTTGTTTTTTTTGTAGAGAATCTTTTTCTCTTTCATCATTATGATGTTGCTTGCGTCTGTAGTGTGTTCTCACATCTCCAATTAAATATTTGGATATTTGAACGTTGCTGCGCTGTTGGCGTCACTGCTGAGGCTTCCTTCAATTCTTTAACGACGTCGTCATTCTTCGTTCGTTCGTTGTGGTCGTCATTGTCATCGTCGTCGTCGTGTAATAGAAATTTTTCGAGCAGACTTTGCGACTTCAGTTCGCGATGGAACTTTGAACATTGTGGATCGTGTATTTTATCGTGTATACAAGACGTGTCGCTGCCGGATATTTAAAAAATAAAATAAAATAAAATTTTGTTTGTCCAAAGAAAATAGTTTTGTTTTATAGCCACAAAATAAATACATACAGCTCAATATTAAGTAAAGGTGGCTTAATATAGAAAAAATTAAACTATCGTAGTTTCGTTATAAAACAAAAATCTTTTGCCTTTAACGTCGTCGTTGTCATTTCCGTTTCCTCTATATTTTTTAAATTACTAACGGTTTCGTGAAAATCATATATATTTTTTTCTAAAAGAAATTACTAAAAAAAAATATTCAGCAGAGTGCCTAAAAATATACACAAAAAAAATCTACTACAAATGTAATTTATTTAACTTGGAAAAAATTAGTGAAATATTAAATACATTAAGCGAAATCAAAGTAAATTTTTTGAAAAAAGTATTTCCTTTGCATATCCTGACTTTGCTCTGTCACTACCACCACCACCACAACCACTACATATACAACACCGCTAGCTGTTAACAGGTGTGTGCTTACGCATATTTTACTGTTTGCACGACGGTGTACAACCAGCTGTATCGCTGGAAAGCAGCAAACAAACGTGCTCGCTAAAGAGTTTTAGGGACTTTTCAAATTTCTCAACATTTTCGAATTAAAAACGTGCTAGAGCTGAAGCACGAAAAAATTGCCAGTTTAACTAATAACCGTTTCAGTGAATCTAAAAGATTTTCTAAAAAGACAACTTATCAAAATAAAAAAGGAGTCAAGATTTTTCGAAATAACAAAACAATTATTAATTTAATAAAGAATTCCAAATATTTAAAAAAAAATTCTGAAAATAAAACATAAAATAAAGTGTGTGTTTAACTAAATACAAAAAAAACTTTTGGTTTAACTAACAGTGGCATGAAAAGTTAAAAAAAGTCCAAGCCAAAAAAAGTGATAAATAAAATTTCAAAACAGCAAAAAATATATCACACTTTATTATTTATTTTATCATAATTTTGAAAACTGTGATAAGCGCCTAAAATTATACTTTAGAAATTTTTTAACAAAATTCTCTCACGCGCACATGGCTACCGCGCCTAAAACTGTGTGCTTAAATACATAAAATTTCTCTGCTCTTGTATGTAATTTGTCAAAATATCAACAGAAAAAAAAAAGTTCAACAAGTAAAATTTTTCATATCAAATTTAAAAAGAAATATATATTTTTCCTCAATATATATCATCACCAACACCACCACTATCACATACTTAATTAAAGCAAAAAAAAGTGTTTCAACTCTTACAAAACAAAGCGATACGCTTTCAGAAAGAAAAAAAAAATCCATATCGCGCGCGAGTTTTATTTTTTTTTGCTCCACATTAATCAACTTTTCAAAACGGAAGTGTTTGCTTCAAGTATATCAAGTATAAATTAAAAAAAGAAAAAAAAAAACAAGAAATATAAATTTGCTTATCATCACTTTAAAAAGTTTACCCAAATAAACTTTAACAAATATTATAATATTTACTTAAGTGAAAAAAATTCCTACAATTTAAAAACAAAACAAAACAGCAAAAAAATATGGTGGTTTTAGAAACTGCCGCCCTTTTGGGCGGCCCCTATGCACAAGGGGCACCGGCTTTAAAAATGGTACAAAAACGTTATATTGGATTACATCAATGGTTGGGACCACTACGCACCAAAGAATTGAAAGAACATATTGTAAGTAGCCAGTACTTTTTATAACTCAACATCCGGTCTTAGTGTGTTACTTTAATAGTTTTGTCAGTTGACATGGAATTTTTCGAAATTGAGGTCATTTGTTAAGCAATTGGAAAAAATGCGTATGATGACGCATGTCTTAAGAGAAATTTTTATTCAAAAATATTAAAGATTAGCAAGCTATCACATTAAAATTAGACTGTCTGTTGAGAACTAATATTTTTGGCCGGAATGCTTCTTCAAAAACCTTGATCTGAGAAAATTTTTTTTTTGTTTTGCAAAATGGCATGATTTTTAATAACGTTCAATGGACTTAAAATATAATAAGTAAAACTCTTACATATGTACAACGATTTTCAAAAATTTTTATAGAAAAAATCCAAAAAAAAAAAAAAAAAAATTCCTGACATTTTTTTATTATATCGCACCGTCAAAACAAAAGGGCCGCAAATCAAAATAGTGAATTTTCGAGTTATGTATACCACTAAATAGCTTATTTAATCTACTTAATTTTAGTCTTGTCAACATATTTCTAGCTTAACTAATAACTTCTAAAATTAGTTTTTCGATAAGTTATAATTTGTTCTGTATTTTTTTTTTAAACAAATCAACACCGCCTCATTTCAAAATAATAACATTTGCATACATACATACATATTTTTGCATTTTCCCACAGTTATGAGTATTTAATAGTTTGACATATTTTGACATGTGAAGTCTCTAACATAGGTCCTTTGACTTTATTTGCTAAATAAGAGTTGCAGTGTTAAAAAAGTCCTTCAAACGGCAAACATATGAATAATAGCTAAAGTCTCATTAATTTTTATCAATATTGATAGTTGCAAAATTGGGGCATTTTTCAAAATATTTGATATATTGAGATTGCTTTAGAAAATATCATTCTCTCCGTGTGTGAAGTCTCTAACGTAAGCCCAATGACTGTATTTGTTAAATAAGAGTTGCAGTGCTAAAAAAGTCCTTCAAACGACAAACATATGAGTAATATCTAAATACTCAATTGATTTTTAGCAATATTTACAGTTGGAAAATAGGGGCATATTTCGATATACATATATGAACCTGTGCTTAGTTTAAAAATTAACATAGCCTTTATTTCTAATATTTATCGGTTGTTCGTTCTCATATTAAAAGAAAATCTAATCAGATTTACAAAAAAATTACTTTTTTCTTACTTGATCTTAAGCTTCAAACTAAATAGCTAAGTATGCTAATAGCTGTAGTAGCTAAAGTCAATAATTTCTTGTTTTCAAAATAATTGGTATTACTAGCGTCTCACTGACACACAGTGATGACATTTGAGTTTTGTGAAAATGTACTGAATGAGACTTGAAATGCACTTGAAATGCACAGGCCGAAAAAAGGTCTTCACTTTTACCCATCTCAAAAATGAGATATACTATTTCACATTAAATTACAAAATCTTTACATAGCGATTACTTTTATTTCATTTACTTAAAAATCATTATTATAAATTGTCCAAATGTCCCGAAAATGTACTGAAAATGTGCTTGAAATTCGCTGAATATACTAAAAATGTGGCAAAAAAATCGAATGTACTGAAAACTTTTCGAATGTACTGACGTCGAGTTTTCAGGACGCAAATGTACCGAAAAAAGTACAAATATACCGAAAATGCCATCACTGGTGTGTGTGCTAATTTTCGACCCCAATTCATACCATAAAAATCCTAACTATGTTTTATTTAATTTTTTTTTTTTTTTCACTTGAAATATACATATAAATCAAAAAAGATTTTTCAAGTCAGCGTTTTTGCAGCAAACCTTAAAATCAAGATTTGTTAGTAAAACTATTTAAAATGTATGTTGAAAAAGCTAAGAAGCATAATTTCTTTGTTTGCGGTTTTGGAAAATATTCTAATTTAATATATTTTTTTACTGTGCTTCCTGTGCGGTATTTTTTAGCGAAAAAAAAAAAAAAAAAAAAAAAAAAAAAAAAAAAAAAAAAATTGCATTGACCAGTTAAGAATCATAGCAAAATATAAACGCAGTGAGCCAAACTCTTTTGATATTCTACATGTCCTGCGAGCGCTATGATTCTTAATAGGTCAATGCCAAAAGTAAAACAGTATGCTTGAAAGTTTCTTAAAATTAAATTAAATTCTTAAGTATGGGCTAAAAAAGCTTGCTGATGATACCGTGTAGCTGCGGTTGAAACTAGTATAAGCAGCTAGTTGCTCATTTTCTCTTCTATGCATATTTTGTGTTTTTTGCACTAAAAATAAGTGAACAGGAAGCATAATTTTTTCACTTTCACAATTTATTTTTTAATAAGCTTTTTACTTGATTTAAAGCTTCAAGTTAGATAGCTAAGAAGGCTAGCTTAATTCTATTATTATTATTGTTACAAAATAAGCTGAATTTAGCATAACTCTAAAGCTATGTTTGTATTGTCTTATTTAAAGTATAAAATAACTAACTGTCTAAAGTTTTTTTTTTTATGCAAAATTTATCTGAGAAAAGAATAAAATCATTTATATTTATTTACTGTTTTTTTCTATACACAAAAATAAATATTTTAAGTATCAAATATCCGATCATTTTCTGCTTCAGACCATTTGATTTTATTTAAAATTAAAAAAATTTTTTTTTATCTTCTATTCATATTCGCGTTTATAATAAATTTCTTCGCTCATTTTTGACCCAGCTGACATGTGTGTGCTTTTGAAAAAAAAAAAAAGAAAAATGATTAATTACAGGGTGTCACATTTACGCATGCTTTTGTTGTTGTTGCTTTTGCTAATGTTGCTCGTAACGCCCTCCTCTCTAACCCACCCATCCCATCGTCGTAGTCGTCATTGTATTTGTGCTTAAATTTATTAGATTTAGATTTTTTTTTCAATATCATTTTTTTTTTTCAATTTAATTGTTGATTTTGCGTCTTTAAGCGTGTGATTGATTGATTGTATTTGATGGATTTATACTGACCCTAATACTAAATGTATAATGTTATTCTATTTTACATATACTAGGGTTGGTATAACCTATAATGTTGTAATGACCGCATGTTATGTTTGAGCTAAATATTATCGCACACTTGTTGTTGCTGTTGTTGTTGACTTGTTATTACTGCCGTTTTTCTTGCCATTTAATGGCAGTGATGTAAATTGAAATTTGCGCTAATGGTATTTGTTAATTTTTGTATAAAATTTTTTTTTTTGTTAATAAATAATAATTATGATGAGTGAATGTGTTAAAAACTAAAGCGAAAAATATTGTTGTGATGAAAGGTTCATTAATTTGGCTGATTTTATAAAATGAAAACCAAAAAAATAAAAATATTCTAAGCAAATAAATCGAAACTGCGAAAATATTCAATAAATAGAAAAAATAACATTCATGCCATGAATCGTCTTTCCTCACTCACAGCTCGATAATTGGTGCCAGTATGAATATTGTAATAATTTACAGCGTAGCTTATTAAAAAAAAAAAATAATTACGCACATATTATGGTCAATTTTACGTCACTCACTTTAAGTAGGGTAGCTCTAAAAATTTCATATTTGGCGTATTTCAAAAAATTGTTTTAACAATTTTGACGAAATTTAGTGTGATTATTTTTATTTCAGTTATTCTTTTCAATTCTCATCAATTTTTAAAAATATTTTAATTTAAAATTCATAAAAATGAAAACAACTAAAAAGTATCACAACACCTTAAGAGACATAATTATAAACTAATGAAGATCAAGTGATACAAATTTAATATTAATGAATACAAGAGAGCAACATTGGCAAGACATAAAAGCATGAAATGAAGGAAGTGCTTCTTGCATAACTCTCAAAGATATGAATAGACGGAGTGTTGCTCACAAAAAAAGTGTCGCGCTATCAACATAGCTTGCTTGTCATTTAAATGAATATTTTGTAGATGCTGTAGTTTCCGTACAACTCTAACGCATGCTTTAGGGAAAGTAGCAAAACCATGCATTTCTTATTAGTTTTCTCATTCTTCTCACATAGTTTCTTCAGATGAGTAAGTTTTCATAAAAAATGCATTAGAAGCAGAAAGCGGGAAAGTTGATCCATTACTAATGCAACTTAGTGTGTTAACCTAAAAAAAAAAACACACAGCCACGATAAAAACTAAAAAAAGCGGAGAAAAAGAAAAAAGCTCAGAAATGCATCGGCGCTGCATGGCGGAAAAAAAACTGACCATACTTAAATTATAAATGATTATAATTTGTAAACTTCATTAAAAGAAAAAGCAGTAGAAAAAAAAAAATGGAAAAACTATCCCAAGCGTTACGTTTTAAATTACACACAAAGTTGAGCTGCAAAGAAAAATCAAAAAAAAAAAAAAAAAATCATTGGATTTTACAGAAAAGTTTTGCTAGCTTTTTTATACACTTAGAAAATTTTTCGAATAATTTTTGTGTTATTCAAATCAAATCATCATTTTCGAGATTATGATTATGATGAACCCATTGATTTGTACAAAATTCAAACAGTTGCTGAGATATAATATATTTTGGTTTTCTCTCATATGATAGGCGTGGCACCGTCCATTTTGTGATTGAAACTTTCTTTTACTTGTACCTTTTATATAGTTAGTTATGTATGTACCAAGTCTCATTCATCTGCGTCAAATAGATGATGAGATATGATGACTTTGAGCTTGGGAGGCTGCCATTCGCCCATTTTTCTAAGCCAAAATTTGTTAAGAACCTTTTACAGACAATTAGAAATATTTAATAAAAAATTTGACCTCATTCGGTCAAGCCGTTAGCTTATAAACGACACGATTAGTAACAGTTGCACCAGCGATTATATAGTATATGATGATATATACCATAGATATTTGACTGCAGTAACTGTTGCTGTCCTCCAAGAGATGTCCATAGGCATAATTTGATTGATTCTTTTGTGTCCCTTGTGTAGCTTTACTGTACAAAAAACACCAAATTTTTACTTAATATGCACATGTTTAATTAAACAAATTGTTATGACCAATTCATTAACTGCAATTTGCCTTTATTTTTTACCTACATACCCATTACTTCAAGTAATAGGCAGTAAGGCTCCTACAAAAATGTACCAGCTCTTTTTTTTTGCAAATTCAAATGAGCGATAGCTCTTGATTCCAATTAGGTATTTAAAAATAGATTGCTCCTTGTGTATTAGTATGTATTTTGTTTTTGCTTTTTATTTATTTTTGTCAGTCGTGTCCAAGCCTTTACTTAAAAGACTCTTTTAAGCTCCTAGAAAAAAAAATAGTTTTATTAGAAAAAATAAAATTACCATTCTGATTTTTATCGAAATGTTGAAAAAAAGTCTGTGTAATTAAAAAAAATTTTCGACACAATTTTTTTTTTTTTTAAATTGATTGTAACTTTATAAACAAAAGCTTGTTGCTCTTGAGCAAATAAAGCGATCTGAATGAAACGGAATGAATTGAACTTAGGAGCCGTCCATTAATTACGTGAGTCAAAATCTCACCAAGGGGGATGAGGGGGTCAAGGAAAACCTAACGTCAACTTTTTAATGCATAGAATTTACATTAAAAATTATAATTTAAATTTCACGGGAGGGAGGGGAAGTGTCCCACAAGATCTCACGAAATCTCACCAAGGCGAGGGGAGGTTCCGAATTTTCAAAAAAACACCTCACGTAATTAATGGACGGACCCTTGTATTAATCTTTTGCAAATTTACAAAAAAAAAAAAATTTTTTTCATAACTTTTTAATTTGTATTCATAAAAAAATATTTTTTTTTCTTGTTCTGCACTTTTTAGACATCTGAAAATAATGTCAGTACACATCAAAACCCTAAGAAATTCAAAATCGTTGTCAATATTTTGTATATGCAATTATTCTAGAAAATACGATCAAAGCCAGGCTGCGCAACGTGGTACTACGCTTTAACAAAAAATTTATTTTAAATTAAATTTTCGGTAATTTTATGAACAAAAGCTTGTTAGTCTTGAATAAATCGAGTTCTTAACGTTTCTTCTATAAAAAAAGTTGAAGAAAAAAGAAATCTTAAAATTAAAAGAAAAAAAAAACACATTTTCTCAGCGTGTAACCTGTTGGCGTTGATTTGCTTGAGCTAAAGTACGCTTCAAATTGCAATTAGATACTTTTTTTCATACTACGTAGATACTATTGCTTATGTGAACTAACTACGTAAATACGTAGTAAAAAATTTTATAAAATATTCGAATAAAAAAAATCAAAAACTTTGTCTCTCCTCATAGTAAATCGTTTTTTTTTTTTTAAAATATTTTTAATGCCACTATTTATTGTAATAAAGCTCTTATGTACTAAGTTGCATTTTAAGTCATGTTGTGTGTGTTATACTGTATGCAACTATGCGATAATGTTGTTGTTTTCGTACTGTATGCTCGTACCGCTGTCTTACGCTTGACTGCACCGTTGCTCACTTAATACGAGTTGAAGCGGTGTTTAATTGCATTTGACGCACTTGTGTTGCTTTTGATGATGATGAGAAGAGGAGTCGTTATCATCATCCGACCCCCCCCCCCCCCCCCGCACGAGGATGGGATGTGTAGCGTGTTGAAGGTGTAAAAGGTGTAAAAGGTACCTAGTAGTAACTGGTTCACGACACGTTAAATTGTAACTGCATAACTCTAGCTACTGGCGCGGGTGCATTAATCTTTTAAACGCGCACAAAAATTTAATTTTTTTTTTTAAATATTTTTTGAAAGTTAATACCATTACAATAAATGTACAATAAATTGCGCAATAATAGCATAAATTTGCTACATTTTTTTTTTTTTTTTTTTGCGATCAAACTAAAAGTTTTAATATTGTTTTATTGAGTATTGTATTTTTGGCATGATTCATAAATATTGCGAATTAAAAAATGAAACACAAGTGACGTTGAAAAATAGTTGCTTGCACTAAAAATTTTTGTTTTCTTGAAAAATTCCAAGGTTTAAGCCACTACTGTATTAAAATTAAAAAAAAAAAAAAAAATAATCTTCAAAATGTGTCACTTACGTTTCAGGCTATTGCAAATTTTATTAAATTGAAAAAAAAAATAAAATAGATAAAACAAAAAGTTTACCACCAAGTCAATAGACGACGACGACACCAACCATGATTGCACTTGTTGCAGTTGTTTTTTTTTTTTTGTTTTTTGTTATCTGCGGCAACAAAATTTGGGTCAATTACAAAATTATTCACATTTCATTGACTGCTATTTTCCGCATTCTTGGTCACGAAACTTGCTGCGATGTAAAATTGATAAAAAAAAATAATTGAACCTAGCAGCAGTTTGCTTGGCGCAAATAGTGGTGCGAGAAAAAGTTTTTTTTTTTCAATTAAAGTTTTACTTTTATAAAAAAACTTCTTGGAAATTGAATTATGATCGATGAGAGAAAAACAAGAATAAGTAAAATAATTGGTGATTTTTTTTGCATATGCAGCAACTGTGGCTTACAATGAATGTCGCATAAAGCAAAAATGTAACTTTTCATTTGTCTTAAAAAAAAAAAAGGTTTTTTAAAAATTTAAAACTCGGTGCCATTTAACCAAAGCAATCAGAGCACAATGATGGATAACCAAAAAGTCTCGATGAAGTTATGACCAAGACATTACTGGTGAAAGCGCAAGGCACAAACCACTCAATGCTTTCAACTGAATAATACAGAATAGTTTTGAAACTTTCTGTGAGCTATCGATTGCCTTAACGAGTAAAATTATAGTTGCTATGTATACATAGCTAGTGCTATCCAGCTAATTCGTCTATAGTTTATTTTGAATGGAAAAGAAGAGGAGATATTTTGCGGAAAAAGAATTGTTTAAATTGTCAATTTGAAATAATTACAAAAGAAAGAACAATAACGAGTACTCGTATAAATAGCGAGTGAGTAATTTAGCAACTTGATCGTATTATTTGCACATAGCTAGCGACTTGACGAATAAAACACAGCTATATATGACAAAGAATTTTTTTTTAGTTAGTTACAAATTTTTTTTTGCGCTATATTGTTCGCAAAAAAAAATTCGATTAAAAGAAGCACATATTTTGACTACTCAAACATTTAAAACCACATAACTAAAAAAAACCTTTTTTGTCATACATGTCATGTGTCTTATTCACTAATTTGCTATCTACTATGTGCAAATAATACGACCAAGTTGTTAAGTTTCTTACTCGCTATTTATACGAGTACTCGTTATTGTTCTTTCTGTCATGGAATTTTTATCCAATTCTATAATCAATGCTTAAGTTGTAAAAAAAACTAAAATTTCGCACGTAAGATTCCTGTCAGAACGTTTTTCAGTTAAAGCTAAAGCTAGAATCTTATCCTAGAGAACGTTCAGGAGCACAATTACGTTCACAACTAACTTAAACTTGGGCATTGTATAAATAAAAATACGACGAATCACATAAAAACCTTATTTTTATTTCATGAATATCTTTATTTGTAATGCAATTAGCGACATATCTTTGTGCATATGAGCACATGCACAAACACGTAATTCGTCGATATTTTTTTGCTGAACATTTTCAACATCTTTTGGTTATAATTTCAGCTAAATCGCACGTAGTGTTCCATGGTAATATCGAATAAAAATACCACATTCGCATATACGATTCGGACTAGGATGTAAAAATACCATACGCTTTATGAAAAAAAACTGGGGATACTGCGTCTGCAGCCTTAAACCTATTCTTTCAAAACTTTATGGATATTAATTATTTAGAATGATTTATTTGATTATTTATTTATACATATGCCCAGTTGGTTGTTGAAAGAGCTTTTAGTTGTTTTCCGCATGTACACCGCATATTTGAGCACTAGCTTAGATTAGGTTGGCGGCTTAAAAGCCACTTATTGACCAATATAAGTAGTTCCATAGCGACACAGATCTAGAACGTTGAGTCACTTAGATGAAGCTAGCTTACATGTGATTTGGGCGTGAAGTCTTTGAATATTGTTGCAAAGTTCTTGAGGACTTTTCAGGTCAATACCAAATACTTTCCAAAAGTCCAAATGTTTTGCGTCTTAGTCTGCCAAGACCAAGGCAGTGACATCATATATATATGCTCTACAGTTTCCTCTTCGTCCTCACTGCAGCTGCGATATTTGGTATAGGCCAATTTTTACTCCTACCACAGTCGCACATGTAATGCGTGATAAAGACAGAAGTTACTTCGTTTTCGCTTTGCAGAAGGTAGGCTAAAATTTACTTTATTATTTTGCTCGAATTGATATTTATCCATATCTGAGCAGCCGTAAAGAAAAATTAAGTTAAATTGTTGAAAAAGAACCTCTTGGTAGTATCTAACTGCTAGTTAAAATTTTTTAATTAAAGTCCAAATCTTGAAGTTTTTCCTTTAATCTACACTTTGATCTCCTTTGATATAGCTACTCTGCTCATGGCAATTTCATTAATTATATAATTTAATTGCAATCAACATTAAACACTCTGAGAACTACACATATGACGTTTATCTCTTTTAAGTTATCCATTGCGTTTATGTGATTTAAAGAGTCTTCAAGGTCTTTCATGGTTTTAATGGTGGTCACATCTATATATATAGTCTTGTGTCAACTACACCCAGTGAAAAATGAAATTGTAAATTTGAAAATTTTATTTTGAAAATGAAAATAGTAAAAATAACATTTTTTCCCTTTACTTTTAACACAAACAACTTTAAATACATTTTCAATTTGAAAAGTATTGAAAATAAAACTTTTTAAGTTACTTCAATTGTTTATGGTAGAAATTATGATTTTTCCCCGAGTGTACTTAATATAACTATTCAGCAGTTCTTTAACTTTTTTTTTGTGTCACTCAACTGCACCGATAAAACTTTTCTGTTTAGGTACTCCCTAACTCGCTGGACTTTAAAATTCTTAGATGCAGCTACATTGTTTATAAAGAATTTTTCTAAGAAATTATTTGAAAATGGCCAATGTTTTTTATTGCTGCTTCTTTCATCATCACTCAAAAATTGTTAACTTTTTGCTTGCAAATATTTCATGGTCATTCATTTATTTGGGAGCAGTAAGTTTTTTTTTTTTCTCTGACTTATTACGTTTATTATCGTAGGTAGTTATGCCAATTTTCAAAATTTTGCACAAAATTAATGAACTTTACCCAACCTTAAACGTTTGCAAATTTATGTTGTATACAAAAAAAAAAAAAAAAAAAAAAAAATTGGTGTCTTAACAAAAGCGCAACTTTGTAACATATTTTCTTTTTATCATTAACCTCACAGTAGTACGAAGGTGAGTTGAAACTCCCTTACAAATTAGCTGAAAATTTAAAACTATTAAGCAAATCTTTTGCTTTCAATCGACTATAAGAAATCATATAGAAAGTTAAACGTTTATTTGCAACGCCCTAACTACCATTCACTCGTATAGTTATACCGCAAAACGCAGCTGCTGTAATTCAACCCTAGTAAAAATTTTGTAAAAAAAAATATTTACTACTTGCGACTAATTAACCGCAATTTGCGGTTTTTGAACGCGCGCGTTCAACCTTAGCAGTAGCAACAAACGGCTTATTATTTTATGCAATCAATTCATCAGAGTATAATGATGCGTTTGTTAATCTACTACTTAGTATGTTATTAGCGGAACGATAGTTGCGCAAAAAGGTAGTAAAATAATGTACGCAATTCTTGCGTATAATTTTGCAAATGGAAAATGCAAGAAATAATAATTTCATAAATTTGTAAAGAAAATAATATAAGAAACTCTAAAAAATCATAGCTTTCTTTCTATTCGCATAATAAAATAAACAAACTCAATACGAACGAGTGCGAGTGCGCGCGTTCGCGAACATATCCAATTTAATACATGCACATTTTAAATGACGACCTGCTCGCATTGCTGTTGGCTTGCAACATGCAGTTACCATGAATAAATGCAGGAAATTATTACCAGTAAAAGCAGAGGATGGATGTACAAAAGTGAATTAAATTTGCTATAGTTAAGGGAAAATTATAGAAATGTTGGGAAAAGAAAAAAAAAAAACAGAAACAATTGCAATGCGCTACCATTAAAATTACTCGCAGTACCATCATATTTAGTTACTTCATTCGTCGTACCATTGAAAATGTTGCCATAACTTTGAGTTGACTTTGTAATGTAAATTGAGGAAATTTTTAAAATGACATGGCAATAATTTTCACGAATCGTTTATAAACTTATGTGCATAGTTATATTTTTCATTAAAAAAACGTAGTTTTTTTGATTGAGTAATTATATTTATAAATATGCATCTTAGCATTTTTCCTTCCATTCGGCTTTTGGCGGTATTTAATTTATGGGCATAAGATAGATGCACGCATTTTGGTTATATTTATAAAAATAATTTGATTTATTTAAACAAAAGCAACCTTTAAGCGCTCATCATGTAAATGCATGCGGCCACATGCATTTTTTAAAGCAATTTTAACTTTAACTTTTTATGGTTGCGCTAAAAATTTGACTGCATATATTTATAAATGCTGCAAATAAATATTGAGGAGTATTGTGTTTGTGCATGTAATCACATGCACAAAAATCAAACGCTGTTGCTGGAAGTTATATTCCATTGTTTTAATATAACTCAATGAAATTTAGTTTCTTCATTTATTGGCTTGGGCTAGGTTTTTTCCGGGAGGTGACATATCAGCATAACTTAGGCCACAGATGGGCCCATTGTATACCCATTTATTGACTTCAGACTTGGCAAAAAATTATAAGACTTTTGTGTAGTCATATTGCATCCAGTCAATGGTAAAAAATCCATTCAATGTTCGAACACTTAAACATTTGACACCAACCAATCAGAATGATCGTTACCGTCGTTTGACTAACCACCAAAAATTCAATACGTGAATAATTTAAAACGAAAATATGTTAGTGCTGAACATCATTTTGATATCTGCTCAAAATACGCAAAATAATTAATGTAAAAATTTAAATTTTGTGGCTATATCTTTAAAAGTTGATTTTTTTTCTTTGTCTATGTCTAAGTCTGCCGAAATTGAATTTTCTTAAGACATCTTGAGATTTCCCGAAAGATTTTCACACTGGCATTTCTATGAATTTTATTTGTTAAGGTGTTAATGATTTGAAAATGTAAGAAAATCACTAAAATGATCAGCTGATTGTTTTTTTAATAAGTAAAACAAAAGCATGCATGTGGTCATATGCACAAACTACAATTTGTACTACATTATTGACGCTTCAGAGTTTTTTTTGTTGGTTTTTAAATTGATGTGTCCTTAATTTTTAACGCCACTTTTCATTAAAAGAAAAACAAAAACATAAATCCAACAATCTCAAATTATTACCCGAAACTTTGAATAATTTTTTATAGGACTCATGCGACCATTTTTTATAGTTAACTAAAAAACTAAATCAGAAAGATTGTGCAAATGGTATGAATTTTTTAGGTTTTCTTTTTTAAAAACCTAATTTGTTACTTATATTTTCCTACCTTATTTCAATTAAAACTCTAACAATTTAAATTTTTATTAAAATTTTATTTTTTTTCTATTTTCAGGTAAGTGCATCGAGCCAACAAAATGAAATTATTAAACTTATACGCAAGTATAAAAAAAATATTATAAAATTTAGAAAATTGAAAACTTTTTTAATGCTCCCAAGAGAACAATGTCGAAAATGATTTATTTCAGGACAACAATATTTTGAAACGAAGGGAGTTCCATATTTATATAGCCTTTGAACTCACGCATTTTAAGGGAAGGTATCAATCTCGGTGAATTTACGGCACATAGTTTCTGAATTGAGCCAATGTTAACCACTTTCTCGACAAATGCATCACAACCAATAGAGGTCTTGAAAAACCATAATAAATAAAATTAATTTTACGTACAATTCTATGATTTCTTGTAGCCATTATATGCAAAATACACATATCTGCAAAGAATTTTTAAAAAACCTAAGGAATAGGCTGTTTTATTTTTGCTACATTACCAATTGCATTACCAAGTAATTAACAATTTCAGCATACATTACTGTTTCATTGATGATTTCATCAGTGAAATTTGTAACACTATTAAAATTAATGTTGCATCACATTGAACAAATCTCCACAAGCAATCCTTAAACCGAATTATGTACATGCATGCCGTCAACCCACTTACTGAAACAAAATTTATTTAGTTTTAATGCAGTTTTCCTGCTACTGTCAAACTTTAAATGGTACGCTTGTAAGTTGCAACTTTGTTTACATATTTTTTGTCTCATTTTAATTGACTTTACAGTTAGTTTTGAACTTGTTTGTTGTGTGTTGTTTTTATATTTTTTTTCTTCTTTTTTTTGTTTTGTAAGTAGCACACAATTTTCTAGTACACAAAACTCGTTTGCATTTCACATTCACGGCTCACACCTAATTTTTATGTCGTGCAACATTTTTTTCCCTCCGTATGTCATGTCATAGCGCTGTGTTTTACATTGTAAGTCAAAATGTTGCTTTAGCGTCATCATCAACAGTATCGGGGGGGGGGGGGGGCTCTGTATTGGTGTCGCGGCAACTTTTGTGTGTGAGAATTTTCAATGTTTTTGTTTAGTCCGTCTGACTTTTTCTTTTCATAACGTAGTCATAATTGATTGATGAGTTAGTTGTTGGGCTGTATGACGACGATATTGCTGATGATGGGAAGAGCGCGCGCAACAATAAAGCATTTCACTTTAAGAGACCGTCGCGCTTTTATTTTTTTTTGATTTTCTTTAATCAGGTTAAACATTTTGCACTTGATCTTTTTGATCTGAAGATTAGTCTGTCTCTTTTGCTTAATTAAATTTTTGTTTTAGCTCTTTTGTTTTTATCCATTTATAATTGATTGATTCTGTATTGCGCGCTGAATTAAAACGATATGTCATAGTAGTTGACATTGTTTGGCTCATTTCTGACTTTACAGTACCCATACATACTATGCGATTGCTAGTTTGGCATAGTTTTTATACAAAAAAATTAAGTTAATATTTGATAATAATTTTTGTGTAGGGTGTTGGAGAAAACGATGATTTCTATTCAAGTGCATTTGTTTCTTTGTTATGATCATTTTTCTTAAAAAAACGATGTGTTTTTTGTAAAGAGCTAAAATTGACTCATTTTTTCTATTTTGCCCATCGCTGGATTACGCTCATATCATATCCGAAGTTGAACTTTATCAAGGCTTTTGTTCATCAATTTATTCCCTCATTATATGCAACTACAAGTTTGAACAATAATCCCAAACGGACATATTTTCTAAGACGCAAAATGATAGAGAGCGTATAAATATAATAATTTAATGCAAACTCGCGTTCATTGACAATGAAAAATAAAAAGTTTGATTACTACCTTTCAGCGAGCGGTGCACACTCTATACATAATTCCCTAATACTTTTAATTTATGCTGCTACATTAATAAAAACATGAATATTATTAGGTATTGTATATGAAATACATTTTGACAAAAGAGCAAATTTATTTTTATAATTCTATGCCATCTACCATCTTCACACACACTAATCCGCTAAACAAATAATGAACGGCGAATGAGCACTTGAATTCATACTGCTGCTGACTTGACTGACTTTTCAACGACTATAGGTACATATAATGACAAAAAAAACACACGGAATTATTGATGTGCCTTATTATTTTTGTGTTGTTGTTGTTGCTATTATTATTATTATTCATGAACCTTTTTTAGTGCTTTAAAAAAATAAAAATAATTTTATATTTTGGCTACCATCCACACAGCGCTCATGTCAGTGAACTCTTATTGAGCTTTTTTTTTTTTTTTTTTTTTTTTTGTTCTCCATTACCCAATTCCTACTTTCTATAGTTACTTTCTGAAAAGAAGAAGATTCTTCAAGTGTTTACTTTAAACATTTTTTTTATTTTTGCTGTTGCCATAACTTCTTTTTTTTTTTATTTTCTTTTTCCTGCTTACCCATTTAATTTATAAAATTTTCGATGGATACCATGACGAGTATAAATGATATCATAACACCATTTTTTTTTTTTCTTTTTGATTTAAGCCGTGACCTGAATGATGTTATTTAACTTCTTTTTTTTAGGTCATTATACCATAGCCTATAGCTAGGAGTCAGTAAGTCAAGATTTTTCTTCGGAATCATACTACATATATGCAAAGTTTTTTCCTTTCTGTTAGTGGGAAATTTTTATGGATTGAAAATTTTGAGTGTGCAAAGTTTTAGACGACTAGCTTATTGCTATGTTTTTTTTTTTTTTCTTCTAAGGTACATAAGGCGTCTCTCCAACATTAGTCCTGGCATGATCTCATATAAGTTTATTTGAATAAGTAACAATTTGCAATTCTACATTATGGTTGAAATTCAGCCATTATAGTGACAAAATAAAAAAAAAAAGTTGACTGTTATCAAAAAACTGTTATAGAAAAGCGCTATTTTTATCATCGCTTACAAAAATAAAAGTCATGGTATCATGTTGCCCTATCCCTATCTCTATGCTTTCCTTAGAGTTCAAAATACATACTACCTCCATACCAAATTCCATCAAAATCAGTCGATTAGTAGTTTTGCTAAGAAAACATATTGCCCTGTTAGGGGCGTGGCGCCTTACATTTAATAAAAATATCTTTTCTCAAAAAATCTATCAATCAATCTATCTCCATACCAAATTTCATCAAAATCCATCCATCCATTTTATTAAGATATATTTTCTTATTGAGGGCGTGGCACCGTCCACTTTAAAACAAATGCCTTTCCTCAGAGTTCAATCTATTTCTGTGCCAAATTTCATCAATATCGTTCCATTAGTTTAGCAGTGGTAACGTTTTTTCCTGTTGGGGGCGTGGCGCCGCCCACTCAAAACAAATATCAAATTTACTCAAGGTTCAATCTATCTCCATACCAAATTTCATCAAAATTGGTGTAGCGACTGAACTATGACAGCGTTTTTTTCCCATTACGGGCGGTGCCACGCCTGTTTTTGTTGCTATTTTTCACTTTTGATATAAATTCAGTATCGTTTAGTGGCTAGGTTTCTGTTTTTAAATAGGAAAACGTGTGAGCAAAGCAAAGAAAAGTTGGTTTCATAACTGCTGACGAAACATTGAGCCAACACTAAACTCCAGAGACCAAAGGAGGTGAATCAAAGAAGACGCAGACGATTCCATCGACCGGAAAGGTCATGTCCATCGTTTTTTTCGACTGTTTGGAGAAACAATTACCGGCGTGTACTATGCACAATTCGGCCACATTGCGTCTTCTTTGTCTTTCCAAACAATAGCCATTAAGGATTAGAAGCCTAATATTTGGAATTTTGTGTTTATTCTACAAGGTCAGTTCAGCTTTCTAAGCTGTAATGATCCATTGTTTTAAGACACAATGTCACTGAAACTAATACTGAGAGATCACAGGGAACATTAATCCGTAACCATATAGAAGTACTCAAGGGAAATTTTTTTTCAATTATTTCAATTTGAAACGTTTGCTTTTTATTTTGGCCCTTCTGACATTCAATTTATATACATAATTTGAGACTTCCTTCTTCTTACTTCGTTTAAATTAGTACTTGCGAGTAGGTACTATCAAAACTCTAGAGTTGATTATTAGCAATTGAAAATGTTACTACATATTACGAATACCCTCACCCTCATCATTGGCACTATCATAATCATTGGTACATAGTTTCATTGTCAGCAGCATCCTGCGCTTCGAATTCTGGTGTTTTGTAAATGTCAATGATAAAAAAAAAGCGCTAGCACACAGGCAGCGCGTACCAAGCGCAGATTTATTTACTTTCTAGCAAACTACTCGTGCACCACACAGCCACCAAAGCTAAAACTGGCTGCTATTCCGTCCATTCATTGATTCTTTGGACCGACGACGACCACCCGTTGTTAACTATCCAGTTTTAGAAACATACAAATAGTATCTCCTCCTCCTCCTCCTCTTCATACATACCATATATTGTGTCAGCTACTATATGCTACTTTTATTACTCGTATCTTTAATGAGGAAATGAGGCTTTGTCGTTGAGTAGTACTAGCATTTATACGATAGTTAGAAATTGGAAAAAAGTAGAATGAACGATGTTGCTACTCTGCTGCCGTTGATGATGACGTTGTTGTTGCTTATTGTTTTGCTACTGATTACTATTAGCAGTGAGCACAGTCGTCGTTGTCGTCAGCACTGTATGAAACTTTGTAAAATCTGGGTTAAATGCAGCGAAATGACAAAACTCACTGTTCTTATTGCCTGCCTGCTGTTTTGTGGCACAAAAAAATATATGTATATATCTCTTATATATATATCTTCCGGTGCACTCAGTCAGCATCTCTCACATTGTTAATTAGTCCGTCCGTTAGGCAGTCTTGTCTGTCAGTCAGTCAGTCAAATTAAATGCAATGAACTTTTCTACTTGGCATGTAATAACAAGTGAAATTTTTGTATATTTTTTTTTTCTATGCATAAAATCTTGGTCATTATGTTGTTGTTAGCAAATGAAATTTCGCTCAAGCGAAAAGCACAAAAAATTTAATTTAATTATAAACATGAATTTAACATGAATATTTGTGCAGTTTTTAATGGAAATGTTAGTGTTTGTATTTTGCGTTGAGCGCATGCCTTTATTAATTTCGCAGCAATTTTTGTTTTTAACGTTTTTTTATCGCTCAAGCGAAATTTTCCTCAGTTTTATATTTTACATGTTAATTTTTAGTAGTTACTAGCTACACTTTCATTTTTCTGCTGAAAACGAAGTAACTGTCGGAAATTAAAGCTTAATTGAAAATTGTTTATCTAATATTTTTGTCGCTTAAGCGATATAAAAATAAAATTTTTATCGATTTCATTAGTGTTTCTACATTTTTCTTAGTTTACATCCAGCTTGTGACAAACTATTTTTCAACTGTTGTCGCTTAAGCGAAAAGATAATTAGGACGATTTAAGCTTATTCAGCTCATACTAAATATTAAAACATAATTGAGCTTCAATAATTTCTAGTTACATGTTGGCATAAAAATACTTCTATTAAATTCACTTTCGTCAGCAAATTGTTTCTCGCTTAAGCGATGAATTTTAAAATTTTATAGAAACACCCTTTATTTCACAAGAACATGGCATGTTTGTTGCTGTTGCTATTTAAGCATTAAAATCGCCGTCATTGGCAAAATTATGTACATATTTTTTCGATAACTTTTATGGATGTGTTTCGATAACTATTGATTTTCTATGATTTTTTCGATAGTTTGTGATTTTTTCAATGTTTCAACTTTTTTTAAAATATTTTTCCATAAATCGCGACTTTTTGGATGTTTTTCGATAGTTTTTGACTATAATTTTCACATTTATTCGTTAAGATTCGATTATTTTTGCTAAGTTTCGATAACTTTCGATAGATTTCGACAATTATTAACATTTTTTGATAGAACATCAAATATCCAAAATAACTATTATTTATGATCGATAAAAGTAAAAATCCAATATAACGATTATATTTGAGTTTTAAAATAAAAATCACAAAATTAAACTCAAAATAAATTTAGATGTATACTTAATTTAGCATTTCGTTTAAGCGGTATGTTTTTGTGTTAGGGGACGTCCATTAATTACGTGAGTCAAAATAGACAAAAGGCAAAAGCTCACTAAATCTCACCAAGTGGGGAGGGGGTCAAGGAAAACCTCACGTCAACTTCTAAATGCATAGAATTTACATTAAAAATTATAATTTAAATCTCACGTGAGGGAGAGATGGGCTCCCGCTAAATCTCACCAAGGGGAGGGGGGGTCCGAATTTTCAAAAAAACACCTCACATGACGTCCCCTTACAGCAATTTTTAAGTAAAAAAATTTAGCAACAAAAACATTTATATGTTAAAAGTTCACGCTTTTACGCGAATCTCCTGAATGCATACTTTTTCATTATCTCTGCAATATTCCTCTGCATTTTGTATTCCTTTATCGAAAAAGTGTAGTTCCTTTTAAATTTTATGCTTTATAATAAATGTCATGTGAGTTGAACTCATTTTTCCGCACATTTAAGCATAAAATTATTGAATGCATTGATGTTACTTGGCTGACTGACTGACTGGTTGGCTGCTGCCTTCTCTATGCACTTCGTGAACACAGCGTGATTACTGTCACTTTGCTGCACTTAATAATTTGCTTGTCTACGCGCCGCCAGCCAGTAGATGGAATGTTGTTGCGCTGCTGCTTGTTTGCTTTCTTAAGTGTTTTTTTTTTAATACAAAATGTGGGTGATGTGATGAGATCAGTTCAATAACCTGATTTTTTTTTTTAAATTGTCATGATTTCTACTTGTTACAATGTCTTGTCTTTCTTTCCTTCTTTTCAACGTTTTGTGCTTTATCACACGTCACAAAATTATTGTCATCACCACAATAGTTTGCTCAGTATGTAATTTATTGAGATTTTTTGCTACACTCTGGGCTGCCTGCATCATTTTTTTTATTTTTTTTTTTTTTTCAAATTAAATGACTGACAACAATTGACATCTGCAACAAAATAATTTTCCCCCCTACATTTTACTTTGCGCTCCCACTTTTTGTTGCTTTTGACAAATGCGCAGGAATTTACCGCACCCTCTTATTGCGCGCTGTCATTTATTGAATTTTCAAAATACATTGATGAAATGTAAACAAATTTGAAACACTAAAAAAACAATATGTTATACAAAAAAAAATAGAAAACATCAAAGTGGCTGCGAAGCTGCTTTGTATGGCCCCAATTGTATTGTTTTGAATTTAAAATCTAAACTATTGTATAGAAAATTCCTGCACTTTTAATGAAAGTGATTTTTGTTTATATAAAAAAAATTAGTTCAAAAGATTTTTAAAGAGCTTTAATTTTCATTGGTATGTGTAATGCAACTTAAAACTATTTTTGATGCGAAAAATATAACATTAACAATTTCTTTCTTTTTGAATAGCTTCATAATAGGATTTGGTTCATATCCTTCTAACTGTCCAAACAGTGAAGTAAACATATCCTTTTTTCTTTTTTTTTGTCAAAACCAAATTGTCATTTCATTTGTTGTCTTACTCTCAACATGTGTGTGTAATGCCTTCACATGTGAACTCATTCTGACAAAATTGGTTTTTGTTACGACGTTTTCATTTTTTCTTTTTTTTTTTTACGTTTGTAATCTTTGTCGTCCTTGCTGCTGTTGCGTTAATGACACTTTTTTTTTTTTGCCAGCTCTTTCTCACTCTCTCTCTTTCTCTCTCTCTTTGTCTATTTTAGATTTCCCTTTCTGTTATTATCCAAAAAAGAAAGAGACATTAAGAATAATGTTTGCCAATTGTTAGATATGAAATGTTTTGGCAACAGATTGTTCATGCTGATTTTTTTATGTTATAACGCTTCTATTGAAATGGTAATGGCTATTCTTTTGCGATTTTTTTCGTTTAAATGATATGGTTTTTTTTTTTTTTTTTGCTACAAAGTTTACTTTAGTTGTTTTGCTTGTAAAGTATTAGAAAAAATTGTACTATTACTATTCAATTATTATATATTCGCTCTGTTGAAAGCTATAAATGAAATGTCGTGCAAGTTTGTTGCATTTGTTTTAATGTCATATTGTCATTAAAAAACGCACTGGCAACATATTGTTCGTAGTGATTTTTAGCACTTGAGAAATCTCGTACTTAACTGTTTTGAATTTAGGTTATAATGTTGCATAACAATTTCATTGAACTTTAAATTTTAATTTTTTATACATTTACGAGGCACCATATAAATAATTTGTGTATGGGGACGACCATTGATTACGTGAGTCAAAATAGGGGGGGAGGGGGTCCGGCAAAATCTCACCAAATCTCACCAAGGGGGAGGAGGGGGTCAAGGAAATTCTCACGTCAACTTCTTAATGCATAGAATTTACATTAGAAATTATAATTTAAATCTCACGGAAGAGAGGGGTCCTGCCAGATTTCACCGAATCTCACCAAGGGGAGGGAGGAGGGGGGTCCGAATTTCAAAAAAAAAAACACCTCACGTTATTAATGGACGTCCCCTGTGTACTATATATTGATCAGCTGCTTTCATTCACATCTCTTTCACTACACTGAAAGCATGTCAAATTCGATATTAGAAATGTACAGTGTTGCCACCTAATTGCACACATGTTCTCCAGACAAAAAAAAAAATTATTAATTAATACCGAATCTAAAACTATTCGTAGAACTTCTTGTGCATCAAAATTTCGTGATACTAGGCCTAGAAATGAAAGGCTATGAGTATGATTTTGAAATATGTTTTATTCTTCAATATAATTTCCCCTTACTTTAATACTTTTTTTTCAGCGATTCCCCAATTTATGTATACCTTCTCTGAAGTGATTTTCCAAAAGGCCTTCAAAATACCACTCTACAGCTGCTGTTCCTTCATTGTATGAAAAACACATCTACGCAGAAAACTCTAGAATTAGATGGGAAGTCAGAGGGAGCAAGCTCTGGTGATGTTCCAGCAAATCGTACCACAATTCGGTCAGTTTAGGGCCGTTTCAAGCACTTTGATCAATTGCATTGTCATATTGATATATACATAAGTTTTTTCTACGCTCAAGCAGATCTTTCCTCTCGAATATTTACATACAGATTAAGAATTAAGGATGTATGTATGTATTCTTTTTTTTTTTGAGCAACATAAATAAAATTGAACTTATTATGATTTTTCTTGCTGAAAATTTTTTTTTTTTCGCTTGGACGAGTATTGTTTTGGATTTGAAAAATGATTTCTTTAAAATACAAAACATAAACTGTTTGATTTATTTTTATCATTTTTATATCGCTAATTATTATATTATAATATCGTTAAAGCGAGAAATTTTTTAGTTAATTAACTTCTACTTCCCGTTGAATAACTGCAAGTTCTTTCTTTCTCCTTTCCAATTGGTGACGGATGCGAAGACCTATTTTTCTTTCCATCACTTTGGAAGTGAACACACGACTAGCTTTAACGTCTAGTAAAATCGAGTGTAAAAAAAAGAAGTAACGAAAGAATGAAAAACAGGCGCATAGCTAGTGGCGTTCAAAGTAGGCAAACGAGCGCGCCTATTTGACTTTAGTCTCTTACAGGCAGTGGCGTTTCTTGAACGTTTTATGTCCGGGGGAAAAGACGATCTGCACTACTAACTTTTGAAAATAAATTGTTACGAAATTTGATTTTACTATGCAAACTGTGGTTTTTTGGGAATTTTCTGGCTAAATGATATATTTGTGGCCATATATCGAAAAAAATTTACTTTTTTTTTAAAAAAATTTCTTTAAAAAAAAATATTAAAAAAAAAATATCTAAAAATAAATATTAAAAAAATATTAAAAAAAATATTAAAAAAAATTATTAAAAAAAATATATTAAAATAAAAATATGTATTAAAAAAAAATATTAAAAAAAATATCTAAAAAAATTACAAAACTAAAATATTTCTAAAAAAAAATTCCTTAAAAAAATTACTTAAAAAAAATATTTATTTAAAAAAATTTTCTATTGGAAATGTACTGAAAATTTGTTCATGTGTCCTCTGACTAACATTTGAATAACATTCTTTCAAGTTCTCATCAACACAAATTTTAAATATGATTTTCAAATCTCAATGAATACCTTAGATCTTTGACCCCGGGGCGTTGGCCCCCATGAGGATATTTAGTTACGCCACTGCCTACTGGTGTGTTTTTCCTTTTTTTTGTCTTCATTTTGCTTTGAAAAAATATGGTCAGCGTAGATAAAACGAACGCAAAGAGATATTGACATAAAACTTCCGGTAATATTTGTAACTTTTTTCACGTTTATACTTCTTTTCATCAACAAATATTAAATACGCAAAAAAAGTGTTAGACAAAATCCTTCGTCAATGCCCTCAATTTCTTTATCTTTCATTATATTGAACATTCACTGTAATGACTTTATTTTACTAATTAACTTTGAATAATATAATATATAATTTTTAAATAAAAAACCACATTTATAAGCATGTAAAACAATAAATTCATATTAATGTCGCCCTTAAAAGAAATAAAATATCACTTGTGCGAAAAAAAGCTTAAGCTGTTCTTAAGTGCAAAATATATATTTTTTCTGTATAAAACTGAAACCCTTAGTAAAAGTTTTTTCATTTAGCTATTTAGCAATGATGTGTCTTATGTTGTTGATAATAGTCTTAACCTATAAGCGCTCCCTCGCCCACTATTTCTTCTCTTGAAAGAAATCAACACTCTTTTCTTCACTTTTCAACGACTTGTTGTAAGCAGCAATAAAAAGCTTGGATAAGCACTCTAAACATTAGCAATAATACTCGCAAAAGTGAAAAAGTTTAACACAAAACTCAACAAAAAAAGATCCTTGACGAATGCAAGACAAATAGAAAAAAAAAAAAAAAATATATGAGAAAAAAACAAAACTCATAAAAAACGTATCAAATAGAGCAAAACACAAAAAATTAAAAAAAAAAGAAAAAAAAATTCACCAAAAGATGAGAGAACATGAGCAAAATAGCAATTGAAGTGAAAAGGACACTCCTTGTACACAACACACATTTTCTTCTTCTGTTCAACTATTTGCCTTTAGAAGTTTTCTTTTCACTCTTAACTTCAAATATCAGCGAGAAATGTGAGAAAACAAGAAAAATTGAAAAAGGACACCAACACTCCTTGTACATTGATTTCTTTTAATTTTCTTTTTTCTATCTCAATTTTTTCTTATTTAATAAAAAAGTTATACGCTCGCTCGCATGTAGTAAGTAGTAGTTGCCAAGGATTGCTGTTTATCCTCTTCCTTTATAACATTACTTGCATTAACTTGAAAACTCTTGAGATAGAGAATCTATACATTGGATATGAGTTTCATAATGAAATTTGATGAAATACTGCAAGCAACAGGGGAGGGAGGGGGTATTAAACAAAAAGTTACTTCTAAGTAAAACTAAAAAAGAAAACATTTAACGAATTCAATTTATTTGAGAAAATTTAATAATAAGAAATGCAATATGGCTGCCAAATACTATGTTGATAGCCGGAAATATGCAGATTTGTAAATTAACAAATTTTTTTTGTGCTTTTAATACTTAGGATATTTTCTTAAACACAACATAAAGATAAAGAATGATTCATTTATGATATATTATTGAAGAGTTTCATTCATACTTTCAAGGATATAAGACTTAATAAGGCCAAAGCTCTATTGGATAACACTCGTTTTTCTTGATTCTCATTAAGCACGCTAATTTTATCTTTTTTTCTATGCTATAAAATTGATTTCGGTGTCAGAAATATTGCGTATAATGATATAAGAAAGATCAAAGAACAAAACAAACAATTATAAAAAGAAAAAAAAAGTCCATTGCATACTTTTAGTTGTTAAAGAAAGGTAGTATTAAGTTGTCATATACAAGAAGAGTATAGAAATTCTGAAAGCGCGTGCCAAAGCTCACAAGCGAAGCGAAATGTGCGAAGGGTTGGTTAGCGAAGCGAGCAGGGGACGGAGCCCCATAGTTTCTTATAAAATAATATTAACAGCAATTTCTAGTAAAATCCAATGTGTAACTTAAGTGATGAGTTGAGCCTTGTCCTTCTAACTTTAATAAAGGGAAATAAAACTCTATTTTCGTAAAGTGTTCAGTAAAGCAACGATGGGCAAAATACGAAAAATGAGCCATTTGTTGTTCTTAAGAAAAATAACCTATCGCTACAATAAGGCAACAACATATTAATGTTGAACTTTAATAGCTGAATTTCTCCAAAATTTAATAATGTTAGCATAAAATTAAATTATTTTTCTTATACGCACATTCTTTTCTTGTATAAAATGTTTCTTTATGCCACAAATAGCGACCAACTACATTAGTATCTTTCATCCATAAAGTATTAGTTACTATCACTACTACTTGTGGCTAACAAATTGCATTGTCGAATGCAATTTATGCAGATACGAGCAACTACATATTTTTCATTTTGTTATTTTATGTTTTTTTTATATGTATAAAGAAAACATGCCATATATTTTTAAAAATGGCGCATATGGAAAAATTGTTCACACTTTTATTGCATGCATAAAAAATGATGCGTTTCAGCATAAAAGAATTGTAAAAGAGAGAGAGTGAATATTAATATTCTTTTGCTAGCTTTTAAACCGTCTATAACGTATCCTTTACGAGTAGTACTCGTTTCACTATGTGTTGTACGTTGTATAATACGTATTTCTCACAAGTTACAAACTTGCTTGCCATTATATAGCATAATAATTCTTACTGACAGTTTTGCATATGTTTTCTGCTGAGACCTACACACCCCATGAAGGACAAATTTGCATTTGTTGCTCATAGGAAATTGTGCAAAAAAAGATTTATATAAATATTTATAAAGGTATGCAATTTAATACCCCACAGACATACATGCTCTTAGGATATCAAATCAATCAATATCCAAGTCATAATTCAATTTACCCTTTTTGGTTCCTAGACAGAAATACATAGTTTTTTTGTTTTTATTTTGAAAAAAAAAAGAAATACCACTCCATTGTTCCTTTTACTTTTTTGCGCAGAAAATCCGACAGAAGCTAATTTTTTATGTCTTCAACAAAGCAAACTTAACTACGTATGCCCACGTTGTAATTCAATTGACTCTTTTTGGCTCCCATATAAGACACACTCAAAATGTATTTGTTTTTTTTTTTACAGAAAACATTTTAATGGGCATTTATTGTTTTTTTAGCATGTGTCGATTAAGTACCCCTTTTGCATAAATGTCTCAGCCATTACTCAATTGACTTTTTTTTAGCTCCCATGCAACGGGCATATATTTTTTATGTTTATTTTAGAAAGCTGTTGAAATTTTAAGCCTATTGCTGCTCTTACAGTTTTCGGTAAAGCAGCTTATCCGATATACTAAGCTGTAAATCGCAATTCATTTGACTCTTTTTAGCTCCCATGCAATTAACAAAGTTTTTGTGTTTTTTTTTTTAAACAAATTCCTATGTCGTTAAAAAGTGGCTTATGGGACCAATTATATCATAAATGTCCAAGATATTAATTCAATTGACTGCTTTTGACTTCTATGCAACAAAAATATAATTTTTATGCGTTCTGTCTTCACGAAAAATTAAAATCTACGTATATTTTTTTCGTTTGGGTGTAACCGCAAATGTTCTTGCCTTGAATCTTTTTAGCTCCTTTATAACACACAGAGAGTTTAAATGTATTGTTTTCCTTTTCGCAAAAAAAATTCACAAAATTTAAAATTTCCTCCTTTTTGCGCTTGTCTATTAAGCAATTTAAACCATGAATGCCCAAGTCTTGATTCAATTGACTCTTTTTGGCTCCTATATAACAAATTTTTAATATATGTTTTTATATAAAATTTTTTTTTATGGATGTATTTCTTCTATCGCTTATTGAATGTCCAAGCGATAATTCAATTGACTCATTTTGGCTCCTATGCTAGAAATACAATTTTTTCACAACTTTTTTTTTTAATCATTTGTTTTGGTGAAGTAAAATGCGACTGAAATACGGTACCATGAATGTCCAAGGGATTTTTCAATTGATCCATTTAGGCTCCTTAACAAAAAGAAGGAAAAAATTAACAAAATACTGTTTGTTGTTTTTAATTATGTAGGAGCTTTGACTCTTTTTATCGAAATACTTCAGTATATGCTGAAAATATATTTTCCATAATTAGCACTTTTTCTTTTCGTTTTATTAATGTTGGTGAAGTCTATGAAGTGAATGATGTTCATTCTAACTAATTACTTATATAAATTCCTTATCTACTTTATAATGCGCATAGTTTTCTTTTTTCGTAAAAATACCATTTCTTTTAATGACTACAACATCACACATTCCTTACGAAATTCTTTCACCCCTACTGTGTAAAACTAATCGATATTCAATTAAAAAAAAAAAAAAAATTTGTAATGCGTTTCGCTGTCGTCGACTCTACGATTCGTCGTTGTCGTCGTCGTCACTGTTATGTCGCCACTTGACATTTTTACACTCGACCCATATTCTGTGCTACATACATATACCCCTCGTCGAATTTTCTACATTGTAAAACCATTTAATGCGCGCGTTCTTAACCTTCGGTTAAACTCAACTCCTAACCAAACCCTTTTCCCCACGTACTGCTGCTTAATAATCCCACAAAAAGGCGTGTGCACACTTTTAACACACGTGTCCAAACGATAAAAAGAACCCTCCCTCCTTCATTAAAAAGCACCCCATCATGCTGATGTTGATTATGACGAAGACAACGACTATGACGACGACGACGACAAACTCGTTGTACCTTTTTTTTGAAAACACCCTTTACTGCGCTGCGCTTCCTGTTGACAGCACTTAATAAAATTCACATCTTAAAATTCATAACAACATTTTTTGAACCCCCACAACCTCGGTGTTGTTGTTGATGCCACTTGTGTCGCTGCTGCTGCTGTTGTAAAGCTTATCCACGCTACATTTTCTGTGTAACCCTTTTTTTTCCAAAAACTTTATGTATCATGCGAATATTTTTTTTATTTTTTTTTTGTGTTGTTTATGCGCTGGAAAATTTTTTTCCATCATAAAAATTTTCTACTTCGATATTGTTGTTGTCGGCAACGAAGACGACGACAGCGACTATTCATCATTTTTTCCCAATAAATGAAAAACCATCTGATGCGTGTCTTAAATGTGGCATAGAGCATGTTGTTTTCATCTCTTCAAGACATTTTCCTTCCTAATATTTTATTTTCTTCCTTTTTCACGTAGCGCCGCTACTGTTTTTCAGTTTGAACTGTCTTGCCTTGGAGAGAAATATTCGTATAAAGTTGTTTGTCGAATTTCAAAATATTTGATGTTTTGAATTTTTCATTGTGTACCTTACACATCCTTTGGGAGATAGAGCGTTCAATTCCATTGTGCGCAGTTTTGTTAATTTGTGAGGAAAAACGTCTGCTATGCTTTAATTTTGCATTGGAGAAAAATCTAAACTGGCATTTATCTAGTTTTATGCTTTTCAATTTATGTTTCTATTGAACATTTTATAAGTTACTTGATTTGATTTAATATTCATGTCCGTAATAAGGTTTAGGCAATATAGTGCAACTGATCGCTTTTGAGTTATAGATCGATCAAGTTTACAAAAAATGCATTGGGTTTTGTTACCAACACGAAGAGTTCAGTTTCAGTCTTTTGAGTTGGGGAAGCTCGACGTTTCAGTGTTGTTAAAGTCGGTATTTATGATTTTGTGCAAATTATATAATCGACTATTTATGAAATTTAGGCCTTTCTGTAGATTGTCTGATTCTGACTAAGGCTGAACAGCTGCAAAAAAAGTACTCGTATGATTCATTCTCACTTGTATTCAAGCGCTGCGGCAGGAGAACTCAATCGGATACGTAAACTTTCAGCATGCCTGTCAATAGCCCAGTCTCTCCAGTGCAGGTCGCGGTTATTCCAGCGATGTCAAATCTGCTTTTAGGCAGCTCTCAGTTTATTATAAGAGAGCTAGATTAATCTGGCTGTTTTACAAGGTATTTAAGGACTTTCAGTGTTTTCCGGCGTCAGATAGAAAATGTGAGAAAACTCTCTTCTTAACTTAACCGAGAGGAGTCTAAACATGTACTGGAACGGTTTCATTAAGGGAGTAACCACGCCTTGCTAGTTCATCAGCCCTTTAACTTCCCTCGATGTTTCTGTGGCCTGATTTTATATGTGCCGAGCTTAACGCTTTGATATCGGCTTGGCTATCGGAGAGAATTGATATGTTTTCTGCTCTGAATTAATACTGCCCACTTCAAAAATGGCAAAAGCTTCACCCTAGCAAACGCTAGCTGAATCAAGTAAATGGACAGGAGGACATTAAGTTTGTAATACTATATCGAAGAACTGAACATTCAAAAATATTGCCGAACATATATTCTTCTCTTCCAAAGATTGCTTAATGTCATTTGAAATCTAATGGATGTGATCGATCGTATAGTTTTGATTCCGCATTCCAAAGTGATGATCTGGTATGAGGTTTCTATCTTTCAATGATAAATTTTACTTGACAAAAGTTTCTCGAATTGTTTGGACATAACCGTAGGACGACTTTCAAGGCTTAGGGATGATTGGGATTTCCATAATTTCAGCTGAAATGCTTAGTTAATTACATTAGTAAGCTTTACCAGAGTTTTTTTAAGAAGCTCTTTTACAGTTTGCCCAGTATTGAGATCTAAACTTTTAGACTTTTTCGGGTTGATGTATATTCTGATATAAAGTTTTTATTTTCAGTTGGTGTAATGAATGGAATCTACACTTTTGTGTCGGATGACATTAGGTTAGAAGTGGGGTTAGAAGATATTTGCCAGGTGTTAACCGTCTCTTGCTGCCTTTTGTTCAAGGCTTTTCAATGGAAAGAAACTCGTTCTTACAAAAATTAGATTTTTTTATCATAGTCCTTCAAGTCTATCTTATTCTTATTTTGGAGTCTAAATTCAAGTTGATCTTAAAAATTTTGCTGAAATTATTATTGAATATGAAATGAGCATCATGGTTCTTAAATAAATTTTCGAGCCCGTAAGTCAAAAGCAATACCTCTGTTAGTATGGGTTCTTCCCATCATCAAAGACTTTATCATAACAAGCGTATGGTTTTCTAACATATTTTTTTGAAAAATTGTCTTCTATAAAGTCCTAAGGCTTAGCAGATATTTCAAAAGAAATGTAATGTTTACTAAATGCGGGCGTAACCTTTTTTTTGTATTTTTCTCCTTAACCCTTTATGTGTTTTTTTTTATCACAAGCGTATGAGCAGCAGCAGCACGCCCTTTTGTAACAACAACAACCCACTATCAGCAATAAGAAAACAAAAAAAAAGAGCGCAACAAAAATAAAGTGATTTTGTGGTTGTGTTCATGGTTTGTTTCTTATCTCAACGACGAACCTTTTTATGTGTGGTTTGTGCACATACAAGCATTAGGTTGCTTGTTGTTGTTGTTGTTGCTGTTGCTGTTATTTTTCCATTTTTGCGCGTTAACGATTCCTGCGGATGTTGATATATATCCGTGGCAAATATTCGCTGCTGTCGTTGTCATCGTCATCGCCGCAGTTGTATATCTCGCTAACCAAACCAAACCATACCATAAAACATATGTGTCAGTTTAGTTCAGTTCCTATACGTTACGATGCGATTCGTCGTCGTTCCATACGTTTAGTTTAATATTTGATATATCGTTCTATCGCGAGCAACAGCTACAGCTATTTATATAATGAAGTCGGGGAACTTTTTTTTTTTTTCATTCTTTTTCTGTTGGCTGGCCTTCACTTTACGTTTTTGGCCACTTGGGAATTTTCTTCTTTTGCCCGCTGTATATCTATTTATTTATTATATGTACATAAATAAATACTGCAGGAAAGTTTTCAGTCAGTGTTTTTTTTCATTTTTTTTTTTTGCCTGGAAAATGCAATTTTATAGCTGTCAAGGGAATTTTACGCTACAAAGCATTGACAGTGCATGAAAAATTGTTTACAGCAACAACAACTACAACAATACGGCAACTTTAAAAAGATACCTTATCAAAAAAAAAAAAATAAAAAATGAGACAGTGATTTTTTATCAAGTGTCAAATAATTTCTATTCATATTCGCTTGAATGCAATAGCCAAGATATGATAGATTTGGCCAGCGGAATTTTTTTGTCAATAGTGATAAAATTGCTATTTTTTCTGTTGCTTTTAATGTGTTGTTGTTATTTCGTGCATGTAAACGATGTGTTTTCATCTGCTCTAAAATATTGGTCTTAACATAATTTTCTACTTGTGGCTTACTTTCCAAGTTATTGAGCGTTCGAGTTTTTCATCGGCCTCTTACAACCAGACCCATACAATTTTGGTGACTGACGCTTGTTCTCATTATCAATCTTAGTTAAACTATCAATTGCAAAAAAAATTAAGCGTCAATAAGTCAAAAGTCAAGTTAGAGGTCAAAGTGACCCCTGAAGATTATTTCAAGGTCGAATTCCCGCTTGGTGCACAAAAGCTAGTAATCATTGGCTGGACCGCCACTGCCTTAACTGGCTGCAGCTTTTTTGCACCAAGCGAATTGATCTTGAAATGACCTTCAGGGGTCACTTTGACCTCTAACATGAATACCTATCTGAACGTAGGGGTTTCCATTTGAAAAACTAAAGTTGACCTTCAAATAACCTTAAAAATGTAGGTCAAGGTCATGGCTGGATCAGCCATTTGATACCCACCATTCTTTATTTGAAACATTTTTTGAATGACTTGCAATTTTTTGACTTATTCAGCTGTGTAAGTTAAAATGGGACACCCTGTTTACTTGCGTGCCGGTCCCAGACGGTAATCTATATATAGACAGTTGCAAAACGGTTCCATCCCTTTTTAACTGCTTCATTTTCTTTTTCATTGAAAAGTTTGTAAAAAGAGGCAGTGCAGAAAAGCATATTTTTTCCAATAGTAGGCGGTGCCACGCCCCTAAATGGAAAAAACATTTCCACGGCTAAACTAATCGATCGATTATAATGAAATTTGGTTTGAATATAGGTTGAACCTTATGAAAGGTTAGTAGAAACTCTTTCGTGGCATCGCCTCTTATGTGAAAAACGCTGTCACGGCTGAGTCGCACCGATTTTGATGATATTTGGTATGGAGCTAGACTGATTCTTGAGTAAAGAAATTTGTTTGTAGTGCGGCGTTGCTACGCCCCTTACAGCAGAAAAGAAACGTTTACACTGCTAGACTAATGAACCGATTTTAATGAAATTTTGTACAGAGATATATTGGACACTGAAAAAGATATTTGTTTTTAATGTGTCAGTGTCAGAATATGATTTATCTAGTATAATTATCCAATTATAATTAGGTTATTATTGCCAAATATGTGTTTAGTCCTAAATATAATGTACCCACTTAAATTACTTTTACCAGCGCATTTAATTGTGTTGTAATTATATACCTTAAATATCTTAAATTTCAAAATATACAAAAAGCACTCAAACTTTGTATTTACGTAAAAATGCTGCAGAAATATGTATTATAAGTATTAGAACAATGCAATCAAAACTTTGAGATTTAATTAATGCTGCCACATTGAATTTTGCCCACAGATAAATAAAGTTATTCCATACCGCTTCTTTATAGTTGCAGAAAAAAAAAAGTAGCCGCTTATCAGCATTATAGTGTGCTTCCTCCTCCTTTTCTTTAATTCTTTTAAAATGCATTCAGCAAAATTGCCAAAGTTTTCATTTTCTTCTTGTTCTTGATAGATAAGAGCAGCTTTCACTTTTCCGGCCAACTGCATTCACACTATGCGCTTGTGAATTCGACCATGTGCTTTTTTAGTAACAAATACCCCACACTCCCCTTACTAACTGTTGTCGAAAACTTAAAAATAACTTTTCTTTGTGTAAAATTCTGAAAAAAAAAAAAATTAAAATTTTGTGAGAACAATTAATATCTGTTACTTATTCAAAAGAAGATACGGATTTCGCAACTGCTACATGTCAGCATTATGCTTTCTTCTACATCATTTTATGACCCAGTAAAATTTGCTTCTCTAGTAATTTTCAATATGAATTCACAACAAACTTTGTTACCGCAGCGTAATGAGTTATGAACTATTTAATCTAAAACAGGTATGCCGAAAAATTCTTCCCATTCTACTTTGGGGGCGCTTAAGATTGTAATGCCTGTTTTGCCGTGGAGCAGCTAAGTAATTTGCACAAATTATCCGATTATGAATATCAAATTTCTTTATGCGATAAATTCTGGAGTTTTTCTCTCTTTTCTTTTGCCATAATAAAAGTTTTTGAAGTTGTAGATTAAAGTTTCTAATAATATGTATGATTTCGTGTACGAGTATTTAATGAAGCAAAAAGTAATTGGTTGGTATTTGTGAACACACGAAATCATAATGATTGAAATGCAAGTAAAGTTGCATTTATGGTAGATTTGACAAACTACTTTAAGCGTTTGAATGAAAAGTTTGATATTATCCCCATCAAAAAAAATGTTGACATCATCTTGACGGCAACTTAACCGCACATTTAGCATTTTTTAATTTGCTGAGCTAACTGTTCAGTACAGTGTGTGATAACCAAAAACAGTCTAATCATTCTAGTTTCGTACATAGCTAAATTGAATCATCAGCGACCTTTGAAACAAAGCAAAGCTTTATGCCGTTGTGTGGCTTGTAGCTTTGTTTGGGAACGTCCAGGTGTTTTTTTTTGAAAATTCGGACTCCCCTCCCCTTGCTGAGAATTGCTGAGATCTAGCGGGAACCCTCCTCCCCCCCTCCCGTTAGATTTAAATTATAATTTTTAATGTAAATTCTATGCATTAAAAAGTTGACGTGAGGTTTTCCTTGACCCCCTCCCGCCCCTTGATGAGATTTTGCCGGACCCCCTCACCACTATTTTAGCTCACGCAATTAATGGACGTCCCCTTTCAATTTTTGTTTCATTTCTCACCAAATCTTTACTAAAGGGGTAATATTAAGCTTGGAAATTCTTCATTGAATCGAAGGGTCACTGAGGATTCCATTTAGCAATGGATGAAACTAGTATGCCGTTTTTTGTTGTTTGTTCTTTTTTTTGTAATTTTTTTGGTGTTGTCACACACTATACTGAAGAGTAAGCTCCGTAAAATAATCATACATTTTTTTCTGTTCCGATGATACACCACAAAAAAGTTGTCATATATTTTTTTATTTTCCGCTGAAATGGTTTTTCAGATGATTTAGGAATATATACCTGTCTAATAACTTTGTTTCGGACATCGTTATATATCAAAAGTTTCTTAAATTTATCACCTAAAATATGTTAAATTATTGTATATTATCACTAATAGCTGAACTAACAGAATCTAAATACTTAGGCCACTTTAAGCAAAACTCGCACATTCCTAAAAACACCGCAGCTTTTGATTTAAAATGAAAATTTGACAGTAGTTTCTGATCACCAAGAATGCTTGAATTTTTATTGGAAAAAATTTAAAAAAAAGAAAAAAAAATTTAAAATGAAACGAACCAAAAAAATGCTGTAAACGTGCAATAAAAGAAAAATTTAATTTGCATATTTTTAGGGCTAACAGCACGAACTAGAGTGAAATGACTGAAATTAGGACATGACTTCATTTGTAGGTTTTTCTTCTTGTTCTCTTGTAATTCTTGTTGCCTGTCATAGCAGCGTTGTTGCTAACTAAAGCGAATGTTGCAACTTTACAAAAAAAAAAAAAAAAATTGTTATTCATATAATTTACAACATTGTATGCGCCTAAAAAGTATGCTACTGCTACTATTATTACTTTCTAAGTAAATTTAGCCACAGCCAAAATTTTTTTATCCTTTTAATTTTTCATCTTGTCAACACGAAGAAGTGCAAATAACTGGAGAAAGCAATTTTTTGATAGCTGCTGATTTGGTGTTTTTTTTTATTTTTTTACTCCCAAAAGCATTCTATAGATGTGATTGTAATAAACTTTATAACAGGGAAAAAAGGATTAATAAATCATATCAACGTACATAGAGAAGGTTGACATTTTCGGTTTTGTTTACTATAGTTATCTCTACTGTTCCTTTGATGTGACCAACTTTATATGTTGCTTTTGTTTGTTGCTGCTGCTGCTACATGAAATGCTGGTTTTTGCCGCATTTGCTATTTTGTTTTTGCTATTATCTCTGTGATTTTTACATCCCTTTTTTCACCATTTGTTTAGGGTTTCTGTCCCTCATGTTGTGTTGCATGCATCCTGCTGTGGTGTGGACTTGCGTATGTAATCACTCGTATGTTTTGGTTGTTGTTAATCCTTTTTGTTTATTTTCTGACCCATTGCTCAGAAATTTTTTGGGGTTACCAACCGATGACAACAACGAACAAAAATATTATATGAGTGCTGATGACCACAAACTGACTGTCGAGCGATTTTTATCGCATTGCTTGTTGGTTTATAAAAAAAAAACAAAAACAAAATTAAATGTTAAAAAAGAAGATAACATGCGAATTACTTGCATAATCACACAAAATTGTTGCTTTTGTTGTTGTTGTTGTTATTGTGGGAAAATTAAATTCGACCTCAAGCTTTTACTACACCAAAAAAAAAGGTGCTTTCAAATTACTAGCAGCAAATATGTAAAATGTTTGCATAGCTTTTGTGATAAAAAAACAAACAACAACAAAAAAACTGTTGCTTGCGTCATGGGCAAGCAATGCAACATTACTATTTACTACCTTTGAAGAATGCGTTTGCTATCGCTTTGGCATGAGCATTGAAATGAAATTTTGAAGAATCTTGTAATGAAAAGTTTTTAGCTAAATAGCTAAGAAGGCTTATAGTTGTAGTAGCTAAACTCTGTTTTTTTATTTTTATTAAAAATAATGGCCATTTCTATTTACAATCAAAATGAATGACCAGAATAAGTAAGGGGACGTCCATTAATTACGTGTGTTCAAATAGGGGGGAGGGGGTTCGGCAAAATCTCACCAAGGAGGAAGTGTAGGTCAAGGAAACCTCACGTCAACTTCTTAATGCATAGAATTTACATTAAAAATTATAATTTAAATCTCACGGGAGGGAGGGGTCCCGCCAGATCTCACCAAGGGGAGGGGATGGGGTCCCAATTTCCAAAAAACACCTCACGTAAGTAATGGACGTCCCCTAATAAAAAATTTGTAAGTTGAATAGCTAAGTTGGCTAATAGTTGTAGTAGCTAAACACTGTTCTTATTTAGGTAAGGATTCCCTTTCTCTTACTTATTAAAGGAAATGAAAAAAGAAAAAAAATATATTAAATGCAGTATAGTAACATAATATTGATTGAGTCGATCTGACAATAATGCTGTTGCTAATGGCTTAAAGATAGTTCAGTATCGACGTCATTGCCGTCGCAAACATCATTTCTGAAAACAACATTCATTCAAGAAGGTTCATTGTAGTGTTTCGCGTAGAATTGATGCGTGCGTGCTTTAGACAGAACAAAAGGGTTTTATATTTATACACCAAAAACACTATTCTACTGTTATATGCAGTAGTTTATTTTATTTTATCCACTCCTCCTCCGCTCCCAAACTCTTCTCATTCAAGCTTTACAGTCGTTGTTTGTGATATTTTATATTGCACGCGTATTTGTTTTTCTTAAATTCCCAGATCATGATGCCACACCCCTTCTCTCCCCACATCCACCCTAATCGACAATTCATGCCACTTGCCGACAAATGAAGCGTGTGGATTACACTCGTGAAGAGGTTATTTTATATTTCTCCCATCCTGAAATTTCATTTTTACCAGCGCCAAAATGTATGCTCACATTTCTTCATTTTTGCTTGTGTGTGTTTTTTTTTAATGTTTTTGCTCTGCTGGGATGAACTTTAATGGTCAAGCGGAAATTTAATTCAATTTGTAAAATTTCTTTCTGCGCCTCCTTCAGCTTTTCACCTCTGACACATCAGCTATGTTTCCCTTTTCGTTTAATTTTTGGTTTTACTTTTATGCTGCTGTTTCTTCTCCTGCATTCCTTTAATTTTATTTATTTTTTTTTCGTTGAATTTTTGCATTTTCAACACTTTGGCGTTGCCATATCATCATCGCATTACTTATGTGCATCGTATGTACGTATGTATGTGTGTATGTGTGCTAGTGATATTAATGTGTGGTTGTTTGTATATATTTTATTTCCATTCTGTTTCACATTTCACTTGACCGTTAACAACAACTGTGTGAGCAACGTCATGTGAATTATTCACGTTGTTGCATATTCAGCTCAGCAGCAGGATAAAAAGGACGAAAATTCGAAAAACTGCGGAGAACTTAAATCTCTGCCATAAAATGGTGAAAATAAAGCAAAACGAACAACAACAACAAAATCGCTGCTAAAATCCACAACGGAAATAATTTGCAAGTTTTGTTGCTCTCTCTGATTTTACGCTGTTGGGATTTTGTAGATTTTCATACCCATTATTTTTTCTTGTATACCTTTATATTGTATATTTTGGTTTTTTTTTTGTTTCGGTTTTAATAATTTATTTGGTATGATTTTATTTTTTTTTTTTTTCATAAAACTTTGTTTATTTTCTTCTTCTTCCCGATTTGTTTAAAATATTTTGTGGTTGATTTATTTGGCATTAAAAATACTTTTAATTTGTTTAACGAAGTATTTGCGTCGGCTTTGTTATTACGCTACGCCACCACCACTTTGTTTGGTTTCCGTTTTTTTTTCAAAGTGTTTATCGCCGTATTCATGATTTTCGCTTTTGACGTAGTTTAAGAGTGGAGTGTGTGTGTGGGAAAATTGAACATGGATTTATGTTTATTGCAAACTTTGAAATTTTAATGTGGAAGAAATATATTTATATTGGCAGTTTAAATTGCAAAATAACAATATCAGCTGTTTTTGTAAAGAGGAAAACCTTTTGAGGCACATATCCTAATAAGGACTATTTACTATAAAAAAAAAGTTTCATGAATAAAACTTATTATCGTATCGAAAGGAACTGAAAGTGTTAATGTTACAATAATTTTCATTTCTCAACAGAATGCAATAAATTTTGATAAAACAAGCATCGAATGTGTGAAAAGGCGTGGCATCTCCCACACAAAACTACACATTTCAATTCGTCGTTTTAAGCGAAATATCTAAAGTAACATAATAAATCCGATATTGCAAAGAAGTTTTCTCAACAGAATTCAATAAAGTTTGATGCAAAAGCTTCGAATGTATAAAATGGCGTGGCACCGCCTACATAAAACCAAAATTTCAAATCATCGTTTCAAGAGAAATATACACAAAGTAATATACCATAATAAAGCTAGGGAAAGATATGTTTTTTTTAGAGTCTGGTGGGCTTTATTCCAGGGACCGTAACGATTATGAATTTTATGATAGAAATCACTGCATAATCGTTATTTTGGATTTCAATTTTTTTCGATCAAAAATAATCTTTATATTGGATTTTTATTTTTTCGATAAAAAAAATCGTTATATTAGATTTATATTTTTCGATAGAAAAAAATCGTTACATTAGATTTCTATTCTTTTCGATCAAAAATAATCGTTATATTGGATTTTAATTTTTTAGATCATTTCTATTTTTCTCGATCAAAAATAATCGTTTCATTAGATTTTTATTCTTTTCGATCAAAAATAATCGATATTTTGGACTTCTATTCATTTCGATCAGAAATAATCGATATTTTGAATTTCTATTTTTTTCGATTGAAAATAATCTTTATTTTTAACAAAGTTTATTCGGTAGATGGTACATTCGGGAGGTACAATTTTCGACCACTTATCCGACCATTTGAGGCTACAGCCTTGACAATAATATGTTAAACGTTGACTGTCTAACGTCGCTGGTCGTATGCTCATAGACTAAGGAGTTGATATATTAAAATTAAAAATAATCCAGAGGTGTCAAACAACACGATAGTTTGCTATAATTCATGTTACAATCTCAAAAAATCATGAAAATTCCATATAATTTGAAAGTTGAAATTTTTATGAATTCACTAAATTTCCACTATTAGCAAGTGTTTTTACTTACGGTGTTAAACTTTCCATGATGAAATGAACAACCTTAGTGAGCCAAATTTGATAATCTTTTAAGTTTTTATCCCAATTGAAAACTATGAAACTTTGATAAGAAAAAAAAAAATTTTACAAGAACACTAAATGGCTAAAGTATCCGGACTAAGAGAGAGATGACACCAATAGAAAAAACCAAGTTAAGTCAAGCTATGAAACTGAAAATACTTATTGAACAAAGGTGGCCAAGTTTTAAAAAGTTTTCTTTGAGAAATCCAGATAGTGTCACAAGCTAAGACTGAAGCAAAAAATGTACAGGCTACAGGACATGGTAAGACATCGGAATATCATATGATAAAAGAAAGTTTCCGGTGTAAGATTTTGCATACAGCAGTAAGTCATTGAATGTAATTCACTGAGTTTTGAAATTAAAATTGTTTTTTTTTATCACCAAAAATTAAAATGTTTCGTCTTCTAAAGCTAGTCACACATATTTCATCCACTGCTAAATGGAAGCATGAGTGACCTTTTAAACAGAAATTCTTATTCAAAAAATTAAAAAAAAAAAAACAAAAAAAACTCTTAAGGGGACGTCCATTAATTACGTGAGTCAAAATAGGGGGAAAGGGGGTCCGGCAAAATCTCACCAAGGGGAAGGAGGGGTTCAAGGAAAACCTCACGTTAACTTCTTAATGCATAGAATTTACATTAAAAATTATAATTTAAATCTCACTGGAGGGTGAAGAGGGGACCCGCCAGATCTCACCAAGGGGGGGGGTCCGAATTTTCAAACAAACACCTCACGTACTTAATGGACGTGTCCCCTAAAGCTTGTCATACTTGTTTCATTCATTGCTAAATGGAATCATCAGTGACCTTTGAGTGAGAATTTCTAAGTCTGATATGCTTACTTTTTTGCATAGATCTGTTGAGAACCATGAATATTAAGCTCAGTAAAATAAAAATAGTTTATGTGTAATGTTTTCGACAAGTTCTATAAAATAAAACATTAAATTTATTTATAAATAATTATTTAATTTTTTAAAAAATAATAGCCAGCGAAAAAAATACTAAAATATTTAATTTTCCTTTTTTTTTCTCTTTTCAGGTAGGTGACAACATACATTAATTGATGATTTAAAATAAAATTATTTTAAGTATCTTACGGCATTTTACTGCTGCTCCTAGTCATCAGCAGCATTGGTGATGTATAACAAATATTTTAAGCACAAAATTAAGAAACGTTCCAGCTAAATTTAGCCACTAAGATCTCATCATCAATAACCCACTGTTGCTGTGTTATTTTCACACTGCAGAAAATTCAAATTAAATTTTATTTTGTGTTTATTTCGAAGTAAAATATTTACATATTATAAATGGCAAAAAATATTTTCCAGTAATTTATAATGAAAATTCACATAAATTTTCGCTATGAGAGATTGATTGAATTTTTTAGAAAAATAAACATGAGATGTTTGAAAGAGTTTTCCGTGAAAAACTCTTGGCAGTGTAGTGTTATGGTTGCTGCTGTTATATCCACCTGTGGTGGCAATAGTTATTGCGTTAGCGTTAAATTTTAAATTTTTTTTTTTTTTTTTTGTAAATTATAAACAAACTTAATTTATTTTCAAAAAAAAAAAAAAAAATTTGAATTTATTGCATGTGGTTTTTTGAAAAATTTAAAATGCGTGAATTTTCACTTCAAGTGGTTGTACGTACGGTTTTTTATATATTTTCTTGCTGTTTTTTTTTTATTTGTATTTTCCTTTCTTTTGTAGTACCTTCTTGTCTTGTAGATTGTACAATTGCCCAAAAGTTTTGTTCTTGGTTTTGTCTGAAAAAATTTTTTTTTTTATTGCCTCGTGCGCGCAAATATCGAGTTGTGTTAATTTCTACTTTTAATTGCCACATCTATCGAAGCTCATTAACATTCAAATAAACTATTCAAAATTAACAGCAAGTTTAGTTTTTGTGGAATTGCTTGTTGTTGTTGTTTTTCCTTGACTTCTACTGCCGCAACATTTTGTAGCTTTCTTCTAGAAAAATATTTACTTGATTTTTATGTATTTTAGAATTAACGTTTTTTTTCTCTCTCTCATTTACTGTTTGTTCTATTTAGCATATGCTAAAATCAAAAAAATATTATTCCAGTTTTGAATTTTGTTAATTTTTGTTTCCAGATTTTTATTGCACAACTTTAGCAGAAATTTATTGCTCCTTCTATTTTTTTTTTGCATAAATTTAGCATTGTAGTTTAATCAAAAATCTTGTCTTTGAGTTTTAGTTTGTAAAATATGGCTGCAGTTCAGCATTAAGAATGATACTGGAGTACCTGTCATCGTCAAATAGATAGATACATTAATTTTGGATTAAAATTTTATTTGCAATTGAAAGAAATCATTAAAAACCAATGACTTAATTGATTTTAACAATGTCGAGCTTTTATATTTTCATTTCATTTTTCTATAAAGTAAACATTCTACTTTATAGAAAAAATTTATTGATATATTCCGGAATATTCCGGAGCTGAAGCTATGTATACCTCAGCAATTTGTAGCGTCATCTATTGGAGTTATATGCCACTTCAAAGCTTATTTTTCGAATTAACAGTTTTTATTGAAATCTGTTTATATATCAGTCTTATGACATTTCATTTCTCAGTCCAATTTCTATGTGGAAGATTTGCACCAGCATTCGTCGAATTCTACCAGAACATCGCATTCCTGCCGACTAGTGTTTGTTACGCGATTGTTGATTGTTCGTCATTTAATGGCACAAAATCAAATCTTGATGTTGAATCATTCACTGTATTCATCTGATTAAGCATCATCTGACTTCACATTATTTCTAAAAATGAAAGCGAATTTCGATGACATTGCGACCGACCATTCGAACCACTTCAGCACGCACCTTGGCAGCAATACCACAAAATGAGCTCGAAAGGGTATATGAATCAATATTGAGTCGCTGTAGCAAGTATATTGAATCAGAATAAAATTTTGTTTTTTTAACGTTAATATCTTAAGCCGCGATGGGCTAATTGTTTGAAATGGAGTGAAATTTGACTCCAAGCAATAAATATTTAAATTTTTTTGAATGTTTTCGACAGCGGTTTGAAACTTACTATTGCCACTTATAAAAAAATAAAAAGAACAAAAAATTGTAATTTCTCCGAAAATTTTTTTAATTCATTAGAAAGGGGGGGGGGGCATTAACATTTATTAGAACATCGCGATCCTGCCGACTGCCACACATCGTTGATTGTTCGTCATTGGCAATGGCACAAAGTCAAGTCTTTGTGTTGAATCATTCACTGCATTCCTCTGTTTTAGCACCATGTGACTTCACATTTTTTCAAAATATTCAAGTGATTCTGAAGGGAGGCGATTTCGATAATATTGCCACCATTCGAACAACTTCAACACGCACCTTGGAAGCAATACCACGTAAATTCAAAACAAGAGATTTGAAATATTTTTTAAAAAACTAAGAAAGTTTACTGGCTTAAAATTGACAATAAAATCAATTTATTTCTGACAAAAACAAAAATAAAGTTCCACATTAGTTTTCATATGGAAAGCAACATGGAAACACCAGAGCCCCTCCCCCTCCACTTTCTAATGAACTAAAAAATGGTTTAATTTGTACTATTCTAAAGGCCGGATATAACTGAATTCCAGATCGAAGCATTTAAAGCTCGCTTTGATCTACGCTCTACGTTCTCCTATTAGTGACTGATAAAAGTGAAGTAAGTGACTTGATTTTGTTTTCTTTTTCGTGATAATAGCGGTCCAAGCAGCGCTTCAGCAAACACTGTCAAAAACACCCGAAAAATTTAAGTGTTTATTGCTTGAAGTTTAATTTCACTCCATTTCAAGCAATGAGCCCATCGCTGCCTTAGATTTTAACTTTAAAAAAACAAATTTTTATATTATTATATATTATATTGCAACTATCGATCAGACTTTATTGACCTTGTTATTTTTGTGTACAAAAAAAACTAACATTTTGGTATTTTTTGCTCATTTATTCTCATACTACGTTTTGTTTTCATTTTCTATTTTTTTTTCATTGAACTTTATTCTCTTATCTTTACTGAATCTTACAAAAATGTCAGCAATAAAGAAAAAAAAAACAACATAAATTAATTAAAATTAAAAATGCAAAATTTTATTTACAAAGTAAATTAACATTAGTTCAATGAAGATTTCAAGTTTCATTTAGGCCTATAATTTTTACTAACCCCCCACACTTGTGCGCGGGGACAACCTGTGTAAACTTGTGTGTTTTCAAACATTAAAGAATAGGAAAAAAAATCAATCTAAAAAATTATAACATAAATTTTGCATTTAAATTAAATATTTGGTTAAACCTGTTGCTATTGTTTTTGTCACGCTACTGCTATAAACAAAATACACTGAAAATAAAACGTATACGCGAATATAACGTGTGTATAACGTACGCACTTATTGCAACTTTTTTGCGCTGACTAATACGTTTCTTAATATTACGCTCAATGATCAATTTTGGGAGGTGACACCGCTCACTTTTTTATTTATTGCTAGATAGAACTATATATATGTATTTGTGTGCAATTTGGTTTCAAAACTACTTACATAGGCTTAATCGACTCAGTTCTTGACGTAGATCAAGAATATATACAATATTCTATAAATGTCACGCCCTTTTCTATATGTTGGAATGAAAAAGTAAATATACCCTGAGTTTAGGGTATAAAAGTATAATTGGCTAATCACGTTAATGTCCGAATGCTAGAACACAGTAGGTCTCAGGTTCGAATCCTTATGGTGGCAATTGAAAAATAATTATTTTTATAAATTTTTAATATGTTGCCCTCCTTTGTTCACCACGTTAGGACTGAGGAAAATATTTTTTTTATAATTTATTAATAAGTTTCTCTCCTTAGGGGACGTTTATTAATTACGTGAGCTATAATAGGGGGGAAGGGTTCCGACAAAATTTCACCAAGAGAGGAAGGGGGCCAAGGAAAACCTCACGTAAACTTTTTAATACATAGAATTTACATTAAAAATTATAATTTAAATCTCACGGGAAGGGGGGAGGTGAGGGGTCCCGCCAGATCTCACCAGGAGGAGGCGGGCTCCGAATTTAAAAAAAAAAAACACCTCACGTAATTACACGTAATCTAGAATTCTAGCATTTATGCTATTTGTAATTAAACAATTAATTTATTCATAAATTTTTTTTTTTTTTGTTATTTTAATTAAATAAAAAACAGGATTTTTCGAAAAGTCAACTTAATCAAAAGTTGATATAAATAAATTAAACTCAACTTTGTATGACACTAAGTTGATAATAAAAAGTTAATGAAATTTTATTGTTCTCGATTTTGTTTTTTTCATTTATGTAGTTTGATTTAATGAATGATGCTGAATACTTCGACCTTTTCGAAAAAGGAAATGTTTCAATAATAATTCCTAGCTCTTTTTTGCGTATTAAATTCCATTTACTACTAACTTCTGCTGTAGAAATTTAGTGTATAAATAATATATATTTGTATATTTATTTGTTACATACAGAAGATGGGGTGTACACCACCTCACCTCTGCACTAAAACATTTTATATTTATATTTATACCCAAAGAAAAATTGCCACAAAAAAAAATTATTGGTTACATTTTGGTCCTTCTTATACCAACACCTCTCTAAACATCTGTTTCATCGTTCATTTGTTTGCATGGGTTTTTTGTCAAGATTTTATTGTACTGCTGACAGCGTAACACAACACTAAAAACGTAGACAAAAGGCGCACTTGACATATCATTAATAATAACTGTATGCTACGCGTTTTTTTCATCAGCTTCTTCTACTACTACTAACTTGCTCTTATCTATCAAAAAAAAAAAAGCATTTTTTTTATTTATCTACAAAGATTAAAAAAAAAAGTATGAAAAAAAACGAAATAAATACAAATGATATAAATTGTGCCACGTCGTTGGTGGACACTTTACTAGGTGGATGGATGTTCACACTGTTGTACACACGTATGCTGAATATTCATCACTTCTTTCCAACGGTGCACAACACGCTGCTACTATCATTAATAACAACAATAGCGTCATTGTTGTTACTTTTTGGTGTTTATTATCATCAATAATATATCCTGTTTGTTGACAGAAAGGGAGATTTCCTTTTTTTTCTTCGTTTCGTTTCTTATGCGAAGGTCACCATTTTTTTTTTTTGTTATCAATGGTGTTAAAATCAGCAGTGGTTTTTATAGCAAACATTTAAAAAATGTTTGGTTTTTTGCTAAAATGTTACGAAATTCTGTAGTGACATGTAATTAATTTAATCTGATTTCGTCAAGCTTTAATTCTAAATTGTTTTACATGACAATGAAATACATATGTTTCACATAAAATAGGTTCGTATTATATTAGGCGAAATAAGCGACTGATAGTGGGGCATTCATAACAACCATTTGAAACTTAAATTTAAAGACTTTCTACGACTTTATTGGTCATACTGCTCAAATCATTCACCACACTTTTCAGCGCCTTTGCTTCAATTTATTTATATAGGATAGACCTCCCGTGATCGTGAGCAATGAAACGTGCAATCATTTTTCCCACCGTGCTGTTGCTCATCTCTATGCGCTGGTTCGATTGTCAAATAAATATGCAAGAGACCCAGTCGGAATCAAACGTGCAAAAACAAAAAAAAAAATGTGCAAATGAATTGCACAATTCCAGTTGAGAAAAATGCAGTTCAAAAAAATTATTTCTGCGAAAGGCAATTTTTTTCACATGTATTATTGACTTGTAAAAAAAAGAGAGCCTAAAAAACTGCTCTTGTGTGCATCATTGTTGTAGAAAAACTCATTTTCGTGGAAAAATCGTTTTAACTCTCGGAAAAGTACTTTTTGTTTTTATTGATGAATTTTGAGATTAAAAATTTATTTGTATAGCCATGCCGATGTTTTCGCATTTTTTTATGTAAACATTTATATTTATTTATTTACATCAGTGATGCACGAATTTCTACTGGGTAATGTTTTGTTTTCTTTGAATCTCTACTCACATTTATTCACATGCTAGCTCGAAATTAATGTGGTAGAAGTCAACTTGCTGTTGACTTTTGGGCAACGAAGTTGAGCATCCCTAATGTAGGATATGAATGTTTTATTTATTTTTTTCGCGGATTTTATTTTTTTAAACTTTAATGCCTTTCAGATGATCTGCAATATTTTGAAAACAATGAAGATTTTTGTTTAAATTCTTTTGACCAATCTACCGATGTTTACGGTAGTTATGCCACGAAAACGTATCGTATGTACAAGATCAATATAACTAAAGTAAACATTTTAAGATAACAAAAAGAAGACGCTGTCAAAAATCAAAAAAAAAAAATTAATTTTATTTAAAAATATCTTTTTAACATTCACTGTATTCATATTTTTTTGCATTATAAAGAAAAGTGTTGAAATCTTAATGATCTACAGGTGAGTTCAGGCGTAACGAAAGCACATAAAATTGTTCAAGACAACAAAAAAAAATGCGTAATTTTCAGCAAAAAAAAATTATTTAAAAATACAAAATTTTAAGATAAATTTAATATAAATTTTTACATAGTAATTTTGACAAAATAAACAAAATTAAATAAGTTGACAACGAAGGGCTACAAATGACAAAGCAATAGCCGGCGACTTTTTTAAAAACTGCAGCACAGCAGGTAACCTAAAACCAGCTGATGAGGTAGATAATGAATTAAAGAAAAAAAAAAAAAAAAAAAACGAAAATCCAAAATCCAAAATCCAAAATCCAAAATGAACCAAATTTCCATTCAGCAAAAACAAATGCAAAGTGTCAGCCAACCAAAAATAAAAATAAAATAAAAATATTTTTATGTTTCTATTTTCCGTTGAAAAAAAAAGAAAACATTTAAAAAATAAACTTGAAGCACAGGTATTCAAAATATGATTTTACTTAGCTTAACGTCAACAAATATTGCTAATGAAGGCCCAGACAACTTTGTTTTTTTTTTTTTTTTTGCATTGTTGCTTTGTCTAAATGGCTTGCGTTATAAAAAAAAATTAAAAAAAAAAAAATTGTATTTTAAAATCTATGAAATATAAGAACATGACATTTACATAGAACGACATTATTGTGTCATATGTTAGTGAGCGGGGGCCAAGAGCAGAGCAGCAGCCAGAACAGATTTAGATCAGAAAATTTAGTACAGGTTTTTTGCTTATGGTCTTATATCATAAATATTGAATGTTTAAAAATATAAAAAATAACTTAATTTTGACATAAAAAAAAATCAATTCTATTCTTTCATCATTATAGAGTTGTCATAATGACATTTGAATTTTATTGAAATGGAAATCGATTAGTACTAGAATATTTAGTTAATATACAGCGCTATCTTTGTGTGTGTGGAAATATGTGAACTTTGACAAGTGAAAAAATTCCTTCATTATTTTTTAAATTATTCTGTTTTTCATTCAATTTTATTTCTTCATACCCCTTAGTTAATTTTTTCATTATTCAATCACTTTCTTTGCCACTCAAAATTACTTTTTGCTGCCCAATTAATTTTATCGCCGATCTATAAAATTTTTGTAATTTTTTTTAGTAGTTTTTTCGCTAAATTGATTTTTGCACTTATCAATCAATTTAAATTTAATAATAGTGGTATTCACACTGGTCTCATTAATTTATTTGTCGTTATTCGTTACTTTTTTTATGAGCATTTTGTTTTTGTAAAATTATGGAAACAACGAGTAACACAGTAACTACACTGAAAAAATAATATGTTTCCTTTAAATAAATGTATTTGGTTGATATCTTTTTAAAATATTTATTAACTATCAACAAATTTTGGTAGTTATTACCCTGTCCTTAATTGAAATTTAAATTGTTGCTTATTGGGCCAAACGTTATATTAGTATGAGTTGATTGAAAACATTTGTTTGGATTTAATATACATTTGTTAATCCTATTTTTATTTGATTTCACTTCTCATTAACATGAAAACTTTATAATTCACAACATATTCAAGTAAAACTCTGTTTGGTAAGCAATTTAGCTATTTATGATTGTATAAATACAAAAGCCATCCTATATAAGAATGTAACGATATTGGAAAAATCGTTTTTTGTCATCGATTTTTAGCACAATATTGATATTAATGAATATATATGTTTGCGAGAAGAAAATATTTTCTTAGTCAAATATATGATTTAGTGATTATTAACAAACGAATGATTGCTACAAAATAATATTTGTTTCAACCAAAATATGATTTGGTAATGATTACGAAATATATAATTGATCAAATAATATTATTCAATTCACTGCAATATGTGAAATTTTAACATATATCAAATATTTAATACGCATATATCAAATATAGCATTTTTTAATTATTACCAAATTTTGGTATATATAATTAAATTGTTTTCTTATAGTTTTTTATTAGTTGGTAACATAACGTCAACTATTAAATAGTTTTTGATTTTGCAACTTTTTGTGAAGTTTTCGTATTTTTATTTATGATTTCCATGTACTTTTCTCATTCAAAACACAAAATCAACTGTTACTGCTATGTTAACGAAACACAACAAGAGTAGTGTCTTCAAAGTTAAAATCTTTACCGAATTACCAACTAAAAAATTATCAAGCTAATCAGGCCGTTGTGAATATCACTAATAAGGATTATTCCTTTTTACATTTATATCATGTTATTGTCAAAATGGCATTCGCCTCTAAAATTACATAAAATAAAACTAGACACTGTGTTACAAGATCCCCCTGTATTACCTTGAGTGAGAGTTGTAATCCTGAGTATTAACTTATGGCGTTATAAAAAAAATTCACCTAAAAAATGTTTCTGAAAACGAATTCCTATGAATGCCTTTGGTATTCAATCAATAAGCTCTTAAGACATACCGACATTTATTAATTAAATCGAAAAATTATATACAAACAATATCTGTGAAAAAAGAATTCAACTACAAGCCCAAGTCAGTCACTATCGAAGTTACTCATAGTCAATGCCAGTTATAACCAAAGTCAGTCAGTCAAATATCATTGCAAGTTACAGCCGGAAACAGACATAGTCATAAGTAAATTCAGTTACGTTAGCAGTCAGTCGGAGCTCTGAAGTCAGTGTTAAATGAAATCATTTACACTAGAAGTCATCTACAGTCTAAAATAAGTACAGTCGAAGTCACTCACAATCGAAGTAAGACGCAGTTAAAGTCATTCACAGTCAATAGCAGTCACTGTGGCAGTTCTTCACAGGAGAAGTCAGTTATATTTCCAGTCACTCAAAGTAGATGTCAGTCATGTCAATCATATAAAAAGTCAGATTCAAAGTCAGTCAAGAGTTGAAATCAATCATTGTCATTGTCATATAAGTATATAGCCAAATAACTACAATAAAAACCGTAGTCTCAGTCAGTTGTAGCCTAATAGCCACTTAAAGCTTTACACTTCGCCAAAGATAAATAATTTTCATTCGATAATGTAGGCATTACTGGCTGTATGATTATTACTGTTATGGTTAATCTCAGCCAATGTTAAAGTCATTCACAGTCGTAGTTGGAATCAGTTGATAACAGTCACAGCCAAAATTAGTTGAAGTCAAAATTAATCATACATTAAACGCTTAATAAGTATCAATCATTGCACACTTAGTTGATTGCTACATGATAAATTTTATTGCTGCACAGTTATATATTTGATATTATAACCTTTTTTTTTTTTGCTGTACAAACGTTTCATTCGCTACTCAATCATTGAACTCGATTCTTCCTCCACAAACATCGTCGTTATTTTTCTGCGAAGCTTAAAAGTTTTCTCTAGATATAATAATTACGAAAATTTACTTTTTGTTTGATGACCTACATATATTTGCAAAATCTTAACAAATTTGAAAAAAAAAAAAAAAATGTTCACAAAGAGAATAAAATCTCAAATATTCCCTATTTTTCTAGCTGACATCACACCATAAGTTTCTATTACAAATCTTATAACGCTTGGTCAAGGTTATGAACTGTAGGCGTCGTGTGAGCTTAGAAATCATAAAATATATAAATCAAAGTGAATTAAAAATAAACGTTATTAACAATAAAAATAAAACCAACAAATTTTTAATGAACTGTCAATAATTTCCGCTAATTGATTTAATTTTTACAGTTCAAAATGTCAACAATATCTCTTTGTTTTTTGTTTTTTTTTTTGAACAAAGCAAAAAGATAAAATATTAGTTAATAGCGGATCAACTATAATACCTTTAAAAAAAACGGAAACGAATTGAATGTGGAGCAAAAAAACTAAAATGCAAAATTTATGCTATACCCGTACCAACAAAACTTAAACTACTAAGCAAATTAATACGACAGCTACAACGACGACAAAAAATGCAAATTAAATTCCAAGCTATGAAGAAGACACTACGAAATGAAGATAAAAAAAAATTTCAAACTACAAAGTCTACTACATACTACCTACTACTTAATGCCTCGCGTTTTCTACTCTTAATCTATGACAACAGCTAAATGCGATTTATTTCAACGACCTCTTCATGTAGCCATCGTTGTTGGTCACAAAAAAAAAAAAAATTAAAACTTCGATGGGAATTTTTACGCAAGGTGTTAAGTTTGAAACCAGATCCGGTGGCTTAAACTATTACTCAACTCATTACTACTCTGAATTATCAATGTTATGAACCGTGTTGCCCATAGCCTTTTAAATATTTTTAGGCTTGATAAAGTTGTTCGTCACTCGATACAATTCACGCAATTCAATTACCTTAATCGAGGCTCAAATCTTTACTTTTTTTTTTCGTTAAAGTGTAAGTCATTTATGGTATTGCCCCGAGCTAAGTAAACTGCACTCGCAAACCAGAAGAGTTTGACAGTACTGTACTACAAGCAAAGGGTCAAGAATTAGTTCAGTGCAATGCAACAACAACAACAAAAAATAATGGTCAACAAATACAGTTAATGGCTAAGAAGAACAAGCAAAATACAAAAACAATTATGTAAAACGAAAGAGAAAAAGTAAAAAAAAAAAAATGTTAAAATTTGCTCGCATTTAAATATGTATCTGGCAACACTTGTATATATTTTTCCTTTTTGCTCCACCTCCTTTCCTCATCGCTTTTATTCCTTTTTGGCCATATAATCTTAAATACTGTCCACGTTTTTTCCACTTTTATTGTTGTTGTTGTTTTCGCATTTTAACCAGTTGTGTTGTTGTTGTTGTTGAACTGCTGTTTCATGATACCGTTATATAATCGGTCAACATAACGGTACAGTACTGGTGGCATGCGTTGATCGTTCCTCGCCTCCACCATCAACTGTTTTACCAGCGTTTTTAATCCACTTTCTTGTTGTTGTTGTTTTAATTTTTTTCTTCTGCTTTTTTTTTTGTTGCATTTTAATGTTGGCAGTAAACCGTTCAACATTTTGCTTCCTACTGCAGTTTTACTTTTTTTTTGTCTTTGTCTTTGTTTTTTTTTTTTTTTTGTTTCTTAACTCTTCTGGTTGGTTCTGTTTTGCTTTTGTGCAAAAATCAGTGCTTTCTGACATTCTTGATGGCAGCGGCGGTAGCAACATTTCTGCTGTAGGTTCTTAATTTTTTTTTTTTTCTTTTACTCATTATGTCCACTGCGATATGTTGTTTATCTCTTTCGCACAAAAATGTTGTGTGTGTATATGGTGCTTGTTGACTTTGTTTTTTTTTTTTTTTGTTTGTTTAATTTGCACCTTTTTTTTGCGGTTTGTTCCATGTTGACCTAATTTTTTGTTGGTTGCTTGTTGTCAGTTACAGAAGAAATGCAAATAATGAAAGGAGACTTTGAAGTTGTTGCCAGGAAAAACATGAAATCATTAAGATTCTATTTTTTTTGCTTTGTTTTATTCAGTTGCGCAGACGCTGTTTTAGTTGAAGAACTATTATTTTATTGAAATTTTGTCCTCTTATTTAAGTAAATTTTTCGTAAGCTAATTCATTTATTCAATACCAACCGGGCATTGTGTGGAATCTACGCTGAAGTGGTAACTCCTGGAAAGTTTTTTTGTTTTGTTTTTTTTTTGCTCTTTTTGTGTCATTAATCATCATAAATTAAATTAAATTTAAATGGCTAACAAATCATTAAATCGCTAGAATATTTGTCGAAGCTCTAAAGCAGCGATGGGCAAAATACGAAAAATGAGTCAAATCAAAATTATTTTTCAAACGTTCGCCTTTCTTTTTTCAAGCGCGACTTTTTTTAAAACCAATTGTTGCTAATTCCAAAGTCCAAGACATGGCGGCAAGCTTTGTCTACTATCTACTATCATCCAGTAGCTCTAGAGTTAATTTCGAAATTGTGTTTGGCGCGCTGGGTTTAAGTTCATTGCCCCCTCAAGCCACAGAATGTTTAGTTTTAGACACTAGTGTTTTGATAAAATACCATAAAAAAAATTACAGTATGATTTTCTATTAACATCATATGTTCATACTATTGCGGAAATGAAAAATTGGTAAAGAGCTAACGCCTACAAATTTGATGTATTATTTTTATTTTATTTTATAATTCGGTAAATAGCGCCTGCCCATCATTTATGTATATGAGATTTCGGTCGCTTACGAACTGAATTTGAGACACTCAATTTAACTATTTTTTTTATCGCCAATAACGCGTGGAATGTAAGCTTCCAAACCATCAAATGGCTTATCATATATTATCATTTACCGGAAAATTTACATATCGATTTAAATAGCGATCTTGACGGCGAATTAATGTCAACAACAAGTGTAGCAAAAAACCCACATTGCTTCTACCAAATGCATATTTTGAACTTATTTAAAAGCTCACTACTTTTATAAAAAAAAATATATTTATATATTAAAGTAAAAAGGAAGGATGAGATGAGTATAAATTTACTCCTAAATTAATTCTCAATTTTTTGAATCAACTTTTCGAAGATTGAATAGATTTTTGTCACGCTATTGCGTTAATGACTTGATATTTCGAAAAAAAAAATTGTGTCGCTACTCCGCTCAACGTGTGCATTGTCACAAAAATTGTGTAATAGAAAGATTTCGGTAACAAAATAAAATCCATTTACATTCGCAAAATAGCCCCCGAATCAATATACGACTTTTTTTAAAATATAACTTTCGAAATTGAGAAAAACAAAGCCTTATAATAGTATAATGGAATTTATATATGGTGAGGGAGCACTAAGGGAGCACTATGGGAGCACTAAGAGAGCATTTCCAAATCAATTTTTCCCTTATACATTCATTTACATAATCGTAAGTCCTCTTGCTCCCTTATGCAGTTCCATACTCTGATACATACATTATTGATTTTTCTTTTCAAAAATTTTAATAAATAAAAGGTATTTTCTGTAACTTGTTAAAACAAAAAATTAGTTTAAATATATTTATCTGTCTCATAATGTGAAATTTAAATTTCTAAATTTTTATAAATAAATTTTTTAAGTATTTTTGCGTCACGTCCATTCATCATCATTTTTATTAATTATTTTAAAAATTATTGCCATTTGTATTTTTTTTTCTTTCATAAACATCAAAATTGATGACTCAAATTTTCACTTTTTGCTTATCACTCAGTGTGAATTTTGCTTATTTATAATCGTTTTTTTGCTATACGAATTTGAAAAATTATATTTTGAAATTTTTATTTTGTATTTTTATTTTTTAACTAACACAAAAAAAAAATATAAATAAAATATAAGTGACTTACCACTTATTTTTGTTTTTGAAACATTTTCCTTTTCTTTAAATTTACTATTAATAAAATTAAGTTTTCATATTCTTGTGCGTAAAAATTTATGTCAAGGTCTTGTTAATTATATAAAATAAAATATTGTATTGTATTTGTATGGGTCAATTACATATAATTATGTAAATTCAAGCCTCTGACTTCTCTTTGCTTTTGTTTAAGAATACGCTTAATATTAGTAATTTTTTCTCATATTAAAGAATGTTTCCTTAAATTAAGAAATTTTTTATTCATATTAAGGAATATTTTTCTTATATTGAGAGATTTTTCCTTTTTTTCACATTGTACGTAATTCTATGAGCAAATTGTTAAACATTTAATTTTCTAACTCACAATAATAAAATTCATTAGAAACTTAATAACTCTTTTAGTGTAAAATGAAACGCAATTTTCAGAGTGTACAATTTTCAGCGTCACACTAAAACGAGGTGTTGATCGTTTTGACTTTTATTATGATGATTTTAAGAAGTTTCGTTACGCCCACAGACAGACACAGTCTCAGTCACGCCAAAATATTAATCATAATACATACCTGGTGAAAATTTTGCAGTTGAAAAAAAAAAAAAAAAAAAATTTCTGACAGTAAAATGATAGAAAATAATGAAAAAAAAACAAAAAAAAAAAAATAAAATACCGCCAAACAAAAATTGGCAACAATTCAAGAAAAAGTTGATGATTGCTAAAAATGACTGACTGACGAATGACAATGAGTGTGTGCAGTAGCAGCGTATAGGTGAAAGAGTAAGACAAACTTTATGGAGAGATAACTTTCTTGTGTTGGCGCACTTTTAAATTAAAAAAAAAAAAAAAGTTTTTTTTTTGTTTTTCAACATGACATACATTTTTTGTTTTTTTTATTATTGTTGGTTTTTTGTTATTGTTACTTTTATGATTTTTTAATGCGCCAAAGTCATTCAAAAGTACTAAAATTAGAACTGTGCGAAAAAAAAAATGAACCTAAATTTTTTTTTTAGTCTTTAAGAGTTAGTTTGACAGAAAAAATTATTGCAGTACATTCTAACTTCTTCAATTTTGAATCCTGAGTGTAGTTTCTCTTTGGCCTTGTTTATTTGTATAATTGTTTCTTTCAATAAATCATGTTTTTTCATTAAAAAGTTTACTCAAAAAAAAACTATATTTTTTTTCAAAAAAAAACTATATTTTTTTTCAAAAAAAAAAAAAAGAAATGGACTAAATAATTTTTTTATTAGAACCTAAATCAGAATTTTGGCTGTTGATTCCTTGGGTTTATTTTCACTTTATCAAAAAAGTTTTGTTAAAATTAAAGTCATGAAAAGGTGACACCCACTGTCTACTTAAATCAAAAAATAATTTTCACTTACAAATAAGAAGCACCCTAATGTAAGACTGCATACAGACGTTCATAAAGAAAACAATTCATACACTACTTCATTATAAAAATGTTGTTTCTTTTATTTGTTCCTTATGCTAGAAAAGTGACGTTTCTTCCCATTGTGTAAGTGGTAAAAGCAGCCGCAGTAATTAATATTCACCAACACAATAGTAATAATTGTAAAAAAGTAGCAGTATATTTTTTTACAATTGTTTGTTATCTTAACAATTCGAAAAAAATAAACAAATGATTTGTTTCATTTTTTTTTTTCTGGCACAAACTTTTGTTGACATTTTTTCATTTAAGTTTTTCTCCTGCATTTTGTATGCGTTAATTTTTTTTATTGTTATTCTTAAAGTGAAATCTTGTACTACATTCAAAATTCAAATGGAAAGTTTTATTTGAAATAAATTAAGCTGCTTGAGAGTGGCACATCCACTTTTTGAAATAGTACATAACCTTTCAAAGTTTTAATTTTGATAGCATAAATCTCGTGAAAATCGCTACTCTCTGCCATACGAAATTTTTTCGAAAGTAACTGCCAATTAAGAGATTCAATGAATTTCATTGCAGAATAAGCGTTTAAATCAGCGATGGGCACATGGTGGAACTTTTCGCCCTCATGGCCCGAACCGTTATTCGACGCAGTAACCAGAATTCGCAGAATTTCAACGCTATCGACGCACAGTAATGACTTGAGTTCAAATGAAAACAAAAACAACACACAAAGGCATTAGCGACGGTGCCGCATTGTGTCTCGACGAATGTAGCAAAGTATGTTTTTCTTTGTAGTGCAATTTTGTAATTTTGTGCTGTTGGCGAATTTGGAAATGAAAGCAAATGTACTATAAAATTTCGTTATTTGTTGCTTGATTTTGTTGTCCATGCCCACCGCTGGTTTAAACGGTTGTTTTTATCAGAAAGGGATCAAGAGGGCTTTTTGTAAAAATAGTTGTGATAATTATTAGAGGACGTCCATTAATTACGTGAGTTGTTTTTTTTGAAAATTCGGACCCCTTTTCCTCTCCTTGGTGAGATTTGGTGAGATCTGGCGGGACTCCTCCCCTCCCTCCCGTGAGATTTAAATTATAATTTTTAATGTGAATTCTATGCATTAAAAATTTGACGTGAGGTTTTCTTTGAATCCCTCCTACCCCTTGGTGAGATTTTGCCGGACCCCCTCGCTCCTTTTTTGATTCACATAATTAATGGACGTCCGTTTATAAGTTTGAGAGCAATTTTTAAAAATAAATTCAAAGACTGTACTGAGACTTCTAACTAAGCAGGTATACATGGGTTATTTAAGATGCTAACTCAGACTTGAGACTTAAAACCTCGTTTGCTCAAAGTTTAAATATGGCAATTTAATATGATAATTTTTGTTTTCAAGCCGCAAATTTTTAAGTTTAAAATACATAATAAAAATAACTTCTTTCTCTTTATTTCCAACGCAAACCACTTTAAACTCATTTTAAGTTCGATAAGAAGTTCGATTGAAAACAACATTTTTCAACTTTACTAGAATCGTTAAAAACTTTAAATTGCATTTTGAAGTTGCAAAGTATTTGAAATTACTTTTTTTTTATTAAACATTGAACACTTTAAATAATATATCACTTTAAATAATATATCACTTTAAATCAAAGAGGATTCTTTTTGAATCAAAATGGTTTCTCCTAAATTTAAAAATTTTTGGATTTGGCGCTAATTCCATTATAGCATCAGTACTAATGCCTTGCGTATACCATAAAGGTCCGTCCATTAATTACGTGAGTTAAAATAGGGGGAAAGGAGGTTTGGCAAAATCTCATCAAGGAGGAGAAGAGGGTCAAGGAAAACCTCACGTCAACTTTTTAATTGAAAATACATTATTATAGAAGATAACAGACTGTATCATATCAATCATTTGAAAATTATAATTTAAATCTCACGGGAGAGTGGGGAGGGGTCCCACCAGAACTCACCAAGGGAAGGGGGGGGGGGTCCGAATTTTCAAAAAAAAAAAAAAAACACCTTATTATGTATTACCATTACAACTAACATTATCATAGATATGCCAATTAATATTTTCATTAACATTAACATAGCCTTCACAATTACCAGTAATATTGTTATCATACTAAGCATTACATATTTTTTTAAAAAATATAATGAAATTTTCAAGAATCTGAATCACAAAAAATCATTTATTTCAAAGAAATATCATAAATTGTAAAGACCAAAACTTTTTATATGTTGTCAATTATAATTAACATAAATCTATTTGCCAGTTAATACAATTGACACTTCAAATTCATCGCTATTGTGCTAAGAATTACTAAGCTCATGCGAAATATTAAGTCAACACCTTTACAAAACAAAAATTAACAAAAAAAAAAAAGCTGAAACAAAAAAAAAAACACTCTCAGCATGTCATTCAACTTTGCTAGCGATTATTCTTATCCATGAACGATCCGCTATTATTTAATTATATTCTGTTATTATCTCTTACTCGAAAAATAAATAAATTTTAGATAATTCTAAATAAAACGAAAATTAATGATAATTGTAAAGAATGTTTGTTCATAATATTGGTAACGGTTTTAACTCCATTCGCCTCTGCATTTAGTTGGGCAGTTAATGTCAATGAACTATTGGGCTTAATAGCATTATTTTTATACCCTACACAGAGTGTATATATTCACTTTGTCATTCCGTTTGGAACGCATAGAAGGGGGCGTGGCAGGTATAGAAAAGTATATATATTATTGATCAGCGTCACCACCTGAGTCGATATAGCCTGTCTGTCTGTCTATCTGTTGAAATCACGTTTACGGGAAAACTAAGCAAGCTAATTCAATGAAATTTGGCACACTTCTTGCAAGCTGCTAGCATATAAAAATGGGCGAAATCGGTTCGCGACTACGCCTACCGCCCATACTCTATGTAAATATACCTCAGTCCATTTGGAAAAAAGTTGTTGCAATTTTGATGAAACTTGGTGATTTGGTGAACATCTGAACAAAATTAAGATTGAGCTAGGTTTTAAATTTTCAAAGGCTCTTAAAGAGGCGTGGCACAGCCCTAAATATTTTATTTTTATAACGCCATAACTCGTAAACAGTGCAAGATATTGTGATGAAATTTGGTACACGGATACAGATCATATATGTATATGTTGAATTGTGTTTAAAGTGGGCGGAATTGGCAAAGTGGACGTGGCACTTTTTTTAACAATTAAAAGTTATGATTTCGTATAATTCAAAATTGGCACATGCGATTTTCATAAGGGATGATACTACTAAGCGCAGTCATCAATACAAGCTTCGTAAGTTTACTGGAAAAACACGTTGAAGGGCGTGGCCGCAAATGTTTAATTTGCAAAGCAACATTTTTGATTTGAATTCAAAAAGAATCTTTCCAACTTTCAAATTTTGAAGTTTTTTACGATTGAATTAAAGTAAAAAAATGTTATTTTATATACTTCTCAAATTCGAAATAAATTTAAAGGGGAAAATGTTATTTTTACTATTTTCAACTTTAAAATTTTGCGGCCTTAAATGAAAAATAAAATTTTTAAATATGGAATGCACTTGCACAGAACTGAAACGCTGAAACTAATGATTTTATCCACTAGTAGTAGTATTGTATATACTACATAAATTTATTTCAGGATATTTTGCATTAAAAAAATTGTATAAAATCTGTCATGGCTTTAAATTTATTGCAACCGCATTCACATTAACTTGCATGGCTATCATAACTTGAGTTGTTAAATAAAAGCGAAATTCCGAGACTCTGTTTTTTATGATCTACGGTTATTTTTTTATTTTACTCTATAGTGGATAGTAAAGTTTATTAAACTTTTTCACGCAAAATTAACAGTAAATTTATTCACTGATTACGGCAGCATCATTTAAGTAACTGAATATTTCAGGTAACAAAGAAGAATCCAAGAAAAAGAACCTCAAGTTAAAAAGAAATTTTGTGTTAATTTTTACTCATTATACTTTATTTTTATTATTGAGAACGCGGCGTGAAAATGGGTGCAACTTAATAAACAGATGAATAGCAACAAAAAACTACAGGTATAACCGCAGAGAATCTTAGCGGTACTGTTACTTAATAACAGAAAAAAGGTTCTAATTAAATTCTTAATGCTATGAGGTAACTGCGTTTTTTCATAAATTTGAAGCACCTTCGTTCTAAAGAGAAAGACAGGTAACGGCTAAAAGACAAAACGAAGAAAGGTGTAAAAAAAATGTTGTGCTAAACACAACGACAACAACAACAACATACCATAAAGTAATTTTATGCTAAAAGAATTTTAAATCAGTTGACCGCATAAGGGAACAGCTTTTTTGTTACTTTTTCTCTTTTTTTTTTTTTTAGGTTCAATGAACTGGCTTTTATTTTTTTATTTTTGCTGTTGTGAAGATTGTAGTGTTAATTGATGACTTTAGAAATTAGATTTAGAGTAATGCATATTAATACTTTGAAAACTTGTGTGGTTTACATAGCAATTTGATACTAACATAAAAACATTTCGAAAACGATATCAAATATAAGTCTCATACTGCATCCTGACCAAATCCATTTTAAACTATGCAGTCGGACTGACTTCAAATTGCGGAATTCGTTGCCGATTAAATATGTTGTTTTTCAAAGAAAATAAGGGAACATGTATTCCCCCGATTTGATTGAAAAACATTTTTTACGAATTTATGTCCATTTAAAGCTTTAGTGTCAGAGCTTGAAAAACAGCTGAAAATTTTTTCAAAATGGTCGCATTTTCTTCCAAATCAAAATATATAATTAATTTCTGTCTTTTTTGATTCTAATAGAACTTCTGATTATCTATCAGAATCTTTAGGAAATTTTGAAAATTGGCGGAGTTATAGCGCTTTTTATGAAAAAAAAAAAGGAGGCCCCAATTTTTTTGCGCTTAATATTTTATTGTGCATTTATACTAATATGAGAGTGAAATAACTTGAGTTTAGTGCGCGCTAAAAGACATTAGAGGTCTGGAGATTTTGTTTTCCAAAATCAAAATGAAAATTTTTTTTTTTCAACATTGCCAAGCAACTCTACGGTACTATTTTTAAAGCAAATAACAAAAGTAATATTCCAAATTACTTTTTGCAAATCGTGCTTGCATTATGCGTACTTTTGTTTTACCGTTATTTTCGTAATAACTTTTAATCATGGGAAATATATGAAAACATTGTACGCACATATAGCTTTTTCGCTGACTACTGTATTTCTGTTGGTTTTGTATGTTTTGTTTGCTTGACTTTGTCAGCGAAAAAGTTATATGTGCGTAAAATGTTTTTATATATTTCTTATGATAAAAAGTTATTACGGTAAAACAAAAGTATGCAGAATGCAAGCACGATTTGCAGGAAGTAATTTGGAACTTAATGGTATCAAAAAAAGTCGAAAAATACCAAAAATTCCCGTAAAGTTCAGAAAGTATCGAATGATACCGAAAAATATCAGTAAAATCGATAACCAACGTAAGATCGATAAATGTTCATAGTAAGAGAAGAGTATCAAATAGTATCGAAATATTCGATAAAAGGCGAAAGTTATCAAATCCATTAAAAAACAGAAAATTACAGAAAAAGTCGATTAGCATCGAAAAAATATCATAAAAGGTTCGTATGCATCGAAAAATATCGAAAAGTTTCAAATTATAGAATTAATTATTGATCTTCTGAGTAGTTAGGTACATAAAAAAAGAATATCACGCTCCTGCCTAATACGACCGAATAATTTAAAAGCAATGTAAGATCGCAAATAAATAGAATATTAAAACTTTAATATCACCCAAGCAAACGTCGCAATAAGCCAATAAAAACAACGCTCCATTTTTTAAAATCGTTTCCGTAGCTTAGCAGCTGAATCTTTATATTTTTTGTATGGTATGTCTGAAAAATTTAAAATTAATGCTTAAGAAATTTAAATATCAAAATATGGAAAAAGAAATATTTCAAATAGGCACACAGGTGTTAATACCTTATGAAGCAAACAATTGCATGCTATAAATCTATAGCTATTGACCCAACTTTCCCGCTTTTGTTCTCTCATACTGCTTGTTAAGGAACAACAACACACATTTTATTTGTATTAAACATTTGACAGCTTCTTGACATTCATAAATAAAAAATAAGACTGCTGTTTCATCCTTTTTGATAGCGCAGAGCACACAACTACACTTCAAGTAGACTTTGACAAAGTAAAATCAATGCCACTTTTGATAGCATCACTTTTTTGTGTTATGCTACTTTCTTTTCATTTCTGCCACTGTTACTAACTTGCTGACACATTTTGGCCATAATTTGTTGCTTTGTGTGTGTGTGTGTGTATCATGCCTGCCGTAAGTTAAGGTGGAATTGAATAAAAAAAAAAAAAGTGGCGCTGATGATGACAACTTTTGTAAAGCGGTAGCAGTAGCAGCGCCGAACGAGAACAAGTGACGTTGTTAGATGACATTGATTGATGATGATTAATTTTGTTGCATCTTAACGTAACACTCAATATTTTTTTTTTTTTTTTCTTACTGTGTACAGTGTAGAAATGGGCAGGCGGGCGTTGTTGTTGCAATGATGATGAGTTGGATTTGCGCGCAATGATTTTGCGTTTTTTGTCTCTCTCTCTCTGTTATAAAACATAAAGTTTTCAACACTTGCGCCGCTTAGAAATTTGTAGAGCCAATGTGTTTGTTGATTGAAAAATCATTATTATTTTTTCAATTTTCTTTTTTTGAAATTGTTTATATATTTTTTTTATATTTAATATTTATACGCATGTTTTTCTTTCTCTTGTGACGTTAATTCGCTTTATTTTCTTTAAGCCTCATTGCCATCGCGTGAAAATCTTTCATAATTTTGTTTTTGCTTGCATTTTTCCGTCATGTCATGCAAGTATTAAATTGCATGACATAAATTTTATTGATTGAGTACGGTTACTTAATTTTTCGCTTTAAATTATTGCCAGTTCATTTGATTTAATTAGCAGAGAAGTATTTTTTCAAATTTTAAGCTGCTTATACAGAAAATGCGCCTATAGATATGCAATTTTTATTTTATTTTTATTGATAATTTCACTTTTCAGCTTAGTTTAAATGTTGTTTTTGTATTTTTTAAGTATTTGTCATTAAAAATCTTTCTGTTTTCATTGATTTTTCAGCGCATGCTTATCTTTTTCTTATAATAATTTTTGAACAGTAGTGAGCGTAGTGATATTTTCATGTATTCCCATTAAAACCATATATGTTACATAGCTAAAAAACAACTACTTGCTGTAGTAGCTAAACTCTATTATAACTTGTATGATTATTTCTTACCTGAACTTTATTTAGAATGATGAACAGCATAATAATGCACTTCGCGACGGTACATGCGCTCAATTAGAAAAACACAAATTTAAATTTCCACTTAAATAAACTCATATGTTCATATGTTTCTTTGTATATGAAAGTAAGTTTAAAAATACTTTTTTTTTTCCTAACTCAAAGCAATGTCTTTCTTTTTATACAACTAACATTTTGTGGATGGGGAAGGGAAGGGGGGCGATCTATGTCTGCGCTTTGTATATAGAAAAATTACGGTGGACTGCATTCAGCTGTTGTTGTTTGTTTACAGTGGGTGGCTTTCTCTACTACTTGTCTGTAACAGCACGTTATAATTTTATAACTTGTTTATTTCTAAAATTTTGTATTTGTTATGTTTGCTTTTTGAAATGAATAAAATATAATATATATTTGCAGCAATTTACTAAAAAAATAGTGTCTCTAAAAACCCTTTTTTTTTAAACAAAGCAAAGCTGTTACATTTTTGTAACAGTCGTATTTATGAGTACATTTTACCATATCAAATAAAACGTAGTGATGTCCAGCTGTCCTGATATTATAGCATGCTGAAAATATTAAAAAATTTTACATATCAAATTGATTTCACAAAATTTAACAACTGTAACAAATGTGTTACACTTTAACAATTAAAACATATTTTTATTTATTTATGTTAACATTACAAATATTTTTGCTTTGGGTATAATTGGCAAAGTTTTTCATTTTGCTTTGATGCATCATTTATTTTTTTTGTTTGTTTTACCTGTAATATGCACAGATTTTGCATTGTACATGAGGCTACTTAAATATCGCCATTTCACCGTTTTGGTTGTATGTATTCTGATGTTGCATGTTCATTCAAGCGTAATTTGTTGCAGACATGGTTGAGCATCAGCAAATTTTCCATGGTTGTTCATCGTCATATGCATTATACAGCTGTGTTACCTTTAGGGGAGGAAGGGTGAAATTAATTTTGTAAAAATCGTTTGAAATTTTCACATATCACGAGCAGAAGACAATTATTTTGTTATATTTTGTACCCTTTTTCTTTGTGTTTTTTCTTTCTTTCTTTCCATTGCTGCACATACTTGATTATATACTATGAAACAAGGTGTTTAGGATAATGAAACTTTTTGAGGAAGCGTTGTCTCGTAGTCACTTTACTGTAATGCAATTAAGCGTAATTTTTTATTATTGCACTGTACAAAAAAGAAGTTTTTTTTTAAAGCAAATTTTTGAAAAAATTTATATTTTTAGTGAAATGATGTTGAGCGATAAATCTGTGGCCGCATGGAATAATAGTTAAAGTCGATCTATGATGAGAGATAAATCTACAAGGCTACAAGGAATACAAACTAAGTCAATCTATGATGACATGCCGAAACATCATAAGTCACATGCTTATACACAGAACTTTATGCCTTGCCTTGTTAAAGATAGGCTTAAGCTCTTATTCCTTGTGGCCACAGAAATAGCACTTTGTTTATTATTGAATACATGTGAATTAAAGGACATACTTTTTCGGCTCGCATAATAGCATTGCTAAATTGTTTGAAAAAGTGTAAATTAATAGCGATCAAAATGTGCTCGTTAAAGTAATAAATGTTACTCAGGGGGACGGAGCCCCCTAATCAGCATAAAAAGTTTTTATTTTAAAAGCCGATTTGTTCTTTTTCAAAAAAGTTCAAAGATTGTTCGAATAACATTCAATATTTTGCTGTGTACACTTAATTGAAAACTTTCGTACCTGAATGCGCAATAAATCCATTTTGGATTAAAATTTCTCTGTAGAAATGTAGCTTAAAATGAAATTAAATATTTGCCAACCACAGCTGTGGTAACATCAAACTGACCAAAGAGGTGAAATTACAAACAACAAACGAACAAAAAAAAAAAAAACTTAAACTCTGGTAGCTTAGCTAACAATTCTATGACCCCAAACATACAGCCCATTGGGTATAACGCCCACTTGAAAGTTCATAATATTCTGCCCGAGACTACAGCATCCCAACCCCCCGCCTCCCCCCTCGTCTCTAATGCAAACTGTTGAATTTTTGTGGCTTATTGCTGACGTACATATAGGGTTACGGACAACGGTGGCTTACTTAACTGCTATAACTGCTACTCCTGGGTTGCATTAAGCAGCAAAACCAATTCAATTTATTAATAATTACAGCAAGCGGATAGCAGCGAAAGGAAGCAATTAGTAGGTTGTAATGCTTGCTGTCTTTGTAGTAGGTGGTGTCCCACCTTAAACATTAACTCTATTACCCTTTGCATCAGCATATAATTGTGAAATTTTGAATTACAGACGCAAAATCATAAGGTTTATCCTCTGTAAATTAAACAACTACACACGTACATCCTTTAAAAGGTTTGACAAGGGAGTATTTTAAGGTGGCCAAAAGTAGATGGATTAGGGTTGGTTGGTTACTTAATATTACGGTTTTTGTTGTTGTTGTTGTTATTGTTGCTGTTATTGGTCTTACTGTCGTGGTTGTTATGACATTTAATTTAACTGGGCATGCATTTTGCAATTACAACAATTTTGTGGCGGCCTTTCAACGTTGCACAGTGGATTGCATTTGATTTGCAGCAGCAGCTGACAAGATTTTCATCGCAATAGCGCCTCAGCTGATTGCTGTTTTTGATAATCTGATTGGTATCAAAATTCGGTATGAGATTAATTACAAAATTCAAAAACACCGAATCAATTAGTGATCTAAGACACTCTGATCGTCCGTCTGCAACTTTTGCAACACAAAATATCGTAGCAGTGCGTAGGCGAGTTTCTGGAAGTTCAGTATCATCAATTCGGTACTCTGGTCAAGAATTGGGCATTTGGAGAAACTCTCTATATAGCATATTCTGACGAAAGGTTTGCATGCTTTCAAAGTTCAATTTACTTAAGAACTGACTTCCATACAGCGAAAAGAGTCCGTAGAATGGTTTTTGAAACACCAAGTGGATGCAGAAATTTGGAACAAAATCATCAGATGAGGCTCATTTTCATCTTGATGGCTTCGTTAATTGTCAAAATTGTCGCATTTGGACAGACACAACTGCACCCACAACGTGTCACTGTTTTGCGGATCTTAAGCAGGACTTCGAAAATGCGATTGGTCAGGCACTATCGCAACATGATAATACATTTTCTTGTGCCTCAATAATAATGACGATATGTGGTTGCAACAGAACGAGGTCACATGAGATTGCAGGAACAATCCAATTACTGCGTGAGGCTTTTCCTGATCGTTTTGATCAACAAAATTGGGCGCACAGATCACGCGATTATCGTCGTTATATTTTTTCTTTGGGATTTTTGAATATTTTGTTCCTGTATTTTTTTTTTGTATTTATTTTTTTGTTACATATTTTTGTTTATATTTTTTTAAATTTTTTTTATATATTTTTTTATATAATTTTTTTTATATATCTTTTTATATATTTTTTTTTTATATTTTGTTAACACTATTTTTTTTAAATATTTTTTAAATTTTTTTGTACTCTATCGTTGTTTATATATTATGTTTTGAGTATTTTTTTTTTTATTTTACATATATTTTTTAATTTTATATATTTGTTTTTATTTATTTTTTTAAATATATATATTTTTTTAATTTTTATCAATTTTTATATATATTTTTTATTAATTTTTATATATTCTTTTTATTAATTTTTTCATTAATTTTTTATTTTTTTTTATATATTGGTATTTTTTATATTTTATTTTATTTTTCTATTTATTTTGATTTTGTATTTCTGTTCTTTAATTTGTCACTGTGCAATAGTCCACCGAACATTAATGAGAAGTAGTTACCAACTAACGAAAATGAATGAAAAAATAAAGTGAAACAATATCATTAAATTGATAATTTAATAAACAAACAAACATTGGAACATACAAAATTTGATAATTTTCAAATTTATTTTAACAAATGTTTGCGAAATCATTTCCTAGTTCGTCGCACTGTCAGTTATTCTGGACATAAACTGAATTTCTCTATTATGTTTCTATCAAATATACGAAATGTAAATGTACTCATCCCAAAATGAGCTTAAGTTAAACAGATTTGATAAATGAGCAAATGCTTTACATCATAAGCTGGAACTTTTGGCTCTAATAAATGGTGTAGAAGATTAAAATTTTAAACTGCTACTCAAGTCAATTATTGCTCAAATACGATACAAGTGTGTGTCTTATATGTGCCTAATTTATAATAATTTCTGAAATATGGTTGGGGGTAATAAATTTGTAGTCATACATAAAATTACAAATGTATTAATCGCACTGTGAAATCTGCTGTTAAGCTAGGATAAATAATTATATACGGTTACAAGCAACTCACTTGGATCGATAGCGGTCTATAGTTTCACAAGTGCTTTCATCTGAAGCTTTTTGTAAAGTTCTAGGCTTGACTTGCTTGTGAAAAGTTCTCCGGTGTGCTTTAGTTCCTGATAGGAACTCTTTAAATGGGGTTAGATCACTTCTCTCTCTGAAAGGCCGTCCTCTTACACTCGGCACAAAATGTCATTGCAAATTTAAAAATTTTACTTTTGATTTAGGCAGCAAATTTTGTAATTGAAAATACAAACAATTTGAAATTCATTTTGTATATGAAAAATAACCATTCTCATTATTTTTGTTTTTTTTTTTTCACTGATAAAGCTGTCAAAATATAAAAGCCATAAATTTATAATTTTTTGCTTGAAATGTTTGTACGCCTGTCAACCAAAAAAAAAGAAAAAAACAAAATCATAAAATTATTGGCAAAAAATAACTTTTGATCATCTCGTCGGCATCTCATCACGCCCACAAATATCAATGAAACAATAAAGTTTTAATTGAAACGCACTCAATTTGATTACTCCTCCACCATATAACGCGACACTACTTTCTACCATTACCAACACCATCACCTACCAATTGCAATTCTCGTGATGACAATTTTTGGTTGCAAAATATTTTGGCGCCCACAAATTTTATTGATTTTGTCGGTTTCATATTCTTTATATTTCTATTTGGTATTTTTCATTTCATTGATTGTTGTCTGTCGTGCTTTTGGTCTTTTCTTAATTGGTTGAATTTTTTCCACCTAAAATAACGACGACTTTGCCACTTGAACAGCAATTGGAGAAGTATCACGCTTTATGTAAAAATAAAAAATAAATAAAAATGAAGACACTGTCTGGTCTCCATAGTATTGTGTTTTTCACACCAGTTTTGACATTACTCCTCCTCTACCACGTAGATTTTTTCTTCGTGAGTTTTTTATTGAAAATTTTCTCTCACGTTTTTTTGTATTTTTCTTTAATTGAAAAAGATGAAAACATTTTGAACGCCTCGCTTGACTTGACGCTGTCATAAATTTTAAATATGTATTTGTGCAATTTTTAATTAGCTTAGCAAAAATTTGGTGTGCTGACATGAAATCTTCTATATAAAAATGTTTAATATAAAATGTAGTTTTTTTCTGAAAATAAAATCAATAAAAAGAAATAAAAAAATAAAAATTAAAAAAAAAAAATAAAAAAAATCCATTTCAAACCATGCAGTCGGACAGACTTCAAATTGAGGAGTTGGTTGCCGATTAAATAAGTTGTTTTTCAAAGGAAATAAGGAAACATGTATGCCTCCGATTTAATTGAAAAACATTTTTTACGAAGTTATGTCCATTTAAAGCTTTAATGTGAAAACTTGAAAAACCGCTGAAAACTTTTTCAAAATACATAGTCGCATTTTCATCCAAATCAAAATTATTAATTTGATTCCAATATAACTTCTGATGCTCTGTCAGAATCTTAAAGAAATTTTTAAAAATGTTGAAAATTGGCAGAGTTATAGCGCTTTTTATATAAAAAAAAAAAACAAGGCTGATTTTCTCAAAAACCCCAATTTTTTTTAAGCTCAAAATTTTAGTGTGGATTTGTATTTATATGAGACAGAAATGACATGAGTTTAATGCGCGATATTTGAGGTCAGGAGATTTTTTTTTCCAGAATTGCAATGTCAATTTTTTTCTTCATCATTGTCAAGCCACTCTACGGTTCTATTTTCAAAGCAAATAACAAAAGCAACATTCCAAATTACTTTCTGCAAATCCTGCTTGCATTCTGCATACTTTTGCTTTACCGTTATTTTCGTAAGAACTTCTTATCATTGGAAATATATAAAAACATTGTACGCACATATAACTTTTTCGCTGACTGGACTTCTGTGTGTTTTGAATGTTTTGTTCGCCAACCAACCAATTTCGAGATTTGAAGTTAGTCCGACTGCATGGTTTGAAATGGATTTGGTCTAAAAAAAAAATAAATTAATTAAAAAATAAAAAACTAAAAAAAAAGAAAAAATAAAAAATAAAAAAATAAAAAAAAAATAAAAAAAAAATAAAAAAAAATAAAAAAAAATTAAAAAAAAATAAAAAAAATAAAAAAAATAAAAAAAAATAAAAAAAATTAAAAAAAAATAAAAAAATTAAAAAAAAATGAAAAAAAAAAAAAAAAATAAAAAAAATATAAAACAAAATGAAAGAAATAACAAAATTAAAAAAATAAAAAATTTAAAAAAAATAAAGGAAAAAATTAAAAAATAAAAATAAAAAAGAGTAAAGAAAATTAAAAAAAATTGAAAAAAATTAAAAAAGGAAATGTTTAATAAACTCTGATTTTGAATAACAAATCAACCGTAAGAATTAAATAAGAGCAAATTTTACGATTCAGAATAATTTTGAACGAAATTCAAGTCAGAAAAGAGCGGTACGGCGTACTAATCTCTAATTCCCAAAATTTGTAGTTATAAAAAAATTAATTTAATTAATACATCATCGTAAGTTCTTTAAAATTAAAGAAGACATCAGAGGTCTGTAGTCTTAAAGTATGTTACTCAAATACTTTGTACACATACAACTTTTCATTATCGCAGTTAAAAACTGTAAATATTTCTTTTCTGCATTCCATTTACTTAAGAGTGGCATGTAGCCTTAAATAACAACAGCGGCAAATATGACAACCGACCGATAAATGTAGCATCACTTTGACATTAACACGTTCATCATTATTGTCATCGATGTTGCTATGTAGCTGCTGCTGGTGTTTTTTTTGTTGTTATTGCGATGATGATACCAAAGAATGTCACAAAGGATTCATCGTCATAATAAATATTTACGCTGCTTTCGTGTTTGTGCGTGCTATCATTTTTGTTGCTGCTGAAATATTTGTGCACAACAATTTGCATATTAATTATTTAAGAGAATTTTGATTACAAAATTTATTTTGCCTTCAACGAAATACTGCGAAAAACTCTTGAAGTTGTTGTTGTCTCTTTTTTTGTTGTTTTTTTTTTTTTTGAGGTTCTGTAGTAGGAGGTTACACAAAAAGGTACCATCATTTCACATTTGTTATTAATGAAATTTCCCGGTAAATAAAAAAGAGTATGTTGTATGTGTCTGATGGGGTTACAAGATTGTTGAGGCCAACCAACAGCTGTTTTTTCTTCTTATTTCGGATGTTTGAAGACTTGATTGGATTACACTCAAAGAAAAAAAAAAAAAAATTAAATGCGATATTTTTAATTTGAATTTCATAACAATAAACATTAATTTTTTAAATAATTTATAGTTTTAAAAAAACTGAAACAATGAGATTGCTCTTACAAATTTTCAATTACGTCATTACCGAGTGAATGAACAGCAAGAATTTTCACTGAAATTCGATGCAAATGAGAGCTTTATTTAATTGACATTGAAAATTTGAATGCCAATGCATTTATCACTATTTCGCAATTAAAATTTCAATGTTATTTGAAACAACAGTTAAGATAAGTTTTTTTTAAGTGTCCAGTATTTTTCTTTATTCACAGTGTGCGTGTCATTTAATATTGAAAACTCAACCAAAGTTGTTTAATAATTAATAAATACAGAAATTCGTTGGTTTACTTGGCCATTTGTTTGTTGACGTAGAATTTACTGCTGAGTTTTTCTTATCAATTTATGCATGCATACGTTGAAAGCTTCAATAATATAGAAAGTTTACGAAAAACACACTCAAGCGTAGTAACCAACCTACGCACACTTATACAATTGTTGATTGAAAATCGCCCAGTAAACAATTTTGAAATTGTTGAATCTTTGATTTTACAGGCCATGCAAATTTTTAAGGGTTAAATTGTCGTTTTCAAAATTTTTCAAATTTCATGCACTTCAATGTATTATGATTCGATATCGTCTTGTTGCGATCCATGTTCGATGGAATAATATTCAAAGACATCGAGTAAATTTTTAAATTTAGAGTTCAAAGTTCACTTCAAAAATTCAGAGAAACCCTTGTGTCACGGTGATAGATATGTTTGATTAAAAATGTTTGATGGGCGTGCCAGAGTATGCTGTTACAGCTGTGTAAAAAAATTTTTGCTGCATACTTATATGGGTTTTTCTTTCGTAATATTTGCCTTTATGCGTTGAAGTTATCAAAAATTCAATTACAATTTGAGAAAAAATATTTGCTCAAATGGATAGCAATGAATATAAAAAGAAAAATCAAAAATTTCGAAAAATTGCGTATTGGTCTACAGAAGAGAAGCAAATGCGCACCAAAAGTTTATATTTACATCTGCGTTGATTCAATACAATCACTAACATTTATGATTTTGTTTCTTTCGTGAGCTATTTATTTTATCATGCCATTGCCGATATGTAAGTGAGAAGTTTATGTTTTGAAAATGTTATGAGCAGCAAAAACATGACTTTAATTTAGTGTCCAGAAATTGGCGTTATTTTTAAACATTTGACTAAAGTTAACAACATCTATGAGCTTAAGCTTTTGCTAACTTTAAACCCTGGCTAAGATATGACCTGTGCATTTGCCCTTACATTTCATTTCATTGGGGCAAATCTACAAAATTTAATGACGAATATTAATTTTTATAAGTAATGATTTTGTTAAGAGAAAACAACTTAAACAAACTTTCAATAGAACAAACTCAAGTCTAAGCTTTTTCAAAGCGCAGACAAATAGCAAACAAGATATTCAATATTTGCCACATGAAAAGGTCGGTAAATTTCAAGATTTTGCGAGAATTTCCGAGAGTTTTTGTATAAGCCAGGAAATAAGTTGAAGTTTAGTTAAGTAAAAACTGAAAAGATATATAGTAAAGTAAATAATTTTATAAATACATTCGAGTGTTTCTAAATTCGAAATAAAATAATTAATTAAATACACATTAAAAAGTTTGTTTTGAATGGTCGAGCTTCTTAGACATTAATTTCAGAACTTAATTGAAAATTTGTAAGCCTCTCAATACAAATCGATTTTTATTTTTCTACGTCAAAGTTTTGTGGTACATACTATATATATATAAAGTATATATTTTAATCTCTGATTATCAGAAATATCTCACGATAATCTTAAGGTATAGAAAATGTTTACATATTCAGATTTTATAGTGTTTTTGAATGCAGTTTCTCTTTATTCTCTTTGTTTCTCTTTTAAAAATGCTACTTGCAATGTGCATACATTTATATATTTTTTAAATATCTTATACAATATTCGTTCATCTTTCTAATAAATGTTTATTTTCTTTTATTTTCAGGTAAGTTGCTACTCGAAAGGGTATTACTTTCAAGAAGTTCTTAAGGATTTCATAGTAAATATAAACACTTAACCCTATAACGCACTGGAGGCCATTTTGTTCCATTTTTTTTTTGTGTAAATATCTATATTCATTCAAGTAAATACAACTAATGCTAAGTGAGCTTTATCGAATACTACTACTTCGCGTAGATATGTAATAATATAAGTTCTTCGTTCAATTAACCCTTGTGTGACTGAAAAAGTTATAAACTATTTTTGATTAAAATCAATTAATTCACCAGTAAACTTCAAAATGTTTTTAATATTTAATTACTGATAGAAAAGCTAATAGATTCAGAACATTGATATAAGACCTATTCGCAGTTTTATAGTAAAATTGCCATGCAGTATATTAAGATTAATGAAACTCTGCAAATATGAGTACCTCTTCATTATTTTGGGTCATTCTGGCTAAATACTCCAACGAAAGTCACTTTATTTTCAAAACTTGGCTTGGATTTTCTTGGGTTTCTTTTCATTTGATGTTAGAAAAAAGTCGCGAACATCAGGCAATCAGTACTTGCATAATTTTCTGTGCTACAAAGAGTATTAAGCGTAATCTAACCACATTACAGCACTCAAAAATATGCGTAGTTTTTAAATAAGTGATATATCGAGCAAACCATTAAAAAAAAAAAACATCACAAAAAATGTCGATTTAATACGAAATTACTAGCTTGTAAAATTAACGTAGTAAATATTCTAATACTGTGAACAGCCCTATTGTATAAGTAATATACTCGTAAACTCTCATGACATTTTTAAATTTCATTAGCAGCAAATTTTCATTTGAAAACTCTGATGTTGAAAAAATTTGTCTCAATGTTTACTATGGAAGCCTCATATAGCAGGTGCCTTCTAAATGACATATAGTAGGTGTAACCTATTCAAATGAAAATGAAACAGTAGAGTTGCAGTGTTGTTTATTTTAAGAAATCCAATTAATTCAACAATTTTTTTTTTAATTTATTTTACCATTTCACATTCGCAATTTTATTGCCATAACAATTCAATTTTTATTCAAAGATAAATATTTTGAAAAAATTTTTATTAATCAAAATTTTCGGCAAAATCAACACCTAAAGTGTTATTTTTTTCTTATACGCAGCTAGCTATTTTTATACATAATTCCATTGCTGACTTCTATTGCCTCTTCTATGGTTTTAATTATTCCATTTTACGTTTCTGTTGTGCATAAATTGTCTATTTTAAATATCTATTTTAATATTTTCCACATGGAAATTTTCATATACTCTCATTCCCACCAACTGATTGCCAGCCATACTGCTAATTTTAATACGAATGAGTAATAATTTTTCGTGGATGAATATAAATAAAAATCGCAACACACTTCTTCTTTGCTCACCTCATCTGAACAAAAAAAAAAAAAAAAAAAAAAAATACTTAAATACTATACCTACCTGGCTCTTTGTGCGGCACCAGCGGCATGGCCAGTAACGTCTAAATAGGTAGGTGGAGCAAATTTTTGAATACTCATTCCCATCGCTACCAGAGTCGCCGCAATAAAATTCAGCACTGGGGTGAACCATGTCGTGTGAGTAACATAACTATGTGCGACGCTAAAGACTTGGGGGACGTCCATTAATTACGTGAGTTAAAATAGAGGGGGAGGGGGTCCGGTAAAATCTCACCAAACCTCACCAAGGGGGGAGGGGGTCAAGAAAAACCTTACGTCAACTTTTTAATGCATAGAATTTATATTAAAAATTATAATTTAAATCTCACGGGAGGGTGGGTGGGAAGGGTCCCGCCAGATCTCACCAAGGGGAGAGGGGTCCGAATTTTCAAAAAAAAAAACACCTCCCCTTATAATACCAAAAATTGACCTTTGTCACAAAAAAAAAAGGCACTTCGGATAGAATTCTCCTTTTTTTAAAAAGTTCTGAGAGATAGTCAGGTTTGGAGCTGGAATACAATAATTTTTGAAAATTTTGTTGAAAACTGTCCAATACCTTATCAATGTTTATAGTTCATATAAAACTTAACAATTTTCTATATTTCTTCTTCTGAAGAGCTGACGATAGTGAGTCAGCGGCATAAGCGATGACTTTCAGATGCTCTCTTAGAGCCGCCTATTGAATGTCATAATTTTTAGAGTTTATGCTGGGCTTAGTCTGTTCAAAGCATCGCTGTTACAGCTGCGTAGCCTGTCACCTATTAATCTGCTCCACAATAATGCGAAGAGTATTAATTTGATCATATTTTTAAACGAGAAGCTGCATTTCGTTTTCCGACAAGTTGTTCGGTGACTCTTGTGAGGTTTATTTTCGTCAAGACCTTGTTTTTGTAGTTCTGACATAGCGATAAGTCCCCATATTTTTGTAACTTTCACTCAGATTCCTGTGAGCCACTTCACTCCGTTACTGTACGTTATTTTTCCCAAAAATATAATGAGAAAGTTGGCTCTTCAAATAAATAACATTTGGCAAAAGGGGTTAAAATCCTCCATACAGCATCCCCTGCACGCACGCAACATCCACTACTCAGAAAATAATTTTTTTTTATTTTGTTATTTAATAGAAAAAATTTAAAATTTTCCTTTTATTTGAAAGAATTTTTGGCAACGCACAACCAACGTTTTTCTAATTAGACAACTCTTTTCAAAAAGTGTTGAGACCTCATGTGTTGCTCTCACACATCTCATGATCTGTACGCTGCTGCTGCCGCTGCTGCTTAACGTTATCTGGTAGAAAAGTAAACAAAATTGTGAGAAATTTATGATTGTGTTTTGTGAAAAATTATTGTTTTTATTACGCCCGCTGCTGCTGTTAGCTGCTTGTGAGTCACAAAATTCTTTTCGCATAATTTTTACTTGCAATAAAGCGATTTTTTTTTCACAAAATAAAATTTTTTTTAAATGTAAATAAAGTTTTCTCTTATCTATCTAATTAAATAATTTTTTGCACTTTAATTTTTATACAGAAACCATCACCGTTGCTGTATGTTCCCTTTGCCTTATACCCAACAAAATTCATCTTAATTTGCTTTATATCCTTTTTGCGTTGTTTAAAGTTTTTCATTTCATTTTTTTTATTTTGCGTTCAAGTGCCGCAATCAACACTTAAACATTTTACTTACAAAACAGCAAATGATCATTAAAAAAAATAAATCATAGACAGTAATTCATTTAAAGTGATTTCTTTTTCTTTTGTCTGTAGCATCATTTTTATAAATTGACCTTTTTTTTTCTCTTCATTCATTCTCCACTTTATTGGTCTGCTTGCTGTTTGCTCCCTGTACTAACAACATAAATGTCAATTTTCTTTCACTCCCACTTCGCTTCAATTTGACTTTTTTTTTAAAATTTTTTAATTAAATTAAGCATTTATGAATACATGACAGCTACAACAGCATCAACAACAGAAAACATCCAAAGGAAGTTGTTGTTGTTTTTTTTTTTAAATTGAAATTGCTAGATTATGTTTTACAATTGTCAGTTTTTAATTGAATTGAATTGACAGTCAAGAGGCAGTGCTTTAAATGGACTAAACTGTGAAGCGCAAATATACGAATAGGGGACGAGATTTAGAATTCATCAGCGAAAAAAAGTCTTAACAAATTAAATGAAGTGCAAGTTTTTAATTGTATTTGCTTGCCAAGAATATTTTTAGCTGACCAATTAATTATTTTGCTGTTCAATTAATTATTTTGCCACCAATGTTGCTCATTCAAATTTTTTATGCTGCTCAAAAAGTTGTACTGCTTTTACTAATGTGTTTTTTTTACACTAAAATCATTCGTTGCATTAAATCGAAATATTCACAAAAGTATTATTTAACGAACATTGTAAGTTTTTGAATCACAGTTTTTAATTTTGACACCCATTAAATTTTTTTTTTGCAATCTCCTGCATTTTTTTTTTTTACTAAAAGACATTTTTGTGCGATAAAAAAAAATATTTTCATTCAATTTTGCATTTTATAAATTTTGCAAGTTAATATGCTTAAAACAATGAAATTATAATTTTCATAATTAAAGCCTTCAAACACTTGACGAAGAAGAAGAAGTAGCAGCATAAGGCGACATCAATTCAATTAAGACGCATTTTGATGTTAAATCAATTTCATTATACTCGCCCCTCATATTATTATTTGCCAATTTCTACTTAGCTATTAACCCACAGCTACATATCTACCCACTATAGTCACCCACAGTAATCGGCCACCCCCCCGAATGACATCATTTCACGCGACCTCTTCCTTCCCCAAAATACATATATAAAAAAAAGCTTTTACCATAGTTAGTTGCCTTTTGTATGAGCGCTCAATTTTCATACTTCAATTCAATTACGTATTTGAATTCTGCAATACATACTCGTACACAAATACATGCAAATATGTTCTTACAAATAACCCAGTAGAAAATTGTTGAGGCATTTAATGATAGCTAATAGCTGGTAGTGCTTCTAAGTTTGCAATAAAGACCGCTCCCATTATGCGTTCATGGCTGTATGAGGTAGAGGCAAGGTGAGGTGAGGTGAAATGAGTTCCATGGACAAATACGTTTTGTTCGTTATAGTTCGGCAAAATGCTACCAAAGTTAAAACTTGGTGGCTACGGTCGAGTTTCGACCACAATTTCCACCACTAGTTCTCTTAATTACTTAAAAATTTTTCGCTAACTACTCTTTGGGGCCGTTCATTAATTACGTCAGGTGCTGTTATGAAAATTCTGACCCCCCCCTCCCCTTGGTGAGAGCTGGCGGAACCCCCTTCCTCCCTCCCTCCCTCCCGTGAGATATACCTCATAATAATTATCTGCTATAATATTGTAAATTCTCTGCATTAAAAAGTTGACGTGAGATTTTCCTTGACCCCCTCCTCCCCCTTGGCGAGATTTTGCCAGACCGGAATTATTTAAGAAAAGTTTATTGATTGAAATTATTGGTTTTGTTTGTTTGACAATATTTAAAACAGTTTTTACTTGATATGAAACTTCACGCTAAATAGCTAAAAAGGCTAATAGCTGTAGTAGCTAAAGTACCATAAAAGCAAGATCGTCAGGTGAAAATAAAATATTTAGTTCTTGTCATTGTGTTAAAGTGTTACCATTTAAAAAGTGAGAATCTGGTTGGTAAAGGTTGTGCTCGTAAAGTTCTTAAAATTTTCAGTTGCTCTTTCGAGCTTCAGCCTATTATTATTTATATATTTTTTTTTTTTTTAAAAAAGAGCTCAATTTCTAGTATATTCGCCCAAGTGCATCTCTGCATCACTGTATTTTTCGCATTGGGAATTTTGCATAACAAACAAACAGACACATACTTAAATAAGACTGGAGACAGTTGAACATTTGTCGCTTTTAATGGGATTTGATTGAGTTTAATTAACTTTTATTAGTTTTTGTCGCCCTGCGTCTTTAGTAAACAGATTTTGAATAAAACACATTCAAAAAGAGACAGCAATACAGAGGAATAATGAAAACGAGACAGACTATCAACGGGATAGAAAACAGAGCGCACATTGCAAAATAGATAATTCAGTCGTTCAAGTTATATAAATGATTTCAATTGCAACATTTTTATAAAGAGAGCAGTAAAAACTTAACGACGATATTAATCATGACGTTAAGCGTTTATTTTTTTTTTTTTTTGCAAACATTCCAATGCCATGTGGATGTTGTCATTAGCAAGCAAACTGCAAAATTAAATTTGAAGTGTAAAAATGTGCAAGCGATAATAAATAAAAATTGAGCTTATAGAGTGTCCTTATATATTGCGATAGAAATAAAGAGCACAGAAATAACTTTTTCAAATAGCGAATACCTTTGAGTCTTTCCGAAATTTTCTTGATTCATTTAGTTCTAGCTTTGACATTCGTTTTCATGATGATTTCTGACGGCCGCGTTTTCTCAAAATTTTCGTTCCATCTGATTCCGGACATCCGGTAAAATCTCACCAAGCGGGGAGGCGGGTCAAGGAAAACCTCACGTCAACTTTTTAATGCATAGAATTTACATTAAAAATTATAATTTAAATCTCACGGGAGGGGGGGGGGGAATGGTCCCACCAGATCTCACTAAGGGGTGGGGGGGTCCGAATTTAAAAAAAAAAAACACCTCACGTAATTAATGGACATCCCCTAATAGTGATTTTGAATATTTTTCATTGCATATTTTTCTGCTGTTCTTTCCCAAGATATTAAAACAATTTTGGAATATAAAGGATTTAATGCTACACTAAGCTGTGATAAAATTCAAATAAAGAAATCTGGCAAAAACTATCTGTGCATGATAATATCACTTATCAATATTTCATTGGATAGTAAGAAAATATTCTACATAAAGCATGAGTTTTTTTTTTTACATATCCACAGTCGTTCAACTGAATCAACTTTATGAAATTTTCATAAGTATAGTTGAAGCCTTGCTATTTCGTGCTGCAAAACTTTCACATCTTGTCACTGGCAATTTTATATTTTAAATCAAAAAAATCTTTCTCTACAGCAGCAGCAGGAACAGCAGAGAATTCACTGCCTCAACCTTTTCGTATAAATAATTCAATTTCCTGCTCTAGTCAGCCCAAAAATCACAACACATACCTTCATATCAGATTTCAGTGCTTTGCTGCACACCAGTGACATTACAAACTTCACTTCACGAGGCAATATGTAGTGCACACACACACACACACATGTTTGCACGTGCAATAAAATTTGACATATGAGAACATTAGACATACATATATATTTTCTTTATTTTTTTTTTGCTTTTTTTTGCAATATATTAAAAATGTATATTTCTATGTTTGTGAAACAAGAAAGAAATCCAAAATCACGACTCCCAGTAGACGAGCCAACAGCAAAATATATCAAAAAGCCACAGAAAATATATGAAAAAACAAAAAACTTCATACGCCATCATTCCATATACTGCAAAAAATATTTCACATAAGAGGGCGGGAGGAGGGAGGAGAGTTAAAAAGAAGAAATTCGCAGCCGAAAAAAAAGAGCAAAGCAGCATCAGGCATCAGTGAAGCAAACACGAGACAGCATGCGCGTGAAAATATTTTTTTTTTTTTTTTTGTTCACTCTCGTCCTCCGGGGAAATCAAAACAGATCAAAATGTCATCTTTAAGAGCTTAAATTTGTATAAAATTGCAGGTCGTAAACCTAGGCAAGCGCGACAAAGTAACATTTAAGTGTTGCTGCTGCTGCTGATGTTACTGCCACATAACACAGACATGCGAGCATACAGCATTTTTTTTTTTTTTTGAGGGACATTTACTGTCTTAATAACAGTAAAAATGAAAGAGTGGTATGTGTGCAAGATTTAAGTTGGTTTTGTGTGTGTGTGTGTGTGTGTGTGTTTGCGAGCTTAGAATGTTACCAAAAAAAGTTTACTGTGAGGGTTAAACATGCAATAAAAATAAAATATGTTCAATAAAAATAAACATAAAATTGTTGATTTTTGTTGTTGTTGCTGTTGTTTTCTGCTAATGTCAAATTTGAATTTTACAACATTTTGAAAATCAATATGGTTTAATATATGATGTTAGATTAGATATTTTATGCTAAAAGATTTACTGTACATTTTGAAAGACGATTTACTGTACATGGAAAGAAGGGAAGTTATAGTGACAACAGATATGTATAGGAAGGATATTACATTATATATTTCTATATTAATTATTTTTTTCTAAGCTATACATCTATCATGCTTACTTGAATAAACCCACAATTTAATCCTATACTGGCTGTGTGAGCCTCATAATTTTTGATATTCCCTCAAATTCATTTTTTTACCATAAAGTTATAAATTCTTACAAAATGAGTTCAATCCGGCAGCACGCTATAGAGCTCTGCTGGGTGTCCGGTCATAAGGGTACTTTCGGAAATACGAAAGCTGACGAACGTGTCATAATACAATCAGAGCAACCAGAGAATCAACAAGATATAGTAGACCTTAAGATACCGCTAGCGGAACTACACTATCGGATAGAGAGCATAATCAAGAAACAAACGAACAGAAGGTGAAATCTTACCGCCGAATGTAGAACGTCTTGAAACATGTGGTCTAAACTGAAGCTGGAAAGGACAAGAATTCTCTTAAGATTTAGAAGAGTAGAGCTAAGGACTGTAGGAGTAGGAGTACTGACGAGGCACTGTGTTATTGGCCCTATGGTCGCCAAATATGCTGCTCCTTTCATAGATTTTTGCAGGAGTTGTGTAGATGAAGAAGAAGATGAGACGTTTAAACACCTGCTCTGCGAATTCCCCCGGGGCTATTGAGGAAACGCACCAAATATTTTGGTTCTGCGTTCTTTGTTGATCTTTGAACTCACTAGCATTCTCAACTGCGCCAAGGCTTCTGGGTGATTTGCCCCCATTCAATAAGACAATTTAATGAAGAGGAAGGGAATATTTTTATATATGTAGGGTAGGGATGCTCAACTGCGGTGCCCAAAAGTCGAAAGCGCGCTGACGCTTATAACAAAAATTTCGCTCTACTATGTGTATAAATGTGTGAAAGAAAACAAAACATTACCCAGTAGAAATTCGTGCATCACTGATGTGAATAAATCAATAGAAATGTTTGCATAAAAAAATGCGAAAGCATCGCTTGGCTACACAAACCAATTTTGCTCAAAATTCATCAATGAAAACGAGCAAAACAACAAAAAGTAGTTTTCCGAGAATTTATATTAATATGAGTTTTTTTTACAACAATGATGCACACAAGAGCAGTTTTTTTAGTCTCTCATTTTTTTACAAGTTAATAATTCATGTAAAAAAAAATTGACTTTCGCAGAAATAATGACATTGACCTACATTTTTCTCAACGGGTCATAGCGCACATTTGTTTTATTTCTGCACGTTTGATTCTGACTGGGTCTCTTGCATATTTATTTGAAAAACGAACTAGCGCATAGAGATCAGCAACTCTGCACATCGGGACGAATGATTGCACGTTTCATTGCTCGCACCCAAATGGTCAACCCTACTTTAGAGTATGACCTCGGTATAGTTATTCCTTTGTAAATTTTACAAAAAGTGAGCTCATCTTTTTTAGGAATTTTAATAAACAATATTTCGAGGCATAGCAAGTCTTTCTTCTCTCCAAATGGCTTCGGAAAAGATAAAAAATTATTTGCGCCATTTAGGTGGGATAAACTCTTAATGCGTCGATTTGGATGTTGTCATAACCTCTTTTGAGCGTACGTCTCTTTTTTGAGCGTACGTTTTTGTTTGGTCAGTGTTAACAGAACAGCTGGAAATAGGCGATATGTCCTTAGAAGTATTTGCTGGTGGTGATATGGAATTTTCATTTGTTGCATTTTTTTTTTGTTATTGTACTTATATACCATCTGGCTGATTGTGCAGGTTCGGGTTCTTACTTTAGATTGGTCGTTTTGGTAAATATTTCCGAAAACTTTTTCAAAATGCTTCTGCCACTAGACTACTTGCCCTAGCTAATTTTTTTGTCTCTTGGCTGTATTTAAGTGATTAAGTATATTTATGTATTACAATGTTTGGTTCTATTAACATTTTCAATGCTATAAATATAAATAGTTTTTTTTGGTAAATTAAACAAAAATTAATTTACACAGTTTTTAAACAATTTGTCAATTTATGGTTGTAGATAGTTTTATCTTTTGATAAAATAGCAAAAATTATGTCTTTTCAGATTTCATACACAAAGGAAGTTATAACCTTGTGACAATGTATTTTATTTTAAACACAACATTGATAACAATTTCATCAACAAATCATGTTAGGCATCCGAGCTTGTGATTCTTGTTTATTGCATTGCAAAAAAAAAAATTCTTATTATTATTATTTACTTGCGCTAAAACTTGACATCTAAAACAACTCTATTTCTTAATGGCATTGCGGTAAAAAAAAAGTGCGCATAATAAAAATTTTAACTACCTACTGATTTTTTTCCGGGTTCCCCCTCATACTGTCTTGTTGATTTGGGTATTATGTTAAAAGAAAATAATAAAAAATATTTTTTTTTTAGTTATGTAGTAAATATTTGCGACACGTTTTCTAAAGAAATTCTGTACTAATGAATTGCTGAGGTGATTGTTATGTTTGTTCAGTTGATATACCCGTCCCGCTGTCATATGCAGCTTTTGATAACACACAATGTCATGTATTGTGTTTTTTTCAAGTTAATTACTTTTTTGATTTTTTACAATGCGTCATTTGGTCTACTTATGTACATATGAAAGCTGACAGTTTACCTTGAACGCTTTAATTTACATTTGTTGATTGTAGAAAATACAATTTTTTTTTGTTTGTTTGTAGAAACTGCACCTTCGCGATACCCTAAAAATCGCAACAATTAAATATACAAAAGTCTGTTTGTTCAAAGTCAACATACATACATACGTCTAACTAATGAGTAAAAAAGTTTCAAAACTTGCCAGAAATACTCGTATGTTTTATTTTTAATATTTAAATTGTGTTAAAAGATTTTGTATTTTTTTTTTCTATTTCTTAAAAGTGTTAAGTGTTTCACGCGAGAATAAAGTTTTTATTAAGAAAATAAAAATATTTTAATTGACGTTTACTTGAATAAAAATTTTTATGGAAATGCTAAAATATCACATCGTGAAATTTTATAAGCAATAAATATAATGAAAATAAAAAATTTGTATTCACTACACTCAGCGAAAATGTCAGTGATTTTGTATTTGATTGCTCTTGACTTAGCGCCAATGCCAAAAAGAAACATTTTCGATTTGGAAGACACATTGATTTAAAGTGATTTCATATATCATATGACTCAAAGTGGCAAAGTCTTTGATGCAAAATAATAAAGAGTAGACAATTTCAAATACTTCAAATTGCAATTTAAAGTTAAAAAATTGTTGTTTTCAATACTTTATTTTAACCATTTTCAACTTCAAACGAAGATTTACGACTTTAAATTAAAAATAAAATTTTTGAAATTTGCAATGCCATTTTTCGTTGAGTGTAAACAGTAGCGTACCTAGCGTTTGAGGGTCGATGGTGCGGGCGCAAGCCTTGGGGGTGGCAAAAAGTGTTCGTGAGAATAGCTCATTTTGCTATGGTTTTTAAAAGTCAAAAATTACGACCTTTTTATACCCTCCACAGAGGATATATTCACTTTGTCATTTCGTTTGTAATGCATAGAAGGGGGCGTGGCAGGTATAGAAAAGTATATATATTATTGATCAGCTTCACCACCTGAATCAATATAGCTATGTCCGACTGTCTGTTTGTTGTAATCACATTTACGGGAAAACTAAGCAAGTTAATCGGGTCACAACCACGCCTATCGCTCATACGCTATGTAAATATACCTCAGCCCATTTTGAAAAAAAAAGTTGCTGCGATTTTGATGCAACTTGGTAATTTGGTGAACATGTGAACAAAATTAAAATGAGGCTAAGTGTTACGTTTGCAAAGGTTTTTAAAAAGGCATGGCACAGCCCTAAATTTTAACTTTTATAGCGCCATAACTCGTAAATCGGTCAAGATATTATGATGAAATTTGGTGCACGGATACAAATCATGTACATACATCGTAAATTGAGTTTAAAGTGGGCGGAATTGGAAAAGTGGGCGTGGCAATTTTTAATGATTTCGTATAATTCAAAATTGGCACATACGATTTTCATAAAAATTTTATGAATGATACCACTGAGAGCAGTCATTAATACAAAATTCGTCAGTATTTTGGACAAACTAGTTGAAGGGCGTGGCACACTCCCACAATATTTATTAACGCTATAATTAGAGAAATAACAACGTAATCATTATGAAATTTCGTATGTATCTTATTACGAAAATTTGGCACAATAGTACCTGTGGGCGTGGCACTTCCCGTATAAGCAAAAAATGTTTAATGAAGTAGATAGTGTGCAATGAGAGTAATCTTCATAAAATTTGGAGTATAGATGTCAATAATTATAAGCTATAAAATTAAATGGACTTCGACGGGATTGCATCAGTGGGCGTGGCACCTCCCATATTAACATAAAGTTGAAAGCAATATTTTAAAAGAACTATTGCAGCAATTGGCATGAAATTTTATGTAAGTGGTACGTCTGCATCAAAAGCGGGAGAAATAGCAGCACTGGGCGTGGCACCTCCCATACAAGTTAAATACCTTAAGTGGCATATCTATCGAAATGTATGAGCAATCATACTGAAATTTGATATAAGAGGTTTGTTTATAGAAAGATGTTTCTAGATAAAAATCGGATTGGATTGTATCAGTGGGTGTGTCACCGCCCTAAATTTTAAGGTTAATTAAGGCATATATCGCAAACTATACAAGCTATTGTGGTAAAATTTTTTATGCGTATGTCAATTACGAATATAATTTATTGAACCAAAACTAGGCGGAATTGGAGAATTGGGCGTGGCATATTTCGCCTTTTTAATTTTTATTCTATTTTTTCAACATTTCCCATATTCTTTCGACTTTTTCAAGCTTTTAACTTTTCCCAATATATTCCATATGCATTTTTTCCCCTTTTTTTAAAACCTCATTCAACTTTATTCGACATTTTCCTCTTCAACCTTTTCAACGTATTTATAACATTTATATGAAAAGTACTTTCAATGTAGTGTAGGGTATGTGAGTTTCAGCCTGGTCTTTACCTTTACTAGTTTTATGTTCGATTCAACCAAAAGTGCTCATGATGTTCAAAAATGTTTAAATCGAAGAGTAACATTTTTGATTTGAATTCACAAGGAAACCACATTGATTGATCAGTTGCTTGAGTGACAATTTTTTACTAATAAAAGTCACTTCTTAAGTCTACACAACATTAAGTGTGAATTTTTTAAAACTTTCTTTAAAAAAGCTTAAAAACTGCTGAACTAAGATACTTATGAAATTTTAGAAACTGCATAATAAATTATGTTAAAAAGAATTAAGAATTTTTTAAAGAAATTTTCGCTGCTACCGAAATAGTGCCTGAATTTCTTGTTTTTTTTTTTATAAAAATTGCAAACAAAATTTTTACACAAAATTAATCATTCGTAAAAATATTGCGCTTAACATTTTTGGCAAAACTATGAGTACTTAACACTTTGCGCTTTTAATGTCTCATTTGCCACGCCTCTTTTGCGCCCTCCTTCTACCGACAAATTACTAAACAATTGTTCAACACGAATGTACAACAATTATTTTAATTAATTTAACGCTGCAAATGCACGATGATTAATTGCCATAGACATTTTGGGTGCGTGCGTGCAGCAGCCAGCAGTGCGCGGTAAAGATGCCCAATACTGATACCGGCAACGGTCCATTTGAAGTGGACGCGTCGGCAGCAGCAACGAACGATACAGGACAACATAAAAGAGGAAACAGCAGAGTTGTATTGTACAAGATTTTTTTGTTTTTTTTTTTCTTTGTTGTATTAGCAACAGCATCACGTGTTGCCAATTAATTTAAGTAAATCAACAACGAACGAATGAAGAAAATTCAACAATAAAAGATGTTTTTATTTTGAATTTTATTGCATAATATTTTTTTTTTGTTGCTATGTTTTTGTGATTAGTCATGCATGCGCAAAATATTTGATTTGTTTTGCTAAACTTTGGTTTTCTGCTGTTGCGCCTTGAACTATGCAACATTAGATTTATAGCACACGTGTGCACCAATTATCAATTTGTAATTAATTGAGTAGCTTTAAAATTATTTGTATTTTTGAAAATTAGATTTCATAATGATGTGTATTGCAAAAATTAAAAAAAAAATTGATGCCGCCGTTCTTTATTGGTCTGGCAAATTGCAACCCAAAAACTTGAACACATGTGCTGTTTTAGAACCGCAATTGCTGCAGCGGTTAAAATTATTTCTATAACAGCAGCAGCAGCTGTCAACAATTTATGACAATTTTGAGTTATTTTTGTGGTTATGCATTAGAATCAGAGCTGTAAAACTACATTGAAATATATGTATGACATTTTAGGAAAATGTGGAAGGTGATCAAATATATATATATATTTTTTTTTTAGAAAAGGTGGCGTTGCATATTCATATTATTAGTAAAATCTAAAGTTCTAGAAATTAACTTTGAAATGAGATACAAATCATTGAAATCGAAAATACCTTTCAAATGAGATACCATTTGCCGTGTGAAATAATGTCATATTTCGACCTCTGATATACACTTAGCTGCCACGGACTCTGAGTCAAAATTGCTGCAGTGAAAATTTCCTTTCAGATGAGGTACCTTATGGTTATGTAAAACCATATTTTATGTCCACCCATCGCTAGAACTTTGATGCGGGCCATTTTCGATCTCTACCATTTCAGAACAGCTCGAAAGAAATTTTTTATATTTTTCTCATTTTTGAGTATCTTACAGGATTTTATATTACAAATAATATTTTTATATATTATAATAATTAAAAATAAATGTCAAATATTTTACTTTTGGCATCGCTGTTAGGCATCCACAAAAATCTGTACATATGAATTTCTCTGTAGTTGCAAATACACCTTGTTGCATCTTTTTTATGCCGCTTTTATGATGATGATGGCCACGACATTTTTAGTTAATTATATGCAATTTAAATGTAAACAAATTTATCATTGCTCAATATTAATCTAGATAAATTATGATGTTTCTATGCCTCTGCATATGAATTTTATTTTTAGTTTTTTTTTTTTTTGTTAAACCAAAGAAAAGTGATCAAAAGATTTTTGCTCTGCGGATAAAATCAAATAGAATTTATGCTCAAGTTACTTTTTCCACTCACATCAATCTCAAATCATTGGCAGGCAACTTTTTTTTTTAAATATTATCAAGATTTTTTTCCACGAAACTAATGATGTCTTATTATAAATAAATAAATAAATCTTTAAGTTGAAATATTTAACTTTTCATCAAAATAGTCGATCTTACCTAGAGCAGCGAGCAAGCGTATTTTATGAATAAAATGCATTATTAATTATTTTTTTTCTGAACATTTTTGAAATTTTTGTGCAGTTCTGTTTCATTAATCTTTTAAGTCACAGCTAAATTGAAACCTCTACAATAGCTACACGATATTAATTGTTTGTTTTCTGCTGTCTTTTGTAATTGTTTTAGTTGTTATCAGCAATGGCATAAGTCGATGACGAATATAGGGGCTAAAGCCCCCTTTAGCTGGCAATTGATATTATGATGAAATGTTTTGTTGCAAAGTTTCTGAAATTGATAAAAGTCATTGAAAAAAATTGTTTTGTCATTTAACTTGCGTCTCAAACTTGTGAAAAAAATTTAAATTAAATTCGTTTTGCTGGCTTCAATGTTCTTCAATGTTTGGATTTCAGTACAAATATGCTATCGGAATTCACATGATTTTAAGGGAAAAACATTTTGTTTCTCAATAATTGCAACGAAGAAAGCATTTTTGTAACAGATTTTCGTAGAACACACGTAAGGGAACGTCCATTAATTACGTTAGTCAAAATAAGGGGCTGGGGGTCCGAAAAAATCTCTCCAAATCTCACCAAGTGGGAGGAGGGGTTCGTGCGCGCTTTTTACAATTTTTTGGTTTCTTATATTTGTTAACTGAATTCTACTTTTATTTAACACCTAAAAGTATGCAATGGAATTTTACTTTTCTTTAACAACTAAAGGTATGCAATAGAACTTTACCTTTCTTTAACAACTAAATGTATGCAATGAAATTTTTGTTTTCTTATATATGTTTTATTTATTTTTGACTTGATTCACTTTCACGGTTGCAATTAATTTGACAATTTAATGCTACTTTTCTTTAACAACTAAAAGTATGCAATGAAATTTGTGTTTTATTTTTATGTGTGTTGTGTTTTTTTTGTCTTTTGTCTTTCATTATACGCAAATTTTCTGAGATGGAAAACTTTTTTATATAATCGAAAGTCAAAATATACGTATAATTAGTACGTGAGACTATTACACTGCACTGTTCTTAATTCCGCTGCCACTGTTTATTAGATGAGAAATGTTTTATTTGCTGTGAAGGTTTTTATTTTCTCCGCTCGTCTCTTATTGCCAGCTATGTTTCATTTGAAAAACGTTACATTTTGCGGTATTAAATTTTATTTGTATTCATTTTACTTATCATACCTCAAAGAACCAATTCCTTTGAAATTATTACGCATAAAATCCAATTATAATATGAATTGCCTAAAACTATGCTATAAATAAAGTAGCATTCACAAACCATGCAGCATTTAGCAGTCTAATTAATAAAATGTCGACAAAAATACACTTAGCGTTAATAATAATAGTAATATTCACAATATAATCTTAAGGGGAGCTATACTTTAAACTTATCATTACAAATCTGATAAGATCATATTTGGCTATTTTGCATACCAAATCGACATTGCTAAGTTTGTTATAAATTTTTTTTTTATGGGATTCAGTTCCAAAATCTTGTTCTGTCACTTTCTTTGTTTTGGAAGACCAAATAAGCAACAGTTTTTTGCCTTGCCTAAAGTCTCTTTTGATAGAAAACTTCTTTTCAGTGTATTCAACTTAAAGTACATTGCTAAATTTTCGTTTCAATTGGATTAAGTTCTCTCATTTTAGTGAAATACCACATCATAATAATAATGCTATTAATTAATGAACGTTGAAAATGATGTGTGAATAAAATAAATTATTATAATTAAGTAAAAATACTTCAAGTTACGTCAATTTACCGCACACCAACACCCTCCCAATATAAATCACTCCTCTTTGATAGACATTAAAAGCCTCATTTATTAACAGCAAAACAAACGTAGTGAGTGGTTTGCTGCTATATTCTACCAAATTATAATAATAAGGGAAATCATTAATAAACTCAATTATATATAGTATATAAAACAACAAATATATTTTGTAGATGAAAAAAAATAGCAACGCAACCCCAACACTATGTGTTCACTAAAAACGCCATCATCATCATCATTAGAAAGCAAAATCAAACAGTTCATAATTTCTTATTAAGAACTGACAAATACATTCTTAGTTTTGGGGCTAATACATACATGCACACGCGTTTTGTATGATGAAGTATAAGCTCAGTGTCCCTGTATTTTCTTTATACCACACAATCTCTTTAGTGAAAACGTCATGCTGGGGGTATAGGCGTATGAGCTATATTTTATTCCATTATACAATATATACAAATAAGCTCACTTTATGCTTTACTAAAAGCATAAAGAATGTTGAAAGGTACTTATGTATAAGTAACTAATTACGTCATATTAGGTAATATACAATAAGAAGACGTAACCTTACCATTGTTAGCTTTGCTTATATTTTCAAAGGCGTTTCTGTACTGTTGTACCATGATTTTTGTATACATTACCTTTTAGAATCTTGTATAGGAGCGCTAAGGGAGCACATTCTAAAATATATGCTCTCATAAAGATCTTTGCTATTATCCAGCTCGTTAATATAGAAAAATTTAATTATTTTTTAGTAAATTTTAGTGAAATAATTTACAGAAATAATTTACAGAAATACATTTTTCAATTCATTCCCCTTGTAAATGTTACTCATAAAATACATTTCATTACTTTAATGATGCACATTAACAATAAAACTCTTAAGATCATGTGGTTTATCATCATGTACACGACGTCTTTCAATTCTAATGAGATTAATTTTTATTTTATCACTTCTTGGCTTTTGTATATTTAACTATTACGCATGTAGTTTTTTGTTTGTTTATTTCTTAAAAATATTTATTATTCTAATTATTGCGCAAATTAATTTCTACAATGTTGCCATTAATTTTTAAAAATACATATGTACATAGGTACACATATGAAAATTATTACAATCGCAAAATGAAGATAAGTTTGTACAATTTATTTTGAAAAAATGCCGAATGCCGCCGCATCACAGGTATAATGAGTATTCTTCATGTAATTGCTTTTTGTTTTTTTTTTTTTAAGTATGCGAAGATGTACGTACATTTATTATATTTAATTCAAAACGACTATTGAACAAAAAATTACTAGTTTGCCTTTTTTTGTAATAATTCAACATAAATTAAGAAGATTAATTTTTTGTTAGCACTAAAGCAAACAAGAGTATTCGTAAGTACAAATTTATTTCGAAACATGAGTGAATATACATAGTTCTTCAGGAACTTATTTCTTTTGAATATTTTTAAAATATTTTTCCAAGATAGCTTTGCCTAGTCGTTTGTGTAAAAAGTTTTCTTTTGCTTTTCATATTAATATATGACGACGTATGAAAAAAGTACCGTTATAAAAAGGTTTTTGTAACTATGAGAAGACAGCCATGTGCGTATGCTATTGCTTTAACGTAGCTGTGATATTTTTTTGATATTGTAGTAGACTTCTTCAATATCCTTTTCTTATTAAAATATGACGACGTTTAAAAAAGTACCATTATAAAAAGGTTTTTGTAACTATGAGAAGACAGCCATGTGCGTATGCTATTGCTTTAATGTAGCTGTGATAATTTTTTTCATATTTTAGTAGACTTCTTCAATATCCTTTTCTTATTAAAAGATGACGACGTATGGAAAAAGTACCGTTATAAAAAGGTTTTTGTAATTATGAGACAGCCGTGCACGTATGCTATTGCTTTAACGTAGCTGTGATATTTTTTTGATATTGTAGTAAACTTCTTCAATATCCTTTTCTTATTAAAATATGACGACGTATGAAAAAAGTACCGTTATAAAAAGGTTTTTGTAACTATGAGAAGACAGTCATGTGCGTGTGCTATTGTTTTAACGTAGCTGTGATAATTTTTTTCATATTGTAGTAGACTTCTTTAATACTATTGGAAAATGTTATTCGATACTACTCGATTTCTTTTGTGATATGCTTTTGTTTAAAAACGATTTACTTTTTTTGTAGCAAATTTTTATAGCATTATGACTCAAAATTTAAATGTCATAAATAAAAAAATCAACAATTCATCAACCGATTTAATAGAGACTTAAGAAGAAAGAAATCAGTCTCACGCGTCTTCATTTATATGCAAAAAAGACAAAAGTTGGCAGCACGTCTTGTCATGTGCCGCTGAGTAATAAACTTTTTTTTCTTTTTTTTTTTTACTTAACACCTTAAACTTCTCAATATCCAGTGGGAGGGTCGCAGTTATGTCAATAAAATGCAAATAATTTGAAAATTAGTATGCAAAAATTGTCACAACTTTAGCTTGATATTATCATTATTAAAAGTAGAAAAAGCAAACAACAACAAAATGAACAACAATTACATTAAACTTATCTTGAAGTCATCATCATCAGAACTTGTCTTTTGACTTTATCAAGAAAGCATATTTTTTCTTTAAAAAAAAAAAAAAACTGCAAATTTGTCGACTTCAATATCGAATCTGTCAAAAAAATTGCACAACATTTTGTGCTCAATCAGGCGTAATTCTTGTGTGCTGCTGACATCTTGTGACAGTTTTTTTTTTTTCTGTCTTGACGCACTTGCATGTAATTTTTAATTTTGTAGGGAAATTTCAGATCTTCGCTCTTGTAAAATTTTTATTAATTTATTATTTGCTGTGCCACAAAAAATTGTTGATCCAAATTGAAATCGATTTGTTAAATTAAATGAGCCGAACTTTGTCGCTCTTGGACAAATTTGACGGGTTTGCGACAATGTTGTTGATTGGGCTATTGCCAGCATTGGGGGACAGCAGCATGGCCCGTCAGCTAAAATCAGCCTTGCTATTCAACACAATATCAGTGATGTGTATCATAAGTGTCACCACTAATTGTTTGTCGCTGTTGATCGATTTTCTATGCACAAAAATTTTTGGATTCGCTAAGATTTTCATTTGTAAAAGCAATTTAAATTTTTTCTTATGAGAAGCGTTATTTTAGTCGTGAAAGAACTTTGAATTCAATTATACTGAATTATCATTTGAAAGTTCATTTGATGAAGTTTTGTATTTATAATGATTTCGATCATATGACCGCCGTGACTACTTCACACAAAGCGCTTTCTGCAGGTCAAGTTTCGGTAATTTTTTTAAGCGATTTGGGTGATCACTGCTAAAAAAACACCCTTTATTAAAAACTTATGTTTTCTAAAATAAACACAGGCAGGGAAAATTGCCATAACCAATATGAAAATTTTATTTTTTTGATATAAACGCTCAAATTTTAAAGTTAAAAATTGTAAAAATAACAATTTTTCCCTTTATTTTTACCACGAACAACTTTAAATTCATTTTAAATTTCAGAGTCAATTTGGACTCTGTTTAAATTCAAATCAAAAATGTTTCTCTTCAAGTTAAACATTTTCGTTCTCGGCGCTAAATCATAAGGGTTTACAGTTGAATCAAACTTATGTTTTTATATCTAATCAATGAATTTTTCGCTGAGTGCATGAATACAAATTTTTGCAAATTAATTAAATGATAAAAAATCAATCTTTTAATATAATTAATTTCAAAGGAAATTGCAAATGATTTATACCTTTTTTTTCTCTTAATTTAAATTCAGACTAATGATTTATAAATTTTGTAATAAAAGTATATTAAAAAAAAAAAAACATTTTGCAGTAATATACTATAGTATATTGCATTTGATTTAAACTAGATTTAGCTGCAAACAATCTCTTAAGTCATAAAATAGCGCCCGCAAAAAGAACGCTGTTTAAATCAACTTGCGGAAATAACAAAATTTTGCCAAAAAGAATTCATTCCACGTCCCACTGCTTAATCTAATTTTATGACTTAATAGACTGAATCTTTTGTTACTTTTTCGTCTTCTTTTTATGCCGAATTCTTTGCGCAACAGCTACCTACACAATTTTTTTCATTTAACCTCAGTGTCCTTTTATGTTTGGTAAATTTTTACGACACCGGTATTCAAACTGCCATCGTGCTGCAATTTGCATTTCATTTTGTGATTTTTTTTTTGCTCTTGGTTTTTTGCAGAAATTATTTATTTACTTATTATCTGTTTTGTCCAATTGAGAGAGAGAGAGAGAGACTACTACTCTACTCTACTAAATAAAAAATGTCAGAAGATTACAAATAAAATTGCATTGCAGTCAACATATTTTTTTCGTTTTATTTTATATTTATTGAAAGTAAAAACATTTATACGAATTCTGTAGTGAAGTGTTGCTCAAAAAAAAAAAAAAAAAAAAAAAAAAAAAAAAAAATGCTGCAAGAGTACGCATTCTAAAAGAACGCGCTCCAAATATACGCACCCTAAGGATGCTTAGCCTAAGATTAGTTACCATAAAAATACAGACGTTAAGAGTGCGTATCCTAAAAGTACACACCCTCAAAATATGCACCTTAAGTGTACGCAACCTAAGTGTGTGCACCCTAAGAGTGCGTACCCTATTAGTACTTTCCACATAATTACGCACCCTAAAATTGCGCGCCCTAAGAGTACGCACGCTAAGAGTACGCACGCTAAGAGTACGCACCCTAAAAGTACGCACTCTAAAAGAACGCACCCTAAGAGTACGCACTCCTTGAAAGTATGCATTCTAAGAGTACGCACCTTGAGTACGCACTTTAAAAGTAGGTATTCTAAAAGTACGCACTCTTAAGAGTACGCATCCTAAGAAAACAATTTATATGAAAAAAACTACACTAAAAAGTGTTTTTATATCTAAAATCAAAATATGAAAATTTGTCTAAATGAGTCCTAACTATCTAAAAATTATCATAGAAAATATATTTTTTTAATTACAGTGTAGAAAATAAAAATATTAATTCATTTTATGTCTTTTTTATTTCCAGGTAAGCTTTCAATATAATCTAATTATGGATACTTTTGACGCACAAATATGAATTCAGGTTTTTTCTAAAATTTATTTTCATTTATTGTAATTGTTAACATAGAGTGAGTACTCTAGTCTCGCAATCAGTTGAAGTAGCATATGATGTTTTTTGTTTTTTGTTTATGAAAAACATCATTAGCGTTTTTATCTTTCAAGCAGAAAACAACAAGTTCCAAAAATAAACTTTTACTTAACATAAGAATTTATTTACACGAACTTAATAACTGATAAAAGTTTTTATTTTCATTTTAATGTCCGCACTGCTTGCTGTTAAAAAGAAATGAAAAAAAATATTCAAGATTATGAAGAAATGTAACGAAGAACTCATGCTAAATTTTTAAGTGTTAACTTATGTGGTTTGTTAAATAAACAATACTTAGTTTCAGGAAAAAATCTTACAAGTCCCAACAATATTCTCAATTCCTGTATTTGTATCAAATCAAAAACTTAAAACAAAAGTCTGCATTAACTTGTCTCTACAACAATATGTTTTATTTAAAGAATCAAATCGAACTTGAATATTTGATAGAAACTGTTCAATACTACTGGTTTTTTGTAGCATTTTTTTTTCTCTAGGTTTTACTAACCAATTCTAATAAACTATGCAAACAAACCAAAGGGGGAAAGAAAATGAGAAAATTGAATTTTCCTTTTATTGACTCAGGCTAGAGGTATAAAAGTTGCACTGTTGAGTTGTTTTTTCTCATGCAACAAAAAAAAAAAAAAAACAAAAAAAAAGGGTGGAAAAAGAGGACAGACAGGAAGGAAAAAAAACTCAGGAAATGTCATAGTGAAAGCAAACATGTGGAAAAACCAGAAACGCACACGAACGCTAATATGATGCTGTACACAGGCGGCATTCAGTTCCACCGTCAAATATTCTTTCAATAAAAATCAAACTTTCAAATTGAATTTCCATTTATCAAACGCCGAGTTAGAGTTTTCATATTGCTATTTTGTACACTTGTGGGTTTTGGCATGATATCCAAGCCGTTAACGCTACGATACTGGACAGGTATTATTTGAAATTCATTTAAAATAAGACAACAAAAAAGTTGTTAGATTTCCAATTTTCCAATGCCTTCTGAAAAATTTTGAAAATTAAAAAAAAAAAAAATAAAATGTAGAACACAATCACGCAAAAACTACAAGCACACTATGAAGAACTCTTATTTTTTTTGAGTTACTATCTTCAATAAGATTGATAACACAGGCACACAACAAAAAAAAGTCCCGTGACCCAGAGGGTAGACCCCTCTAGACCCACATTTTCGAGGGCGCTGATTCCGAATATGACCTTCAAAAATGATTTCAATTGCCAGTTTTTCCGCTACCACCCCCTAGAGTCAAAATTCAAATTGAAAGAAATTTGACCTTCCCTAGTACCCCCTCACTACTCCCAGAGAGGCGTAGAAACTTAAATTTTTACGCAAAATTGAGATGGATGTGTATTGCCTTGCTTGTTGTTGGATCACTCGAAATTCAACAAGATATTATATACGTATAAATTTTAAAGAAACGTAAACTTAAGCAAACGGCAACACTGATTTCCTACAACTCGCCAATTTTACTTCTGTTTTGCTTGATACATGCCGTGAATACTTCGCTATACTAAACAGAAGTAAAATTGGCGAGTTGTAGGAAATCAGGGTTGCCGTTTGCTTAAGTATATAATATTGCCATTGAATTTCGAGTGACCCAACAAGCAAGGCAATACAGTACACATCCATCTCAATTTTGCGTAAAAATTTAAGTTTCTACGCCTCTCTGGAAGTAGTGAGGGGGTACTAGGTGGTAATGGGAAGGTCAAATTTCTTTTCCGTTGTCATTATCGGTTCCAGCGCCCCAAAAAACATATAAATGCCCATCCATCTCAATTTCACATGAAAATTGAAGTTTAAACCCCTTTCTAGGGTTAGTAAAAGGGCGCTAGGGGGTGTTGGAAGGGTCGAACTTATTTTTTGTTTTCATTTTCAGTTTTACACACACCAAAAAACATAGAAATGCACATCCATTTCAACTTTGTATGCCAATTTGAATTTTGACTCCAGGGGGTGGTAGCGGAAAAACTGGCAATTGAAACCATTTTTGAAGGTCATATTCGGAATCAGCGCCCTCGAAAATGTGGGTCTACCCTCTGGGTCACGGGACTTTTTTTTTTTTGTTGTGTGCCTATGTGATCTAGTCTATGAAAAGGGGACTTAAGTGTCAAAAAATCATTTTCCACTTTTTTGCCGATTCTGTTAGACGAAACGAGTTGTTTACTTTTAATAGCTATTTTCTCGAAAACTTGTTTTCGCACGTAAGCCCTCTTTTTTCATAGACCAAGGTCACATATATTATTATTTTTTGAAAAATTATCGGCTTTGCTCTATAAAAATATGACGATATTAAAAGAAGTCGATACTTTTGTCAGCATTATATCCTTTCACATACATTCGAGTCCATATACAAATAAACGTGTGGCATGTTTATAAATGTATTTAATATTTGGCAAATACTAAATCCTTGCTAGTACTGTATCGTAAATAAAAAAAAAAAATAAAAATCCAGCTAAAAATTGTCCATATATTGATGTATATTACCTTGCATCACAAGGGCGGCGTTGTAGTAATAACAGCATCTATACAAAAAAAGTTCTACCGCTATTGCGTACATGTTGCATAAGTAAATTTTAAGTGTTGTTGCCACCAGTTCGAAAATTAAAAACAAATTTGTACAACAGAAGAATACAAGAAAAAAAAAAAACAAATTGGTGTTGTCAGATAGAAAAAGCAACCAAAAAAATAAATGTCCTTACAAATTTCGTCATAAATTCGTTTTTTCGTTCGTTGCTTTGTATTTTGTATATGTTATGCCAATGTCTTCTGTCGTGCATTTGGAATCCTGATCACAGTATAACTGCAACATGGTGGCACTTGTTGGTTGTGTTACATTGTCATTTTTAGTATGGTCATTTCCCAACTCTTGAACACGGTGGGTTCAATATACTTTAAATGTTCTCTGTTGTGTTGGTGCTTTGTATTTTTCTTGTCACATTTTGTGTCAGTTAAATGAAAAGAAGAAATTCAGATGGATTTCTTTCTTGAGCTAGAATTATATCATTTTTAAACATTATTGTTTTATTTGCCTTTGACTTTTTTTATTTGTAAACATCACTTTTCTTGATTGATTTTGATCTCTTGCTACATCACATATTTTTAATCTTAGGATAGCTTGATATAGAAGTTAGACCGTTAGCATGATTCCTTAACCCTTTCGCTCCTACTGAGATCATACATCCCAGAAAAATTCAATGAATTGTGATATATAGTCCCAATAAAATTTTAGTAGTGGGATTTATTTGTCCCAATATAGCGATGTACATCTTAACAGGTTGCAATAAAGTCATGTTTGGCACCTTAGCATGAATAATATAAATGAATTTTGAAACTGACAAAATGTCCCATCACAGAACCTTATTGGGACATTATATCCCAGGACAAAGGTAAGGATCAAGGACATTTCAAGTTTGCCAAACATATTTTTTGTATATCTTGTTTAGTAATTTACTAGCAGTTTTGAAACAAACCCCAACCCAAATTTTGAGAAAAAACTCAGGGGCGAAAGGGTTAAAAGAATATTTTTAAATATGAAATTATATCTTTCCTAGTGTATATTTTCTAGCTATTGTGGTTCAAGATGGAATTTGTATACAAAAGATCAAACTAGGCGTGGTATATGCTGTATATCATAGCAGCAAAAAGTTCCTTGAGTCCTTTTAGCACCTGGTTCTTGCTGGCCAAGCAATTTTTTTTTTGCTGCTCAGTCGACTTTTTTGCAGCCCAAGCATTTTATTTTTGCTGCCCAAGCAACTTTTTTGCGTTTCAAGAATATTTTGTTTTTACGCATTGCACTAACTGAGTATTCAACCTTCTAGTTGTATTGTGTTTTTCAGTGCATTTATTAAAATAATTTTTATTTTTTTATTTTTAAAATATGCTAGAAATCTGTCACTTTAAACTGTCATGCATACATGCATACGTTTGCAATATTGCGCCGGACTTTAAGTTAGATTTTATCCCTAATCCAAATTTGATACCTTGTGCAAATTTTTTGTATTTTTTTTGTTGGAATGAAAACCAATATTTTTCTTCTACATTTTTTTATGCTTTTTCGCTGTATACAAAACAGTTTTATTCTTTACTCTCTCAATTTTACGTCCTTTGTTCGCTTATCTCCAGTGAACAGTGTGTACCCAACCAACGGTGGTGCTACCAACCGCGTATTTCAAAAAAACCCATTTTTTTTCTGTGACAACTTGTGTTTTGTTTACTTTATTTTTGTTTACTTTTATTTTTTTTTCTTTGTTGCTGTTTTGTAGTTTTATTTGCAATGGTGTTTGCCTTTGCAGAATTGCCTCTTATTTAAGGTGAAACAAAAAGGACTTTTTTTAAGTGTTGCCAATTTTGACTTAACAATCATTTGTAAAGGATACAAGACAGACTATTCAAATGGACATGCAAAATTTAACTTCTACTGCGGTATGAAAAATTTCACATTTTATATAGAAACTAAAGCACTATTGTTGAAGAAGTTTAAATCCCTGCTAATTGATACTTCAAAACTTTAAATTTTAGCTTAAGCTTTTATCATTTCATTCATTTACTTGAGTTCAAGCAGGCAACATTTTGGAACTCAAAACACAAAAAGTATGCCTAAAATTTAAAAATGGTTAGAACAAATAAGTAGATTTCGGTTATTCCAAAAAAAAAATAAATTTTTTCTTCTTGTTGCTTACTGGAACCAGTCCTATGTTTCTTTTGTCGATTTTGTTGAATAAATCTCACAAAGGCCAAAAAAGCCATTTGCGTCTATTTCAAATACATACTCATTGTTCATGTACTTATTTCAAAAACTTTGCAATATTTTTTAAATTTTAATTAGCCCACGCCTGTATACAAACAGGCAAAAGCTATAAATTCACAAAAACTATAAATAAATGCAAAACATCTAACAAATTAATTGTTGCCCATAAAAACAATTAGAATCTGATTAAATTTAATTTGTACAAAAAAAAAAAAACGCTCGAGAGCATTTGCATAATTTTTCAAAATTTAAACAAAACACAAAACGTTTAATTAAAATAAATAGAAAACTCTATGAAATTTAATTCAATTTTTTTTTAAAATAAAATATTCTAGCGAATGTATTTAAAATAATAGTATTTATTTAAGTGGAATACACAAGTAAACAGTGCGCAACCACACGCACATGCAACCAATTTATTTATTTACTCATAAATATTGGGCTACACACACAATCCAAAGAAATTGGTATAAACAACACAAACACACAACCCTTTACTAAATAATTAAAATTAAAACCAAACCAAAAGTCTGTCTGATGTTTTTATGAATTCTACAATTTTACAATTTAAAAAAAAAAAATCTCCATTTTAATTGTGGCATTATTTATGCAAATAAAGAGAAAAATTCTAATAAACAAAGTTTTTTAATGTGAAATACGCACGCATAGTTTACGTTTTGTGCGTGTGTATTTGTAGGTGTTGAAAATATTTAGCACTAATACTAATCAATGTGTTTTGAATATAAAAAATTAATGTTTTGCAAAGTGTTTATGGTGAGCTATCTAATTTTACACGTAACAGTGAGTACTTAAAGTTTGTATACATATAGGAAAACACGTTTTTTTCGGGAAAATTTACTGACCAAATCCATTTCAAACCATGCTGCCGGAATAATTTCACATCTCGGAATTGGTTGCCGAATATATATATGTTGTTTTTCAGAGAATATAAGGGAACACATATTTTCCCGTTTTGATTAAAAAACATTTTTTACGAAGCTATGCCCATTTAAAGTTTTAGAGTCAAAACTTGAAAATTGTTGAAAACTGACTGATAGGCTGATTTTCTTAAAAACCCTAAAATTTTTTACGCTTAAAATTTTGCTGTGGATTTGTATTAATATGAGAGAGAAATGACATGAGTTTAATGCACGCTAAAAGACATTTGAGGTCAGAAGATTTTTTTTTTTTCCAAAATCGAAATGCCAATTTTTTGTTTTTCATGATTGCCAAGCCATTCTACGGTACTATTTTCAATGCAAATAACAAAAGCAACATTCCAAATTACTTTCTGGCAAATCGTGCTTGCATTCTGCATACTTTTTTTTTCACCGTAATTTTCGTAATATTATTTTTTTATAGGAAATATATAAAAACATTGTACGCACATATAGCTTTTTCGCTGACTGCTCTTCTGTGGGTTTTCGAATGTTTTGTTTGCTTGACTTTGGCAGCGAAAAAGTTATATGTGCGCACAATGTTTTTACATATTTCCGATGATAAAAAGTTATTTAAGATTTATCTTGAAGAAAACATATTTCTAGTGGTTTGACTAATAGTATCTAGTGGTCTCACGCAAATGGCTGGCAACACTGGAAATTTGTATAAATTTATGTAGCTCATATGCGCGCAGAAATTACTTCAGAAACTTACATGATTTGTGTATCCATTATTTAATGCGATTTTTGACTGTTCAAATAGGAGCAGATAAATTTAGCTGATATACTGTGTATATCATGGTCTTTATGATGACTATACGAGTTTAAGTGAACACCCTTAGTATTTTGATAAAATATTTTCCTTACAAATATTTTACATGCATAAGCTTACAATGTGTACTCTCTCTCTCTCTCAAATTGACATATTTTGTTAAATAAATTAAGTTATATTAAGAAAAAATATTGGCGTGGACACTTTTTAGCGTTATCACACGCTTGTTTTTTTTTTCATATTTCCACACTTTTTTCGAGAGTACGTAATATTTTTTAATCAAATATTTAAAAAAAAAAAATCGTTGCATATATTTAGGTATGCTAACTTCACACACTTTACTCGCATATATATTTGTCGGTTTAGCCGCTATTCTATTTTATAGTTTTGTGTAACATGTGTTGTTGGTATTGCGGTAAATGTGTTGTTGTTGTAGTCTAATTCATTGTTGTTGGTTTTGGTTAGTTTTGCGTTTGCTTTATAAATTAAATATTGAGGTTTTGTTTGATTAAAAAATTTAAAAAAAAAAAATTATTAAATTTAAATAAATTTTATAACTCATACTGAAAAAAATATTTACATTATTTAAATAACATTTAAATTGTTTGAAAAAATTGAATGAATTTTTTTAAAAATTACTTTGGGCATATGACTGCTCCGGCTACTCCGACTGATCACCGCTCACCAATTGCGGACGAAATACTTTGAAAAATTTGGCTTTCAAAGTGACCAATTGCTGCATAACCCAGTGAACGTCTGCTAATAAGAAATAATGAAAGGCGATATCATGCGATATTTATTGTATACCCAATTCACAGCTCCAGTTTTGAAGAAAATGTATTCGACAAACTGTTGTTGCTTTAGTAATTCGGTTTGAGCAAGTGGCACCACATTTCCTTCGATCCGAGTCCTGGTTAGAGAAAAAAAAGCAAACATATAGCACTAAGTGATTCTCGAAAATTTTGGTCCATAAAAATTCTACCTTTTTTAAAAAAATTCAATACCTTCATTGTTAAAGTTTTGGGTTCAAAAAGGCACAATTGTAACCACTTTAACATCAGTCTGTTTCAAAATCACTGAGTAGCAAATTAATAGTATTAAGAGCAATGAAAAAGTATAAATAAAAGTAGTAAGTAGTACTAAATAGCAGTAGCGACACTATAAGCCCACAGTTGATTGCATCCTATAGTGAAAGAAACCCCTTTACCATAAAAAATGCAGCGCAGAAAAATGCTTGTTACAATTTGTTTTCCCTTCCTTTTTTTTGTTGTTTTTTTTTTTGCTAAACACTTTCAACAAAAATGAAAATGCAATTTAATGTCAGTATCCTTTTCTTTGCATACTTTATGGTGCACACCAGTGCAGCAACTACAAAAACGGCAAGCAAGTAAAGCAAAGCAATTAAACAAAAATGTCTATAAGTGAAAAAAAAAAACTTAAAAGGACACTTAATAAATAAAAAGGAGCAAAATGTCAGCGACACAAAAAAAAAAAAAAAATAATACGGAAATGACGGCCGCACTATGCATTACTTAAGACCCATGTCCATGTTCATTAGACTGTACCTACGTTATTTTCCAGATTTCTTTCATCACGTATTTGTTGTTAAAAAAAAATGTTTATTTTGGCTTAATATGTAGCTTGCCACTTTAACAAATACCGTTACATTCCACGCGAAACTCAGAAAGTAATTTTGCGAAATAACGTACAGTCTAATGTCCATGCCTTCAGCATCCACGCCCCTACCCATTTACTTATATTGTATATGTAGCGCTAAATTGTGACAAATGAGGCAGTAGCAGCGTGAACATAATTTGCACTTCATTGCAAGTCATTCAGTGTTGCATGTGACGCAAAAATGGCGATGGCGACAAAAAAAATTTTTCCCAAGTTACAAAAAACGGAAAAACTTTACCGTTGAAGCGGAAATTGTTTTGTTGCTTAACTTTGTTATGCAGCTGCGGCGCTGTAAAATAATGCACTCATTAACCGTTTATTACTAAATTTATTAACTCCTTACGTTTATTATGAGTGATTGCATACTTTAGAGCAGCGATGGGCAGAAAAAGGCACTTTCAGCAAAAACAAACACACAAAGGCATTAGCGACGGTGCCGCATTGTGTCTCGATGAATGTAGCAATTGTTTTTTTTTTTTCTTATAGTGCAATTTTGTTTTTTTTTTGTGCTGTTGGTGAATTTGGAAATGGAACCAAAAAAAAACTTGCCCACCGCTGCTTTAAAGTGATGTTAGTTGTCTGTTTTATAATTGAGCTCGTTTAAGTGATTGCATTCATTCAATTGATTCGTTACTTTGATTCAAGTCATTTCATTTATTTAAATGTTTGCATTAATTCGAGTGAGCTAATTCATTTATATGATTGTATTCATTCAATTAATTGCTCTGATTCAACTGATTGCATTCATTCATTTGGATTTGAATTATTTACATTCATTCAATGAATTGCTTGATTCAAATCATTTCATTTATTTAAATGATTGATTTAATTCAAGTGAATGAATTTATTTATATGATTGTATTCATTCAGTTGATTGCTACGATTCATGTAATGGCATTCATATGATGCATATGAAAATTTCGGTCATTAGAGTTGGTAGTTTGCACCTCAATTTATTACATTCCTTAAGATGACTACACTATGACTTATCTAAAAGAAATGAGTTAACCTCTTTCAAGAGCATCTACAACATAATGAATTCCAGACAAATATATTTAAGTAAACGCATTTTTTACAGCTCTGTATAGCAACAGAAACTTTGGCATTTGCATTTAAAAATTTTTTTTTAACTAAAACCATAAAAAACGCAGTGACTGCAGAAGGACAACGATGACTATCTAGTTTTTTTCCTCTTCGTTTAACTAAAACGAAATTTTAAGGAGTCTTCTCTCACTGGGCAATGCAGTGAGAAGTGGGGGGGGGGGGGGAGGGGCGTTATTTTTTTTTTCACAACTTTAACTTGAAGTGAAAACTGTAACAATTAAAAAAGTTTTTGCTACCTTTTTTTTTTTGTGCTTGGTCTCCTAAAAAAGTTGAAAAGTAGCAAGGACAAGAACAAGAACTTTTTTGTGCAGCCGACTTTTTAAAAATTTAATTGCGTCTAATTTTGTGCCTCTTGTTGGTTTTTTTTTTTGTTTTTTTGTTTGCTGTCGCTTCACTATCTAAAGTTCTTCTTGCAACACTAATGCAATTTTAATTAGGTAATTAAATTGAATAAAGTTTGACGCAAAATTTAGTATTTGTTCTTACTTAAAAAGGTATACTTTGCAATGAAGAACGAAACATATATACAAGGTCATTATTATATTTAAAGTAAACTGTTTACACAAAAAGAATAATAAAGTTATTCTTTAAAGCATTATACTTTTGTACATGACATTTTAAAACAATAAAAATTATTTAAGTTTCGAACACAGCAATATTTTTGTATCGACAAGTTGTGACCACAGGTGACCGTAGGTGACCGTGATCGTCTACATAACAATCACCTCAACAGAAAAGAAAGATTATGTTAACAGAAATAAAGACGCATTCTTTCAACAGATGCTGTCAAAGTTCATATATATTGCTTCAGCTCTTTTAACAGAAATCAAAAGGATTAATTTCTTGTTAACAGATATTGAGTTGAGAGGAGTTGATCTGTTATTAACAGTTATGGAGTTAAGATATTGAAGTAACGCTGACAGAGTTTGAAAATTCTTGCTTTATTTGTATGGCATAATCAAGCTGTAAGATTTTAATAAAGACTAGTTGACAGAACAGAACTCAGTGTTTCAGCTCTGTTATTAACAGAGTTGGGCACCTAATTTGCTGCGCTGCTGTAAATAAAGTTTGTAGGTTAGGTTAGAGCGGCGGCTTAGCATCCAAGCTAGAAGCCATTAAATAGCACTGGTATGCCGTTTTAAAACCACATATGAGACCCTACAAAACTGGTAAGAAGATTGTCAGGAGATTTTAATAAGAACCCTGGCAACGATAAAGGTTATATCCAGTTAGTACTGTTGAGATAGTTAAGCAGCGATCCGATTTCAGTTTCGGCCAACTCGCTGAGGTTGTTAAAAAAAGCTTGTCCTAGATATCTGAGTCTAATTCTGGCAAGGGCCGTACCGATGCAGAGAAAGTGCTCGACAGATTCTTTCTCATTTACATTTAGACAACTGCGGCAATAATAGTTGAATGGGATGTTTAATTTTTCAGCATGCTTCCCGACAGTCCAGTGTCCAGTGCAAGTCGCGATGATTTTCGCAATGTCTTTGCTACTACTCTTGGACAATAGGTCAGTGGTTTTGAATTATTATAATGATGGCCATATTGATCTGGATGTTCTGGGATCCTCAGTTCTTTGCTGTATCGGAAAAAAAGAGCGAGAAGTTTTTTTTCTTCACTGTACTAATCGGCGTGTGCACGAAATCTGAGGCTCCGGTTTTATCAACAGAGGAACCGTGCCTTGCTAATTTGTCAGCTCTTTCATTACCCTCAATGTTCCTGTGTCCTGGAACCTGGAATGAGATTTATTTTAAGCTGACATCCTAGCCTAGCTAATTCCTTCCTGCATAGTACTACTAATTTAGATTTTAACGTCTTCGAGTTTAGAACCTTGATGGCGGCCTGCGTGGCTATCAGAGAAGATTGCTAGCTTTCCCACATTTGTTTCGCCCAATAGCCTACAAGCTAATAAAATAACAAAGACTTCTGTTTGAAAAGCACTAGGTAAGTTGGATAAGCGAAGAGATTGAGAAATTACTGGGTCTTTTGAGTAGACCCCCGCACCTACACCGCAGTTCATCTTTGACCTATATGGCGGTTTCAAAATTTAAGTCAATAGTGCCGTCCTCCCATTGAACCCTCTCGGCAAACTTCACCTGTATTTTTTTTTTCGTAGTTGAGTGTAGGGGGCAGGTGTAAACTGTTGGAAGATTAGTCAGTTCTTATGGCAGTTTGTCGAGGATAGAGCAATGCCCGTATTGCTTCGCTATCCAATTACCAGCTTCTCTAAGTCGGATCACACTACAGAACGCTGTTGCTTTGATGAAGGTATTAGGGGGTATAGGGTGTAGGAGGACGTTTAGGGCTTTCGTGGGGCAAAATATCAGAATTTGTAGTAATCGCGCATTGTTTTCATGCAATTTAAGTGTTAATACTCGGTTTGGTTATATATTTTGCTGTATTTGAGAATACTGCATTACAAAATACATACAAATTTTTCATTTTCAAGATTTTTACTTGAGTTCAAGCTTCAAGCAAAATAGCTAAAAAGGCTAATAGCTGTTATAGCTAAACTCTTTTACTATAATTTATTTCGAAATTCTGATTCTTCTTTTTTTTTTTTTGCATACGTTTTTGCAAGGGAACTATTTTTTTTTTTTATTTTTTTCAGATTTTTGTATTATAAAATTTTGAATTATAGCATATTGTGCCGATCGCCTAAAACTACTTGATATTCATTGTATTCTTTAGTACGAAATGCGACTCATTTAAACTAGAAATTCTTTTCACAAACATTTAACTTAATATTAAATTTAAAGTCGAAAATAAAAAAGTAATAAAAATAACATGAAAATTTTTGACATGCCATATTGCATGGTATATATAACGCTAAAAAAAATGCATTAAATTTTTATTAATTTTACATGTGTAAAAAAAAAAAGAGAACATGAAAAATTAAATTTAGCACCCTAGTGACTTAGACATATGCACGAACGATACTTACAGTAATGCCATCTACCTGCACAGAAGTTCTATGTTTTCTATAGGGTATACTGCGTTTCGTGTAATTCTGCTGCTGTTGCTGTTCAATAAAGATAATTTTTTTAATATTTCAATAATTAATTACAATTGAATTTCAGTTCATGTAATGAGCGGCGTACGTACATTTGTGCCATTGAGTATCCCAACTTGCCTACCTGCCTGCGTTTGTTGCTGCTGTTCATTTGCTACGCGTTGGCATTTAAATTACATATTATTATTTATTAAATTAGTGAGTAAACACAAATAAAACCACAACACAACACAACAATAATACAAATACAGACAGCGCGCATACCGCGCCATTATTTGCTATAATTAATTTAAAGAAATATTTTGTATGATTGCAATATACGCGATATCTGTTGTGTTGTGTGTGTGTGTGTGTGTGTTATTTTGCATCAGTCCCATCTGTGCGGCACTTTGGGTATAAAATTATTTTTAAATTCGGTCATAAAAAAATTTACAAAAAAAAATGCTATAAAACTAATATTGGCTTATGGTTTATAACGTAGAAAAAGTATTAAAGTCAACAGGTCATAAAATTTTTATAGTAAAAATAGTAACATATGTTTAATATTTCGAAAACTATAAAAATTTTATTGTAAGTGTGATCCTCCACGTTTTCATTAAAAACGTGCTTGGAATTAGTATATATCGATTAACTGGATTATTGAAAATTTATTTTGAAAATTATATTTTCCAGCTTTTTTCTTATTAAAAATTTAAAAGGATTATAAATTACATAGTGCATATCACTACTGATGTCCTCTCTCAGTGATATCTAATCAATGTCCAATATATAAATAATTTTTCTTGTTTACCTCGTTGTGCTAATTTTTCAATTAATTAAATATTTTATTTTTCATTGAATTTTCTTAACAATTGATCTCACCTCATGTGTGCCATCATAATGCTCCGTATATTAATAATTTTCATATTTATTGCAGTTGTTCACGTTATTATTGCGCCGACAATCATTAGACATTTTTCGTAGCTTATTAATTTTCAGAAAACAATTCCAAGTATTCAACTCAATATCTTGTTTTTTTTTTTTTGATTTTTCAATTTTTATTTTGCAAATTGTTGGTTTTCTACCTTGCAGTTGTTGTCGTCTTATCGCATATATTGCTGCTGCTGTAATAATTCATAAAACAGTTGCTTATGCGGTTGCAGTTGCAATTATTATTTTTAGCAATTTTTATTTAATTGGACAGTTTTTAAATTTGCAATTGTATTTATTATAACAAGAAAAAAAAAAAATTTTTAATATAATTTTTCCTTAAATTCTTCTGCCCAACTGACCATTTCAATTTCATTTAGTACCGATGTCTTATTAAAATGTTTGACAGTGTTGCCGTTGTCAAACACACAACAGCTTAATTAGCAACATAAATTGCGCAGGTGTTTTTCAATAGAAAGATTCAGACTGCGTTTATAAATAAAAAAAAATTTTTATAATTAAGCATCAATTATTTTTATTTTTAAATTCAGAAAAATTCGTTAAATATTAAAAACTCCCTATTGGGAAATAGTATTGAGCTGTCAGTAATGACATCGTACTTAGAAAAGTGTATGCTTCCTTTAAATAAATGCATTTGGTTGATAGATTTTTAAAATATTTGTTAACTACCAACAAATTTTGGTAGTTGCCCTTAATTGAAATTTAGTTTGAGTCGATTGAAAAAATTTGTTTGGGTTGAATATACATTTGTTAATCCTTTTATTTCATTTAACTTCTCATTAACTTGAAAACTTTGCAATTCACAATATATTCAAGTAAAACACTACTTAAGTATATTCTGCTTGGTATTCATGATTGTATACTATAAATACAAACAACATTCTATATATGGATGTAACGATCTTGGAAAAATCGTTTTTGGTCATCGGTTTTTAGCATAAATCTATATTAATGAATATACCATATACGTTTGCGAAAAGAAAGTATTTTTTTAGTCAAATACATGCCTTAGTAATTATTAACAAACGTATGATTGCTATAAAATAATATTTGTTACAACCAAAATATGATTTGGTAATTATTACCAAATATATAATTGATCCAATAATATTATTCAATTCACTGTAATATGTGACATTTTAACAGATATCAAATATTTAATTCGCCTATATAAAATATACTGTTTGTTAATTATTACCAAATTTTGGTATATATAATTAAATTATTTTCTTAGTGGATAATATAGCCTCCATGAACTCGTCATTATTCTGAGAATTTCCAAATATCCATTAGTGGTTGGTTGGGTTCAAACTGATTCTCAGCGTTGAAAAAGTCATAGTCTACAAAAAATAAAAGTGGATAGAAAGCATAAAAATTAAATTGATTACATACATCGCACCAACCAAGTTTTGATATGTTAAAAATGCGGTATATACGAATTCTATGTTTTTATAATTGTAAAGGCTTTGGTAAAAGAATTATAGTTTTCCCGATAGCACCCTCTATGAACGATTACAGACGAAAATGATTCGACTCATTACTGAAACTGAAAAATCCATAAAGAATATCTTTGTTTTTATGTGGCCATTCCACGCGCTCGAAAATAGTCATCTTTTTAAGTATCATCCTTAATAGAATTTCACCGACATAAGATCTTTCATTTTAGTGGTCGTCAATTAATTACGTGAGGTATTTTTTTTTTAAAATTCGGTGAGATTTGGTGAGATCTGGGGGGAGCCCTCCCCTCCGTGAGATTTAAATTATAATTTTTAAACAATTGATATGATACAATCTCTTATCTGCTATAATAATGTAAATTCGCTGCATTAAAAAGTTGACGTGAGGTTTTCCTTGACACACTTCTCCCACTTGGTGAGACTTTGCCGGAGGGGGAGGGACCACCTAATTAATGGACGACCCCTTACAGTATTCACCTAATTGATTGATCTTATAAGAATCTATGCCAAAAATTGTTTTTATATCGTTTCAGTAATTTAAGAGTTATCTAGGCTTTATTTTATAAAATGTGTGTGTGGACAGGAGGCGAACAGTGAGACAAAATTTTCAGTTTTATTATTTCTTATCGAAACAAGGACCCTTTATATTTGGTTCTATGAAGCTATTATTTTTTTAGCGTTTTTGTCATTCATTATTTGCCCAACCCCCATTTTTTCAAAGACGTTTTCGTCAGATAATTTTTTAAAAATTAGCGTTATCTATCCAAAAAATACTTTTGATATGAAAAAAACCTTTTTTCCCCGATGACAACTTTTAAGAGCAGTTGAGCAACAGAAATTCAAGTGCAAAATTTATAAATCAGCATTTTGACATCTGTGCATGCACTTGAGCAAAAAAAAATATAATTACAGTGTCTCACTGTTCGCATCTCTCCTCGATAAATGTATTTTCGTTTCATTATTTCTGTTTCACTATATCCGTTTCAATATATCCAAAGAATTTCAACCTTGAGCGCCTTAAAAATTTTCACTTTAAACATTTTTTAAGCTCGAACCGGAATTTAGTGAACTTTAATAAAATTAAATTGTATGCCATAAATATGAAAAATTTCATGCTTGCTGCAATACAAAAATGTGTGACCTTTTGCTGCAACGTTGTTGTTCTACTTTGTTGCATACTTTATGGCGGCATTGCCTGCATTCATTAACTTTGTAAATGAAAAAAAAAAAAAAAAAAAAAAACAGCACAAACGCGAAAAAGGCGAAAAGAAAACCATTTTTCTACACCACAAACAGAATTTGTAAGCGGAAAAGGTGAAAAATTATTGTTTTTTTTTTTTGGTAAAAATTATGCAATATTTCGTCACCTTTGATGTGTTAGCAAAAGACAAAAAAAAAAATAAATAAAAACCACAGAAGAAGATGAAATATTTAAATGAAAAAATGTAAAATAAAATAAACGCATTTGAAAAAGCTACATCGTTACGCCTTTAAGGCGTTCTGTGCAACAACAACAACAACAACTACGAAAATATAACCCTCGAGCCACAAACAACGGAAGTAAGAAATGAAAAAACAATTAAAAAAAAAAGAAAATGGCGCACACATAACTTCCGTGTTGACATTTCATATATTTTTATTTCAAGTCCAAATTTTTTATTTTTTACTTCGCTGTTGCCAAGCAGCATGATTGTACTATACATCCGTTTTGCTGTCCGTCGGCATGTGTGAGTTAATGTAACTGTAAGCAACAACAACCACATGCGAACTGGATAAATATCAACCCAACGACCGACCCCCATTCCGAGCCACTTTTGTAGCAAAGTAACGACTTTGGGAATTGCACGTGTACACAGAGTGACATTAAATGAAAGTAACAACAACAACAACAATAATAACAGCAAAATATTTTGTTACCTGTATACACGGCAACTACTATCTGTCTGTGTATCTGTCTATTTTACTCACTCCTGGTCATTACTATGGCCAACGGTTATAAAGTTCGTTGTTATTCCAGCGACCTCTTTTTTTGCTGCTGCTACTGTTGTCATTTCTTCGTTTCCGTTTTAATTTCAGTTTTTTCTTCGTCTGCTTAGCTTTTTTTTTTTGCGTATACCAGACACACAGAATCGTAAATTGCATGTCTCGTATTTTGTTTTTTTCTAGCATTTTTCTTTCATTTCTTAAGCTATAAAGATATGTTAAATGCGTTTTCTTTTATTATTTGATTTCTGTATTTAAATAAATATCGCCGCCTCCACGATAAATCAAAATCGCTGCATTAGTTTAGCTGTGAAATCATATTTTGCTGTTAGAGGCGTGGCACCACCCACTTAAAAACAAATACCTTAGGGTTCAATTTATCTCCTTTCTTAAATTCACCAAAATCGGTTCCTTAGTTAAGCTGTAAAACCTATTTTGTAGTTAGGGGCGTGGCACCGCCCATTGAAAACAAATATATTTTTTCAGCATTCAATCTATCTCTGTAACAAATTTCATCAAAATTGGTTCATTTAGGGCGTGTCACCGCCCACTAAATAATAAACATCTTTACTTAAGAATCAATCTCTCCATACTAACTTTCATCAAAATCGGTCCATTAGTTTAGCAGTGGAAACGTATTTGTCTGTTAGAGGCGTGGTACTTTTGATAAAAAAATTACTTTGCGGACGTCCATTAATTACGTGAGGTGTTTTTTTTTTGAAAATTCGGATCCCCCTCCCCTTGGTGAGATCTGATGGGACCCCACCCCCCTCCCGTGAGACTTAAATTATAAATTTTAATGTAAATTCTATGCATTGCTAAGTTGACGTGAGGGTTTCCTTGAGTCCCTCCTCCCCCTTGGTGAGATTTAGCGGGACACCCCCTATTTTGATTCACGTAATTAATGGACGTCCCCTCATTGTATATTTTGATATATTATATTTAATATGGGTTGTTTAACTGTCGACACTTATAATTAAATCAATTTCTTGCTTTTATTTTTCTAAATCTTTTGTTACTTCACGCTCTGAGCATCACTTGTGACAGATTTCCTTTTCTTTGTTATTTTTTGTTACCAACAACTAAATGATAAACAATTTATTAATACGCACAAATGTGCTTTTTTTTCGTAAAGGACACCTTTGAAACGGTTTCAATTTTTCAAAGATAATGTTATCGATTGATCTTAATATATCAGGACAAAATACATTTTTTGCTATTTATTGTAACATTTTCCTTTACATTATTTTCTATTGATTAACATAAATAAATATAAAGGCTTTGAAATGTCCATCAATGATTCCAACTGCTGCTTAATGCAAAGACATATATTTGCTAAACTTTGACATATAGACAATCATCAAAGCTTTTATTGACCACTCAAAGAGCAGTTGGTTTTTTTTTTTTTTGGGCATAAGCACTTAAGGACATTTATAGGCATGAATTTCGTTAAGAAGAAGAAGAAGTGGGTGATGTGATGTGTTGTGAAAAACCCTTGAAATAATTTATTTGTAAAGCAATAAAACTTATTTAGTTTTAATCAAAATAATAGCTAAAGTTTACTTATACAGACGGGTTTTTGTCGTGCTTTATATTTTCCTTTTTTTTTTTTTGTATAAAAAAAGTAGAACCCTTGAACAATTTCCAAAGCAATTAATTTTTTTTTTGGGCTTAACTTGAAAGACGTTTGTATTTCTTCCTCCTTTTTTTTATAAAATTTAATTTTTCAAAATAATTAGGATCCTTAAAAGTGTAAATTTCATTTATTTTGTGTATTACACATACATCAAAAAAAAAAAAAAAAAAATGTTTCATTACATTACATTATGCGTGACAATATTTGAAAAGGGAAACAAAATAAAATTTTTGCCTTCGTCACTTTTTGTGTTTTGTTTTTTTTGTGTTCGTTTGTCTCTTTTTATTTACATATCAATTTCTTAAAATTTAATTTAAGAATCCTATACCGTCATTTTGTCGTCGTCGTTGTCATTCTATTTCTCGCTTGCTTCTTTCCATTCTTTGCCATCGTCATTCGTCACATTTTTCATTATCCTTTCAATACGCGTCGCTACTAATTTGTACAAATTTCACATTACAATCGCATTTTCATCACCACACACACAGCTGGAGGCGACGACGACGACGACGACCTTCGGAGAGGCAAGCAAAATCAACTTGACAGCATTGCTGCCACCCTCCAAAAAACATTCCCCACTTTAAAATAATTCAAATCCTACCGCATATCCTTATTTTTGCTTGCCATTCACGTATTTTACAGCAGTAGTTACGATTGCACGTTCATAATGCCCCGCCAACCTTAAAATCGTACGTTGTGTTGATAGCGTCAAAAGTTTTTTTTTTTTTTTTCAACGTGAACAAAAAAAAACAAGATTGATATCAATATCGATATCGCTACAAATCGATTAATTTAAATATGTATGAACTAAGAAGGGCAGTGTAGAAAATTGACGCGACAAATTGCAAAGAAATGAAAAGTGACTAATGTTACACTGTAAAGAAAAGCTCACAGAACAGAAAACGGAATTTTTGTTTTACTTTGTTTCACTTTTTGTTTGGGGTTCTCAAAGGTTTGGACGCAAAGGCCACTGATGATTTCATTAAGAAATGGATGACATTGTTTTCGCTGGTTTGTGTAACTTTTTTTGGTGTTAGGGGACGTCCATTAATTACGTGAGCTAAAATAGGGGGGAGGGGGTCCGGCAAAATCTCACCAAGTGGTTAATTAACTGATTAGTAAACTGGTTAGTTAACTGGTTACCAGAGAGACCACGGCTATTTGAGATGCAATATAAAAAATTACCTACCAGAAATAATTAATTTTTATATTTAATCCAAGTGTAGGCGCAACTCCCTAATGATTTATTTTTTGTTAACCTCCCTTGGGAGTTTTCAGAGTCACTACTCTCTCAACAGTTTTTTTTTGTATTTCCGTTCGCTTGCCAAAGCTTTCTTTTGACTTTTTCCAACAGCTGCTTAAAGGCAACAGTATGTTAGTAGTCTTTGCTAAAACACAACATAAACGCCTGTTTTTATCCCTCTTAATATCAACTCTATATGATGTTTATTTTGCATACATGTCTATCTATGTATGTGCGTGTTATTTTTATTTTTTATTTAAAAAAAAATTTACATTTTTATTGAAAATGAAATTTTCAAACATAAATGATGCAGCCAAGAGAATCAAAAAAAAAAAAAAACTCCCAATGAAGGAAGCCAATAAAAATAAAAATTGATTTCATGCAAATTAAAAGCAGCTTTTAACAGTTTCTCCCTCAATATTTTCTTTTGTTATTTTATTTTCTACTTTTCTGTTATAGACCGACCGACCGCCCGTCCGCCCGCTCGCCTGTAGCATTTTAACTTATGAACATATAATTTTTTATTTTGTAAAATTAATGCAAATTTTTAAATGGATTTTCAATGTTGCGTTACTGCCTCTTTCTCCTTGCCATTGTATATTAAGTAAGGAACAACAGAACACTTTAAGCCCTTTTTTTTTGTAAATTAATTAGGGTATCGAAATTTGTTTTTTTAACTGTTTTTAATTAAATTTGTATGTAATCTCATTGTTTTTTTCTCTTTATCTTTCCAGGTAAGTTGAAATTAAACTTTTCGAAATGTCGGGGATTAAAGTGAGTTGCATGTATTGTTTGTTTGAAAAGGAGCCTAACAGGATTAAGTATAATTTTCTTGAAATATTCATTAATCTTAAATGTTACTTTCTATCTTGTTTTAAATTATGAGCTTATGTTGTTTCTCAACTACTCAACTAAGAAAATTGAAAATAATTAAAAGTTTTTAATGGAAATTATTTTTGCTAAAAAAAAACATCAGCTATTTGTATTTCAGTTTGTAAGCACAAAAAGTATTTTCATGAAATGTGACTTTTAAAACTTTATGATTTTTTAAAATAGTTAGTGAGCATGAAAACTGCAATTGCAATGTATTTTTTTTTTGTGATTACTCTTGATATTGACTGCCGATTTTGAATCCGCCTCATGCCAACTTGCAGAACACAAAGCCTTTAAGGGTTATGCTGTGTGCTATACAAAAGAAAGAAAAAAGCTCGGCAATGTAGGCTTAGAGAAATAACAAAAACATTACATTTTCATTGTTTGCAGTCAATTTAGCTTTAACATCGTTGAATGAAACCCTAAGTTTCCAGTTGGTACAAAAATTTTTACAATCAGGCTCTCACGCAAGTATGATATGTATGAGCTCTCGTAACAATTTAATGTTATCTTTGTAATTTTGATTACAGATAACAGCATTTTATATATTGTTTTTTTCAATCCTTAGAATTTCTGTACGCACATTTTCACATTGACTCATTTAAAGTTTAAATCCATAGAATTTGTCAACTTCGTTGCGTCTCTAAATGCGCTACTTCCGTCATTGTCAGTTGTATACTTTTGCAATGCGTTTTTTTTTTGGTTGCAAATCAAATTCAAGCTCTTTTAATCCGCTGCCAAGGGCATACCTGCATTATACGATAGATGAAAAGTATGATGTATTAGCCGTAGAGCCCGCTGTAGAAAAGTCGAATGCACAAGATGACAGAATAAGATGTAAGGGAAAGATAATAATGTGTATTGGTGAAACTAACCAAACAGGGTTGCCAAAGCCCGTCCAAATGGCCGGAAAAAAACGCGACTTTTGGCCGAAAAAACCCCAACTTTTGGCCGATTTTTTTAAATAAAAAGTTTATAAGATTACAGCTTTAAATATATGTCAAATGAGTGGCATGGTTTAAAATTTCTGCTTGAAATATATGTCAAATGATAGAGCTCGTCGAAGAGCCTAAATATAATATATAGGATTGATTTGCTTTTTGGGCCAACTTATTTTAAAAAAATGTGTTGTGTAAGATTTCAACTTGAAATGTGTGTCAAATGATAGATCTTGCTGAGCCAAAATATACTATATAGAGTTGCCTTGTCGAATTCTGTCCCAAACATAGGTTGCCAGCTGTTTTTTGGGCCAACTTTTTCAATAAAAAATGTTTAGTATAAGATTTCAGCTTGAAATGTGTGAAAGGACTGCTTTGCTGAATCTTGTCACAAACATTACGTACCAACTGATATTTGTGTCAAATGAGAGAATCTGAAGGGCCAGAATGATATGATTATCACTTGTTATTTGGGCTAACTTTTTTTTCTCGTAAAAACGCCATTATCACATCGCGTAATTTAACGTTAACTATACTGGACAATGACTTACTTATTGGTCACACTTGGCTTTAATATCGAAAAATCTGCAAAAAATTATAGAATTCATTCAGGTACTGGAAACTGCACACAAATAGGCCTACCTTATCCTACTTATGGCAACAGAAATGATGTGTGTTCCCATTCAAAGCAAATCACCTCTAAAATTTCTGAAAAAAAAACTATGTAATACATTGTAATACAGACTCTGGAAAAAAAAACTGCACAACAACAGGAAAAAAATAACCGCTGGCCTCATCCTTAGGGAATTTATATACATACTACGCCACAATCATTTTACATGTCCATGCCGCAAAGTCTATTAAATGCACGGTTTCATTTTCATTTAATTTCATTATTAAAGAAAACTTTTACTCTTCGTCAAGCAATGGCGAGTGTGAGTGCCGTGTGGCATGCGGCGCATTTAAAAGTACAACTCCGCTGCCGCCATGAGCTTTGGTCTTATTTTCTTTTGGGCGCTAAGTTTACAGGGGGAGCTGTGTATCTCCGGCGCTATTTAATTTAAAAAAAAAAAAACTGTAATGAATTACAGAGGTGCGGTCGCAAGCAAGCCATAAGCACAATGATAGTCATCGGGGGCAGACTGAAAAATACTAGAACTTTATGTGGGTATAGTAAGTTAGATGTGTGGTAGTGATGGAACATTTTAAAAGTACAACTAAAAAGGAAGTGAAAATTTTTTAACATTTCCTTTTATTACGACATATAGGCATAGGTATTTTCTAAAACTTTCTATTTTGTTTTAAAGCACGCAATAGCACATTATTTTGTTGAAATTTTAGAGCTTTCATATCCGAAATGTAATAATGTGAAGAAGAAAAAAAAAAAACACATTATGGGAGTGTCCTGAACTTAAAAGCAAAAAATACATAAAGTAATAAGGAAGTAAATTATGTAGATGTAGTAGTAACAAAGGAAAAGCTGTTCAAAATTAAAACGCACGCATTATGATGCGGGCTATTTTTGGTCTGCAATTTTTGATAAAAAACTTAAGAATTAACAACTTCCAAGGTTAGACAAAAGGTAAAGTCGTAGCAATTAGCAGATAATCTTATTTGATGTTCAGTGGTTTGTAAATGAGGGTAGTGGATTTCGTAAGAAATATGCTTAAAAATAAACATTACTTATTATTAAATTTTGGAAAACAAAAGAATGTGCACTTCAAAGGAAAAGTTTTTATGGAAGAAAATTTAAATTACTTTTTTTTTAACTTAAAACTTTGATGTTTACATTTTTCAACGATAGATAGTTGATGCATAAAATATATATTTTGAATAAAAAAATAATATTTCTATCAACATATTTCAACTCTTATTATTAACAGCCCTATCTGCTTGTAAACTTAACAAGAAATACAATATAAAAGCTCAAAAAAGCTTTAAAGCTCAAAAAGCTATAATACTCAAAAAAGCTTTAAAGCTCAAAAAGCTTTTCCTCTGAAGCTCCACAGATGCTGACTTCTCCAGTTAACTCTTTAAGTTTAAACCATGTTTAAGTAAACTAAGTTTAACTTTCTAAAAACTGTGCCTTAAACGTAATTATTGTGTTGTCAAATTGAGCTATTAAAGTCCATTAGCGCTGCCGTCGAAAACAGTGACCACCAAATTGTATCCTATTTTTAATCACAAAATTTGTAACCCTTATCTTTTAGTTAATTTATTTCTACCGAACGCATAACAAATCTATTAAGAATCAATTTAGTTAATTGAATGAAAAAAAAAAGCTTCTAGCTGCCACTAACATAATACAATTTGCGCAGTTTATTAGCATCAACAGTGCAGTGCTGTGTGCTCCACTTTCAACTGCCCTTAAAAGTAGGCAAACGTTTGGCATAAACCTAACGCTATTAGCTTGCAAACCTAAAAACCCGCAGCTCTTGACGCTGCTTAGCTAATAAATTCAAGGATTTAATTGCAGAAATCCATTTGCTGCTGTAGCGTAGAAAGCTGTCAGGCTGTTGGTTATAAAGAATTGAGAGTTCATGAGCCGCCGTCACGATCTACCGTAACCCACTGCGTAAATAAACAACAATTTGCCTTTTTCCTAGCCAACCACCAACGCAGCAGCAACTTTATTTTAATTAACAGCATCAGAGAGAGAGAGCGAAAAAAAAAAATACGAAACGAAAATTCACGCATCTTTTTGCCTATCCGATTCAGGACATTTAAACTTTTCTATACAACATTTTCTTTATACGAAATATCTTATTTAATATCCTTATCAAATGTTTGGTTTTGTCAAGTTGCATTATTTTACACACAAGAACAAACATTTCTTCATCATAGCATTCGCACGTTGTTTAACAAATTTAATTTCCTTTGCGCATATCCTGAAATAAATTAACTTTACTGTAAAGTTTTAAAAGGATTTCCGTCGTCGTTGTCCTTCTCTTGCGTACAACAAAATAAAAGGCATCATCCTTTAAAGCGGACATGAAAAGACGTTCATATTTGTTCGCCCACATTTTTTGGAGGTGGAAATTTTCTGTCATTTGTAAATGTCAAATGGCGGTCGCTGGAAAGAAACGAAACGTACGACATTGCTGTTGCGAGAAATGCAAGAAACATTTAGCATGACGGATTGACATAATATTTGCTTATACACATGTTTGGTATATTCTATTATATGCACATTAAATGTTGCTATTTTAAATATTTGAAAAAATTTTTTAAATTTTCTAACATATTTTTAAGCGCTTATGACACAATTTTTATGTTTTCTCTTAAAAATCATATCATATGAAGCATTTTGATTTTGATTAATTCAATCTTGTTTAATTGATTTTCGACGGAATTCATCAAAAATTGTGACTAGAAAAAATTCATATTTTGAAGCAACTTTTATAAAAAATAGTGCTTCATTCATTCTATAGCCGATATTTCAGTTCCGATGCAATTTACAATTGATTTGTTATTGTAATTTTTCTTTCGCTCAGCTACTCTAAAATAATTTAAATTTTAATTAATGGCCGCTAAAAAAATTATATTTTCAGAGCTGTCTCAATTAGTTGCAGAGTTGTTTTTGTTAAAAAAAAAAAATTCATTTCAAAAAGAAGTAATATGCAAGCTTAACCTAAAGCTACTAAACTGCTCTTACCATGAATTTTATATCCTTGCTACGTATACTATGTAAGGCCTTGATGAAAATATGCTTTGAAAACTTTCGTTTGCTGTTGCTTAGATAAAATCCAAACACAATTATGCAACAACAACAACAACAACCATTTCACTACCAGCAGCAAGAAAATGCCAAATCTGACATTTAAATATTTACTTGCTTCAAGTTATGACATTTTATAATTTTTCATTGTCTCTTTCATTTAATCCTTCGTCTGATGCTGCTTGAATGCTTTTTATCTCATATTCGTTTCTTTTTGTTTTTGTTGATGTTGTTCCCTCCGCCTCCTTATTTTGAAGGTTCTTAAATAACCATCTTTTAGGAAAGCAACAAATTTGTAAGAATGTCGAAAAGAATCTTTTGTGTTTTGTTTTTTAGGGCGTGGCAATTATGTGTTTTTTTTATTCTTAGCTGCTAATTTTTTGACAGTTTTAAAGCTGTCGCTTATACTTTTATCATTAATCATTTTTATGCCTTTTGGGTTTTGTTCTTGCATTTGTATGTATTAAGTGCTAACAAATTATTTTGCTGTATAAGAGTTTAAAAAATCTAAATTTTTTGTGCTGAGCAAATAAGATATGACAGAAATACATTAGTATGACATTACCAAATTTGAGAACGGACGTCTAATTTCACACCTTTCGTTTGTAATAAAAAGCAGCACTTTGCGCCTGAAACTTTAGTTTTTGATTTTAGAAATTTGGAGAATTTTTCTGTTTCATTTCTTAAGCCACTACTGTTACAGTTTAATGAATTGCAGGTATTGTAATAGACAAATTTAAAGTTTTTATTATTTGATTGTGCAATTTTTCGTACTTTCCAACTTTTTAGTCTTACTCAACGTTTTAGTCTTATGCTTATTATACGTCGAAAGCATTTTATTTTATAAGTCTTATGCGATTATTAAGTTAGGGCCAATTTTTAGTTCTTTGTGACTTTAATACAATATATCGTTTTTTGTCACATGTTACTTTTTATCTCATGAGACTTTTTATCTCATGTGACTTTTTATCACAATTAATTTTTGATTGCTTGAGATTTTTTTATCGTATACAAATTTTTAATCGTATGCGACTATTTATTTAGTCTGCATTTTTTAAGTCTTTTTCGACTTCTTAATGTTAAATTTTCCAGTCTTAATTGTCTTCGGAATTTTAGGTGAAAGAGACTAAAAAGTCTTATGTAACTTTCTGGTTCCATGCGACTTACATAAGTCGAATTTAATTTTTTTTCATGTGATACCTTTTCTTTTTGTCTATTGCAACTTTTAAGTCTCGTTAAACCTACTAGTCTTGTACAATTTATTTAGTTAAATGTTACTTTTAAGTCTTATGTAACTTTTTATGTCTCATGCCACTTTTATCTTCTTTTTTTTGTGTCATAATGTACGTCAGTCACTGCGAGTTTTTGGTAACATGGGATTTTTCTGTCTTATGTAACTAAGCGACGTTTTAGTTCTATGTGACTTTAAGTCTTATGAGAGTACTTAGTGTTGTAGAACCTTTTATTTTCTTAACATTTTGCGACTTTTTAGTAGTATGTAACTTTTTGGTTTTATGCAAGTTCAGTTTAATGCAAATTTGTTTTTTTTTCGCTCTCATGCTACATTTTTTTAATACTTTTTTAGTCTCATTGCATTTACTATTGTTGTACAATTGTTTAGTTTTATGTTACTTTTTACTCTCATGGGACTATTTATTACATTAAGTTTTTTTTTTGATCATTATGCAAGTTTTTAGTAATTCTGAGACTTTTTAGTTATAATGCGAATTTTAAGTCATAAGCCAACTTTATTCATTATGTGCTACTTATAAGTTTTGCGAATTTCCAGTTTTTTCCATAACTATGCATTTTTAAGTCTTATGTGACTTCTTTATCTTTTGCAATTTTTTAGTAACATGATGCACCGACTTCAGTCTTATGCGAATTTTTATTCTTACAAAACTTTTTAGTCCTATGCGTTATTTGTCACTATGCTACTTTTAAACTTATACCACTCCTGTGTTGTACAATTTGTTTAATATATGCAAATTTTTAGTTGTATGTGACTTTTTAATCTTATGCGAATTTTGAATTATCGTTTAATTCTCTTTCAATATAAATCTTGATTAATTATTTTTATAATTACGTTGGAGTGGTTGCCTATGATATTGATATTTCAACTATACTAAATCAATTTAATGCTTTTTGCGTTTCTGCTGTATTAATTATTTTGTGGCTTAATTATAAAAATAAATAAATGAAAAAGTAAAAATATATATTCTTAAGTCTTTAAATTTCTCCACGCCAACCAATGTTTAAAACGTACGAACAAAAACAAAACAATTTGAAATTATGTTTCATTTTTGGAAAATATTTCTTAAAACTTTTGTTTCAAAGTTTATAATGCGCGCTCTCACACTCACACTCACATACAAAAACATAACTTTTAGCCTCTAGCATTTAAATACTTGGTGAAGCTTTTATTGCAAAAATGTTGCCCTTTGCCGCCTAACATTTTCATATTTTCTACTCATATCTTTTTGCTGAAAAGCTGTCTACTGAACAAACACGAGTTTTCATATTTAACCCATGCAAAACATTGCTGTGTAAACTTTTGACGGCGCAATATTTAGATGATAAAATATCGTACTATGCTGAAGTTCTTTGTATGTCAATTTGCCCAGCAGGATAATGCGCAACCAAGGTAACATTACCGATCAAGTTATAATGTTAAAGTTTTTTAAATATTTGATATAAATTTAAATGCTGCATATTTAAATAATGTTATTGAATCAATAATATATTTGGTAATATATAACAAATTTTATAATTGGTTGTATCAAATATTTATTTGTTGCAAACTTTCATATGCTTATAAATACCAAATTATTTATAGGGTGGTATGAATATTTCAGTTTAGAAAAAAGTTTTCATTTACATTTCTTACATTTTGGTCACCTATGTTATATTTTCCTACTGGCTTTACGTCTATGCGCAGCAGTAACTTTATATATTTATGCACACCGTTATACCGACAGACATTGTTATTTTGTTATATTGCATATATACTTCAACACTTGTGAGACTTGAACCGGAAATTGCCGGAAGCAGCTTAAATACATTCAAACATACGCATAAACGCAGACATGCATTGGTAGTAAAATTGCAAGCGAAAATAAATATCCTTCCACTACACATACACTTGTATATACCACATAGTGCATTGATGTTTACTTATGCCAAACATGCGAATTTTGTGCAAAAATTAGTTGAAGCAACATTTTTTCTCATACGACTTACACACACACCATCATAACGACGCGCTGATGTATTTAAAAGCGCACAAGGATGCACAATAGATAAACATGCAAATATGTTCAAATACATACATACACGCTAATATGTAGACATGTAAGAAAATATTGCCGAATGCAACAAGTTTACTGCTGCTGCATTATCTTTATCTTGAAAACTGCAATGTAAACATATTCACTTCATTTTGAAATTCAAAATCCTTCAATATTTTACAAGTTTTTTTTCTACATTTGCATACTTTTGTATATCCTTTTTCTTTACATATGCTAATAATTTTGCCTTTGGTATTTAATGGCTCCAGGTGAATTTACAATATGTGTTCGTCCGCTTGAGTACTTTATGCCAAAGCTGAATTTTGTGTGGCTGCTTCGGCCATATATTTGATGTATTTTACATCTTTTAGGTTTAATTTTATTTTTGTAATTAAAAACTATGGATCAATTTAAGTTCGTGTGCATAAAAAGGCACACGTTGTCCTCTAGGATTGTATAAGAATATCCTTGAAGATATGTTATTTTTAATAGTATTATTAGTTAGCATGAGTATTTTCGCCATTTGTGTCAATTTATTGCTTTCAAGCAGAGATGGCCAAGTCGAATAAAATTGAGTTATTTCAGCTCCTGCACAAATATGATGAGCTCTCATGTAAATTTGATGAAAAATTTTATTTTTAGATTCAATTATACCGGGTGTCCCATTTTAACTTACACAGCTGAATAAGTCAAAAGTCAAGTTAGAGGTCAAAGTGACCCCTGAAGGTCATTTCAAGGTCGAGTTCAATCATTGGCTGGAGCGCTGCACCATCTTGCCTTAACTGGCTGCATCAAGCTGGAATTTGACCTTGAAATGACCTTCAGGGGTCACTTTGACCTCTAACATGCATACCTATCTGAACGTAGAATGTTGTTCTCTTCCAGAATCCGAGGATCAAATATAGGGGTTTGTATTTGAAAAACTAAAGTTGACCTTCAAATAACCTTGAAAATGTAGGTCAAGGTTATGGTTAAGGTCATCACTGGATCAGCCCTTTGATACCCATCAACTTTTATTTGACACATTTTTTGAATGACTTGCAATTTTTTGACTTATTCAGCTGTGTAAGTTAAAATGGGACACCTGGTATTTTGAAAAATCTAAAGCAACTAGTATTACGCTGTGCGATTCACTTCACCTTAAATTGAAAATTTCGTCCTAATTTTTAAAGTGGTCTTTGTGACAATGCTATTTTAAAAATATTTTTGTGTGAGCTGTGCCTCATAATATAACAGCTTCGTGGTGTCGATTTGGTGTGAATCGATTAACCGGTTCTCGTGAACATGATATTTTAAAAATATTTTTGTATGAGGATCACCCTAAATATTTACCATAAATAAAAGTTTTATAGCCTAAGCTATGCCTCTGAATATAAAAGACACATGGTGTGAAATCCATGTGAATCGATGAAGTGGTTATTCTGAAAATCCTATTTTAAAAATATTTATTGTAAGAGGGCCACCCCAAATAAAAGTTTCGTAGCCTTAGCTATGCCTCATAATATAAAATCTACGTAGTGTGAATTCGGTCTGAATCGATAAACCGGACTTCGTGAAAATGGTATTAAATTAAAATTTTTTTTTGCAAGTGCCCCCCTAAATATAAATATAAATAAACTTAAGTAAAAGTTTTGTAGCCTAAACTATACCCCTTAATATTAAAACTAAGTGGTGTAAATTCCATGTGACTCAATTAAGTGGTCTTTCTGAAAACGCTATTTTAAAAATATTTTTGTATGACGGCCACCCTAAATATGCACCCTAAATAAAATTGTTATAGCCTATGATACCCGCCTGATCAATACTAACGTACTTTAAAAATTTCATCAAAATCAACCGGATAGTTTCCGCGTCCACTAAAGACAGACAGACAGACAGACAAAAACTGAATAGATAGCACTATTCAATTCGGAAAAATATGAACTCGCAAAAAGGCGTGTGAATCGCCTAAAAGGCGCTGTTATTTCGAAAATATTAATTTACGCAAAAAATGCTTAATACCATAAAAAGTCCTAACTACTTCTGTCGTTAATTTAGTCGTTTCCAAGATGTTTAATGAAAGCTAAAAATGGTTAATAATGCACAATTTTGAATTTGTTAAAACTAACAGCTTTATTTATTGCTCATAGTATTTCTCAAGTCATAGCAAAATTATTTATAAACTATAGCTTCAAAACTCAGTTTTCAAAAATTCTATATTTTTCGCCTTTTTTCATTCTACATGTATATGACCTGAACAGACTCAAACCGGCTACACAAATTACAGAAGTTGAGGAAATTTCTAAAACTTCGATCTTTACTGACATTTTAGCCGTGAAAATAATCGTAGTATATGTTATCACCTTAACAGTTTGTTTAAGTCGGTTTAAATCGGTTGTAGAAGAGCTAATTGCGCTTTAACATTATGCAGCATATACAGCCCCAATCAGGCTCTTAAGTTCTTCTCAGAACGTATTATGAAAACATGAAAAATATATTCAAATTAAACCAATGCACCCTCGCTCGCTCTTGAAAAAATATTAATGCAATGCCGCTGCTGCCTGCACTGTTGCAGACATTGACTTCCGCTTATAAAATGACCACAATGAAGTTTCCGGAAGTTGTGAATAATGGAATGCTTTCGGAAATCATCAACTCTCTCGATAGACACTGTGAACGATCATAACCAAAAACAACAATGTGTGTGTGGTTATTTTACTGCTGCAATTGAACAACTGTGAAAACTTGGTCAATGAGTAGTAGGATCAACATATTTGTACTTGTGTATATTGTGGATGAAAAACAATAAATGACCAATGTTGGCAACATCCTTACGATGACTGACCTTCAACTGTTGTGTGCGCGCAAAAAATTTTTAACAACGAAAAGCAGCAAAATTCAAACCGCAAAAAGTGACCTTTTCCTGCACAATGAACGTACTTTTCACTTCCACTTGCTTACCGCCCCCAACTCTTCCTCTTCCTGCACGACAAACCGCTAAAGTGAAAAGTATATATTTTTGTTGTATGTTCAAGCGGTTGGTCCAATGTCCAGTTTTATTGCTGCTGGCGCCATCGCTACTGCCTGCGTACAAAAAAAAAAAAAAAATGTAATGAAAAAAAAAAAAAAAAAGAACCAACGATTTTAAAATTTCCGGCATGATGATTGGTTTATGCCACATGGAAGAGCAGCAGCACTAGCATACAAACGTGCAAAGGGATATGAGTGTGTACATATGTGTGTGGGCGGCTGGTTATCGCAAGAAGGAAGCACAAGAGCCAACAGGCATAGCTATGGGTGAAAAGCTCACGGGAAGGAGAAACAAAAAGAAGCGTTTTTCATGAATATGCAATGATTGTGCTGCTGCTGCTGCTGCTGATGATGATGATAATGAAGTGCTGGAAATGCAGCCAGATATTTTCTCCACCTCATACCTTGTAACGAATGTTCAAAGGCTTTACACATACTTAGTATAGCAAAATGTTTCAAAAATTCGTTTTCAAAACTAATTGTAATACTTACAGTCATAATGTTGTAATTTAAAATACTCAGATTCATTAAGACAAAAGTCTGGTATTGTGGTATAGTATTTTTAACTGATTTTTGTTACATTTTTAACTAAATTATGTGAAGTTTAAATTTCGCCTATAACTTAAAAATCCTTGAATGGCATTCAAATTCCGAAAACACTTATTATTCTAAAAGTTGGCGGGTAATGTGGCACACCTGACTATTTATGATTTTGAAATATATTTCGTGATGTGACTTTGCCAAGTGTCTGGATATGTTATTTAGTCATTTTATAGATTCTTTTAACAGTTAGTTATGAGAAAATTAATAAACGACAATTAGTCTCTCATCTCTAATTTTATATTTGATAGTTGACAAGTAATGTATCATTGCTAGTATACTCAAAATTGTACGCTTACATAAAAGTCGGGTATTGTGGCATACTTTCTTTAACTTATACTCAAAGTATCTAACAAGAAATTTATATGAAAATCAAATAATACTTTTTATTTTAAAATAAAGTAGTTTTGACATTTATATAATAGAAAACATTGTATTTCAGAAATCGGCCTGTAATGTGGAATACAATAAAGCTAGGCCTTGCAATATATTTTATTACTTGTGGCATTTCTCCCTTTTAAAGCAATTTTTAAAAAGTTCAGAATCTTATGTACATTACTGCATACATACAGTAGAATCTCGATTATCCGAATCAATTAAAACCAGGGGTATTCCGTATAATCGAAAATCTGGATAATCGATTTCAAAGTCAAATCAAACATTTTATTGATATTAATTAATTTACGAAAATTTCTTAATTTTTTTTTCAAAGGGATCCCCCCAAAGGGATTGCGATAGGGGGTAAGTATGTTCGAAAAAAATGTAGGGAGAACCTGGTAATACATTTGACATCTCTACGGGTCACTCCAGGAAAGCTATGAATTTTTTTTCGAAATTTTCTTAATTTTTTGTAGGGGGACCCCCAAAAATGTGACAGATAGAGTGGGTATCTTCGGGAAAAATATTAGAAAAGCAAATATAATAGGATCTGGTGATACATATGAACCCTCTACGGGTTACTCCGGGGGAGCTATAAACTATTTTTCGAATTTTTTTGTGTTTTTGTAGGGGGAGCCACAAAAGGGTGGCAGATAGGGGATAGGTGTGTCGAGAGAAAAGTTTGGGTGAGTAAAAATAATAGAAAATGGTCTAACATTTTACCCCTCCAGAGGCGTCTGTGAAGAGGAGGAAAATCTATTGCATAATTTCACAAGAATGTCATTATTGCAAGGGAGCCCCCCTAAGGGGTGGTGATAGGGGGTAAGTATGTTCGAGAAAAATGTTGGAGGAGAAAAAATAATAGGACCTTGTCATACATTTGATCCCTCTACGAGGTAGCTTCGGGGAGATTTTATTGATTTTCGTTTGATTAAGGACCATTTTCCAGTTTTCAAAACGGTCGCGGGCCCATCAAATGTTTTCTGAAATTGTCGAAATTTTACGTGGTTCTTATTGGCACCAATACGAAACTTTTGGAGCCCGGGGAGCGAAGATTGGAGCAACTTTAATATTTTAAACCACCCTAGTGCTCATCCATGCTTTTTGTTGGTTAGCGTAAGTTAAGGGGATTTTGAAATTTTTGAAACAGTGTGGATTTGCCAATAAGTAACAGTGGCAATCGATGAAAGAATGAAAGAAATTTACGCGTATGTGATCAAAGGATCATATATAGTAGATGTAAAGAAAAAGGAAAGCAGGAGTCAAGCAGCGATAGAAGTAAAAAAGTTCGGATAATCGAATATTCGGATAATCGTGGTTCTACTGTATATGTAAAAAGCTGGTATTGTGGCATACTATTTTGGCAGCTTAAATTATATAGAAACTAATGTGTAATAGTCTCTAATCTCAAATTGTAATGTCAAAATAATTGACAAGTAATGAGTAATTGTTAAAACTCTAAATATTTTGTATTCACTTAAAGAGCGGGTATTGTGGCATACCTCTTAAAGGTTTTTTGTTTAGAATTGTTTTTACATATTTCGTTAAAAAAAATTACAATTAGAGAAGAATTGATATAATATTCTACCTGAAATACTTGCTGAGTACTATAACTTTTTGCAGTACTTAAGCACACTGTGCAATCGTATCGTATAAGGAAAACTTACAAATGTTGGCAGGATATACATATGTATGTGTGATGTTATCACTGCATTTACTTTGCACAAGTTTAGACACAGCAGATTTCAACTACGTTTTTGTGGTCTTTTAATAAAGTGAAGGATCTAAATGAATTGTTGCAGAGAAAATGCATTATTATAACTGTTTTTCATGCAAGAATGCTGTTGCGAATTAAAAGTGATAGAATTAGAAATATATTTCCCAAAACAACATACATATTTTACTATTTGAAAAATAATATTTTGTTGCTTTTTCCGATTCTTTTTTTTTAAAACTATTACCTCGTTATGAATAACATATCGCATTTAAACTCTGATGTTGTTATTTTCAGTTGATTTAAACCATAAATCGGATTAGCAACTTCGTAAGTTGATATATTAGTTTATTTTTAAAATCTTAAATATTATTTTGTAGTTAAAAAATATGTTAGGAATTTAAAAAGTTCATACGTTAGATGAAATATGTCCATGGCATAAATATATTGCTTGCATATTGCCTCTACAATATACATAGAGTTTTTGTGGCTTCAAAAGAAGCAATACTTTCAAGGGAACGGGAATTACACAACACTGGCAAAACACAGACTGCTGGATGTAGGTATTATGTAACCGCATTTCCTGTTACATGCAGCAAAAACTGGCAACTAAGCACGTGAATGTAATACATATAGGGAGAGAGGTGGTGGTCTTCACTTCCCCTCCCATCTTCGCTCACATTATTGCAACTAATGATTATTTAGATTTCCCAAAAATTTACAAATCGGTAACCTAAAGGTAGAGCAACTATGGTAACGTTAGAGCGCTCGTCTGGCAACAATAACAACAACAAAAGAATTTAAGAAGGTACTAACTAAATTGTAGAGCCAAATCACATGTGTATTTTGAAGTCATTAATTGAAATCATAATCTTTGCTTTTTGTAGGGTATAGGGTACAAGGCAAATGGTTGGGTAGAAATAATGGTAGCGCGAGTACAGAACGGAAATTTGATTTGTGGTTTGTGTTGCCAAGTTCATTGGTAAGAATTTGTATATTCATAGATAATGGTTACCTGCTGTTAGTCGCTTACAGGATGGGTTTACTTCTTTGGTCAAGTTATGGCATTTGTTGTTGGTGAAATGTGCTTTATGCTCGTCCGGAAATTTGTGCGGTTTTATATAGTTAAAGGTAAAGTTGTTTTAAATACCCAAACCTAAGCGCAAGTGCGCATTTAAAAATATTAATGAACATGCATAGAAGCGTAAAATCCTCTTATATAAAATTTTATTAGGCAAATTTTAAAGAAAATATTTTCCATTGGTATCTGAACATTTACATTTCGGTATAATATGTGCGCTATACTTTTGAATTACTTACGATGTTATTTAAACTTTGGTTAATTGAAGGCATATATTACCAAATTATTTTAGAACAAACTTAAAAGGCTGAAGTTCAAGCAACGCAAAAATGAGTTTAATTATAGGAAAAGTTAAACTGTCTCACTGTTCGCTGTCGCTGCAAAAAGTAAGACAGTTAAAAAATTAATAACTTTATTTATAGTATTAATGAATCAAAGTCATAATAACGAAATAGAAACTAGAGAGCTGTATTAGCGAAAGTTATTATTAGAAAGTCAAGCAACAACCGAAGCACCTGTTTTTATTTTGCCTCCATAAACTGATGTGCTATAGAAGACATTAGACAAAATGAATAAACTAATGCGTGGATAATGGGAACAAATATTATTAATAGCATCGATATATCTGTGCATCGGATAAAATCATTGCGATGTCTCACTGTACGCAATGTCCCACTGTTTGCACTGTCTCACTGTTTGCACTATCTCACTGTTTGCACTGTCTCATTGTTTGCACTGTCTCACTGTTCGCACTATCTCATTGTTCGCACTGTCTCACTGTTTGCACTATCTCACTGTTTGCACTATCTCATCGTTCGCACTGTCTCACTGTTTGCACTATCTCACTGTTTGCACTATCTCACTGTTTGCACTATCTCACTGTCTCACTGTTTGCACTATCTTATCGTTCGCACTGTCTCACTGTTCGCACTATCTCACTGTTTGCACTATCTCATCGTTCGCACTGTCTCACTGTTTGCACTATCTCACTGTTTGCACTGTCTCATTGTTTGCACTGTTTGCACTGTCTCACTGTACGCAATTTCACATTGTTCGTACTGTCTTACTTTTAGTACTGTCTCACTGTTCGCGCTATCTCATTGTTCGCACTGTCTCACTGTTTGCACTGTCTCAGTAAGAAGGCAATGTTGTGATGCATAGCTTAGAAAAACCAGCCTGCTTGTGTGTAAAACATTTGATTAAAACTATTTTCGAAAATGTTACTTAATTTTTTGTACTGTAGGCAAATTTAAAATATAACCATTTTAGAAACATTTTTTAATATTTTTTACTGAATTTTAATAATATAGCAGCTACCTATGGTATATTGTCATTTCCGCACATCAAATGAATCGTAAAGTTTTTCTCCCTAAGTTTTATTGTCCATAAAGATACTGACAAATATGTATGTATGTAGATGGTTCCACCTACTATAGCAGCATAAACAACATGAAACAATTTATAAATAAATAATCGCACATGAAATATAGTTGAACGAAAATGAACTTTTACTAACGCATACACAGTTAAATAATAAAATAATCTGAGGAAAAATAAACCCAAACCAACAAGTCAACAAAATAAAAAGGATAACAACAATGAAATGAATTTTTAAACGAATTTTTTGTTTTAAGACTTTTTTTTTCGTTTGTTGTTATTCTGAAACTTTGTATTTATTAAATATTCATAGAATTGTTGCTGTGAGCTTTCAACGCACGAAACTTGACGCATTTAATAAACTGCGTCGTCGTGTAGTGTCCTTATTTTCGTCTGTTGCCATTTTTTTGCTTTTGCTAAATACAATAGAATAAAAATTCAAGTTTTTAAATGTACTTGTTGACTGGTGCTTAATTGAAAAGGATTAGAAAGTTTCTCTATGTATGAAATTTTTAGTCAAAAATGTATTTCCTTCGCTGTCATGTTCGCAGCACTGCTCTTATGCAGAATAGTCTTAAAAAAAATAAAAAATTTCATAACATTGATTTTCTTTTGTTATTTATTGCGTCCAATAAAAGCATCACACCAGTTCGTATTCCTTAGACTTGTGTTCTTCTTTTTTCATATCATATCCTTGCTGTATCCTTATCCATCATCGTTAATAACTCGTTGTCGTCATCATATATCAAAACTGAAATCAAGCCAAAAAAAGGAAAGAAAAAAAAAAATTACGAACGACCCAAAATTTTGCTGATCTCTGTTGATGCTTTGTTTCTTTTTTGTATACTGCCTGCCCATTTCATATCTACTTTCCCATTCCAGATATTGCAATTTTATCCCTTGAGCTTCTCTTTTTTTCTACAAAGCTTTCATCATACATTTTTTGCTCTCATAAGACTACTTTTATTTAACATTTTTTTTTGTTTTTTTTTACTTTTTTGTATATAATAAATTGCATGCAAAATCAAACAAAAGCAGAGATAAATAAATATAACAACAACAACAACAACTACCGAGTACAATAAATTGTCACAAAGATATACAAACAGCGTACGTACGTACGAATTGTGTAGTGATTTTGCAACATAAGCTTTTGTTATACTTAGTTAGAGTCTTCTTTTAGGCGCAATAGCAGCATTCTCATCCATCCATATGCTCGAGAAGAAAAGTCATACTGTGGCAAAATTACTGCTGCAAGAAAAATGACAAGCCATTCATGTGTCATTCACAGGTATTAAATTCTTAATAACTTTTGCCTTATTGTTGTTATTGCTATTTCTGTTGTTTGTTAGTGTATCTATGTATGTGTATCTAAGAGCAGCAACAAAAATAAGAATATCAAAGATTTAAAGCAAAAGTTAAACTCTTTTTTTTTGAAATTTTGTTGTTTTTTTCTCTCTTTTTTTATTCTTTTCAGCATAGGGTTAACTTTTGCCTGGTAGTCGTTATAATAGAAAAAAAAAACCTTTTAAAAAGTTGCCTTAAATATTTGACGTTCATATAAATAAATCATGCGGAAAATGCGCCAAAAAATTCGTGCATTTTAAGTTGTGTTCTTAGGCGCTATTAAGGTATTCGTAAGAAACAGATTTTTTTTTTCAGAACTTTGTTTGCGTCACCCACACAATTTGGTTCCAATAAAAAAAAATATTTTGCAAAGTACGAAATTATTCGCAATATTTCATGTTTATTCCCAATAATTCGCCGTTTGTTTATTACACGTTTGCAAACTACATATGTGTATACCACTCATCCGATGGCGAGTCATCGCGTCGAATCATCGATTTCGGTGAAATTTATCCTAGAAGTGTTTATCATTTAGTGTTTGAAAATCCTTAGCCAAACGTTCACTCTTGCGCAGAGTTTCGCGAAAAATGTATGTTTGCATATTTGCCTTCCAAATCGGTTAATTTCAATGCTATACAAGAATGTTCGTGGGTTTTGTAAAACCCAGCATCGACTGATATTACTTAGGAAATAAAAATAATGGGAAACCTAAAAAAATTTCAGTTGAGCCATGACCTAGGACATTCGCGTGCTTTCACTATTGAGAGCACAAACCTTGACTTTAGTTTGCTTGTATTGGAGGTGCCACGCCCTCTTCACTTACGACGAGCATTTCTTGTTCAACGTTTTATTTTATTGTCCTGCGTCGATGTGCTACATTACTTTACATTGTCACTTCAAACATTCAAGACTTAGCGTATGTTATTGTAATTTTTATGGAATGTGCCCCACCCACTGCATTAATCCCGCCTACTTGTTCGATATGTTATTATGTTGTGTGGACATTTTTTCTTCTTTTTTCCTTTTTTTTTTTCTATTTTTTCTTTTCTTTTTTTTTCCATTTTTTTTTTCTTTTTTTTTCCATTTTCTTTTTTTTTCTTTTCTTTTTTTTTTCTTTTTTTTTCTTTTTTTTCTTTTTTTTTTCTTTTCTTTTTCCTTTTTTTTGTTATCAATAAACCATCCACCATATACCATGAAAATGTTTGCTTTTATGACTTCTATTTTATATTTTGAAATTTTCCTTAAAATATTAAAAAATATTTAGGTCATGTAGCGTAAAAATTCCAATTTTTCTTATAACCGCGCTATAATAATTTTACTGTTCATTTAATTTATTTAACTCAAACGACTTTTTCACGCTCGCTCTCGCCGTTGTGATTTTAAATGGATTTCTTTTTTTTTTTAGCTTCCACATCCAATAATCGTTAATGTTATTTTATGGCAAATAATTCTTTTCTTTCTACATTAAATCTCTGCATCGATATGCGCTGCTTTACTTTACTTTTAAATCGTTTGAAATATTTATGTAGATCCTTAAAAGCAGCATAAAAAAAAAACACATAGACACACAATTGTAAATGTAGCAGTAGCAGCAGCAGCAACAAATTCCCAGGCAAGCAATTGCTGTAAATAATAGGCTGCTCATACCACTTACTTCTACTGATGTCGTAGTAAAATTATCTTTAGTTAGTTGATGTTGATGCTGCTGCTGCTTCAAGCAAAATGTCCTTGTTGCAGTTTGATATCTTTACTCCTTCTACTTTGTTTTACTCTTCAATTTCAGTTGGCACAACATTTACTCTTTCCTTTTTTTTTTGCTAAGTTACTACTCCAGACATACAGTAAATATAGTACATCTTGTGAAATTAAAAGCCAGCAAAAGTAGGCTGTAATTTTGGTTGGCTTCTTTGAAATCCTAGTACGATATCTTGCTAGCGATTTACAAGCGATGCGTAGCTGCTTTAATTCAGTATATATAATGTATATGATCTTAACTCTTAGTATGTCGAAAGTTGGATTTATGAGTTTGTGATAATATTCACGACACTTGAGACACTTTGAAGGTACATCGAAAGAAAACTTGGTAATGTGACAGAGAGAATATGGGCGGATTTGAACAAGTGGGCGTTAGAAGGCTGTGCTAAGTTTTTATCCTTTCTCACTTTAAGTTCTTATAACATAGTTTATTTTGATGTTTTGTTTGTTGTATAAAAGCTGCCAGACTTCCCAAATTCCACCCTATTTTTATTCGAAGTTTTATTGTCCTGAGTCCTTGTACCAAATCTAATTTTATTCTCATTCGAAATTTATATCATAGCTTTGGGACTTTGTAAATATTAAAAATCATAACATACATATCTACTTCTACATAGCTCTCAAGATATATCTAATGCTGATCGTTGCATGCATGAGATATGATGCCACGTCCACTTCACTAATTCCGTTGACTTTTTACAAAGATTTAATTTTTTGTTATTTGTCTCTGTATCAGGCGTTGGGGCCATCTATTTATTACGTGAGTCAAAATAGCGGGGAGAGTGTCCGGCAAAATCTCACCAAGGAGAGGAGGGCGTCAAAGAAAACCTCACGTCAATTTTTTAATGCAGAGAATTTTAATTATAGCAAATAATTATAATTATAAATCTCACGGGAAGGAGGGAGGGAGTTGGTCCCGCCAGATCTCACCAAGTGGAGAGGGGATCAGAATTTTCAAAAAAAAACCTCACATAATTAACAGACGGCCCCTTTGCTACATTTTCGTTTCAAATTCTTAAGATATAGCTTATATTGATTTATAGCTTATTTTGACTTATGCTTCTTTCACACTTTTTTCACTAATTCCACCCACCTTTTTTTCAAAGTTTTATTGCATTGTTTTAGGATTCTATAGCTAGTTTTATTCTCGAGATATAGCTTTTTTTGATATGATATATGAAAGGTTCCACGCCTCTATAACTAACTCCGTTCGTTTAAAGCTTTCTTTTATTTTGTCTTTTTACCTAGCTTCATTCCATCGCCACTTCATATAGTCAAGATATAGCATAGAAGTCGGCTTAAGAAATGCCACACCCCCTTAATTAATTCCCTTCACTTTTTCTTTAAATTTTTGTTTTATTGTTACGAATTTCTGTAGAAAATTTTTGTTTGAAATTCTCAAAACATAGCTTATGTTTTTTTTACTTTTATGGGAGTTGCCACGCCTATTTGCACAAATTTGCCCATAATATGTTCAATTTGTCTTAACAGACAAAAAAAGAAATCTGAGAATCGGTAGCTAGAGCCCACGAGCGAAGCAAAGTGTGCGGAGGCGGGGAGATTGCTGAACGAAGCGTGCAGGGGATGAAGCCCCCAAGTTTTTTTTTTCAAAAATAACATAAATTTTATGTTAAAGTTGCGACAAACTTTTGGGTGATCCCTTCCCAGTAAATTGTTTTTTTGTACGATTTTTGAAAATTTCGTGTTGAATTTAATTTTTTCCAAAATCTTTTAACTTTGAAACGGTTATTTTTGAAAAAATTTTCTATGCGATTTACTGATGTTTGCGATATTTTTTATTCGATATTGCAATTTTTTTCAATTTCCGTATCTAATGTTTCTTCATACAGCCCCCCCAGAAAACATTTTTGATTCGTAGCCATGTTTCTTCTTTCTCTCCCTGCTGCCTATTTTTCTTTTTGGCTTCTGATGTCGCGTTTGCCAATTACATTCTCATCTCATCTACTTCATCTTTGTGTAAGCATTGACGGCAACAACGACGACGAAGACAGCAACTACACCCATACAACTGGAAAATCTGCTTCCGGCCAAAATTTTGTGCTTTTCCGTTTGGTTTTCTGTTTTCATTTCTTTTTTTTCTCTACTCTTTGTGTTCTATTTTGCTCATCTTTTTTATTTTGTCGTATTTGATAGTCTAGAAAGTTGGTACTACTCTGGTGGCGGTGGGTGGGTGAGTGGTGTTGGTAACAGCGGTTTTAGTGTCTTACTGCGTTTTATTTTTTTTTAAAACTTCAAGTAAATCTCTCAAGTTAAAGTTTGGCGAATTTAATTTTCCACTTTTGCTGCCGTTTATTTGTCTACATTTCTGTCTGTCTGTCTGTTTGTCGCTTTGGTTTGTTTGTTGGTTTGTCTTTTTTTTTGTCATCGTGACATGTTAGTGGAAGTTGTTGATAATCATGCTGCTATATGATATTACAATGATGATAATGTCAACAGCATTTTGCCAATTTTTGGTTTTTTTTTTTCATAGCATTTAATTGAATTTTTTTTAAAAAGAAAAAAAATCCTTTAATTTTTTGGATTCAACTCAAATAAGTTGTTCTTGGAATTTATACTTTTTGGCTGATGTTTGCATTAAACATTTCTCATTTATTTTTTAATTAAATATTTAAGGATGTAATTTTATCAAAGCTCAACATACAAGCTCAATTTCAATTACAATGAAAGCACGATAATGATATATTATATGGTATAAGGCGATGTCCATTAATTACGTGAGTTAAAATAGGAGAGGGTCCGGCAAAATCTCACCAAGGTGGAGGAGGCAGTCAAGGAAAACCTCATGTCAACTTGTAAATGCATAGAATTTAGATTAAAAATTATACTTTAAATCTCATGGATGGGAAGGGAGGGGTCCCACCAGATCTACCAAATCCAAAAGGCGGGGGGGGCGTCCGAATTTTCTATGAAACACCTCACGTAATTAATGGACGTCCCCTTATGACTGCAAGTCCGCAGCGACGGCTTGAGGCCTTGCGGGGCTAAAAACTGGAATGGGGCCCTTAATAACTAAACAAAACTGAATAGTTTATACATTTTTCAAGTATCAAAATCGTATAAGACCGCCAGTAGGATTTCTAAAACATTCACAAATCAACTCAACATCTTGTTAGGTTGAGAGGCTCTCTTGAGCTCGAGGCCCCTGACTTATGCAAGATTATACTTTTTTTTCGTAATTATATCGAACTTTTATTCATTATAACTTTTATGCTTTTGAAATGCTCCTTTGTGAGGTAGAGCACACCTGAAGCCAAATTCTCAACCGTTGTAATCATTGTTTTTTTTTTCTTTACTTTAAAACAAATTTTTTGCTGCTAAATATTAATTCATTCCCGCCATTCCAAATTATATTTTAATATAAAAGTTCTTCTTTTACTTCTGCATTGCTGCTGCTTATCTTAATAAGACTGCAATTTTCTTTTGATCCTTTTATCATTTTCATAATTTTATTTAATTTTTCTTGTTTTCATTCTTCTACTTTTTCTGTAATCATTCCATTACTGTCTTTTACATTTTACCGACTTCAAGAAAACAACATTTTTGAATTTTCTTTGCCATAAACTAATTTAAAGTGTGGTTTACATTGTTGGTTTCTCTCTCTTGTTTTTATGTCTGTCTTTATGATGTTTTTTTTTTTTTTTTTTTGCTACTGTGAATTTTCTATTACCCTCACTGCTTTTACTGAGCATGCTGAATACACTGTTAGACAAAAATTTAGATACTTTCAATGGATCATGCTCGCTTTTTACTTATTTTTCCAAATGTTCCCAACTTTTATAACATTAACTTAATTGGATCCTTTTTATACATTCAGCGAAAAAACTAATTATTTTATGTTTGATTTAACTATAAAGGTTTGTGATTTAGCGTCACACACACCCCTTTTTTTACATTGGACTCTATGGCAATTTGTGTAACTCAGGCGATCGGAAAAGTATTTTTAGCTAAATTCCATTTTTTCTGTCCATTAGTGTATATTGCAGCAGCAATGGAAAGAATAAAAACTTGGGATTTTAATGCATTTCTTAATAAACATTCATTTGAATAAGAATAAGACAGGAATTTGTTTCTGAAATTATATGAAAACATTAATGAAATACTGTATAGGTATTTGCTATTGTTGTACATTTCAAAATGAAAAATGTATGTTTATAATTTATCATTTCTGTATTTATATTTTTGTTTGTTTTAAAAATCGTATTACCTCGTATATAATTAAAGAAAACTTTTAAAAAATAATAAAAGCTAAGTCTAAGTTACTAAACCATTATGGTGTAAAATTTGTTCGGATTTCTATGTTATAGTTCCGAAATCAAATCTTACACTACTTAAAATCTCTCAGCAGATTCTTAAAGCAAAGAATTATTTAGTAGCAACAAATAACAAAATAAGTAGACGAAACTGATAGGATAGAGTGTGCATTAATGGTGCAGTAAATGGAATTTGGAAAAATTGTGGCATTCAGGACATGAAGATAAACTTTGTAACTTTTTTTTGATATATTGTTATTAACTTTTTTCAAATGTCTGCAATGTTTATGAAAAATGCCCTATGTGTACCTACTACTTTTTATTTTCTGCTCACTGGCAACTCGCGCCCTTTTCTCAACTAAATTGCGTGCGCGCGCCCCACCCTAACTATGTTTTAATCCAATTCAACGAGTATAACAAAAAGCTTTCAACCAACTGAAGTTGTTTACATTTCCGATAATGACGTTTAATAGACTCTTAAGAACAACGCAAAAATCAAACAAACGTAATGACAGTAAATACACAAATAGACAGACAAACAAACATATAAATACATATACAAACAAACATGCACTTTGATAGAACGAACCGTAAGGATTTCTTGTTTTTTATTTCGTTATGTTCATAATAAACAACAAATATTTGTGAAAAATAAGAATGAAGTAAACTAAATTGCTATAATGATAAAGAAAGTAAAACTTTGTAAAATGGAAAATAAAAAAAAATTATAAAATAAAAAATTACTTAAAAGGTTAAAGGGTAACTTTCATCGTGACTGCGTTCTACAGAAGAAAAATCCGTTAAGCAACTGTTGATGAATGGCGCATTATATCAAGCAATAGCTCTATTCCGATTATTTTTCTTAAACGACTGTGAACTACTTGTAAAAATAATATGTTTAAAACTCTTTGAAATTTTGAACCGGTCAACAACAGCTAGAAAGGATTCTTTTTTACTTAACATACAATTTCTGAATAGAAGCTTCTTTTCTAGTGAGATCCATCAAAGCCAAGCAGATTCTTCAAGAAATATAAAACTATCACGAAGACATATTGCAGTGGTAACTAAGGGGTCGTCTATTAATTACGTGAGTCAAAATGAGGGGGCAGGGGGTCTGACAAAATATCACCAAAAGGGAAAAGGGGGTCAAGAAAAACCGCACGTCAACGGTTTTAATGCAGAAAATTTACATTATTATAGCAGTTAAATTTAGCATAAAACTCAAGGGAGGGATGGAGTTGATCCAGCCAGATCTCACCAAGGGAAGGGGGGGTTCAGAATTTTCAAAAAAAAACACCTCACGTATTTAATGGACGGTCCCTAACTGCAATGGCATTGCAAATTTGAAAATTTCATTTTAAATACACAGCCACAAATTTTAAAGTTGAAAATAGTAAAAATAACATTTTTCAACTTTACTTCAATCGTAAGAAATTTAAATTTCATTTTGAAGTTGGAAATCGAAGTTTCTCTTTAATTTAAATATCTGCGTTTGTGTTGAAAAATCGAATCGTTGCTCAACAGTTACTCAACTGTTGACACTGCTGAACGCAGCCAAAAGCAAAGCAAAGCTTTTTTTTTCATCCATACATGCAGCAATACTTAAATACAAACACACGCACACAATTACAGACAGAGACAAATTCGTAAATAAAGCCAGCAATGTCAGTGATATATTATTATTGTTGATGTTGTTGTTGTTGTTTAAATAAAATGCAACAGACCATAAAAGAAAAGAAAAAACAACAAATAGCACTTGCAACGAAGATAGTAAGTAAGAAAAAGCGAATAATGGCAATACGAAACATTTGTACAAGAATAATATCGTATGAATTGATTAAAAGTTTAAAAGAAGAATAATAACGTCCTTTTCATTTTGATTTCTTCGGAACAGATTTATTTTGATTTCGTTGAAAAAATAATGATTTTGTAAAATAAAAATTTATGATTTTGTAAAATAAAAATTTTATGATAATATATAAATAAATAATTTTAAAGTTGTTTGTGTTAAAAATAAACAGAAAAAATGTTGTTTTTACTACTTTCAACTTCAAAATTTGCGGCGTTAAATAAAAAATAAAATTTTCAAATTCGCAATACAAAAAAAAAATACTCTGAGACGATGCTAAGCGAAGAACATAAAGTGGGCGGCGTAGGAAAAGTAGGCGTGACAAGCATTAATTTCTAAGCAATTGATGCAAATGTAAATAATCCCTTTGTAGGATTGGGCATAAAATAGGACGTATTAGACAAAAAATATAGAAATATTTTTATCATCACTGGGCACTGTCACTTCAAAATAATAGAAAATCCGACCGAAACCGATCTCGAAGCTAATAGTTTCAGCACACTCTGCTTGAGTACTTTAATTTGATATATATTTTATTACTGCTATTCTAGATCCCAATTTAAAAAAAAAAAGCGTTTCATGTTTTGCGTTTCATTATACACAGTTAATTTTTCAAATGACCCCCACTAAAGAAGTTTCATTTTAACAAGCATATTGAAAGACTTATATGTACTTATAGTTGCTATCCTTCATAGTTAATTATTTTAAAGATGTCCTACTTACAATGATAATCCTTTCGTAAGTCTTTAGAACTACAACCTTTAAAAAAAAGAGGGTAAGCAACCAATATTTACAAATTACAAGCCACAAAAAATTCTACTCGCCGCCGCTACTTTCCTTCGAAAAAAAAAAAATATGAAAAATGTAAAGGGACATGCAATTTCTTTAAAAAAAAAATAGTCATAACTACCATCACCACCACCACCACCATCACCAACGTCAATATATACAGCCAAACGACTTAAAGCACTTAAATAGACTCTCCAAGGAACGATACAACGTTGTGGTATCCTCTTTATAATACAGTAATAGCAGCAGCAGTAGCAGCAATGAAATGCAAATAATAGAAATGTCCTTCCGATTCATGTCTCCGACAAGATGCATAAGAAACCAATGATGATTGCCAATAACAAACGAACCGAACTGAACTGAGCCAAACCAAACTGAATGAAGCATATTTGAAGTAAGAGACCACCCATTCAACCAAACAAACCAACCAGCCTAGAGTACCCACTATAGAATTTCCAAATGACATTCCCTGCTGTGGGTGGTGCTGATGTGTTTTTTCCTAAGGAGTTAGAGGGACTTTGCAACAAATTTCAACTTGTAGTAACATGGAATGCGCACAATTTTGTTGCTGTTGCCGCTGCTGTTGTTGTTTCTAAGGATTTTTCGAGGTTATGGCTGATGGCGATGGCGATGGTTGATACCAACAACGATGACGATGTGATGAGCATGATTGTTATGAGTGCGCTTAGCATATAAATAGGCTTATGCCACTACACATCATTTAGAGTTTCCGATCGATCTATAACTACATAGAATGTTGAAATAATCCCTTACCTTTGTGTATCAGCAGCAGATGGCGGCGACCCTTTGGTTTCATTGTCATCAATATACCATGCTATGGATTATGTCAACAGTTTGCTTTTTGTATTGCTCTTGTGGTAACTATGACACTACCCGTAAAATCTCCATATTAATTTTTTTTTTTTTTGTTTGTTTTCGATACGTTTTCTTCATCCCCTTTATATTTTGTTGCTTTTTCTACTCTCGGCACGTGTCAAATTTAATATAGTAATTTTACTTATGTACGTCTGTGTCGTCTTGGAATTCTAGACAGAGAGTTGTTAGAGTGGTTAATTTTTATGCACTCCCTTTATAAGAAGGATTTCTTTTTTTTTTTTTTTTTGTTGCCTTACCTTAAGGGGGTAGCAGCTAGCTTAATTATACTTTATGTTATTGTAATTGTATGTTCTTAATGAAAGGGCTACTACATATACGTTTAATATTCTTCTAATGGTTTTATAAATGCAATGATTATATTTAATCATGTCACATTTTTGGATCATGTATCACAATTATTTTTTCGGTAATTTAATATGTAAAGATTTGTTACTAATATGACTTTATTCTCTTTTCTTTTATTACAGGTAAGTGACGATGTCCTTTCAAATGTTTTGCATCAACAGCACGTAAGATATACTTTTTTTCTTTCTATAAAATATTAAGTTTCTTAAGAAAATATAAAATAAGTGACAGTTAAATTATTGATTTAAAGTGTTTTCATATATGATTCAAACTTTGATTTCAAAGTGACAACGTATTTAATATAAAAAAAATTTCAAATTAATTGCAATTGGAAGTTTTTCACGATTGAAGTAAAGTTGAAAAATGTTATTTTCAATACTTTTCAAATACAAAATGAATTTAAAGTTGTTTGTATTAAAAATGAAGGGGAAAAAAACATGTTATTTTTACTATTTTCAACTTCAAAATTTGCGCCTTTAAATCAAAAATAGCGCATTGTCCTTTGTCTGAAATGCCTGGTGATATTCTCAGCTAAAGCTGTCTGCTCTACAATTCTGAAAGTTTTTATGATTATTCTAACTTTAAGTACTGTTACCAGCTGCAAAACTGAAATATTCGCTTTCATGAATTGTTGTGAATTCCAGCCTATTACGAAAATCTGAGCTTAGTATTACGTGATTACTCTTATACTACTCAATTATAGTCTCAACCAATAGTTAAATCGATTAAAAGCTATAATTTGAGAAAAGCACGCAAAAAATTCAAAAAGTTACCGATTGTGAGCAGATTAAATGAGACTTGCCTGTAAAAAAATTTTTTCAGGGAACGATTTAAAACTTTCCATATAGTCATTCACACAAGTTTTCAATATTTTATTAATCTTTGAATAACTATACAGATACATGATTTTATGTTTAATTAAAAAAACTTTTTTGTGCTATTCCGAAGTGGCGAAACATTCACTATGTGATAGGTGCGTTCCCGGAATAGAACTCAGAATGAAGTCTAAGCAGTTAATTAACGATAACTCATTTTTGAATTACTTTTACTACTTCTGTAAGTACATCCCTCGTTAAGGGCACGTCCATTAATTACATGAGTTAAAATAGGGGGGAGTGGGTCCGGAAAAATCTCACCAAATCTCACAAAGGGGGTCAAAGAAAACCTCACATCAACTTTTTAATGCATAGAATTTACATTAAAAATTATAATTTAAATATCACGGGAGGGAAGGGGGTCCCGCCAGATCTCACCAAGGGGAGGGGGGGGGGTCCGAATTTTCAAAAAACTCCTCACGTAATTAATTGACATCCCCTAAGATATATAGATTCAATTTTACATTTGGTTGAGGTGGCTAAGCATTGTAATAGGGGAACAAGAACAAAACTTAATTCTGAATATAGACTTGTGCGCCCAGAAGATACAGATTGTCTAGCTTTTACACAAATACTCCTTTTGTATTAACTTTTTTTAACATAAAATATAACAATATGATGTTTAACCACCAGCAATAGCCTGTCGTTGATAAGAAAACTGAGTACAGTGAAGACTTAAGAGGTTATACACCATCAGTTCCCGGAATGATTGTTCTTGAAATTACTTTAAAATATAATTGCTTGTCCCCCGGTACAATGATTGTAATTATGCACAGAATATGGTTAGAGTTCGCTTAGCGCTTTTTGGAATCATTTTCTAAATTTGTCTGTTACTGCATTCTTAAAAGGAACGTTCCCGAAATGCTTTCAACAGTTGCACTAAAGTGCTGGAACTTAAATAACTACACCAATAAAATTGTTAAAAATATGCAAAAACAACACTCTATAACAGCGATGGGCACGTAGTGACACTTCCCGCCCTCATGCCCCGAACCGTTGTTATTCGACGCACAAGCAACCAAAAAACAATTCGCTATCGACGCTCAGCGTTGACTTGAGTTCAAATGAAAACAAAAACAGCACACAAAGGCATTAGGGAAGGTGCCGCATTATGTCTCAACGAATGTAGCAATTGTTTATGTTTATAGTGCAATTTGGTTGGTTGGAAATGAAAGCAAAAAAAAAAAACTTCAAAATTTCATTTTCTGTTGCTTGATTTTTGCTAGATTTCCATGCCCACCGCTGGTCTACAACATTTGACTAGCACAAAGTCGCTGATGTTGTTTTCACTTAATGGCAATAAAAATGTCAGTCATTCTCTTGTGCTCGAAATAAAAATACTAGGCCCATTCACAGTTTCATAGTAAAATTGCCATATATGTAGTATATTTATATGAATAAAACACTATAATCATGAGTGCTCCTTTATTTTTTATTTTTTTTACATTTCGCTGCTTACTTGAGCTCTCACACAAAAGTTTGTCATAAATTTGCTTGGTTTTTTTCTTCTACTATTTTCATAAAATATTTAAAAACCCAAGCAATCAACATTCGCATAATTCACTCTTCTACAAAATAGCACAATATATACCATGATACTGTGAACAGTCCTATTATATTGGAGAAGAGTAAATGATAAGGAAAATTGATTTTAAACACTCTACAAATTATTACTGAAAATTATATTGGGCATGACGTTATAGGGAAGCGTTCCCGTAATGAATTTATCCTAACTTAAGCTCAATAAAATTGTTATTCATATTTTTTTTTTTAACAAAAGCCTAGTCTACTATGAAAATTAAACAGAAAGACTTAAACATTCACGAGTTTGGAAAAAGTTTATCGAATCAAATTTTTCACCTCTATAATTTTGACCCATATAGCTACCGAAAGTAATAAACAAAGTTTTTCTTTTAATTAGAAATAAATAAACTATTTTAAGCAGAAGGTATCAGTTGCAAGCGAATAAATAATTTTTATATAAAAAAGTTAAATCTGAAGACTTTCAAAAGAATATACAACAATACTACTTTGTTTGAGCGCTTTTCACCATAAATTTAGGGGTGCTGCTGAATAAAGAAATCATTTTTTTCGAAATGAATGATATTCACACAAAAGCCGCAACGTCTGTTTGGGTTAACATGAAATGCTGTGAAAAAAGAAAGCAAATAATATGATTTTTTTTGAAGTTTCTGTTTTCAAATGTTCAAGAATCGAATAAATGTCATATGAAAAGCACACATACATATAGTACGTATGTCATAATTAAATATGTACATATGCATTTAAGACTTTTTTGTGTTTTTGTGTTTTTTTTTTGTATACGAGTAAGTCACGTTTGTATGTGACAAGGAAACACAAGAAAACTGGTAGAAAAACAGAACAAATGTAATGTGCAAAGGATATAATCGTGTTGACCTCGTTTGCGCATTTAATTTTTTTTTTTGTTCATAATTTTTCATGGCAAACTAAGTATTTGGGCTAATTTGTTGAAATGTGAGTACATACTTTGGATTTTATTCTTTTTTTGTTTTTCAGTCTAGTGAATTTTACTACACATACGCGTTAAAGATTAAAAGGACGACTGTAGAAAATTCTAACATGATTTCTATGACAGTTAAAGTTTTTAAAAGAAAAATTTTTTGTTTTGTGGCTTAAATTTAATTTTAGTTAAATTGTTAGAATAAATACTTTAAAAAATTTTTAAGTTTGCTTATTTTTGGGCAATATACTTTACATAACCAAATAATAGAAACCCACCAACTCTTATATTGAGATTTATACTTTTTTAGATTACCCAGACAATTGTAGCACTAATTTGACATTTTAAAACCAATAATTTTTTTAAACATTTAAACCGCTTAAATTCGGTAATAATTTTTTTTTTTTAAATAAGCCTCATTTTGAATTCCTACACACACACACACTTCCGCTGTTTAAATATCGATCAACGTGACTGATAAGCGCGACCAAAATGTAGCATTGCCCTCACAAATTATAGACAGCAGCAGACGACGACAACAACAACAACAACAGAAACAACAATTTCAGTTTAATAAAATATTTAAAGAAAAAAAATGTAATGTTTCAACTGTTAGTTACCACTAAAATGATTGTGCTCGCTTAAATTGCTGTAATTTAATGCGTGAGCAATTTAAAAAAATGAAAACAAAAATTATTTTCTATTTAATTTTTATTTTCGTACACAACACAGCACAACAATAATTTTCATTTTTTATTTATTTGAGCTGAGAGCGCTACTTTAGTGGAGTATACTAGTTAAGTTGTTGAAAAAAGTAATAATAAATTGTCCATTGTCATAAACAATTTTCACACACACACACACGCACACATAAACAGAATAAATTTTTTAGTGAAATATTTTTCAAAGTAGTAGGTACTTCAATGAGTGAGTGCTCTGCATATGTACAAATGTATGTATGTATGTATGTGACTACTTGGTGTGAGTGTTAATTATAAATAAAAACTGTGATTTCGAGTGAAGCAAAAAAAAATTGTGTTGAAAACAGAAATTGGTGATTTTTGTGTTTATGCCACTCAATTGGGGTCATTGCATTTTTATAATGAAAGGTTTTTGTAGATCTTTTTTGTATGATAACTTTTTAGTCATATGACAAAAACAGCGGCAAGCGCACAAATCATTGCAAAGAGTAAATTTTGTGGTGGCTTACAATTTAAATTTGAAATAAAATGATTTGGATTTTGATAAATTATTGATATTTTTATTGCGATTATGATGTTGAACATTTGATATTAAACATGGAAAATGCTATCGGCCGCCAAGGGCAGCATTGCTGCAGACTTTTGTATAAATATTACATTACATTTTGACTTCATTTTTGACTTCAGTGCTGCGGTAGTAATGCTCCTCGCACGCACATAAAGCTTTTTCGCTGACAAAGTCAAGCAAAAACACAGAAATACAGTCAGCGAAAAAGTTATATGTGCGTACAATGTTTTTCCCATGATAAAAAGTTATTACGAAAATAACTGTAAAACAAAAGTTTGCAGAATGCAAGCACGATTTGCAGAAAGTAATTTGGAATGTTATTTGCTTTGAAAATAGAGTACCGTAGAGTGGCTTGGCAATGATGAAAAAAAAAAATTGAAATTTTTATTTTGGGGAAAAAAATTCTCCTGACCTCAAATGTGTTTTAACAAGCATTAAACTTATGTCATTTCCCTCTGATATTAATACAAATCCATAGTAAAATTTTAAGCGTAAAAAAAAAAATTGGGGTTTTTGAGAAAGTTAGCCTTTTTTTTCATAAAAATATTAACTCCTCGAATTTTCAACATTTTTCAAAATTTCTTAAAGATTCTAACAGAGAATCGAGAAGTTCTATTAGAATCAAAAGACAAAAATTAATTATTTTGATTTGGATGAAAATGCGACGATTTTGAAAAAATGTTACCGGTTTTTCAAGTTTTGACACTAAAGTTTTAAATGGGCATAACTTCGTAAAAAATGTTTTTCAATCAAATCGGGGGAATACATGTTCCCTTATTACCTTTGAAAAAACAATATTTTTAATCGGCAACCAATTCCGCAATTTGAAGTCAGTCCGACTGTATGGTTTGAAATGGATTTGGTCTGCAATAACATTCTTTAGCAAAAATATGTTATTTTAAAAAATAAGTTATTAAAAACGCTTCAGAGTATTTGGCGCCAAAGCGTTACATACTATTTTCATATAAGCAATTTTAAATTCACACTGGCATCTAAGAAAGCACAATTCTAATTTTTCTCGAGAGCCAAAAAACGAGATAAAATCACCTGTTTTTCCATACAAATTTAACGTCAATCTAAACTATCTCACATTTCTATTTCTTTTAAATCTACTCGCCTTTAATCAAAATTGCGAACCATTGTGAATGAATCGTCTGAACTATTCAATTTACCCACTTTTATCAAAAATTCATAGTCAAACAGCTGTTAGTTTTGCGTATTTGCCAGTTCTGGATCAAAGTGGAGGTGGCGCATGACGTCATAACGAATATACAAACGATATTTTAACGAAGACATAAACTTTAACCGGCAACTATTTGATATTTTTATAGAAGACGTCGCCATATAAAATGGTTTGTATTCTCTATAATAGAGATGCTCAACTTCGTTGCCCAAAAGTCGACAGCTAGTTGACTTCTATCACATTATTTTCGAGCTAGTATGTGTGTAGAAATTCAAAGGAATAAATAAATAAATATAAATACACAAACAAATTTTAAAGCACTAAATTCATCAATAAAAACAAAAAGTACTTTTCCGATAATTAAAACTAGATACAATAATACATGAGTAAAAAATTGCCTTTCGCAGAAACTTTTGATTCCAACTGGGTCTCTTGCATATTTATTTGACAAACGAACCAGCGCATAGAGATCAACAACTGCATGGCAGAACGAATGATTGCACGTTTCATTGCTCGCGACCGCGGGAGACCAAATGGTCAACCCTACTCTATAAAACTGGTACTTTCGAAGTTTGCTAAATGGCATATCTTTTTTTAAACTGTATTCTTTTGATATTTAACCCTAGGAGGTCTGTGCAGACCTTTTTCAAATATGTAAGTGTGTGTATAATTTTTTTGTTTTGCTTGTTAGATGGACGAATCCGCCCATGACTTCCTAGAAGCGGCACACACTTTTAGGATACCTGCCTATATCAATGCTATATACATAGGGGATGTCCATTAATTAGGTGAGGTGTTTTTTGAAAATTCGAACCTGCCCCCCTCCCCTTGGTGAGATCTGGAGGGACCCCTCCCTCCCTTCCGTGAGACTTAAATTATAATTTTTAATGTATTTTCTATGCATTAAAAAGTTGACGTGAGGTTTTCCTTGACTACCTTCCCCCCCCCCTTGGTGAGATTTTGCCGGACCCCCTCCCCTCTATGTTAAGTCACATAATTAATGGACGTCCTCATAGGTTTGCGCAGATCTAGTTGTATCAGTTAGCGCCAAGAAATCCTTGAACCTCGCAAGATTAAAGCATAAAAATAATTAAAATTTTATTATTTTCTCTGATTTTTTTTTTATTATTTTGTCATAACATTTGATGCAGCTTTGCATAGCCCGTGGTGTGGCCTATATGTTTTTGCTTTTTCATTATGTATTCCTTATGCATCATATGTATTTTTATTTCCTTCGACCATCATCTTTTTTAATATTCTTTTGCTAACAGAATGGACTTTACTGTGTTTTAATTTCTATTTTTATTGAACATTTTATTTGTGGTTGAATTTTTTTTTTTTTAATAAAAACAATTGTTACAACAAAGCAGTAATAATTAAAAAAAATAAATGCTGTTAAAGAAATTGTTGAGTAATTTTCTGATGAAAGAATGACTCGTTTTGCGTCATAGACGTTATGGCGCGTGTCTGAAGCAAAAACAAAACCGTTAAGTTATTTACGTCATTGTAGAAAATTTTGTTATTGCAATTCTTCACATTTTTGTTGCGCTCACATAAATTTTTTTTTTTATTATTTTTAGCATAAAGAAAAATAGTTTTAACTTGATTACATACCGCACAGACTCTGTAAAATATGCAACATTTTTTTATATTTATATTGTAGTGCATTCTTACCTATACATTGTTTACTATATTGTTAAGTTGTGTTTTCGTAGTTTATTGCATGTGTATGTTTTTCAAATTAGCAAAGGCTGAAAGGCGCTTGCTAAGTAAGGTGATTGTAAGGCGCTTTTTTAATAAGGCTATTTTTTAATAAGGCTATTTTTTAATAATCTTCTTTTATAATAATCTTCTTTTATAATAAGGCTCTTTTTAATAATACTCTTTTTTATTTTTTATGATTTTTTGTAAAAACTATTCCAACTTTAAGCTAATTAATTGATGAAATTCTTAGTGAAAATTTATTACACACATAAAATTTTATGGCATGAAAATAGGCTTTTGATTTTTAAATGCTTTTATGCAAATCATAATGTAATTAATTATAGCAAGCAAGCAAGCTATTGCAATTAGAATTTGCCAATTTGTTTGATGATAAACTTATGACAATTCATGCATGCAGCTGTATACTGTATTTACCTATAATTACCACCATGCATATACAGATCATACACATGATTTTCTATATCAATAAATAGCCAATGATGTAAAAAAATGAAATTCAGCGCATAAAACATAATTTTGTGGTCTGTCAATTTTAATTAAGGGTTTTTGTGCACAATTCATTTCCAACGCAAACAAAAATATCGGATTTAAAAATAATTGAAAATTATAACATCATGCCATAGTGGTGCGTGCGTGTATATATTTTAGGAATTAAAACCACAAATAAATGCTTTCATAATATTTATTTTGACGTGTTTTTGAATAATTATTTTTGCGTGCACTTCCATATGTGATTTAGGGGACGTCCATTAATTACGTGAGCTAAAATAGGGGAAGGGAGGGGGTCCGGCAAAATCTCACCAAGGGAGGGAGGGGATCAAGGAAAACCTCACGTAAACTTTTTAATGCATAGAATTTACATTAAAAATTATAATTTAAATCTCACGGGAGGGGGGGAGGTGTTCCGCCAGATCTCACCAAGGGGAGGGGGGGGGGTCCGAATTTTCAAAAAAACACCTCACGTAATTAATGGACGTCCCCTTACACTAAGTTTTGGGTGCCAACGAATTTTTAAAAAAATCCTGAAAATTATTCAAAAACAGCCTAAAAATTAGTGAAAAAAAAATTCGATAAAATTTAAGCTCAGGGACATTTTTTTATAAATAAATAAATAAATAAAAAATATATCTTTTTTTATATTTAAAAAAAAAAAAAAAAATCAACCAACTTTCGCCAATTTTTATTTTTCTCCCTATATTCCACAAAAATATAATTCAAATAAAGGTCAATTTTTCTATAAAACTTTTACCGTTATTTCTGTACAGCTTCTTAGTAAGTTAGAAAAGCAAGCATGCCCACGGGAGCAGGTTTAATTGAGCTTTTTCACTTTTTAATGAAACTTTTACTAATATTTCTGTACAGCTTCTGAGTAAGTTAGAAAAGCAAGCATGCCCACTGGAGCTTTTTTATTGAGCCAATTTGAAAATATTTTCAGAATTCGAGAAATCATTCGAAGAAAGAAGCAACGCAACGCAAACAAGTGTAACGCAGTGGCATTTAAAATGTTCACTAAAAAACAATACAGTTTTTCACGTTGTTAGTACTGAGACGAACTGTTATGATTTTAATATGTATGGGACGATCCATGTCAACCGGATTAGTGCTGTATCCAAAACTTGGAGTTACCAAAAAAAATCTCCCGAAGGCTCATTTTGAAGCTTAGGACATATAGTTTCAGATTCCATAAGCGCCTTTGCAAAATCCAATATGGTGGCCGGAAGCCGTAGAAAAATCGAGTGTCCCGCAAAAAAAGCTTGTAAAAATAAAAATTCCCAACCGATCGGATCGTTTTTTGACTCAAATTGTAGCTCCTAAAAAGTTGGCGTGGACGGTTAACAGAATTCAACATGGCGGATCCAATATAGCGGTCGAAAATATAATATGGTGGCCGAATTTTTAAAAGTCAACCAATATGCACCAAATTCAGTATACAGAGGTCTTGTGGGTCACTAATCACGATTCCGAACTCAGAATCAACCTATTTGTACCAAATTTGTTATATAGGGATTTTTAGGGTCGCCGATTACGAATCTGAGCCTATATTTTTAAATTTTTCAAATTCAAAATGGCGGATTCAATATGGCGTAAGTATTGTTTAAAAATCAACCGATTAGCATCAAATTTGGTATACGGGGGTTTCGTGTATTATAGATATAAGTTATAATTTTTTCCGTAGAAACAACTAAAGTTAGGCGCAAAGTGATTACAATTAATGCTATTAATATTTTGCATAACTTACGTATCAATGTTATTGTGTGACTCCAAGCTAAAATTATATTATATTATATATACATTATTTTTTTCGTTTTTTTTTTCTCTCTTTCATTTGTATTCGCACTAGTTTGCGTTATATATTATATAAAGTAAGCGTTAAATTACTACGTTCATTACAACATTAAGTTTTGCATATCAGCACTTTCTTCATATTTTCTTCTAACGTCGCGATATATTATATTTTTCTACTCTTTATCCATTGTTCTGTTTTTAGTTTTATGTTAAATATTTAACACAAACATTATGTGGTTTAAACTTTGCGTATACTACGCCATTTTGTGGCATTAAAAATATATTTTTATCTTCTTTACTTTTAACATTTATATGTAAATGTAAAAATACTCTTTTTACTGCGATTATTCTATTTTTGTAAGATAGCTGACGCAAACATTTAACTACCAAAATACTCGTATGAACTTTCGCATTAAAATATCCTTACATATTACTGCTATTGATTGAAAGTATAAAACTAAAATCGAATAAAATTGCGCTGTGGCTATTTTTAAGAAAAACATGTGATGATATTTTTAAATGAATTCACGGGCAAACTCATTTCATGTGGGATATAACTTGACATGTTATATATTATAATTAAATTCAAATGAAATTTTCTATTTTTGATTATTTGTTTATACTTATTAAAATGCAAATAACAACTGAAATACATACATTATGAACATACATATACAATGACAGTATAAAACCATATTAGTTATATACATATATTCTAAAATTTATTCAAAGCATACAAACATACCATACACCGATATGTGTTTGTTATTTTGGATTGCCTTCAAATCCAATTACAACAGCAGGGACTCATGAATAAACTTACTAATACATACCATACACATAGAAAAAGCACTGGTCACAAATACATTTGCACAATCTTTTTTTTCTAGTGCATAATATTATTGCTGTTGTTGACAGCATTAACCACAAAATTTCAAGCCCAACGCGAAACGTATGAGAGGCGCATGTCAATAGAGAGTTTAATTTTTAAGTAATGTTATTGTTATTTTTATTTTGAAATACTATGGCTGTTCACAGTAGCATAAGAGCTGTTTATAGTATAAACATTAAAATTAAACAAAATTTTAACGAAAAGTTGGACACTCGTGTCATAAGTGATGTGTCAGTATATCAAAAATAATGCAGCGGGGCTCATAAGTGCTGCAGTGTTTTATATATACAAATATACGACATGGCAATTTTACTATGAAACTGTGAATAGCTCTTATGTAAATTAGTAATATTAAGTTCTTACTCCGAACGTTAAATAAACATTTGAACTAAATCGTAATGTCATCACTCAGTTTTCATTACTATAAATAAATTTAAATGTAATAATTTCATAGTAATGTAATCACTTTTTAGCTAAAATATCATTCTATTTTAATTAATGTAAAAATTCGATTATGTAAATGTTATATAAAATTATTACTTTTTACAGTATGTATATTGATATATTATCTCCTTGGGTATACAAACCGCATTCGCATATATTGCAAACGCAATATTATTCACGTTGTCACAATTTGTATGTATTTTTTACCCACATTTCTAACAGTTTGACATTTTGACAAGCACATAATTATCAAACACATACACAGCTATGCACTTAAAATTACATAAGTGTTTGCGAGTGTGAGTGAGTGGTGCTGTGGTGTGCATGCAATTGTAATTTAGTAAAAGGGTCAAGCATTAAAAATTACACATGAGATTTCCTTTTTTTTAAATTTTGAAAAAAAAGAAACAATTTTGCTATTAAATTAAATTGTAATTTCAGTTGTATAATCGATCAAATTAGAAATGTTCCAATTTTTTTTTGATGATATGTATCCATGCTGTTGCAATAAGAGAATAAAGCCCCATATCAATATAAATTTATAGCTCTTCACTGAATTGAACTTTGGACATTCTAATGTCATTAAAAGTGTAAATTTTTTTGGACCGATTCAAGGAAAAAGTTGAAGTTAGTACCTTTTAATATATTCATTGTACGCACATATAACTTTTTCGCTGACAAAGTCAAGCAAACAAAACATTCAAAACCCACAAAAGTTGTTAGCGAAAAAGCTATATGTGCGTACAATGTTTTTATATATTGCCCATGATAAAAAGTTATTACGAAAATAACGGTGTAACAAAAGTATGCAGAATGCAAGCACAATTTGCTGAAAATAATTTGGAAAATTGCTTTTGTTTTTTTGCTTTGAAAATAGTACCGTAGAGTGGCTTGGCAATGATGAAAAAAAAAATTGACATTTTGATTTTGGAAAAAAAATTTCCTGACCTCAACTGTGTTTTAACAAGCATTAAACTCATGTCATTTCTCTCTCATATTAATACAAATCCACAACAAAATTTGAAGCGTAAAAAAAATTGGGGACTTTGAGGAAATCAGCCTTGTTTTTTTTTTTCATAAAAATCGCTATAACTCCGCCAATTTACAAAATTTCTTAAAGATTCTGACAGAAAAGCAGAAGTTCTATTAGAATCAAAAGACAAAAATTAATTACTTATTTTGCTTTGGTTTGGATGAATTTAAGCAGAATTCTTGCAGCTTCTTTATGGTTGAAAATTTGCTGCTTGTTTAAAAGTGCCACGCCTACTCGTCTATTTTTGATATAACTTATGGTAGTACAGTATAATAATACTTGATTGAAACTAAATTCTTTTGTTGTTTTTGATACATGACTAACCCCTCTTTTGGGAGTGACCATGCCCACTTATTAAAATAATTAAAAAAAATTATAAGAGCTAGAAAAGTGTCCTTATTTTGGTGCACATAATTTTCAGCGTTTATTTTTTCTCAATGAGATATTAAATTTTTATTTTAAATTATGTTGCCTTGATTTCAAATATTGTAAAAGTCTATCTTATTTTTTTTTTTTTGTTGTTGTTTTACATTCATGAAGTGTTAAATATTTATAAAAGAAAAATATCCTCAAGGCTTGTTTGTGCGCAACAAACAGCAGTTGTTGCAATATGCAGCTGACTAAAGCAGCTGCTGCAACACAGCATCATAACAATTAAAAAATATATTTAAAAAAACTAAAAACTAAGTTTAAAAAATAAAAGAAAAAAAAAAATATAACACATGAGAGTATAGCAAATCCTGCTTTTGCTAAGCGCCAACTTGTGCTTATGCTGTGCAAAAAGGACTTTAAGGACAACGACGTTGTGACTTGCATATTTAAATTTTTGTAAAAAAAAAAAATCCACTTTTCCCTCGAAAATTTTCTTCCCCGTTATTCGTTCTTGTTTTCTTTTCATTATAATAATTTGTTATTTTTTTTTCAACTTCTTCTGCTTTGGCTTTATCCTTGCAACTTTTATATCGTCGCTGTCTAACCGTATATGATAATGTGTTGCAACATTTCACTCGCTCATATTTATGCACTCATACAGTTATACAAGTATGCAAATTAAATAAACAATATAAATGTAAAGAAAAGAAGGAAAAAAATTACATTGCATACTTAAGGGCGTTTTGGAGGAGCTTCAGCATTATTCTTACTATAATTTTGCAGTTGCCTAGCTGTGTATTAAGAGTTGTTTTCGTGATGATGCTGCTGATGACGATGTTGCTCAGCAGGCAAGTAAACTGACTGCGCTGCGCTGTATGCAGCTTGTTGTTTTGCTTACTGGGAGAGCGCTGTTTTGTTGTTACTATTTTTATATGCCGAATTTTTTATTTTTTGTAATTATTATTATTTTTCTTGCTGTCAGTGTCTTTTTAAATTCAACTTGTTTGCTTGTTCAAAGTATTGCTGTGTCTTTTTTTGTTTGATCATTTTTTTTCTCCTACTGTTTCCGTTTAATGCAGGCATTCACTGTTAGCGATGTCGTTTAAGTATGCAATGGTGCCAATAAAGAGACCGCTACCAGTACTCAAGATTCCAAGTGAGTTTCAGAATAGTTTTTTAATTGTTAGAAAAGCCTACTTACTACTTATACTCCTTCCCGAATCTTAATCAATTTTAGTTAAACGATTTGCTGCTCAATTGATTATTTTGGCGCTCAATTAATGAATTTGCTGCTCAATTGATTATTTTGCTGCTCAATTATTTATTTCGCTGCTTAGTTAATTATGTTGCAGGTCATTTAATTATGTTGCTGCTCAATTGATTATTTTGCTGCTCAATTGATTATTATGCTGCTCACTTGGTTATTTTGTTGCTCACATAAATATCGATATTTTCTACTTGATAGCTTCTGTTTTTATTTTTTCCATCTCCATATCACTGTCAACTTGCGCATTTTGTTACAAAGGACATACTGCTTGCTGTTTTTTTTTTTTTGCTATATTACACAGACGTCCTACGTCTTTCGTTTTATGCTTTATGTACGTCATTTTCTTTCTATTTCAAAACAAGTGAAATTATGCGTAAAATATTATGAAGCATTAAAGAGAGTGAAAAGCAAGAAAAATGACAGCGTCTGCTAAATATGCATAGCAGCGCCTGTCGTTTGTCGTGCTCGTCATTTTAGTCTAGGTCCTTTTTTTTATATACCATTTGCCTGTTACTTTATGATGATGTATATTTTCTTATTTGGTCCTTTTTATTTTGTTAGCTAGCTAGCTAGCTACCCGCTACTATTGCTTGTTTACTTGTTTGTCCTTAAGAGGAGACCTGGTATTGCAAAAGCATTGAACTGTGAAGGTTCTTATTTTCACCCGACTTTTTCTTTTCTTCTAAATTGCCGCCATTTTTTTTTTTTTTTGTTTTTTTCATCTCTAGGTTTTTCTTCTTCTTATATTTCTATTTGGTTTGTGTAGCAAACCTTGTCTTGTCTTGAACATGTTCCCAAATTTGCATAGAAAGCTTGTTTGCAAGGATTTGCAAATGCAATAAAGGTGCTGTTGCGCGCGCATTACAAATTGCCAACGAAAGAAATTGGAAAATGATTTGGCAAACGAAAAAAAAACCAGCATAGGTAATAATATAACCATTATGGCTGGAAATTTTGTTTCTTTTTATTGACTTTAAATTATACAAGTTCAAAGTAACTCGTATCATTTGTGACAAATTTGCATATAGACTAATACAATTTGGACTAGGTTGGGCTAAAAGCATTTAAGTCGGATAATATGGTATACCAGCTTAAGTCTATAGAAGTTGGATCGATAAAACTTAAATTGTAAAGGGTTAACAGCCACGATAGACAAAAGTCCTTATCAAATTTGGAAAAAAAAACTTTACTTTTTTCTTATGAAAAGCCTTCATTCGTAGCATGCCGACTAGGCCAGTCCTACACTTCGAAAAAAATTGCTTTGCAAATATGATTTTTGATTTAAAGCCTCAAATTTTGAAGTTGAAAATAGTAAAAATAACATTTCTCCCCTTCATTTATAACATAAACAACTTTAAATTCATTTTGAAAAAAATCACTGTGCCGCAAACTCTTTCCGCATTTGCGGCACATTTGCAGCGCAAAATAAAGGAACACTTGCTATTGCATAAAATTATTTGTGCTTAGGAGACGTCCATTAATTACATGAGTTAAAATATGGGGAGGAGGTCCGGCAAAATCTCACCAAGGGGGAGGAGGGGGTCAAGGAAAACATCACGTCAACTTTGTAATGCATATAGTTTACATTAAAAATTATAATTTAAATCTCACGGGAGAGGTCCCGCCAGATCTCACCAAGGGGAAGGGGGGCGGGGGTCCGAATTTTCAAAAAAACCGCACGTAATTAATGGACGTCTCCTAATGTGATCAAAAACTTACTCATATATAAAAGGAATCCGACAGTAAATTTGCCGCAAATTTGCAAGCAAAAATTTTTTGCAAAACTTTTCGATATAGCAAATTTGCAGTGTTTATTGTATTGGGAAACAAACTCTGGGAATGAAGTTAGTTGGCAGCAATAGATAGCAGCAAATAAAGACTTGAAAACATTTACTTTTTTTTCTTTAACCTAACAACAAAATGGGTTTTCTAACGAATGCCACAAAATATTTTTTTTTTTGTCAAACTCACTACAAATGCTATGCAATATTTTATGCGATTTGTGCTCATCAGAGTAAACCCTTCCTACCTACCATTGGCTTAAAGCGAGAACCATTGGCGGCTCTCAATACAATGACAACATTTTTGCTATTGTTGATATCGTTCTTTGGTGCAGCATCAATGCTACTTTATATGCGATAATGCAAATGAGTTGACCAACATAATGCAAATCTAATGTCAAAATACACGCATGTATTTGCATTATTCTTGCGGCATTTGATGCGCTGCAATTTTGTTGGGACACACTTTGATTTGGAAGCTTAAAGTTTTAGTGCGACTGTTTTGTTTGCAACATGTTAGCATTTAAACTGAAAAGCGTGTTTAGTTAGATTTTTGTTGGTTTCTAATGTTTTGGTTTTGGCACAAAATCGGTTTTAAAAGTGCCAATTGAAGATATTATCATTGAATATTAATACTTGACATCTTAAATGACAATACTTATAATAGCAGCGCGTTAAAAAGTTCTAGCGTAAACGATAAGCATATTGTTCTTATTTATGAATCAATAAGGGGTCAGTAAGTGACACCCGATGAATATTTTATTACTACAATCTGCAGCCCATGTAGATTTTTTTGCTACCCAAATAATTATTTTGCTTTTCAAGCATTTATTATACCGCTCAAATGTTTTTCAGCTGCTCAACCTATTATTTTACTGCTCAAGTAATATGTTGCTGCTCAAGTAATTATATGCTGCTCAAGTAATATGTTGCTGCTCAAGTGTTGATTTTACAACTAAAGCAACTATCTTGCTGATCAAGTGTTTATTTTGCTGCTCAAGTAATTATATTGCTGCTTAAGTAATATGTTGCTGTTCAAGTGTTGATTTTACAGCTCAAGCAACTATATTGCTGCTCAAGTAACTATCTTGTAATTAAAGTTATTATATTGCTTAAACTGCTACTTAAATTCTTGCCTTAAATAATAGCTTTACGAATACATAAAAATATTTCATTTATATCCTGTTGGTTGAAATTTTTCTTTTCCTTAACATTTGCAAAAATCCTTTTAATTTTTCAGCGCAACAATTTTGTGTTTCCGTATGCAATGCAATAAATTTTGATTCAAAAACTCGGTTAATTTGTCAAATGTCTACACTTTGTCACTCGAACTTTTCGAGCTTCGGAGTTTCATGCTGCTGCTGCTGCCATTGCAGTTTCATGTGGCAATCGCAATCAGTGGCATATTTCTCTAGGGATAGTGTTAAGCAGCAGCAGCAGCCTGCATATTGTGTTTGCTGCGTGCTGCCTGCTGCTGATGTGTATGTGGTAAATGTCATTGCTGTTGTATTTGTGTTGTTTGTTGTCAGACCGTTGTCAGCAGTGTTGCCACCACTCAACGCTATTTTACAAATTGTTCTCATTGTAGCACTCGTCCAGTATACTTTTTTTTTAGATTTAACAATGCACAAAATGGATGCATACTGGATGGACCTTATCAAAAGATATTTTTCTCAAAGAATTTTGCAGATTTTCTTTGATTGTCATTGCCCCGGTCAAATGTTTAATTTTTGGTCCCCGCAAATTAATATAAAAAGGTACCTCAAAATACTAAGGGTTAACCTTTAGCTCGTGGTCTTCGCTGTTTGATCATTCGATTCTTATTTTCGGAACACTACAGACTACTGAGAACTTTATGGAACAAAGATTGTCCTTAAATATTTACAAATTAATCAAAACTAACTTCTGCTTATGATATCAGAGCTTTTGCCCTTTTCAATCGAATGTTCTTTTTGTTATCTACATTCATTCAAATAAACACTTTTAAACTCCATACAGAGGAGCTGTGATTCTAAACTGACTGCCATTCCTATAGGTAACTGAACCTTTTATGATATCGCCATCATCTTGAAAATTCAAAATGTCAATCGCCTGTGCTGCGCTCGCGAGTTGTTTGAAAAATGGCTAGCGAAATTTATGGCAAAATCGCCGCACATTTGCACGCGAAGAAAAAGTTTGAGGCATGATAATAATTTTGCGTCAAAACAATCGCCTGTGCTGCGCTCGCGAGTTGTTTGAAAAATGGCTAGCGAAATTTATGGCAAAATCGCCGCACATTTGCACGCGAAGAATTTTCGTAGTACTAGAAACTTTATAGTTTTATACCTTGTCATCAGTTCAGTGTTTTATCAATGAGAAGAAAAAGATTTTAATTTTTTATTTATGATTTTTCGATACAATAGATCTATTAATATCGCAGCATCCGCCTTCTACTTTATCTGTAAAATAACTTTAATAACGAAAATTTCGCAAAGTCTTTTTCATTGTCGCTTGCCAATTAACAAAACAAATAAAATTTGTACAAATCAAAATTTAAAATTTATAAAATATGTTCCACCCTAATGCACCACATGCAGCGCTCGAATGGATGCTACAACTGAAAAAATATGCTGCAGCAAAATTGTGTTCACATTGTTGTTGCAACTCAATGAATATGTTCATGAGATACAATGTAATGCACGCCCACTAATCGCAGTGGGATTTCATTGGCACAACAGCGACAATGTACACTAAAATGGTCATTATTGCTGTTGTTATCACTATTGTTGTAGTTGTTGTTGTTACTTGTTGTATAAGCTTTCGCAGTTTTACAGCAAAATTTCTCAATTAGAAAACCAAACCTAAAAAATACTCTTTCGTAACATCAAATATATGTATGAAAAAATCAACATTTGCGAAATTTATAGTGAATTTATTTTGAAATTTATGCGCAAATCCTTTGATCTCTCGTCGTCGTTATACGTAAAATCCTTGCACACAAATCAATTCAATTTTTAAATTTATTTTGTATTATTAACTTATTTGTATGTAATTGATTTTTGTGATTTTCATATAAGAGCTGACTACGTTGTTGAATTTATTAGGGTGTCTTTAAAAAAAAAATTCGAAATAAAATCTGATTAAATAGGATATGTTACGTTCAATCATCAGGCTGTTGAAAAACTGATATGTAATAGCAAACGTTTCTAAAACTTACATATTTTTAAACATAAATTTCATTAAAATGTGCCACCCTATTTTGTGTTTGTGCACTCGCACACATATTGAAGTAAATATTTTAAAGTTTTACTTGTTGGGTGGGGTTTGGCAAAAGTCAAATACTCATCATGGGGTCGATCGGTTGTTCACACAAACAACGAATGCATCAACAGTCCATCAACGGTCATCACAAACGCACGCATGATAAACTTTGATGCAATAATTTATTTACAAATATCGCTTGCGGTCAATGCGTTGCAATTGAAATATTTTTTGTTTGCAATTTTCCGCCATGTTAACTTTGTCTGTTTGCACACACGTTCTCGATATGATTGTAATTTAATACAAAATTCTTGAAAAAAAGATATATTGAAATGTACTGAATGCATAGTCAAGAATTTAACTCATAACAGCATTAAAAAAAATATATATATAAAATTTTGAATAAAGTCAACCTTTTGAAGCATACAAAATATTAAGTCACTGAATTTTAAAATTGAAAAAATGAATAAATTTGAGCTATTAAATAACATAACAATAAACTGAGAACTAAAAGGTGTTTGCCTGAACTCCAGCCAACATGTTAAATCTCTAGAGATCTTAATACGAGCCGCTTTTTTCTGATATTTTTCGAATCACCATTAAGTGCGGTGAAGGTCGAAGATATTCCGCTGCAACAATTCAATGATATTGAACAGAAGATTCGCAATCGTATAAAAAAAGGGGACGTCGATTAATTACGTGAGGTGCTTTTTTTTTTTGAAAATTCCGACCCCCCCCCCCCTCCCCATGGTGAGATGATTAATGTAAATTCTATGCATTAAGAAGTTGACGTGAGGTTTTCCTTGACCCCTTCATCCCCCATGGTGAGATTTTGCCAGACCCCCTCCCACCACTATTTTGACTAACGTAATTAATGGACGTCCCCATAGAATGTATTTCAAAGATTTTGCGCCAGAATCGAAAACAAAAAAGTTTTGCTTATTCTCAACTTGAACCACTCTCTATTTAGTTTGGCAACAACTAAAAGTATGCAATGAAATTCATGTTTTCATGAAAATATTTGTTTTTTATTCTTGACGTGAACCACTTTTGCATTTAATTTGAGAACTTAATTCTACATTTCTTAAACGACTAAAAGTATGCAATGTAATTTTTTTTTGCTTCTTTTAACTTTTTTCTTTGAGATTATAAACAAGTCTATGTCTATGTAGCATTAATTGCGTGTGGCAAATTCCCAAAGACACGGTGTGAAATTCTTCAGGATGCCTTAAACATACTCGTCTCCTGGGCAGATGAGGCTGGCTTAGGTGTAAATCCGTACAAAACTGAACTAGTACTTTTTACTAGGAATCACAATCTTCCAATTTTAGTACCACCTTCCTTATGACATTGTTGTGTGGTGACCTGTCTTAGACAAGGTCACCTATTACAAACGATTGTAAAGGGTTCAAAGGGCAGCTTCCATGTGTATCAGTAGTGCTCTGCGGACTACACCGACTGCCGCCTTGGAGGTCCTCTTTAATATCGTTCCTGTTGACCTGCTAGGTAAACGGATGGCAGCTTGTGCTGCCATTAGACTCAGGGAAACTGTTTGCTTGTCCAAGATTAGAACAGAACACTCAACTATTCTTCATAGCTTGAGTTCTGTACCCTCCAATTTGGACTATATTGTTCTAGTAATCTCATTCAATAGGGATTACGTAACTCACATTCCATCTAGGGATGACTGGAAGGGAGTAATCCCGGGGAGAAGGGGCCATATTAATTTCTACACAGATGGCTCCAGGTGGGTTATGATATTTACTCTAAGGAACTGAAGATAAGAATTGCTGCGAGGTTACCAGACCATTATAGCATTTTTCAGGCAGAGGTTACAGCGATAAAAGAGGTAGCATCCTGGCTGAGGATGAATTTTGTATCAAGAAAGGATATAAATATTTATTCAGATAGTCAGGCTTCTATCAAATCTCAAGAATCAGTCTTCCTAAACTCACTAGTGGCTCAAAAATACCGCTCGTCTCTAAATGAGATGGCTCAGCATTATAATATTCACCTCTTCTGGGTGCCAGGGCATAGGAACATTGACGGCAATTGCAAAGCTGATGAACCTGCTAGGCAGGGGACTACTGCACAAATTCCTCATGACAGGGATGGTGTTGGCATACCACTTGCTGTCTGCAAGTTACTGCTTAAAGAAGAAATGATAAGAAATCCTAACAAAAGGTGGACATAGTGTCTCGTCAGTTGTTGCAGTAATAACTGGTCACTGCCTCATCGGCAGACATGCGGAGAGATTAGGCGTTAGGTCCTTTGACTTCTGTAGAAGTTGTGGAGATGTGGAAGAAGAGGAAAACTTTAAACTTGCTAGAAAACGCCAAAAAACACTTGTTTCGCTTTTATTCGATGACCTGGATGACCTTAGACATGTTAGTATGGGTCAGATATTTAGTTATATAGCGAAATCTGGCTGGTTCAACGAGAAGCTATAGTCGAGACACCCTGTGGTATCACAATGGATCACATTTGGTCGAAGTGAGTCGGTTTCGTAACAGACTGCCACTCCTACCTAATCTAACCTACGAAGACCTTAGTGGGTTAAATTTAATCCTAAAAAAATATATTCAAAATTCTGCCGAAAAATTTATACAATTTTATTTTTTCATAAAAATGTTAGGGAGAAAAACAAAAAATAAAAGAAATATTGTGCGCCACGTTGAGCACAACAAATAGCTGTTAAATATTTATGCAGCAAAAACATTGCATATATTTAGGCGCTGCCAAATATTTGCAAGACTTTGTTTTTAACGTACATATAACAAGTAAAACAAAACAGCAAGAACATTTCTTCTCATTTGTAGCAAATATTTTGCTGTGTATTTATTTTTGTGCTGCATAATTTTGCGTGTTTGACTTGCAAAAAGCAACAAAAAATTATTTGCATTTTTATTGACTACAATGTGGAAAATATGTTGCATAAATATATGCAACATTTTTTTTTTTTTTTGCTTTTCACTTTAAAGCATATTTTAAGAAATTTATTAAGTTATTTACATATTTATTTTTATATTACAAACAATATACTAATAAGTTTTTTTTCTCTCTTTCTCTTTTTTGTTTCATTTTAGGTAAGTCATGGCTAAAATCATCGTTATGCTTAAGCAAACTTGCCACGTGTCCTTGTAAGTTATTTTTTTTCGAAACATAGCCATTTTGCATGAATATTTTTTAAATGCTAATAAACTGGAAAACCCTGCACAAAAATAAAGCTCATTAAAAATTCATCACATTTTATGATGTAACCTCAAAAGTTTATGCCAAACAGTTCCTTTTTTTTTTGTGTGCATACGTGTTGATATACGCACACATGCTTGCATTTAATTATCTCTAATGTTGTAGTTTTTTTTTTTTTTGTATTTTCACTTTGTTTTGTAAACTTAAAACCCTCAGCTCGTTAAACGTGATTAAAACCTTTATAGCTATTTTTGTACATGGTACTATATATCCTTTGAAGGAATTTTCCAAATGAACAACAACATGAAAATGCCATCACAAACGCAAAATAAAAATGAACCCAAGTCCCTTAATTGAATGCGTGCTTTGGTTACATTTAAAATATTTTTATAAAAATAATTTAATAGCAACAAAATGCTTATAGTTTAGCTACGTTGAGCTACAGTACTATTTAAAGTAACCAGAAATGGTAACAATATATAACGCATACTTAAACTTCTAGCGAAAGAGAGAGATAGAGAGAGAGGTACATCAAGTTATTTTACCATATTGAAGCAATCAAAACTTTGCAAATAAAAAGTTTTTCTGCACCTAATCTCCTTTTATTTGTATAAAGCGAAATTCGCGAGAAAGTAAAACAACTTGACATCCAAATGAACACCTCGAAAATATCGCGTGTTGTTGCAATCAGCGTCAGCCCAGAACACCTAAAGAAATTCGCTACTTGTTACTGTTTCTTTTTTTATTGTTTTGCTGTTTGTTGTTGTGCGCTTAACTCATCAGAAAATATTTAAATATTTATTTAAAAAAAAAAAACTTTTTTTAGTAGAGCACAGAAAGTTTCAGTGTTATATTTATATGCATATAGCTATAAAAATTTGTTGTTTTTATTTGGCTTATTTCAACGCTTTAACCTGCTTTCGATTAATTTAGATTATGCAAGTTGCTCACAAAAATATGTTAATATGCATTATACGCTACATTTTGCTTCAAAAACTTATAAATTTAGAAATAGCTTATTTTGCATATGCGCACAGAATGATTCAAGCAAAGATTTTGCAAGTAAAATTAATCTTAAAATAAATATTTTTTTATTGTTAAATTTACTTAGTTATAATAAGCCGCTATAAAGTGTTTTAAATGCCGAAATATGCAAAATAAACACTATGGCATATAATGCTTATTTTGCTTGCATATCTTTATTTTTCGATGCTACATTGAGAAAAAAGTATGCTTCCTTTAAATAAATGTATTTGGTTGATAGATTTTCAAAATATTTGTTAACTATCAACAAATTTTGGTAGTTATTGCCATGTTCTTAATTGAAATTTAAATGTATGATTTAGTTAATATTAAAAAACGAATGATTGCTACAATATAATATTTGTTTCAACCAAAATATGATTTGGTAATTATTACCAAATATATATTTGATCCAATAATATTATTCAATTCACTGTAATATGTGACATTTTAAAATATATTAAATATTTAAGTCGCCTATATCAAATATACTATGTATTAATTATTACCAAATTTTGGTATATACAGGGTGACCCATTTTAACTTACACAGCTGACTAAGTCAAAAGTCAAGTTAGAGGTCAAAGTGACCCCTGAAGGTCATTTCAAGGTCGAATTCCCGCCTGCTGCAGAAAAGCTAGTAATCATTGGCTGGACCGCTGTACAATCTTGCCTTAACTGGCTGCCTTAGCTTTTCTGCACCAAGCGGTAATTCGACCTTGAAATTACCTTCAGGGGTCACTTTGACCTCTAACATGAATATCTGAACGTAGAATTTTGTGCTCTTGCGGAATCCGAGGTCGAAAATAGGGGTTTCCATTTGAAAAACTAAAGTAGACCTTCAAATATTCTTGAAAATGTAGGTCAAGGTCATGGTTAAGGTCAGCCCTTTGATGCCCACCAACTTTTATTTGAAACATTTTTTGAATGGCTTGTAATTTTTTGACTTATTCCGCTGTGTAAGTTAAAATGGGACACCCGGTATAATTAAATTCTTTTCTCAGTGTACTATGATCACTAAAAAATATCGAACTAAAATAATGCATTTGTTTAATTTTTCGTTTTATTTAATTTAATTAAGAAATTAAAAGAAAAAATATGATGCTGGCAGGATTTATATCAACATTACCAACTTATAAAAAGCTTAAAAAACTAAACTACTTATCATGTGAGGGTTTTTAAAAAGCCTTTTCTCACAACTCCTACTTTCTTCTTTTTTTTTTTTTTTGTTCAGCCAACCATATGCACTCTTTTTTCCGCTTTAACACTTCAAACAAAACATTTCATTTGCCACCACTCAAGGATATGTGCCTGCCACACAAAGTATAAATTGTCACACAAACGAAACGAACAACAGCACAGCAACACAAAACTTTAGGTACGCAATGTAATGTGGCTTATAATTTGGCTCGTTTGTCAGTCATTTAGTTAAAGTAGGCATGATTTATGAGTCTTATGTAAAGTGGTGTTATTGTAACGACCAGCCCTATGCAGCGGCGCAAAGTGGTAAACAAAAATTTGAATAACAAAAAAAATATACCAACTATATGGAAAGGAGAAAAATCATGAAAAATAAAAAGGTGAAAATATATATTATATGTACTCGTATATATAAAGATTAGAACGAACGAACCAGTCAAGCAAATTAAAATAAAAACAAAGTTAAAAAGTAAAGTTTGCCAAACCACACAAAAGTTTCCTTCAAACGAAATAAATCGCAATGGAAATCAATGTAAAAGCGGCAACATTGAGGTTGGTTATGCATAGTTGGAATGAAAGGATATTAACACGGTGTGCTGAAAGTGAATTTAAATGCGTTAAAAATTTCAACGGAAATGGAGTAAGCAGCCATCTTGTTATTTCTCGTAGCATAAAGCGTTAGAAAAAGTTTTATGTACCGCTCGAAAACATAATTTTAATTACTGATATTTATTTAGTATACCTCCTTATAAAAGGGATATTTTTGGATTTATAGAATTTTATTAAAATAGGGTAGATTATGTACCTACTAAAAGATTAGTAATAAGTTAATTTAAAAATTATTTTTATAAAACCTTTTTTCGTGCGAAGATCTCGGGAACTGCACGGTTAAAAATTTTGGAATAAATTTGAATACTTTTGGGCTTTCATACCACACCAGAAATGTAATATAATTTAATACTGCCTTAAAATTGTATTACAATTCATTTTTAATACTATTTTGTATTATAATTTAATACTCGTTTTTATTAATGGTAAGGTTTAAAATTTTTATTTTACCATAACTTCCATCGTCTTCTATAATGGTGCTGTCCTTGTAATTTATTGTTAATTTATTAGTGTTGCGTTTTTAATACTTTAAAGGAAAACATAAATTTTTTACCTGGCACCACCGATCAGAATTGAACCTATGTCCTCGTCCTGCATCATGCCACTGTTCAAATATGCTCATCTTAACCAACTGAGCTAATGTCATCATTTCTATGACCGACTGACACCTAATTACTTTTCCCTTCAAAATGAAATATTGAATTTTCATTTTACGTAGTTGTCAATTGATAATTTAAATATACTTTTAGCCAACCAAAAAAGAGTACTACATTGGCTGATGTTGTTAAACTGCGCATGCAAACATTGTATTAAAAGGGAACAAGGTTGGAATTCCAGTGAATACGGCATAATTTTTTTTTTAATTTAATAAAAAAAGTATTAAAATATAATGGTTTAAAAATCAAATGTAATACTACGATAGCTTCAAATTGATTCCACATAGTATAAAGTATCTTTGTAATGTTTGAACTGTATTAAAATTTAATACAAAATTTTGTAATCTTTTCAAAAGTATTAAAAGTAATCAAAATTGTATTAAAATATATTTCAAGATGTCTTACAAAATTTGGTGAATAAGTAGTAGACCCCATTGGAACAGCTTGGCGAAAAGGCGCGAAATCGTAGGGGTAACATAGAATTTCACCTTAATTGGTTCAATAGCGTTCTTGCTATATGTATGTATGTGTCAAATATTTATGGATTATATGTAAGACACCACGCCCACTTATGCAGTTTTGTTTATTTTCGGTTCAGTGATAGGTAATAGTAACCAAAAGTACTTCATCAAATTCTACTATAATTGCTGTCTAGTTTTCTTGATATGATAAACTAAATGTTAATGGGCGTAAATACGTCCACTTATTTCATCTTGCGACTTGAGACTTTTTTTAAAGCTTTACCTTCATTTTCGTTGCCATTTTTATCGCATTTAAACTGGCTTCCAGCCCACCGTATCACAAAGTTAACACAAAAACATGAATTGAAAACTTTTCAGATATGTCATAAAATGAAATAAGGAAACGAAAAAGGTGAAAAGCACAAACAAACAAACAAAAGAACAAATAATGTCAAGGTGAAAATATGTGCGCCAAAGGTATAGAAACAAAAATAACTACTGTATGGTATATGCGGTATAGGACGAGTGTGTTTATCAACAACAAAGTTATAAATTTAATTTAATTGAAATTATTGACAATTCAGCAGATTAAAGTTGACTTGTATTAACTATAATGTTTTTATTGCAAAATTTTTCATATTGTTGCGTTTAAATTTTCTTTTTTTTTTGGCTAAAAGCGAAAATGTCACCCAATACAAATGCACACTTACACTAATGCAGACGACATATTTTTGCCACTACACTTACAGATTTGCATTTATTACATTACGTTACCGCAACACCACCACCAGCACACAGTGGCAAATAAAGTGATTTACATGCTATGGCATATTTACTCTATTGTTGCTGTTTATTTTTTTTATTGTTGTATTGGTGTAAGATTTGTACGGTATAGTTTTCGTTGGTTGCTCGCTCGCTCAAATTGAGGTGATTTTGTCACGCAAAATGTTTGGTTTTTTTTTGGAAAAATAGTAGGTACTTTTATTGTTGTTGTATATTTAAGTCGTACGATATTGATGGAATACGTATAAGGTTTTTTTCCCACTTTTGTTTTTTTTTATTTATTTATTTTGCTATTCTTAGTTCACTTTGTGTTGATTTTATTTGTATAAATTATAGTTTTTATTGCTTGCAATAAATTTTATTAGCGCGCGCGTATAGTCTCAAATGATATCGGTGGATTAATGTAGCGAAGAAAAGCGAAATTTAAGTGAACCTTTTTTTTCAGAATTTTTTTGTTTGCTTATTTTTATTTTTTTAATTGAAATGAATAAAGTATTTTTAAAAAAATAAATAAAAATTAACAATAGATTAATAAAAAAAATTAATAAAAAATTTGATTAAAAAATAATTTAAAAAAAAAAATAATTTAAAAAAAATAAAAGAAAAAAAAATTATTAAAAAAATAATAATAATAAAAATAAATAATCAAAAAACTTAATAAAAAAAGTAATATTTAAAAAATTATAAGAATTAAAAGTTAATGATTGATTAATGAATACAAAAATAATAAAGACCAAAATCCATTTGAAACCATGCAGTCGAACTAACTCCAAATCTCGGAATTGCTTGCCGATTATATATGACGTTTTTCAGACGATATGGGGGGACACATATTCCCCCGATTTGATTAAAAAACATTTTTTACGAAGCTTTGCCCATTTAAAGTTTTAGTGCCAAAACCTGAAAAACCGCTGAAATTTTTTTTAAAATAGTCAGATTTTCATCCAAATCAAAATAATTAATTTTTGTATTTTGATTTTAATAGAACTTCTGATTCTCTGACAGAATCTTTAAGAAATTTTGAAAATTGGCGGAGCTATTGCGCTTTTTATAAAAAAAAAAAAACAAGGCTGATTTTATCAAAAACCCCAAATTTTTTTAAGCTTAAAATTTTATTGTGGATTTGTATTAATATGAAAGAGAAATGACATGAGTTTAATGCTTGTTAAAACACATTTTAATTCAGGAGATTTTTTTTTTTTTCAAAATCGAAATGCTTATTTTTTTTTCATCATTGCCAAGTCACTCTACGGTACTATTTTCAAAACAAATAACAAAAACAACATTCCAAATTATTTTCTGAAAATCATTCATGCATTCACCATACTTTTGTTTTACCGTTATTTTCGTAATAACTTATAATGGAAAATATATAACAACCTTGTGCGCACATATAACTTTTTCGCTGACTACTTCTATGGGTTTTGAATGTTTTCTTTGCTTGACTTTGTCAGTGAAAAAGCTATATGTGCGTACAATGTTTTTATATATTTCCGATGAGAAAAAATTTTTGATTTAGAGAATCAAGTTTAAAAATTTCGGTTCGCTATGGCCGCACGTTTTTTGTTTGTATAATTTTTTGGCACCCGGCTTATTCAGCTCAGTCAAACAAACAAAACTTTCAAAAGCCACAAAAGTAATCAGCGAAAAAGCTATGCGTGCGTACAATGTTTTATATATTTCCCATCACAAAAAAAAAAAAAAAAACAAAAATGTTACCATGTAAAATAATGCCCAAATTCTTATAGATATTGAGAATATTAGGGAAATTTAGGATTGTCACTTTAGCAATTAATTGGTCGAATATATATAGCATGTCGGAATATACGAGTTCAAAGGCTATAAAAGGCAGAGTTATGCTCCAAAAGACAGAGTTCATGATATATTTATTGTAAAATAGATCGCATTACTAAAAAAATTATTTTTAATTTACTTTAAACTAGAAATTACTATGTTGAACCATTAATCGGCCTTATATTATGAAAATGGTTATTTAAACGTAATAAATTGATATAGTTTTTAGAAAATCGTATGATCTTGAATATCACGTATCAATCCCGGGACTTAAGTCATATAATTCATGTTGAAATAGCAGCAAAAAAGGCAGAGGCAATCGTTGCCCATGAAATCAAGCTGGCAAAAAAAAATATGTGGCTCACGTACACAGCTCACATGCATCACTACTATATACAACCCTGTGCCGATATGATAGCTAGCAATGGGGCACATATAAATTACAATCAATATGCTACAGCAGCTAATTGTATTTCTATTTTGAAATGTATCGCACTCCATGCCATCAAAGCTTAATTTAATTTCATTTGTATTCCTTTACTTTACTTCATTTTACTTTTTTTTTTTTTCTCTTTCTCTTTTTGTTTACTGTTTGTCATAGCTTCATTTTCAATTTTCTTCTTATTTCCTTTTATTTCTTTTAATCTATTTTGTTGCAAGTAAGTGCTTTTTGTAATTGAGTTTTTAATTGAAAATATTATTTGATAAAAGTCGAACAGAACAACAGAGGAAGGCTGGGCTGGGCTGCTTGTTCAGGCAAACTTTATTGAAAAGGATTCGCGCGGTGGGATGGAGGAGGGTTTGTTTATTGTTAAAATAGAGACAACAAACAGTATTGATGAAAGCTTTTTGGTCTGTTAATTTTATTTTGAATTCATTTGTTATTATAAAAGTCCAAGAATGTAGCTTTGTTACATTGAAAATGTTTAAAAAAATAGATAAGAATAAATTATTAGTTATAAAATGTTAAAAATATGTAAAGGGCACAAGTGACAGGGGAATTGTGTATAATTTGTTTAAGATGTAGTTTCAATCTGTAGTAGTGTAATGTAGTGTACAATCTGTAATTAATCAGGACTTTTAAAAAATTAAAATATAAATTTATTTATATTGTTACCGAATTTTGTAATAGTTAAGGCTCTTAGAAATTTTAAGAAAACTTCACTAATGTATATCCTTATAAAGTCCTTAAAACATTAGCGACTTTTCACATATTACATGTCAGCCCATTTGTCGCAAAATGTTACAAAACCATCTGTTAGTATAAGGTGAGCTTAACTATTTGAAAACCCTTATGTTCTATATCTCCTTAAGGGACTTCCATTAATTGCGTGAGGTGTTTTTTTTTTTGAAAATTCGGATCGCCCCCCTCTCCTTGGTGAGATCTGGCGGGACGCCTCCCCCCCCCCCTCCCGTGAGATTTAAATTATAATTTTTAATGTAAATTCTATGCATTAAAAAGTTGACGTGAGGTTTTCCTTGACCCCCTCCCCTTCTTGGTGAGATTTTGCGGGACCCTCTCCCCCCTATTTTAGCACACGTAATTAATGAACGTTCCCCTATGTGGCCTAGTGCCTCCATAACATTCTTCTAACGTGCTTGATCAGCAGCAAGTGCCTTGAATTCTCTCCAACCTTTCCCCGACTGAGGTATTTACTGCTCTAGAAATCTTTTATACGATGATTTTGGTCGGCCGCGTTTCCTACTCCGGCTAACTGCAGTTGATAGTTTCTGCAACGTGTGTCCAATCGACTAGTGAGGTTTATATTGTATAAATGTAAGGTATCTTGAATCTTTTGGAATTTCAAAAATTCCTTAAACTATGCTGATACTTAGTATATTCATTAAACTTGAAGTTTCTCGAACGAACGGCTTAGTCTACAATTTTAACTTATTTTGTATAAATTAATTATTATTTTTTTATAATTTTCATAAAATAACCGACAAAAAAGTTACAAAAATTATTTATCCCAAATTTAACTGCGGTTTAATTGCCCCAGAACACCAGAAGAACAGCCAAAGCACGTTATGTGGCTGATGCTACCTAAATGAATAAATTATAAAGAATTTTATTTTATTATCAAAGATAAACCCTCAAAAATTCTGCACAAAGGACATGACATGACAACACAAAAATAAAATAAGAAAAAAAAAATTATACCTAAACCACCTAAACAAACATCCTTCTTTAATGTTATTGCCTTTTTGTCCTTTATGCTGGTTGAGCTCAAATAAAAATTAAACCAAAAGGTAAGTAAGATGAAATTAAATGTGAAGCAAAAGCAAATGGTTAAGGCCATAAAACTGCAAATGAAGAAAATAAAATCAAGAAAACCAATAAAAATTAATAAATAATTAGTTGGGTTGCTTTGTCGACAACGCAGCAAACGCGTTTTTTTTTTTTTTTTTTGACTATGTGTAGTACAGTAGGAAATGTTTAAAAAGTGACTGTTGAATGATAGAAGATTTTAGCTACTACAGCTATTTAGCTTTTTAGCTATTTAGCTACTTTTTTTTACACTTTACGCAAATAACCAAACCTTTGACACGAGGTGTGTATGCTTCGAAAGTGGAGACATAAAAGTGGGAATGAGGTTAACCTATAGAGTAAGCTGGCAACCATAAGAATGAAAGTAAGCTGAAGCAAGTGTTATGCCTTTGAACTTCATTGCACTTCAATAATAATTGATGCTTTTCCAATATAATGTAGTTTTCTTAGCACAGCTGAAAAGCTCAATGTGGTGCTTATTTGGTAAGAGCTCGAAAAAAACCTCTAGCAATTTAAGCAGAGGAGTAGGAAATTATTAGAATGAAAAGAAAAAAAATTTGGAAATATAAAAAATGTATTACGTTTCTCTTAAACTTAGCCTTTTCTAACTGGGTTTTTTTTTTGACAGCTGTCATGTATCAAATGGCTTGTCCATGTGACTTTTGTGTTCAGTATTCAATACGACTCAATCATGAATAGACTCGTGTTATTCAAAGAATTCCGGCCGATATGCTCGAAAGAGTTGTCGAAAATTGGACCATATTTATTATGTAAAAAGGGTGATCCACTACGAGGTCCCTTTTCCAACTGGGTTGTTTTGACAGCTGTCATGTGTCAAATGGCTTATCCATATGACGTTTGTGTTCAGTATTCAATACGACACTCGGTTTTATTCAAGGAATTCCGGCCGATATGCTCGAAAGAGTTGTCGAAGATTGAACCCACAGAATGGACCATTTAAGAACTAGTCGTGGGCTACATTTTGTACGAAATAAGTTTTAAATATTGAGTTGTAGGAACCCCAGAAATAGAAATAGATTTGCATCAATACATTATTTTTTTTGTATTTTAGTTAGAAAACAAAGTAGAAAGCTCTTTCACCCTTTACGTAACTCTGCTATCAATGATTGTCACCCTTCGTACGCTTTTCTACTGGGTTACGCTACATACATTACTTTGTGTGCAGCTGTATTTGTATTTGCTTTAACATTTGTGTAGATTTCTTCTACATAGATAACATGAGTTTAAGTCAACAAATTGTTTTTTGCTACTTTACTTTCTTGCTGCTGCTGCTGCCATTTCTTGTGGTGTTATTTATATTTATTTATTTATTGTTGTTGTTTTGCGTCCTTTTTTTTGCCAGTTTACTTTTGGCCTTTATTTGTGCCATAAATAAAATATAATGTTTTGATAATGTAAATTACATGAAGTAAAACCAAACTATATGAAATACAACTGACTGACTGACTGACTGCGTGCTTTGATTTTACTTAAGATAAAATTACACTCATTATAATTAATATTTGTTGCATACTTTAGTGCGCAGCAACATAAAAATAGGCTATAAATAATTTAGCAATAACTAGCTTAAATGGCAAATACAATTTCCTGTTACTGTTTTTGGATTTTGTGCTCATTACACTTTATAAGGGAAATAATTTCCTTAAAAAAATTACATCTTACAAGTAATAAGCAATTAAAAGGACTTATTTCCTAATTGAGCATTCAAATCAAATAATTGTTTGAAGCATTTTATTTGATATGGCGCAGCATTAATTATTATTTTATTATAAGATATTTATTAAAAAATTTATTTTTAAAATAAAAGTCAAGTCATCAACGAATGTACTATATATAAAGCGTAGTAAAAATTTATTTAATTGTAAAGCTTTTAACAATATAAAAATCTTGCTACTCACTGACTGTGCGCCTTTTGCCTATGACTAGCTGCTTGCCTGCCTGCCTGCTTGCCTTTGTTGGCTCAAAAGTTTGCAAATTGAATATCCTTTTTAAGTGTTCTCTGTAGTTTGCAATTCTTTCAGATGACCTCGCATGTCGTCAATGTATCATCGGCAGCAGTAGCAGTAGCAGCAGCAGCAACATGAAACTTAATGCACTTTTTAAGTTAATTATGCCCATAGATATGTGCCTGTGTGTGTGTACTATGTGAATTTTTCAATGTATCTGTTTTGTATCTGTGATATAAATAATATTTTACTTGCTCAGCTGGAATGAAACACATTAATGACAGTCAAAAATATAACTTGTTTAATATATGAGATATGTTACGCAAACTTTTTTTTTGTTTCTAGTAAAAAGTGCCACGCCCATTTTCTAAAAATGGTATAACTCTTCTTTCTGTCACTATTCAATTATAAAAATTGATTTCATTACTTCATCGCTTACTCAAATGCATTCAAACTGGTGTGTTCCATTTTAATTTCACCAGCCCAATATCTCGAGAACTAAGTAAAATAAATGTTTTAGTCAAAAGCTATAAGATTTCTAGAAAATTTTAGAAATTTTTCTTAGTATATGTTTTACTAATCGAAATAGCGTACAAAAATTTAATTGCAATTGAGTCTAACAAGCATTTTCAAAAAAAAAAAAATGGCATTATTTAGGGTTTTTAACAGTAATGCTGTTGCAGCTCCAAAGCTTCTCTTAGAGCAGTGTGTGAAATTTCGCTGCAAGCTCTTTCAAAATTTAATTTCGGAATTTATTGTGAGCAAACTTACTCAGATTGTACATTACTGTGACCATGTTATATAGTGAACAACTCTTGTAGTCTGATTACTCTTGTGCCAGCTATATATTTTGTATGATAGTCTAAGTCAGGCATGACCATCAGAGTTAAGTAATGGAGCTGGAATTGATTAAAACAGCTAACGCGTGAATTTCAAACCCAAAATGTAAGAATTGGAAAAAATCCAAAAAACAAAATACGATCGGAGCGATCATTGCCTTTCGACACATTAGCATAAAGTCAAATGTGTTGAGACACTTTTCGTAGAGTTCACATTTTTCCGCATTGTTTTTATTGCTTTATATTTTGCAAAATTGAAAAGTATCTAAAAATTAAATTTTTTATCACATTTATATGGGAGCTCATCATATTCGTTATGGAGCCGGTATAATTAACTTTTGTTCAACTTGGACATCTCTGATCTAAGTGTTTTAGCTATTGTGTTAGTAGTTTTGTGTGATATTTTATTAGAATTTACCTCAAGGGGCCGTCCATTAATTATGTGAGACAAAATAGGCGGGAGGGGTCCGACAAAATCTCACCAAATCTCACCAAGTTGTCAAGGAAAACCTCACGTCAACTTTTTAATGCATGGAATTTACATTATTATAGCATATATAAAAATTATATTTTAAATCTCACGGGAGGGAAGGGAGGGGGTCCCGCCAGATCTCACCAAGGGGAGGGGGGGTCCGTATTTTAAAAAAAAACACCTCACGTAATTAATGGACAGTCCCCAAGAGACCATACAATGCTTTAGCCTAGCTTTTACCAAACAACTACTTCGGGTCTTTCAAACGGTGTAGCACGTAAAGCTCTTATTCTTCAAACATTGGCAGTTATTTACGAAAATGATGACGTATATGATGTTTTGAGAATTGAACCCAGGTTACCAGTTTTTTTTAAGATCATGAAATATCTTAAAAATTTTTTTTCAGAGAATTTTCTCTCCACTGGAATTTTTACTTAAATGAGCAATTTTTATATAATTATTGACAGAGTTTTAACTGGCTATTTTACTATGAAACTAATGTCAAAAACTTTTGTGTTGTCAATTCTGAATATCAAACCCAGGTTGTCATAATTTTAATCGAATACGCTAACCACTATCCTACCGGACTTTCCCAAGTAAATATTTTTTATTTTGATCGCAGCCATTTTTTTTTTTTTTGTTTTTCGTTTAATTTTTAAGAGATTTAATTTTTACAATATACTTTTTTTTGTAGATGTTTTTGAAAATGGCCAAAATCAGTGACACCTTTAACTTCACTTAACCTAAAAACCAGATATGATACAAAAAAAAAGGAATACCAGATTCAACGCTAAAAAATTCTTGAAATATTATCAACTTGAATTAATTTATTGTCATAAATTTTTTCCTACTGGGTATTTTTTTTTCATACAAGCAAGCACAAAATTTGCAATTAAATTCTACATTTTCTAACTAAATTAAGAAAGTGAAAAAAAATTGCATTCGTTGACAAAAATAAGGATATCGATTTTGTGATCACTTCTACTGTCACTCTCAAAGGTAATCATTCAGTGTCGTTCTTTTTTATCTAACAGACGTACTGTCCGTCCATCCATCCCTCTATCCAACTATATATCTGCCTGTCAATACTAAATGTTCTTATATCAATATCGCTTACTAATTACATTTTCTACACAATGAATCGATATCCTAGAGTGCTTTACTAAAATTTATTTTTTTTTTATTGTATTCTACCGTAGCTGTGGTCCTTATCGTCACACACCCACCACCAGCACACACACACACATACACACGTATTCACATAACCAACTACACACTTATACGAACCATTGAGTTGATACTATGCCATGCAATAAAATCGTCCTTTTTTTTCTAGTCTCTGGCGCACCTTGCAATTAGTTTAGCAAAATGTAAGGATCTTAAAATAGTAGAGAGGGGGGGGGGGGGACAGAGTGTAAAGTGTGGCACTCGCCACAAGCCGACGAAGTAGCAGCAGCAGCAGTGGCAATTTACAGTTAACAAATTTTATGCAACTACTTTTCCTTTGATCCTTTTGTCTTTAGGTATGTCCTTCGAGTATTCTTTGGTTTTTTTTTTTTGTTTTATTTTCTCTCTTTTTTTGTTGTTGCCGTTTTTTTTTTGCTTCCTTTCCACTTTATATTTCTAGCTTCTTTATAAAATTTTAAACATACTTTTGAAGAAGATTTTGAAGAGTTTGGGTTGTGGCAGTTAGCAGTCGGTGTTCCGACAGAAAGTTTTCAAGTGTATTGTGTTTTTCTCTGTTCACTGCATCGTCTGCTAGGTGAAAATAAGTTTTGTATTGGTTTGTGTCGAGGGAAAACTTAACAAGTTTTCCCGTTTTTTTTTTATTTGTTGTTTTTATTTCAAATTCAAATTGTTGCTGCGGTTAAACTGTCAGTTTTAGAATGAATACAAAAAAAATAGCATATAAAAGATTGCTGCTGTGGTAACTTTAATACAAAAGTGTCCTTTGAAAGTTTTTACCAAGTCATTTTACTTGTGAGCCATTTTGGACACATTTTAAGGTTTATAAATTTTTAAATATCATTGATGATATCAATGTTTTAATAGACAATGATATTGTTATTTAAATGCTTTGTTTCGTTTTTCAAGTAAATGAGTCTTGGGGGTATTTCCATTAACACTTTTTTTAAGTTGATAAATGTTGGGTATCCCTATACATATAAAGCCTTACTTCATTGCCCGAAAGTTTGTGCATTTTTTTATGTTTTTTTCTTATTACACGATGGGATTGGTTACCCTTTGCAACCTGCGAAAAAATCTCTCTGAACAAAAAGACTGTCCTCTGATCCGATTTTGTGATATATGAATATATTTCAAGTGACAAGAAAGCCCATGCAAGTTGGCATAACTCCGTTGTTGGTTTCTTTGGTTTTCAATTATGCCGAATTGTCATATCCAACAATTTTTGCTTTTTTAAAAAAGACTTAAGTAACAAACTTTTTTTTTTTTTTTTTTTTTTTGTCTAACTTTTTTATGAAAATCTAAACCCCAACATAAAACTAAATGAATAGTAAAATCAGCAAATAAAAGCAGTAATTTGAAATCAGAGCAACATTTAAAAAAAGATGTGAAAAAAATCGCAAACAAGTAATTATGTATCCATTTTCATTCGTTGAACAGTGTGTTCGTTTTTTTTTTTTTTTGTGTATATATACGTAAGTACATTTAAATGTGCTGATATATCAGAACATGTATCTGCTTGTCACGACCATGAGACGACAGTCAATAAAAATTACCAATAAATAAATGGAGTGAAATGTGAAATGTGAAAAAAAGAAGGATAAGCATTTAAGCGCACACAATCATAGTAATTAATTTAAATGAAAAAAGGAAAATACAAAAAAGGGCAACTAATTTAATTGAAAATTTAAATTTAACAAAAATTAAATTATTTCACATTACAAATTTTCATTTTTAAACTTTTCAAATTCCATTTTTAGTCTAAGCCAATGTGCGGCGGCTATATTTTTCTAGTTTATATTCCACAAGAAAAGCAGTTAGCTTTAATATCCTTTTATTTAAATAATTTCTTTCTAAAAGATATCAAAAAATTTCTCCTGTAACAGTATTTTTCTACAATTTATTACTTTAATTAATTTTTCTGATTTTTGCTTCTTACTCATGATTATCATTGCATCTCCTTTCCGAACACTCACTCAATTGACTATTAACATACACAGAGAAAATGATTTGATTGTATGCGATATATTAAGATTTGGTCTTTGGTCACGATTCGTCTATTTTTAGGCTTGAAAAATACTGACAAAACGAGACGAATCGTGATACATAAAGAGGCCCTAAGATAGCGTCAAATAATATCCAGACGAAATTACTAAAATTCCACCAATTCGGGTATACAAAAATCATGCTTGGCCGAAATGAGATCGATATAATTCAAAGTATATTTTCAAGAGAAGAAGTAGTTCTTTTGAATCCAAATAATGGTTTCATAAATAAAAATTACCTTTCGATGCAATATAACCTCAAATACCTTGAAAAAGGTTAGAATATCTCGAAAACCAAAACCACAAGAGAAATTCTGACTTCGGATTCGAATTCAGCAGGTCGAAAACCTTCGGAAAATTACATATGGATTTCAGATACTGGAACACTGTCGAACAGTGTTATCAATCCTTTATTCATTTTAACTTTAAATGTTCAACTTCATTAAACAATACATTTTTTCTCAGTGTACAACATAGAAAAAGCCTTTAATTAAGCCAATTGCTTTCAATTCCATATTTCATTATTTATTTCCAAGAAGTTCAGCACAAAATTCTTAAGAAAATAGAAAATTATAGTACAAACATTGTTTATTTACACACAAAATGCTTGAACTGTCCTCGCAAGTATTAATGGAATTGTTTGTTAGTGACTGAGGTGTTAGTGTTAGAACTAGAGCTGGGTGTGTGGATGCTATTATTGTTATTGGTGTCATTTAAGTGTGTCATTAAATAAACAAGCCTTACGACAACAACAATATCAATAGAAACAATAAATAAGGCAAACATGCATCTATTTAACGTAATGTTGAATAATGGTAACACTAGGAGTATTAAGGTGCGAACTGCATAAAATCTCTTTTTTTTTATGTAATACTTTTATAACTATGAGTAAATTTCAAAAGAAATTGATTAATTAATTAAAACTGAAGAAATAGCTAGACCATTTTTTTTCACTATTTTGCACACTTTGAGCAAATTAGTAAAGTGATGATCCTTTTATTCAGCACAAACATAACTTCCTCAAAACAATTTTTATTTGATAACGTGAGTATTTTCGCATGTCTGTCGATTCTGGCGATTCTTTTCAATTTGTGCTCACAATAGTACGATTTTCATCCAACTTTTCAGTCAACAATAGTTAAAAATTATTATTTTCAATACTTTTTCAAATTCAAAATTAATTTAAAATTGTTTGTATTCAAAATAAAGTGAAAAAATTTTATTTTTACAATTTTCAACTTTAAAATGTGCTTGTTCACAAAACTTTTAAAAAACTCACAGCATTTCTCTATGTGTAACTACTATTTATAGCTGTCATTGTGTTGGTTTGCTATTCAAATAACTAAATTCATAAAATATTGATTTAAGGGTGGGCCACAAAAAAAAAAAATGCTAGAAAACAACAAGTTAAATAAACAAACAGGACAGGACTACTCCAACTATGGTACACAACCAACTTGATCGTTGTCATCGTCGTCGATATTTTCAACGTTGTCACTTCAATTTAATGAAATTTTTAACACAACGAAAATGAAAAAAAAAAACAGCCGGTAGTAGACAACGACAAACGCTTATTTAACCTTCATACATAGCGCAAACACTTAAGTGTTTATTGGTACATTTTGTCGTATATGTAGTTGAAATAGAGCACCTTTGGCTCTTGCTACTTGTCAACAAGCCACAAAACTTTTCCTACCAAATTATTTGGGAAAGAAAATATTTTGAGTATTTTTTTTTTCGCGGTTGTTTTTGTTGTTTTTTTTTTATATATATGTATATTCAAACAATTTAGCTTAAAACTTTATCCTTAGTAATGTTATCATCATCATCATCAGTGGTGACTTCACTTTACCAACGACAACGTCAATTCTTGAAACTTGCTGACATAATTGCGTAAATAACAAATTGTTGGCATGAGAGTGTATAAAACGCCAGGAGGCTTCAAATTAGTTGAACCCCCAGTTGGAATGAGAAGTTGTTGCATTGAACATAATGTCAAAATAATGGCTAAATTTACGATTTAACTATTTGAAGATTTATATGTTGCTACGTACTTTGAGCTGTACGTACGTTTCCAGTATACTATTTAATATTTAAATTATATTACTAAAAAGTACTCTCAAATGAATTATATATTATTAGAAACTATAACATTAGGAACGAGTTCTTCCGAGAAATCGATCTGGTTCAGTTTATCGATTCCTTGAACCTACGATTTCGCATATTCACTTTTTCGCCAAAAAAACGTAACTTTTGATCGGAAACATAAAAATTGAGTTATTTCATTTGGGGCATACAGAGCAGTAAAACAGTGTCATTCGAAATTAAATTGAATGACTCAGAGAGAGAATGTTGTGAGGCCGTAATATAAAGTTAGATCTATTTCACTTTAAATTTAATAACCTCAAGGTGTGGACTACGAACCACATTAGGTATAAGTAGAATATGCTGCTTCAATGGTAGTTTTTTTTATACATGTTAATGACCTGATAATAAACCGGTGCTGGTTAAAAACTTCTACTTGATATTCAAAGCCTTGACTGATCGGCACATTCACCAGCTTAAAATTCAATGAAATTTACTTTTAAATTTTAAATTGAAGCTTTCTTGAGCAACACTTCTGAGAACTAAGGAAAAACTGGTTACTGATATGCACATATAGCTTTTTCGCTGACTGTACTTTTGAGGGTTTTCAATGTTTTGTTTGCTTGACTTTGGCGGCGAAAAAGCTATATGTGCATACAATCTTTTCATATATTTCCCATGATAAAAAGTTATTACGAAAATAACGGGAAAACAAAAGTATGCAGAATGCAAGCACGATTTGCAGAAACTAATTTGGAATGTTGCTTTTGTTATTTGCTTTGAAAATAGTACCGCAGAGTGGCTTGGCAATGAGAAAAAAAAATTTCGATTTTGAAAAAAAAAATCTCCTGACCTCAAATATGTTTTAACAAGCATATCATTTCTCTCTCATATTAATACAAATCCACAATAAAATTTTTAGCGTAAAAAAATTGGGGTTTTTGAAAATATCAGCCTTGTTTTTTTTTTCATAAAACCGCCAATTTTCAACAATTTTCAAAATTTCTTAAACTTTCTGACAGAGAATCAGAAGTTCTATTAGAATCAAAAGAGAAAAATGAATTATTTTGATTTGGATGAAAATGCGACTATTTTGACAAAATTTTCTGCGGTTTTTCAAGTTTTGACACTAAAACTTTAAATGGGCATAAGTTCGTAAAAAATCTCTTTGAATCAAATCTTTTAAATCGGCAACCAATTCCGCAATTTGAAGTCAGTCCCGACTGCATGGTTTCAAATGGATTTGGTCTGGTACTGACTTAAAAATTTCATAGCTGATTCTTTTGTAGGTATGTAATTTGTGAATGAAACGTACATATGAGTTTATATGATCGTGCTATAAATGTTACATTTTAACTCTTACACATTAATTCAAATTCCTTATTAATTAAGAAAAATATTGAATATATATTATTTGTTAGATGCTAGAGTACTACCGCATTACTTTCCAATATCAACTATAGAAATACTTAATATAAATGATTTTGTTTGAAACATTTTTTATTTGCTACTAAAACACAATAAGCTTAATAGCTAAGAATGTTAATAGCTGTAGTAGCTAAACTTTATTATAAGTTTATGATAAATATCTATTATATGTCATGGTACTGACGCAAGTTTACAGCTTTTACAAGTATGTATGTATCTAAGAAAAGGGTGTTACCAGAATAAAAATTAAGTGGTCATCAATATACAACTCTTTTGATTACATTTCAAAGGCTTTCTGTAAATAATTTAATACTTATCCCTGTACTCAACAAAACTTAAGACTTAAAAGTCACTAACTGCGAGTTGACATGGTATGGACAGTTGAAAACTTGTTGCTTTTTTGAAAATGTTTTTCGCATTAATATTAAATTGATAATGAGATAAAATATGTTTTTTTATACTTTCGTAGAAATAAATAAATTCAGCTAAGATGTATTCGAAATTAATTTTAATTGTCTAATTTTTTGTGCTTAATTTCCTACTGGGAAAAATTGCTACTTACTTATATACAAGATTTGTAAGTCAATCTCTTCTTGTAATTTCTTTTGTTTTTTTTTTTTTTTTTTTTTGTTTCGCAGTTTATATTGCATGGTAGAAATACACAAATTTTTTGTTTTTCTTTTAATGTGGGCGTATAAGCGTGTACATAATTATTTGTCAGTATATATGCTGATCTTTTGCCAACTAACCATTAACGCACACATTTATAACATTATGTCTCCGTCCGCACAAATTCTGGACAGTAAATGCGCAGAAAACGAGGTCATTATTGTCGTCGCATGTTTGATTTATTTACATACATTGTATTGTGTGCTTTTAGGCGCACCGAAACAATAAAAACACCCAACACCCGTCATTGATAGTAGTAGAGAGCGCTCATATTAAAACGTTTGCCATAATAGTGTGAGTGAGTGCTGCTTGTCTGTTTTTGTGTGTGGCTGTGTCTCTAATTCCTGTTAAAAATTCTATTTGATGAGCGATAACAAAACTCTGCGAGTGCTAGCGCCTCACTTCGCTCACGTTTCATTGTCATGCCATTCCATGAGTAGTCAGTCAGTCGTTGTTGCCTGAATTAATTTTGTTGATTTTGATTTGCCCCTTTTAATGATTGTTTGTTGTTGTTGTTGTTGTTGTTGTCGTGGTTCTTTTGTCCTTGTTATTGTTGTTGCTATTGCTCTGTCACTATTGTAACAATTGTTTTTGTTGTTGCGCTCTATCGCTATTGTGATTTTAGCCACTGTGTGTGTTTGTTTTGACGTTAGAAATTGATCCTTATCTTTTGTTGGTTAGCGCTCGCCGCTTTCTAGCCCCCCGTCACACCACCACTTTCCATGGCATCGCATACAAAAATATTTTTGCGCGAACTGTTGAACTTCTCACAGTATCTAGGATAAATATTGATGCTTATGCTATGAAGGATGCGCTGCCGTATATTTGCATTTGTCCAGCTGTGTTTGCACCACTTAAATGATTTTAATTGATTTTAATGGTATTGTATAATAATTTTTGCGACAACGCTATAGAGTTGTGTGTAATTGAATTTTACTTCAAAATTTTTTAAAATGTTGTCTCTTCAATTATTATTGTAAGCGCTCATTAAGCTTTGTAAGCAAACTTTTAGCATGCATTTTATGAAACTTAAATTTGTATTGCTTGCAATTTTTTCAATTTCATTTTGTATCCAATTTCCAAAATGAGCAAAAAAAAAGTTTTCTTCAAATACATGTATCTATCATTGGTTGAAAGATTTTTGATAATATTATTTAACTATCAACAAATATTGTTAAATATTGCTATGCCCTTAAAAGGAAGCTAAGTTGTTGTTTATTAGGCCCAACATGATTTTTATTTGAATAGATTTAACTGGATCAAATACATATATAATCCTGTTCTTATTTAAGTTAAATTCACATAAGTATGAATACTATACAGTTCTCAACATATTTAAGTAAAATATCATATAACATGGTACACAATTGAGGACTTTATGATTTGGTAAATTCCAACGGCTTCCAATATAAGGATGTGACAATAAAGGAAAATATCGGCTTATCTATTAATCGATATATTAAAATATCGATGTATTTATGAATCGATAATATAAAATCTCGATTTTTTGCTTATCGGTTTTTAATTAATTTTTTATTAACAAGTGGAAACGTTAGCGACAAAACAATATTTCTTACGTCAAATTCATAATGATTAACATCTGAATGTTTGCAGCAAAAGAATATTTGTTTCAGTCAAGTTAATATTTGATAATTATTGCCAAATACATAATCAATTTCGTGAAATTATCTAAGCATAATTTGGTAATTATTACCAAATATATGATTAATCCAATAATATTATTCGATTCAGTGGAATGTTTGACATGTTAACTTACATCAAATATTTCTTGTGATTATATCAAATACAGCGGCGTCGTAACGAAAAATTTTCAAACTCAAATAAAAAAGGTCGATATATTTTTCTGAAAAAAAAAGGATTTATTCTATACTTTAGAACGGGACATAAAGAGAATTTTTTATGAAGATGTTTTTTTATTCATTGCAATTTCCATTAACTAAAGATAAAGTAAGTTTCGTTCAAATGTTTCCAAAAGTGGCTTTTCGATTTCTTCGCGAGATGAATTCTTTCGTAACCCTTCACAAATCTAAGTATCCAGTTTTTTCCTTATAAACATGAAGGAGCGTTGTATGGGTAAAACGTTTTTGGGTTATTTGTAAGCAAAGATAAGTCTTTAACGGTCGCGCTAAATGACCTTTTACAAGAAAGGAACTTGCCACTGTCATTATTAAATTGACGAGTCGATAAACTTGATCTAGGAGGTGTTTCGTTATGTCAGATGAAGTTATTCAGCGATTTCAGCGCAGCACGTTGATTTGTTGCCAGGCATGTTTTTTAATATTTGGAGTTGAGGACTTAGGTTGTTGCTCAGTTCAAAATCATCTGAGAAATGCCCAGTTTTGACTCTCCAAAATTTCTTCAGTGAGTACATTTCCTTTGTATGCATCAATAAGTATATTTTCTAACGACTCTAAAGCATCAAGATCAAATGAATTGTCATCATTATCAGTGCAGTTTCAAATGTTCATTTTGTCAGATTTCGATAGACTCAAGATGTGAGATAATCATATTTATAAAAAGATTTGCTGAGTCCTAAAAATGTTGATCGAATTATGATATAACTTATTTCCGAATAGGGGGCATAATGAATATACTTTTCCCCTCTGTCATAATTTCTGGGGGGCAGCTGACCGCCCTGCCCCCTGGATCAAATAACTATATAATTTGTTAATTATCAACAAATCTCAATACATAAATCGTGCACTCTCTGCATGTATAACTTTGCAGATATTTTTAAAAGTTTGGATATGGATAGTATATTCATATTTATATATCACCAAACCGATATTTGTAAAATTATAAAAGTGATATTTAGAATATATAATTATTTTAGTACGTACAGCATTATACCATAAATATTATATCTGTGCGACACATAAATATTACTTTGTTCTAATAAATGATTTGGTAACTATTAACAAGTGAATGTTCGTGACAAAGAAATATTTGTTTCAATTATTTCATGTTTAGATAATTCAGCAATAATGTTTATCTACTAAGTATATTAGCTTTGCCATTTGTTTGCTTTTACCAAACTCAACTATTCGTTGTATGCATTTTACTTTACTATTTGTGACAAAAAGTTTTCTCTATTGTCAGCTACGCTCATTTTTTCCTGCTTTCCCCTATTGTCTTATTTTATAATACCAAATTCAACCGCCTTTAACCCTAGAAAGTCATTTGATGAGCGTATGTTTCATATTTTTTTTTTTATTATTGTCTATAAAAAAGCCATAAAGCTTAGAAAATTTCCTGCGTTCTGGCAAAACGTGCCAAGGATATAAATAATAATAATAAAAAAAAGGAAATCAACCGACAGTGGTTGGTGTGAAATATAAGAACACAATTTAGCATAAAAGCACAATTAGTAATCAAAATGCAATTCCAATACTGCAGCAAAATAGCAGTAGAAAACATTAATGGCAGCAGCAATACGACATACTGCTACTGCTGCTGCGCGTATATACAAATAATTCATGAGGCAAAAATGAATGGTAAAATAAAATATTCTATCTTATTTTTTTTTTTTTTTTTTTGAGAGAGAGCTTCATGCATATTGTTGGATCTACTCAAAAAAAAAAAAAAAAAAGGAAGTCATATCAGTGTCATAGAAAGCAGCAATGTCATATAATTTAAAGCGTGTGTGCGGCTTTGACGCGTGACTGAACTTTGATGTTACAAAAAAAAAAAAAAACAAAAATTTTAGTAGTTTATACCTCTACTAAAACAAAAAAGAAGTTAGGGGCGGAATGAGCTGCATGTGTAATAACACTTTTGGGTGTGCTTTTGCATAAATGGATTGTCACTTTAAGTGCTAAATAACAAGAATATACATTTTTATGCTTTGCTTAGCTGCACTCAGAGAAAAATATCAATGATTTTATTCAAACATACGGTTATGATTTTGGGCCAGACAGTTTAAAATAAAGTTGAAAAATTTTATTTTCAATACTTTTAAAATTCAAAATGTTTGTTTTAAAAATAAAGTGAAAAAAGTTTAATTTTATTATTTTCAACTTCAAAATTTCCGAATTTAAATCTTAAATAAAATTTTCAAATTTACAATCCCATTTTTCGCAGAGTGTAGGAATAACTATGTAAAAAAACGCTAGTATAACGTGCGTGTTTTGTCATAAAAATAACTTTTAACGTTGCTTGCCAGCTTGCAACTTCTTTGGGGGGTTGTAAGCGCATTTATTTTTTAAACTTTAACTTAAATGCATGGTACAAGACTAGTATTTAAAAATTATTTTGAGGTAGCTTACATGTTTGAAGTGCTGTAATTATGTGAGTGTGCTCTTAATATTGAAGTTTTTCAACAAACACTCAAATTTAAGCTAGTGCTTAGAAAATTTTTGATACAACAAAAAATTATAAGCATGCTTTTATTAAAAAAAATTATTGCTTGCAAAATGCATGCATATTGCTTACAACATTTTTCAGTTGCTTACATAATTCAATGTGGCAGAAAGTTGTAAGCGTGTTTAGTTTTGAAAAGTTCCTTTATATGAGTATAGTTAAAAATAAGTGCTTACAAAATTTTCTTAGTGCTTATAAGAAAAAATAATGTTTTTTGAATAACAAGTTTTTAACCTCTCAAATTTTAAGTTTTCGTTTTTTTTAATTTGTAAGCATCGCTCTATCAAGCAAATTTTCTTTAAAATGCAGCAAAACTTCAGCTTCTATTTTTGCCATCTCAAAATATATTTATATTTTTCATACTTGAAGTTTCTATTTTTGATTCTTGTTATACAATATACAATTCAAAATTACATTACGCTTATGTTGTTTTCAATATGTGACGACTCTACCTACCTACACTAATATTCAGTATCACTGACAAAACATATCATAGTAGTAGTGGTAATGTATCTCCGTTTCTGCTTATATGATTTTATTTTTATCTATCTATCTATCTATGTATTGCATTCGTTTTATTGTTATGTCTCTCTTTTTGCAATATATTGCGTTTTCCACCCATATACAAAAAACACTTGCTACCACACTTGAGCTGCTTCTAAAGTTTGTGTATATTTGACTCCACTTCCGTTTCCGCTTAGAGAGAAAAAAGGAAGCAAACAAAAACAACAAAGTTTAAACTATGCTGTCCGTCCGTTAAGTCTGTATGTCTAACTGACTGTCGTTTGTCTGTCTGTCTCTTTTTCTCTTCTTTTTTTATTGCATTCAGTTGATACGTTTCATTGAATTTTAAAATTGCTGTCATGCGAATATATGTACAGTAGTGTGTATAAAAGTGCCAATACATGTGTCACAAACACGCAAAGTCAAAAATAAAAATCAATTGCAAAATTAAAGATTCTTACGAAAAAATATCTTTCATTTTAGTTTTTCTGTATTTTTTTCTTTTTCGCGTGCAATGAAATTCAAGGTCTTGGAAGTTTAAAACTGTGAAAAAAATTAACTTTTCGGGTACAATATTCTAAGGCTATTTTCAAACGCTTTTATTTAAAAATTTTTAACCTTTACCGTACGGACGAGGTACCTGGGTACCCACGACAAATTTTGAATGAATGTATCTCTGAAAGTTGTGATCGTATCGCTTTAAAACTTCAAATTATAAAACTAGTATAGTCAAGGTGTATATAAAACGTGTTTTAAGCTTCGAATATATTTCCAGTTTTGAGAAATAAGCCTTTGAAAAATCAATCCGAGTTTTGGACGTACCCGGTACCCGATATTTTGTAGAGCAAAATGTTTGAAAAAAATCAAAACAACAATTTTGTTCGTTCATTTTCTAAAATAATTTTAATGTTGCTGCTCGAAATATAATAAAAATTTCACAGATTCACACGGATTTCAAACGGTGTTCATATTAGGTAATGGAAATCTGAACATATAATATATTTGTAGAGTGCTCGGTTTGCAGCAAGACGAACACTGGGTATGAATTATGCGGGTTTTTTTGATTGGACCGTGACGGTTTCATTTATGGTACAAGACTTTCATAATTTTCCTGCCGTTTGGATCGCGTTGCTTTTTAGCCGGTTGTTGTTTTTATTGTTGTTGTTGTTGTTGTTGTTGCTATGCTGGTGGACTGCTCAACGAATACTCTAGTTCTGTTTCCATGGCCAGCCGAACGAAAAAATTTTAGATGATCCATGGAATTCCGGAATGGGCCACAACATTCAGGCGACAGAGTTGACTCGAAAGTTCCTCCAGAAAAATTTTGCGAAAGCTCGCATCATTTTTCTTATTGTGGGGTTCTCGATAAATGATGTAGGTTGCCAGGGCAGCAACATCCGACATATGTTATAGAAGGAAACGAGTCATCTACCCGTCTTTTATTTTGATTGTGTGATTATCTAGCATCCAATCTATAATGTCCATATCTCCTTTGGGGCTGTTGTAGGAAATGATATCTTCCTGCCCATTTATTGAATCGGTTAAAGCATGGCAGGCAGTGCATGCTGCTAAGCATGTACACGGACTTCTTCTTCTTCAAGATCACTGAAAACAACGAACAATCTTGCTAATAAACACAACGAGCCCTACTGACTTCATCGGTAGGATGTGGCTTTAATTTTTGTGGAATTTTTGTTTGATATATTGGGCTTATTCTGGCGCAAGGTCCCCAACAGCCCAAGACCCGTCGACACATTAAAGCTCTTCAATCAAAAAGACATGAAGAAATTGTCCGCTGTTATGTTCCACTTCGAATTCCCATACATTTTGACAAAATCAATGAGAATGTTTGCGCCTACGTTCGTTTGGCATTGCGCATTAGACGGCCTTCCTTTATAGATATGATCATTCAGGGGATAGCTGGTGGCCACATCGCAGAGCCCAAAAGTGTCGAAACGAGTGTAGAGGAGCGCTCTAGCAAATATAAGAGCTATAACAAAAATCACATTTCATATTATCGAAACGAGTGTCGAGCATCGAAATGGGTATGGAAATGGCCCCATAAAATAAAATAATTTTACTTGCACCAGAGCTCATACACAGAAAAAAGAATCCAGCCAACCAATTTATTTCAAGTTTCAACAAAAAACTTTAGGAAAATTAACAAATTTTTTTTTTAAATCAACTAATTTATTTTAAGTTTCCACAAATCTTTTGTCTTATATCAGCGAAACTATTTCGCTGGCTGAAAATCATACCACATTTGTTGTAATCGGTCCCGGAATTGTTTGATTTGAGCGAATCTTTTTTTTTCTGTGTACCATATAATATGTATGAAAACAAGAGCGGGTACCTCGTCCGTCCGAATGTGTATTGAATGTTTGTCAGTACGTTTAGGGTTAAGTAAAGAGTTCCTGTAATGTAAAATAATCATGAAATTTCTTGCTCAAAGTCCAGAGCTTTTGTATTCTTGGAATTTGTTTCATGTAAGTTTCTTTCTCAAGACTTTTCTTTATGAATGATGCCACGCCCACGTTTAAAACTTTTCCGCTTTTTCTTTGAAATGTTTCTTTCATATAATGTTGTTGTCTCGAGTTATGTTCCCTAAAGAAATTTTCGTCATTTGATAATTCAAAGTTTTTATTTCTATGAGTAGTGTCACGTTTTATTTCCTGGTTAGTCAGTCAATCAGAAAAAACTGTGTGAACGATACTAAAATATAATTACTTTTTTCTATTTCATATTATCTATTTCATTTCTGCCATGTAAGGTGTGACCTTAATTGAATATTTGCCAAATTTTAAAGTTGAATGAAGTCTTTTCTTCTAATATCATTCTTGAATTCAAATTCAATTTCACATAGAACTTCTATTAATACTTAAGAACACTTTTAACTTATAGCATTTTAATATGTTTTTTTTTTTGCGGGAGAAAAAAACAATTTTAATTTAACTTTTCCCCCTACTTAACATCTGGTGGTTTCTTAAAAGAACAATATTCTACAACAAAGCAACAAGTTGCCCTCGGGACTCACATCAACATTTTCACGCAAATCATCAACATCGCATAGCATACAACAATATTCCCCTTAACATTTCTATATTAAAATTGTACACTTGGGATGCTATTATTACTAAAATATACGCGTGTACACAATGCAACAAAAGCAATAAAAATATATGTATGTACATGTAAAAAGCTGGCAAAATTATAATATTAAAGCAACAATTTAACGCTTTGAAGTAAAAGAGAAGAAAACTGATATTCTTTTATTTCAATGTGAACTGTATCACGGCGTTACAGAAATATGTTTAGCCCTTAAATCTAAGTGTTTAGCAATTATTGTTAGGAATCAACTTTGCTATCATTCCTAGGCGTTTTGAAATTAGAAATTCAAAAAAATTTGCACTTATCCTCAATAATAAATATCTCATTTTAAAGGTCTCTTCAATATGTGTACAATATAGAATATTTTATGAACAATATGTATCTCGTTTGAAAGATAAATCAATTGAGAAGTAAACCTTTTACCTATATATATCGCTAGTGGCTTTGGTACGTCGCTAGGGGTCGTCCATAAAACACGTCCCCTAAAAATTCTGCAATTTTAATTTCTTTCAGATTTCTACTTCTGTTCGATTTCGCTACTCCTCTAAAGAATGCCCATAAAGGATTTATTTTTTGTTTAAAACACGAAAAAAGTAAAGCCCCAAAAAATCCCGACGCTCTCCTGTTTCTCCGTTTTTACGTACCCCTCCCCCACGTCCCCTGCTGCGGATGTCTTATGAACGATCCTCTTCTTGTCAAAATAGGTCTTCCCTTCCAATAATAATAAAAATAGAGTTTAGCTACTACAACCATTAGCCTTTTTAGCTATTTAGCATAAAAAATACGGCGATTTCACATAGTTATGAACCCCAGTGATTCAACTAACAGTTCTCCAGCGCTTAAGGGTTAAACATATTTCTGTAGTGCCGTGTTGCATGTGCCATTCTAAATGAGACGGTGTAACACTTCTTATTATTGTTGTTTTTTTTTTATTTTTAATATACTTACTTGAAAAGAAAGAAAACAATCATCTGATGGCATGATACAAATCGTGACCGAATTTCCATGAAAACACGCACGTACGTAATATGGACAATGACAGTTTTCTTTTTTTTTGTACGTTACATTTTCTTTAAGCAAAAACCTGTAAATTGATAAAAATGTCTAATGCCTTTCAATAATGCACAAGTTCACGTACATGGGGTGTATCTTTGTGGTATTGCCTTAAAAATTAAACTATGCCAATTTGCAAGTAAAAAAAAATAAAATGAAAATAGTCAACGACGACCTACACCGATTTCACAACTGAAATTACTTGTAAAATGAATAAACAAGTTTAGTTTGGTCCTCCTCATTTCAATTGTCAGCTATTATGGCGATGATAATTGAATGATTGGAATATTTGCCTTGAGTTTGGTACCATTAGCTAGCCAAGTCAGTCAGTCAGTTTAGTCAGGCCACTTTTTATCAGTTGAAAAAATAAAATCAAAAATAACTGGAAATGTTGCATTTTTATTTTTGCTTTGGCGCTCATTTTCATTATGATGAAAGTTGGAAAATTGGAACAATATGCTGCAATGTGGATGCTATTGCAGTGAAACTACTGACTGTTTTTCCAAGAAAAATTGCGCTTTCATGCTTTTATTGCTACTCTGCGCTAATTTATGTTTCACGTTGATGTTGTTGATGGGTGCAATGATGTTGACTCTGATGATGCTCTGAACGCTCAAATTGTGAATACCATAAGTGCTTAGAGATTTGAAAGTGCTCTCATTTTAAGTGAATTATCATCATCTCATTTTATGAATGATTTCCTTTTGTAGCTAATTTTCAGTTGTGCTAAATTAGTTGAGTTGATTAAGTAAATTTATTTAAAATATTTTATTAAAAAGCTTACGGCATAAGTGAGACTCTTAAATAAATTTAATAAAATTTCACAGTATTTTTTTTTTTTTTAGATAATAATGCTCTGGAAATAACTGATATTCAAATAAAGTAAATTATAAAATTTTTCGACAATACTCCGTTTATGCCACTTACCCAATGAGGCAGCCCTGCGTCATTTGAAAGATCCAGTCTTTACTAAAGTATTCCACTCCATAGTCGAGTCTAATACATATTTTGTCTTTGCAACAGAGTTTGTTTTAGCCCAAAACATTAGTTGAGAGCATTTCCCATTTCTAATTAGTCTGTGAGACGGTGTGCCAGAAGAAATATAACATCGAAATAGTCTTCGTCCATTTGAGATCACTTTCAGTAAGCCGATGTAGGACCTTGTGGTTAACATATTTTGTCACTAACAAAAAAAGTACCGACGACAGTTAGTAGCTCTCTGTGAGCTTCACAGAGATCAGTCAATAAAGAGAGCTTTCGAAATCGACAAGCATGCTATGCAAGTCAGTGCTATATTCAGCACATTGCTCGATAATGATTCGCATGCATCAAGTTGTTCCCGAACGGAAACCAATCTAGGTAACGTCTATCTTCCAGTAATGTTAACATTTCAGCTATAATTTTTGAAACCCTGGACAGCACACAAATGCTGCGTTTTTTTTTTACGCAATACCTCAGGCAGCGCCGGATTAAGATCTAGGCTAAAAACTGAAAAGGGGCCCCCTACAAGTAAACATAAAAAATTTTTATGATGAAACTAAATAAAAATATGAATTTTCCTTCCTAAAAATGCACAAATGCGGATGCCTTGTCATGTTGGGCGGTCTCCTTGATTTTCCGAGCCCCCTAAGCATATCTCTGGTTTGGGTAGTGAAAATGCAGATCTGTCTATAAAACGGTCAATAAACTCAGTTTAAATGAACATTAATGTGTAGTGTCTTCGTGAAGTTATTTCTAGATAGTCTCAATTGTCGACGTGTATTGCATCAAAGTCAATGTGGCCATCTTATCGATTGGTATCGATCGAAAGTCACATTTTTACTAGACAGTATATATCTGCTAATCTTGATAACTGGACAATATTTTATTGACAAATATTTCATCAAGCTTGATCAGATGATAAATTCATTTTGAAATTTATAAAAATGTAGAAACGACTCAATGAGGTTAAATAGATGTATCGGAATCAGATTTACAATGGGCACATTCATGCCCTAAGTTGTTATGATGATGAAGATATCCCGGAAATAACCTTACCAGCCTTACCTTACCTTACCATCCTTGACTTACTAGCCTTTCCTTACTAGCCTTACCTTAGCTTATCTTAACTGACCTGATCTGATCTGGCCTTACCTTAGCTTACCTTATTACCTAATTTCACTTTACCTTACCTTACTGCCTTCCTTACTTTACCTTCCTTACCTTACCTTCCTTACCTCACCTTCCTTACCTTCCTTACCTTCCTTATCTTATCTGATCTTATCTTATCTTATCTTATCTTATCTTATCTTATCTTATCTTATCTTATCTTATCTTATCTTATCTGGCCTTACCTTACTTAAGTAAAAAACTTTTAAAATGATTTCTTATAATGAAAACAGATTGATAAAAATGTGTCCCGACACACATACAGCCTTCCTTACAATATTCAGCACAACTAAAAGTCATAAACTTTTTTTTGTTCTCCCATCAGCAAAATCTTTCAATATTGCAAAGAAGCTGCTGCTGCTGTGTTCAATACGCATAAATCACTTACACTTTATTGCAACCGAATAATTCCTTTCCATTTGGTTTTTTTTTGGCATTTTGTACAAATCCATAGATTAGGTTCACATATCCTAAGACGACACTTGTGACAAACATTTTAATGACACACTTTGTAATACAATGCGAATGTCAAAAGCATGCAAATAATACTAAGAAAAATCACTTGGAAGTGAAATAAAACCAAGAAAAGAAAATACAAAATGTCACATAAAAAAAACCAAAAGAACGAAATATGGAAAAAAGTACGATAGGAGGTACTGTACATCTGACACTTGAACGTACGTAAGAATCCTTGCGTTTTCACATTCTCTGGCATTTTCTATCTTTTGTAACTTTTTCAATTTTTCTTGTCGCAAAAGATGAAAATAACTTGAAAAAGAAATTTTTTTTAAAATTTTTTATTTTCTTTGTTGACATAACAATGCGAAAAATACAATTTTCTTTCTATTCTTCTTTACATTTAGTTTCATTATATTTTTCCTTTAATTTTTTTTTTTTTTTTGTTGGCTGATCTCTCAAAATTTAGGTCATGACTTTACTGCTGCGACTGTCATCTGTTGCTGTTAGTGCTTTTACTTGGTATACTGTATTTCTATTGCTGACTGGCGACTGCCATGAGGTTTTACGTTTAGAATCAGCAAACCATCAAATATCAACATCATTATAATACCACCACCACCTATTTTTTTTTCACTTTTCTTTTATTACTTTCTTGTCATTACATTTTTGGCAATTACGTCACAAACAAAACAATTTTCCATATTATAACGCATAATTTATTCCACTTCAGGGACCTTGTTATGCACACCATTCTTGCGTTGAAGTAACTTAAATGCCAAGTAGTGTTACTCTCAGTTATTTTGTAACATGGCAAATTTTTCGTATTCAATGTCTGTTATTATTGCATTATTATTTTAGCATTCAAGTAGTTAGTATTTTTTCTTCTCTTTATCACATTTTGTATGCAAAATTATGTAATTTTCAATGGCATAGCAATCCCTCGATTTTTTCAACTTGGTTTTTCAAGGATAACTACAAGGATATGCTTTTTTTTTTTGTGTAGTTTTTGATATTTAATGTAGCTTAGTCTTAGCAGACATTTTAACATTCAATGGGCGGGAGTACTTTGAAACCATTAGGTGCTATTGGAAAATGAGTTAATCCCTCCTGGTCACTTTTCTTCTGATGATGATCAAAATCAGCCCGAGCTTCGAATATATCTGGCAAAATTCTTTAATGGTATATTTGCAATTAATTAATTTACCGAATATCATTAATATCTCCCCGAAACTGTCCCCTAAATGGATATCACAACGCCTTAGGGGAGCTCCCCTACAAAAATGACATTCTTATGAAATTGACTTCCCTCTTTCTCAGATGCCTCTCCTAAGCTTTTCTCTTGACACTCCTAATCCCTATCTGCCACCCTTTTGGCGGTCCCCTACAAAAAACACAGCGGTGTCATTTACGAAAACTACGTAGATGGATGATTATTGAGGAATTCTGTATTCAATCCAAAGAAAACAAAGCTTTTTTGTAAAATTCCTCCACATCGTCGTCGTCGTAATAATCCAAAACATTTTGTTCAATACGTATGATAAAATTTGTTGGGTCTACTCAGACCCACGTGCGCAGGATTCACGAAAAAGTTCAAAATACAATTTCTCACTAAATGCATCGTTTACTGTTCTATTGCGTTCACCTTAACTTATTTGAGGAAGTCATGGACGGGGATCACTCAGAAATACCTAGGAAAAAAGATATACCAATTTGAAAACCGATTGGGCTGGGCAGACCCGTACGCTCATCGGAGGGTTAAATAGTTCTCTGTATTATATTTTAAAGCACCAAAGTATTTCTTACATTTGGTTTCATAACTTCATAGCTTAACGTTTTGAATTGTTTGCTACTATGGGAGGTGCCACGCCCTCTGCACTTTAAGCAGGGCACTTACATTGTTTCAGGCAACGATTATCGGCTGATATTATGCTTGCGATTTATTTGCAGCTCAATTTAATACAATGGGACTCTACGCTAGACTGTCAACACAGATGGTAATATTAGAGGGTGACAGATTACTCACCTTCAGTGATGCAATTATTTTCTTTTATTGCAAAAATAAAGTTAATACTGTACTATGTATTTTTATACCGCATCTTTGTTTGCAATCTTATTTCAAATTCAGTTAGATTTTCGCTCTCTGCTCTTAAGCTTGAAAAAGAAAACGTTGTCCCACTTCTTTATTCCAATCGTATTATGATTTTGGTTGGATTTTTCTCTCCCTTCTCTTTACGCTTCAAGTTTTCTAAATGATTTTCACCATGGTTTTTTGTTTGTCTCCTATGACCCATATAATATTTTCCAGTTTTTATGCATTTTCCATTCTTATTTTCCGCTGGTTTTCTTATTTTCTTTCATCAATTATTTACGCTTTTTGTGCGAAATTGGTCTTGTAAAACTCCCTTCAACATACTATAAAACAAAAAGTTATTTTTTTCAACTTTATATTGTGGCAATATTTTTTTATTGTTTTTTTTTTCTTACATGGATTTTCTTTTTGCTTGCAACTCTTGCTCGCGGTGGTTGTTGTTTTTTTTTTGTTCAATTCAATTTCACATTTTAAATCAGAAAGCAATCGTCGTGGTATTAGCAATTGTTATTACATATAACCATGCACCACAACAAATCAAATCAAAATTTTTAGTGTTTATTTATATTTCTTCATAGTTTTTCTGTTGGATTTTGAGCTTAGTTGATTTTAGTTTGAAATTATTAATTCCAATATTTTGATTACACCGATTAAAAATAAATATTGCATTTTTTCATTTTTTTTCATAAGATATGTTAAAATTTTAATTAGTTTTACTTTTTCAAACTGGCTTACAGAAATTTCTATGAGCAACGATTTAAAATGGCTTAAAAAAATGTAAGCACTAATACCAAATCAAACGCAAACTAAGCAATTATATATTGAAGAAGGTGCTTACAATAAAAATGCAGCGCTTACAAGTTTTTTGCACTCGAAAACTTGTAAGCAACTTAAGTTTCAAGTTCATAAAATGATTTAGATTTAAGAAAAGTACTTACATACACGGAATATGCTTTTGTTTGTATTTCTTCAGTTTAACTTTTAATTAGTGCACATGTGTATTTGGTGTTATTGTGTAGCATAATTGAGAAATCATATATTTGCTTTCAATATTTTATGTAAGCTTACAAATTAAAATGGCATTTAAAATTGTAAGTGCGCGCTTTAACCAATTGAAAGCTAATGGTTAATATTAGTTAATATTGCGCTTATAATTTTTTCACAACTAAGAACTTGTAAGCAACTTAGAAACTTAGCTTGTAAGATTATTTTCAAGCAAAATGCTTGATACTATATATTTTTTCATTGATTACAACATTTCGCATAAGCTTACAACAGAAACTGACTTTAAATATTGTAAGCGCTATAACTACTGCAAGCTAAATTTACCAAATATTTACTTACATGGTGGCTTACAACAAAAATGTTGCGCTTGCACTTTTTTTGCGCGCAATAACTTGCAAACAACTTTAACTTATAGTTTATAACATTTTTTTGGCTCAAGCAATGTGCTTACATGAAATATAATATGTTACATTTCTTCAGCTCGACTTACAGTTGCTTAAAGCTTAGCATGTGGCTTAAAGTTGTAAGCGCTATAATACAACAAATGGTAATTTTACCAATAATTAATTTAAAATAAAGCTTATAATAAAAATGCAATGCTTACAATATTAATGCATGCGTAAGCTTATAAGCAACTTTACAAGTTAGAGCTGCCCATACTTATTTTGCTTCAAAACAAGTGCTTACAAGAAATATTACACTATACATTATTATTATTATTTAACTTTGGACACGTGAAAACATTGCTACTTCTGGCTTCCATTTTACGTAACATTACTAACAATTTATATCTCATTCGTTTTTTTGTAGCAATTATTCCGCTCACAAAATCCCGGACTCACTGCTGCAACAAATGCTGCCGCCGCTGCTGCTGCTGCAGCTGCAGCATCATCAGGTGCGCCGAATGGCGCACACAATGGTTCAATGCAACAGACACAACAGATGCAAATGGCCGCTGCATCACAGCAATTTTTGGCCGCACAGCAAAATGCCGCATATGCAGCACAACAGGCAGCACCGTATGTCATCAATCCGGGACAGGATGCTACACCATATATGGGACTGATAGCAGCACAAATGCCACAATATTATGGTGTAACACCATGGGGCATGTATCCGGGTAATTTGATACCACAACAGGGAACACAACCGAGGCGGCCATTGACGCCATCACAGCAGGCTGCAGAGAATCAATCGTATCAGGTGAGCAGAAATTATGATTTACAGGTATATAATTCTCTTTCTTTATTTTTTAATTTAATGTAAATATGGTGTATGTAATTTGTAAAGGAGCTGTAAAAAAAAGCTTTATTGTTTAGTAAATATACTTTTTTTTTTTAATTAAACAAATTTTTAATTTAAAAAAAATTTGATTTTTATAACTAATCCAATTAATATTTAATATTATTATGGTATTCTAAAGAAAATGAAATGCAAGTGACACTTTAATATGCTGTTTTGTGTTTAAATTAAAGGTGTAATGCCTTACCAAATAATGCCTAATTTTGATAGAAAGTTGTAAGTATTTTTTTGGTATAAACCAAATTGACTTTATGCCACATAAAAAATGTTCCAAATTTTTGTTTTTGTAATTTTATAAAATTTTTATGTTAATTTTTTTATTTTTTGCTGAATTCTAAGGAAAAATGGCTCAGAAATCGAAAGTGAAAGCCTCTCAAAAAATGTTTAAAGAAAGATAAAGATGATACCACAACAGGGTATCATCCTTTTATGATGTAGGCGAAATTATCCAAAGTATTACCACACAAAAAAGTTAATATATGTATAAATTTCATTATATTGGAACTCAAACTAAATTAATTATTTTACTGAGCTTACTGTTCAGTTTAATGTGCGACAACACCAACAAAATTACGGCTAGTTATACTAATTTCATACATTGCTAAATGAAATCCTCAGTGACCTTTGAGCCGATGCAATGAAGAATTTCTAAGCCTGATATTTTCCTCTTTTGCAAAGCGGATATGACAAACATGCCTTAGGGCCTCTTTATGTATCACGATTTGTCTCCTTTCGTCTCTAATTTTCAAGCCTGAAAATATGCGATTATATTTTACATAAATAAAAACAAAAAAATCTGTCCTGTGCTTAATGAATAGTTAAGCACAAATATAAGAAGTGTACTAGCATACTTTTAGGCTTGGAAATTAGAGACGAAACGAGATGAATCGTGATACATAAAGAGTTCCTTAATCTTTATTTTTTTTTTTGAGTAACTTTTCAAATAATTATACTTTGGATGATTGCGCCTACATTTTTGGCTCCACTATTTCTGAGTCTTATTTCCCTTATTTTTCATCAATTTTAAATTCAAACACAATTTTTCCAAAAATTTCGTCTAAATAAAAAAAAATTATAATGCTTTATATGTCACCTGCATTTCATTTTTGTAAAAGTACTCGCTGGTATTCAAATAATTAAGCAAATATTTCTATGCTATCGTACATATTTACGTCATTATGCGAATACCATCTATACTAAAATTTTATAAATAAAATTGTAAATATAACTAAATACGATATTTTCTCTTTTTCTCTTTCCCATAACCCACCCAATCAACTTACTTCATATAATAAAAAACAAACAAACAAATAATCAACAACAAAACTCGCAAATAAATAAAATCAAAAAAAAAAAAAAAAAAATCATCAAAAATTATGCTCATATCCCAATCTTGTAAAAATCCTTCTCCTCCTTCCATATCAACATTCCAAATCTCTGCAAAAAAAAAAAAAAAACAACAACAACGCCGGACCATCGACTGCACTACATAAACGTACCTACTGTCATCATCATCATCATGTGAAACAACAACAACAACAATACCAACACAGGTCATACCGGCATTTTTCGATCAGAGCGGTTCACTTGTTATGGGACCACGTACCGGTACACCAATGCGCCTTGTTAGCCCAGCACCTGTGTTAGTGCCACCAGGAGCGGCACGTGCAGGACCACCACAACAGGGTCCACCACAATTATATCCGCCACAGACGGCGCAACAGAATTTATACTCGCAACAGAATGGTTCAAGCGTTGGAGGTAAGCAAAATGACTAATAAAAAAAAAAAAAAAATACTTCATAATATTATCGTACATATTATTATTTTTTTTTATTATTTGTGAAACTTGTAAAATTTTGTAATTTAACGACCATGTAAAATGTTTGTGTACTCTTTAATGTAAAAAAGTGAAAAATAGGAAAATGTTGCATCATAGGAAATTTTCCAAATATAGAGTTACCCAATTTAATTAAACAAAACAACTTGCTGCTCTTGTTGCTCTGACATTTTGACAAGATTTCTGAGATCTTATAATTTTGATATTGATTGCATTATTTACAATGTTGTCCCAACCAACCTTTTATCTTACATTCAAAGTCAGTCTCATATTTCTTTTCATTTTAACTAAATGAATTGTTATCAATTTGTATTTTTTTTTTCTTTTTTGAAATTGTTAGTTCTTTTGTATTCTTGCCGTCAAATGCATTTTCAATGTTTGTAAATTTATCTTATCGTTATATTAAATCTGTAAACACAATTAAAAAATCACTTTAATATTGCAAATGTAAATAGCAGAAAATACATGGTACTTATTAGGTGCCGCCGCCCCTATATCGATTTGAAGTTAAAAAAAAAAAAACATTGAAATTTTTAATTATTTAAAAATTTCTAATATATCGGAGTGTAATTGTTCAATGTCACCTCTTTGGAGCAATAGACCTATTGCAAGAGACTATCACAAAAAAATCACTTTGATTTGTGACAAAATGTAAAGGGAAATATTCAATATGTTTACGTAGACATCAAGCTGCTGCATAATAACCGATTTAATACAATTAACCGATCTTTCACTATCTATTTTGTTAAAAATCTGTGTAAAGATTATACATAACTTAGGGAAAAAATCAATGATTTTATATTTAATTTAAACATAAAAGCTTATGATTTAGCGTCAAAGATGAAAAGGTTTAAATTGAGAAAAAATATTTTTAATTTGGATTCAAAAAGTAGAAGCAAATAAAGAGAAAAATGTTATTTTTATAATTTTCAATTTCAAATCAAAAATAAAATTTTCGAATTTACAATGCCGTAGTTAAAAATAAATAGAAAAAAGTTATTTTTACAATTTTCAATTTTAAATAAAAAAAAAAAAAATTTTTTTAATTTACAATGCCATGCTGAACCGAACCAACTTCTCTAGCATATTTGCTGGGGCCTTCTATTTAAAAGTAATGCACCGTCTGACGGTCAAAGTTCGACCAGAATATCGCGAACCTTGACGAGTGGTATTTGTAACACGAAAATACACCGAGTTGACGACACGATTTTGGTACGAAATCAAGTCTGCGTGTTCAATCATTCACCGAATTTAGCGCCATGTGACTTCCGACTATTCCCAGAAATTAAAATAAACTTAAAAGTATGCGTTTTCGATGACATTGTGACCATGCAATGCGCACCTTTGAAGCAATACCACAAAATGAGCTCAAGAGGACATTTGAATTTGCTATTGAGTCTCTGTAGTTAGTGGATTTAAACAAAAGATGTTTCATTTCGTTTAATTTTTATAGTTTCAGTGCCGAATCCGATGACTTGATCGCTGCTTGACTGTCAGTACCGAAAGTTATGCTTATTGTGGAAAGACCCTTCAAACCAAAATTTTTTGCTGTTCTGTCAACAATGTCCACTAAGGAAATGATCTGGGAAACTGTAATTGATTCTTTTATGTTTGGCACTTCCGAGATAATACCTCCCCTTGTTCCAGATTCCATTTTCGATGTAAATTGTATTTCATCTACATCTTAAGCGGAGATAGATACCTTTCAATCGTTGCTATAAGGGATGGCAGTGGTGGAAACGCTTTTAAAGTAAAGCGGTTGTATAGTCGTTAGCAGTCAAGAGACTATATTGACTGAATTTTGTCAGAATAGGCCATGTCCCAAAGTGTTCTGTTTCCACAGTTTCGCTTCTCTGAGTCACTTCCGCTGCAACACTTTGGATTTGCAGATGAAGTGCGGTGAGATGAAAGATCTTTTCTAAACCGACTTGAACTTAGTTGAGTATTGTTCTATATCGCACCTTTGCTGCAATACCGTCATAACACAAAAAAAAAATTTTAGAGTTTATTATGCAGGAATATTCGCCAATTCATGTTTTATTTTGTGTGAAAAATCATACTTTTTTGAATTTTCATATAAAAAAAATGTATTGAAAACTTTAAATTCGTTTTTCTCCAAATTTAGGTTTTTTGAGTTAGGACAGTCTTTCAGCAAAGGGACCGTTCAAGTATTACATAACGCATTTAGGAGGAGAAGAGTTCATACAACGCATTACGCTGCGAGTTAAAAATCTCTTGTTTTATTTAGTATTATAGCAAGCGCGACTAAAATATAACAAAAGTTGCTAAAAAGACTTTCCAGTATATTGCGCAACATAATTGTGACTTAGGTAAACATAGTCACTTGGGTGATACCGTAACTTTTATGGAGAGGGGGAGGGGTCACAAATCTTCAAAAATTGCGTTACGTAATACTGAACGGCCCCAAAGGAGCGATATGATTTGGTCTGAGTCGATTCCCAACATACCACTGCTCCGTATGTAATAATTAGGTCACAGATTGGCAATATAAGTACATCCAGCGAACGATGTATGTAAAGTTGCATTCCGCATTTTTTTCAAAAGGTTTTTTTTTTCATGAATAAATAGCGTTAAAGCTTTATTTTTATTCGTTTCTCATAATTCCGTTTTCATGAAGTCAAGAATTACACTCTAACTCTGGGAAAAATGGCATTAAAAATTTGAAAATTTTATTTTTGAAGTAACGCCACAATTTTAAAGTTGAAACTCTTTTTCCGTTTATTTTTAACACAAATAACTTTAAAATCCTTTAGAATTTGAAAATAACATTTTTTAACTTTAATTCAATCGTAAAAAACTTCAAATTGAATTTTGAAGTTGCAAAGTATTTGAAATTATTTTTTTTTTTAATTTTACATTTTTTACTTTGAATCAAATATGAAATCTTTTTAAATTCAAATCAGAAACGTTTCTTTTCAATTTACACATTTTCTGCATTGGCGCTAAATCATAAGCGTCAAACATAAAATCATTGACTTTTTTTTCCTGACTAATCTGATGCGCTCCCCATTTGATCGAAGATAGGTATATTGTACTAATTTCGACTAAGTTGAGTATGCCAAATGCTAACTATTTGAAACAAGTTGCAGTTAATTTAATTTATAATAAGGAATTCTTTATATGCAGGTTTTCTGCATATTTTCTTATTTTTTTTTTTTTTTCTGATATTAAAAAATTTCCCAAATCATATTATGAAAAAAAAAAATTGAACTCTTCGTTATGCTTCAATTTATTTCAACTTTATCATTAAATAATCGTTTCACTTCTATTATTTCTCTAAGTTTATTCACTAATGGTAGTAATGCATGCTTACACGCAATATTTCTTGCATACACCGACTCACACAATCACACTAATCACACTCATACAGAACTGACTGACTGAATAAATGAATGATTGTCTGTCTGTATATTCAACTCTGACTGACTCATGCAGTTTAATCAATTTTACTGTATAGAAAAAATAAAAACTAAAAATGCAACCACAATACGATTTCCCTCACGGCCTTAAATTGCAATTTTCAATTTATAATTTATGAAATTATATACAGGGTGATTCAATTAAATGTTGTTATTTAAATGTGAATTAAAATGCATTTTATTTTTATAAATTGTTGATATTTTTTTTTTAGTTATGGAAAATTATATAGGGCACGAGCAGCATTGCATAATTTTGCCTTTTTTGATGAAATTTTCTATTATTTTTTTTTTTTGTATAATTTTTGCAGTAGTTATCGATGAACATGACGAATCTCGTTTTTAAACTCTGTTATCGTTTTGGGCTCATTGGCATACATCTTTTGCTTCACATGACTCCCTGAGGCTTGATATCACGCTACGGAATGGGTTCTATTAAATTTTTCGATTTATTTTTGATAGCGAAAAACAATTGATTCACCCTTTATCAGCTTAAAATTGTAGCATTCAATTGAATCACCCTCTATATATATCTATTATTTGTAGTAAATAACGAAAGTGGTGCAATGAATTTTTTATTTGCCGCTCAAGTAAACTTGGTGCACCTTGCGTGAAGGAAAACTTAAAAAAATCACAAATTACGTAGCATAAAAAAAAAATAAAAGTACAGAAAAGCGTAACCACAAGTGAACTACATATAAAATTACAAATTTACTAAAAAAGTGAATCTTATCTATAAACAAGCATTATCTACTTATTCAGCTTATTGCTTACTAAATTTTATGAGCGCTTACAAAATTATTTGCTAGATGTAACGAAATTTGAGTATTGTACCAACAATTTGAAAAAATATTACTTCATATGCGTACGTTTCATGAAAATTAAATTTTCGTTTCTAACAATATCTCATATTTTTAACAACATCTCATTTGAAGGGTCTCTTTATTAGTACTATAATTTTTGTAAATAACTAAGTGCCTTGAAGGTCAAAGTTTAGCGAACTAGGTGCTACAGGTCAAAGTTTAGCGAAATAATTCCGTCTACCTTTAATTGTTGAAAATTTCCAAAAGACAATATATCATTGTAAGCACATTAATTCTTACTCAAATCTCTATACTATAAATTGCGTATGAGATGCACTAAGGCTGAAAATACTTATATTCCCATACACCTCACCTCCCTGTACTATATTGTTAAAATCTGCAACAAATGATTTATATATATTTTTGAAACGATAAAATAATTTTCATACAATTTTGATTTCATATTCAAAACTGTTTGACCGAAAGTACAAAATCCGTCCTCATTGATCATTTTATCAAAATACACGACAATTTTTCACCCAAATTTTATTCATAAAATATTATTTAAAACTTTTCATTTCTGCATCTATTTAAACGAATGGAACGTCCTCAACCGGTACTGCCTTCAATTGTCATTGATCATTGATTGATACGACCTCGAAAAACCACCTTTGAGAAAGATGTCACATGGTGCTAAATCAGGCGAATACTTATGGCGAGTGGTTGAGCACGCAGACACGTCACAGTTTTGTGATAGTGATTTCTAGACCCTAAATAGGCGGACCAATAATACTGCTTACGATTTTTTTGTGTTGTCAATTTACCTATAGCTTTACTCTCTCATTAAATTAATGATTAATGTGAGATTGTTTCGAAACATTATGATATTTTTAGACTTATACCGACTTTTCGGCAATAATTATTCGATACTTCACGGCTTTTTTGAAATGATGTTTTTGAAACTACTTAATATTACAGATTCCACTTAATTTTAGTGTTTTATACTTAAGATTAAGCAAATTATTTCGAATTCAGCTTGTTGCTGACAAGAACATTTGTTAAATTTTATAAAAGTTTATAATAACCGCAGAAATAAGTTCTGCAAACTTTTATTGAGCCATTGATTTGCTTACTAAATCTTTAATTTTTTTTTTGCATAGTTTTAGCTTCACCTAGCTTAACTTATGCTTCAGATTTTTTGTAAGTCGTAGCTTATTTAAATTTAATATATTGCAATTAAACCAAATAAAATTCAAAATTTACATTTAGATAAGTGCTTACAACATTTAATGCGTGCTTACAAGTTTTTATATAAAATTAAACTAAAATAAGCACTTAATCACAAACTAAGCTTAGTGCTTACAAAATATTTTAGGCGCTTACATTGAATTCTTAACTTTTTCATATTATTTTTAGTTACTAATATATGAAATATAGTATAGTGCTTACGTTCTTATACATATGTATGTATATCAATTATAGCAACGAAAACAATTTTTTTTTATTTGTGATAATTTGGCGTTGTTTGCACCATTTAACTACATATGTGCTTACAAAATTTAAAACAGCTCCATTATTTATCAGGCAGAATTAAGACTTGCCACATTTAATTTAAACATATTTAAACTGCATTTAATGATGTGCCAATAATGCTGACAATATTTTTTATTAATTAATTTTTACTTCATTAAGAAACTATTAATTAAGCTCAATTTAACGCCAGTGTATACCTTTACATTTTCTTCTTATCGATAGCAAATCACTGTGTGTTCATTAATGGAAAAAAAAAATAAAATAAAATAAATTAAATTTTATACTCGACACACATGCTGCAATAAAAAAAAAAGGACATGCGCAATTAATTTTTACTGCAACAGCAAATTTATCTACGTGGAGCGCGCTTAACCATTAACTACGGAAATTAAATAAATAATTAATTATTTAATGAAATTTAATGCAATTTTCCTTTTAACTGGTTTTTCGCAGTTGTTTTTTTCTTTTTTTTTTTTTTCTTTTCTGAATATTTTAATGAAACATATTCATCGATGAAAAATTCAATTGAGTTGCTGAAATCAAACAAATGAGATGTTGCAAACAATTTAATCGAAATAATAAAAATGTGAACAAATTACGTCTTTGCACATGCGATAAAATCCAACAGCTCCACACAATCACGACATATTGTAAGATACACACACACACACACACGTACTTAAATAAAGTTTTAATGATTATATTAACCACATAGCCGGAATCGCAGATCGAACATCATTATTGTTGAAATAAAAAAAATGTAAACATTGATTAAAAAAAAAGGAAAATTAAAGCATAATTTTTGGCGTGCGTGGTAGTTATTTTACAAACAGTTTTTATTTCTTTATCTCAGAGATTGCGTAACTCATAATTGCATCAATGTCACTTGTAAGTAAGCGAATAAATAAAGTATGATTAAGCTTAATGCATTACCTTTGTATGTGATTAAAATTTATCTTGTGTTTGTGTGTGTGTGTGTGTCTTCATCTGCTCAACAGAATATACATTTGTACTTCTGCCAGTACACTGAGAAACGATTTGTTTAAATATGACAAATTATAATTAATATAGAGCCATTAAATGTTTGATTGAATCAATGTCTACCTCAATTTGATCCAAATACAATATTTGACTCAAATAAATATTTGTTTGCTTCAATCAAATAACGATTTGTTATATTCATACAAATCGGTTTTTTTTTTAGTGTATAGTGTATATCTTTTTGTATTAATTGGTTTCATATAATATTGTCTCCATTCGCAAACTTTCAAAGAAAATTAACATCATGAAACGTTCGAGGGCGGATCAATAAGTTCGTGATTTTTCGAACTTCCCTCGTAGTTACTTGAAATGCAACCAACTTTTCCCGTCCCAGTACCATCTGTTAATAGACTACTGTCAAATTTTGAGACACTTCAGTCAGGTAGCGATCAAAGCGCTGAACGCCAAAATAGTGAAGTCTAGGTGTGTAGAACACTGCAGGGAATCACTACGTTCAATCCGACAGCATGCTATAGAGCTCTGCCCGGTCATATGGGTATTTCCGGAAATAAGAAAGTTGACGAATGTGCCAGAATAGGATCAGAACAACCGGAGCATCAACAAGTGGTCGACCTTAAGATATCACTAGCGGAACTACACTATCGGATAGAGGTCATAACCAAGAAATAAACGAACAGAAGAGGGAACTTTACCGCCGGGTGTAGAACGTCTCGAATCATGTGGCCTTAACTGAAACTGAGAAGGACGCAATCTCTCTTAAGATTCAGAAGAAGAAATCTAAGGATTATTGTAAAAATGGAAAAAAATTAATTTCGAGTGTACTGGGTACTGGTACTGGAGCTTAAATTTTAAATGATCAGTTGGGTTTTAGAAGCTATCCGCAAGATGGGTGTCGCGTTTGCTCTCAATTGACCATAAACTCAATCATGAAAAGTGTGTAGATCTTAATGGCAAAATTCCATGGATTGGGTTACGTCTTGGTAGCTCATCCGCCATATTCTACGGATTTAGCCCCCAGTGACTATTTTCTATTTTCAAACCTAAAGAAATGGCTCGGTGCAAAGAGTTTTAGCTCCAAGGCTGAAATTATTGCTCAAATAATTGCCAATTTTGAAGACCTCGAGAAATCCTATTTTTTTTTAAGGAATAAAAAAATTTGGAGAAACTTTGAACTCAGTGCATTGAGCTAAAAGAAGACTGTGTTGAAAAATAAAAACTTTTTTTTTTTTTTTGCTAAAAAAAAACTGTGTTTCATTCAAAAAGTCACGGACTTATTGATTCACCCTCGTATAATCTAATTTTTTAAATAGGATTGATAAGTTCTATTCTCTTTTGTATACTTAGCTAAAACGTCACAAAGAGGGCTTAATGTATTTGTAGATATACATTTACTTAACATTTCTACTTATTTAACACACTACCAAGATAGGTGCATATGTACATATGCATGTGTATATGCATGCGTGTGCAATGAACATAATAATATCCTGTCATTCCTGGCCACTTGGCAGGCACTGCTGCTGTTGTTAAATGCATTGTGCTTATATTGTTGCTATTTGTTTAAATTGTATGTTTGTGTGTGTGATGGTGCCGCTGTTTGTTTGTTTGTCTGTGTTGGTAGATCATTTATCCGTATCGGGTGTAGGCGTTACAGGAGTAATATGTAGTAGGAGTTTGTTTGCAATATCTGACACAGCGTATTTAACAAATGTAATTGCAGCTTGTTACAATTTACCAACAAACAAATGATTGTCCTCCTGCTCCTGCTGCTGCTGCGTTTATTTGTTCGTATAAGTGAAAGCTGAAACTGAAACAATATAATCACTATTAAAAGAAAAAAAATCCATTTTTGCTTTTACTCACTTTTATGAGTATGTGAGTGTGAGTGTGTATATACATGTATGCTATGGGAGGTCCTGTGTTTTTTGTATTGATTGCAATTTTGTGATGACGTTGGTGCAGAGAGATGATGCACTTTGGTAAATGAAATCCTACGCTAGGTAAAACACCACCACCACCATCACCCTTTAGAGCACACACACGCAGGCAGACCATTAGGTTATGTAGCATCAGTTGACACCCACTTGAGAGTATTAAATATGTTATAACCTTGACGTAAACGCAAAAGGAAGGCAGGAAGGAAGTTAACATTGTCAGCACAGCTGGGACAAACGAGACAATAGACTTTTGTTCTGTCATTTACAGGTGCAGAGCACTTCAAGAAGAAGAGTAGAAAAAAAAATCCAAATAAAAGCATTAGTATTGTTAGTGACACTCTATTTTAGTGTGGCCTGCAAACAAGGCTAACGCAAATGACGCAAGTGCTAGTAAAAAGCCAATGTGACATATTCAGTGCTATCTACACATTTGCTTTGTTCATATTTTATGGAACATTTATTTCATGTTGAATTTAGCAAAATCAGCTACTAATTGAGGTTTTTATTTTTTGTGTAGGTAGAAATTTAATAAGAAGAAATATCGATATTAAAATTAGCTACATAAAGGAAATTATTTTTAGAGCGATGGAACTTTAAATTGAAATGTAATAAACATATTTAAATTAGATCGAAATGCAATTCAATTTTTAGTAAAAAGAATATTTTATCATTTTTTTTTAAATAATTTTTTTGACTTCCAAGGAAATGCGAAAGATTGTGTTTAAAGGTGATCCCAATCCGCTATTGGCATAATCATTTCGAGAGAGATTGTGTGAAAATCAACTGTTTGAAAGATGAATACATTGAAAGTCGCTTATCGCAATGTAAACACGTGATCTTCAGTGACGAAACTAAGATATACAGAGTTGGATCTGATGATCGGCAGCAGAGAACTACAGTGAGCCACTCATCATTTTTGGCATTCATGAGTCTGTTGAAACTTTCAACTCATTCACACGCACAGAAAATTTTGTGAAACGAGCTACCGTCTTATGGCGATGTCTGTGAATGCGAGTTTGTTTCACAATCACTTCTAGTGAATGCCGTTTTATTTCGTTTCCTTTCGTATGAGTATATGAGTGTTGCGTGAGCTACTCATGAAACACGAATGAATTAAGAAATTGTGTGTATTTTTTTTAAAATATAGGGAAAGGTCGAAAATAGCCATTTCTGAGCTAAATCTATCAACTGAAAACTGAAACTGGTGAAAAAAATTTTATTTTGAACCACCCTAAAATTTTTTTTTTTTTTTCCAATTGATAAGGAATGGTCGACAATAACTTTTGTACATACTTTAGGGCGACTCCAGACCTGGGAAAGCACCAAAAGGGTCAAAAACGGTACTTTCCGAGGTCTGGAGCCACCCTAAGTAGTGTTCAAAATTATTTTTCGAACTTACACAATCGATTGGGACAAAAAAAAATTGTACGTAAATGGGTCAAAAACGGTCCTTTCCAGGGTCCGAAGATACTCCAAGTGATGTTCAAAATCCATTTTCGACCTTTCCCCATCGATTGGAGCGAGAAAAAAAATATGTTCTCAAAATGGGTCAAAAACCTGTACCATGGTCCGGGGACCCATTTTCGGGTCAAAAACGGTTCTTTCCAGGGTACCGAGCCTCCCTAAATGATGTCAAAAAGCCATTCCTTTCCCTATCGATTGGAGCAGAATAAATTTTCACCGAAAATTGGTCGAAAACGGTCCTTTTCAGGGTCCGGAGCCACCTTTCCCCATCGATTGAACGAAAAAAAAAAAAACAGTTTTTCTTTACTACAGTTCATCGCAAGTGGCTCAAGCTATTCACTGCTTCATGAATCTGAATGCATTTGAATGTGAGCTTCATAAACATTCACATTCATGAGACCAGAGCTACTTATACGTTCACCATTGATGAGCAGCATGCTATATGCGCAACCCAGATTCACACTCATTATTGCATGCAATGTGCACACTCACGTCTCATATTTTTGGAAGTGGCTCAGAACCCTCAGAGAGCTACTCAATGCAGTTCTTTGATCGGCAAAAGAAAGTTTCATCACGAATTCACATTGCTTGCACTAAAGTGGTTTTATAAGCAGCGGCTTTTGACGTACTGAACTTCAAAAAAGTTTATGCTCGCACAATCTATCTGGAACTGAACGTGCTAATAGCGGATTGGGATTACCTTTAAATACAATCTTTCGTATTTCCTTGGAAGTCAAAAAATAACTATATTTTGCTTCAAAATTGATTTTAAAATCGGTGATATCATCCGTTTTCCGTGCCTAGTAACGTTATTTTTTGACTTATTTTTCTTAAAATGCTTAATGGCATTGTTATTAACTGTTTTGAAATTTCTTGGCACCAGCTAAAAATGGACATTTCAATTGAAAAACAAAGAAAATCTTAAGTTTTCTTAAAGATATTAACAATCTTTGTAATCGTTCGTAATGACATCGCCATCCTTGTTCATAAGTGATAAATTGATTTTGATTTAAAATAAATTTCTATTGATGATATTGGATTTTCTTTATATAAGGTTTTAGTATTTAAATAAGTTGTTAAAAACAAAATAAAAATTTGAAAATTTCGTTTACTTAAAGTATCAGAACCAGAAAAAGAAATAAAGCTTTTAATGTTGTAATGTTTTTAATTATTCCGCCACTACTGTACATATGTACGATGATGTTGTTGCAAAAAAGTTTAATTTACATGCTCAATAATGATAGAAAAACAAAGACTTTACAGTGTCAGTAATAACAGCTTAGTGCACTTGAAGTGGAAGGCAGCATTTACTATAAAATTTATAATTTTTCTGCAATTTGATGTGCACAATTTTTAAAATCTCAACATTAACTAAGCCAAAGCTTTCACAAAGAAGCATCACGTATTTTTTTTTTTTTCATCATTCGTAGAATTTAATGCTAAATCTTGAGCAAGTTTCTACTCTCTTCATTAAAATATGCTGCATACTTTATATTCCAACTTCAGCGATATTTACTTTAAAAAAAAAAAAAAAACATTTTTGCTTTTTCCTCCTTAAATCCTGATACATAAAATTTGCATCTGCATTTGCGTTACCAGCAACACTTACACCAAACGCTCAGCAGCAATGTACACTAACACTGTTGTTTTACAAAGTTTTTCAAAATCTAATGAACGTGTTTTACATCAAAACATTGTCCGTCCTAAATCTACAACCATCCACCCGTCGCGCGTACTCACACTTTGCTTTAAATAATTGTCGACCAGCAAGCAATTGTTGTTTTTGTTATATTGCTGCATCACAATGTTTTTTTGCTCGCCTTCGCTAACTTTATTGGGGAGGCTTTTACCGCTACTGCTACTGCTGCTGCTGCTGCCTGGTCTGAGCTGAGCTGGCTTACCATGTGCAGTAATTGCATGAATTATTCTCTTTTATATTGTAAACATTCATTTGTGTCGCATCCACTATTTGTAGCATTAAACTTAATTGAAGCTGCTATCTACCCCCAATCGTTGTTGTTGTAAAATTTTGTTACTTTGTTGTAGAGCGTGTTTTTTTTTTTTTTTTGTTCAGTTTGTAGACGATGTACAGTGAGTGCACTTTTTTTGGCCCTTTGCGTGATGTAAGACATATTTTATATACGAACAACTACGTACTTTGTGATGCAGTTTTTTTTTGTGGGTGTGTACCTAAGTAAGAGTTTTCTTCCAGTCTTCCCGACAAGTTGATAAACTCTTTGGAATTGCATAGATCACGCCAGTATGTACGTTTCGCAATTCTGATAGTTTTCATTTTCTTGACTTAAACCACTTTCACGGTTGCATTGAGTTTGACAACTTAATTTTACCTTTCTTCAACAACTTAAAGTATGCAATGGAATTTAAATAAAATCTCACTATATTCTGAAGCTTATGTTCAATGAAAAAAATAAATATTACATAACTAACATTCATCAAGTGTAATATGTTTGACATAAAGAAAATCGCACGTGTTACAGTCTCACTTTATTTTATTTTGCTTCATGCCGAACTTTAAACTTAAACTTAAAATCCTTTATCACGTTGCATGCTGCTTGCACTTGTTCACATGGCACGTTATTTTCATGCAGAGTTAATATTATCAAGAATGTTGAACAATTTAAAATACTAATGAGCTGATTAAGAGTTTCATTCAGCTGATATAAAGTGTAAGAATCAGTGGCATTAATTAGTTCTATTGCTGCAAAAAGTTATGAAAAATAAAATCTATATAATTTGAATTTACACTAGGCGACAATTGAAAATGTAAATTTCAAATTAATGTTTTTGTTTAAATTTTTGGTTTTCACAATTAAAGCTTCAAAAAGATTAAGAGAAACCAATTCATAATGATCTTATAAGGTTTAAAATAACAAAATTCAATCAATTGAAAGTGTAAATTTCATTTTTTTCTTAAACAAAAATAGCCTCATTAAAATATTAACCTTAAAAATACTTTTTTTTTAAGTAATTTGTAACCTTTTCTTTCGCTAAATCTTTTTGGAATACTTTGTGCCAAATTCGTAATGATTCCTTCATTCATTGCAGCTCATTTTAATAATATTGAAATTTTTCTGTTCAAGATCGAACACAAATGTTTTATCGGGTTCAGATCTGGTGATTATGCAGGCCAGTTTAATTTTTCAATAGAATTACTTTCGAAAAATTGTTTTGCGTAAAGTAAAGTAATACTTAGGGTAATTGTCTTGTTGAAATCGAAATGACAACAAAGATATTTTTTCTGCATTGGTATTCAGATATTCTTCTAAAATGTTTTCGTAAACATATCATCCATTCATCTTTTCAATAAAGGATCCATCTCGATGCTCTACACCAGACTCTTACGTTTTTGCAAATTTTTTCAACTCAAATTTTGACTCATCAGTCCAAATAATCCCTTTCCAAACCTATCGTTTGATATAGGAAAATATATTTTCATATTTTCGTAATAGTTCTTATGAAATTAAAACTTTCAGAGAATTTATTGTTCTTCCTATTAAAATTATATCGGGCGCCATGCCCTGTCTATCATTACATTAACTTTTGTCAATTAACAGTTCTGCCGATTTTTTCGAAAAACCCTAGTAAACTTAAATACAATTTCAATTTAATTACATTTTTTTTGTGGTAACTACAGTTGTGTCTGGATATAGTGAACTAATTTTTGAAAGACCTGTTCACAGTATCCAGATTGTTCACTATATCAAGGTTGACATTTTTTGTTTAAAAACTCGTTTTATTTGCTCAAAATACACATTTGTGTATGTAAATGAGTTATTAGAATAAGTTTGTAGGAAAATAGAAATGTGCATATGTTTATTGAAAGAATTCACGAATAGATGTTTGCTTCTTCCATTCAGAAATTGAAGTTTGGACCGCTTTTTCGCGTAAAAGTAAAAATTGTGGTGTTCACTATATCAAGGTGTTCGCTATGTCCAGACACGACTGTAATTAAATTTTTTGTTGTAACTATGTATGTTTCCATTATCAACTACTTTTTGTACTTAGACTAATTACAATTATACATACATACATACATTCAATTACAATAACATTTTTAATTAGAATAACTTCTTCACTTTTAATTGTATTTTAAACTAAGAATACTTTTTTTCTATTTGAGTTTTCTGATTGTTATTACTTTTACAGTTGGAATTACATTTTGAATCACAATTATTTTCTTAATTACAGTTTGGTTTTCAATATCAATGTTCTTTTTAGTTTCAATTATGTGCATTTCCAACTGCAAAAAATTACTTCAAACTGAATTACATTTTCAATTGTTGTTTAATTTATTACTTATCTATACTTTTACTTATGATTACATTTTTTTAATTACATTTTGAATTTCCAATTTAATTACATTTTTAATTTCGATTATTTTTTCACTTTTTTCCCATGTTCATTAGGGTGGTTCATTAGGTGGTTTGTCGATTTCTCTTTTAATCACCGAAATATCATAAATTTAAATTTCAAGTTTTGATATTTCGGAGAGAAAAAAAGTTATCGATATAATCTAAAAAAGGTTTTGAAGGGTAAGAGTAATACTTTCAGATGGCGTAACCAATTTTGGAAAAAAAAATTTATTCGCAATGTAAAATGAGCTCAAATATAGCCAAAAACCGTGTTTTTTGCACTTTTAGGTTAGAATATCTCAAAAACCTGACGTATAGGAGAAATTCTGAGCTCGGATTTGGGTTCAGCGCATCAAAGTCCTTCGGGTACTATAGGTCTGGTCTCTGGTTTAAAAATTTGTCAGCTTGTGTTATAAGTACTTTTCTTACAAAAATAAATAAAATTTGTTTCTTTGATTTTTCACAGTTTTACATTGAACTTTTAAAACAATTTGTTATATCACATTCCTTCCCTGTTGTGTGAAGAGTATCCTTGAATTTTGGCGAACCTGAAAAAAAATGTTTAAGGGTACATATTGGTACTTATGTACTTATGGTTTCTATGTATTTGCTATGTTTAACACCTGTGCAGTCGCCATTTTGTTTTTTTTTTACATCTAAACAAAATTGAAATTGCGTGCATAATATTAGATAGCATTTTCAGCAAATAAAAGCTTTAATAAAATAACAGCTAGTATGTTTTAAAAATTAAAATGTTATGAGACCTTCATTTTTAATACAAAAACGAGTAGCGCGACCTCTAAAAATTTTTTGTTTCCTCTGAAAAAAATAGGACCCTCATTTCAAACCATAAGGAACCTACGGTTTTGAGAAGGCGGCTGAAAACTAAAAAAAAAAAGGATTTTCTGGACCACCCTAATGTTCAGCTTATTAATATCAATTAAATTTCTAATCTTAATGCAAATAACAAAAATTTTCGCAAAAATAAAAAATATGCATATCAAATTTAATTACTTTTTAATTTTCGAATACCTACTTTATTTTATTTAAATTTTTTTATTTTCAACTAAATTTTTAATTTCAATTGCATTTTGAATTTCAATTACATTTTGACTTTTAATTATTGCGCATCTTTAATATCAATTTATGTACATTACCGACTTCAACAATATTTTTAAATACAATATATTTTTGAATTGCTTCTACATTTTAAATTATAATAGAATTTTTTTAACATTCGACAAGCTTGAGCTCTAAATACTATTTTAACTGCTTTAGTGCCTCCTAAAACTAAGACCGGCTTTTAACAAATAAAACTATGTACTTTATCATAGCATATCAAAGTATTTGCTTTTGATTGAAAAGTTTAAAGCAAAAACTTTAATTCGATTTCAATGATATCATTGGCAAACATTGTAATTTTTTTTTTTACTTGGCACAACGTAAATACAATAAATACATTGCACCATACTGCTGCTGGTGTGCTCAGTACTTGTATTTGTAAGGATTTCTCAATGCTTTTTCAATTTGTTACTCGCATTTTATATGTTATTGACCCTTTTCAGACACAAAACATAAAATTGCAAAACGTGACCTATTGCAGGTGCAACAGCTTAGTTTCAGTTGTGTAAGTGTGTGTGTGTCTGTGTAATACATACTACATACGAAATACTGAAACACGTAAACAATTTCAATTTGCCTTCAATCCTTCTTTTTCACTTTTTTTTTATATTTCATCTCTTGTGACACATACGATAATTTCTCTGTTTATTTATTTTCAGGACTTGCCGGATTAAGCGCATCCTCGCTAACAGCGCGTCGTGACTCTTTCGATCGCAACACCTCCGCCTTCAGTCCCTCTGCCATGGACTTTACAAATAGTTCAGCTGCTGTAGCTGCTGCAAATGCTGTCTCCTCATCTGTTGCACAGGCTGCAGCTGCTGCCGCTGCGGCACGTGGCAAATGGCCGTGTGCTGTGACCAGCGCTTATGGAACCTTGGGTACCGTTGCTGCCACAGCTTCAGCGAGTCCACTTGGCGCTCCCATTACACCACCACCACAATCATGCCTAATGACCAATCGTGCACCTGGTGCCGAATCCAAATATCGCCAACAAATGACTGTCGGTCTACCGCCAGGTGCAGCTGCCGCTCAAGCAGCTGCTGCTGCTGCAGCTGCCAATAGCATGTTTGGTTCGAATAGTTCACTCTTCTCAAAACATTTGGCAATTTCAGGTTCCAGTGCAGCAGCAGCAGCGGCTGCAGCTGCCGCAGCCGCAGCATCATCACGACAAGTATCAGTATTGAATGCCGCCGGTGTTGGCGCTGGTGCCGCCGCTGCAGCAGCAGCTGCTGCTGCGGCTGCCGCAGCCGCTGGAGTTGGTCCACCACAACCAGGACGTTCACGTCTGTTGGAGGATTTCCGAAATCAACGTTATCCAAATCTGCAGTTGCGTGAATTGAGTAATCATATTGTGGAATTTTCACAGGATCAGCATGGATCACGCTTCATACAACAGAAACTGGAACGTGCTACAGGTGCTGAGAAACAAATGGTTTTCAATGAGATTTTGGGTGCTGCCTACAGCCTAATGACCGATGTTTTTGGAAATTATGTTATACAAAAATTTTTTGAGTTTGGTTCACCAGAACAAAAGAATACTTTGGGCATGCAGGTTAAAGGTCATGTCTTGCAATTGGCTTTGCAGATGTATGGCTGTCGTGTTATTCAGAAAGCGCTGGAGAGTATTACCTCAGAGCAGCAACAAGAGATCGTACGCGAATTGGATGGTAATGTACTGAAGTGTGTTAAGGATCAAAATGGCAATCATGTGGTGCAGAAATGTATTGAATGTGTTGAGCCGACCGCATTACAGTTCATCATTAATGCCTTTAAAGGTCAGATATATTCATTGAGCACACATCCCTATGGATGTCGGGTAATTCAACGCATCTTGGAACATTGTACAGCCGAACAAACTGCACCAATTTTGGATGAATTACATGAGCACACAGAACAGTTGATACAGGATCAATATGGAAATTATGTCATACAGCATGTATTGGGTAAGTCAGTCAAATCAGTCAGATATGTGAAGAAAACGTAAATGTTTGTAGATTTAAAAAAAAGTAATAATTATTAAAATTTATGACATTGGGTTTCTTGGTAAAAGTCGGGTAAATATGTAAGTCCATAAATTATTATAGAGCATAAAAAAGTAAACTAAAGTTGTTAGTGATTTTTATTCTATTTGCTATTAAACTGAATGTGTTACTCATACGACATGTTATGCTTTGCACTTTTTGTGCTACGAAGCATATTGGTTATTTTTATTTCTTGTTATCTGGAGTTAAACAAAATTATTAAAATATTTGCTAACTCGTTTTTATAATTCATATATAAAAATAAAATATCTAATTTTTCTTTTAATTCAGAGCACGGCAAGCCCGAAGATAAATCTATACTAATCAATAGTGTACGCGGAAAGGTGCTAGTGCTGTCACAACATAAATTTGCCTCAAATGTTGTAGAGAAATGTGTTACGCATGCAACACGTTCCGAACGTACCGGACTTATTGATGAAGTTTGCACCTTTAATGACAAGTAAGTTTATCTTGAAGACACACATCTTTTATTAATAATTTACTAAACATAACTTTTTTCTTTTTCTTTTCAAGTGCTTTGCACGTCATGATGAAAGATCAATATGCTAATTATGTTGTACAAAAGATGATCGATGTTTCAGAGCCAACACAACTAAAAAAACTCATGAACAAAATACGACCACATATGGCAGCATTACGCAAATATACCTATGGCAAACATATAAATGCTAAACTGGAAAAATATTTTATGAAAACAGCAAATCCAATAACCACAACTAGCACTACAAGCACTGGCGTTATACTCGGCGGTGCCACAGCCACAACTGTGGTGAGCTGCAATAGCAACATTATAACCACAGCAAGTGGCGCAGTATTGGAAAATGGTGGCGGCGGTATGAATGTTACCATGGCCGGTGGCGGTGGACAAGCATCACCATCCTCAACATCGGTAGTATCAACAAATAGCAGTAGCACCGGCACATCTGTAGTAACAGCTGTTGGTATTGGTAGTAACAGCGGTTTGGGACCAATTGGACCGCCAACTGTTGTTGGCGGAGTGCTGTAAATTGGAAAGCGAGAAGAATTAAAGTAATAAGAAAAAGGAGAGATAGTGTGTGCTACAGAGCAAAAAAAAAGCGAATAAGGACGCAGTAAAGAAAATTATTTTTTAAATTTAGTAATAATAAGATGAAAATTTTTTAAAGCGAAGTAAGCAAGATATAAAGCGTGTCTTTAGCTAAAATATAAGGTTGAAAGCGATTAAGTGTGGAATTATAAAAAGTTCAGTATATGAAAAAAGAGCGACTACTTTCTGTTTTTCTTTTTTTATTGGTTTGTTTTTTCAAACAGCATGTTTAAAAGAGAATGAGTTGATAAATAAATTGTAAAACATGTTGTAGTTTATTTATATATATATATGTATTAAAAGAAAGTCAACACTTTCGAAACGAAATTTTGTATAAAAAAAAGATGTCGTTTAACACACGCAAATTGAATTGTAAAAAAAAAAATTGTAAAGAAAACATTGTTAAGTGTAAAAAAAAACACAGATTTTTAAGAGAAAAAAAGTCGTTATAGCTATGCATTGCGACACTTCATTTGTAAATGTTTTCATTTGTTGTAATCAGAACCAACATTTAAAGAGCTCACATATGTGCGCTTTCGAATTAAAGTAAGAAAAGCATAAAAATGCAAAACAAGAGAAGAATTCCATTCATACACAAACACTAAAAGATGAGATGAGTAGTTTTTTAAATATCGTCTCGATATTATTTTTTTTTTTTCTTAAGAAAAGTTAAAGCCAATTGAAAATTTAATTTGATTTTAATTAATAAGGCTGTGCCAAATTTTATATAAAAGCTGGAGAGTATATTTTTTTTTCAGTGGTCATAAGTAAAAGTTTTCTTTATTTTTTATAGCATTTTGTTTAATAACAAAATGTTGCAAACATTTGGGTACTAAGTTACAACGCATTCTAAGAATTTAAAGCACGATTTCGTATGATAAATAAATATATGTAACTCATACGTGTCAGTCCCATTCAATTGTTTTGGCTTACATATGACCACTTAAGACTCTACGCAAATTTTGGCACAACCGCTTAACATTACGCATTTTTCTTCTACCTAAGTTGATTGAAAAGATTTAAAATTAGAGTACACACACGCTCACCTACGCTCTTCAAGCGAAGAGAATTTCCTTTAACACACGCTAACGCTATTGACGCACGCGTTTGTTTAGTATTTAATTTGATTTCATATTCTTTTGAACTTTTCTCATTAACTATAAATATATACATAAATATATTTGTATGTTTATTACTAAATGTTAATTGTAGTTATTTTTGTAGTGACTTTTCTGTAAATTTAAGCAACTCTAATTATAAATTAAGCGAAAAATATACATAAATGAAAAGAAAAGAAATGTAATAAAATAAAAATTATTTTGTATTAATGATTTCTCTATAAAATTAAGGCTGTGTCATGTCTATTTTTTATAAGATTCGTACATACACTCATTTTATATACCAAAACAAAAGAGAGTAAGGGACGCTCCGAAATTTTACACACACACACACACACATATTCAATTTGGAAAATAAAGAGCGTGCAGATATTGACACAGCATTGATTGAAACAAAAAAACAAATACAAAATAATTTTCAAATTCATTTTTATAAACTAAACTAACACTATAAATATAAACATTTTTAAATATGATAATAAAAACCATGTAACAATGCTATACATTTATACTATAATACCTACATACATATACTTATAAACTATAAACACATAATACGTCAAACAATAAAAAGAAACCCAATCATCAAGTGAAAGAGAGCAACAAGAAATAAAAATTGTAGTAAAACGTTTATATGAAGAAAATCAAAACAAAAGTAACAAAAAAAATTGTAAAACAAAATGAAACCTTGTCTGACTATGTTTAATGTACTCGTATAATATATATTTAAAAGAAAGAACACATACATACATACACATGCATATACTACATAAACTTTTATTACGATCATAAATGATGATGATGATTACGCTGAATATAATGATTATTTATTTAACGAGTAAAAATTCAAAACTAAAATTAAAGAAAAGAAAAAATAATCTCTTAAAATTTTAATTGCATAGTTTTAGGCAACAAAATGTTAAATGCATTCAACTTTTAGCTGTAGAGCGCACTAAGAAAAACAAAGTTACACACATAAATACACCATCTCTCTCTCACGAATACACACACACACACACGCATATACATTTTGTAAACACAATTGTAATTTAGCAAACTTCTACATATGTAAAGTTCCCAGTCTCTTATTTGTTTTTTGTATTGTATCGTATCGTAAATGTTTCATTTCAATTGACTTATAAATAGTTATCTCATAAATACATCATTTGTAATAAAGAAAAATATAAGCTGTCGCTTTATGTAAAATTTGTAAAAATTTTGTAAAACATTTCGTTTAACACTTCATGTTTATTTGTAAAATTCTCGCATAATTTAAATGTTTAAAAGAAAAGGAAAGCAAAAAATTGCAAGACATGCTGAATATACATACATACATACCTACTGTAAAACTGTAAAATAGTTGGCAACCTAATTTTCGTTTAAGAGTTATAATTTTGAAGCGTATAATGTAAACTATTATCACTTACATATAGACACACACACACTCACTCATACAGACTCACCTACTCACAAACATTAAAAGAAAATATTAATTTTATAGCTACTGTGTAAAACTTTGTGTAATTGTATGTAATTTTTAAATACTTGATAATAATTATTTTCCTTCTTTTTTTTAAATAAAACTTGATCATTTATTTTATTTTAATTATTACGATATATATAAATTTTTTGTCAACATATCTTACACACACATTGATACGTACATATATATGTTTTAAATGACATGCATACATTATTTTATTTAATTTTTTTTTCCTTTTTTAATTTAAACATGACTTTATTTCTAATGATTATTAACAATTCAAACTTTATGTCTTATTTTTAAGTGTATTTTTTTCTAGCATTATATTTTTTTGTGTAATTTTTAATTGTCATTAATTATTATAGCAGAAAAACATATGTTTGTAAACTATTGATTTTAATGAAACTGTAAATTAAACTGATCTACTTGTGCGAAAAGAAAAAATAACAACATTGAATTTTAATTTCGAACACAATTTTCAAAATTTCATGTAGCATGCGACTTTTTTTAGTTGTCGTTGTCTGTTATTGTTGAACTTTTGTAGCTTGCGATTTTTTGCAGTCGCCAAAAGTTTGGTTTCACTTTGTTTTCTTCTGTGTTATCGTTCAACTAGTGTAGCATGAGAAATAACATGCTTGTTTCTGCTGTTTAAAATGTGCTGTCTTGTGCCAATTATCAAAGTTGCATTTCAGCAATTTGTAAATTACATACAAACAAAAACGTTCGAAAGACCTGTACAATTTTTTTAAGCAAAATGACGAAAATGCTTCTACGTACTTGTCAATTTCCTACACAACAAAAGCGAAATAGCTGCAGTTGACAGGTCTTTTTAAGTAAGGACATTATTGCAACAAGCTGTAGTACTTCCGGAGTATTACATTTAAAAATGAGTGTTCAAAAAAGTTAATAATAACCTGAAATTTTTACACTATTTCACCGTAAAAATTGTACGAGAAAAGAAAATAAAAAAAATTCCTTGGTCATGGACTGTGACCGTATGATTCACTGATTTATAATGTGCGCATCAATTATTAGATTGCTAATTGATTTGGAAAATGTGTGTACTTTTGCTTGATAAAGAAATGATTTTCGAATCGGTCGATTCCTTTTCCAATCATAAGTTGGCCTTACAAATATTTGATCGCATTTATATTTTTATATTATAGGCCTTATTGAAAGCTAATATAAAAATCGAATGTGATCGAATTTCGCTGATTCACAAACAATTTTTCGCTATTATCTCGCTTCTTAAACGGAGATGAATTCCATCTTAACCAAATTTATAGGCAATACAACTTTTTTTATGAAAAAGAGGTTTGGAGCGCTAATAACGTTAGTTCAACCGTATATTCAACGTTCAAAGATTTAATATGGTGATTTTGTAAATTTCTGCTCCCTTTGGTCGAACATGAATAGCATATAAACGACTTTGAATATCATATAAACGGTTCAACTTATGGAATTAATGCACTTAATCTTTATTTATGAGAAATTGACTTGTGTAAAACTTTTATTCAGACTAAGTTTCTCTCCGGGTAATATGCTAGATAATAACTAAAAAATATTTTATGATCTTTGACTTCAAAAGCAGCAAAAAAAGCAAGAAGAAGTTTTTAAAGAGAAGACATAATTCAAACCAAAAATTTTTTTTGCGAAATTTTTTCATTGGAAATTATGTATATATCAAAAAATTTAGGTACTGTGTACGATTTTTATACCATAACAGAAATTTGGAACAAAACAGTCTTGCAATGTTTTCTACTAAATTCTTCAAGGAAATTCACAGGCGTGACCTCTAAAAGTTGACCTTGTAAGTTTATTTTTGAAAACATTGTTTTTTTAAGCTTTAACTTATGACACCCTAAGACTATTTATTTGATTTGTAACGTATATTTTGAGCTTTTGCCGTATCCGAAGATCTGAAGATTTTAAGATATTTAACAGTTATGCGTCAATAATGCTGTTTTTGTTCATTCCCTGTAAATCTTTAGTCCTCATTTTTCAATGTTGAATCCATTAGAAATTTTAAGTATTCACTCTTAGCGACGTGGACATATTTTTCTAATTTTTTTAAGCACTGGCAACTTTAGATATACAGTGCCGGACAAAACATATTGGATTGAATACACATTTTTGTAAAACCTCATAAGCATCTTGAATTGTCAAAGTTAAACATTAAAAATGCATTTAAATTCAAAATATATGCTTTATACTTAAAAGAGATACGATTAATTTTACATTTTATTCATAATAACAAAAATGTGTATTCAGTCCAATATGATTTGTCCGGCACTGTACATACGGGGCATAATTTCCCAAAGTCCCAGGCCTAAAAAAAAAGTTGTCCGATAGGGCTGATAATTGAGCTAATTGTTGTTCTCACACCAAAAATTTATTTGAACTGGAGGTTGAGGGGGTACAATATTTGAACTTTTCTTGCAAAGTCTTATTTTTAAACGTTTGTAACTTTTTTACGTATGCATAAAAATAATGTTACCTCTCACGTTTTCAATAGAGTTTCAGTGAGTTACACAATATATAGTATTAAAAAAAAAATTGAGGTCCAATTTTAAAAATCAAAAACTAATTTGAATTTTTTTAAAGTTAGAAACTTTTTATTTTTAAATAATTTTAAAAGAAAGCTGAAATTTTTCCCAATAAGATCACCAATTTTCTGTGCCTGGGACGTTTCGCAATTTATGCTCCATATGTATGTCAAAATTCAGGCATGCTAAAAAAATTGTATGGTCTCAGTATTGGACTCAGTATTGAATAATTCATATGAAATGGCAATTTTCGCTCATAACGAATAGCGAAATATGCACATTTTGACCAAAGGAATTATAAGTTCGTAAGATTATTGTTTTTTTTTTAAGCAGGTGTTCGGGAGCTACTTAATTTAAAAGGTTTCCACTACAAATTATTGGCACTATTATAGTCCCTCGCTAGCTTTCTTCATGTTTCCTGTAATTTTGTACTTTCCCGAGCCTTAAGCATACTAGGGTGATTTGAATCATTTTAATTAATTTTTTTTTTTATATGACAATAATCAACTTTAGTTGTATTTATTCAGCACAACTGAATGTTTTTTTTAATGTATTACATACGTTTTCAGTTTGGTATTCATAAATCATGAAATGTGTTGCTGTCAACATTGAGAACCGAAAATATTCTAACCTATAGCGGTTTTTTATGTATATTGTGCGATTATTTCGATTTTACATCACACATAATCCTGTAATACGTAGATGCAATCGGTAATATTAATATTGTCGGTCAATTTATTTTAGGATTTTCGTATGAAATGTGCCAATTTAACTTCAGGCAAACAAAAATAATTCATTTCTGGTCGCGATCATTGGAAACATAATACTTCAAATAAAAATATAAGAATTTTTTATCTACATACATACGTAATGTTGTAACTTAAAACTAAAATGTTAAACTTTTGACATAGCTTAAAAACACATTGGCTTTACGCATTTCTCGCATGTTACAAAACAAAGATTTTAATAACAGTTTCAACAATATTTACGTTCTATTCATTTAAGCCCACCTCACAGTTTATTTTTTATTTAAAAATAAACTTTAAAAAAAACATTGATCTGCTAGGCTTAATTTTCAATATATTTTTTTTTTCATTTTGCATATACAAAGTTAGAAAATCGATGCAGTAAAAGCTTCATACAATTCAGTTGTAATAAAATAAAAACATTTTCCAAAAAAGTTGCTACTTCGGCAAAGAGTAAACATTTTTTATACAATATAAATTTTAATATTTAGATATTTAATGAAAAATTGTAAAAATGCAAAAGAAAAAGGCCTATTTTAAATAAAAAGATAAAATATTATGTACTACAAATGAAGTAGAACTCTAAAAAATAAATGCATAGAGATACATACAAAAAAAAAACTGCCTTTGAATAAAACAAAATTCATTCAAGCTTTGTATTATGTAAATTAGTTTAACAAGTATTTTAATCTTTTTTTATTAAATGCATAACATTACTATAGTACTGACCCACAACATGCATAACATTTTGCGGCAGTAAATCAATTCCAGCGTCTTAATACCATAAAATAAAAACTTTGTATGCTCATTTTATTATTGTAACTTAAAATCGTTTCATTTGCAGCATTATTTAGCTAATTTAGATTCATGCTCATTAATTTGTATAAAGACAACAACAACAACAAAACCATAACAAAAAAATTTGTAAATTGTGTATAAAAAAAAAAATAAATTCTGTAAATTGTACAAAAAAAAAAACGATAACGAAAACATGAAACATTTTCACAACTCATACAAAAAAAAAAATCATTGTATATTTTTTTTTATTTTTGAAATTTTTATTTCGGCAAAATTAAAAATCCTTCGTCTTAGTTACCTATGTTTTATGCCGTATAAGTAATAATACTTTTTGACGTGAACGTATAATGTTTATGTTTTGCCTTATCAAAAATTAAAAAAGACGCTAACGAATTTAAATTTGTAGTTTCTTAAGCTATAAAGAAAAAAAGAAATTTTGTAAATTTTGTATTTAAAAAAGAAAACATATGTATTATACATAGTTGTATAATTTTATTTGTCTAATTAACTTGTTGTATAGCGTGAAATGAAAACAAAAACATGCGGAGTTCTGAAAAAAAAATTTAAATTTTTATTTTAAGTTGGTAAGAAGAGCTGTGAATCTTTTCAAGTATAGCGGCAAAATGTTATGCATAACATACTCGTACATTTATAATTAATTTACAATTGTTGTTATATACGACAATTTTATAAATATTATTTTTAGTAGTTGCCTTTACAAGCGCATGCACTGATAATATTAATTTTTTTTTGTAATATTTTTTAGCTTTTACAGTTTAAAGTCAATTTGTTTTTGATGAATTCCTTATATAAGTTTATAAAGTATTTTTCTTTTTTTGTAATTTTCATTATCATTACGATTGGTATTGAAAGGATTTTTTTAGCAGTCGCTGTGCTTTTTTGTATGCAAGGTATTTTTCAAGCGGCCATTAATCAAATTTGAAATAATTATAGTACACAAAATAACTTTAAAAATTTTTCGCGATATCGGCGCTAAGATTTTCAGTGCGGAAGTCATAAAAAAAAAGTTATAACATAAAAATATATATTTTAAGTATTGCAGTAACTATTTTCAACCACACGGGGTGGATAAACCATACAAAAATTCTTGAAAATTACACTGGTCAACCAACAAAATGAAAAAAACTTTAAGTGTTGATTCTTAAGAAAATGTCTAAGGTGCTTTTGACCCGCTGAATCTGAAATTAGTCACGATTTAACTCTATCATATTGTTTTTTGTGAAATTTGGGATTAAAAAGCCAAGTTCGTTAGTTTCACTATAAAATTTAAAATTTTAAGAATTGGTCAGTTTTCTTTAACTACTTTTTTTATCCACAGCAAAAAAATCGTCACGACTTACATTGAAAATCCTTTCAACGCCAAATGCTTCGGCTTAAAATCAAAATTCAAAAGTTGCATTTTTACATTAAAAATAAAGTAACACTTAAAATCCTCATTAATTTAGGAAAAACATAAATTTTCATAGTGCTTTGCATCATAGTTCAGTTTATAATATTAACAATAAAAAATTATAAAAATAAAAACAAAAAAAAACAACAAATATTACGCTACTTACACAGTATAAGAAAAGGAGTTATTACACTAGAGAAAATAAAGAAAAAAATTGCAATTTAAAGCAGAAACAACATAAAAATAACAAAAACAATTTGAAAAAATTATGAAAAACAATTTCCAAAAAATTATACATTTGTTTATAGTACAGTAAATATAGAAAATTTAGAGGGAAAAACAATGAAATCGAAAATTTTTGATGGAAACATTCATGAAAATGAAGTACTTCCATTCAGGTATTCTAAAAATGTACAGGAAATGTTGGAGCAAAAACTTTCATTCGAGTTTAAAGTACTTTGAGAGTGGTTTTCTATTCACATAACTTTAAAAAAAACATATTTTTTTCCAAAAGTAATTCTTTTCAAAGTTATGTGGAAAATACTGTTTTCAAACACCCTAAGTCCCAATGGAAAGTTAAGTACCGACGTATTTTTTGTGCATTTTGAGAATGCCTGAAAGTATTACGTGTTCATCAACGTTCTTACCAAGAATTGCCCATTTCCTTACTCTATTTTGCATATACATATGTATGTAGCTAATTTTACTGTACTGTATTGTTAAATTAAAAAAATATAAATATAAACCTCCATACATATACACATACATAAACTATTGCTATAAATACTTATAAATATAAATATTAATTGTATTAAATGTAGAATTGTATTTAAAACAAACGAAAACAAAACAAAACAAAAACACATTGGTAATTCATTAAAAATTAAACAAGAATTAATACTTAACGTTATTAAATATAAAATAGACAGAAAGAGAAGAAAAAAAAGAAACAAATAAAATAAGCGGCATTTTGGAAACCCTTTTTGTAAATGCAGCAGAGCAAACCATTTTTACCCATGAAGAAATTTTCTAAATGAAAATCCACTTAAGTATTTTAAGAGAAGTAAAATAAAATTTCCAAATTGTATTTTTTGCATGCAAAATTAAAATAAGAAAAACAAAAATTATTGAAAACAACAGAAAGAAAGAAAGAAACACTTGTATTTAAACTGTAGAAATTTTAAATAAAAAATTTGTAGACAATTTGTGTAGAAATAAAAATAAAAACTAAACATTAATTAATATTTCATACATTTGTAAAGCAAATGATAAAAAAACAAGAGAATTTTAAAGAAAAAGCTAATGCTGAAAATTTTTTCATACAAAATAATAAGACGAACTGCAAAATTTTTTTTAGGAAAAAAAAAATACAAAAAAGCAAAATTTGTGCACACTCCGAAACAAAGCAAGAATGAAAAAAAAAATGCAAACACAGTTGAAGCAGTCACGTGTTAAAATACTTTTTAATAAATGAAAAAAAAATAAAGATTATAAAATTTTTGCACCATTTAAACGAAAAAAATAAAAAGAAAATCTTTAAAAACAGAACCCAAGCAAAATCAGCAAAACAAAAAGTGTAACAAATAAATTTTTAAAGAAATGTAGAAAAATTCGTTTAGTTTTTATCTGAAATATGGCCTAATAGTTTTGTATTTAATATGTATAAAAAGCAGAGATTGTAAGGAATGAAACCCGAACAATTTTTAGTAATACATTCAACGAAATTTTATGTTAAATGATTTTACTGCAGCTGTGGACAATTAATTTGTATTAAATTTTGTAATAATTTCGCTAATAAGCTTGGCCGCCACATAAACTGACTAAATGTTGCTTTTGTTAAAAACAAATATTTTTTAAAACAGATTCAATATATTTTTTTAAAGCTTTTTGCATTTTCGAATTTACATACAATGCGTATTAGTTTTATTGAAATTGTTAAATTATTTCAAAAATTATTTTGTACAATTTCTATTATATTATATACTTGAATTCAGCTAGAAAGCTATTCATATTTGTCAGCCAATTTAATCTAGATAAGTGCAAACTTTATTATTCAAAGTATTTACCTTGTCGTTTCATTTTCAATATTAAAAGGCTTCATAATTTCTTCGGTGGAGTGTATTTTTTTTGAGACTCGTAGTTTTAAACTGAAATGAAACACTCTAAAATTGTTCAAAATACTTGAATTTTGTATCTGTTAGGCAGAATATTTAATGCCACTTAGCATTTGAATTTGATTTCGGGCATATGAGCGCTGCGATTGGCCAAAATATGCCACAGACTGGAGGTGTAATTTTCTGTATTTCTGTATTGTATACACTGAGACAACGATTTGTTTGAATATAACAAATTCTATTTGATAAAGATAAAGCGCATTTAAATATTTTATTGAGTCAAACATAAAATGCTTCAACCAACATCTATGAATTTTTGAGCGAAATACAATATGTTTGACTCAAATAAACATTTGATGCTATATATAAAATAATCATTTGTTATATTCAAACAGTTCAGTGTTTCAATTGGTCTAACGTCACTGACTTAACCGCATAGGCTAAATGAATTGATATCTTCTCAAAGAAAAAAGTTTAGAGTTGTCTAACCACACGATATTAGAGGCCAATTCATTTCACAGGTTCAAAAAATAATGAAAATTTGAAATAAATTTAAAGTTAACATGTGTGGGAATTTAATAAGTTTTCACAATTTGAAAACGTTTTGTTCGAGATCAACCTTTCTATGATGAAATGGTAAATCTTACTGAGCATAAATGACACCAGCGGAATTCAAAAACGTTTTCCTCAGTTAACTCTGTTCTTTGAGATAGAACATTTCGGAAGCCCAATTTTTGTCAGATTTGTACATTTATTTAAGGGACACCTTTTCTTTCGAATAATGTTGACAGTGTAATTATAATTACTAGACTTCCTTCCTGAAATATCCAAATAAAAAAAAAGTTTTTCAAGCGCACTATTAGGACTCATTGGATTTGGGTCCCATTACCTTTATAATTCGTAAACAAATAAATTATAATGCTGAAGTACTAAGTACTTGATTTGACAACTGTAAGCGTATGGAATTTCAAAATATTTTTAACGACAAATTTAGTCAAAAGTAATTTTTCCTAGATAAAACTTAGTGAATTATGTGCCTAAAGGTATGCAATGAAATTTTTATGCAGAATTACTGTGGTTAGCGAAACAGGATATAAGCCCTGAACTTACTTACCAAGCACGAAAAAAAATTTCACTGCGGCGAAAAAACAGAGTTCCGCATTTGCTGCACATTTGCAGCGCATGTATTCGTTTTCGCCTTAGGGAGAACATTTGATAAAGGATCTATAAGCTTTGATTGAAAGTGCGCAAAATATTCACAAAAGTAAACGCTTATATAAATTAAGATTAGGCAACAATTTGAAAAGCGTTCATTTGTGCATCATTTTGTGCGCGGAAAAAAAACGCAAATCGCGAGGACGTTGGCAAAATTTTCTCAAAATTCAAAATATAATCAAATGATTGTGGGATATTACTTAAAAATACCTAAATTACACAAGTTCACTGCTTTGTTTATTTCTTAAATAAATTCATCTGATTAAGCGCGTTAAATTCCGCTTTCACAACGATCAGTTAAAATTTAACTTTTAGTTTAGAATAAAATTTTGCATGAAACTTTATCTCAAACTTTTAATTAAAGTTTCAGTTAATGTTTAACTGAATATTGTGAAACTGACACTGTTTTTAATTTTATTTGAAAGTTGTCTGCTCAGTGCAATTTTTGTTCCCAGAAAAGATTTTACCTTTTAACCAAAATAAGCTTTGAGTATAGACTATCAGCGAAAGGAATCACGATAGAATTTTCAAAGAAATATTGCTTCAAATTATAAAATCAATTTCAAAAAACTACATATATCAGCATAATTCTGATGCGAGTCATACTATATACAACAAAATCTTTTCTCTAGACTTTTAGCACTTCAAAAATTTCTCTTTGCACTGTAAAATATTTAAAAATTTAATTACCATCAAACCACAGCTGTTTATCGTTTATTGTAACAAGTAAATGTCTTGTAAATTTTTGTGCAGAAAATACGCATTTTTATTGTATAAATTAAAGAAAAAATAAAAAAAAAACTTGCATTTTTAATAGAAAAAATATAACAAAAAATTGTAAAATTCTCGTTTAAATTTGCTTCACAATTTCAAGCAAAATGAAAAATAATGTAATTTGTTGTAAAAAACACGAAAAAATAATTTGAATTAATTTAAAGTAAAAAATCTTATATATACAGTATACATATATACATAAAATACTTTTGCACCAATTGCTGCATTGAAGAGAAAAAACAAAAAAATTAACGCAGAAAAGAAATAAAATAATTTTTAATAAAAAATTAATTGCTACTCATTTTGTTTCTATTTAAGTTTATACATTGATTTTTTTTTAATAAAAACTAAGTTAAATATAATTTTAAAATTTATGCTACGCTAGTTGATTCATGCAGTAGAAAACAAAACTAAAAAAAAAGATTGTAATTCATATAAAAATATAATTGTCTTAGTTTTAGTTCTTTTATTTTCCTTTACCATATAAATTTTAAAAAGATTATTCTTACATTTATAGCAATTACTTTTAATATATTTAAAGTTTATTACACTTAGGTTTCTTATAAAAATAAATATTTAAAAATTGATTAATTCAAAATAAAAAAAAAATAAAAAATAATTTATTATGTAGTAAAAAAAAACTATTGTTTTTTTTTTGTCTTGGCTGATCGTTTCATTGCAGTTATTTCCATTGGTGCTGCTGTTGCAATTTTGATGAATTTTTCTCCAGTGTCGTTGGAGCTCCGCTCACCAACCCCCCACTCCGGTACACGTCGCTTCGCCCGTGGGCTCTGGCTGCTCTTTTCTCCGAATTTTTGTCTTCTTCTTATATTTGACAACTTAATTGTACCTTTTTTTAACAACTAAAAGTATGCAACGGAATTTTGATAATGTATGTACTGACCAATTTTCTTCAAAATTTTTTGTACACCCTACAAAAGACCGAATCCAATTATAAGGAGCAAAAAAATCCAGGCCGATGAAATATGAAAAGTTAAACGGAAAAATCTCAATGGAGCGGTTTTGGCTCTCTCAAAGCCCTTTTTGTCAAAACCAAACAAGATTTTTTACATGTAACCTTTTTTTCACATATCGAATGCTCAAATAAACGTGAGACATAGCTTCTTCTAGTTTAATATTTTTTTATTGTCTAAAATAATGTTCGATTTGGATAAAACTATGAATTTTACGGCACGCTTAATTCGTATCCGGTAACCGTTTCTTAGAAAAGTGTACTCCATTAAAAATTTAAAGGATTTTGCTTACTCTTGTACCTAACACACACACACCCCCACTCACACAGACTTTCACAAACAAACATACACATCAAACGTTGTCGATTGACTAATTGATCAAGTATTTTTTTTTCATTTTTTGGTAGGTTTTTATTAAAATATGTAACTGACCTCATGCTATGAGTTTAATATCCATATAAAGTTCATTATTTCCCAAGTTTCTTTAGTCGAGAAGATCGGTTTATCAATGTTTATGTTAAAAAAGCTCGTAAAGAAAATTGGGCTATAACGTATAGTCTAATATACATACATATACAAATTACATATACTTTATACAGATGTATTATTTTGTCGAATTATAATTTACAATTATAACTGACCACTTCTAGAGGCCATTGGTATATATACTTTTTTGAAAAATTATAGCAAATGAAACGATAACTTAAACTTAAAGTAACTAATAAAGAAAGGTATTTACAAAGCTATATGAAAAAAATTCTATAAAAGAAAATACTGAAGCACTAATCTAAATAAAACTGTTCCCTCGGAACGTGTTTTAGCAGCTGATTCGCCAGTTTGCCAAATTCTACAGCCAATTTTTTCTGCAGCTGACCCTGCATAGCCTCAAGCACAATCATGCCGTTATCGCGCAGGAACAAATTGGTGGCTTCCACTAAAATGAAAAATAGATAAAAATTTTTATTATGAAATTTCTTATTTCTATTAAAATGAAACCGAGTGAAACCGAATTAAACGATATAGTTTGTTTTAAGCTTTTTTTATTACATTGGTCGACACATAAAATGTAGTAAAATTTTAAGGAACTTTTCTACGTGAATCCAAAATTAATCTGATTTTATGAGCTCTTGTTATTGAGATAATTGAGTTGAAAAATCAAAGACCGCATTTTAAGGTAACTTAATGCATTAGGAACAATTTTTTCGTAATTTGTCAGCAACGCATTCGCCATTATGGCATTGAGTTATGCTTAAGGCATATAATTTTCTTTCTTTATATGAAAGTAAATGAATAACTAAATTTTGTAATAAGAAAAAAAAAATATAGGACCATTTATAAATTGGAAATAAACAGAAACACCAATATTTTTGTGCTGTGTTGGAACATAAATAAATTTTCAATTCTTTCACTGAGCTTGTTGTTCAGTACAATGTGTTTTATAGCACCAAAAAAATTACATAAAACAACAAAACAACTGCAAAAACGGCTTAAGCTATTCATACTACATAGTTTCATCAATGCTAAATGAAATCATCAGTGACCTTTGAGCAAATGCATGAGAATTTCTAAGCCTGCTATGTTTTCTTTTCTGCATTGATTTGTTGAGAATCTAATCAAAAAATTAAACTAAGCAAAGCCAAAATTCAAAAACAAACAATAGGTAAAAATAATTCTGGATTTACTTTGTTTCACTTTTTGCTTCGGTTCACAAGAAATTTATGCAAAACGTATTAGGCTCAGAAATTCTCACCCATCTGCTCAAAGGTCACTGATGATTCTATTTAGTAATGAATGGAAATAGTATGATTAGCTTCGACCGTTCTTTTATTATATTGTTTTTGTCTTTTGTAATTTTGATGTTATCACACGCTGTACTGAACAGTGAGCTCAATAAAAAAATTAGAAACACTAATAATTTACAACTAAGTATTCGAAAAAGTCTTGTTATAATGAATGCATCAAATTTGCCGAAAATTATTTCTGACTTTTTCATCCTCAAATATTTCAAAAGCATGAGCTGAGAAGCCCAAAATAGAGGTCAATTTCGGATTGAGCTGTTTAATAGCAGCTACAACAGTTCTTTAAAATCTTTACTAACCAATGTCATTTAAGTGTCATTTAAATTACTTTTTACTCTTAAAAGTTTCTCTTTCTTTTTTCAAGCATTACTTACACAATATGCGATTATTATTGAATGCTCCTGAGATGCTCATATTAACTTTATCAACATCAAGTATAATGCTGAGGGCATCAACATGCAAGAAAGTGCCATGAGGTTTCTCATGTACTGAAACTTTTCCTGTTAAATCAGCAGTAACGCCTTCTATATTGTATGAATAAAATGAGAAAAATATATATTAATAAAAATCGTTTTAATTAATGTTCGACAATTTAATAGCACTTACCAAATATGGCATGAAAATCACCACCACCAGATGCTGGTATAATCAGCAAAACACCAGAGCTGGTATATTTCGCCTCAATCTTCAATTTTGGCATAGTAATACGTGCCTCAAATGGTTCACCATTTTCACTAAGTTTCATTGACTTCACACGAAAGTTGCTCGCTCCAAACACGTCCATGTTCTTCAAGGTGATCTTATATCCTTGTGGACCATCAGTCAATTGCAATGACAATGTATCCATTTTGAATGGTTCCACTGAAGGTAACTACAATGTATATATAAAATGAGAAGAGACAGAATAAACCTGTTAAAGTTTGGTGCAACAAGTTCACTTGAGTATGGTTCAACTCAGTTCAAGCTTCAAGTAGATGTATACCGCAATATAATATGATATAAATGTCAAGGCATTTTTTTTTTAATTTTTAAGAATCACTTTACTATATGCAGTTACTATGCACATTCGTTTATTGATTGTTGCAATTTGTAGCGTCTTTCATCCGTAGTAATTGTACAATAATTGTATGGTATCTTCATGGCTTTTGAAGATGTTGCTCAACTTGACTGAAGTTTATTGTAGTCGCACGTATTTGCAAGACTTAACTTGTTCTTGAACTCAAATTGTTCTTAACTTTACACAAATACATTACATAATACATATCTACACTTAAAACTGATAGTCATATGCGTAACAAACTTAAGCTTTGAAAGTAAAAAAATTATCATAACGATCAATTCTCTTAAAAGATCTTGTCATGAATATTTAGCAATATAAAGACAAAACTAAATATGTAGATGTTGTCTTGTAATAAAACATCAAAGTTATACGGTAAAGGGCGCTGATTTTATATGGGGTCATTGAATCGACTTACGTCTTTTGAGAGGGCATGAAAAAGAAGATTTAACATCCACATCTCAAATAATTTTTTGAGTCAACCGTATTTTGTTTGAATCAAATACATAGTGGTAAATGTTGGTCAAAGCATTTTATGTTTGACTCAATCATATATATGATTTCTATATATCAAATATAATTTGTTATATGCAAGCAAATCGTTTTCTCAGTGTAGAAGAATGGCATCTAGAGTTAAAAATCTTAAAAACATCACAACCGCCGGATGTGTGGAATTATTATCCGAAGTTTCCAAGGCAAGAGTTAATTATTTGGAAAAGTGCATACGTCGAATCAAGACGTAAGCTTTGAAAGACGAATTCTTATCTACACAGAGCAAAAACGACTCTTTGAAATGTAACAAAAACTATAACTTTTCTCTAGAGTTTTCGTTCAAGAAGATTGCCATATTAAAACCAAATAGAAAATCATATGACTTGCAGGATAAATAAAAATATATTCACATACTTAATAAAAATATATTTCGAATTTAAGATGGAGTTAATTTGAAAACAGATGGATTTAAAAATATCGATACAATGATTTGTCGAAATTTACAATTTCGTGACATTCTTATATTTCAAATCGTTGATATTTACGCTGACATTAATTCTTTCAACAATAAGCAGTGGATATTTCAATAACATTTTACCTAAACATATTGAGAATTACTTGGTGGACCGCTCCCACTTTAACTCTTTAGCTTTGAACCATCAGACAGTGAATGGGTTTGTATGGAATATATAATAATATAAATAAATAGTATTAATAGCGACAGACTTTTGAAATTCGGTACAGATGTTGTTTATGTTAAAACTACAAAAAATTTGTGAAATGCACAAAAAGTCCGCCTTCGAACACGCCTACCTCACATACAAAGATGGGATGTAGTTGAGACATTTTCTTCAAAATGGTTATCAATTTCTATTAATATGGCAACGCTGATTTTGAAAATGCTAAAAGTAATGCGATATCTTTTATAGTTTTCAAGCTATTGGCAAAAATTCAAAAAACGGTGACCATAAATACATAGTAATAATAGCGCTAGACTCTTGAAATTTAGTATAGATGTTTTTTAGGTTAAAACAACAAAAATTTGTGAACATGAAAAAAATCGGCTAAAAGACACAGCCACTTAACATACAAAGGTGGGATGTGGTTCAAACATTTTCTTCAAAATGGGTATCAATTTTTATTAATATGGCAATGCTGATTTCAAAAATGCTAAAAATTGTCCGATATCTTTTCTGGTTGTCAAGTTATTATAGAAAAAGCTTATTGAAGAGTTATCTCTTCTGCTTTTGAAATGCACTTGATTTTATATCTTTTATATCTTTCATCTCAAGGTGTAATTAATTACGTGAGGGGTTTTTTTTAAAATTTGAACCCCTCCTCCTCTTGGTGAGATTTGGTGAAATCTGGCGAGACCTCCCTCCTTCCCGTGAGATTTAAATTATAGTTTTAATATAAATTCTATGCATTAAAATGTTGACGTGAGGTCACCCCATGGTGAGATATGGTGAGATTTTGCCAGACCCCCTCCTCCCTTATTTTAACTCACGTAATTATGGATATCCCCTAAGTCTAAATTTTAATATCTTCATTCCTTACGATCGGGAAGGGAGAAATGAAAGTTTTTATTAAAATCCAAATTGGGCGTAGAAAGACCAGTCCAGAGGAATTGGTTTCTCTTTTTTGTAAGAGGCTGTGATTTAAGCAGTTTTGCTCTGGCTATACCAATGACGGTTTTAATCTGACTAAGCTTCCTGTCGTAAATATCGACTTTTAACAGGTGCAGTAATACATCCAGGGCAGAAGTAGGAATAAGCTTAAATGTTTCTTTAATGTTAGGCTTGCCAACTTTTGAAACTTTGCCAGCTGCTTTTGGAGAATTTTCTTTCCTAGAGCCAGCACTATGTAGAACAAGATTCATTCTAACTACGGATTCATAGAGCGACAGCAGAGTTTTAGGTTGAAGCCTCTAACTTTTGCCGTTGGCGTTGGAGTTGCTAAAGCAGTCCTTTCTTTTTGTTGATGTTTAGCCCCCAGTTTAATTTGCTATCGAAAGACATGGCATGTTGATGCATCTTAAGTATATCAAGCAAACTTTAATTATGGAAATCAAACTGTCACTTCAAAATGTATTTTGCATTCTTCCTTGCTGTTTTGCCCAATGTCTGCTAGACGATTAAAAATTCCACCGGTAAGGAAATTACATAATAATTTAAACCCATGCCGCACAAAAAGATTGACAAACAATTAAATGTTTGTAATTCGCACATAGCAAAAAAAAAAAAAAAACACAAACAAGTTATGTATTTGTAAGGTTGCAATTGTAAACACTAAAGATGTGTTTTTTTCCTGCTGCTGCTATTACTATATAACCACTCGACTCGAACATAGCGCATTTCGATTGTTGTAACAACTTCCAGTTGCGGTGGTATACTCAATGATTCGTTGATTGCACACTGACTTCAATAATTTTCCAGCAAGTTTGGTAACATTTGAAAAATTGCATTATTGCAATTTAATTGTCGTCTTATAGTGGAAAATTTTTGCTGCAATACCAGTTTTGCAATTTGTTTCTTTGATGAAAATTATAGCCATTACCGTAGCTGAGATTTGGTGGTCAATGAAATTTTTATAATCAATTAACATATAAAAATATTTGAATTTGCGGTTGTAGGAAGCAAGAAAATGTAAGTCATGATGTGTTGTCGATTTGTGCAGTTGATTTGCTTTGCCGATAGTTAGATTCAATTAAAAATCAACAATTTTCTTGCATATTCATTAGTGTTTTTTTAAGCTTAAAAAATTATATGAATATAAAATTATTTAATGAAATGCGTCAAATGATCAGTTGTCAAGTATATCGAGTGCATTTTATGTGAACTTTGTAATGCAAAAGTCGCAAGTCCATAAAATATAAACACTTAGAGCTAATGGTAATGGCAAATGTTAACCTTTGGTTTTGTATTTAACTATAAAATTAACACCTCTGAGGTGTTAAATAAACACATTGGATACTTGACAAATTGACATATGTATGTATGTAAACATTGTTTGAAGTTTGATTAAGTCTTGCAGTCGCATTTGCTTTAACTCACCCCAATTTCTGGAATGCCTTTTGAGAGATATGGTTTTACATGTTCCATCGAATTGCGGAAACATTCGATCAGTTTGGGATCATTTCGTCTACATGGTTTTATGTATTCAGCTAAAAAGATATAATAAAGATATTTTAAAAACTTAATATTAAATAGAATGTAAATTATAAATCTATACTATTTATATAAAATGGTTTTCCTGGTTTTCCACTTCAAATAATGCAGTCGGACTGACTTCAAATTGCGGAATTGGTTGCCGATTAAATATCTTGATTTTCAAAGGAAATAAGGGAACACGTATTCCTCCGATTTGATTGAAAAACATTTTTTACGAAGTTATGCCTATTTAAAGTTTTAGTGTCAAAACTTGAAATACCGCTGAACATTTTTTCAAAATAGTCGCATTTCATCCAAATAAAAATACATAATTAATTTTTGTCTTTTGATTCAAATATTAATATGAGCGAGAAATGTCTTGAGTTTAATGCACGCTAAAAGACATTTGAGATTTTTTTTTCTAAAATCGAAATGTCAATTTTTTTTCATCATTGTCAAGCCACTCTATGGTATTATTTTCAAAGCAACATTCAAAATTACTTTATGCAAATCATGATTGCATTCCATTTCAAGCTGAAATCTCAGACCATAACCATTTTTTGGAAAAACTTGGGACAAAAAAACAGGTGGCAACCCATATTTAGGACGGTATTTGGCAAGGCAACCCTATATATATTATTAGAGATTATCAATGTCTATCATTTGACACACATTTCAAACTGCAATCTCAAATCGTAAACTTTTTTCTGAAAAAAACTTGGGCCAACAACAGGTGGCAACCCATGTTTGGGACGGGATTCGGCAAGGCAACCCTATATATTTAATTAAAAATCATCAAGGTCTATCATTTGGAATACATTTCAAGCTACGATCTTAAACCATAAACTTCTTTCTTAAAAAAAGTTAGCCCAAAAAACAGATGGCAACCCATATTTGGGACGGGGTTCGACAAGATTACTCGAATTATTTTTTTAAGGCTAAACAAGATCTATCATTTGACATATCATAAACATTTTTCTGAAAAAACTTGGGCCAAAAAACATTTGGCAACTCATGTTTGGGACGGATTTAGGCTCTTCAAGCTCTATCAATTGACATACATTTCAAGCTGTAATCTTATAGACTTTTTATTAACAAAAAATGGCCCAAAAAACGGGTGGCAACCCATGTTTAGGACAGGATGCAACAAGTCAGCCCTATATATTGTGTTTAGGCTCATCGAGCTCTATCATTTGACATACATTTCAAGCTGTAATCTCATACTTTTTATTAAAAAAAAATCAGTCAAAAATCATTTTTTTTTTTCAGCCATCGAGACAGGCTTTGACAAGGCAACCCTGGTAGGTTAGTTTCAACTAAGTACATTACTATCCTTCCTGTACATCCCATCCTGCAATCTTATACACTCGACTTTTCTACAGCCGAATCTCCGCCTATCATACTTTTGTTTTACCGTTATTTTCGTAATAACTTTTTATCATGGCAAATATATAAAAACATTGTACGCACATATAATTTTTTCGCTGAAAAAGTCAAGCACACAAAACATTCAAAGCACGCAAAAGTGCAGTCAGTACAGTTCAATACCACTGAAGGATGCGCTAGCGTTGCTTTGAAACGTCAATGCAAATCAAGTTACAAATGTATGAAAACTTTGAACTTGATTTTTTTCAAATCGAATTTATAATATGATGAACTCTAGTTTCTTAGATTGCGTCATTTGAAACCGTGTGTAAACATTTTCTGTGAAGCTACTATAATTAATAAAATTTACAATTTAATCTACAATATTACAGATTTTATATTCCATTAACATTTTACAATGCTATTTTCGATAAGATGCATTTTTTGTGTGTTATGAATTGCTGTAAAATCGAACTTGAAAACAGACAGACAAAAGATACCTTGAAACAACAAATGTGCAGCCAAAGAAATAAATTAAGATAAAGTTGAATGGACTAGAATGAAATAACATGACATGGAATTTGGCCAAAAGGCATTGTTGTTGTATTGCTGCGCTCAATTATTAGGTGCAACAGCAAATGTAAGTTAAATAGAAACTTCCGTACTAAGGTTAAATATGTTAATTTCAAACCAAATACATTTCATTAAAACAAAAAAAAAAAAAGCTATAAAGTTTTAATAACTGATTTAAATAACCTTAAACTTGAACGCTGCTTTAGTAGCTACTAAAAAAAGATATTGCAGGTAATGGCTATTAAGATGATAAAGTAATTCTTATTAGTATTATATGTAATTAAAAACTAATATCATATATTATAGCAACATAGTATATAATTGTGTTACTCAATTATTTTTAATGATGTGACATTACTAAGATTTGATTGGAGAGCGGCGGCATTTACGTCACTATACTTAGTATGAACATTGTTTTTAAATCTTTTTTCCATAGATATCATTGAACTTGACCTTGTTGATTTGTTTAATTTTATTTTTTTGATTTTGCGATTTTTGTTTTGTTTATGTTTTTCTTCTATCTATTTTGTTATAACGATAAAAAAACTGTAGTCTTTTTTTAAATTTAATGATTATTTCCTTATTTCAATTAATTTACTGTAAATATTAATTTAGATGATGTATGAATTATTAACTGGGCGGGTTCAATATACTTAGCTGATGTTCAATTTGTATTTGTTGAGTTTAAACTCTTAACTTTAGAGTAAGTAAACTTTAAATTTAAAAAAAAAAAAAGTATATGCCGCCATAATAATTATGTTTTTTGATATTTGTTTCCTACATTTGACCTTTGTTTTTGGAAATAATAGCTATCACATGTCAAATTGAGAACAATTTTAAAATGGAGACGTTCCCGACTTGAAATTAGTTTAGGTTTGGATTCGATACGGATCGGATTTAGCTGAAGTATTATCATTAACGGGTCTTCCTCTCTAGTCAGTTAGAAAATAAGAGGATTTTGGTTTTTTTTTGGGAGATGTCTCCTAGGAATTGATTTGAAAAAATGCATTTTTTATATTATGCCTACATTTTGAATGAGCAGATATTCGAAATATAATGATTTAAGTTACGCTTTACGTAATATTGTTCTTGAAGTGAAACTTCTTTAGCGCGGGGTGATTTGATTTTGTTTTATATATTACTACCATGTACCCTGTAGAAAATTTTGTCTCTCATACAACTATAAACGCTATACTATGGAAATGCATTCAATCAAATGCTAACATTTGGACAAAACGTGTTTGAAATGATGACTCAAAAAAATTGATATTCGAGATTCTTATGGCATCGGATAGCTTAAGAAATTACGCATCTAATGAACAGCGTCTAAGGCCGGTATCTTAGTTCAAACCTATAAAAAATCGTCTAAGGAAAATTTCAACAAATTGACATAAACAAAACATCAATTATCTCGAAACGAGTTTTTTTGAGATACGCCCTTTTCGCTTCTGACGGCAGAATAGACCTTTACATATTATGTAAGCAATAAACTTGTAACACTAGTTTAGGAAGAACAATTGGGCGAAAAATGAGCTCAACATCTCCCATTAAACCAGAATCTGATAACTTGTACACATTTTTTTTAACAAACTATTTATTACCACTAGAGCCTAGCGGAAAAGAGAAATTAATGTTGAAATTATACTAACTATATTCAAATTTAATATTGCATAATTTTTGTAATAAACATAAATATTTAAAAATCTTATAAGTTACCACTATTTACTAGCAAGTTTAATTTATTTGATTTTTATTTTAATGAAACAGTAGAAGTCAAGTTTTCTTATAGAAATTTATAATGAAAACACTGACAGAAGCAGGACAACAACCAGTTTATTAGCCCTTTAATGTTTCAATTCAGTTCGATTAAAGAATATGTAATTAAATAATAAAGCCCACTCACTACGCACGAAACGATAAATCAAACAAATGAATTTAAATTATAATATCAATAACACTGTGGAACAAAATTTTTTTTGCAAAAGTCTACACGTATCTGACGCTGCGGGGTGAAACTATAGGCCAAAACAAGAAACCCCCCTTTGGCTCAGTTTGTTCAAATTGGCTCAAATTTTCGAGAAATGGGCATTTGAATTTTGCACCTCGATTCATGTGGTTTATCGATATATCTGGTAAGTAAACTGAGTTTTATTGCATCTGGTGCTGGGGCTTATCCCCTTATCCCCTTTAAAATGATATAGCATTTAAACAAAAATTTTACTTTTTTTTTTTGGGAATTTTGTGCTCTTGCCGAAAATGCATCCAAAAGGTCTGATTTGTTGGTGAAAGTTGTAGATATTGAAGAAACAAACGAAACCCTAGCAGCAGATGCAATAAACCTCAGTTTGCTTACGAGATATATCGAAAAAAAAACACATGAATTGAAGTGCAAAATTCAAATGTTCATTTCTCGAAAATTTGAGCCAACTTGAACAAACTTAGCCAAATGGTTTCTTGTTTTGGCCTATGTTTTCATAACTTAGCGTCAGATCCGAGTAGACTTTTGGAAAAAAATATTGTTCCATAGTGTAGTTGAAAGGTTAATAAGGAAACCTAGTAGTAGAGGAAAAATCAAAGTTGTTTTTAAAAAAAAATGGTAAAACTAAAAATATATATTGTATATCAAGCAATATCAAAAAGTATTAAATAGAATTTTAAAGCATCGAAGAGTATTAATTTCTTTTTAAAAGTATCGAAATATTTGAAACATTTTCTTTCGGTAAAGGGAAGCAAATAACTTCTTTGCCCTGGGCGTCCAATGTGCACGATACGCCACTATACGGGTCAGATGAAAAGTGGGTCAAATATGGTTGTTTGGAGATTTTCCGGATATGAAATCGATGAGGTTTTTTCGGCTCTACAACATTAGTACTAACATATTTTTCTACTTTTCGCTTACTTTCCGAGTTATTGCGTAAAATTGTTTTTGTCGGCCTCTCATAACAGGTCCTCCAAGATTCTGGTTACTGACGCTTATTTCGAGTATCAGCTATACTTAAGCTATCATTTGTAAAAAAAAATTGCCCTGAGTTTATAAGAAAGAAAAAAATACCAACTCAGATCAAATCTTATTATAAAAAGTTTTTTTTTTCACCAAAAATCTATGCTTTTTTTCTCCAAAATTGTGATTGAAATATTTTCACTGATAAAAGTTTTATCATTGAATCAATTACTCCACAGGTAAAATTTTTATATAAAAAGGACCTACTCAAACTGAAGGTCGAGTTGTAAGCCCGTTAAAAAATTAAGCGCAAAAACATCTTTTTTTAACTTACGAATTTCATTACTTTCAGCCGCAAAAACAACTTGAAAGACAGCAAAGCAGGCAATAATTTTCCACATTTTTAAAGATTTTTTTTTTTTTTTCAAATAAAATCACTTTAATAATAAGTTATTAATAATAATTATAGGTAAATTTCCAATCACACTTTAATTTACACTAATTAACTTTAGCTTGTTTCTTTAAATTTTGTATTTTAAATATTCGCGTACGTTTGAAATTAAACCCGTCAATGCGCAACGAGCTGAGAATTTTATCTGAAGTTGCTTTTGCATCAGTCGCCAGATTTAAAACGAAAATTTTCGAAAAAGTCAAAGGCGCTGAATTTGATGAACGTTGTCGATGGACGACGCGCTACAAACAACAACTTACGAGTACAATAGGAGAGTAGCGGCTGCGTCTCAGTCTGTCTGTAAAGCAAAAAATATAAAAAAAAAAAAAAAAAACTGAATCTGCACTGGTCAGGTTTTTGTTCGCTTGACTCGTATTGTTGGATACTTTTTTATAGTATCTTTCAATAAGTTTATCTTTTTATGTTGGCAGTTAATTTATTTCCGTCTGTAGGAAAATGAAATTAAAATTTTTACTCTGAAAAGCTCATGTAGTCTGGCTTAGTATTGTTGTAATTATCGATCGAATTACAGGTTGAGGCAAAAAAAAGATAGTTGTTCTTAAATTGATTATCATTTTCTTTCAGAAAAAAACCTTGTTATAAAGTAACGTCTTTATTTTGAAAAAAATATTTTAATTTTATTCTTTGCGCTTTTGCCTGTACTGCTCTGAGTATTTTTGTCCCCAAAACTTAAACGTGCACTTACTGGAAAATCGTTAGAGAACACTAGTCGTAAGTAGTTGCAATTATCATAACTTTTCTATTAATATAGGGTGTATTTTAAGCTCGATGGAACTTCGAATGAAACACAAAAAATGAACTTAAAATTTTTTTTTTTTAAATAATCACTTCTTTCTCATACATTCTAAAAAATGAAAAATGCGATTTGTAAATTTACCATATTAATTATAGTGAATTTACTAATATTATTGTTGTTAAAAATACAAAAAATGTGTAAAAATTTACAAGGGATGTGTCTTTTTTAAAAGTCTAGGATACACATTTTCAATATGAATTTTATTCCAATTTTATATTTCTAACTACATCAATTTTCTTTCAAACACTTCTTTAGATGTTTTCCAACGACAATGAGAATTCAAGAATTTGACTATACTGTTTCAAAAGTAAATCGTGTTGACTGACCAGAGTCCACGATTTTTCTGTAATATTTATTTTCTAAAAATAATGACTGAAAGATATACATTTGGTGGATCATTAGCGTCCATAACGTGCCACGATTGGAATAGGGATAAGTCACAAATACCTCTGTCTCCAAATAACAATGAGATCCATATATACAAACGCGACAGTAATGACTTGAAATTAGTTGATATCTTTACTCAGGATGATCTACGGGTTATGGGCATTAACTGGGCTAAGGACACTAACTGGATTTTAAGCTGTGCCGCCGATCGTAACGCCGATTGGACGCAGACTGAAGATAAAAAATGTAAACCGATTTTAGTATTATTTCGCATAAATCGTGCAACAACCTGCGTCAAATGATCTCCAGCTGAGAATAAATTTGCTGTTGGTTCCAGACCCCGTTTGATATCGGTATGCTATTTTGAGTCTGAAGCTGATTGGCGGGTATCGAAACATATTAAAAAATCAATTCGATCAACAATTAACCTCATTGGATTGGCATCCGAACAATGTTCTTATTATAGCTGAATCAACTGATTACACTGTGCGACAGCCAAAATCGGCGGGGGTTCTGACTACCGAGAAAAGTTATATCGGTCAAAAAAAAAAAATGATACGTGTCCCGACGTTTCGCTGGGTCACGTCTAGGAATCGAGATATATCAATTTGAAGTTAGTATGTATCATATAGGGGAATTTGTCACGTTTGGGGGTCTTTTGTTTGACATAACTCAAGAACGACTAGTCCGATTTTGCTGCAACAAACTTAGAAAACTTAAGAATTACAATTGCTTTAATCTATTGATATACTGTTTCTCTACATAATCAACAGCTTTGTAGTTATAAATAAATTGATGAAGAAAAAAAATAATTTTTTGCCGAAAAAATTAAAATTTTTTATTATTAAAAATCATGAAAAATTCAAAACGGGAAAAAGTGTCAAGTCTTATTATTTTCAATTAAAGAAACAGATGAAGACAGATTCGATATAGACTCCGAAAAAGAAGGCGAACCACAACGCAAGAAAGTAAAGGGAGCAAACGAACGAAAATAAATTTATGCGTTCATCGATTTTTATGATCTATGTCTCATTTTGTTCATAGGTTATGTGACTTTGCGTGAAAGTAATAAGACTTGACACTTTTTCCCGTTTTGGATTTTCCATGATTTTTAAAAATAAAAAATTTTAATTTTTTTCTTCTTAAATTTTTCTTCTTTAAATTAACCCCCGCCGATCACTGACCCCTACCATTTGTCGCACAGTGTTATAAGATACGAGTTTTTTCTCACCTCACCTACCGTTTGGGGAAGCTGAATGCCATTAGGTTATTTAATGGCAGAATTTAAAAACTCTGCATTCTCTGGGGGAGGCTGGATAAATAATGTGAGTTTTTCAAGTGAAGGAAATAAATTTTGCTGGATTGGTCAAGATAGTTATATAAATATAGCAGATGGATGATGTGAATAATGGTGTGGTTAGATGCAAAATTGAATATTTGTCATTTTTATCTCGTCAGTGGATATCTTCACTTTCAGTTGTTGTAGCTATTATCTTTATACTTAAAGATAATGAATTGGTATTTTCGCAAAAGAAAGAATCGAGTGGTATATCTGCAATGCGAATTTTTCAATATTTAGATCGAAATTTGCGGAATGATACCTCAGATACTTTTGTTGAGTGACAAATCTGATGCCGGAAAAATAAACACTACCATAGCAGATGGACAGCTAGTTATTTGGAATATTGATTCGGAACTGAGCAACGTTTTAAACAGCCTTAAGGTTTAGAATTATTAAAATATGCATGCGTCAAAAAAGAAAAGTAAAGTTGTGAAAAGACCTTCGTGTGTAACATGACCGTTTACAAATAAAAATAAAAATATAATATACTAGCAAGAGAAAACGTTCAGTGTATAAATAAGTAAGTAAACTGTTATTGATGTTAATATTACAGCAAAATAAATTTCTATTTTTTATTTATTGTTATGTCATAAGTTTTAAAAAAAAAAATAACAAATAAAATTATTATGTTTGCGCCAGTATAAATCCTGCATTTTTACTCATTCATCGTAGTACATTTGAAGGCATTAAAATTACATTAATAATGTGTATAGGTGTACACATTTTTGCTGTATCTTTACACATTTAATGGTGTATCTATTTTACTAATTTTCTTCTGCTAACCTACATTTTTAATCATTCTAATTCGAAAACTTTGCATCTAGCAAGAATACTATCTAAGTATATGCTTCTATATGCACGTTGTTATTTTAGCTCCATCTTCATTCATGAAATTAAGTACACACCTTAATTAAGCTATAACGCACATTCTTGAGAAAAATAGGCGTGGTAAGCCCAATTGAAAATTTTGAATTGAACAAACTATATTTAAAGCTCAGAGTCGTAATGATGTGCAGAAGTCCATGGTAGAGATACTACTATTGAAAGTATAGTAATACTCAAAAGTAAGTTCTAAGTTGGGAGTTTTTTTAAAAGATAGTGCGATAGTATTTTCAAAAGAATTTTCCCTAAATTTAGATTTGTAGAATTTTATTTGTTGACTTTTCAAATGTTTAAATAATTCGCGGAGTAGAGTGAAAAAATCTATATTAAAGCAACTCTTGAACTTATTGAATTTAAAATACAAATCAAGTTAATTTTTTCAAATATATTGATGAATATAATCCACTTCGAATCTTCGCTTTGTCATTATAGTTATTGTGATTTTTTTTTAATATTTTTAAAAATTGGTCATAGGCCAAGCAATAGTTTAAAAATATTTGTGTTTATATTTTTTATTATGTTAGCTGTAAAAATTCCACGATAGTATGTGGGCAAAAAATTGTTTACTGCAAAATATTTACAAAATAATAAAAAAGATCTAGAGAAATAAAGCAGCTTAGAGTACACTACACAGCAAACTTTTGCGGATGAGATCAGGTCTGGTATTCTTAAATGACTTTGAACTTTGGCTCTAAACAAAATTGTGCTAAAAGTTTTATGTTATACGTAGTTTTTAAAATCATTTCAGCTTGGAAGTACGAAAAATATTATAATAAAATAAGGCAAGGATAACTCAAAGTCCTGAAATGATACAAAAAATATTAAGAAAAACAAGGTCTGCTCTCATTTACAGTAAATTGTTTGTACTCTTGCAGGCTAGTGTTATTTCGCTCTCTGTTTTATTCAAAACTCTCTCGAAACATCGCATATCATAAATAGGCAAAATAAAAAGATATTAATTAACGCTTACTGTGATGTCAGCTTAAAAATCGTAGAATGCCCTTTTTAAAACAGTTCACTTTATTTAACACGCATATATTTTTGTCATTAAAACCAGTATTCACTCATTTATGTTTATTATATTGCTTAGATTATAATAATGTTGTATACATTAGAAATTATGAAAAATCTCTGGGTCATAGTGAGCACGAATGGTTTAAAGCAAAATGAATAGCAATATACCTTAGAGCCAAAAAAAAAAAAAAACAAATAATAATTATAAATTTATGTTTTATGATAGCATTTCTGTTGATATATGAAAAAATAAAAAAAACAAAGTTTTCTACCGTATGTACAGCAACTCACTTAAGCTTTCTGACCACAATAGAACCCTGATTTAACTAAAATTGATCATTTGAACTGTTAACCGCAGCGCAACGATTACCGGTGTTTTCTGTGCCAAAGTCAAAATTTTAAAAATTATGTTTTCATATTATGTTTTTTTTTGTTTTTGTTTGTTTGTTTTATTGCTAGAAGACAGATAGTAAATACATACATACATACTTTAATGATATAATGTTAAGTTTAAGCTTTATTATTATCTTATGCTTTACAACTCAGATATCCTGTATTTAGAACCGCTTTTTCGTATGAAGAAAAACGAAGATTAAGGTATAAATATATTTTTAAAACATTATATATATTGTTTGGAAAAGTAGAAAAAATAATATGTATGTATATCAATAAAGGCTGGCTCTCAGAATTTGTGTCTTTAAAATAGTGCCTAAGGACTCTTTTCAGAATGTAATTCAGAAAAAAATTGCGAAAAAAAGTTTTCATTATTAAAACCTACGGTATATGCTACCCATTAACTACTTCCATTATAATTCTGAGGTTTTGTTAGATTAAGGGAGCGATACCTTTTGAATTTTCAAGAGATAATTTCCTTTTTTTCATAATTCGAATATATGATAGATATGTTAAGAATATACTGTAATAAGGGGAAATATTCATGGAGTTATTGTGAAGAACGTCAGAGTCCGCATACCGTCACTACTCAGATAGTTGGAACTTAAAACGCGATTATCAGGAAATTGAATGTGCAAAAAGTGCTCGTACTGTAGCTCAAAAAGTTATTGACCGATCAGGCTGAAATTTGGAGAGGCTTCTTTTTATATGTAGTATTATCGAAAGGATGTACTTAAAAGTTTAAAGATAATTTTTTGTAGTCAAATCTGTTGAAAAAATAGTCGAAAATCTTGAACTTTGATTAAATAGCCGATATAAATTTAAATTTTTAGATTTTTTATAATTTTATAGATTTGTCCTTCACTTCAACTTATCAATAATCCCTTCAATATATCAATAAACCCTTTTTATACTCTTTTGATACTCTTTTTATTTTGTTAAAAAAAAAATTCACACTTTAATACTGGAATCGCCCCCCCTTATTGAGGCCAGATTGAGCTTGATGTCTAGTTTGACCAGCTTATATTGGCCCAATGTATTCATTTGGAATCAATTTTGGCCTTAATTATGGCAAGTAGTTGTATAATGTAAGTACATACATATATAATTTCGAAAATTTTTGGCAAATACACATATGAGGGGGGTTTGAGTTAAAGCATTAGACTGTTACGCAATTGAATAATGAAGATCTCTTACAGAGCTTTCTCATTTTAAGGTGAAAATGACTCTGATCTGCTGCTGATTTATATATTTTTTTTTTTAGGTACAAAATTGCATTCAATGTGAATCAAAATAAAATTCAGTTAAAATTTTCTTCAAATTGTGCCACTATTGACATTGCATAGGACTATTACACTACTCTGCTATGAAGTTATTGAATTTTCATTATTAAAGACATTTGCAAAAAATTACTTTAAAGTAAAATAATTGTTTTTTTTTTTTTTTAATTTTATTTAAGAAAACAAGTAATGAACTATATTGCTTAACATTCACACATGACTTACATCAATAATTTTATTTGTATTTTTTGTTAAAATCGAAAACCATTTTAATGAATTTAATCTCACCAAAAAAAAGAAACATAAAAAGTTAAGTACAAGTATTTTCGAGTTAATGAAGATACGACATATTTATTCATTAACAAATTGTGAAATTTTTTATTTTTTGTAGATTTACAGACAAAAAACATCGGCTTAATTATTTGTTGAAGTCATTACTGAATATTTTTATTTTAAAAAATTAAAAGATAAATTCTACCTATAGGGGAGAGTGGAGTAAACTAAGCGAACCATTTTTGTCTTAATCTTAACAACATAGACGATTTTTAAGTTTGCTAAGGAATGCAGAAAATCGCTGTTACCCACATTTTTTTTTGCAAGAACCCAAATTCAAAAATAGTTTAAGATAAGTCTTCACTGACTAAACTCTTTCTCACTCGTCCAAAAAAAAAAAAAATGCTTTGTTCAAGTTTGCATTCAAAAGTAAACTTATTGAAAAGTGTCAACTGTCGCCAGTCTCCCCTACATTATCTCATTTTGATTTAAAATTCTAAATAATATCTGTGCACCATTACTCAAGATATACGCGCATTTGTGATGTACAAAAGAAATTAGTTAGCTAATTTGTTAATGGCTTACTAAGATGACAATAAATAAATAAACAAAAGCAAAAAATACCAGAAATGACTGCTTCAAAATATGTTATTGACAGTTCAAAGAAATAATTAATTATCATTATTTTAAAATTACTATTTATTTTTATTTTAACAATTGTCATTCAATCTGATTTAATAATAAGTGAAGTACCTACATATATAGAATTAATGATTTCATAGTAAGTACGTGCACTAGACATTTCAACTGAGATGCTAACAATTTCAATTATTTGTTTAAAGACTTCTCTGAAAGGTACATACATAAACCATTTTCAGTAGAAGTTAATAGTCATCGGTTTAATAGGTTGACACAACGATCGAGCCCAAAAACGAGTATAGTTTGATATTATGTAGGGAACTTGTTTTCCTCACACAAAAGCTGCATATTTTTGTTGCTAGTTTTTCTTATATGTTTCATATTTTTTAATAATTATAGATACGGTTGCTTTATATTCGAAAATGCATCAAATTTTTTATTAAATTAAAATTCAAGGCTTTCAAAACTCTAATAGTTTAGAATTTTGCAAACTATTAATTTGTTCTGTTAACAAAAATATTCCATTCATTTTAATAATTTTATAGTTTAAAAAAAATTTCCAACTTAAATTTTTAAATATTTTCTTAAAACTATGAAAGAATTATGAATATACATATTTAAATTTTAAATTTCACATTTCTTATAAAAAGACTTCAAATTCTGAAAGTTAATGTGTGTCAATTAGGCTAGAAACTATGACGTCAAAACCGAAATGATCATCTTATAAAAACAAAAGTTTCAGTTCTCTTCTGTTGTAAAACTGGCATTTGTTATCTACGTCAGAAATTCAATGGTTAAGATATTTGAGTGTTTTTATATTTTAAATTCTTAATTTATTGAAATTTATTGATAAAAACTATATATTATATATAATAAAGCGCCTATTTTATAATATGTAAGCTCAGATTCTTTATTGTTGCATGGAAATTTATTTTGTACCTAAGCGATCCATACTTGAGGGCTTTAAAATATATAAACGTTGGAAAATCATATCTACATAATATTTAATATAAAATACAGGTTAATTTTGAAGATGATAATTTAAGTCTAAAATTTTAATTAATGTTGTTGCACTAGCGAAACGGCGATTATGTTAAACGCATGAGTCATGTTAAAAATCACACTGTAAACAACAATGTAGACTACAGATTCGGAAATGAACCTCTTTTTTTGAATTCACAAACAACAACTCAAGTAGCCTAATAACATAATGAACCACATATTAAATTATAGTCGTAAAATCAGGTTTTAAATAAAGCAAAAAATAAAAGACAAGGGCTTCGGAAATAATGCACCTTACAGCATTGACCTTACGGAGTGCAACTTTTTCAAGGAAAAATTTAAAAATACAAAGTTGTTATTGACAGCTTTATCAGAACTAAAATACCCTACAATCAGTGATATAGGCTCGCAAGATATCAAGAGAAAGGCTAAAAAAGGTCATACAACTACACCAGAAAAAGCCAAAGAAGAGAGTAATTAAAATTTAAATTGAATTTATCTCCTCTAAAAGCAAATGAGTTAAAATGTTGTACAAACGTTGCGAAATAAAAAGTGTGCGGATTTAAACAAGTAGGCGTGACATCTTTCGGACAAGTCAAAATCACAAATTGCTACGTTATGAATTCTGTTTGAGTTAATGTTAACAAATTTAGTATAACACATTTGGTTGAAAAAATTAGAACAACCGGGCGTGGCATCTGCCATACAAGAAGAAACGCATCGTGCACTAGAAAATGACCTAAAATTACATAGGTTCGTCAATTTTTCAGTTGGTTACTGATTTTTGGTATCTCTGAAAATTTTTTTTTAGAACCGCTTTTTAAGATAGAAAATCGGTTTTTTCTGATATAATTTTTAGGTATGAGTTGAAAATAATCATGCTTTGGACTGAAAATAGGATATCATTGCAAAAACTAGGAATAGGTCTAAAATGGAAAAATGTTTACCAACCAACCTTCCTTTTTAGCATATATAGAACGTGCTCATTTTGTAATGCACAAGAGAAAAATGATGGTAAGCTGATAAAAAATTCAGTTTTATTTTTATTAAACATGCTTACTCACCAGCTTACATCGTAAGGCAAGTGGTAAGCATGTTTGTGGAGGTTTTATGAGTCCATTTTCATATCTTTGTGAAAAGAAAAATTTGGTCATGTCATTTGTTATACAGATTTTGATTGGGGCGATTATCCAGTATTCTCTCATCAAAGAAACCCATTTCAGGCCTTGAGTAGCTGCTCAAGAGATTCAATAGTGGAGGTGATATCGTCATAGACTATAAATTTCAATGCACGATATCGATGATGAACTTCATTCAGCAGCTCCAAAATGGATATTGGAACTCAGCCGAAATGCGCGAATCATACTCTATTTTGGGTCTAATATTGATGAAATATACAGTACGAAGATATACAAAAGTGAAGTATTTTTCGTTTAAAAAAAAAATAATACACTTCGTGTAAATCTTCGCAACGAGGTTTGCCACTTTCCAATAATATATAATACACGTTCTCATTTGTTTGGCTATGCTGTACAAAGTGAATTTCAAATCAGCCTACAAGTATGCAAGAAGTTTTACAATTGCAATACATTTTTTTTTCTTTTCTTTCTTTCGAAAATATAAAAATGCAAATGAATTAATATGCACGGCAAGTAAAACCACAAATTTTCAGCAAACAATTAATGACATTTCTGTTGTTTTGCTCAAATATTTATTTGGCCAGCCATAGCAATTTAAAGCACAATGATTGTCATCAAATTGTCTGCTAGCAGACAAATGGTAACATACCTCTATAATTCAATAAATTTTTATAGCATTTCAAGTAATAATTTATTCAACCATTGTATGTAAATTCAATGAAAACAAATAAAAATTATTTTTAATTTCGTCCTGTGCAACACTTAAGTAACACATGACTAAGAGACAAATTATGAATGATTCATTGATAGTAGATAAAAATATCAGGACTCTTAAGTTAAATAGAGCGAACAATTAATTAAATATTATTTTGCTAAAAAATATTTTAAAAAAATTAAGAAATCCATTTTTGCACTCAGCAAAAACGATTTTAGCAAAAGCTCAAAATAAATGCTGAGCAAACTGACTTTTTGCTCACCGGTACATCACCGGATGTAGTATATTTATATGACAAGACGCTATCAGCCATTGTCGTTTACTAAATTTGAGCTCACTCCCATTATACTGTCAAATAATCTTGCAATATGTTTTTTATTATAAATAAATTATAATTGTAAAATATCAGCGGCGTAGCCAGAATTGTGACAAGAGGGCCCAGATTTTTTCAGTTCAAAGCTGTACACGCGTGAATGAGAAAAATTCGGTTTTTTTTTGCTCTGGTTCAACAGCTATGTTTCTGATTTTGATGATTTTTTACATTTTTCATCAAAATGAATTTGCTATTTAAAAAAACACAATATGTATAACACAAAGCAATGAAATATCCTTTCTCGCAATATAACAGTTACAAATTCCCGCTGCTGACGGAGGGTTGCGTATGGACTATGGAAATGGACTGAAGGAAATATTAACAGATTTATAAATAAATTAATATTATATTGATTTTCCTTCGTCCAAAAGGATACACATCTTAACGATTCCCCTGGCTACGCCACTGCAAAAAAATGAATGTTAAAAGTGTACCTTTTTATTTGCCTGTTTAGCACCTTATGATGGAACATTTTTAATTCAAAATCAGATAATTTGAGTTGCAAACATAGTTTTAATATACGCGGCATATAAATCATCGCCGTGCATAGAGGATTAATTTCTGAAACAAAAAAGAAAAAACAGTGTTATTCCAAGACAAGCTGCTCAAATTCTGAAAAAAAATTTTATGCAAATTATCGTCATCACATCAAAAATCTTTTAGAGACTGCGGGACAAAAAAGAAAAAAAATCAGTATGAGCCGTCCATTTTCTATCTGAAAGTACACTCAGAAAAAAGTGGAAGGAAAAAAAAAATAACAAGACTCATGTTATATAAGCGAGTTGACCAAAATAAATCACCAATGATTCGTATTCGTATCCATATTCTTAGAACAGACCCAGCTTATATTAGATTTATGCACATACTCCCATTTATGTACACACATTTATTATTAGCCTTGCGCTTTTCCGATACCTTTTTACTTAATTATTTTAATAGTCATATAACGTTTATTTACCATTTATTAATTTTTTTTTTCTTGGCAATTTTATACTCTTTTAAATTAAGCAGAAAGTGTAAAAGCGATTAAAAATGCATAAGAAAATATGAAATAAAAAACTCTTTTTACCTGCAAGCAGGCTAATTAACATCGTCGCATGCAACACTTTATTGCAGCAAAAGGTAGGTACATGGGTAGGTGCAACGCTCAGCAATGGCATTGGAACTCACGTGATGTGTGTTATAAAGCTTTTCAACAATTAATTGCTATATTTTCTTTATACCGTAGTTTGAAACAACTAGCACTTTGCCTGTAAACAATTATTATGTTCACTAAAGTATGTATACAACAACAAAAAAGGCTATACTTAGTCATACTAGTTTCATCCATTGCTAAATGGAATCATCAGTGACTTCTGAGCCGATTAGTAAGAATTTCAATGCCTGATATGTTTCTCTTTTTGCATAGATTTGTTGAGAACCGCAGTACAAAGTGAAGCAAAGCAAAAACAAAAATCTTTCGTTGATGAGCTACAAAAAGAAGAACACACAACAGAAAAGAAAATTTTGGCGTTGTTTTATTTCGGTTCTCAACAAATCTGTGCTTCATATTAGGCTTCAAAAATTTTACTATTCGGATCAAAGGTCACTGATGATTCCATTTACCAATGGATTGAAACCTAAGAGAGTTTATTAGAGACTCTAAATTCTTTAAGTGGGTGTGGCATCGCCTGATAGACTGATTTTTGATTAAAAAGATTTTTTTTTTTGTGGGGCGTAACTTGAAAACAGTTACCAAATAAAGTTATGTGTAAGGACATATGTAGTTTCACCCTTGGTTTAGGTCGAGGTCTATCTAATACCTCTGTTGGAAAAATGCAACTCCACACCGAGTTGTACATTTTTCTTTACCCACTACCAACCTCAGTAGGCTGTTCGTAACAGTCAGGTTGAAACCGAAGTCCCAGAAGTTCCTGACAGCCCGCGGTACCAGATATTACAGACGTTTACCTCTGGTCAGGCCAAGTATACTAACAATAAGTACAAAGAACTTCCAGATTGGGTTTACCTTTACCCCAGAGGACCTGTCCAAGAAGAGTTGAAGAGCACAGCAAATTCAATGTAGAGCTAAACTCATACAAAGTATTTATTCCAAGTCTTGTCCTAGCCCGCAAGACGCTCCTCAAGTCCAAACTTTTTTTAATTTTATAAAGTTCTTTAAGTCAAAGCACTTATATCTACGGTATAGTAGGCTCAGCACCATAATTTTCTATATTTTTCTTTAGTAGTTAACGGCATACATATGGTAAGTGCTACTGCAAGGTGCCATGGAATAGTGTGATGATTCTTTCATTTTTCATTTCATCACAACACATTACTACACAAACGTTATTGTTGGTGTTGGTGTTGTTGTTCTTGATTGTTTTTTTCTTTTTACCTTACGATATTATTTTTTATTTTATCGTCATACTCAAAAAGTGGTCACGCATCTTTCTTCTTCTGTTCACTCACTTACTTTTTCCCTTTGCATTTCTTTTGTTACTTTTTTCGCATTTGTAATAAAAGTTTTCATACTCTTCTTTACTTTTCTTCTTGTACACACACATACATATGTATGTACGTATGTCTCTTGAGGCCTCCTCATTGTCGCCCATTTGGTTAAAATACTTTGTGCCAACGGTTTTTCGAGTCATTTCTTATCCAGACCTCGTGAAAGTTGTACGCAAGTGTTGGCAAATAAAGTGTCTTAAAAAATCATCGCGTAAGCGTAGAAAAATCATCACTTTATTTATTTCGCATTAAAATTCTAAAAGGAAAACATAAAAAAATCGGTATTGTTGGTTCGATACAAAAGAAGGTTCTTGCATTGACCTAATTAACCAGAACGATTCATTTGAGTTGTAACCGTTGGATTTACTGCTGCTGCTTCGGCTTCTGCTGTGTGTTACAGTCGATTTAAAGTGAAATCATTGTGTTTTTATTTGCTCATTTAAATTCGACGATCGATTCGTTGACAGTCCCTTGTGAAATATATCGGCGCATTACTTTCGCCATCATTTGTCACGATATTAAAAAAAACATAAATTTTTGAATAAAAATTCTTTGAAACTTCACACTTTTACTTTTAACGAGATAAAATGTTTAAGCTTGGTATAATTTTTGTGCTAACAACGGTAGGTTTAACGTGGGCTGATTCGAATACTCAACGTAAGTAGATTTGAATCTCTCTTTATTATTATTGAAGTAGTTATTTTGAAGACAAAGAAGAACATAAGGTGTGACTTTTTAGAGAGTGGTTACAAAATTTCTTTAATAAAATTCGTAAAAAAGTTAACTGCACCAAATGGTTATAAATGTAAAACTTACTAATGAGTCACGAACCTGTGCTTATCCTATAAAGTACAAACGAAAGTTATATTTATTAGCATTCAAAACAAATTCGAGTGATTACTGCATAGATAGTAGTCCGGCTTCCGTACAAACTGCACATGAATGGATCATTCTCCGTATTATCTTAGAGCATATATGCGAATGGCAAACGAGCTTTCATGTATGCTTCGTTGAGTTCACGACTGCTTTTGAAAGAATAAATAAAGAGTTGATTTAAAAAGCACTGGACACTAGAAATGTTTCCATCGAACACATCATTAAGCCACTCAATGAAAGCTTTAAGTGTCGTAACGGCCACAACAACAATTTATCATAGTCACCAGAATCAAATACACGGGTCAAATAGGATTGCTTGCTGTCCTCCCTGTTCTTTTTAATTGTATTGAACAATTTACCTAGCCGCACTTTACTAGGAACCAAGGGATTCAAATGAATTTTTAGAGTCAACTTGAAAAACTGGCTTATGCCGGGCGATATCACCGTGTTGTCATCAAGCTCGTTCGATATGCAAACCGAGCTGTAACCTGTGCAAACGACTCAGCGTTCGAAACGCATTCCCATTGGCAAGAGCTGGTGCAAGAAGCGCTTCTAAAAGTATTTCCTTGGAAAGTAACAGGCCTTCCCAAGATTTTTCAAACTATTTCCTTTCTATATGAAATGAGACACTAAAACAGGCCCCGCTAATACTCTTCAAGGTGGTCTTCTTATATCGCTTGAGTTAAGAGACCGCTTTCGTAAGAAGGCTCACAGAAGTACATGAGAAAAAGGTCTTTATGTATCACTCCCACGAGAAGTTTTATTCCATCAGCAGACCTCCCACTCCTTTCAAACGCACTTTCTTTCTTACATGAAATTGAAATCATTATGTGGATTTATCGACACATTCAAAAATTAATATTGATGGCGACACTTCCTCAATCCCTTATGTCATGTTTCGGATAAAGTATATCGTAAATACGAGTGCCATTCAAACTTTAGTTATGACAAAATTTCAATAAACTAATTGCGAACTGTAAAAAGAAAACGAATATTGAAAACAAAAATTTAGAGCACAGTTTCTGGCTTCAAATTACAGCTCTGCTAAAAGTCCTTTTATTGGAAGGTGTAATGACAAGCGTAAAAGTTATCAAATATTGAAATGAATATTTGCATGAAAACCTGATTTTGAGAAGGCATTATCTGGCAAATATACTTATTAACGATGCTGCAAGGCTAGCAGGACTTATCCGAGACAGGTCTTGCTCAATTGCCTATTAGGATATTAACAAAAAAACTTCACCAAAATTTTAATTTATACGGGAACAACATAAGCACCAATTAATCCAATTAAATTATCGAAACTATACATCGTTTCAACACAAACATGGAAATGAACTACAAATATTTAAGTCAATTTCAGTGTTGCTTTATGCTCTTAAGTTTTGGTCCGCCAACCAAATATGTACCTTCCTTTAGGAAGGACTATTTTTCTGTTATATTAAAATACACTATTTCGACAAAATATGAATAATTAAAGTTGCTTGCATCAGATCACTATCATTCCTATCGTTGCGCCGAAATAATTAAAGGAAATCACAAAAAATTTTTACTAGCGGAGGAATCCAATTTCAAACACCGAGACAAAGATTTCGATATTGCGCGAACTCACATTCTAATACCAAGGAATAATTTGTTTCGAAGAAACTGTCTGAGGTTACGAAACTTAAGGAAGAAAATCCCAACATCTTATTTAGCTTGAAAACCTTGCTTCCAACCATATATTCACATTTGTTGTATACTATGTACAATGCAAATAACAAAAAGTTGTATCGAATTATAATGTCTTGGAATGATAAAATTTAAAAAATTCATAAAATGCCGGCTTATTCTTCTAAGAGAGTTAGGCGCCTGCTACACGTTCAATATTTATTGTGATTTTGGATCGCGATCCATATTGATTAATTTCAAAATATATAGATAATTTGCGATATCGACATCAATATTGCATGCTAAACGTTCAATAAATATCGCTATACTGGATCGCGTTCAATATATATTGACCGTGTAGCATGCGCCTTATAGAGTCGTCGCTTGGGATATAGAAGGTTCAACAATTTTTCAAACCTTGGGTGTACGCAACACTTACAAATATACAAAAAGTGTTTGAATGGGCTCAGTTGAGCAACAAACAGTGTCCAGTACCTCGAACTTAGCCGCATTTTACTCGGAAGTATACGACAATAGCAATGCTGCTGCGAGGAAACGTTCCGAAAAAGTTGCAAAATGTGTGCTTGCTTTGAATACTTGTCCTTTTTCAAAACCAAGTGTAAAAGGTGCTTCGGAATAGTTTGTAATTTTTTAAGTTTCAGATTTTAATGACGATAAGATTCAGTTTACAAAAACTCAATTCCCAATATATTAAAGCTATCCAATACAAAAATGTCCGTCGGCTTAAATATGTAGACTTTGGCCTTTACGCGGCCCTGTTATAAAATCCTTACTGAAAGAAGTACCTCTCTGAATCACCCTATACTTTTTTTTTCAAATTTTCGACTTAAATGTGGCGAATTGAAAAAAAATTGTCTTGGCAATATCCATGATCGATACATAGTACATACATACGTAGAAGTTAAGGGCCTTCGAAGTGGCGTTTGCCTTCAAGACGTTTTTTAATGAATTTACAGAGCTATTGAAATAAAAAATTAAAGTGTAAAAAATTATAACAACTCTATACCACAAACCGTCGAAAACTGAAGGTCACATTTCGACCAACTTTTCTTTGTTATATCGATGAGGTTTTTATGTTCAGGAGAACCAACATACAAAATATCTACCAAATCGAAGACTTTCATACATTCTTGTTCAACAGAGACCAAAGACAAGAACTTTAAATGTTACACCAACTATTTAGTTTTTACTGATTCAGTAACTTCAGTAACTTTTTGTAATTGTTGTAATTTCTGCACTTTTCGAAATCGACATCGGAATCGTATTTAAAAAATATTTTATAAACTATAAAGCTGTTTAATGAGTAGATACTCGTTGTTTATTAAGATATCATTAAGCGTTAATCTTCAATGTAAACATAATTAAAGCTACTGAATTTGCAGTTTATTGTTTTTTACAAAAAAAAAAAAAATTAAGCCCAACCATGAAAGTTCCTTGTCATCCATACAAGTAACCTTCATTTAGTTTATTAGCTTTGATGTCGCATCGGGGATCACAGCAGCTAATAGCTGCATTGAAATGATACGCAAAAAATTGTGATTTCCTGCACAGTAAATAAACAAATAAGTCAAAATAAACAAAGTTTTAATTGAAGAATTAATAATAATAATCATATCTTTTAATACAGAAATATAAACTTTGTAATAGGTTTTAAATAGTTTTAAGCTTCCTTTAGAAAAAAATTAATATTTCGATATAAATGACAGTTAAAAATTAAACTTGGACAACAGCCAAATAGGTGCTTCGATATAAGGAACTGTTTCTAGGGTGCTGCTTATGGCCCACTGAATTCAATATTCATTATCCGCGATTGCATGTCACCGATTTCCATAGTGTTCTCAAAATAAATATATATCATTGGTAAAAATTGTGTGTTTTAAAATGTTTAACTACAAATATCTCAGTAAATGGAGCTTATAGAGAAAAGTGAGCAACAATTTCGGAGTTAACGGGTACAAATCACTTTAAAATCGATCCATAGAACTTTCTTTTTTGTTGACCAGTACAATTACAAACACAATTTTAAAACAAATACTTTAATTTTTAATAGACTTAATAAAAATTTTATTATGCTTGATTTTTTTCAGCCCATTACCTTCAACAATGCCCCTCTGCACCGGAATATATTGATCAATGCTTACGTGACAGCGGTAATAAATTGGTACATTACCTACGTAATGGAATACCCGAACTAGAAGTATATGATGTAAGTTAATACTTAAGATTTTTTATTCTTGATACGTAATATGCATTTTATTATTAAAAAATATATTTTACAACAGATCGAACCGGTGTTAATCGATGAAATTGGCATTGTTTTGGGCAGTGGTCCTGATGGTTATCGAGCTCTATTCCGTAACATTGAGGCGTATGGTGTCAGTAATATAACGGTTACAAATGTTCGGTGAGTTTGTGTATGCATTATTAAGCAATTTAAATAAAAAAAAAACTTTTAGAGAACAATACATATATTGAAACGTGTTAGGAAAAGTTAATTTTATGAGTATACCTATGTAATTATCTATTATATTTATATGCAACTCATGAAATGTAGAGAACAGTAAAGAAACTTAAGCATGCTGCACATTTTAAGTAAATGGTGCCGAAAGAAATTTTCGAACACATGCAAGTATGTAAGTGTAGATTAGGATGGTTCTTTAAATTGTGTTTTTAATTTTATGGCAAGAAACTAGAAACTTTGAAAAAAAATTATGTAAGTTTCTTGCGATATTTGAGTTTGATATCTCCATATTAGGATGTGACCCAAAGAGGTTGAAGTTTTGTATGGCATTTTGTATGAAAAATTAACAACTAACATTGTTAAAATCTAACTGATTGAACCAACTCAAATCAAATTTTTATAACATATTTCGAATAATCAATTCCATTATGTTTCAAAAACTTTAAGTACCAGTTGTGTGATATCAATATTTTAATTTTTTCCCACAATATCACCATCAAAACTTCTACCTTTTTGAAGAACGTACACAAAGATATCAAGATAAAATTTTGCAGGAAAGTTTTTTCATATTTTTCAAGATTTTATAATGGCGTTTGCCACAAAATTCGAAAAATGGTTTTTAAGAACGACTCTAGTACTCGTTTGTATGCATGTGGATATGTACAAATTTTGTACTTTCTAATCTGCTTATAATTTAGTGAACGTTTCGTCATAATGGGAATGACATAAACAATTTTTTACTTATATAGACTATTGAGAAATTCCCTCTCGTGATTTATTCGCTTCTCGAGAGGCAGCATTTACAATCGTAAATATTTTGAGAATGGAAATTCCCCTTCTAGCAGGGATTCTTATTTTCCTTTAATTACTGGGCTATGTAGCCTTTATATTTTAAATTTGATTTTGAGAGCTAAGCTTAGATAAAAAGATAAGCAATAATTTAAGCGTTAAGTTTCAAGTGACCGAGCCGTTTTTTTTTTCATTGTTGCCTCCATTTCTTTTTAATGAGTTCGAATTTTTTCAAGCCATGAGAAATGCTTCGATTAATTTCCTTATGGATTTGGAGCTCTTCTTCTAGAACAGTGTAGGCATATTTTTTAGTGAGTCCTGCTCGATAGATGTATCAGCCGAAACATTTTCTTTATGTCGTTTTTGGTGTTGCTTTTACACCTAGAATTTGAGAACCCGCACTAACACCAGCAATATTAAAAATGACTTGTTCTATAACTAAAAATGTAATATCCTATTAAGGGCCATTGCCTGTACCACTTCGCTGTTGTTCGCTCAGCTCTCCTTATTTTCATTTTTTTGGCCCACAACTGAAACAAATTTATTTTAATATAATTGTGTATAAGGTATAAAAATCATGTACATACTTTTTTCCACTCAAAAGAAGTTTCTATTGGTATTTCTTGGCCGTTCAAGTTAAATGCAATTTCCTGCCAAAATTTAAAAATATTCACCTTGCCTTGTTTGGTGAAGCCTCTCACACATTTGACTTCATACGCTGAACTAACAACTCCAGCTGTTGTAGTGGAAGAAAATTTTTAGAAATAATTTTTTTTTATATAAAAATGAAATTTAATACTTACATTACTTACTTACTTAATTTGCACGAGAATGCTCAATCATGATAAGGCCCATTAACCTTCAATTCGTTTCTTAAATGACTTCCTTGGTAGTTCTCATTTAATTGCCCAATGAAATTCGGTAGTCTTTGAATTATTGTGCGTGCTGCTTTTACAAGAATATTATATATTGACATAACTAATTGTTAAGAGTATTGTTTGCACTTCGAAATTTCTCACCGTTGTAATTTTGATCTAAATAAGTATATATAGTTTATATAAAAAATCTAAACAAAATTTTCCTCAGTGCACCACCACCTCCACGTTAAAAAGAAAAAACAAATGGAACTCTTTTTTTTTTATTGACCAGTTTTTTAGCATTGACACCTTACAGGTGTTTTAATGCTAAAATTAGGCTTCCACTGTCAAAAGAACTGGGTTAACAATTTGTATACCACTTACGATGTTGCTTTACTTGGCTACCGGTGAGCAACACTGCTAAGCGGTATGGAGCATGCTCCAATATGTCGCATTAAATACTGCATAACTTAAAAGCCGGCTACGTACGTATTTGGCTGCAGATTATGAGCTAAATAGCAGAGCTGCAAAATAAAACAAACAATAGAAGTTATGGTCAATAGCTGCGTCGCACAGAATTATCTGTTGAGCAAGAGCAATAACTGCTCTAAACAGCTCTGATTACATATCAGTTTTTAATCTTAAACGCTGGATTTAATTATCTCATTAAAAAACTGTGCAATTGGTTTACCTCAACGAAGCTGTACACTTTTTTACAACGCTGAAAGGCAGGCATTCTTAGTGTTGTGTATCAGCTAACACTTGGTCGTTTTTAGCCTTTTGCGTGACGACGAGTTTTTACAAATTTAACTTTGGCTTGGCACGCTCTGCAGTGGCTTACGTGCAGTTGTTTTGTATTTTTCTTTTAATTTAAGAAATTTTTTTTTTATGTTTTTATTGTTACTATTGCCACTAATCTTAGTTGGTAATTGAACTTTAGTCGCGTGTTGCGAATCCTAAAAAAAAACTCATTGCAAATTAATTTTATTATACATTTTTTTTAACATTGCTTGGCGCGTTTTCAAGGTTTTAATTTCAAAGCTAAAGCAAAAAAAAAAAACAAAACAGAATTCTTTTATGTGAATGAATTTGTAAGAGTGAAATTAAGTGTCACTTAATTGGTTTTATTAATTAGGAGTCTTTAGTCGAAGCAGTGAAATGGAAAATTGTATTTGGACTCGTGGATACAACATAATAGATGATATAGTCTATTTCAAGTGTGACGTTGCGTGTCCAAAGGAAGAACGTCTACGACTGTACATGGTGAAGCTGTTAGCTGCACTATTTTCATATGCGATGACAGCACAGCAGAGCACAGCATTACTGCCTTACTATGTTTGCACTCATGTGTGCAAAAGATTTTCGCATTGCTCAAAGCATACCATATAGTACTGCTTCACTATAATCGCAGCCTAATAAAGCTTTCACATTGGCATCAAAAACGAACCAATTTTCATTAATTCTTGTATCGCGTTTTAGAAAACAAGTTTCACACTGGCATTATCGCGTTCTTATTAACACGTTTTTTTTACGTCAGCTTCACCCATGCTTCCAAAAGGAGAAAAAAAAATGTAACTCTGAAATGTAGTCAATAGCATCAGTTTTCGTGAAAAACGATCAGGGTTGCCAAGTTGGAAAAAGCAACAAATTTTTTTTTTGGTCAGCGAAGCAACATTAAAAATTTAATTCATAAAATTTTAAAAACTTAAATTTTGGTGTGGGAAATGTTCATGAGACCAAATTTATTTCAAACCATGCAGTCGGACTGACTTCAAATTGCGGAATTAGTTGCCGAATAAATATGTTGTTTTTCAAAGGATATAAGAGAACATTCCCACGATTTGATTGAAAACATTTTTTACGAAGTTATGCCCATTTAAAGTTTTAGTGTCAAAACTTGAAAAACCGCTGAAAATTTTTTCAAAATAGACGCATTTTCATCCAAAACAAAATAATTAATTTTTATCTTTTGATTCTAATAGAACTTGTGATTCTCTGTCAGAATCTTTAAGAAATTTTGAAAATTGTTAGTTTTCTCAAAAACCCCAATTTTTTTAACGCTTAAAATTTTATTGTGGATTTATTTGTATTAATATGATAAAGAAATAACATGAGTTTAACACTGGTTAAAAGACATTTGAGGTCAGAAGATTTTTTTTCCAAAAAAAAAATTGTTTTCATCATTACCAATCCACTCTACGGTACTATTTTCAAAGCAAATAACAAAAGCAACATGCCAAATTACTTTCTGCAAATCGTGCTTACATTCTGCATACTTTTGTTTTACCGTTATTTTTGTAATAACTTTTTATCATGGGAAATATATGTATAAAAACATTGTACGCACATATAGCTTTTTCGCTGACTGATTTCTGTGGGTTTTGAATGTTTTGTTTGCTTGACTTTGCTCAACAAAACTTTCCGGCTATTTCAAAAATTCCTTCCAGCCCACCGATTTCGACATTAAATTCCGACCTTAGCCGCATCAATCCTGGTCACTTGGTAACCCTAAAAACGTTACTGGTTTTTGTAGAAAACTAGGACCGAATCGTTTTTCTTTTACGCTTTATTTGCATGAAAGAAGTGTCATTTCCGAAATGTGAAAGCTTTTTCAGATGAAACCGATTTTCAGCTTTACAATATCTGTAATTTTTATAGCCACAAAAGACAAAGATTTTCTTTGCATGCAATGTCCCACATGGTTTAATTTACTATATTTTTCCAGTACTTTGTTTTGATTTTTTTATGGTTCTTAATATGTTCATGCAAAAAGCAATATAACAATAGCTCGCTTTTTAGACTGCACTACCAAGGTCACTGATGATGGGTGTGAAACGGAACTTGAAACCATGGCCCAACTTGTCGACTAACTTTTGTAATAATTATATATTTGTCAGTTACAGCAGAAATAATTAATAAAAATAAATCAAGACTGTTAATATATATTTTGATAAAAAGAACAAAGTAATGAAAAGCATTTCGAGTAATTCTTAAGACACCTATACAGCTTTCTTCAATATGTGAATTACCTTATTGTTTTATTATGTTCGTAGTAAACGAGTAACTCTTGTTACTCAAAGTGGAGTTTTTTCAATGATATTCATGATTTTGTATCAAGGTTATGAAAATTTATATTTGGTTTTTCAAATCATTGCAGACATTGAGGTGTCACATATTGAAATTGATCACTGCTAATGGCGATTCAATTAATTTCGATGACGCCTTTTTCAAGAATTTTAATATGAATATATTTTGTAAAGTTTTTAATTACACATAAAATTAAAAATTTCCTTTTTTGTTTTCTAGCTCTGATCTTGAATCTCTACAATTCCAGCTGACTTGTGAAATACCACGCATCAAAGTCAGAGCACAGTATAGGTCAAGTGGTGTTCTCATACTGGTTAAAGCATCAGGTGCCGGTGATTATTGGGGTGAATATGGTGAGTAAAATAATCTTTTACAATCAGCGAGTTAAAATTTTCATAAAATAAAAATTAATTACAGAGGGCGTCAAGGCTAAAATTTATTTCAAGGCATTACCAAACGAAGGCGAAGATGGACGTACTTTCTTGACGGTAGATAACGTTAAGATGGATTTCAATGTCAAGAGCATACAAATGGGCGTTAACAATATAGCTAATGGAAATTCTGTGATACGTGCGTACAAATAAATTATTTACATTCTCGATTTTTAACATTTTTTTCTTTTCTCAAATCTATAGAAGCTGCTTTAAATCTCTTCATAAATTCAAATGCACAAGAATTACTTAAGGAAATGAAGCCTGCCTTGCGTACTAAACTGACACTAGTCATACGTAATTTTATGGATCGTCTTTTTTCGAAGATTCCTTTGGATAATTGGATAAATTTACAATAACTTGCTTAAAGAATTAAGTTTTAATTCTAAGAGATTAAGTTTATTTATTAGTCTTAGCTCTAATCAAATGTATACTCAAAAATTTGATGAATTCTAAATTATTAAAAAATCTCAAAATAAGTTAAAAATGCTCAAATAAATGTGTTTAGCTATTTACATATTTGTCTTTTTAGTATTTGTGGACTTAATAAACACAATATTTACTAGGATTACGTGCCCTTCTACATATTAAAATGTTGCTGGATAATGGATAATGTTCGATAAAATTAAAAATCAGAAAAGTTTTTTTCACCAATCGATAAGAGAAAAATCGAAAATATATTTTGGATATCACTTTGAATAGTTCCAGATCCGAGAACCGTTTTTAAGCCATTTCCGATACAAAATGTTGGATTAATCGATGTGAAAAAGTCGAAAAAGGAATCTGGATATCATTTGGGTTGGGCGCTAGATAATACCGTTTTTGCCTAATTTTTGGAAAAAAAAATTCTCCATCAATCATTGGGAAAATAACAAAAACGGATATTAGAAATCACTTGAGGTAGATCTCGACCATGGAAGTACCATTTTTGACCCATTTCTGAAAAAAAAAAATATTTTTCACCAATCGAAAGGAAAAGGTCCAAAATGGATTTAGCTCTTTATTTGCAGTGGGCTTGGAACAAACCGTTTTAGACCCATTTTTGTAAAAAAAAAGTTGGTGAAGAAAGAAAAGGACGGAAATGGATTTCGGACATCATTTGCGTTGGCTGAGGACCGTGGAAGGGTCAAAAACTGATCCTAAGTAAAGGGGCGTTTAAGTATTACGTACCGCAATTTTTGAAGATTTTTGCCCCCCCCCCCCCTCTCCTTAAACGTTACGTAACACCCAAGTGATCATGTTTACCTAAAAGTCACAATTATGTTGCGCAAAATATCGGAAAGTCGCTAAAATACTTTTGTTATGTTTTGGTCGCGTTTGCTGTAGTTAGTAATAAATAAAGCAAGAGATTTCTAACTCGCACCGTTACGCGTATTTCGAACCCCCCCCAAATGCGCTACGTAATACTTGAACGCTCCCAAATGTCTTAAATCCATTTCAAAACTTTCTTTATCGTTTGTTAAAATTTCAGGAGATGAGTTAAAATTTTTCCCGATATCTGTATATAAACATGCAAGTTTATTCGAATAGCATTTCAACTTTCAATTAATAATAATCGAAATTTCATTTTTTCATTTCATTTATTCATTATTCTCATGTTAACAATAAAAAAAACTTAATTTTTAAACATAACTACTTGTTTTACAATTTAGCTTATATTATTAAATTTCACATTTATCAATTATTTAAATATGGGGTGGACATTTAATAAATAAAAGAATACAGGTAAAAAAACTTGTAAAATAATTTCAATAAATTATATTATTTTAGCAGTTAAAACAAAACTATAAAACAAACAAAATTAAACAGCCAGAGTGGCTGTTAACCAATTTACATGATAGAACAGTGTAAGAGTAGTCAGTGGCGTAACGTGTACATTTGGCGCCCGGGACGCAGAGTTAAAAAACTCTAGCCAATAAATTTGATTTACTAAACTAGTTAGTTATAAAAAAAGATGACATACCTCAAATTTTTTGAGTAATATTGATGAAAATCAAAAACATTTGAAGCTGATTAAAAGCGAAAAAAATAACTTGCGATGCTACTCTTCAGGATTATATTGAAATAGATAATGAGCTTTACACAACTGTCTTTTCTACAGATGATGAAATTTTTGAGCATTATGCCCTGAATCAGAGGTTCCAATCTAAAGCGGAACGGAGAGTCATGGCGAAGGATTGGTGGAAGAAACTATTTATCAGCCTTCCAGAAATGATGTAGAAAATTCTTTCCGAACATTGAATTTATATTCGTAAGGGAATGGCACTACAACTGTTGAGCACTATAAGACTTTAAACAAATTAGAGTAATTTTTACTGAAAATAACAAAAAAAGGAAATATTTAGTCACTAATTTCAGAATATTTTACTTCACTGTAACTTATTATATGCAGTTTTTAGTAAGTGCCTGTTTTAAATAAAAAATGCATATTCATCATTTTTTACAGGCACATGTTTACAATAAATTTTTTTTTTCAACAAAAAAAAGTCTGTAACTCGAAGTCTCCATAAGTCGATTTTTTTTTTTTTTTGATTATGTTTATTCGTGTTATGGAAGTTCGACTGTAGTTTCAAACAAATATCATGAATTAGAAATTTGCTCATTCCAGTTAAAATTATTATCTATTGTAACGCCTTGATACTTAAAGCTGTCTACTTTTTCAAATTTAAAACAGCTGGTATCGCATAAACTTTTAAGTATATTGGTATATTGGCACAGCTATTGCTATTTTTTGTATGCTGTGTGCCGCGCCTACCTGTATATTTGGCCTATTGTCAGTAGTTTTTAACCCAACAAAAGTTATAACCAACTTTAGGTTAACATTAAAAACATAACTTTACACAAATTTAAAACAGTCGAATGCTAAGAACGCGAAAATTTTCTTTTTTTGCGTGGCTTTTCCATGCGAGCAATCTTACCGTTAAATGTAAAACCAAATTTCGTATTATAACTTTGGGTATTTCAAACAAAATCATGTTTTCTTTTAAAACTAACATAAGGAAAACCATAATGCATTTTTTTATTAACAACGTTTTTCAATGGTTTACTAAAGCATAAAGCAGTATTCACGAGTTTAAGAAATGTTGACGTTACATTTTGGATTTACCTTTGATTTTATTCAAATGCTAAAACAAATGTTTTACTTAATATGCATAATAATGAATATTAATCGTGTACGGCGTTAAAACTGTTAAGAAACTATTAAATTTATTAATGACCAGCAATTTAACACCTACTTTTTATTATGAAATTTAATAAAAATTACGCTTAAAAAGAATTGCTATTATCATTAGTAATAATTTATATTTCCCTGTATATGTTATAACTAAACTTAATTTGAAAAATGTAAACTTATAATTAGAAGTATATGCATTTATCTAAGAACTCTTCTTTGGGTTTATAATTACAGAATTCAAAGAAAAGAATAATATAAAGAAAATCACCTAACTGGAGTAACAGCTTAACAACATACGGTTAAGAGTAGTTAGTTAGCTAGTGTTAAGTAACAGAAAACTGTTAAGTATTACGTATATGTAATATGTAATCGCTGTTATTTTGAGTATGAATAATTAAGGGTTATCTTGTGGCAAAGATTTCATCGCTTTGTTTTTTATTGCTGTTATTTAAAAGAAAAATTAATAACACGCAAGATCTGCGTGCTATGAAAAACGGCATAGATTACTACGATTGAATATATGTTTTATTACTTATTTGAAACTAAAACAATTTTTGCGAAACGTAACTACATACATATTACGTTATTGATCTAAAAGACTACAAGACTGTAGTAAATGTTTTTGGTAAAGCATTAATTAAAATTTAATTCGATTAATATATTCATATACTTATATAAAGAGAAACTGTGAAAATGTTAATACCAATGTAAGAGATGGGACCTATTTTAAAAAATTTTTTCACCATAAGATAGCCTATTGATTTCCGACTGCCATAGGATATATTTTATTCCGACAATGTAAAGAAGCGTGGCAGTTTCCCTACAAGCAAAACACTTTTAGACGGTGTATTGGATAAGGTATTAAAGCCAATATACCATAACTAAATTTGGTAAGGGAACGTTTGGTCAAGTAGCCGTAGTACCTTCCATACAATTGAAAATTTCGAAACACTATGGTAGGAAAACTACATAATCTATATATTAAAAAAAAATGCCGCTAAGGCAGTTAAAATAAAGAAAACATACGCGCATAATTCCCCAATACAAAAAGCTTTAACCAACGCATTTCATGGCTGCATGAGGTAGAGGCAAGGTGAGATGAGGTGAAATGAGGTCCATGGACAAAGACGTTTTGTTCGTCATAGGTCGGCAAAATTCTTTCAAAGTTTAAACTTGATGGGTGCGGTCGATAATAGTATGTATAATTTATCCAAATTTCAAACGGTAATATTTAGTGACACAGGCAGAGTTTTATAAAGAGGCGTGACACGTCCAATACAAGCAAAACCTTTAAATTGTTATGCGCAGTAGACTATTTATGCAAATTTCAACAAACTTTATACGAGAATATTTGGTGGAACAAGCAAAGACTGAACAAATTGATTGATAAGCAGGCGTGGCACCTCCCATTCGAACAATTCCAACTCTTTCAGCAAATTTTGCCAAACTTGATAAGTGAAATTTGGTAACACAGACAATCACTGGAGAAATTGTGGACGGGATTTAGCAGATAGGCATGGCACCTCCTATATATCCAAAAATGATATGCACAGAAAATATCCAAACAAATTTTATGAAACTTGGTATGGGATCGATTGGTCCTATAGACAAGCACTGAATAAACTGTGAGCGAAGTTTAACAAGCAGACGTGGTACCTCCAAGCAAAAACTTCAAATGCTATTCGCGTTTAAATAAATTTTAATAAAATTTGATGCGGGAACATTTGCTGACACAGGCAAGTACTGGACAAAATGTGGGCATGGCAACTCCAACACAAGCAAACACTTTTAAACTCTGTGTTAAGAAAACTTTTCAAGCAAAGTAACCGACATAGCATGGAAGCTTTTGATGACACATACAAGGCTACAAAAATAAACTTTAAACTCAACTATTACCACCTGTCCGAAATGGGGACGGCTATCTAGTAATTCATACACCTGTACCATACATAATGTGGTGCAAAATTTATCACCTTATCGGAAGATTGTGACTTTATTGAAGTAAACAGTTGTCGACGTAGACAAATCATGGAACGCTATATTTCTGTTATGGACGAATAATCTGTCGACGACATGGATCAATGTGAGTTTTGTACACGATTCCCTGTTCATGTGGCACCAACTGGCCAAACACTGTAACGGATCAGTTGCAGATTTGACCGACCCCGAAGCAGCCAGTTCAATCGAGAAAATCGCTGATGTGCCATGACAAACCTCAAACATCAATCAAACGAAGTTCCACGCAGTTGAGCATCACTAGATGGTTTCTACAGCGAATTTTTGAGAAAAAGTTAAAGATTTTGCCAGCAGACCGCCAATTACGTATAAATTTCAGCCAAGCGCTCACCAATATCAACCTCAAGGATAATGATTTTCTATTAAAAATTATTATGAACGACAAGGCGCATCTGAATATACATAAGTGTGTAATGCAAGAAATCATCACACCTCCTTAAAATCACAGTTTGGAACGGAATTTTTGGCATAGCAATGTTATTGGCCCATATTTCTTCAAGGACAGCATCAGCAGTTATGCTAATGTGACTCGTGAGCGCCATAAAATAATGATCAACAACTTCTCTTTGGCCGTAATTTGACGAATCAGGTTTAAGTAGGTTATGGTTATAACAGGACACACCATAAGGGATAGTGTACATTCTGAAACAAGTGTTTCAGTTTTGAGAAAATTTTTGGAAAATTGTGGAACTAACCCATTAACTTTTACCCATCAACTTTTTCCATAAAAAATATAATTTTTAAAATTTTAAGGAATAATAATTTTATTTTGAGAATGCCGTGAATGGCTTCTTTTCAACTTGGCAATCCTGCATATACCACTGAAGATACTTGGAAACACATATGACTTGCTACCCTGTAACATCTAAGCCAAGGGTATAGGGTCCCGCAACTTGCAAATGATATGCCTCAAAGCATGACATGTTTGTTTAAAATTAAATATATAAACAGATAACGGTATATCTGCTTCCTTAGAAGCGCATTAAAACCCTTTAAAATTATTAATTTGACGGTTCATTCATTTACGGTTTTCATACAAAAGACAATCATAACTTCAGTGAAAAAATTTTTTTTTTAATTTGTCTCTATGACGACTGTTGTAATGTAACTTTAGTGATGCAAATTTGATGATTGCGTGCATTTCTCCACCTAGCGCACTGTCAGCGCACGAACAGTTAAATGGCACCTGCTCATCATCATGATCACCGATTAAAGTGACACGTCAACATGATATAATCAGCTACTATCTATTGTTTGTAAGACACAGAGCGTATCAGGCGCAGTTCAGTTCATGAGAAATTAGACAGTGCGGTGATTTATTTTGTCTGTGATGATAATTATCACAACAGCACAGCGCAATAATAAGCAGAAGAAATCTATCATCGCAAATCTACTACTACTACTACTACTACAGAGATAAAGTAGATATACGACAATATGGGCTATAAATTAATATATAGTATATTAACTTCCGAAGCTTTTTCGATGCAACTTCCTAATACGAAGAAAATTGATTAAAAAAGCGGCTGTATCTCAGAGTACCTACTGGTTTGTTGACTCAGGCGAAATTAATATTATATTGAAAATGCCTTTAATCAATGCGTATAATAACCCAAGTTCTCAACATTGCAAATATATGCAATTTGATTTTTGTGTGCTGGTGTTATTGAGTTTGTCAACTCGCTCGTGTGCCTCTAAGTATTAACTGACTTTGCATCTATGAGATACTGGCTCTAAGCGCTCGTTAGCTAGAATCTTAAGCTTAATGCGATATTTGGATTTTTTTTTTCGTCTGTTCAATAGAACTCTGTTTGTAGTTACATTTGTGTGTAAGCAAATTTTTATTTTAGAATTTCTATAAAAAGTCGTTGCGCTAGCTGTATGAGAATCAGTTCGCTTTTGGTTTTAGGACGCGTTCGCTACAAAATTTTGAAAAGCATTTACGAACTTAAGGATATACCTTATTTTTTTTACTTTATTTAAATATTATTTGCTACCGCGTGTAAAAGTGCCAAAGAATCCTTGTGATAAATAAATATTAAGGATTTATAAATTAAGTTTCAACAAAATCAATTAATTAAAAGTGAGTGAAAATTATTTACGAAAAAAATATTTGAAGAAATTAAAATAGTAAAATATAAAATCTTAAAAAATTCTTAAGCTTAAAAACAAACGAAACAGCAAAACATTTTTTTAAAAATATAGCATGATTGAAACATAGAAATTGATATGGTGGCTCAATATATAATATATATGCAGGTTCAAGTGACTAAATTTTTTTTTCAAAATGCAAGTTTTACTTTTAATAAAATGTTGGAAATATTTTCAAAACCATCTACATTTAGATAAAGACATTAGTTGTGGAGAACAACAAAATTCAAAATGAGGATGTATCGGGCTTTTCGATCACAATTTTATTTAATGTGAATATAGAAATGTTAACTTTAGTTATTTCAATTTCAAAATTATCAATGGCCAGCTTCAGTCCTTCAAAATTTTTTGTATCATATATTGATTTTACCGTGAACATATAAAAGACAATAGGTTTTTTTACAAATGTATGGTTTTCACTAATGATATTAACTGTGATAATCAACTTAAAATGTCGGACAGTTCCACCAAATGGTGATGATATGAATTACTTTAGCATTACCCACAAAAATTATAATTTATAATCAATATTTTCTGAGGCACCAAAACCACATAGCTATAGGAAAAAAAAATTTGATCAAATGCAGAAACCGGACTAGGTACTCTCGAAGAACTTTGGGAAGATGTTGACATCTTAATTTTTTTATCGAAAAACTATCTAAAGACAAATAAATCTTACAATGGAAAAGAAATCAAACATAGCCCTTAAAATTAACTTATTAAAATAAAATAAAAGAAAATCAGGAGTGGGAATTTTTAGGGTTTTGGTTCGAATAACAGAACAGGAAGTGGTGCAATTTTTTTTCATTTGTTTTTTTTTTTTCTGTTCTTCTAAGAGCTGAACGAACTTTGCATCGCATTGTATTTCCTAAAAGTGAATTATTTTATATTTTTGTTTTTTACTTTAAATGCACAGTAATTATATTATCCTTCTTGCTTAAGAAATTTTTAGCCCCACTGCAAAGCTATAGAAAGATTACGATAGTTTTTTCAGTTTAAACAGTGAACATGAGTGTTATCTACCCACTCCATCCCAAAAATATGAGACTTATGGAGCTTAGTTAGAATCCGATCCAAGGATGTTTAATTTATGGACAAATTTGACAAAACCCGCATCGTTTGGCATGATCCTTAACATTGCGGTCCAACTTTTTGGTTCTTTTAATTGTAGCTATTCGCTGTGTCTTAGTTTGCCTACATATTAACTTTTTTTCGAATTTAACTATCAGAGATTTTTGTGTCGCTTTATGGCTCTGTTTACTCGCTAAAACTTTCGATAGATCTGGGTGCATTTTTAAGATCAGGGTGAAATTCGAAGAGGAAAGAAATTAGCTACCTAAAAAGAGAATTGAATGGTCACTGCAGAAGTCTGCTTTTACCATTTTGTTTTGATGTCAAATTTTAAAATATCAATTTCTCATTTGATCTCAACAAGGAAATATACAATTGAAGATTTTGGTACCCAGATAGTGCCACTGTCCTTTTAAAAGGACACCGTCACGTCACACCGAAAACGTCATCGTAGATGAGAGAAATATGCCGTTATCCACATGCATTTCTATTCGGATTAGATCAGATTGAATCAGATTAAATTGGGAAAATTATAGCTTATAAGAAAAATAAACTAACTATTTAATAAAAAATGTTTAGAAAGCGATCTTGACCTAAGTTTTTTAATAAAATACAACTTTATAAATAAAAAAGTTGCGACGCTATCTGGGTTAACGATTTCCAGTTTTAGATATTGTATAATTTTTTACATCACCTGTATTTTTCAGGAAAAAGTTTGAAATACAATTTTGTCATTGAAATGCGTATAAGATTATATAAATTTTACAATAAGAGAAAATTAAGCAATTAATTCTTTATTTACTTAATTTTATTGACAATCATTATTTTATGGTGTTGCGTTAGAATTACTAAAATATCATTTCTATTGCAATGCAAAATGATTAATGTGTAGTAAATCAATAATCATTACATTTATAAATTAAATGATTGCACCGCAGAACAATTACAAAAATTTTTAATGACAGTGATGAAATCCTAATCGAACATTCGTATATGGTATAGATCATTATTGATTATTAAATGAATATTTTATTTCATGTGTCAAACATGGAACAAGTGCATAGTTTTCGAGCCTCGCATCTACTATGCAAAAATAAATAAATTGACAAAAATATTGATTTACCGATCCCTTTAATTAAAGAAACTTGGGACAGTCTAATCATTAGACTCTAATGCTTAGTTATTTATGTTCTCCCTTAAGTTATTGCTCGGTTTATAACTTACTGCCCATGTTTACCAATATTATTTTGTTTGCATAAGTATACGAAAATTTTTAAATAAATAAACTTATAATTCTCATTTCTATAGCTAACTCTACTACACAATGAAATACTTTATACTCACTTTTTTGCTGGCTCTTGGAGCACTTAGCACATCACATGCCGTTGTAATGCGTAAGTAGTAAATAATAGCATTTTTTAAATTAACTAAGTATCATTAAAATTTAAAAATATTTTTTCTCATAGCTGATTACATAAAAATTTGTTCACGTAATGATCCTAAAATTGCTGAATGTGTTAAGGAATCTGTACATAATTTGAGACCCTACCTCAGGGATGGCATTAAAGAACTAAATGTACCCGCAATGGAACCACTTTATATTGGGGATCTTAATATTTTAGAAGGCAGTTCGACCGGTATTAATGTTAAGGCAAAAAAACTTAACATCTATGGAGCATCAAATTTCGAAATCAAGAAAATTAAGTGAGTTACATTAGTTACGGAACAGCAGCAGAAGAAAAATATTAATAATTTATTTTCTTAAATTTAGAGCTTCAGATAATGCAAAACGTTTTGATTTCGAATTGAATTTACCGCGCCTACAAGGCGAAGGAAGCTACGATATAAATGGACAGATTTTAACTTTACCGCTGAAGGGCAATGGTCCATTTACTGGAAATTTCAGTAAGTAGCAAATCAAAGCAAATGTTATCTTGTTAATTTCGTAAAAGTGCTGATATTCAAATAATTTTTATTTCATCTTTTCCCCTTAGCAAACTTCTACGCGTACGTAAGGGTAATATTTGAAGTCAAACGTATCGATGACATCGATTATATTACAATCAATGATCTTAATGTGAAAATACGTACTGGAAAAGGACGATTGCGTTTGGAGAATCTCTTTAATGGTGACAAAACCTTAGGTGATGTCATTAATGATACAATCAATCAGAATTTCGAAGTTTTCACCAATGAACTGATTGGTCCAATTGAACGCGCTTTGAGCAAGAAATTCCTTAGCATAGCAAGTAAAATTGTGGAAAACTTTACCTACAATGAACTATTTCCAGTTTAAATTTATATATTTGCTGCAGATTATTAAAGTGATAACTCAAAAAACCTATATTAGTAAATAAAAACATCAGCAAATTGAATTTTATATTAAGCCAACTCACATTTTCGTCAGATCGTAGTTGATTTCAAAATTTATAGTTTATGAATAAGTCACTCAATTTTTCACTTCTTTTTATATTGAAACACACACTTGTTTTCAAAATTTTTAAATTAATTTTAAGACTTTAATCCACTTTTAATTTATCACCTCTAACTGTAAATAAAAACTGAGGTTAAGGTCACACTCATCATATTTTGCTTTACACTTTTAAATACGATGCTAGGGTGCACCATAAATTATTTGAAATCATATGACAACATGTCGAATTGTGAAATGCATAGTTAAAGATTTATGTTATTATAAGTAATTTTTTAATAAATTAGTATGTAACGAGTAAGTAAATAAGCTTTTAAAAATTATTATTTATGCTGAAATTTGTTATTGATTTTAATTAAAAAAACACAAGCGTAAACTTAATAAAAACTATCATTATTTTTATATAATTTATATAAAATGCATTTTTAATTTTATATCATTCGTGTAAGGTTTGATTTGTGGCAACGAAATGTGTTTGCCTTAAATTTGAGAATTTTTGATCAATTTTTATTTAGAGAGTTATTGCAAATTTTACGGCACCTAAAAAGTTGTACGACACTCGGCCAACTAATTAATACGAAAATAACTAAGAAGAAGATGCGCAAAAATAATTATATTATTATTAATATTTTGTCCGTCTTATGTCAATAAATCAATCAAATAAATTAAAACATAAAGTATTAGCTTTGACGTTTCACATATAAGTACATATCTTCGCTCATAGGGTTGCTATTTTAATTGAATCATAGCCAAAATCAAAGTTTATGTTTTGACATTAGAAGATTTCGTAGAAATTTAGTTTTCTGGGATAATTTTTGACAGCCTTCCATTATCAAATTTATCAATGCTGTCAAATGGCGAATGAACAGACAGCAATCACAATTGTATTAAAGTTTCATTCATAACAGTCGTGGAGGTTGCATAGTGTTTTAATCGGTTTGTTAGTAAATAACTTTGATATTATTAAAAGCAAAAATGATGGAAATAAGCAATTTTGCCGACTGGAAAATGAAGAAAAAATTAGGTGACGGCGGTTTTGGTGAAGTGTTGCTTTGGAAACATCGTCGCACAAATCAAGAAATCGGTGAGTCTAACCAATTTTGTTTATTTTCAATGGAACTACGTTTCCGTAGAAATCATTGAACAATTTTGAACTTTTCACAAGAATTTTTTGTCTGTTGAGTGGTATACACGTTGTGTTCTTAGAACCTCACATATATGCTGAAAAACATGGATTAATTTTAAAAGAATTCGAAAGCGTTGTACTACATCCTAATTCCAAGTTAAGTACGTGCGATAGTGGCTAAATTTAATGTTGAATGCGGTACTGAGCACCTGTCATCCAACTGAAAGTTGATAAAAAATGCATCACGATTCCCATTCCAACGCAAATTTTGCTCATATTTTGAGTATTAAAATGATCATGTTAGTAACAACGGGGTAAATATAGCAATCCTTCGTCATTGTCGACCGGATCGAGTTGTGGTGATGTAGCCATCACATTCAGAACCGTCTTTAGGTACGGGCCTTCGGTGCTGTGGTCCAAGGCCCCGAGCCTACCGGCGTTAATTTCAAAAAAAATGTTTTAAAGACCTTTATTTTTTTTGCTCATTCATAAATTTAACACGATCTTTTCGTAGAAGGAACCGAGTTCCTTTTCTAAAGACGGCCCTAATCATAAATAGCGAATACCTTTAGCTTTTTTAAAAATTGGTATGAGCCAGGAACTCCAGGATCTATTTCCGAAACATAGGTGTAATATGAGATATGATGTTATAATTTTCAACATTAAACCCTGAAAGTCTGAGTCTATTCTATAGCTATCGCGCGTGAGATTTTTCCAAGTTCTTGTTTTGGTTAATTTCTATCCACTGAACAGATTTTTTTTTAGAACTCAAAGCATAAAGCTACCAAATAGAACGTAGACAGTAAGGCCTGTTATAAATATAACGACCATTTGAGAACGATATATGTATTTATTTCAATATCTTGAGATCTCAACGCATAGCTCAAAAAATCGACAAGCAGTACTTAAACGTACTCCCAACATACACCAAAATTAAAAATTGCTCAAATTTCGTCTGTTGCGTAAACAGCGGATACATTGTGGCTGTGTTTCCTATAAACACGTATTTTTGATGCTTCTGACAGTTTTCTACTTTTACGCAACGGGTTGACGGATCTGATGTCAGTTATCGCAATTACTAATTAACTTTTTTTCCAAGCTAACTTTATGTGTCACGAAACTCACATAATAAAAACGAGAACTATTCAAAAACTACGTACAAAATCCATTCGGTATACCTATCTTTTACAAATGGTATAGAAATAAATTCAGATTTCTTAATATGTTACTCAAAACTTCTTTTTTTTTTGTAAAAAACGATTCTTTGGCGTGGGTTGCAAACTCATATTTTTGAAATCAATGAAGAGGTTCCCATCTTAGACAGGTGGCTATATCTCATTTTTTGATTGCGTCACAATCGAAAATTAAATTGCATATATGTAAAGAGAACGGAACAACCGAAGTTTGAAATTTAAAACCTTTTAATTTTCCTATGCGCTATTAAGAGATAAAATAAATGTAAACATAATTTAAGACGAACACATTTGTGTATGCTCGTTTATTACTCCATACGTATTGCAAGTAATATTTTGCTCTTAGTGGACTCAGAACTAGATTACTTATATGTATGATTTCCTTTTGGGATAAAGAAGCACAAAAATAAAAACAAATTGTTGTTATAAACCAAAAAATAAAATAAAAATAATACGGTAGCTAAAGTAAACTTGAGCCAAAATTATTTCATTTTATTCAGACGTGTCAGTTGCGTTGTTGTTTATTTTGATTTATTTATTGTTAGTATTAAATAACTCGGTTTGCAATTTGTTATTAATTTTTGCATTAATATGGAGATAAGCGACTACTTCACCGAATGGAAGATGAAAAAAAAAAAAAAAAAAATGGATGGAGGCGGCTTCGTTGAAATGTGGGCAATTAGAATATCGGTGAGTTTCAGCAGTTTGATTATTCTACAATAGAACTACGATTCCGGGTAGCCGGAGACAATTTTTTAGAACATAACTTTTCATTAGAATTTTATGCCAGTTATGTGTATGCAACTTTGTCTTCTTTATAGCTTTGATGAGGCTGATGAACTGCATATCAATATAAATTGAAAATTATTTTTACTGATCTTGTAAGTTCACTCACAAATCTTTTTATTAAGCAAATAAAACTAAATTTTATATCAAACTATAGAATTAATTGTAAGATAAATTAAAAGCTAAAGTACGTACTAAATATTGAAACCGCAAAATATGAATGTTTGTCTGCGCTGCTAACAAATTTGCTAACCACAAAAAGTTGCAGAGTTAAATTTATTCAAATGACTCGTGCATATATACATACATATGTATACATACTATGTACGAGTATCAGTATATATATATGAGTATGCTTCTTATTTTTCTACTACTATTTTGTTTATTTTATAAAATTATATTAAAATTTTATTAAAGACAAAGTAGTGTGAAAGTAGTTTATTTATAAGCTAAACTATATATAAATATTGTTTGATATGAGTAAATCGATTCTTGGAACTCAATCAAACGTTAAGAGTTTAGTTTTCGTTATCGCCGAAGTGCCGAATGTCAAAGTCAGTCGTCGCACTTACATTTTACTGCTGCATGTGGTGCAAAAAATAAAGATATAAACAAAAACAAAAAAAAATTTATAAATACATAAATATAAACAATAATGGAAACAATATATAGCAGCAATAACATTATTTAACGCTGTGTGGGCCAATTGATGACGTGACGTTTCGCCTTGTTGTGACGATATAACATCATAATCTTAATTTTATGCACAGCTACCGGGTCTATATACATACCTACATACATACATCAATCTTTCGTTTGGTGTTAAATTAAAAAAACGCATGGTTTTTCTACTTGGATATCAGCCAAATATTTATTTAAATATAGCATTTGGAGTTTGCTACACAATTTATTTTTGAAATCCACTTGCAAACAACATTACTTTGTTGTGATTGCTCATAAATATGTACATAATTGCAAAATGCAATACTTTTATCATATTATTGGGAAGTAAATAGTTTTTTTTCTAAATGATTAATCAAAAAAGATCGAATTTCATATCACAAACACTCAGCTAAACATTGAATTGTATTTTGTGCCACTTAAAAACTATTTATTACTATTTTTTTTTTATAGCAATAAATTTATAAATAATCACTTTAATAATTAGAAATCAATCGATATAAAAAAATAATCGATTTGTGTTTAAATTCTTAGGCAATCAACTAGCAAAGGTAAAACTTGCATTAAATCAGTTAAAACCGGAAAATCTTTATTATACACACTATAAGCAGACACACCTACATTATAGAGACTTTCCAGAATAGCCACTTCTTCTGAAACAGCACTTGCCGGGAAAAATTAGCCTCGTTAAATAACAAACTTTTAACATTATAAACGTTTGCGTTAAGGAACGCATAACTTTGTATGACTGCAATGCAACTGACGTTTGGGAACTCAGCCTGTTTGTTAGGTGTAATCTCAAAAGCTTCTTAATTTTAAAATCTACTGAGCTACATTCAATATAAATCAAATTCTTTTTGGTAAAACAAACAAGCGTTAAACAAAGAAGAATCTTAAAACGTTAGGAAAACTTTTAAATTAATATCAGAGCAACATATTAGTCAAAAACAGAAAAGCCTTATGGTGCATTTATATATGACGTGATTATTGAGTCATGCAATTTCAAAAAAAATTAAATTATCACGTACATAAATATAGCAAACATTTCCAAACAGCGGGATTATCAGTTGTAAAGTTTACAATACAAATATGTATTTAGTATACCATACATTGTTCATACTGACGCGTATCTAATTTTTCTCAAGATTTATATGTACATAATTGGAAATAAATTTCACGATAATTTGGTGTGCAAAAAGTTTTAATAAAAATCGTTTTAATTGTAAGCTTACATATATTTCTAGAGATGACATTAGAAAAAATGAGTGGCGAAGTTTTCCAAAGATGTGATTTTCAGCGATGTAAAAGATATATATGCCAAATTTCAAGGAAAGCATACTGAAATACAAAACTGTCCCGGGATATACGGCGGATATACATTAAACTAATATTAAAAGGAACGTTTGAACAGTGTTGCGGCATACCATCAAGTGTTTCTGACATCCAGATTATTCAAAAGTTCCAAAGTCTGTGGGCTTCACTTGATAAGAAGTCATATACGACAATGTTTGATAAAGGAACTCTCGTTCAAGGCTTTCTAGAAGAACAACGAGTGAAAATGTTTAACTATGTACATCAAAATGTTTTAAAAGATGAAAGTCGCCCGAGATAAAAAATACACAGAGTTATTATAACTTTCACTTCAGTACCTAGGAGGTTGGTCTAAAAACGACTTTAGTTTCAGGATCCCACGGGATCAAGCAAGATGAATGGCAAAGGCAATATATATTCACTTAAAATTGTCCTCTTCACTAAATAGTTGAATATTCGTCAACCAGAATTGAAAGGAATGAAATGGGTTGCACATTTTGTCAACCTCAAATATGTTCGCTTTTGACACAAGGTAATTGCAAGACGATGGGCTCCAAAGAATGACTTGGATATGCTACAGGTTCTCAAAATTTTCCCAAATGAAGATATCACATCTCTTTTTCCTTTGGGGCTACGTAATGCCAAAAGTCTATATGAATAAGCTATCTACGATTGAGGTGGAATTGGATTCCAATATTACTCGCGTCATTCGCCAAATACCATTTGAAATGCTCGAACGCGTCATCGAAAATTGGAACTTCAGAATGGACTGTATTAGCTATATAGACAATATTTGTTATGGCCAACATTTAAAAGAAATTATCTTTAAAAAATAAATGTAAAGAATGGTTCCTTTGCATGATGATAAAAATTACTCAATAAAATTGAATTTTTATATTTTTGACAGAAGTACCTCTAAATGAGTGTTTTATGTACTAAATTAAAAAAAAAAGTAATTCCAAATACTTTTCAACTTCTAAATGCAATTTGAAATTTTTTACGATAGCAGTCAAGTTGAAAGATGTTATTCAATACTTTTCAAATTCAAAATGAATTGAAAGTAGTTTGTGTTAAAAATAAACGAAAAAATTTTATTTCTAACTATTCTGCCTCATTATGTATCTTGATTCGTCTCATTTCGTCTCTAATTTTCAAGCCAGAAAGTATGCTATTATATTTTAAATAAAAACAAAAATATCTAACATGTGCTTAATGAATAATTAAATACAAATATAAAAATTGTGCTAGTATATTTTTAGGCATGCAAATAAGAGACGAAGCGAAACGAATCGAGAAATTTCCTCATAGCACATACTTGCCTACATTTGTCAGAGTCCGGAAATTCCTCAATGAACAGTAGACAAAAACGTTTATGAAATTTTCTTATCGAAATCAATAAACAAACGATAACGAACAACAACAAACATCAAACCAATTAAGAAAAACACTAAAAACAATACTCAATAATACAACAATAAGTAGCATATCAAAAGCTTGTAATAACTCATCACCTGTTTATATATAAAATTTCAAAACACAGAAAGGATGTTGGATTTTTCTCCATACGATTTGTGCCAAACAACTAAAATTCTAAAACTTATTTTTAAAATTTATTCGTTCGAGTTTATAAACGAAGCCAAATACAAAATTTTACCGCCTGGGAAAAAAGAAATCCAATGAAATTTATATAAATTAATATACATTACTCCCGAATTAATCGAATTAAACTGATTATTCAGAGTTAATCCTGATACTTTTCTCTGTATATAACGGAAATCACGTAAATTTATTGATTTTTTCTTTCAATGCAATTTTATTATTTTGTTTCAATCATCTAATGTAAATTTTATGTTTTTCAGCTACCAAACGCTGTTTGCGTGACCGCCGTCACATGCACGATGACGAGATTGAAAAACTTAAATCTCGCTGGAATTCTGAGCAACAATGGGTGCTTAACGTCAATATAGAATATATCGTACGTGGTATTCAACTCGAAGATCAGGCTTTTGTTGATTACTTAAATCAACAACACGGAGCATGGCGTCCTCTACCTGTTATTATATTGGAGTACTGCAATGGTGGCGATCTAAGATCGCTATTAAGAAAGCCAGAAAATATAAATGGTTTATCTGAATTTGAAGTTCGGCAAGTGATGCATGATTTAAGGCATGCTGTCGAATACCTACATACAGTTGTAAGGATAGAACATCGAGACTTAAAACCAGACAATATTGTCATACATATTGTGGGTAATAGGAAGATTTATAAGGTATTTATTTAACTGTAGCATAAACAGGAAAAATAATTCATTTTCTTTTTATTTTAATTTTATTAATAGCTCACTGATTTTGGCTTAGGTCGCGAAGTTATGGACCAAACTGGTGTAGCCAGTATTGTAGGGACGCAAAATTATATTGCTCCTGAAATCGTTGATACCTCAAAATATACCAAAACGGTTGATTATTGGTCCATGGGAATAATCGGATTTGAACTCATGTGCGGTGTGCTACCATTCATACCGCATCAAAAATTATTCAACAAAATAACTACGATTAAAGCCAAGCCTCCCAACTGTATAGCTATACAGGAGCATCCAATACAAAGCGACAACTTTAAGTTTGAGGACAAAATATGCGAAGAAAATTATATGAGCCATCCTTTTCAATTGAAAATGGAAAACTGGTTGGCGATGGCTCTAGATAAAGATTATAGAACCAGAGGCAAGGAAAAAGATAGTCTGCATCGACCCATCGGGGACTTAAAAATTTTTAGCGGCCTTGATGATATTTTACAAAGCAAAATTTTAACAGTATTTTGCATGAATACATATCAATTTATTTCGTTTGAAGTTAATGAAAATAAAATTATGCCCGAACTTTTGTTGGAAATGGAGCGTGCGATAGGTTTGCCGCCAAGCACGTTCTATCTAATACTTCCAACAGGCCACCCACATCGACTAATTACTGCATCAAGTAGACCAATCGACTTATATGTGGAGTCGTGGGTAAACAATGTTGCTGACAGTGACGCTCCTCCTGTGATGATCTTTCTGCTAAGCTACAAAGGCGACTACAATGCAAGTGATCCAAAGGTATCAAGCCTTATAAAATTCTTCATGGAAGGTGCAAAACTATTACCATGGACACTACAACATATAATAGGCCACACTCATTTTTTGTTACACAATGAACAAAAACATTTAAAATCATTGCTACGCGGCTTACACGAATATGCTTTGCAAGTTGATAACGAAATATTTCATTTTGAAGAAAATATTAATTCAATGAAGGATGAAATATTTATTTTAGATGGGCGAGTGAAGCAGTTTCAAACAATGGTAGAACAAGCACAAATTGCATGCCAAAATTTGGTAAGGCTTATATAAATTTATTTGTTTAAATTAAATTAATCTTATTTTGTTTTTTTTTTAGCATGTAGACTTTTTTAAAATTTGGTCAGCTCAGTCGGAAAGAAGTAGTCTGACGCTTAGGAACATTCAGGGAAATGTTGCACAAAATGTGTATAAACGATACAGTTCCGCAAATCGACGAATCAAAGAGCAGGCAACAAATATCTACTTCAATGATGTCTCTAACAAAGACATTTATGATTTGTAAGTTAAATAAGCATAAACAATCTTTTATGAAAACCTATATGATGTAAGATAATGTTTAATCGACACTGCAGCACCAAATGTCTAGAAATTTAGTGCCACAAAAATTTTAATTTATATTAATCTTTTATTGAAACGATCATACGTGGAATTACGCTATTTGGTGCGAAGCTTGCGCTTCTGAAGAAAATTCGTTTAATAATAATTTTTTTTCGACTGTTATAATTTTTTTCTTTTGAAAAGTCCAATTTCCCTAGACATTAAACCTTTTTCTATTTTATTTCTTTTACTTTATGTAGAAATAAATTTCGTAAATGGCAACAAAATCCATCCAATATTGAAACGAGATGCAGAGAAGCAATTTATAATTGTTTGGAGCATCGAAATACATTTCTTAACTGTCAGCAGTTATCAAATATTAAACGCACTATTTCCGATGTGCATGAAGAATTTCGCATAATTTGCGATATTGTAAGAAATGCATCGGATTATATGCGAAATTTTGAAAATGAACTAACAAAAGATACTTTAAAATTTCAAACTGATTTGTTAGAGCACTCGAGTCTACCGACGAGTGGCGTGACTCAAATAAATCAACAGTTTAGTTACCTAAAAATGGATGATATTCCACTACAAAATGGAGATTGTCAATCTCTAGATGAGATTTTAAATCTACCGTCAACTATTGATTTGATTGAAGATAATAGACAGCAACAATTATTGTAAGTAATTATCTGTAAAATATAAAATTTGTGCGTTTTATTAAACATATTTTTTTTTGCTTTAACAGATTTGAAATGATGTTTGCCGATGATCATTTACCGATGACGATTAATATTGATTAATGTATTAATTTAACAATAAGTTCAAGACTGCACAGAACGACACAGTTTACTTAGAGCCTGCCTAAGTGCACTGTCAAGTAAATATCAGGAATTTTTTAATTTAAAAAACCTATAGGAAATTTAAGTCATTGTTTAAGAAATGAAAAGCGTCGGGGTACGGTTTGATTTAAGCAGCTGATTTTATTATTTTTCCCTTATTTTTTTTTCCTCACATTGGGGAATTTTAGGCTATAAGTTTAACAGCGCATAATATTGACGACATAAAACTAAATTCACTAATCACATTTGAGGGTGACTATTGTCAGCAGTAGCTGTAAACAAACTGTTCGACAATTTAAGCGAGATTTTTAATTGAATAATTCAAAACACATATACAGTAAATGTCGTTATATATCAAAAATATTTAGATACTGCACATTTTTCTGATTTTGATTGCTTTGAAACGAAATATTTCAAATAGAATAAAAAAACATAAAATCATTTTCCTTTTAAAATGCTTTAATTTCAGACATGGGGGTAATGCATTACTTTCAATTATTTTAATTGTAATTGAAAACTTCAATTACCATTAAAATCATTTAAAGTAACGTATTTTTGTGAAATAACGTATTTTTTGTTTTCTAATCATTATCATGTTATATAAGTAAATATTTTCATATTGTTGAGTTTTTTTTAAAGTGCTATAAACTTTTAAGCCTTACATATATTTTAATATTGTTCTTATTATTGTTATTTCAATAAGTTTTTGTTTTAACTTTTATTATAGAAATATTTAACCTCTGGCCAAACAAAAAAATACCTTACACTGCGTTAAACAATGGAGTGTGCGTTTCAGTCAATCATTCCCACCCATGACCAGTCACAATTTTTTGATATTTTATTCCGGCTTTGTAGATGGAAACGGGACAATTTTGCTTAGTTTCGCCAGAACATTTTTATTGGTTTAACTTTATTCTTTTGAAAATTTTCCAATTTTTTTTATGTTGCTAACATTGAAGGGTGGGTATGCCATAAGAACAAATATATTTAGTTCTTGCCCTGTAGACTCTGAAGTAAAAAGTTTTGTCACCATATTATAATCCCGTGATTCTGATAAATGGGTAGATAAGTTGACAGAGCTAAATGGACTCTTGAAAAGACGCTGATCTAGATTATGTATAAAGTGTGGTTTTTTTTTTGGAGTGAAAGCTTTAAATTAAAATAAAAAATACATATATAAATTAAGTTTGAATCATGTTTTTTAAGCGTCATTCCAAAGTGACGGATGGAACAGTAAATATGCATATTACTTTTTCTAAATAAAGTTAGAAATCATAAATTTCTATAATTCTTGATACTAAATTCGAACTTAAATGACTTATGGAATATTGAAATGAAATCCTATTCAGACTAATACAGACCACATAAAAACTCAGTCAGTCAGACTAAGGACAATAAAAATCTGAACTTTTTTTTATTAGAAGCCTAGAAAAGTCGATAAGTGAGAAAATTAATTAATTAAATTAAAAACTCACAGACAAAAGACAGGCTTGGTAGTTTTAGATAATGAGGCTCCGTAATCGGCGCTCTATATGTGTGACATTTATGTATATCAAATCAAAACTATCAATGTTGACGATCAGCGACGCTTGATGCACATAATTAGGACTAATGGGGAACGCGAATATCATCTCTACTATTGACACTGTTCAGCATCTATCTATCTATCTATTCAACGTCGAATTCGTAACCCATTTTTGTAAAACTGATATTAAGATGTGCTCTACAGCACAATACGAGATAGTCCTTTCAGTCAGTCAGTCGTAATACTTGAACGGCTATCAGTTCTATCTATTTTGCTCAAGTGAAAATAACATTATTAAAAACGTTTTTATATTCTAGACTGTGAATTCCATGTATGGAAAAGTTTTGAAGTTTTTATTTGTATGGGATGTGCTACTCTTGTCGAAATTTTCCAACTTTTTTGTACAGAGCTTGTCCAAGTTATCCCTAGTATTTTGTGAGAAATTTGATTACAACATATCAAGTAACAATATCAATTTAAATGTTTTATTTGTGGGCGGTGGGCGTGTCTAAAGGTATAGCCTGTGTACCAAACTTCACTCAATTATCGTGTTAGATTTTCCAAGAGTTACATGACTAAATTGACTCAGATGGTGACGTTAATAAAAATACATATACTCATCTAAACAGAGTGAATGTATCCTGAGTGTAGGGTATAAAAATATTACAGTCTAGTGCCAATCCGTATAATTCGTGAACATTAATGAAACATAAGTTATGTCCTGCATATAAAACCAATAAAGAAAGTTATTGAGAACTCAACTAGAACGTCACAAATTGCATGGAAAAGCCCTAAAAGATTTTATGAAGTTTATTGTTTGAAAATAATTTTTCAGCTTATGCCTACAACGAAAATTTCGAACAAGACGAAAAACCGAACGTACAAAAAATAAAATATCGATGTCTTAAGCGAAAGTGTTGATTATAGGACTATTTTCGATTGGTATATGTAAAGTCACTGTCTTATAATTCAAGGCCTCAAGAGGTTCAAAATTTGACTAATCAATTGCGATTTATTATTATAAAAATCATCCCTTATATCTGTCACGTCTTCTGACATGTGTTATTTACGGAAGGACAAAGTAAATGTGTGTACTTTCTGTGTAAGGTATAAAAAATATTTTGTTTAAAACCTATATTTAATATGTGTTTATGTGAAATATTATATAAAATGTCATAAATATTTTTTACGTATGTTTTATTGTTAAGAAAAGTTTTTAAATATTAGTTATAAAATACGTTTGTTTGTATATCGAATATGTTAAGTTTTCTGGTTGTGCCTTAAATAAACTTATAAGACTTTAACAATGAGATGTTTGATTTATGTTAAAGTGTGAGCATTATTATTAGTTATAGTATTAGAAAGGTAATTTAATTGACATAATTATTTTACTTAGCTTACTGTTCGATACAGTATGTGATAACATAAAAAAAAAGTTACAAGAAATGACTAAGGCTGACTAGCTGCCTAGTTTCATCCATTGCTAATTGGAATCATCAGTGATCTTTGAGTCAATGAGAGAATTTCTAAGCCTGAAATGAAATACTGAATATCAGTTTATGTATTTTTTTTGGCAAAACCAATCGCTTAAGGTACTATTTTATTTGCTTAAACCGAGAAAATGTGGAATTTCCAGTACAACATGCATTATATATCGTCATTAATCCAATACTTTTTGAGTGGACTGGTCAACATCTTGAGACTTTGTGTAGGTCATTAATAAGTTCCGGAGGATCGAAGCGATGCAGTAATCGGATGTGACATTGCTCAAATGGTATATAGTTAAATATATTAATATATTAAACATTAGAAAAGGTTGAGAGCATAATTCACTTAAGTTCAATCGTTTTCATGATATTCATTGTCAGAACTGATTGTTTGATAATATCTAGGTAGACAAAAGTTGTAGGCTATTTGATTACCAGGGTTGCCGAATTGAAAAGAAGGCCTTCCCGAAATAAAATAACTTTTCCTTTATATGGTAAAATGTACATTTTTTTGTGGGAAAAGCTTTATCAGAAATTTTTCAATTCCTAACGGGCCCAATGCTTTGACATGGGCTTGACCACTTAGCAACCCTGGTGATTACGATATTTTTGACAAGCCATTTTCTTGATACATACTTGCCTGATAACAGTGGTAAAAACCTTCTCTATATAGACGGCGAAAATAAAAGATGAGACATCCGAGAAATCTATGAGACCTATAACGATGTAGATATACATAGTTCAGAAACATCGAGTGAATGAAAGATTACGAAAATTGAATTCATAGCAGCTAAGTTCGAAAAGGAGCCCCCCCATTCATTTCAGAGACCAACTGATTACGAACATAAGATTACTTGGCTTACAAAACTGAATAGAACTCACTTGGAATCGATAAAATCAGTAGTACATGACCTTTTTAAATTAAATTCACTCTTAAGAACCCAATGTTTTTTTTTTTCCAGTGTAAACTTTACAATCTGATAATTATGCAAACTTTAAAATTTTGCTTGTTGCATCAAATTTGTATTAAAAAAAAAAAAAATCAAGTTAAGCTGATTCATCATAATAAACGAAAAGAACGACCTTTAGCAAAGTGTGCCAAGCTATATATAAAAAAGAGTTGTTTTACTCTACATTTAGCAGACTGTAAGAAACACTCAATCTTCAATATGTGGACAACAAAACATCATGGATTTTGGTTAATTAATTTTCTAGTTTTCTTTACAATTTGCACAAGCGCGCTGCCCGCTAAAAAAGAACAAGCAAAGTTACGTAAGTTTTTATTAAACAATAAATATTTTCATAAAACATATAATTTCATTCAAATTAAACATTTTGCATTTTGATAGCATCCTTTGTCAAGCGTTGTCATCGCAATGATCCAGAAATAAATGCATGTGTACGCAATAATATAAATTCACTCAAGGATCGTATACCAAATGGCATCCCGGAATTATTTGTACCAGCGTTGGAGCCTTTAGTTGTTCCTGAAATCAAAATGGATCAAGATTCGGGCGCTATTTATTTACATTCTACTTATAAGAATGTTAAAATACGTGGACTATCAAATTATACATTGACGGATATGTTGGTAGATACATCACGCCCTAGACTAACGATGACAATGACTTTCCCCAATGTAACTATGAATGCTAAATATGTGATGAAGGGAAAAATTATGATGATGCCGCTAATGGGTAATGGTGAATGCCAAGCTAATTTCAGTAAGTTCTATAAAATACGATATCATTTGACATTGCTATGAAAATGAATAGTACGATATATTAACATTTCCAACTTTTACAGCTGATGTTGAGCTTAATACTGTCATTACCGCTGAACGTTACAAGAGAAATGGACGCGTTTACATTAAGGTTAAAGATATCAAAACCAAATATACATTGGGTAAAACAAAATTACATTTGGGAAACTTATTCAACGGTGACAATGCTTTGGGCGAACGCATGAATACGTTCCTGAATGAAAATTGGGACACTATATCCGATGAAGTTCGTCCACTAATGGAGAATGCTATGGCTGAAATTGTACGTTCATCAGCAGACAGACTCTTTAAGACCTACAGTTTTGATGAGCTAATGCCTGAATAAAATTTTAATGTTATGTTCCTACAACAGTATCTAAGCTGTTGTTAATAAAATATAACTTTTTTGTTGTTAAGTTATCACTCTTTATTTCTGTTAATGTCTTTCAATTGGTGAAAAACAATATACAATAATGGATAACTATTTTTTTTAAACTTTTTCTGTCTGTCTGTGTGTATATGGAATCATGATTACGGGAAAGCCAAGCTAGATTATTGAATGCAATTCGGCACACAGGCTATACCTTCAAACACCTTGAAAATGAGCGAAATCGGTTCACGACACGCCTACCGCTCATACAACTAAAACATATAAAACGCTTTATTGAGAGACTTATTTGATGTAGAGTAACCAAATATTTAAAAAATACTAAGAAAACTACGATTTTCAACCAGAAGGTGGGGCACTTTCCAAGTAAGCGAAAACTTCAAAACGCTATTCTGAGAGAAATATTTAAGGAAATGTAACGAAATTTCATAAATGCTAGAAATAGTTTGGTCTAATATGTATATGACAAAAACTTGGCAAATATCAGCAAGGGGGCGTGGCTACCTCCATGCAAGCGTTAGCTTCAATGTGTTACACAGATAGCTATTTAAGTAAAAGTTGTCAAATTCGGAGAGATTACGATATCCGTGGCGATTTGACGATGTTTTTCGATATAAAAAAAAATAAAATCGATAAATAAATAAAAATAAAATAAAATCGATATCTCGTTTAGAAGCCGGTGTTGGATTTTTTGGAGTTTTAAATCCTGAGCTGCGGCCGAACACTTACCATAGTTTGTATGTATAATTACTGTGGCTTGCGAAGCCGGTGTTAGACATACTGTAGGATGTAAACCTTTTTTAGTATCGATATTTCGAAAACCAAAAGAGTTATCGATTTCTTTTATGTAAAATTTTCGATTTATTTCGAGCTGTTCTATTGAAAACCATCCTTAAATTTCGGCGCCATTGAAATCGTAATTCTTATGGTACATTTTATCAAAAACAAATGTTTAAGTATCGATATTGTGAAAACCAATCAAGGTAACGATTTTTTTTTGTATAACAATTGCGGCACCATTGAAATCTTAATTTTAATGATACTATCAAAATCAGATTTTTAAGTATCAATAACTCGAAAACTAAACGAGATATCGATTTTTTTTTTAACATTTTCAATTTATTTTAACGTGTTTTATCGAAAAACATCGTCAAATCGTGGCGTCACGGATATCGTGCCTCAAATTCATTGTGGATACGTGTTGTCAAACTAGTCAGTATTTAGCGAGGTGCAAGAGATACCTTTTAATAAAAATTTTGGATCTAAACGAACTTTTGCTGTTAACGCGGTGTAGGCTATTGCATTCTTGGCGGGGTCAAAGATAACATTCTTACTGGTTTTTAGTTAAAATGAGGAAATTTTTTTTTATTTAATTGGCAATCAAATTCATATTTTTAAAAATTTTTCGAAATAATGAAAAATTTTTGATTTGAATTTAATAAAACTCAATTTATTGGAATTATTTTTAAGTGCAATTAAGTAAGTTGAACCACCCATTTCAAACATTGAAATTAGACGGAAGTTTGAAGCGACTACACTAAATAAAATGCCAAATTTATAAAACATTCGGTTTGTTTGGGTAACAGGCTTGACAACACTAATTCGCAAACAACACTTTACGCTTATACCAGTCTTGAATTCTTCTTTGCTATTTAAACATCATACAGCAAATTAAATGCAGTGGTCAGTCAGTATTCCCTTAGCTGTACTGTACGGAAGCAATGTGACCAAAGAACTGTGAAATTACATATAAAACTTTCTTGGGGTTTGATGACAAAGACTTAAATTAGTTGCTACAATTTTGTTGTTTTTTGTACATGAATTAAATCTAAATGGGTTGAAATAAATAAGAATATTGTATTTGCCTTTATTTAAATTAAATAAATTCATGTTCACCTTAAAACGCTTTAAAAAGATTCTATAAAAACTTAAAACAAAAACTAGTAGGGGTTAGGGTGATGTAAAAGCGATGTTGTTTATTTTTTAACACGGCACCTTCGAGCTTGATCTCCTAGGAATTGTCATAAGATATTCGTTAAGGAATTGGAAAAATTAATTTACTCAATTTTCTAATTCGATGAGACAAGTTTCACAATCACAACGAACTTTCAAAAGTATTTCAAATACATGGTGCCTAATGTATCTTCGCACAATGAATCGCTTGACGACGAGATCTCACGACATCAAAAATCAAAATTGTTGAATTTTTCACGCGACGAGTGTTTTGACATATGACACATGTTTGACGTTTTCTTTATTTAAATTCTATTCAATTCTGTTTTTCGTGTTTGCATTAAAATTTAATTTATTTTACTTAGCACAACGAATGAAAAAATACAAACAAATAAAAATTTGAATATCGTCTCGCCGCTTTCAACGATACTCGCCTCGCTCTCGTCCCGTTGTCTCGTCATCATTGAAATCTTCTTTTCAATTTTTCCCTATCCTATGATGCATAATTTTTTTTTCGATAAAACCGGCTCTCGAATCCCTCTTTCAAATTCTTTGAAATGCAATCAAAAATAATTGAAATACATTTTTGATTCCTTCAATGTAATCAGAAATTGAATCAATTACTAGAATTACCTACAATTGATATTTAAATGTAATTATTTTTACCCAGTTCTGATCATGATGCACATCGCTAGTAATTTCATTTGCAATCAAATGATGCTGTTGCCTTGCACATCCCTAGCATCCGCAAACTAACGGTTCGTGCGTTTTTATTTTCGGTAAGTGCAGTTTTTAAAATATAATTTATTGTCAAGTGAACAAGTGTAAATAACAACGATATCCTTCAACTTGAGGAATTCATCAAATAAAAGAATTTAAGTGAAATGTGAAAATTTAACACAAAAGTGCCGCAGGCAACGAAGTCTCATTTTTTTTTTGTTTGAAGGTAGAGGCTGCGTCAACGTCGACAGTGTTGGACTTTAATTTTTTTCTAGTACATTTCATTGTTATTGTGTTTTATTTATGGCAGCAAATTTCAGATGTGAATGTGTTATGTTTGAGAATATTTTAGACATTGGCGACACATTGGATATGACGGCTTCTCACGGTGAGTCAGTTTGTTATTTTTTTGAAATTAGCGAACTTATGCAAAACTGTTAATTTTCAAGAAACAGATTTCGAGTTTAGGTTCAGGTGCCTTTTCGAAAGAAAGAAAATAAATGTGTTGTCAAAAGTTGGGCACGATTGTGATTTCTGTGACGCTGCGATCTCACGTTGATTTTCGATAGAAAACGTGAAAATAAATCAAAATTGTTACATAAAAATTATCGATATTTCGCTTTGTTTTCGTGATATCGATACTTAAAAATTTGAGTTTTGATTGTGCCATAACAATTTTCAATATAAAATTTTAAAACAAATCGGAAATGTTTTATAAAAGTTTTCAATATCTTGCATGGTTTTCGAGATATAGTTACTTCAAAATTTTTGTTTCGATTGTACCACTTTAATTACGACAGCTGGGCTTAAATCCTAGATTATATCCAACAAGGGCTTCGCTAGCAACAGTAATTTTACATAAAAGTTAGGAAAAGTGAGCGGCCTTGCATCCTACATTATATCTAATACCGGTACTGCTAGTCACAGTGCTTTTACATTAAAATTTCATATGAAAATAAAAATTTCTCGAAAACCAAGTGAAATATTGATTATTTTTATTTGACATTTTCGATTTATTTGGACGTGTTCTGCAGAAATTCTTATTTCTATTTAAAGAGTGCACATAGTTTTAGAGATATAGCCGACAAAAGTTGCGGAGAAGCTATTCCTCATAAACTTGCTATTTGTTGAGGAACCCTGTTTTGATTTTCAAAATATGGAAGTTTTAAATCATTGACATAGTTTTTGAAATATGACGATTTTGCAAAAGTGGTGTCAAATGGCACCAATTTACTTCAAACGAGTAATTGGAAAAAATTGTGAGTTTTGAGAATTTAGTAAATTTGCAAGCGTTGTTATGGCGTTAGTGGCAAAACATACTGATCGCATATAATCTGTCAGTTTTCCAATGTAAAAGCAAAATCTCATAAAAACCTAATTTATTTGCCAATAAACTACAAACAAATTCGGAGCTTTAAGTGAAAATCATTAAAAATTTCATGAAAAAACTAAGAGCTTGTCAGCAGAGCCGATGATCGTATTTGTCTGCTTTTTTGTTCCATGTTTAATAGCAAATTTTTGTAATTTACAATAAAATAATTCGAATTACGATAACCAAAAATTTGAACATTTTTTGTTTACACAAACAAAATTAATATTCCAGATATGTCATAAATATTTAACCGAGACCGATCGCAAAAAAAAAGTTGCGGTTGAACTAACTCTTCCGCCTCATCGTAGCAGCTTTTGTGTAAATCTTATTTTGTGAAATATTAATGGTTCTTTTCTTTATTTGACTATAAGAATTATAATTAAAATAAAATAGCACTATTAGTAATTGTTTTTAACTTAAATAATCTTACATCAAAAATACTTCATATCTTACATATGTATGTACATATGTAAATAAAACATCAAACTACAGTTTAACATTTGAGTTCAACTGAAGGTATTATAATCACAGCAGCCATAATTTTGTTGGCATTTTCGAAAACACATTATTCCAAAGGCCATGGAAAATATCAGCCAAACCACGCTCTAAATCTGGACGTAATTCTGATATCACTTCATTTGCATTCTGATTTAGGAATGTATTAATTGAGGCGGCAAGAATCTCATTGCCATTAAACAGATTTGTCAAATGAATACGCATGCCGCCAACATTAAATGTTACTTTCATTTCATCAATATGTATAACCTCCTAAAAAATAATAAGATAAGTTACAAAATATTTAAGTTCCTCTATAATACGACACTTACCTCTGGTTCATAGGTCATATGAATTTTGGTATAAACAGCTGTTTTCACCTCTTTCAATGCCATCGCCACATTGCCATTACCAATCAGTGGCAGTAACAATATGTTACCTTTTAAATTGTACTTGGCACGTATACGTAACAATGGAATTTCCAACTCGAAACTGAGCAAATTCTTATCGAGATCCAGGCTTTTAAGTAGTAAATAAAAAATTAATTTTTAACATGGAAAAGCAATAAAACTAAATTTTTTGTCACTTACTTGGCTCTACGCACAGTTGCGTTAGATGGACCTCTTATGACTAGATTTTGAAATCCTCCAGTAAGTACCAAATTGCCGCTACCCTTAGAAACCGATACTTGATCGATATGCAGCGGTTCAAAACTTTTTACACCGATCTCTGGTACTCCAGCTGCTAAAGCTGGAAAACATCCCTCGAAGAGCTTACGAAAACATTTATTTTCGTTGGGATTTGAACGCGGGCAGGTTTGCAGCCAACTAGCTAAAATATGTTTTTTTTAAATTTACAGCAATATTCATAATAATTCTTAATAGGTAACTGGGTCATCCAACAAGAGGTGTGATTTTAAAATTTAAATTTAAAAATAATATATTTATTTTCATCTTAAGTTCGAACTCTGGAATACTATATCTGCCAAATGTACGCCTCGGCTCTGCGTACAAATGGTCATTCTGCTGATTAAATAGCATAAGGGGACGTCCATTAATTACGTGAGTTAAAATAGGGGAGGAGGGGGTCTGGCCAAATCTCACCAAGGGGGGCAAGTGGTCAAGGAAAACCTCTCATCAACATTTTAATGCATAGAATTTACATTAAAAATTATAATTTAAATCTAACGGCTGGGAGGGGAGGTCCAACCAGATCTCACCAAGGGGAGGGGGGTCCGAATTTACAGAAAAACACCTTACATAATTAATAGACGTCCCCTAACCTAACCTCGGCGGTCAGTTGAAGTTTCCATTTCGAGAAAACAGACGTCCAGGATATTTGTTACTCAATAGAGTCATTATTTCAGCAGCTCTGTTTATGTGGCGCCTTCCTGCTCAAAACAAATGTCGTCCACGTCCATAGCATCAATTTCAGGCCAAAAAAGTTAGTCACAATTATACGGTAACGGAATACATTGACTGAAATGGTCGCACCAGCATCATTTCCGAAAAAATATGGCCATATGATACCATACCATACCGCCCCATACCGCCACTCATTGTGAATGGAATAAAAAATCATGATCTTCCAGCAAATCAGCGAAAATACGGTATTGTGCATGGTCTGCCAGCTTCAATTCTTGTGTCAACTGAACCTTTTGTAGCATGTAGGCCAAGATCTACATAGTATATGCAAAATGCGGTACAGAGTTGTTTCGGTAAGGCCCGATTCCTGTGATCAGTCCCGAAATGGATACTGCTGGGTTTTCAGACACACTCTCAATTGCGTGATGGTATTGAAGTCTTTACATCACTTACTAGTCCTAAACGTTAAAATTTATCGATTAACTTCACTGTCGTTCTGCGAGTAGGCGCTTGATGATGACCAAAAGCAATAGCAACTTTACGAAACGTTTCGTTATTTCCACACGTTGTGTGAGTATTTATCGATACATATTTCGGTGATAGTTGTATGTTGATAGCTCAAAAATTGCACGAAATTTCAAATAACACACCTCTTGTTGGATAACCCGTTATGTAAAACATTTTAAAACAGAAAGTTCCCATTTTAAACCTGTTTTAAATGATTGTGAATATGTAAACAGAAAAAGAGTCCTAATTTTTTTTTAAAATGAATGAATGTCTTCAATGAAACGTTTTTATGGTTTTTGCGAAGTTATAAATTTTATATGCAATTGTACCAGAATGTATGTATATAGGGGAAGGTGGGGCAAAGTGGTATGCCTAACGGGAAAACGAAGTTTTCACAAAAACAAATTTTTTTCGCACAATTAAACATGTAAGTTATTAGTTCGATCTATATTGAATCTATTAAGGTAATTAGGTTCATTATTTTCTCAACACAAGATGTTTATTATTGCGATGCAAAAAAAAAAGTACGTTTCTAACACTTTGCCCCACGAAGTGCAATACCACTCCGCCACCATGACTTATGCAAACATACAGACTCGCGAAACAAAAATTTTTCAACATAGACAAATCGTTTTATAACTACTACGACGTTTTGTAAATGATTCATATGAAATGAATTTACTTTAGTCGAAAATCCTCGAATTTTACATCGACTGCACTCATTTTTAGGAACCTCGTGGTTCTCGAAAACGCAGGATCGAAATGTCGCTATAACCTGGCAGTTACAAAAGCACTACTCAAACACAAATTCCTTAGAATTATATTAGATTGCGTTGTAATGCAAGGATAAATATACCCTTTGTACTGCTTTGCCCCATGTCCCGCCTGCCCCACCTTCCCATACTCGTAGTATCTTCAAAAAAAAAAAAAAAAATAGACAAAACTGCCGATGTTTTATAAATATTTTTGAAATTTCGACCTCTATGTGTCAAAAGTTTTTTGGTTCGCATTTTCAACCTCTTTCTGAGTTTTTCAACCGCATCCAACTTTTTCTAACATTTTCCATATTTTAACGATCTTTTAAGCCTTTTGCAACTTCCTCCAAATTATTTCGAATTTTTTATCTCTTTCGACTTTTTTCAACATTTTCCATACTTTATCGACCTTTCCAACTGTCTCAAAATTTTGCCTCTGTCAAATTTTTTGGAGTTTGTCAACCTCTTTGAACTTTTTTCAACATTTTCCATATTTTTTTTTCGACTTTTTCACCTGTTTCAACATTTTTCATTTTTTTCAACTTTTTCAATGTTTTTGGCGTTTTTCAACTTATAGTCTCGAAATATTCAACCACTTTTAACTTTTCGAACATTTTCCATAATTTTTCGACTTTTTTAAATATTTTCCATATTTTTTACCTATTTCAGACTTTTCAACAACAACAACTTTTTTCCACTCATTCGATATAGTATCAATCTCTTTCAACATTTTCCAGATTTTTTTGACTTTTTGAGCCTTAAAGCGAAAAACCGAACTATGGTCGGTTTTCTGATGCTATTCCTTTACGGCTAATTGCAGCAAAAAAAAATCCATACAATGTTACAGTGCACACTGAATATTTTCTAAATGTGATTAAAAGTTGTAATAAAATTTCCCATAATTTTTATTAATTCTTGGATTTGTTGGCTAAATCGAGCCATGCTGCATTTAATTTTTTTTAATTTATGTTTTCACTGTTTAAAAGTTTTTTCAAGTGTACTTGTAAATATATTTTTTTTTATTTTCATTTTCAGACAATATTCACTGTGAAGAGAAAAGAGTTTACAGTGCTTTCTTTTGAAATTGTAGCAGGAATATGAATTATATTCAGGTGCTAAAATTCTAATACATCTTTCACATAATTGCGGGTGAATTAAAAAAAAAAAAACAGTAGTTCACAACATCTTCACTTTTTTATTTAAAATTTCTCTTTTTGTAAGCATCTTTTTAAACGCTGTTTATTTATTTATTTTTGTATTTTTTGTTATCCTGAGCACTATATGATTAAACAAACAAAAAAATCCTTACGTCGCTCTTGCAGCTGCGGTAAATTGTTAACTATTTGTCGCGTATACGCCCCGATAAATGTTGGTAACATAGTGCAGCATAACAGGCCGAAAGTGCACGCGACTGAGGATTTCAGCGATAGTGTTTCAAACATTTTAACTGTAACTAAGTATGTAATACAAATTTTTTTTTTCTGCCTGTAAAAATCCTTTTCAATCGACCTCGAGCGACGCTTTGTAACAACGACAACCGTTTTCGTCAACAGTTTACAAGAAAGTGTTCAAAGAAATGGTAAAAATTTTTAAACTTTACAGTGGATATTTTACCTTTTGCTATTGTGGTTATGTCGGTGCATATAAAATTTTACAAAAAAAATCAAAAGAGAGCGCAAAATCTTGAATTTAATGAACAGCTTATGAAGTTCGCAGATGCTTTGAAAAAACCACAACAACGATAAAACTTAAATTACTATTACAACCATGACATTAACATAGTGCGCGAGAGTACTATCAGTTGTACATACTATATTGCGCATGCGTAACGTACATATTGATTTAACCTGTTTTGCACCGATTTAATATCGTTCGGTTTAGTTTTTGGATCAGAAAAACTTTATGATTTGAAACCATTCTCCTAACTTGACTGTGGTTATAAAAGTACGTTGGCAATGGATATGCCACACGATCAGGAATGGGATAAGAAGGAAAAAATTTAATGATTTATTGTACTGCCACTTTCATTTCTATTCTATTCATTCATCACATCCGTATACTACATTTTGTGGATGAAGCAAAAATAATAATTGTTTAAAAAGCAAATGCAGTCTCAAATGGGTTAATGTTGCATTTGCTGAATGTAGATATGTAGTGGTTTACAAAATAACAACGTATTTTTGGGTTTATTCCGATTGTCTTTATACAATCCGTTTTTAAACATTGCATAGCTTAGGTTAATCCATCGCTAGATGGCGCTTGGAGCGTAACGCACCATTGGCTGCAATGTTGTAACAATTTCACGTTGATAATGATGATGATGATGGTATTTGGTTTACAAACGTAGCCTGCAGCCAAACTCGTTTTACTTACACAGTTAACAACCTGTTGGCATTACATCGGTTGTTGTTGTGTTGACCACAAAAATTTGAAAAAAACTCCAAATTTTAAATTAAACAAAGAAATAAATTTCCGGTTTACTTCTGGTTTAACATTACGGTTACAAAGGCGTTTGACTACGTTAAAAAAAAAACGTTAAAAACTCATTTCGATTTTGCGATGGATGAAGAAATGCAGTTTCAATAGCAACCAGAGTCTGGCTATAATTTTTTTAAGTGCAGGCTAGAAATATTTCCCGCGACCTCGCGCAAAAATAACATAGGCACACAAAAAAAAAAAAAGTTATGACCCAGATGATAGACCCCACTTTTCCTACATTTTTGAGGTAGCTGAAACCGTAAATCACCATAAAAAATTATTTTAATTGCCAGTTTTCCCGCTACCATCCCCTTATCACTCCCCCTGGGGTTCGAAATCTAAATTGGCTTATAAAGTTGAAATAGATGTGCATTCCTACGTTTCTGGGCATGTTGAAACCGAAAAACAAAAAATAAGTTCGACCCTTCCATCACCCCCTAGCGCCCTTTTACTAACCCTAGAAAGGGGTTGAAACTTTGATTTTCATGCAAAAAAAAAGTGGTCGATAGGTGGTAAAGGAAAGGTCAAATTTATTTTTCGTTGTCATTTTCGGTTCGGTTATTTCATTTCTTGAGGCATAGCAACGCGTGTCGGGCTTTGCTAGTTGAATGTATTTACATATGCAAGCCTGATACATATAGAAATTTTTTCATTTTCATAAAACCTCGCTTTTTACCGAGGCGAGGCGAGGCGAGGTGCCGGTGTGTCTCGCCTCGCCTCGGTCGAGCGAGGCAAATTTATTTTTCCACCTCGCCTCGTTCTCGCCTCGTTCTCGCCCCGCTCTCGCCTCGTAGAACGAGGTTGCCTCGCAGCCTCGGTGAAGCATTAGTTTCGACCCCCAGGAGGGTGGTAAGGGGGTGGTAGAGGGAAAACTGGCAATTGAAATAATTTTTTATTGGCATATTCGATTTCAGCGACCTCGAAAGTGTAGGAATAAAGGGATCACGATTTTTTTATTTTGTGTGCCTGTGTAATCCATGCATACGGTAAAGTTAGTGAGAAAAAATTGTTTTTTTAGGTTCCTACCGGTTTATACAATCTTTTTTTTTCAGAGCGAGAAGGGTTTCTGAAAAAAAATGCATGCGTTTTTGTGAAGATAGAGTTTAATGATATCTGTCCAGGAGTATCAAAAGCAAGCGTATGCCAAAAATTATTTGTAGCTCCTTAGAACTTGCTATACATAGGATGTTAAGATGAACAAAAGGAGAGTATTTGGCAGATGAAAAATTAGAAATAATAAATAAAGTCAATTACAAAAAACTGTAATCTTTAAAATTTGCCGCCCCTTATGATCTGCAGCCCAAATCTACTGTGCTTAACTCGCAGTCCAGCCCTGGCAACAATAGCGACGACGATTGTCTTATAAAACTTTTTTTTTGCGGCCTAAACATGTTTTTGTTTTTGGCGCCACTTACGTATGTATGTTATATATTCATATGTGAAAAAAAAACCAAACTAAATTATTAAAACAACAATTTATCTTAGATCACAAATTATTTTTTAATCATAGTTACATTCGATAAAACAATTATCTGTATTATTGAAGCATCATTTTAAGCTTAAGGCCAAGCGAAAAAAATAATAAACTTTATTAAAAAAAAATGTTTTTGGTGACTTCGGCTCATAAAATTTTTTGTCATTATGTATTTATAAGACTAAAACTCCACTTAGGAAATTTAGGGAAATTAAATTAAATTAACATCCGAATCTTAAATATTGATCAAAGAAAACCGTATCAACATCTGTTTGAAATTATTTTACAAAAAATTATTTGTTTAGATAAACAATTAAGTATTAACATATTAATCACATAACGCTAAGTAGCTTACACGGTAAAGTCTTTTTTGATATACATACATAATATATTTTAGTACCTTCTATACAAAGGGTATCTACATTAAAGTGGCCCAAACAAGAAACAGTCGTATTTATGTATTAGACTATGTATATGTTATTTTTCAAGCATCTTTAAACAAAAGAAAAAAAAATGTGTTAACACAAAAAAAAAAATTATACAAAACTAGTTTCAAGTATTGTTAAATGGAATCATCAGTGACCTTTGAGTTAATTAGTGAGAATTTCTAAGCCTGATATGTTTCCCTTTTTGTATAAATTTGTTGAGAATTCATGGAAAATGTTTTATGTTTTGTTTTGTATTTTGTTACTCATTTGATATTATAATTTTCTTGCAGGTGCTTTTTTGCAAGCTTTCTTGGCGATTCAAAGCGAAGTTGCAAGCGCAAGTTGTATAATAAATTGGTTTCGCCTGCAAGTGAAAAGTGTAATAAAAACAAAGACACACCACATAAAATAATTTTGAAATAAAGCATAACTTTTTGCTTGGGCTCTCAACAAATCTATGCTAAATGGGAAACATATCAGGCTTTCAAATTCCCACTAATTAGCTCAAAGGTCACTGATGATTCCATTTGGCAATGGAAGCAATTATGTACATAGTATAATTAGTTTTATTCCTTTTTTTTTTCAATATGTTTTGTGTAATTTTTTTCGTGTCCACACACACTGTTATGGACAGTATATTCAGTAAAATAATATAAAATTATTTTCAATTCCGATACATTGTTCATTATAATTTATGAACTTTTAAGAAATGAACAGAAATCACTAAACAATATCCTTGTAAGATCTACTCAATTTACAAAAATTGACTACAGGTATTCGGCAAAGACCGAACTCCGAAAAGTTAGTGGCCTACAACATTTCCAATATCGAATTGCTCACCAAACGCCGTCAATATCCGGTTTACATTCAAATCAAACCATTGAAGTGAAACTCTCAGGGTAGGAGAAAATTTGGCCGTTCTAAATCATCGTGGAAACGTTCGCTAGAATTAGAAATACGTAAGTTAGGGAAATATTTGAGAGCATTGAAATCATTCGCTACTGATCGTGCACGTTGAAAGAGCTTAGTGTAGGGCCTATGCTCCATAAAGGGGTTTGATTATAAATAAGAAATGGATATTTCAATTCAATATACAAATATGACGCATTTCATGTCAAATGTCTTTAGTCAAAAATCGAACATGACCGATTGACTTCAAATTTGGTTAAAGTGTTGTCATATTGGGTGGACTGTAGAAATCTTAGTCCAAGTGCTTTCGATAGATTTTTAAATGGCCTTTGGAATGATCATAATTATTTTTCGAAAACTGAGTTTTTAAAATCAAAAATAGACTTAATAGTATAGGAGAGCTGGCAGCCACTTTGAGCAACCTACTAGATACAAAGCTTAAATTTTGTCTGTGTTTGATTTAGTACTAGTAAAATAAGAAAATCAAAATCTGGCAGCCTTGGCGCGGTCGCGAAGGTCCACCCTAAAATTTTCAAAATGCAAACTATTCATAAAAAAACATACACTCACAACTAAAATTTTGTGTATGTCATTTAGTACTAGTAAGATAAGAAAATCAATATCTGGCAGAATTGGCGCGATCGCGAAGGTACACCCTAAACGTTTCGAAATGCAAAATATTTTTGAAAAAATCATTATAACTTTCTCTATAGAAATTATTTGTTTTTTTTTTGCCGTGTAGATAATAAATAAACTAATGATCCTATCGCACATCTCTGAGGCAAAAAATAGTTGCAATTGATATGGATGCCATTAATATCATGTCAAAATAGCGAAAAAACATATTGCAATATATGTACAACCACTCGCGATCCATAAAATTAACAATTGTTATTCAATTTGTGTTGGATTTTCAAGACACCACAGTTAGATGGATTATCGGTGGAATTCAAATGACAGCTAAGTGATTTGAATTACAACTACACCGCCGTTTAGCGAAAATGTTACAAGGTCGAAACATATGTAAATCATAAATGACAAAACCTTCACAGTAATAAAACTATGTGAAAATTTTTGAACATCGGGTGTATAATTATTTTATGTTTCTATTGTATCCAAAGTATTTGATAATTTTTTCCAAAATTTTTATTTCCGCACAAATCCATATGTTGAGCTTAAAAAAAATGCAAGTTGTTTATGTTTGCGGAAATAAGTTGCAATGATGATACATTGGCTTGATGCTGCTGCTGCATAAAAATGGCAACGACAAGCAGCCAGTCAAACGTGATGCAAAGTTTTGGAATGCAAACAAAAATCGAGCAGAAAGTAAACAACACAAAATTACATAATTTTGGTCAGCCACTGTTTGGTTTGATGGCGCGATATCAGTTGGCGGTTAGTTGAAGCAAGGGGTTAACACTTTTTTGCTGTGAGCTGTTGATTTTAATCATCAATATATTTCTTTTTCTGGTTTTCGTTAATAATAATGATAAATAAATAAAGTACTGCATCAAGCTGTGTTGTTTTTGTGTTGCACATTTGGTACACATTCAATTGACATAAGCAACAGGTCTTTATTTTAGCTGCAAGGGGCTGTACATTAAGGGGAGGTGGGGGGGGGGGGCTGAAAATTTCTTAGGGTTGATATTTTCTTGAATTTAGTTTTCAAAACAAAATCGCTTTAAATGTATATGGAAGTTTGATTAGTTGACAATTTTCTGTAAGATTTTTTCGGCATAAGCCGAATTATTGTTGCGCTACAATTTGTCAAAATTTGTAAAACAAAACAATATATTTCAGTTACGCTTTAAAATTGGCAAAACTCATGCATTGCTACTTTTTTTGTTTTTATACCCTACACTCAGGGTATATTCACTTTGTCATTCCCTTTGTAACGCATAAAAGGGGGAGTAGCAGATATAGAAAAGATTGTATATTCTTGATCATCAGCTGAGTCGATTTAGCCATAACCGTCTGTGTGTGTGTGTCTGTTTGTCTGTGGAAATCAAAATTAGTGAACGAAATTCGGTACACAAGCTACACCTTCAAATAAACATCTTTGGATTGAAAAAGGGCAAAATCAGTTCACGGACACGCCTACCGCCCATATAAATAAAACATTTTAAACGCTTTTTAAAAGAGTTATTTGATTTAGTAAAACCAAATTTCTCATAAACACTAGGAATAACTTGGACAAGCTCTGGATAAATCTAGCTAATTTCTACAAGAGGGCGTGGCAGAATTATATGAGGTAATGCAATAAAATTTCACGCAAATGCAAAAAATGGTTCGGCTTACCAACAGACAAAAAAATGAAAAATTTTAGATAGAAGGCGTGGCATCTCTTATATATATAAGCAAAAGCTTCAAACCGTTATACTGAGGGAATTACTTAAGGTAGTGAACCCAAATTTCATACAAAAAGTGGGAACGTTTTGGATAAGCTCTGGACAAGAGCCAGGCCAATATTTACATGTGGGCATGGTACATCCCAAAAGGAAAAAAACTTAAAACATTGTACTGGATCAAATAAGTTAAGTTATGCAACCAAATTTCAAACAAATACTAGAAATACTTCAGTCAAGCACCAGAAATAAATGAACACATTCTAAATAGAGGGTGTGACACCTACCATACATGTAAGAATTTTAAAACGAATAAATACTAGATAAATTTCGACAAGAGGGTGTGGCATGTCAAATACAAGAAAACAATTTAAAACATTATACTAAGAAATTCTGAAACCAAGTTTCACACAAATATTAGAAATAGTTCGCTCTAGCATCAGACAATAAGTGGGCGTGGCACCTCCCATACAGGCATTTAAGATTTATTTTTTTAAAGAGTTTATATATATGTACAGAGATAAGAAACATCCAAAAATTACTATTTTATTTTTTATAATTTTTGTAAAAGATTTTATAAAATATTTCGAGTCTCACTTCGTCATATTTTTAGTTCATTAAAGGCCTCTTTATGTATCACGAATCGTCTCGTTTCGTCTCTAATTTTCAAGCCTAAAAATATGCGATTGTATTTGACATAAATGAAAACAAAAAAAAACTGGCCTGTGCTTAATGAATAGTAAATCACAAATATTAGAATTGTACTAGCATACTTTTCGGCTTGGAAATTAGAGACGAATCGTGAAACATAAAGAGGCCGCTTGCTGTAAACTATTTCTATTGTCTCTGACCTTGCGTTATAGGGGACTGACAATTGTCTTATAAAAATTGCAAAAGATTAATAATAAGAAATCAACATTTTAAAAAACATAGCAAATAAATAAACGAAAATCAATTCTTTCTACATTAATTTTGCAGAAAATTTCAAAATCCAATTTTGTTTTTGTTAATTTAATTAATTGAATTATTATACACTTTGAATGAAAATAGCTGCTGCTGTTCCCATTGCTACCTTTGCTACTGCACTCAGAGAAAAACACATCAATTAAACAAAATTTTCCAACAATTTTCACAAGTTTTAATTACTTTCACTTGCCAGGTAAAGGCAAGTGCAAATATAAAAGCAACAGCAACGTAACAAAAAAAAAATAAAAAAAAAACAAATAAAAAAACAAATACAATTACAAAAACAACAGTAAACTGTGGCACCAAAACTTCTTGCATTTCTGCCAATGCTTCGTCGCCACACTGCCCCCAAAAGGACCGCATCATTTCACGGTTCAGTTCAACAATGTGCGCTTCAATAGCTGAGTTCAACACAACAAAAGTTGCGCAACTTCATTGAGTTGCGTTTTGAGTAGAGTTGCTGTGCTATGGGAGCAGTTGAGGAAGGGTTTTTTGTTTTTTATCAAGTCGCCATGTAATGGGCGCTCGTCGTCTGTACGATTAGGTAACTGGTTCGTAGTTGGTGTAGTTGGAAGTTGATAAATATGTCCACCATACTTTACAACTTTGATTACAATTCAATGAATTGCAAAATTTGCAATTAAACAAAAAGAAACTTTGTATTCTTTCACATTTTTTCTTATTGAAAATCGTGCATAGCAGAGGAAAATCGTGAAAGTCAAAGATCATCAGTTGCTGAAATTAGTAAACGTTTGAACTCAAATTTTAGTCTTCACTGGAAGGAAAAAAAAAACCTTTAATTGATTGATTACTGACCCAAATTACTCAAATTAAATGAATAATAAAAAGTTTTCATTGGCTTTGATTTCAACATGAAAGAAGATGCTATGCTATGTGAATAGTTTTAAGCAACTTCATTCGAAGAAAATACGCATTATGGCTCTTTCCTGGTCAAAGACAGTAAATAAAATGTGCTCTAATGTCCTTATGTTCTCGTATTATACCCAGTACCAGTCATTCTGTACTATTCTCAAGTTCGCGCGCTGCATTTTAGTTCCGTAATATCCAATAAGGAATCTTGTGCCGATTTAGTTGGAGCTTATACCGAAGCTCAGCAGTTGCTTTGATCTCGTCGAGGAAATTTCTGGCTTTAATAATTTTCGATGTCTGTTAACTTCAATTTCTCTCCAAAGTGCCTTTTCAGTCCGGATTGGAAATTTTGCTTTTGATATAAATATTTAAGCCTTTCAAACAAGCAATATCGCTTGTGCCAAAAATGGCACACCACGTTTTTTTTTGGTTTCAAGTAAAGTATTATTTACTTTAACTTAAAAATTGTGTTGGTCTAATTTATCCTCTATAAAATGATATATTTTTTGATAGTGATTTTTGTCACCTGCCCAAAAGATGTAGTAACTTCATCTTTAAGTTTGTCAGCTTAGATATAAATAAAAAAAAACCGAAGTACGAATACACAGTTGAGTACCTTAAAAATTTTTTGTCCGGAACAAAGAACAATCTGCCACCTACTCCCCCCTCTAGCTTCCTTTTCAAATAAATTGTTATTGTGAAACTTTTATTTTACTATACCTATGTCAAAACACTGCAGAACAGTGATGGCACTAGGATTTTTTAAGAGAGTATTGGCTTTAGAGAAGGATTTTTTGTTTGGATAGCGAATGTATTTTCGGTCATGTACCCAAAAATTTTAAAGTTTTCATACAAAAATTATGAGCAATACAAATTTAAAATATTACTTTAATGAATACAGATGATGATTTTAGCCTTTGGACCCCTTTCTCGTCCTCCTAGTTATACCACTGTAAACTACATTTAAAAATTCAAACACCTGGGGTTAATGCAGTTTGCTACTACAGTGCAGTCGCGTTAACGTGACCAAGACTGTTTATGTATTTTTATTTTAATTTTTTTTTAGTTTATAAAGAAGTTTTTTGTTTCTTTTAAAGCTTTTGTTGTTAAAAATGATATAAAGAATAAAAATTTGATGCAAAATACGTTACAGCGACTGCGCTGCATAAATTTTGGTTTAAATTTTCATATTCGCTAACGTGAACAATTTCGCTTTTTCGTTTTTATTTATTCACGTTACCGCGACTGCTCTGTAGTTTCAAGTTAGCATAGTGTGATTTTTGTTTAAATCTAACAAAACACTTTCGACTCTATAACTTCGTTTTCTTCCCGGTGTGCTCAAGTTCATGACCAAGGAAAGAGTTTTGATTTTTTTGATTGACCTTATGAAATGATTGCTATATTTTCGTTCTCAGGTCTTCAAAACAATATACAACACATTTTCGCGTTTCGGAAGACATTAGCTCTTGCTGATGGGACCTTGATTTTGGTGCACGGGGCTATAGCCACTTATGACTCCCTTTCCTCTCTTTCCCAAGGGCTCTGCCAAAATGTGTTTAATATCAGTGCTATTACCTTGCTTTGCAGTTTGAAATTGTTGCGATCAAAGCAAATAACTTTAATTGTGAAAATAATTAAATCCTTAGCAAATATTCAAAGTCGCAATTACGATAAGATAGCTTCAAAACATTGATCTGTAAAATTGTTTTTTTTTTTTATTACAACTGATTTAATTAAATTTTCTAAATCCTCAATGTAGTTTTCTTGCGCAAAAAGTCCTTAAATAATATTTCCATAAATTTTATTTTCATATGAGGACAAATGTTAAATCTACCCTAACAGAAAAATTGTTTTCATAACATTTTGTTCCCATGAAAATGTTTATTTGCTGGAGATTTCTGAAGTTACAAATTGAAAGTTAACATACGAGCAAGGATTTTTTTCATCTCCCCTACTTATGAATTTAGTGTATGTGCGTAAAGTATTGCGGAAAAATGTTACTTAACAGAAAAAACTATTTGACATTATTTTGATTAACATTGAGTAGAAATGTAAAACTGCACAGTTTACTTTGTTGTTAACTAAATTTGTAACAGTATAAGAGAAAATCTGACTGAGAGCATAAGCAAATGTATGTATATTCAAAGCTTTTTGATGTTAAAGCCGAATGTTCTTTAGAACTTTTTTTAACAGATAAACAACATTTCATGTTATTAAGTAAGCCTTTAACATTGTAGCATAAGTATTGCTACGTCAGGAATGTTATACAAATGTATGTATGTATGTGTAGTGAATTTTTCACATGTTAGGAGAAACTGCGCGAAATTTGAAAATGGTCTTGCTATCCTGAAAAAATGCATATAATGTTAAGATACAGTTGTACGTATGTATGTGTGTAAATGTAACATACGTGTGTTTGTTAATATGTACGCTTTATTTGCACAAAGCTTTTGAATGACGAAACATCATAAATTCTATGTAAATTACATATTATTATATTATGTTATCCCATAATAAAAATATTAAAAGTGATTGGAAAAATTTCTGTCCGGACTTCTGGCCACTTACAAACCAAAGATAGCGGTTTAGGCATGAAAATATACTTTCCATATTTCCTTCTTCTTAACACTGAATGCCAAAATGTTTACATTGATTATTCTAAGTAAATAGTGAACAAAATTTTGAAAGTCACTTCAAGCAGAAAGCAACAAAAAAAAAAACACAAAAGAGCTGAGCTATTGATTATACTGGCATGCTAGCATTACGAAGTATACGCGGGAAAGCGGTCTAAAAGTCAATTTTTGAACGCAAGAAGCAAACATCTATTCGCGAATTCTTTCAATAAACATATCGTCATATGAAATCGAAAAAGCCCTAACTTACAAAAAATTTAAAATCGAGTTTTTGATTAATTATGGTGCACCGTATCAAAACACATGTTCCTGGAAAATTTTATACTCCTACAATTAAAAACGACGTTCATATCAAATAAGCTTAACCTGAAAAAATGTATAAAAATTTTGATTTATTATTCATTTTAGGAAGTTCTTTGCGTCTCCTGTTAAATTTTTTCAATGTAACTTAGAGTTTTTTTGATTTCATATGACGATATGTACATACATTTCTATTTTCCCACAAATTTATTCTAATTAACTCATTTACATATACAAATATGCCTATCTGTAAACGGCACGGACAAAGTTTTTGTCTGATTTCGTTAAAATTTTATGAAAAATTTCAAGATTTATTGAACTATTTTTACATTGAATTCCTATTGGAAAGTACGACTCTTTAAAAAAAACTGCCTAATTTACACCGATGGTCTGAGTCATTCTAAAAAGATTTGAATGAGAATATTGTATAAAGAAATTTGTCTGTACTATACACATGGGATACAATAAAACAATTGAAACTTTAATAAACATTTGACTGCATTTACTGCTTATAGTAAAATTTCAGCATAGAGTCCTGAAGGTGATAAAAGATAAAAAACTCACAAAATTAACCAATTTGTATTTAAGAGCTGATTCGGAAGCAAACCATTAAAAAAATCTAATGTAATTGTTACCATTTTACCTTAAAAGGGAGTAAAAGTTCAATTTTAAAAATAACAAAAAGTAGTAGAAGTAAAAGAACGAGTAAAGAAAATGTTAAGCAAAATACATAAAAAGGGAAAACTTCTTTATTATCTGACGCTCATAATCATCACCTCAGAATAATGGAAGATAATCCGAGACTCAGTTGTAAAAAAAATATTGCAACAAAGTGCCAGTATATTCGTGGCAACATCAGCACTAACAAAAACAAAAACGCAGTTGCAATACTTAGCAGGGAACTCAATTTACAGCTACCTATTATTTTTTTTTTGCGCATGTTTTTTTTTTTTGTTCTAAAGAAACACCTGCGACCTTTCGTGGCGAGCGTCTTATATTTTTAGTTGCAGCCAACTTAATAAGGTTTTCATACCCTACATAAAGGGTATATTAATTTTGACACACCATTTGCAACGCATAAGAGCAGGCGTGGCAGATATAGATTAGTATATATTATTCATCAGCGTCAATCTCTGAGTTGAAATAAATACTGCTGATATATAGCTGCTTTGGCAAAAAGCTATTTAAGTAAATCTTACTATACAAGCGAAAATGTTATGTGGGAACATTTGGTCAAACAAATAAGTACTGAACGCACAGTGCACAATCGCCTTAATCATGTCCCTCTTACAAAACCGGGGAAAAAAAGTCCCTTAGTGAAAATAAAGTACTGCTACTACTGTGAATGTAGTGTAGGGCATTTAATTTTTGGTCTGGCCAAAGATAACACCATTACTAGTTCTCTTTCTTTCGTTTTTTTTTTTTTGTTGTTAATATTGTTATTGTTGTATTAAGTGATGTTGAAAGTATCCAGAACAGTAGTAAAATGCAACCAAAAATAACAACAACAACAGCATACACAGTAACAACAACAATGTTGCTTTAAATTTTTTTCTTCAAGATTTCATTTAAAATTTACTCAGTAAAAATAACTATGGCATACTTTTAGGCGAGTTGCACTAGTTTTTTGCTTTGTAATTGAATGAAAACCTATTAACATAAATTTGGATTTGCAAAGAGGAATATAACCCAATGATGCCTTCTTTAGCTTCTGCCGTTGTATTCATTGTCATACATAACAGACTATGTATGATGTCATTGTGCTTTTGCTGAGATTTTTACACAGCTTACAAAAGAGCATTTTTAGCGAATTTTTCTTTAAAATAAAAATTATGAAAATTATTTGGTGAAGCTTTGATATTAGTGGTGTTAAAGTATGTAAATAGAAGGATATGTTCACCACGCTTTAAATTGAAAGAGATAGTGCAAAACGTCTGTTTTGTTAAAATATTTTATATCATCAACTTAATCTAGCAACGTCACTGGGCTTTACACAGAGACGCCAATGGCTATTATTTAGGTAATTTCTTCAGCGTTTCTCTTGAGAGTTTATTTAGTCGCAGCCAAAGTGAACAGATGTAAGCCAAGTTCAAGCCCGTACCTACCCAACTTTGCTTGGGAAGGGGGGGGGGGGGCAGATGCAATTCCAATAGCATGATTTTTTTCCTTAAGACGTTCTTTTACAAACTGAACACTTTCTGACCGACACATTTTTAAATCGCTCCAAATTTTTTTTACATATTCTAGACATTATATTAGTGAACACGAAAATCTGGAATATATTTGTTATCGCATATATCGAGAGATATCGAGTAGCGAAGGTCGAAGGTTTTACGTTTTATGCTGTTTTGCTGTCATATTCATATTGTGCAACACTGGCTTCACTATTCACAGTGTTTTTACATTAAAATTAAATTGTACACTTTCAGGCCTTCAATTAAACTAGTTTGACCTAGAAAAAACTAGTTTATTCTAAGAACTAGTTTGACCGGTGACAAACATATACATATGATTGGATCTTTCAGTGAATAAGCGGTTCAAAAGATATAGACGAAAATGGGACAGATTTAAACAAAATAAATTTTTACAGTCGAATAAAAAAAATTATTTTATTACATGCACGTAGAGCTGATACTTTTACGCAAGGATTAAGACATACTAGAAGAAAATCGATTGTAAAATGACAACGTTAGGAGCGATTGAAAAAATGAATGCGAAAACTATAAAAAAAACCATTTTTATTTTCATTTTCGAACTCAGCGCGAAAAAATAAGTGCATAAGAATAGTAGCCTCATATCAATGGGACATTTTGAGTGTACGCTAGTGTAATCAGAATGGGTACCCGCAGCAAAATTAGTTAATTTCGTTAAAACGAAATCGAAGTTAAAACTGAATTGCGATAATCCGCAAAATGTGTAAAAACTGGATTGCATACGTTTAGGCTTCGGAGAAATGTAATAGAGCTCAAAGTGGTTTGTGTACATGATGTCGATAGAAGAAATGATAATACACAGTTTTATGTTCTTTATGTAAGTTAAAACAGTTTGAGGCCACTGGAAAACATACGGTCGCCATTTGCAAGCTTTTTTTATTTGCTCGTGTAGTTGTATAAGTAAATTTTATTCTTTGAAAATTTATTTAAATTAAAAGAATATTACCTTAAATGCAGTCTCGTGAAGGCTGTTCATGATTTTGATTTTATTTATTTAATATATATTTCACTTACAGAAAACAACTCCATTTATAAATTTTCAGGCTTTCTATAAAACGTAAATTGAATATGGCGCACTGTTGGCGAAATACAAAATCGATTTTTTTATAGAAATTGGCTTAAATTTCATCAATTATTCACTTGAAACCCCGCACTTTATACTAATCACTAGCAATCCCGAATATTTATTTTTGTATTTTTTCACCAATTACTTTTAAATTTCTTATTTAACCAGCGCGAACTTAAGCAACCGAAATCTTCACTTTTACACCGAATACCCACTGACTACCAGTGCTGCCGTTTTTGCATTTACGAAATAATGATGTTAATAGGAAAATTATGATTGACTTTCTTGCGTGTTTCTGAGTTAATATGAGAGTTCAGCACTTACTTACCTATTCATAGCTTAAAGTCAGCAGTTGGTTGCCCTATTTGAAGTGGGGTGACTTTTAAAATTCATTTTACATTTTTTTTGTCAAATAGTGCAATAAATATTTTTTTTCGGAAAATGGATCAAAGCTCCCCTTTAAAGCTGTTGGGTATCTACAATTGACTTTCGAAACCAATTTCCGACCATTTCACATCGATTCGTGCAGCAAAAAAGTTCATTAAAAATTCATACTTGGTGACTTCAAAATTACGTATGTACATTCATGACATTTTTCGTCGAGTTGCGCAAAAAAGATTTTCGAAAAATAGTCCTAAAATTATATTTCAGTTCACTGCCTCGGAAATTTTAAGTAGGGGAAGGCGGGGCAAAGTGGTACACGGGCAAAGCGGTACAAAGGATATATTTATCCTCGCCATCTAATGTAATTATAAGGAATTTGTGTTTGAGTAGAGCTATTGTAACTGCCAGGTTATAGCGCCATTTCGACCCTCCGTTTTCGAACCACGAGGTTCATCAAAATGAGTGCAGTCGATGTTAGATTCGAGGATTTTCCACTTAAGTAAATTCATTTCATGTGAATCATTTAAAAAACGTCGTAGTATATATGTATTAGTGACATTCATTTTTATCGACAATGATTTGTTTATGTTGATAAATTTTTGTTTCGCGAATCTGTATGTTTAGATAGGTCATGGCGGCAGAGTGGTATAAACGTACATTTTTTTTTTGCATCGTAATAATAAACATCTTCTGTTGAGAAAATAATGAGCCTAATTACCTTAATAGATTCAACATAAATCAAACTTACATGTTTAATTGTGCGAAAAAAATTTTCTTATTTCTGAAAACTTCGTTTTCCCGTTAGGCATATCACTTTTCTCCACCTTCACCTACTTTTTTAATATGTGTTTTGAAAAACCGTTCATAAGTAATAATGTTTTCAGTGCGTACAAAAGCGCATTTTATAAACGCATTAGAGTCGTTTTTGCGCGTCGTGTTTTCGAAATCGTTTTTAAGTTAAGCCTCAAGCGATTTCTTTTTGCGCGTGGGAATTTCTAAGTCACTTCAGCCCGCAGCGTGCGTTTAAGTCAATTTTATTCTAAACTTGTCATCTAATGTTGCGTAATTACATAGCGACGCAGTAGTGAAGCAGGAACGCTAATGTGAAAGCGAGAAAAAACTGCTGAATTTCAACTTTTAACTCTCATATTAGTTCAGAAACACGAAAAAAAAGGACTTTCATAATTTTGTTTTTAGCATCATAATTTCTCAAAAGCAACAACGGCAGCACTGGTAGTCAGTCAGTATCCGATGTCAATGTGCAGGTTTCAGTTGCTTCCGTTCGCGCTGCTTCGATAAAAATTTTTTAAAATGATTGATAAAAAGTGCGAAAAGAAATAAACGTGTGTGCTAGTGATATTTTTGAACATAAAGTTCAAGGTTTTTAAGTGAATAATTGATGAAATTCAATTCCATTTCCATAAAAAATGATTTTGTGTTTCTCCAACAGTGCGCCATATTCAATTTGCGTCTTATACATAGATGCATGAAAAATTACAAATGAAATAGTTTTCATTTAGTGAAAAAAATATTAAATAAATCAAATCAAACTCATGAGCAGCTTTCACGAGATTGTAGGTAAGGTAATTTTCTTTTAATTTAAATAACTTTTCAAAGAACATATTTACTTATCCACATGCAAATGAAAAAATTCTTGCAAATGGCGACCATATTTTTTGCAGTAACCTCAAACTGTGTTTTAACATACTGTAGCTAACATCGAAATGTAAATTAACATTTTTTTAAATCAATATTCTGTACACAAACCACTTTGAGCTTTATTACATTTTCGTGAAGCCTGAGCATATGCAATAAATAACTACTGCTCTAATAAACGTTTATTTAATTAAAAATGTGGTGATGTGAAGAGGGAAAATGATGATGCCGCCAGTGTATAACTTCTCTGCTTATAATATTGGAATAAAGACAGTGTATTTTTGATTGTATTTAAAACTTTAATTATCTTAAGCAATTACTATTTTTGTTTGTTAATTACAAACATACACACATACATACAAATGTACATATAATACAATTATCTATAAAAATTTTTGCAATTATTTTTAATTATACAGTAGAACAAACAAAATGGACAGAGGTAAAATATATATGCTCCGAATTCAGTGCATCAATATCCTTTAGAAACATACACTATTGCATTTTTGAGAACTTTCTCGGATTTTTAACTTGAGATAATCAAATTAACATTAATTCGCTAGAGAAAATGTGGGTTTCGATAGCATTTTGTATGAATATTTCAAGACTTTAAGTTCATTTAATTGTAAAGCTCAAAATTACCTACATATATGTATATATTTTATCAATGCCATTAAAAATATTTTTGAAAATTGTTCTACATTGTTATTTACGATTATAATACTTAAATCTTAAACATTTAATATTATGTATGTATGTATATTATCAATTTGAATTATCTAAATCCACACAGTTGTGTAATACTTAAAGCTAAACTAAAATATTTGTACAAGAAAATTAGTCAAAAATACGCTTTGATTAGAAAGAAACTTTAGTTACAAGCTCGTAAAACATAATTTTGGATATTAAAAAAATTTTAGTTTGATATTATAGTGTGAGGCTATTTGAGCAAAAAAAAAAAAACAAAAAAAATTTTTTTTTGGAAATTATAAATCCAATCTCTGAAAAGATTTTAACTCTATTATTCAAAAAATTTTTAACTCCATTGCCCAAAACTATAAAATTTTTTTATTTGTTTCATATATTCAGTTATTCGCAAGAAATGTTTTTAAATCATTTATAAGGGCCATAAAATCTGTTTTGCACACTTATACAACTAATTTCATCTTAAAACGTATAGCTCAACGAGCTTGCAACCAAAATTTTTGTCTATTTGTTAATATTTTCCTTTTTGTTTGCTAATTTGCCTTTACTATATACGGGACATGGATTGACAAAACGTAGGGAATTTGACCTTGAGGTCTTGGATTGTACTGATTTTATTGTGGATGATATTTGACTTGTTATTGATTCACCATAAATTATTTCTGAACTTACTTTTAAAAGTTTTCTTGTGTATATAAATATCAACCATACGAAAAAGATTTTTAAGGGGACAGGTCCAGTCATGGCCGTTAAAATTAGAGCACTTTCAATAATTTTTTTTGGTATTAATTTAATTTATTTAATAAAAGTGATAATGTGGAATTATTACATTATGTTTCAACTTGACTTGACAAAAGTTAAAAAAAAAAAAATATTAAAAATAAAAAAAGTTATAGCTGGTTGTGTTGGACCCTTTCCCATACATAGTGTCTTGCGGTGACCATCACAAATCCTTAAGAAAGATAAGAAAAATGGGTTAGTTAAATAAATATTCTAGTGCCTGATCGAAGGTTTATTTTTTCAAATCAACAAAATGGCGGCTTCAGAAACATTTACCTCCAAATGCCCTCCCCAGCCATACCGAATTGACGCCACTGAATAGGATTCAAAATGTCAAAGTGTTTAATGCCAAATAAAATAACTTTTTTGTTAGAAGAATTATGGTTCATCATCAAGTAGTTAGATACAACAATACAAAAAACAAAAACCGGAGACCTCTGAAGGTCCTAACTCCCTTCGTCTGACATATGCTCAAATGCAGTACTTAAATGAAAGAAACAGGATCCAGTGATTGGATTTGGGTTTTTAGGGAATGTACTGAATTGCGACTGGTAATGTTTTTTTCTTTTACGCATGTTCAATTAAAATTTATTTAAAAACAATTAACAATTATATTTAAATGGTCCGAATTTGTTAAAAAATGCTCCGTTGTATTTGTGTCTTTCCAAAATAAAGAAATTTTCCTTAAAACCGTAAAAAAATAAATTGTTTTGGGAAAAAAATTGAGGACCTAAATTTTTTTTTTTTGGTCAACAATTTTAAAAAATCATTAATATAATCTTTCGAAAATTAAATATTTTTGAGTGGCAAGTACTTCACCGCATGTTACAAAAATCATTGAATTCCAGGCTTCTTCAGAAAATTTTCAATTTCTAGAAGACTTCCGGCTTTGACCTGCAATTTTCGGTTTAGCCCTGTCAAAACCGTTTACATGGGAACACTGGTTTGCGTATTTTTTATATCGAAACTAGGGTTTCGAGTGTACTTTAAATGAGTCTGTTGTGCAGCCATGGATTTAGGTAATGGTAGAGGGGGCTGTAGCCCCGAGCCCGAGCTCAAGCTCAATGCGGCCCCCCAAAATATTAAGCTATATAGCACAAGGGCCTAGCGGTGTTTTTAGAAGAAGAGAAACAGGAGGTTAACACATAAAAAGAGTATATTTGAGGGTCCCTTTTTTTGCTCATAAGCATGTAATTTTTTTTTTATATATATTTAGAGAACATAAGTTTTCTCCTATTATGATTATAAAATAGTTGTTTTAGTGAGTCTCATTTCTATTTTTAAGTTCCAGGCCTCGCAAAGTCTTAATCTGCCGATGTCATTGTACTAATATAATGTAATGTAATGGAAAAATGCCATCACTGGCAGAAACATCTTTCTTAAAAAATCAATTTGCTTGAAACATAAATTTTTGAAGTTTATTATTGTAATTTTTACTAAGTTTTTAATGTAAAATTTGTCACTGAATCTGAATATTTTCTTAAAGTGCCAAAGATAAGACTTTGAATTTTATGGAATCTCAATCTTAATACTTTCCAAAAAACATAATGTTTCTGTTTCTTTCATTTAAGTCCTCCATGTAAACACCGTGCAGATGTATATTAAATTTAATATATTTAATAACTTAAGAATATTTTAAATTATTGCAATATTTACGTATTTATGTTTCTTAAACTTAAATGAAATGTGCACTTTGCTTACATATTATGATTTACAAGTTATTTTAAAATGATTTTAAAAGTTGAATTTTAAATATTTATTTATCATTCTATTGTAAAAGTCTTTATTTATAAATTAGGCTTTTCTCTATAAAGCCTGCATCGTTTTTGGAGACTGAACTCTCATTGTTTAATAAAAACTAATCCTTTGCAATATATTAGTGATGTGTAGGCACTCGAGATATGGTGGATATTATCATCATGATATATGTAATCATCACTCAAATATTCCACAATATATTGTACTTGGCGCAATCAATACCTTTTCCAATAAATCTGCAAATGTTTAGTTTTGTTCATCAATATCCCAGCAAGCACTCCCTATGACGAGATCACAACAATAAGGGGCAAACAATTAAGAAGTCGCCATTAATTTTGCCGCTTGTATGACATTATGTTGATGATGATAACCCGCCAGTTCACTTGCCGTTCCATGCATTCCGGCACTACCGGAGGAGCCGCCCAGAGCACCAAATGTACCGCCAAAATAACAATTATTTACATAGTCATAATTTGTAGCATTCGCTTCCGATTTGACACCATAACCGCCACCAACGCTCATTCCACCGTGATGTTGACTCAAAGCCGATGAATGATGTGCAGCAGCTGCTGCAGCTGAATGTGCATGATGCGCCGCTGCTGCTGCATGATGATGATGATGATGATGCAAATGCATTGCAGCTGCGGCTGAATGATGATAATTAGGGCTGGGCGTACTGGCTGAGATGCCATTTGAAAGCAGTGATGAATTTGCGCTGGCGCTACTGCTGGGCGTTGATGAGAGCAGATGTTCATATTTGGTAGAGGTGGTATGGCCACCAAAACTGTTGGACAGTTGAGAAGCGTGCGATTGTGATATATTATGTGATGATGGCGAATAAAGTTGTGAATTTATTGCAGCAGCAGCGGCGGCAGCAGAAGATGTTGCACTTGATGTAATGGCAGAGGAATGACTGGAAATGGAATGTCGACTTTGTTGTGCTGTAGAGGCGGGCAAATGCATATGATGGCTTAGGGAACTATGTAGCGTAGATGAAGCGCTGCCAAGGCTGAGATTGTGTAGTGGATTACCACTTCCACTGCTACCTATGCCACCACTACTGCTGCCGCTACTGCTTTTGATGCCTAGATCCGTTTGTAATTTGGCGGCAAGCGCAGAGGAACCTAAACTGCTGGGCAGACTGTGGCGATGATCGAGTGAGAGTGATGGCTTGAGATCTGAAATTAGAGAGAGTAAAATTTAGTTTAATTTTGTATGATAGATTGATCTTCTTTTCCCAAACAGAACCCTTTTATAGAACGATTTTTATTTAATTTTAAATTCACAATTCTGCTTTATATTTCTATCACTCAATTTATTAACGAAAAAACAAAAAATCTCTCCAATCAATTTCTCGCCGGCAAACATTTCCTTCTTTGCAAAGTTTTCCAACTCAACTCACCTTCATCTTTAACATCTTTGCCGCCATCTGCCCCACTTCCGCCCGATTTCTTCGGTTTCCTTTTCCGCGTCTGAATTCCATCTTTACGCATCGCAAGCGGCCGATTCACGCCATGCAGCTTAAAATACAAACCGCATGCATTGCAAACCGGTTCGCCTTCATTATTGCGCCGCCACAGCGTTGTCGTGCGAGTACCACAGTTGGTACAGCAAAGACCCAAACGACGCGTTGCAGTCTATGTGGAAAAAAAAAATATAAAAATCAAACTTTAAGTTAAAACTCGAACTCTTTTCATCTTGGCATCTTAGTAAAATAGAAAAATATCAACTCACTGCACTCACCAATCGCTTGCTTGGTTTGATCAACGGTCGATTCATGCCGTTCATCTTGTGATAGAGTCCGCAGGCGTTGCACAAATAGTGACCGGTGCCATCGCGTCGCCACAACGGCGTACTGATCGCACCACAATTCACGCATTCGCGTCCCTCACCAAATTGAAAATCCATGGCGCTGTCATAGGGTGAGGTGCGCTGAAAACCAGTTGGATCGTAGGCAGCGCGCCATGAACCCATCATCACTGCATTTTGTGTGTAAAATTGTGCTGGCAATTGTGCATGTGCTGTACCGAAACTGTCTGTGGTCCAAGCGTTTTGCGCTGCTGCTGTACCAAAATGTGCGGCAACATGATTGTATTGACTATTTGTTAGCGCCCTATTTGATGGCACATAAACGGGCGCATTAACTGCAGCTGCAGCCGCTGCTTGTTGATGGTAAGAGCCACCAGAGCCGCCGGTTAGATCCGGATAGCCGGTGCTCGTGTGATACATTTTAATGTTTGGCGATGCTAAAAGCTGTTGTTGTTGTTGTTGTTGTTGCTGCAAATTATGATGATGATGTTGATGATGCTGATGCTGCTGAGTAATTGAAGCGCCAAATTGACGAATTTGCTGTTCGGATTGTAGGTGTTGATCCAATAGATGTTGTGGTATATCACGTGGTGATTGTTGGTCCGATGTTGACTGAAATAAAAAGAGAAAAATTTCAATGAATTCTAAGTAGTTGAAATCGTTGGGATAGACTATTTTTGTTCAACTTAATTTTTTTTTTATATAACTAAATATTTTTTGAATCTTTTTACAAATCTTTTATCTAAACTAAAAATACTCCAGTTTCGAAGGAACTTCTGGAGTTTTATCATTGAAGTTCTTTATCTCACATTTTTTGAGCCTTTGCAAAAAGTATTTTTCTGCAAATTCCCTTTATTACTTAAAATTTTGCAAAAGAAAATAAAATCAAAACTCCTATGCTTTTGATTGGCTATCCCGCAACATGAAACACCCTTCAAAGAAGCCATTTTTATATTTCTTATTGAGGAATTCCCTTTTAACGCATTTCTCGCTAGTGACTTCTCTTTTCATTTTTCACTTCGAGTGTTGCTTGTTACTCCAACATACGACAAGAAACCCAGCAAACATTTTAATGACACAGACGTACGTTTCGCTTGCTACAAGATAGTTTGATCAATAAATTTTTTTTTATTTTACAATTTTTTTTTTGTAATTTTCACTTTATTTGTCTGAACATATAACAAAGCGTATCAGTTATGTAGCGCATCTACTTACTCATGTCCGAGTTAGCCAGCTTAGACTGTAAATGGTTGCATGTGCGTCAAGTTTAATTTTTATTTATTTTTTGACTTGTAGCAGCAACTTGTCAACAACTTGTAATACTCCATATGCCATTGGAATACAATTAAGGATTGTCAAATCGTAATGTACAGCAAAAAAAATGTGAAATTATGTATAATGCAGATAGGTATACTATATCTAGATCATGCAAAAATACAATGAAATTTTGTTGGTTTCTTGTGAACATCTTAGATTTCTTATGCCATGTGGAAACTTGTACACTTTGCTTATGGTTTTCTTAATAATCTTTTAAGATTAGTTTTATGTGCTGGAAAGCGACCAATGAACTTTTTTTCATTAAACTTTGCGTATTAAGAACGCTTTATATTTATTTTCAAAATTAATTCAAAAATTCGCTGATACTATATGGACCAAATCCATTTTAAACCAAGCAGTCGGAGTGACTTCAAATTGCGGAATTGGTTGCCGATTAAATATTTTGTTTTTCAAAGTAATTAAGGGAATATACCGTTCCCCGATTAGATTGAAAATTATTTTTTACGAAGCTATGACCATTTAAAGTTTTAGTGTAAGAGCTTGAAAAACCGCTGAAAATTGGTTCAAAATAGTCGCATTTTCATCCAAATCAAAATAATTAATTTTTAACTTTTGATTCTAATAGAACTTCTGATTTTCTGTCAGAATCTTTAAGAAATTTTGAAGGTTGTTGAAAATTGACGGCACTATAGCGCTTTTTATGAAAAAAAAACAAGGCTGATTTTCTCAAAAAACCCCAATGGTTTTTACGCTTAAAATTTTACTGTGGATTTGTTTTAATATGAGAGAGAAATGACATCAGTTTAATGCTTGTTAAAACACATTTGAGGTCAGGAGATTTTTTTCCCCACAATGAAAATGTCAAATGGCAATTATCATTGCCAAGCCACTCTACGGTACTATTTTCAAAGCAAATAATAACAGCAACAATCCAAATTACTTTCTGCAAATCCTGCTTGCATTCTGCATACTTTTTTTCCACTGTTATTTTTGTAATAACATTTTATTATAGGAAATATATAAAAATATTGTACGCAAATATTCAAAAACAATTTTACAGTTGATCGGCGCATGACAGAAAAATAACAGCTCTGATAGAATTCACTACAGAATATCCACGATGGGTATTGCAATTTTGAACTTCAATTTTAAACTTTAATAATTGTTGGAATAATTTTGAAAATGCTGACACTTCGAAGAAACGTCTTTATCATTTCAAAAAGCTGTAATTATAATCTAATCACATTCGAGCTGACGAAATTGAGAAAATTAAGGTGACTCTTAAAAAAACTTATTATATATACAATAGTTTTCGAAAAATTAATTAACATCTTAATTAAGTACTTGAAATTTTCCTGCACCATCTGACGCACACAATATGTTATACAAATTGTTAAGTGCCTTTTTTTGCCTGAAATTTTTTTTTTTTTTTTATAAAATACCAAAAATGCACTTAAAATTAAACTCAATGATATGCGTTGAAATTTATTTCTGAATGTACAAATATTTTCGATCTCTATTGAATACAATTAATACTACACTAGGAATGTAACGCATCTATCTAATCGAATATAAAAAACGATGATGTATGAAAATTGCGAAATGAATTTTTTTAAATAAATCAAACAGATGTTTGAAGAATAAATTTGGTAAAATAATTTAAGAAACATTAGCTGCTTTATATATTTCTTTTATATATTAAAATGAAGTGTTATTTTACATTAGAATTCACAAATAATTCAATAGCATAAAAATCATGACTTCAAGTAATTGCGCGTGTTATATTTCGTCTAATGTTGGCATTTTAACCTAACTATTCTTACTATTTATATTTACCATAAATCAGCAAATGCGCACGGCATTGATGAATGCAAAATTTTATTAGCAAAAAACATGCAATTGCCAAGAAAAAGTGGTAAATAAAAAAGTTTACTTTTTATAGAAATTATTTTCATTTATTAAATACTCCGTAGTTAAATTACAAACCAAATAAAAAATTTGAATTTCACCGACGGCTTTTTAATTTTAGGCTTTACGCGTTAAACGTAACTTCTTTAGAATCAACGCTGTCTGTATCGCTGCAAACCGGCTTTAATCCGACTACAACTTTTAGTGTTTTACGTTTTTTCCTTATTATGTTCTTGTCCCATATGAACGCCATCGAAATGATACAATTAATTTTCGGTCTCTTTTGAACTTTTGCCGATTAAGTGCAACAGAGTAAATTTGTTAAGTGACAATTTTTCATCTGCAGCAATATGTCGCTGAGGACTGGTTCATTCTCTTTAGATTTTAATTAAGGGGGTATGACATTTTTTCGATTTCAAAATAAATATATTCTTTTAAGCACTTCTTTTTGAAATATCTTAACATAGCGCTTAACAAATTTACTTATTTTTGTAAGTGAATAAAATATACCAACTTATAACAAAAATGTACCTTAAACTGACAATTGTTAATACGCTGAATTCATGTGAAATGTATTGGATTTGTTCACCCCTCACTGTCATTAACTCCAACGCATATTTGTTAAGTGGAGTTACAGTAAAAAATAGATATAAAAATAAAAGTCAAACGAAATTAGGTAATTTCGATTTTATGGCGTCAAGACACTTTCAACAACATTGTATTTGGATTTTTATTCGAAACTCTTAAAATCAAACCAGTCTCTATTTGCTATATTATGCCTCACCTTAAGCGCACTTTATTTAATAAACATAAAAAATTCATTTTATATTCTTGTATTGGTTTTTATTAAGAAGAAGCATATTCAAAACATTGGAGATGTACATAGCTCTCATGAAAGTGCATTGAATTGAAGCAGTTAATACAACAGTCACTATAATGATACACGTACATAAAAAATGTAAGAAGCGCCAGGGCCGTGTCTAGGTGTATGCGGGCCCCTAGGCCAGACATTTAATGCGGGCCTTACCGGCAGAGGTTCTTGCCTAAAAGCTGTAAAGATATTTTTTTGAGCACATTAAAAATTAACTTCTTATGATTAAAAAGAAAAAGGTCATACATTTTGTGGTGCGGGCCCCCCTTTTGTGGCGCGAACCCCTGGGCTGCAGTATATAAGCTTATAGATATGTATGCAGCCTATGCTGAAACACGTCGCTGAGAAGCACAAGCCAGCGTAATAGGTTTTGGATAAATTGAATTGAATTCTGGAAACAGCATCAACCGATCATTAAGGCATTTCAAGCTATTTAACTCTTTAGTGTCAAAAACGTAACTTTTGTCCACGACCAATGAATCTGCAAGTCTGCCATCGAATTTGGAGATGCAAATTCATGTTTAATTGAATTAGTTCTGACTTAATGGAATCTGAAACAAATCTCAGTTATTTCATAAACACAAATAAACATCCTCTTGATTAAACATCACAAGCAATGTACCGGATTGAAAAAAATTTAAATCCAGAATAACGATTATTTTTGATCGAAAAAAATAGAAATTAAAAATAAGGATTATTTTTGATCGAAACAATAAAAATCCGAAACAAGGATTATTTTTGATTGAAAAAAAAATTTAAATCCAGAAAAACGATTATTTTTGATCGAAAAAACAAAAATTCAAAATAACGATTATTTTTGATCGAAAAAAATAGAAATTAAAAATAACGATTATTTTTGATCGAAAAAATACAAATCCAAAATAACGATTATTTATGATCGAAAAAAATAGAATTCCGATATAACAATTATTTTTGATCGAAAAAATAAAAATCGCATAATTAAAAATCATTTTATATATCTAGGCTTCTCGTCAAAAGAAATTCATCTTCATTGAAATTTTGTTGACTTTAATTATAGAAAATAATGATTATTTACGGTCTCTGGATTTATGACATGCGCTAGACGATGGTGAGATGGAAAACTTCACTTTTTTGGGCAGTGTAATGTTATCTGGTAGCGGTATCAATATAGACATTCAATATACAATCAATAAAGCACCTACTTTCAACTTGGTTATCTCTGGTAATACCTACTGGTTTTTTTATTTCAACGACAATGAAGCTCAAAGCTTTGAGTCGATGAATTCTGAAAATTTGGCAACTCAGACTCAGACTGTTTCCAATGTCAAATTATTCATCAGATGCCGAAATATATAGATAGCTATTATCTGCCAAACTTTTTATTGTAAAAGAGAAGAAATTTAATCTAAGCAAAATAAACTCTATAAGCCCTCAGAGATAAAGTTCATAAATCGTTATCGAGAGATATTCAATATCAACAGTCAGAAAATCAATTGTTTCTGCCAATATCGCTGAACAGAAACTCTACTGAAATAAATAAGACGAGGTAATTTGCCACAAAAAAGATTCGTCTATTGTGAATGCTCCTAAGCCGAAACAACTAGTCATATGATAGGTATAAAAAAATTTACAGACGGCCGTGAAGTGGTTGACGACTTGCCTGAACATCCTTCGACAACAAACACGGAAAAACTTTAAAACGAGAAAAAGACAGAGGGGTTCCGGAGCACGCTTATAAGAAGTGCTATGGCAAATGAATTTTACGCTGGGATAAGTGTATTAGCTCGAAGCTTTTCAGTGGAAAATTTAAAGAGTTATGCAGGAAACTCTACTTCTTTAAATTTTACCTTGTAACATCCTAATGTTTTAAATTAGATTCTGCTATCTCAGATAGGAGGCACTCTACTAAAATGATCAAAAGGTTTACATTAATGAAAAGGATTACCAGCGTTTTTTTTGCACCTTAATGTAAGGAGGAACCTTAGAATCTTACTAGTTAAGACATTTTTTTGTATCTAAGTATCATCATCATTATTTTATGATGTAAGAATTACCAATATAAATATTATCTTTGAAATCTGATACCCTACTACCAGCTACACTCTCGAAAATAAAAGACCACAATTTCAAAACCCAACGAGTCTAATGTAAACAGCTCCAACGCAACAACACTTACGAGTCACAAGAGACCAAAAATCCCAAAGAATACGACAATCACGCGTGCGCCATGGTAACTGACGCCAGCTTACGAGATACAGAGATTAATTTGATCAAAGTGAAAGATCGCTATAGCGCTGTGGCGGTCACTTCATAACTAACAAATGATAGAAAAAACTGTGTGTTTTTTTTCTTTATTTTTTTTTTTTGGTAACATGTAAAGGTGAAAAGGGACACAGTACAAGCGAAAAGAAAAGAAAAAAAAACTGAATCCGAAAGCAAATTAAGCAAACAACAATAAAAAAATTCAATAAAAACGAGACCACAAAAAAAGATCGTTAATAATTTGTCACCATCAAAAGCAAATAGAGGGAGTGATGAGGGCTTGGCGGAGATCGGTGAAGAAAGAAAAAAAAATCAAAAGGCAAACAAACACTTAAAAATAAAACAACAACTACAACAATTAATATTTTAAGTGGTTTCCCGACAGATATACCATACAAAAGATATAAAAATCGTAAAGGAAGTAAAAATAACAACAAAAAAGTAAAAAGGATCTTGTTGAGGATCACTTGACTTAAAATCAGAAGAAAAAAATGTATTAAGCCAAGAAAATTAAAAAAATAACTCCAGCTCAAGGTGGTAAGAAGCTTCACTTGCCACTTGGCGCTTGCTAACAGAGATAGCAATACATATAATAAAGAGTATAGTTATAATGATCATCAACATGATATTAGCGATGATGATCACTTTAGAAGCTGCAATATTTCTTCTCATCTCATCTCAGCGATAAAAATATATAAAAAGAACAAAAACAAAAACGAAAAAACAACAACAAGTATACAAAATCTATATGTATTTGTATACTAAATCCATTTGCCATTAAGTATGATGATCGCGCCAGCCGTAAAGTTGTAGTCGCTGACTTTGACTCTGTTTGCGGTGGAGTTGCGCTTTGAAAGCATTTTTTAATGCATTTTCGAGTGGTTCAATTTGTCTGCCGGTCGTTTGTTTTGAATTTTTATTGAAACGGAAAGATTTAGCTCTACCGATCGGTTTGCTATAGCGAAATTTAAAGTGCAGTAGTAAGGGTAAAGAAATGAAAAACGAAAAAAATGTGTGGTTGGTAAAAAAAAAACCCAAGTTCAGTGTGCGCCTGTAAAAGGATATTACGATATTTAGGTGATTTTTTTTTTCTGCAATAGTTGTCAGATGAGTAATAGCTAAAAATTGCAGTGCCAATGTTCATATAAGCAACATAACCAACATTGGGAGTTATAATTCCATCACTATTAGATGGTTTTATTGAATTATTGTATTGAATAATACCTAGTATCAGATTCTCCCAGCTCTACCCTCCCCAGCCCTACCGAATTGACGCCACTGGCCACCGCAGAGTAAGGAAAAAATTAATGTGCCACCGTAGAGTTCGTGTCTTCTCCTGGATATATGCAAACTATATAAATGTGTCATATATTAGGATAGCTAAATCTAAATAGTAATTTTTGGCTAAATCTAAATAACAATTTCCAAAAATCCGAAATAGGCACGTCCCGTTCACAATCATAAGCCAACGCTCAGGGGATGCACCGTGATAACTTCAAAAAAAAAGGAAAGAAAAGGAGAAAGTTTAGAGGGAAGGGGGATAAATGGAAATTCAGGGTAATTTGGGGTCACTGAGTTCGAATCTGCCTGCCATCGGATTTTGATCTGCATGTCATCGTTTCGAGATAACAGTAAAATAACTGGTAATTGATACGGTTAGAAATGCTCTTCTAAGACTTATTTTTATTTTAAGCCTTAGAGGTTTCCTGTCTGAGGTAAAGTTGTTTCTCATAAAGAGAGACAAAAATTTGCTTCAGACACCAAACTTCTCAGACTTGAAAGATAAAAAACTCTTCAAGAGTGTTTCTAAGAATGTCAATTACCGGTTAATTTACCGTTATTTCAAAACACTGACGTGAAAACTAACATCTGATGGCAGATTCGAGTTCAGCAACCTCGAATTGCCATAAATTGACATCTGTCGATTTTTATCGAATTTGACTGAACACATTGGAATTATTTATTAAAGCATATATTCAATAAAATTCTGCAAGTTCTCAGAACATTTGTAAAAATTGTAAGAAAATAAATTGTAAATTTGTCAGTCTTTTTGTGAAAAAATTTCTTCCATAAACTTTCTAAAATTGAAGCCAAAAACAGACTTTGTTTTGCATAACTTAAAAATTAATATGATTAAATGTGCATATCAAAGATATATATGTTTGCCTTACACCAAATAAGAAGCCATAAAACTAATAAAACAGGTTTACAAAAAAAAAAGTTACTGTCCATTTGATCAGACCATTTTTTTCTTAGGTAATTTGATGCTCTGAACTCGAATTTGAGGTCTACATAGCTCTAACACGTCAAGATTTTTTCATAATGCTCCTCACGAGCCCTACTGTCCCATTCGCATAAGAAACATGGAAATTTTGTAAAACCACTTTGTAGTCCCAATTTGTAATTTGCTGTAACTGCTGCAATAAACCACGGGATCGGATTGAGTGACCCTAAAAACATATATAAACTTTTCCATTGTATATATTGCATTATTCTCAATTTGACCATGAAATGACCTTAATCTTGACGTGATAGAGGTATGTAGACCGCAAATTCGAGTTCAGGGCATCAAATTACCTAGGAAAAATATGGTCTGGTCAAAGAGACTGCAACCATTTTTTTTTTTTTTGGTAAACCTGTGTAATTCATGAAAATTACTCAGTATGTTCTTTAGAGCTTCATGCATAAAACTTTAAAACACACTTGTATTAAAAAAGCCATTGAATATCTTTAAAACAATACCAAACAATTCTCTTGCTGTACCCCAGTACTATGAGTTACTATGTATGTATAGTATGTACTGCAGTATAATTCAAAATTTCACTTTTCACATGGTATCTACTTAAAGGTTTTCCATCTATATGTAAGTCATAGAAGAGGCGTAACAGTTATGAAAAATTAACTGGAGCATCACTTTCTGACGTCGTTTGTCTGTCCATCTGTAAAAATCACGATTAAACAGAAACGATGCAGAATAATTTGATGAATTTCAGAACACCTGTTTCTTCTTCAATTGATCACTCCGGCATTGAATGTTAAATCAGTTTAATCAAATGTCAACCGCTCACATAAATCTAAATTAATTTAAGGATATATTCAATATCTTAAGGTTTATCAAATTAGCTGCTGAGCCATATTTCAAAACTTTAATCCCCGATTATTACAATTTGTAATAAAAATTAATATACCAAATCTTTAGAATTCAAGGGGTGTAGCTTCACTTCTATAAACAAACACTATACCGGGAAAGCTATTTATGTGAGAAAATTCACAACTACTGCAAATGATATGAACACGTATCGAAAAATGTGAGAAAATTTTGACCTCCCATACAAACCAAATCCTTTCAATGCTATGCAGAGAGAATTGCGTTTCTTACATAAAACGGTGGGCTGATTCTAAAAACTCAACTCATTCTAAAAACTCAACTTTTCTCATGTTTTCAAACATGTGGTTTTGCTTAATTGCATCGGTTATCATAAAAAAAGGTTTTTTCATATCCTACAACACTTCTAAATCGGCTTTACACTTTTGACACAATTGGTTAAATACTGAATCCATCACAAATAATGCGGTGCCCATGCCCTTAGGTTTTCGTAGAAACTTCAAACTGATGTACATGATATTATTTTCCATAAAAACAAAGCAGACCTGTATTTTTTAATTTTTGTTTTTGCTCGAAAATACGGGTTCTATGCATTTTTGAAATTTTGTTGCTGCAAAAATAATTTTCTAAAAATCTGCAACTAAAATTGAATTTTTCGGTATTGTTTCACAATTTATAGGCGCTTTCATATAATTAAAAGCCACAAATTTTTTTTTTATCAATTTATTCAAAAACAAAAGTTTATTAACCTTTTCATTCCATGATTTTGATTTTTAGCTTAAAATAAAGAAAATTCATTTTCTCGAAAAGTTCAACATTTTTTTTGCTGAAAATTTGTACAATGATAGTGAAAAACACTAAGTATAGAATTCAGAAATGTTTTTAGCTTATTTTGAACATTATTTAGTGTAATCTTTTCTCTTTAAAATGAGATTTGAAATGATCATCTGAGATGTTTTCTGGCAAAGTTATAGCAAGGGCCGGATATACCTTAGAGGCACACTAGGCCAGTGCCTAGGGCGGCACGATTTTAGGGGCGGCAAATATTGGGAAATTTGAAATTTTTTTTTTTAATTTTTTAAATTTATTTGCACAGAGAGAAAAAAAGTGCAAATACTGGGATTGTATGCACTAAATTATCTTAAAAATGTTAACAAGCAAAAAAAAAAAAAAAGTTCCTCACTTTTGATATTGCAAATTTTTTTTCTATATTTACTAGTGAATAAGGGGGCGGCAATTTCTGACTGGCCTAAGGGCGGCAGATTTCTAAATCCGGGCCTGGTTATAGCTGTTATAAGGTGACATAAATTTGAAACAATGATAGCTACGGTGACCATATTTTTAGGAGCTAAGCCCGGGTCAAAAAAAGTGAAAATCAGAACAATACACAAATAGCAAAAAATAACAAAACTCTTATATTGGATTATTTCATATATTATAATATATATTATAATTATTTATTGAAGGGAAGAAATAAAAACTGTTGTACAATAATGAAATCAAATCAAAACTAAATGTCTTCAAACATAATTTTTTTAAAGCATATTAAAATACAGAACTGTCTGGGGAATTACGGGACGAATGTTCACCGTAAACCAAAAATCTTTCAAAATGAAACCAAAAATTCAAAAATGTCAAAAGTGCATAAAACCTGTAATTTCGAGTAAAATCAAAAATAAAAAAATTCGGGTTTGCTTATTTTGTGTGGACAGTAATAAGTTGAAGTTTCTACAAAAACCTAAGGTACCGCAAAGAAATTTCTATAAAAAAAACGCTAAGGTGGGAGATAGGCGAAAAGTTATTTGAGCCAATTTCTTTAACTTTATACTCGTACTAGGTATGCCCACCACATTTGATAGGCGGATGTGTAGAAAGGGAAGGGGGGGGGGGATCGCACAGGTTTTAGTTTCCCAATTTGCTGTCCTGTATTTTTATTTGGAGTGAAAAATTATTAGCGAAGAATGGGGCACAAAATAGAAAAAAAAAATCAACTAAGATTCCTTGGAGCAAGAATAAGCTCTCGAAATCGCACTTTATATACCTATAATTAATAAAGTTTTATAATAAAAGTTTATAAAAAATTTTAACAAATATTTATTTTATATTCTTTATGGGAGCTTCGTAAGATGTTGCTACACAAGTTTCGGTTGAAGAGTTAAATAATGATGTACAAAAGAGTAACTTTAAACATTTCTTTCTTAAATTATTTACTTTGAAAACTTTTATTCCATGAAAGCCTATCTTTCTAATATATAATTTTTTGACAATGCAACTTACATCACCGTCACTTAGTAAAATACCCATGGCGCTTTATTTTGCACTTTTTAATTGATTTTTTTTTTAAATTTTTCTGTTTTTTAATTATTGCACTTTTTTAATTGAATTCATTAGAAACATTGTATTTTTTTTTTCATTATCATTAATCACAATAACAACATGAGTCACATTATCTCAGATAATGAGCACTACTCATGCTGAAACAAAGACTCCTTTATTATTATCAAATTATAACACAGATCTTATTACGAAAGAGCAGCGAACTGACTTCCTTGAGGCAAACACACGAACTAAATTTCAATAAAGTAAACAAGAATTTAATCCCAAAACAAACTAACAAACAAAAGGAACATAAAGAAAGAAAAGAAAAAAAAAACTAAGCCCATAAAGTCAACATAAAAAATCAATTTCATCAATGAATGGACATCGAACTGTGTTGAGCTGAGCTGAGTTGAGTGAGCACTTTAGACCAGGGCCAAGACACATCCGATTCAACTGGTATGTGTCACCGATACAATCGAAAGAGACAACAACAATGTCAGAACACAGGGAACAATGGAGCGCGTTGAGGCAGTCAGTTAACTTCTTGTGCGTGTAGGTGCATTACATAAAATTACACAAATTTCATATAGTTAATGCGAAAAAAACAACAACAACAAATTGTTTCAAATTTGAAAAGTACGGCTTGTTATAATTGAAATTGAAACAGGTTCTGATCGCACCGCGTATATAATTGAACGTTATGCAGAAAGGGTATAAAAACCACTTAAGTCACTTTAGAATTGACAGAAGAACAGTACTGAGTTACGAAAAAGACAAGAAAGTAGATTGCTCCCAAGTAAACACTAGAGGTTCAGCCTTTTGTCGCCATCTAATTTATAAAGGATATTAAATTCGATGAAATGATATTAAAAGGATTAATTGGTGTCGTAGGTACAGATTTTGAGAACTTACTTTTATATGAAGGAAATTAAAACATGTTGTCTTTCTTGGTAGGATATATGCTGAAATATTAGAAATTAAAGTGTTCCTCTGAGGAGTCACACAAAAGTCATAACAAAGTCTGTTCAAATGTCGAAAGTTTGTTTGGTGATACGAACAGTTTCCTTATAATACTTTTCTGATACTTTGTGAAAAATAAATCACATCTACACACAACAATTAATAATGAAAGATATGATGTTTTGTGTAGAATGAACTGAAGTCTAGCGGTCATTAAAGTTAGCAGTTTTCAGCTGAAACCTCAGAGAATTTTCGGTCAATCTCTAATACTAAGCAATAGTTTTTGAAGCGATGTGGAGACCATTTAACGTCAACTGTTAATTGATCAATTTATTACATTCCAAATTATGGACAAATTTTTATAAAGCCCAGGTTCAATTACCAATACAAATGAAATATTAAATTATGAATTAAATATTCCCTGCAATTAAATTTACAACCAGCCTTAGTAAGGAACTAGTTCTACCACAGTTTAAATAGGAATCAATTGAAGGAAGACATAAATTATAAGTTAAAAATCATCACATTCGCTGGGACTGTAACTGCTGATTGGTTGATGACATATTAGGAGTATTCAAGCGGTGATATATGAAAGCAAAATTGCAAAAATTCAAGTTTGCATTCATTTAAGTCATGAGCTTCCTCTGACTTTCCTCAAAATAATAAGCTGTCCGTGTTATGTGTCGAGTAGTGAGTATTCTAAGCAATAAGCGCTTATGTCAAAAAACAGTTGATAGTGGACATTTTTCAATTGCAGAGTTGCAATATGTACGTTTAGGGTAGAGCATAATGTAAATAGTTGTGAAAATTCGCTCACAATGCATTTGTTTTTGTAGTGATACAAAATTTTGCATTTTTGCAACTTTGTAAGGGGTGTTTCAATCAACGCATGAATACCCCTATTGTTTTTCTGTGCAAACTAATTGAGTAAATTTGTCTTTTATATATTTAAATAAAAAATTTTTTTGTTTTTCATGTGAAATTTAAAGTTACCGACTTGATGAAGTGCAACAGTCATAAGCTTGTTTAGGGAGTGGAGGCAGGGGTGGATGTCCCGGGCGCGAAGGCTTATGGGGCAACGATATGGTCCTCATAAAATGAAATTTAAATTTTATTTTTATCATAACAATACAATGCGCAGGACCCCCATCAGGCTTTGTAATTTGTTGTGAAATATATCTCATTTTGCTGGGGGTTTTCGGTTGTGAAAAGTGTTTCTTATCGGGAGAAACGTGTTAGTAGATAAGGGCCGGTGAATCACTTTTTCACTTTTTTTTTTAATTCAAATCAAAATGTTTTTATTTTTAATTTAAGTATTTTCGGCTTTTGTATCTAAATTTCCGATGCTTCTCGATATTTTTTTAGTGCTGTCATATAAGTTTGCTTTGAAAAATTTATCATATTAAACATGATTTTTTAGTTCATGGCTTTTTAAGACATACCTATTATAATAAGATTATTATAGTATAAAAGCTTTAGTCAAAATTATATGTAGACTCTTTTGTTACAATACCAACATGACAGCAACTAATTTACGTTATCAAAATCACTTCTAGTGATGATGATGATCATCGACACCTGCAATAATATAGTATAGACATCATCATCAACCACATCATTGATAACAGTGCAGACAGAATGATAATTGATTTGGCTCCACCAAATGGTAGACAAAATCAGACGATATGCTAAACATTAAAGATACCACTATAACTAATTTTCATTAATCCGCTGCTATCATCCGATCCAATTCAATTCTAATTCCAAGTTTCAAGCTGAAAAGAGGTTTTCCTTTTCTTTTTCTTTCATAGAGTGATTCTTTTTTAAGTGCATTTAAAGTGATCTAAAGCAGGCGCTTAGTAAAACCCTCAACGAAATGTCATTTGTCGTTGTGTTGCTGTCGCCATTGTCGTCGATTATCAAAGACAACAAACAAAAAAAAAACTAATTCCAATTCAAATTCAATTCAATTTATACAAATTTACTCCAGTCGCGCGAAGAAAGTGAAGATGAAGGTTTAAATAATGGTTAATATGTTCCATTCAAATCATTAGAACAAATGCACTCAAACAGTTTATATGCGCGTAGGTACCTATATGCATATTAGGGTGGGATGAATATTTTATTTTCGAACCACCGCACCCATATATGATAATATTATCCAAGGAAAAATGGCATAAGAAATTTGAAAATTTTATTTTAGACTTAAAGCCGCAAATTTTAAAATTGAAAATTGTAAAAATAAATAATTAATTTTTAACACTCACAACTTTAAATTCATTTTGAATTTGAAAAGTATTGAAAATAATACTTTTTAACTTTACTTCATTATTCAAAAACTTCAAATTGCGTTTTGAGGTTAGGTTAGGTTAGGTTAGGTTAGGTTAGGTTAGGTTAGGTTAGGTTAGGTTAGGTTAGGTAAGGTTAGGTTAGGTTAGGTTAGGTTAGGTTAGGTTAGGTTAGGTTAGGTTAGGTTAGGTTAGTTAGTGGCGGCTTTGTAACCGTGCTAGAATCTTTAAGTAGCACTAGAAGTGCCTTTTAACCCATTCCTAGCCACTGTACCTGCTTGGGTACAGCACATTCAAATGTAAAATTTTTTCCCTGAGTGTAGATCTAATTTCAAGTAAATTTTTAAACGGCTGAAAATATATATAATTTTAAGGATCACCCTAATTATACACAGTCATCAACTTGAGACTGATCTGTTGCATCAATTCCAAAGTCTTGTTGTTTCCATCTCTGACTCTTATACTGAGCCAAGTCAGGTTTTTCATGACACTTTGTGGCATCGCCACGCGGTGACTTCAATCGATAATTTTGTTTCTTATTTCAAGGGTTGCTTTCTAAGTGGATTAAATGCTCAAACTTCATCAAGAGTCTGCATGAAGTTAAATTATGTGTTCTTTATGTTAATTAGCATTGTTGTTAAAAAAAAAAAAATTAGTAAAATGTAATGAAATGTAATTAATAAAAAAAACAAATATCTTCAGTGATTCTTTTATAATGTAACGTAAGTGACGCATAAAATGCAGAGACGTCCATATGCCTGTAACTATAAATTAATATCCTTTCGTTTGGGACAAAATTTTATTTATTGAATTTTAAAATTTTTAAAATATCGCTCAACAACACCATTAAGAAACAAAGGACTTAATGTAAGGATATATATAATTTTGCCCAAAAATATCACAACATTTAACTTAACCTAAAATTGATATGATCTCAAGATATCAGTGATAAAAAATTCACTCCGATTACAACAGGTAGTGTTGATCAATTTCAGCTAAAAATTTTTTTTTCTTCCCGTGTGCTGGGCACGAGCTTCAAATTTTTGTTCTTTTCATTTCGAGTTTTATTTTTCCTGGAATTATGGCGTTCCCAGCTACTGTTTTTATTCAACGTAACGCTCCATGGTAACCGTGTGATGTTATTAATTCTTTCAGCGAGCGTGTTGATTGTGTTGACTTGAAATATGAAACTGCTGCTGTGATAATCGATATTTAAGTAATCATTAAGCACAGCAGGATATCCACATGTCGACATGAGCGTAGAATAATCCTCCTGATGATTAAAGCATCACAACACTTTTGAATGAAGTGTTGGAGTTGGAGACCGGCAAAGGTAATATTTATCTGCGAGAATTTCGTGACTGTAATTTATTATTTTTAATACTTTTAAATTAATTTTCATGGAACAAATTCAAAAGGAAAAAATTAGATACTGACACTTTTCATAATGTTTCAAACAGATTGAAGCCTTAGAAACAAATTTAGCATACTCAACCACAAATATCCTTATCAACTAAGAAATTCAACTAATAATGATCTTCAGGTTCTTATAATCAATATTGAGATGTCTCTTTTGAATCAAGAGGCTGATATTGAATATGCTTTGGATAATACTGTTCTAACTTTCTTGAATGATCTAATGATTATGGCTCACTGATTTTGAAAAGTAAACAATTTTTTCAATTAGATCCGATTTTTGAAATATTTCAAAAAATTAGTTGATGCCAAACATACCAAGAAATAGAAAAACTACAAAAATTAGACATCTCGGTAGAAAAAAGGTTGCAAACTATGCTATAAGCATGCGGTGGGCATGGAAATCTAGCAAAAGGGCGCAGCAACAAAATCAAGCACCAAAAAATTAAATTTAAAATTGTTTTGCTTTCATTTCCGAATTCGCCAACAGCACAAGAAAAAACCAAATTGCACTACAATGCGGTGCCGTCGCAAACGCCTGTGTGCGTTGTTTTTGTTTTCATTGGAACTGAATTCAACGCTGTGCGCCGATAGCGTTGAAATTCTGCAAAAGTTTGGTTGCTTGTTTGTGCGTCGAATAGCGCGGTTCGGGCCATGAGGGCAGAAACGGCCTGTACTTGCTCATCGCTGCTCTAAGCAAAAAGAGATTCTATCTCTTCACCAAAATTTCAAATTTTAATTTAAACCCTTAGGAGACGTCCATTAACTACGCGAGGTGTTTGTTTTGAAAAAAAAATTCGGATCCCTCCCCTCCGCTTGGTGAGATTTGGTGAGATCTGTCGGGAACCCCCCTCCCTCCCGTGAGATTTAAATTATAATCTTTAATGTAAGTTCTATTCATTAAAAAGTTGACGTGAGGCTTTCTTTGACCCCCTCTCCCCTTGGTGAGATTTGGTGAGATTTTTCCGGACCCCCTCCCCCCCTATTTTAACTCACGTAATTAATGAACGTCCCCTTAGGCTTTTTTTTTTCCTCCGAAATTTGTTGACCAAAAAAATGCGTCATCCATTTTACGGCCCCTTATAAGTCGGCGCCTTAGAATACAGCCTAGTCAGCCTATACGTAAATATGCTAATGGCGCCAATGTGCCTTATTATCTCGTTATTTAGCTGTTGAATTGTTGCGGTCATAGTGGCATAGACTTTCCTTTTGAGATAATTCCAAAGAAAGAGTTCCATGGGTGTCAAATTACACGATCCCGATGGTCAATTGACATCTTTTGAGAGATAGTACATCCCAAGGATTTCTCGCGCATTAAAGTTATTGTTGCATTGGCTGTGAGGTGGTTGACTGAATTTTGTATTTCAGTATTTACCAGCGATTGATTTCTAATGCATCATTCGGATCAATTTCTTAAATCATTTTGAAGATCAATTACATATATCAAAATTACTTGGTACGAATTTCAAAGGAATAACTTCAGATCATCAGCATATGTAGAGTAAGAATTTTCCTCTCTTAATATTTATGTTTTCATTGATTAATAAAAGTATGCGAATGCAATGAAAATGATGTCGCATTTTCATAATGTTTAAAAAATTTCTAACATTAATCCTTTGCCAGACTTTCACTCTCCTTATAAATTATTCCGACGAATTTGAAGGACATCCGTTGCTCGAAAAAAAAAAATATAAAATTAAATAATAGCAATTAACTGCTGGCGCCTATCTTGCACAATGCAGTCGTTCCTTCATTGTCACAAGCCAGACAAGTGTCATTTCAAAAGAACAACTGCTTCGAGCAACAAGAAAATCACAACATGTCACCAATATACCTGTAACAATTTTCCAATAGGCTGAAGTTGGTAACTTTACGAAAAGCAATAAAGTTATTACCTTTTTGATTCTCAACAGAGTGTTTTTGTTGTTGCATAATAAAAATTTCCAAAACTTTAAGTCAATAGCGCTACATGCTACCAGTTTACCCTATGGCATAAATTTTGGCATCGGGGTTTAAGTCAGTTTGTGAATAAGCGCATTGGGTGAGCGCCTGTAATTTATGGCATTTTTAACACAAATAAAATTAAACATAAAACAGCAAGTGCTACAGTAAACGATATTAAAATGAAAAGGTATTCTGGAAATGGTATTACATAAGACAATATTGCCACGGCATTGAAAAATCGTATTTATTTGACATATTGCAAACGAGCATAGACAGTGAAAATGACTCACCGATCATCAAATGTTGCCAAGTTGAATTTGGATGTATTTCCTACTTGGGAGGTATAACGTTCTATTATCCAAGGCGGTCGATATATCAATTTTTTTCATGGTTTGTGTCATTTTAAAATCACAAAAAAAATTTCACTAAACTTCAAAAGCCTAAAGAATCCAATTCCGTTGAAAGAACTTTTGAGACCGGAATTTTTTTAGAAGTTATGATTAAAACAATGCTGCGTGGCGTGGTATTTTTTCAAACATTATATATCTTTAATGATATTGCATAGCCTAAGTCCTCTACCCAAACTGACGTCGAGGACTCTCTGCAATTTTCTTCAAAAGCTATGGATCTTTAATTTATACTTTGAGGACAAATTTCTATAAATCTTTATCATCTGGTGTTTTTATAGATGATTGAATGCCTTATCGAGGATAAGCTGTTAAAAGTTTAATTTATTATGTTTCTGGTTGAACTGCTGTGACTTATCTTGCTGTTTTTACCGAAGATTGTATATATCCTTTTCAAAAACGGCTTTCAGGTTGACGACGGTATGGTCTAACTTTTGCAAAGCTTACGATAATTTTTCTCACTTAATACTTATTAAAAAGTTAGCTTGTTGGGGCTTGCATTCCACTTTTCTTAAGTGGATCAAATCATAATAAAGTAAACCCAGATGTGTGGTTGTTGTTGATGATGTTCTGTCTCATTCTTATGTTGCACAGCTGTATCTCAAGGGAGTATGGGATCTTTGTTTTTCAACGATATCAGTAGCTGTTTTTCTTTTGCTAAATATCTACTGCAGCGATGGGCGCGTAGAGGTACCTTCCGCCCTCGTGGCCCAAACCGTTATTCAACGCACAAGCAACCAAAAAAAAAAAAAAAACAATTCGCAGAACTTCAACGCTATTGAAGCACAGCGTTGACTTGAGTTCAAATGAAAACAAAATCAACATCAATGCGACGGTGCCGCATTGTGTCTCGACGAATGTAGCAATTGTTTTTGTTTTACTATAGTGCAATTTTGTTTTTTTTTTTGTGATATTGGCGAGTTTGAAAATGAAAGCAAAAAAACTTTAAAATTTCGTTTTTTGTTGCTTGATTTTGCTGTTGCGCCCTATTGCTAGATTTCCATGCCCACCGCTGATCAACTGTATGCTGACTTAAATCTTGATATTGTAATTTTTTTGTGTTGTATTAATCTTTTTTAAATTTTCATTGACTTTTTGCAAGAGTCATGCTATCAGCGTAATCAAGTCTTATAGAAATAATTCCCGGCCTTAAAAAAACAAAATTTTTTTTGGCTAGGAATAAAATGATTAAAAGTTAACTTTTTTTGTGGTAAAAAATTAATAACCTTTTTGTTTTTTTTTTACTTGGTAAACAAAAAATTAAGTTTTTTTAACAAAATATTGAAATTTGCAGCTACTTCAGAGGTTTTTTGTATGCCTACCAGGCTTTGAGTTGAAATTCCTGGCCAGCTCGTGTCAATACCGGTCACTTGGTAGCCCTGCTTTTTTGGAAATGTATGCGCTCTTCTTTCAAATTTGAATATAGACTGTGTAAGCCAGTTGCAGTGAATTTCCCTGAGGAAACATCGAATACAATCGGGTGGAAATGGACAATGTGAAAAATGTTCACAGAGTCTGTGTATCGACATAATGTACATACATACATACATATGTCATAAGTGATGGAGAACAAGACCAAACGCAAAACCCGGTTTCGACAATGTATTTGTGATGTGTATGTAACTCAGAACTATTTAATATTTTTTTTCTTTGAAAAATTCACCTAACTAAATTATATAATCAGAACAAACCAATAACAACAGGGAAGAAATCAATATGGTATAAAAAGTCCCGAGAAAATTGATGAAAACACAAAGTTTTTGATAAAAATCGATTTTATTCTTCAACATAGTTCCCTTCGAGGGAGATACACTTTATCCAACGATTCCCGCGACTTTTTGAGCTATGTAGTAAATGAAATTTTATTTCATATGTAATAATTCTATATTATATCAAGCACTAAAGTAAATATATTCCCATTTATCATTGTTATCACTAATGCTAATTGTGTTTTACATTTGATTCTAACGCATATCTTATGCAAATTTGTTTTAGCCAAAATTTTATCAAGCATATAATGCGTCTCTAATAACAGAACATAACAATTGCGCATGCGTAATGCACCGTTTCCGCCATCATTTCGAGTAGTTACTTTATAACACTTTGCCTTCAGAAATTCAGTAAACTTATTGTGTGCTACATACACACACACACACACATACACACGTACAAGAAGTGTGGTGATAAGCGCAAAAAGCCCGCGCGTCGTCATGTCAGTTGAAATGAAAAAAACAGTTAAAAATCACTGATTGGAACATTGTTAAATGTTGTTTTTGCCTTAGCATTTCAGTTATCAGCTTAATTATTTAAATGTGCAAATGCTCGCTCACACACACACACACACACACACTAGCATATTTTTCAAAACACAAAAGCGATAAAAAAAATGACTCAAACGCCACAATTGACATTTGCTACAAGTGTGCGCGCCCGTCTGGTGGATTTCATAGTTTGGCAACCCATATATTGCTTTCGTGCATTGTTAATGTGTTTCTTTTCTAATATCTGTAAATACTTCTGTATTTTTGTAATTTTTATTTTTATTTTGTTTTTGCTTTTGGTTTTTTCTTGCTTTATCGTTTGGGGACAATCGCTGAACTTAGTATTTTATGGAGTTCTTTTTTTTAATTGCTTTTGTTATCATCGTTTGTATTCATAATTCATCGACTAATTTCTATATTTTTATTTTATGTCTAAACATTTCAATTTTAAGCTGACGTCTTACAAACTCCACAGAAATGTGGAATTTATTGTAATAGAGTTAAATGTTTTACACACAACATGCAGAAAGTGAAAACAATGTAGCAATGATATTGCTCAAAAATTAAAATTCCAAGATTGTTCAAATTTATAAAATATTGCGCCAAATTTGTAGAGAATGTCATGCTCTACAGCTTTTCAACTCCAGGTGTCGTTCATAGGAAAAAAAAAAAAAAATATTTACAAAAAACGATTCTCGTGACCTTTGACCTTGAATATCTTGACTTGCGTACACTACGAGCGAGACTTGGGGGCCCACTTATAAAATATCAAAACAGAGCCTTGTACAAACTTACAGCTTAAGTATCAACTTTTATGCCGACGTGAAACCTCTATTTGACTGCGCTGCAAATCAAAATTTTGTATTGAAAAATATTGAATCAATTCCAAGGAATTGAAAATTTGGAACTGATTTTTAATTCCATTACAAAAGGAATTGATTGATTCCATACAAGAAGTGAAAAATTTTGAAATCTTCTGTAGGAAATTAGAAATGAATTAATAATTTTTGCTTCCATTTAAGGAATCCAAAATAGAATTTGAATTATTTTTAAGATCGAAGACGTTTGTACTTACGAAGTGCACACTATTGTCACGCCGGAAATAAAACTCTGATGAACTAACTAAAATTGTAATGTTAAATCAGCTTTGGGACCTGCAGCGACCACAAATTAATAGTGCTTCACAGATACGAGAACTACGAATTAAAAAATTATCGTATCGTGCTCGTAGTGGGGCTAAGCTTATCGTCTCGTACTCGTTCTCTTACGATAAATTTTTGATCATCTGTATCGTTCTAGTCTGATTAGGGGACGACCATTAATTACGTGAGGTGTTTTTTTGAAAATTCGGACCCCGCTCCCCTTGGTGAGATTTGGTGAGATCTGGCGGGAGCACTCCCCCCCCCTCCCGTGAAATTTAAATTATAATTTTTAATGTAAATTCTATGCATTAAAAAGTTGAAGTGAGGTTGTGCGTGACCCCCTCCCCCCCTTGGTGAGATTTTGCCGGATTTTAGCTCTCGTAATTAATGGGCGTCTCCTTATCGCCGATATTTCTCGGTTATTCTCGTTCACATTTTTAAATATATACCAGTGGCGTCACTTCACAAAAACCTTGGGGGGTGGGGCGAGAATTATAATTACACCACTATTAGGTGGTTTTATTGAATTTATGTATTGAATAATAACTAGCATCAGATTCTTGGGGGGCCAATGTCCTCCCCAGCCCTACCGAATTGTTGCCACTGATATATTGTACATATATGTACATACATAAAAGCGGCTTTCGCGCGTACTGTTCGTTGTTCAACCTCGTCTACATTTTCTTCAGTCACAACTTGGCATAAGTTCCAAGAATAGCAATGTAAGGATTTTTTTTTTTGAATGAGAGAAGCTATGACCCATCATTCAACCCTGTTTACATTTAGCGAGTTGCTTAGCACAAACAATTTTCATTTGCGTAATAGGTTTCAAAACTGTAGCTACGATAGATGCCAAGATATGGCGTTTTCAGAAATTTTGTTCCATAAAGGTGCCACGCCCCTTTCTCTTAACTCGTTCAGATTTTGAAAGGACCTTAACATAGAAAATAAATGTACATCCTAGCACCGAATTTCAAAACGCCCTGCTAACATAGTTGCCAAGATATTACATTTCAAATGTTTTTGTATTATGGAAGTTCTGGCTGAATCTTGTTCTCGGCGATAATTTAGTGCCTATCGTACGATTAACATTACATTATCGCCAAGAACGAGATATCAGCCAGACCCTTCTACTTCTCGTCCTCGGTCGTACGAGAAATAATTTTTTTGATATCGGTTCTCGGTGAAGTACTACAACTTAATGAAATCTGAGAGTGTCCCCTTAAAAAATTAATTCCCTAAGTAAGAAATGCAATACATTAGTTATTTTTTTAGAGTTCGGTTTAATGCTACCGATAAAAAGAGGTTATCAGTGGTGATGCTTTTAACAAGAAATCTCAATATAACTCTAATTTTAGTTGGATATACATAGAAAATGCCTATTTTTTTCTTGGAAATTATATGAACCATAAGAAAGTCCCCAAATGGCCACTGTGTATATTTCCTTACCCACGACAATTAAAAAGTGATGACTTTTGTTTTTGACCATCAAACCATCATGACGAAAATATTTTTCAAATCACTGATATCTAAGAGTTTCCTTCGCCAATTCCCCTCAGCAATTCATAACGCTATTTTGAAAAGTGGCGTAAATATCTGCTTGAAAGATTGTCGCCATATCCGCACTTAAATCGTCAAAATATCAACCAAATCCAGAGTCATTTTAAATTTTAGAATTGCCTGTGGTTTAATCTAATGGCTCTGCTGAGGAAATCTCTCTTTATACTTTCTGTCGGACTGCCGCTTTATTCTATGAAATGAAATTTTAAACTCTTTTTCCAATGCGACAATTTTGGAGCACTAAAATTTGATTTTGATTTTGTCCGAATTTTCGTCGTCCTTAGCCATTGAAGGTCGATCAGAACGAGGCAAAGCAATTACTACGTGTCGGCCAAAGACTATGTATTTCCGTTATTATTATACCTTTCCAGAATCTTTATCCGATCTTAGACACATGAATCTTTGTAGAGGCCCATTGTTTTCAGAGGAGGTTACAAACTCTAAGTGGAGTTGCTCGGGAATAAGAGGATATATAGATTAGGCACCTTCCATAAAATAATATTTATGATAGCTACGGTGGTGGAATTCGGCAGATATGTTATGCCCTTAAATTAAATACAGTACGATAGCATGAAAAAGTATTTTTTTTTTGTATAATATCTAGTACAATTTTAAGCGCACTGGAGAGCTTCAGTCATTATTTTTCAGCATTGTTTCTATTAAGGTACAATTGTATAAAAATGCAAGTCTTACTTATGCAATTCTTAGTACTTAAATTTTATGCAGGCTTACACATAGTAAAGGAACAACTAGCAAATTCACTTAATGTGCAGTTTGACTGAAAAAATAAGCACCCTACATTGTGTGCGGAAAGACTATAAAGAGTTTCAATAACTTTTGCAAGAAATTTTAGATATCAAAAAATTTGCAAGTAGAATAGAAAAGTATCGATATTCAATGAATACTGAAATGAAATTCAAGTGAGATTTTCAAAAACCAATTCATACATTTCAAAATTTTATATTTTTCGAACGAATAAAAGAAATATAAAATTTTTTTTTCAATATTTTCTATGTTCTAAAGAATATGTTGAATATTCTATGCCGAAGGTAGGGTAAAAGTACTTAAAAAACAGCAGGTCAAAGGAAATTGTAAAAGAGCCAGCAATGTATGTAGGTTATTTGCGTAAAACTTGGCATGTTGTTGTTAGTTCTTTAAAATGTTGTAGTTGTTTTTGCTTTAACATGATGTTGACCGCAATGACCTCATGCCGTGTGCTAAGTGGTAATTGCATGTTTAGGTGACAAGAAGTAGCCAGCTTAAGGCACCTGAGCTAAAGGGCATGAAAAAAAAAACCATCAGGTTCCATTGTGACATTCGATTTTTCTTTTTTTTGCTGGCGTCACTTTACCGCGCTGCTTGCTGGGTTTTTAATGTTTTTCCTTTTTTTGTGGATTTTATTTTCAGAATTAGCATGAAATTTATAGAATTTCGTTAAATTAAACCTGTTTTTTTTTCTTCTTAAAATTTTTTAAAAGAGTGTCAAGTACTCGACTCAATTGAAGCGTAATAAATCTAACTAAAAAAATTTTTACAGTTCAAAATTTTTAGTTGGAAATCAACTTCCGTTGATGATTAAGCGTTTTATCGGCATCAGTTTGTTTTTGTTTTTTTATTGTTAAATATTTTTAATACAGTTAAGATTATTTTTGCCTTGTCGTTTATTTCTTATCATGTTTTTATAAAGAATTTTAACTTATCACAAAATGAATAAGCTGTACGCTGGTACAAGTGTTAAATTAAATTTTTTTTTATCCAGATATTTCAGAACTTTTTCATATCGCATTCGATCGTATAAATATTTTACTTAAAGAAGCCAAAAAAACTAAATTTAAATATTAAAGGATGTGGTTTTAGCACTTTTTTAAACAATTTATTTTTTTTTTTGTGCAAAGTAAGTTTTCATTATTTGAAAACAAAAATTTATTTATAATTAAATTGTTTGATAACACCAACAAAATTACAAAAACATAAGAACATAACAAAAAACGGTTAAAGTTTGTCATACTAGTGTCATCCATTGCTAAATGAAATCATCAGTGACCTTTGAGTTGATGAGTGAGAATTTCTAAGTCTCATAAGTTTTCCTTTTATATCAGGCTTAAAAATTTTCACTCATCGGCTCAAATGTCACTGATGATTTCATTTTGAAATGGATGACACTAGTTTGGCTTCTTGGAGGAAATCTGCATTTTTTGAGATTTTTACCCTACTAAATTTTCATGAAATAAATCGATTTTGGCTTAGGCTGTGAAACCACATTTTTGTTCGATCAATATCGTCCAATCTAGCCTATAAAGCGTCCATTATCATCGAACTTAATCGAATGGTAATTTCTTTCTTCTTGGCAAAATCAGTATCACTTCAAGTTATTCCAGCGAAAATCAGTAAATTCACGTTATTGTCGATGATTCCAACGCCTCACTGCTTGCGCGGTACTAATTCTTTAAGGATGCAAATAAGCCCAATTTCTACTATTACGTGGTCTCTGCATTGTTAATTCAGAACTCTTTAAAATTGTATGAAAGGTATTATAAACAATTACGTCGCGTCTGCCTTTTATTTTAAAAATATGTCTAAACACAAAAACGGACAAATACCAAAGGCAGACGTTTTCGTTGCTGCGTTTTGGAGTAATTAAATGCCCAAAATTTTTTTTTTTGACATATAGGTATAAATTAAGATGTTTTTATCGTCTGGCAGATTAAGTTTAGATATGAATTTTTACAAACATGTAAATAAAAAGTTCAGTAATTGATCATTTTATCGCGTCTGCCTCTTAGCTGACTGCTTTTACTAATAAAAAACATAAAAATATAGAAGGCAGATGGTATTCCAGCGCTGAATTTTCAAAGGCAGATGGATTTGCGCACTTAAATTGCCTATCATTAAGGATCAATCAATCAATAAAAACCAACTCCTGCATATTTTGTATCAAAAAGTTTATTATTCTATTTTTTTGCTCATTTATGTTATTTTTTCGGACAACATTTTGCTTTTGCGTCGCTGACTTTTTTAATTTTTTTTTTCTCCAAAATATAATTGAACAATTTTAAATTTTTAATATTTCGGAGAAAAAAAAAATATCGATATAATTCAAAGTGGATTTTGGAGGAAAAAGGTTGAGCTTTTCAACAATTATAAGTAAATATATTCAGGAAAATTTGGTGTCCCTAAAATAAATATACAAAGCTCACCAAAAACGACGACTTCGACATATACAACCCCATATATTTTGAATTAGCAGAGAACTACACGTCTGCCTCTTGTATTTTCAGCTTCTAGGGTCAATACTGAAAAATTCTGGAAAAAAAACGATAAAATTATTTAAAAGAGTTATTGCTGTTAGTTAAAATGCAGCAGTATGGACGTCTGCCTTTTATATTTTTGTTATCTATACAATGCCCTTAACATAATATATGCATCTGCGGCAGACGCGATGAAATAATTTAAACTTAATTTACTTTGTCATTCCGTTTGTAACGCGTAGAAGGGGGCGTGGCAGGTATAGAAAAGTATATATATTATTGATCAGCGTCACCACCTGAATCGATATAGCTATGTCCGTCTGTCTGTCTGTTTGTCTGTCTGTCTGTTGAAAACTAAGCATGCTAATTCAATGAAATTTGGCACACAGGTCACATCTTCTTACAAGCTGCTAGCATATAAAATCGGATCACGACCACGCCTATCGCCTACACTCTATATAAATATACCTCAGCCCATTTTGAAAAAAGATGCAGCGATTTTGATGAAACTTGGTGATTTGGTGAACGAACATGTGAACAAAATTAAGATTTTGGTAGAATTAAATTTGCAAAGGCTTTTAAATGGGCGTGGCACAGCCCTAAATTTTAACTTTTATAACGCCATAACTCGTAAACCGTGCAAGATATTGTGATGAAATTTCGTACACGGATACAGATCATATACGTATATCTTGAATTGTGTTTAAAGTGGGCGGAATTGGAAAGTGGGCGTGTCACTTTTTAACAATTAAAAATTTTGATTTCGTATAATTCAAAATTGGCAAATTCGGTTTTCATAAAAATTTTGGGTATGATACCACTAAGAGAAGTCATCAATACATGCTTCGTCAGTATACTGAAAAAACTCGGTGAAGGGCGTGGCACAGCCCACAATATTTATAAACGTTATAATTAGAGAACTAACAACGTAATCGATATGCAATTTAGTATGGCAGATAAACTTGCTAAAAGGTATCTTATTACGAAAATTTGGCACAATAAAAACGGTGGGCGTGGCACCTCCCATATAAGCAAAAAACGTTTAATGCTATAGACAGTGTGCAATGAGAGTAATCTTTATAAAATTTGGTGCATAGATGTCAATTATTATAAGCTATAAAATTAATTAAATTTTGACGGAGTTTCATCAGTAGGCGTGGCACCTTCCATATTAACATAAAGTTGGAAGTGATATTTTAAGAGAAGTATTGCAGCTATTGGCTTGAAATTTGCTGTAAGTGGTTAACTTGATATAAAGTATGTTAGCATCTAAAGCGGGCGAAGTAGCACCACTGGGCGTGGCACCTCCCATACAATTGAAATACCTCAAGTGGCATATCTATCGAAATAAATGAGCAATCATACTGAAATTTGGTATACGAGGTTTGTTTATGGAAAGCTATTTCTGGATCAAAATCAGTCTTGATTGTATTAGTGGGTGTGACACCGCCCTAAATTTTAAGGTTAATTAAGGCTTACATCGCAAACTATTCAAGCTATTTTGCTAAAATTTAGTATGTGGATGTCAATGACGAATATAATTTGTTGTACAAAAAGTAGGCAGAATTGGATAAGTGGGCGTGGCATATTTGGTTTTCTGCATTTCTATTCTTCTGTTTTTCAACATTTTCTACATTCTTTTAACTTTTTCAACTTTTTACCTTTTCCCAATATATTCCATATGCATATTTCCCACATTTTCAACCTATTTCAACTGTATTCGACACTTTCTTTATTTGTTCGACTTTTTCATGAATTTTGAATTGTTTTAACATTTTTCAACTTTTTGCAACTATTTTTGAGTTTTTTAACCACTTTCGACATTTTCCACATTTTTTCGACTTTTTTAATTTCTTTTCAACCTCTTTGAACCTTATTACATTATTTTAGACTTCTTCAAGCTTTTCACCGTCATTTTAACATTTATTTGGACTGTACTTTCAGTGCAGTGTAGGGTATGTGAGTTTCGGCCTGGCCGAAGATAACACCTTTACTATTAGTTATATTTAACAGAATTATCTCTATCATAATAACTATTTCTATCACTTGTTATAATTTATTTAAAATTTTCCATTTTTTTTTTTTACAGGTAAGTCAACATTTTCTCGAGGTAATTATTATTTATTTATTTGGAAAAAGCTTAAAATAAAATTATAACTTAAAAATTGGGAACAATTAAATACTGTACTCGAATCTGGCTAATGATTCGTTAAATGATAACAGATTTTTAAAACATCCTCAAGACATGAAAATATATCTATGATACTTAATTGCTTAAATAGAAACAAAAGTCATGGTTTACGGAAAATAAAATGGAGAAAAATGAGGATGACGAAAGAGTACGGACATGTAAAATCCAAATTGACATCTACTTCCAGCAAACCTTTTGAATCGCGAAAACGTGTGGCATTTCACGTGCAAGCTTATATTATAATGTCAATTGATAGTTTGTTTGAGACGAACTGTCTCGGGGTAGCGACTCTGCTAGAAGAGCTATAAGCTCATCGTATGAATGGTTCAAAATCAATTATATTTATAATTATTAGTTTTTATCTTTCTGAAGTTGTTAACTAGAACGCTAGAGAATTCTTCTAAGAGCGCAACACAATATCCTTTTGTTTTATGTCTTCTAACATATCATATAAATTCTGTCATTAGTAAAAATTTTTAAGTAATTTTAGTAAGAATATGCCACAGCAGACTCTTATTCAAAGTTAAGCTTAAATAACCCGCATCGATAATACAAATTGTTCAGTTAAATTCATTCACAGGCACTCTTTTGTCGCCAAGATGCTTAAGACTATTTTTCCTTCCCACATTTCATCACATAACGCCGTGCTGTCAAAAAAAAAAAAAAAAAAGAGCACAATATACAGCGCAATAAAAACTCCTTTCATAGGCTCATAAATTCATAAGCAAATGTGCGCCGCCACGCAAGCGCTCTCTCAAAAAGAAAAAAAAAAAAAAAAAAAAAACGTGGTAGAGTTGTCACAACACCGTGTGGCCACCTTATTTCGTTGATATGAGAAATGCAGCAAATGTCGCACAACAAGGCGGCCGAGATCAAAGTGCGTTCGCTGGCTACGATGTACGCCGCGCCGGTAACAGATGAAGACAGCAGCAAATGATGACGGTAGAACTAAAGCAAATCAAAGGCATCGAACGACTTAAAGTTTTGAAACTTGAAATTTTATGTAGAAATGAAAATCAAATAATCAAAAGTTGACAAATTTTATGCTTTGAAGATGTGGATGAATTGTTGAAAACTTGCGTTAATTTAATTTTATCAAATATAATTAGTTGCCTGAAAATAGTTTAATACAAAAAAAAAAAAAAAACTGATTTATTGCTGTTTCTTTTAATATTCGGTAGTCGAATGTTGAGACTATAATCAGGTTCGTTGCTTAAGTCTTTTGTTTTGCTTGAAACTTTGACACTGCAAATATTGAGTGATGGAAAATTTTAATTCTTTTGTGAATTTTTATTTATGATTTTTTAAATTTGAAAGATAACAAACAAAACTTTTTCAATCTATATAAAAAAAAAACAAAATTTTTTTTCTCTATTTATTTTTGTATTGTTTCATTAAAAATTACGGTTTTAATTTATTAATTTTTTGACTTTCCAAGTTTGTTGCGCATTTCTTCAGCTTCACATACTCATATCTTTATTTCGGCATTTTACAGCAGTTGCAATTAACCCTCAATAAACTTGTTTGTACATAGAATGTTTATGTTGCTTTTAACAAAATGAAGGTGTCAAGAAATCCATAAAACTGAAAGAGTTATTTAATAAAAGCCTTATCACATTACAAGCATTTTAATGAACAATTAACAACAATCATTTACAAAATTCTAAATTGCTTAAAGTCAAATAAATACGACATAAACGCTTGGCAAAACGCCTGCAAACCCACGTTAAATAAAATGTTGCTATTTTTTCGTTAGCCAATTTATTTTTAAATAAAAATTTAATTTATTACTATACATTATGTATTTTTGTTATAAAAATATTTCGTTATTCGTAAAAAGAAAAATTTGTTGTAAAAATACCAAATTTGCTGCCCCCCTTTCTTACCCGCTTACTACAATTTAATTGCATGCTGTACTCTGATTTATGAACATTTTTATTGCAATAATAAATTTAAATTTGTCTCATGAATTTTTAATGTATTGGTTGTTGTTATTATTGCTATTATTGTAATCTAATCATGCCATTATCTGTTGTTGTTGTTGTTTCTGTTGCTGTTGCTGTTTTGCAAGCATTAACATTTTAACACCATCGCTAACGTTAACGAAGCATAAATTTTTACAACAATTTTATTGCATAATTTTGCTGCAAAAATGCAAAATATGAAAGATATTTAATTAAAAAAAAAGAAAAAAGAGAAAAAAAAGAAAACGCAAAGCAAAAATACAAAAATTCTTCAATTAAGGAAATGAAATAATTCAAAGTTCAAGCAGTGTTTTCGAGCACATCAGGCACATAAAGGCCTACAGGGTAGGTTTTATGTTATTTGTCAAATTGCCTTTCTGTACAAAAATCCTACTGAAGTTTTTGTCCTAAATATAAATCTGCTGATTAAATTATTTTTTTGCACAATCACTCCAAGTATTAATATTGGATAAATAAAGTTTTGGTTTTAAAAAAAATTTGTAAAAAAAGTTTTGGGGATCAGAGCTTTGAAGTTTCCACATAACACATTCGGTAAGCTTCTAAAATTTTGCTATCCACATACCAATTGTCTTACTCGTATGAGATCGAAAATGATATTTTCTTGAAAAATTTTCTTAGTAGTGCAAAGCCTATGTATAGTCCAAAAAAGTTCGTTACTAAAGAACTCTTTCTCCCTATATCAGTTTTCATGAAAAATTTTGCATTTCAAAACAAAGTCTTTAGATGGTCACTTCGAACTCAAAGAGCGCATAACCTCAACTAAAATTTAAAACAAAAAAAAAAAAAAATATTAAAAAAAAATGTTTTTGGGAATTATGCAAGAGATTCTTTTTTACATTGTAAAAATATTGGATGGCCAAACACTGGTAAAAATTTGAAAGTTTCAGAACGAAAGATCTACTAGAGATAACAAACCTGTTGGAATGTTAATATTTGGTGGCTTAAACAAGAAATAGAGAAAAAGTGGGCGATGAGAATGATGCCGTGAATTTCTCCAAAAATTTGGTATATGAATTTCTGGAATAAAGTATAAGCGGGCTAACTTAAAATGGCGGTGCGCCTATCTCTCTCTTTTGCCCATTACCGCCACTCGGAGCATGGGACCGTCTCATAAATTTATCAGCTTTTTTCCCCGATTCATGTAATTTTTGTGCCAGCGATTGCTTAAACCGGCGATGGGTCAGTACAGGCACTTTTAGCCCTCATGTCCCTTTCCGTTATTCGACGCATAAAAAATGCAACCAAAAGTTCGCAGAATTTCAACGCTATCGGGGCACAACGTTGAGTTGAGTTCTAACGAAAACAAAAACAACACACACAGGCGTTAGCGACGGCGCGCAGTATTGTTTTTCGACGAATGTAGCTATTGTTTTTGTTTATAGTGCAATTTGGTTTTTTTTTTGTGCTGTTGGCGAATTTGGAAATGAAAGCAAAATAATTTTAAAATTTAGTTTGTTGTTGCTTGATATTGTTGTTGTGCCCTTTTGCTAGTTTAACGTGCCCACCACTGGTTTAAACGTTAATTTAGGCGACTGTATACGCTGAAAATCCATTCCGATGTTTGCGACTGATTTTAGTTGGTAATTTCCGCAACGAACATATCTATCATGAGACTATTGCTAGCATTGGTTGGGTGGTTGGAAAAGTTTTTTGTCTCTTTAATATTGATTGTCAGACCAACTTCTATGGATGAAGACTCTACTCTACTTTTAAAGTATTTATATTTAACCATGTTGAGGTTAATTATATTGTGTACTGCAACTCATCTGTTCAATGAATCCCAGTTCCCACTGCATTGGTTGTTATCAAAAGTGGTGATGTAGTCGAAAAAGTTTAATTCTAGGATGTACAACCAGGTCTGTGCAGACCTTTTGCATATACAATAAATGTGTGTATAACTTTTTTGTTTTGCGTGTTCGAGACGACTCCGTTCATGACTTCCTAGAAGAAGCGGCTACGGAGAACCTCTTTTTCTTAGCTTTTAACACGACGAAACGAAATTTGCAACACCTCTATCTGCTCCACAATAATTTCAAGGGTATTTATTTGAACGATACAGAATTTGTTCAGGCGAAAACTTGCCAATTGCTTTCGGAAAAGTGGTTCTAATTTTTAGCTGAATCTGGTGATAAAGTTTGTAGTTTTGCTCTTGAATAGGATTGGCCGTGTCATGATGTGCCTGTTATTTTGCCATAGCAATAAGTTTCCTTATTTAGTGATTTGCAATATACTTAGTTTCTATGATTCCGTCTTCAGATATTTGTTCTTTTTCCCAAATTTTGATGAAGACAGGGTGCAGAAGTACAGCGTTGAGTTCTGGGCAAGCTTTCACAATTTTGGCGACCATATGATCTGCTCCGTTGTTTTATTATTTGAGAAATGTTATGGCTTTCGTTATCTACATTAATAAAGGACGACACGAGGCCAGTCGCAGTGGTCTTCTTTCAGGGAGAGGCATATAGTGAGTACTAACGGGTGGAGACAAATGAACGAACGGCTTATGGTTTCCGAAAAAATATTCATTCCAACGGTTTGGCTGATCATCTGTAGAAGTTAATAGATTGCAGTTTTTGCTTTGAATTTGTTGCTTGCCATATTGCGTGTTATTTCATAAATCTGCGGTTTTTTGAGCTTTGTCTGTGAGTTCGTTGTGTATTTCTTGTTTATCATTTTTTCAGTACACCGAAAAAAAAGTCCGTACTAAATTTGAAGAACTGCTTTCCTCCGGTTTAGTCTAAAAATTTTCCTTAATCTAAGTTATTTTTCCTCATATTGATGAAAATATCGTTTCATTTAGTAATTGAGTCCTTTGAAATGAGTTCATGTTTCATTAAAGCAAGTCAAAGCTCTTCCTCAAATATAGAGTTTGTGGTTTTAGTAAAATTTTCCTTTGAAATAGTAAATTTTTGTTTGGGAAGAATTTTTGAGGACAACTTGTTCCTCATTTGAGTCAAAATTTCCTCAATCTAATGGAATGTTTTGTTTAAGGAAAATCGTACTCAGTTTTAGTTAGTTTCTTCAAAAAATTTACTATAACGTAGGAAAATTTTCCTTAATAAACGAGTGGCAACACTCGCTGCCTTACTCGCTGAAATTAATATCTATTCTCTCGTAAGTATTCTGTTTTTGTCTATATATTTATAGTTCTTTACTTGTTTTTTTTTTTTGTTTTTTAAATAAAAAAATAAAAAATTTAAAAAAAAAAATTATGTCGTCGCCGGGATTTGAACCGAAGCTTCCCTGATCAGACAATGGTTGTTATATGCGCAGTTTAACAACATAATTTTAGTATGTCTTAAAAATGCTGTCGGTGGCTGAGTTGGGTAAGATGAGCATCTTTGAACAGTGGCATGGCGCAGAACACAGGTTCAATTCTCTGATCGGGTGACAGGTAAAAAAAAAATTAAGTTCTTCTTTGAAGTTTTAAAAACGTATTACAATTAAATAAGAATGACTGACAAAATAAGTAACCAACAATTAAGAAAATAGAGGAAATAGAAAATTAACAAATTTTTTTTGAAATCAACGAATTTATTTTAAGTAAATTTCTTTCATTTAAGGATACCTTCATCCTTAGAAAAAGTAAAATTTTCCTCAGTTTTATAACCTTTTCCTCACATTGAGTAAACTTTTCCTTATTTCAAAGCAGCAACATTTACTTGTACTAAGGAATCCAACTTACTTATTTTGAGGAACCCATGGCTTTAGCTCGTATCGAAGGACATTTTTTTAGGCATTTTTCCTTAAACGGAGTAAGTTTTTTTTTCGGTGTAGGCTTTTACTTCCTAATTAAGAGCGTTATATATCTGAACGTCTCTTGTACGTTTTGCTGCTAGATAGACGGATTTGGTTATGTCAAATAAATATTCAACAATCTAATTTTCTATTAATTTACATAGGAAAACATTGATGCGTACTGACTTTAAGGTCAAACGGTTGTATCTCTAAAGCGAATGCAAATAAATAGCCGAAAATTAGATTTGTAATATTTTAAAAGAGAGCAAATAGAGATACATTTGAGATTTGTTCGGACTTAGGTAGTCAATAGTACCCTAGGACATGTCCTTTCAATTCTGCACTAACAAAATAAATCCGTAAATCGAAAATACTGATCATCATCGAACTCAGCGTTGCAAAAGCACCCTAAAATAGATGCTTAGATCTATGGGCTTTTTTAAGTGGCTTTTCTTAATATGTTTTTTTTTTTTGTATAGCAAGACCGTATTATTATGAACTTTAAAATAACTTAAATTTCGAATTTTGCTTAGCTTAAGTCATAGAAAAAAGGCATGTAGCAAAATGAAAGTGATAAAAGTGGATAAAAGTGTTGAGCCACAAAAATAAAATTCAATTACAAACAAAATTCAATTCCATTGAAAATTATTCGCACCCTGAAATCAGCTGCTGTAGGCCTGGTTTTCTTCAACTGAATTTTTAATCTAGCTCTGCTTGGTATAGTCTTTATTTTAAAAGTCAAATTTCAAGGTATTATATGCATATAATAATTCAATCTTATCCTAAATCACAAAGGACACTGAATTCACTATTAATCTCAGTGGGAAACCTAAAAATATTAATCACAATTGACTGAGTTTTTAAAAAATTTGATTAAAATAACATACGGGTACATACTTTACAATTATTTTGAGATACCTTATTTTATATTATATAGTTCTATTGATGTTTTAAGCGAGTATTCGTAGCTCTTTTAAATTTAAAAACTCACCAAAGCCGGTTAATTTCTGTAACCTTCCGTAACTTTATTTAAAATTTCCATCTGAAGTTCACGTTAAAATCACACGTTCATATTGTATGGCATAGAAATATTTGAAAAACAAATTTGTAACAGCTGTAACATTCATTAGTACAACACAAATATGCTCAACTATTGTTGTTGTTGTTGTTGTTAAAACTTACAAATCAACCGCAAAGATATATGAACTGCATTAAACTTAACAAGATTCCATTTAATTAATAACATCAAATTAAAAGCCAAAAAAAAAAACAAAAAGACATAGTCACTTTTATGTTAATTTCACAAAAGATTTTTTTTTTTTTTTTTTGAACAAACAAACAAAACACAATTAAATATCTATTCAACTCACAGATACCAAAAGTTGCTACTAGCGATTACTATTAATCAATTTAATGTGACTAAAAGATTAATTTGTTGTTGGTGCGTTGTGGTGACATTACAAATTTTTTAGATACTACAAAAGTGAACGCGATGTTTTGAGCGATCAACTTTCAAAGATTTTCATTCTAAAGAATTTCATTATTTATTTTTGTAATATTTTTTGCAATTTTATAGCGTTAAAAAACATTAAGATACTTAAAGGTATCGCACAGATAAAACGTATCTACTATGCACTACGTTTTCAAAACAACAAACACTTTTTTCTAAGCCACACTCGCGACGGCATTCGTTCACGCGTTTGCCTGCTGTGCTTCGCAATCGTCAACGTTTTCTTTATCGCTTTTGTTTACGCGCGGGCTCCACCGTTTTACGAAATCGTCAAATCCAAACTGGTTGGCGTTAGCGCATTTTTTATTTACACAAGCGTACGGTCGTTAAAGTACCGCCAACACCACTGCGAACAAACAAAAACGACAACAACAGCGAGCAACGCATTTCATTGGCTTGCGGCTGAGAGAGAGACTGCAAATATGTAGCAACAACAACAACCACACACAGATACGATATGAATCTATCCAACAACTCCAAGATGGAGCCCTCGCTTTCGTTTTATCAAAGAAACTCTTCTGCGATGAAGGGTCGATTTAACGAACTGTTCGCATGCAACATCGATTGCTGGAAGGGGGGGGGGGGGTTTGTTTTCCTGTCTTAGTGTTGGTCATCGTCGATTTTTACAGCAGGCGTGTGTCTCTTACATTTGCTCAAATCATTGCACTGTGGTACATTATTGACATACGATAAAACAAATTATAATAAAATATAAATATGTAATAATAAAAATAAATATAATAAAAATAATTTTGTGAAGAATGATTAAAAATATGTAAAGAAACATTTGACAAAATAACGTCAAATTTTTAAAAACTTTTTCCAAAAACTCCAATACACGGGCCTAATGAAGCTGATAGCAAACAGAATCGAAAAGTATGGAAAGTATTGTATGGTTTCAAAAATTGTCGCAATACAGTGGAAAATTTGTAAAGAGTCTCAAAGCATCTAATACACTGAAAAAAAATCAACTAGGACCTGGTTAATTCAACTAGGAGACGTAATGTTTTAGTAAAATGTAATTAATTTAACCACAAATCTGATTGAAAATAACAAAAATTAATCTAGTTAATTCAAAGCTATGTATGGTTAAACTCAATTGATGCTTAAAAAATATTTACCAGGAATCTATTTAAATTGACTAGGAAATTGCAAAAAATTTAAAAAAATAAAACAAAATCACTTTTATTTTACTGGCCGTTTTATATGAATAATCCTAGGACCCATCGATTGACACCTCTCTTGTCCAGATCGGACCATCTTTAGTTTCCACTTATAAGCATTTTTCATATGAAATATTCACTTTTTCTTGGACAGCTCGGAAATCCAAGACCCGCGCCGAGGTTTCTCGTTTTATTTATTGGCCCCGTTTCTATGACTATTACTAGGACCCATTATCGATTGACACCACATCTTCGACCAACTTAAATTTCTCATTTTCCCATTTTTGCCCTAAATTCCTTTATCAGCCTGTGCTATTTAGATTTCATTCAATACATACGCCGAAAAATATGCAACATTTTCATTACAATGAAATTTAAATAAACCTTTATGGTTCGTTATTACTTTTTTGCTTTCAGAATTGTATATACAGTGGCTAACAGTGAAATCCGGACAAAGAAAAAAATTTAAAACAAAGGTTTTTAAGATCCCGTCAACCTCTTTGTTTTGTAGGTATGGTTTAGGTATGGCGTAGGTAGGGCTTTGTTTTAGAGGTTACAATATCTTAGTATAAATATAAGCTATACTTTTAGTTTTTAATCATTCTTGTGCGAAGGGAGGAACAACAAAATATTGATACCAGTTTTTTTTTCAATCCTTAATATTAGTTCTTAAAATTCCTGCTGTAAATATTTTAGAATTAGTTCTTTAAAAATAAAATTTTACCAAACACTTTTTTTATCAATAAAGAACATAGTATTTCACTTTTTTTGTTAAAAAAAGATGTTTGTGGAGTGGTTTTTCGACCTACAGCAAAATATTTTCAATAAAAATTATTTGCTTTTCTGATCCTTGCATCAGTTTCGATATTGATAAAATCGATAAAAAATTTAGATCCTAAAGGATTTTATTCAATTTTTTTTGTTTGTGCCGATTTCACTGTTCGCCACTGTATATGCAGAAATTTTTTTTTATTCGTGGGATTTGAATTTTCCGCGTATTTCGTTGGCACGCGTACCAAATTCCGAATCAGTTGAGGAAGAAACTTCGAGAGTTCACAATATTTTAGATTCTTGAAGGTATTGTTGTCATTTATTTATTCGGTTCATTCGCCAGCTGACTTATAGATTGGCGTCTTATCAAAATGATCATATAATTATAATAAAAAATATACATATATTACATTGAAATATAAATCTAGCTTTTACGCAGAAATCAATAAAAAAATCTCAAAAATACCAAAAATATTGTATTGTACAAAATTTTTTCACCATTGAACAAGTCTGGGGGGGGGGGGGGGGGAGCGGAATGTTGTGCAACTGCCTAGGGGTGAGAAATTTCTAAATCCAGGCCTGAGAACAACCATGGCCACGAGAAAACAGGCGACATGGAGAAGTTTCCAAATTAAATTAAGTTCAATGTAATGAGGAAAGCATCAGTCAGGTATTATTGTGCAACATAATAAAAGAAGCAACAATGCAGTCATTTGTTCCCATTTATTTCGTATGATTATAACGAAACAAATGATTCAAAATTCCAATTTTCACGTTGAATTTTCACAGTAACATTTCAAAATCTATGCACGATCTTATAAAATTTATGCTAATTATTTCTAGCACATGTTTTATATTTGAAGTAGGCGTGGCAAAATTGAAAATATTTTCCATAAGTTCCTAGAAATTCTTTCCCTTTTTTTGGTTACTACATTTAAATCAAATGAAAAATATTCAATATTATGAGCAAAACTTAGAAGATTTCTTGAAGTGGTCAGAAATTTGCTTTATTTTACTAAACTCATCATCCATCATAATTAAAAGCTCTTTTTATGACTTTTATATTACATAACCAGAATAATAGCTTTGTAATCAGTGTGACAATGGCTAAACTACTTTTTGAAAAACAAATGGTCGGATTACCCTTCGTATTACAAATTTTCACTTTTTGTACTCGAGTATTTCTATGGACTTGAACCACTGTACACCTTTTTATTAGCGTTAATTGCGTTTGGTAGTTTCACTGAATGGAGTTTCCATACCGAGGGGTGTTGCCAGTCTTTTATTTTTTAGTGTTGTTGTTCTTTCTTTTCAAGTTTTATTTATAATCAAATGCTTTTTATTTGCGACTGATTATTTGTTTAGATAATAAAATGAACGTTGTATTTGTGAGTAAATGAGAGTGTGCAAGTGGGAGCGTATCTCATATCAGGCACAGCCCACTTTATTACTTGCTGATAGTGCTATAGGTTATTTATGTGTTTTTATTTCAACGTATCTGTGTACGTTGTTTAATTGTAGCACAATTTTATAGGGTATATGAACATTGCAGGCTACTTTTTTTTTTATTTATGAACCTATAAGTTTCTAGCACAAACAAAGTCCTTACTTATATATAAATTGCGGGTACGTCAAAATGTTTCAAATTTGGTTTAAAGTCAACCAAGCAATGCAATTTATTGACTTAGAAAAGTCATAATGATCACTAGATCAGCGATGGGCAAAATGAGAAAAATGAGCCAATTTTAGCTCTTTACAACAATCATGCTTCGTTTTCTTAAGAAAAATAATTAAATCAACAAACACATGTACGCACCACTTCAACTTTTATCGATGCGTTGTATTATTGTTATTGTTGTTGATTTCGTTGAACCGTTGCATTATATTTAAATTTTGGTCCCACCCTCAACACTAAATCCCGAATTCACAGATGATGAACAGAATAGAAAATATTCCTAACCTTTAATTTTTGTTTTCGATGCTTGGACATATCGTCGCCCGAGTACTCTTTTGCTCCATACACTACTTTTTGACATTTTCACTTAAGGCTTGTTCTATAGGTTTTGAAACATTATCTATCGAGTGCTGCTGTCGCAATATATCTATCTGTTTATGAAAAAAAAAACTGTTTTGTAATTAATTTGCTCCATATACTTAATATTTCTATATATCGTCGCTCAAATGTAAAACGGCCCTAATTGATGTTTTTGGTGTATTTGAGGTTGGTCTTCAGGAATATGTAATAAACTGAATAAAAAAAAAAATGTCAATTAGGGCCGTTGTACAAGTGAGCGACGATATATTTAGTTAAAAATTAAACATTTATTATTTTCTCAATTGTAATAGTTCCTAATTGCAGGTTTGCTCCTAATATTACATGGAAAAATTAAGTTTGTCATTGATTTGTATTGTATGGAGCAAACTGTCCACTATGGCTTACATATCTGATAAAATATCCTATATCTCCAAAAGTACTTTGGTCCCATTTTTGAAGTTTGGCACAATTCTACCCAAATTATCAACATACTGTTCAATTCAAATTTCGATGGTAATTTTAGGACCAATTTTTTTTTTTAAGGCTTAAACTTTCTTTTTCCGATTTTTCGGAATACACCTGTAGACGTATGAAGCAAAAGAGAATTCAATTTTGTAAGAATTTTTTTTGAAGATGAAGACCCTTTTTTTTGGCTCTTCAAAATTTTTCTTTTCGTACTTAGGGCGCATATTCATGGTTAGACTAGGGCCAGGTCTAAATCAGGCCCTGTCCGTCTGTCTGTCTAGTTGTTTGTCTGTCAGTCTAACTGTCTATCTGCCTTTCTGACTGTCTGTGAAAATCACGATTGCGGAAAAACCAACCGAAATAATTGAATGCAATTGCGCGGGCTATACCTTCAAAAAGTACGCAGGGTGTCCCATTTTAACTTACACAGCTGAATAAGTCAAAAGGCAAGTTAGATGTCAAAGTGACCCCTGAAGGTCATTTCAAGATCGAATTCCCGCTTGGTGCAGAAAAGCTAGTAATCATTGGCTGGACCGCTGCACAATCTTGCCTTAATTGGCTGCAGCTTTTCTGAACCAAGCGGCAATTCGACCTTGAAATGACCTTCAGGGGTCACTTTGACCTCTAATATGAATACCTATCTGAACGTAGAAATTTGTGCTCTTCCAGAATCCGAGGTCAAAAATTGGGGTTTCCATTTGATAAACTAAAGTTGACCTTCAAATAACTTTGAAAATGTAGGTTAAGGTCATGGCTGGATCAGAATGGCTTGCAAGTTTTTGACTTATTCAGCTGTGTAAGTGAAAATGGGACACCCTGTATACTAGGAATAACTCGAACCAGCACGGGACAAATAGTTGGCATGCTCAGAAGACGACATAGCACTACGTATAAAAGAAAAAAACTTTAAAACGATCTACTGAGAGAATTTTTCAGGTAATGGACTCAAATTTCACACATATACAAGAAATGCCGTAGCAGCAGAGGGGGTGTGGAGCTTTCACCATAAGTTTCAAAATGGTATACTGAGAGCTATTTAAGTACGTTTAGACGAACCGTACGTACATTTCACGTACCTTTCAATGGAGAAATACTACAGCAACTGCAAGTCGCGGAATAAGGAGTCCTAACTTTCAAAGGGCAATGTATATCTACGTAACTTCATAATCCTAATCTGATAAGAACACCTCAAACACAGTTGCAATGAAACTTTTATATCTACGATTTTTAATTAAAAAGAATGTTCTTATTATGATTTTTTAAAGTGAATTTAAGAGTATAAAATTCTGTAAGAACTCAATAACAAGTAGTCTTAAAGATTTATATCAAAAAAAAAAAAAAAATTTATAAAAAGACCACAATGATAACTTTTCAAGTTATGTTATACACGTACTGAAGGATCCTTAAGCAAAATAGAGCAAAAACAAAAAAAAAAAAGCATGCAACAAAATTTATTGTTGCCTCATTTTTTTTTTTTAATTTATAATATCCATAAAATCCCTATGCTTAAATTGCAAAAAAAAAAAACTAAAATAAAAAGTCCCCACTTTGGATATCTTAGCCAATCAACGCTATGAGCACGCCTCCAATGGCGGTGGTAAAACGAGTTTCAAGGGAAATTTATGCTATGCGTTGAGTAAAATTTACACTGAAGTTGAGGAATTTGAGTTACAAGAGTAAAGGAGAGCGAAAAAAAAGAGCACAAATGCAGGAAATAACAAAAGAGCGTACAATGAATGATATTGAGATACAGATAGGCATAACAGATATGTATCTGCTGCTGCAATTATGGCTAAGATACAAATATCCAGTTTGAGACGTTTGCTTGTATTGACTGTGCTGACAGCAGGAAGTTTTCCTTTTTGTATTTCTTTTGCTGCTTCGAACAATTTGTGGGTTGTTCTTGTGAAAATTTCTTGGAATTTTAAAACTTTAATCACACGTAAGGCTGGAGTTTTGCTTACGGATTTTTTTCCTTTTGCATCTTTTAATTTATCCAATCAGCATTAACTGATTGCTAATCGAAGGCTTGGCTGCCATTTTGTAGACTTTGTTAACGTCGCTGTATATTGCCCAGCGCAAGATTATGACTTTGCGAGGCCTGCGGCTAAAAACTTGCAAGAGACTATTTTTATTTACAAAAATGAATTAACGATCAGAAGAAGGCTGATTCTAAGGAATTTTTTCTAAATGAGTTTAGTTAAGCGTCCTCCAGTAGGCTTGTTTTTGTAACGTATATTAATAGTATGATAAAAAAAATTCTCATTTTCCATTTCTATAAAACGTGATGGGGCCCGTAGTACCTAGCCTTACTTTAATTTGAGGATGGTATTGCCCCAACACTTCTATGAGGAGCACATAGTCTGGTTAAAAAAATGTTCATGGTCTCAGGTATTTTCCTTCCATTAATTTCTATTTCTCTTCTTTATACATTTAATTTAAGTTAGGGAAAATTGAATTAGAATAAGTTAATGCAAACTGTTTTTATGACAGTTGAATAATTATATTATCAAGGGTTGAAAACATGACCGATTGCCGTTTTTCAACCTATCTGTATTCCATGCTTAGGATTCAACTATTTTCATATTAAATTTCAACAAAATAGGTGCATTAGCTAAGCTGTGAAAACATATGTTTCTGCTAGAGGCGTGGCAGCGTCCATTTAAATACAAACACCTTTCTTAGTGTATCTTTAAACCAAATTTCATCAAAATCAGTTTAGCCTTTGGCACATATTTTGCTGTTAGAGGCGTGGCATTGCCTACTATGGGAGCAAAATTACGATCTCCATTGCCCTTCTTCACAGTCTTTCTAACAATCAACCATGCGACTATGTTGCCTAATAGCAATTGAAAAGAGATAGAACAGTTGCCTTACCAAAGCCCGTCCCGATGCCCGAAAATGATCGAATTTTGTCCGATCTTATTGTTTTAATTAAAACTATATAATATAAAAGCTCGAAATTTTTGACAAATTATAGAACTCGAAGAGGCCTTATTATAATATATGGAGTTGCATTGTCAGAACTTGTCCCAAAAATGGGTTGCTTACGGTTTTTTGGATCATTTTATATTAATATATGTATATTAATGCTTGAAATTTCTGCCAAACGATAGAGCTCGAAGTGCCTAAAAATAATATATAGGGTTGCCGTGTCGAATGCTGTCTTAAACATGGGTTGCTATCCGTTTTTAGGGCCAATTTTTCTTAAATGAGTGACTACCCACTCGACAGCGGGCTTTCTAATTACACAGTACGACAAAATTAGGTCAATTCTCAGTATCTGAAACGCAAATATACTTTTCTGAAGGTTTTCGACCGCTGAATTCGAATCCGAGATCAGAATTTCTCTGGTGATTTCGAATTTTGAGATATTCTAACCTAAAAGTGCGAATATCACAGTTTTTCAAGGTATTTGAGGTTATATACATCGAAAGGTAATTTTTTCATTATGAAACCATTAATTGGTCTCAAAAGAACTACTTTTTCTCTTCAAAATACTTTTCGAATTATATCGATCATTCTGATATTTCGGGAAAAAAGAAAGATATCTCGAAAACCGAAACCACCAGAGAAATTCTGACCTCGGATTCGAATTCAGCGGGTCGAAATTTTCGGAAAAGTATATTTGGGTTACAGATACTAAGGTTTGTCGAACTACATATGTATGTATGTTATATGCCTGCCTATTATCGAGAAGAAATTTTCTTGCATTGGATAAAGAGAAAAAAGTGCTCTTAGTTTAAAATATAATATGTCATGTAATATCTGTCCAAGCAAAACTGATGAACAAAGGAAAGTTCGACTATATTACAATAAAAAAATATCTCAATTCTATCTGATCTATCCAAAATTTGTCGTCCCCGTTAAAGAGGTTCGCATCTAGGGGTGGGAAAAAGTTGCAATAGCATATAGCCAACACTTTCAGAGGGGCGGCATTTTAGAAAATTTTAATTTAAAAGTTTTTCCTCATTGGATATATCGCTGAAATTTTAAAAAATAATCAAAGAGAATTGCTTGATTCGAATGAAATTTTTTGAGTTTTTAAGAAAAATTTCAACGGGTCATAACGTTCTCAGCTACAATTTCGTATCAGATGATTTATTTTTTTTTTTGAAAAAGCATATATGCTACTCATAACCCCTCGAAACTGATAATGCCGTGGTCATATTGATGGTGAACACTAACTCATTACCAATGGCTCCAAATGTCTGCTCTTTTAGACTATGTAAGGACTTTCAGAAGAAAGAAAATTTATATAAAGAATTCAGCTACTCGTATACCAGCCAGTAGAGATAAAAAGCCTGTTTGCAGGGTCAATTTTTACATTTAAAATTTAGTTTGGAATACTAAAGAAAAATATAAGTTTTAAATTTTGTGGATGGTTTTAGCAAAGTTTTAAACCTTAAGCGCCAAACTTGTACATAAATTATTGAAGAAAAAGCAAAGTTTTCTAAATTGTTCGAGCATTGATGTCTGTAAAAAAGAAGAATATCCATAGTTTATTTTTTTTTTGTTCGAACCTTCAAAATCCTCCAAAGCATTAAAAGAAAAGAAAAAAAAGAAAAATGGCTGTTCTATTTACGAGTAACCACGTCTCCTCTATCCATGCTGCAATATTCATTTAATTAAAAGCTGTTAAAGATGGCGACGATGAGGCAGCCGCAACTATTATATGCAATAACAAAATACAACAACAACAACAACAAAAATTTATTTAATTGAAAGCATGCAAAAAGCTCATGACTGATTTGTGACTAAAAAATATTTGTTTTTGTTTTTGTTTTTGTTCCTATTTCGTATCTCAGTTTATTGCAACAGAGTTTATGCAGCCAGACGCAGCGATAACTAATGAAAACTGCTGCATGCTGCATGTTGCCAGCGGAGGGCAACATAAGACCTGACATTTAAGCCAACAGTGAGTATGAGTATTCATTCGTACGCAAAGGACTGCTTGGCTACGATGACGGTGCAGCTAGTTGGCTTAGCAAAATGTGAGTTCACAACTAAAATATTAACCAATGTGCACTTTTTTTCTAACTCAACTTTTTTGGTAAGAAAAAAAAAAAAAAAAAAAAAAAATACAAAAATCGAACGTCATGTAAAAATGCTGCGAAATTGTTATGGCAAAAATGTTGTTAAATTTATGAACATTTGGTTCGATAATCTGCAAAAGGGAAAAAAGTCACGCAAATACTGTCAGGAAAACGTTTGCAAAATTGATAAGCAAAAATTGTTGGATACACGTTTTTTTTTGTTTTTGGGAAATAAGGTTACATATTTTGATAACTTTGGTTTTTCGCTGTGGTTATTAATCGGTTGGTAGGATATTTTTGATTTTTGAAAACCGACAGCTTAGCTTTAAGGATTAGGGATTCTTTTGTAGAACTTCCAAATCTAACATCAATATCTTATGAAAAGGGGAGTCCCCACACTTTACTCTGCTACAATGACATTAACAGCTGAAAATATGAATTTTTTGCATGCCATAATGCAGAAATTATAATACACAGAATTTTGATTTGAATCAAGCTTTTTTTTTCATTTTTCATACGTTTTCACTCCAATCGAGCTTTAAATTTTAGGTCAGGGTTGTCCAATGAACGGTACGTCATATATATTTTGTGTGGTCTAAGAAATGATTTCAATTTATGCAATATATTCGGTTATAGAAACATTCCTCATATGCTTTTACTGTCAGTCTGGCCATATCCGATAATTTGATAAAATTAAGTGTATGGTATGTCTACTTTACGCATATGTATGTACATAGCTCCTGCCCTTCTGGCAGTAGCATAGCGTAAACATTGACGTACGTGGCGAAGAACCAATGTGGCGCTCATTGCTTTGAAAAAAAATTTTTAATTTTAAGGAAAAATATATAAATACAAACAAAAGGAATTAAAAAGTTCATACGGATAAATTGTAATAAAAATCGGAATATTTTATATTATAGTCTCTGCGCCCGGTGCGGCGGTCTTCTTCGCTTTCTCGCGCTCCCTAGCTACACTACTGTCTACTAAGTAAAACATTTGCATTCCTACATACATTTGTACATATGTACCCAACGGGAAATATGGAAGCAGCTTCCAAGGGGTGCACGTCAGATGTGCTTCTTCGGAAGCATTTAATTCAAAATTCTATTTTATTTAAAAAAAAAAAAACTTTAATCTCACATCGACTGGAATTTAAACCTAGATATTCCGTGCTGTTACATGCGCCAGTTTAACGACATCAGCCAACACTCTTATTATATTTAGGCTTGCTAAAAGTATATTATATGAACTATCAAGTGGCAACAATAGAAATCAAAAACTCAAAATTTTATTTTGACAGAAACATAATGAAGTTTTAGTCTCATTTATATTAACAACAGGAGTAGCTCAGTTGGTTAAGATGTGCGCATATCAGAACACTGGCGTAACGCGGGAGGCCGAGGAGGTTCGAGTCAGATCGGGAGACAAATAAAAATTAGTTTTTTTTTTTCTCAATTTAAGCCCAATGTGCTTCTACTCAACATCCAAGAAAGCATATTTAATATGCCTCCAAAGATGTGCTTCTACTTAGTATCCAAAGAAGCTCATTTCATATCCTTCCAAAGATGATTCCATAGATGCGCATCGCCGCAATGACATAGTGTGTTAAAAAAGATAAGCAGTGAGAACCGCTTTGGGAGCAGCTTTTGCTTCCCTTGATGCACATCCGAAGCGCTTTGAACGCGCTTCCATTTCCCGTGTGGTAAATTGAGAGAGTTATTTATGGTAATGCAGCTAAATTTCACACCTGAATCAGAAATGGTTTTGATATGCCTTGACTAAAATCAAGCGAATTTCAACAAAGAGGCGTGTCACCTCCCTTAAAAGCCAAAACTTCAAAGCGCTGCTCTGACAGAAATATTTAAAGTTTTTAAATCAAATTTCACACACATAGGTACATATGTATGTATATGAAATAATTTGACTTAGCACCAGAAATAACGTGGATGGATTTCAGCAAGAGGGCGTGGCACCTACCATAGAATCATATATTTCAAAGCGCTATACTAAGGCAGCTAAGGAAATGCTATCAAATCTTACAAAAACATACAAATACAAGAAATGTTTAAAAAACTGATGCTACGGTAAACTAAGAAAGCAGAGTCTCTGAGGACTGAGAATGCAATTCTATCAATTGCACCAAGTTTCTTTGTAGTCACATTCACAATGACTCTAAGCGCTTAATTAATAGCGTTTCTTCTGTTGAAAAAACAGTAGCTCAGGTTTCATTAAAAGAACGACTACGACTTTTGTAAAAAATTAAACTGTTAAAAACGTCAAGCATAACGACTCCCCAATCATTGCCAATGACCTATAGCTGCATTGCTGTACTGGCTCAGAAATTTGCTACGCTAATGATCTACAAGTAAAGATGCACAGCTCTAAGCTCGTTTAGCTCTTATAAACATCACAAAAAAAATATCCAGCTCTTCTCGAGCTCTTTCTGTTATTCAAGCTAAATCATTTCGGTTCGCAACCACCACAGGCTTTTTGATTGCTTAATTTTTGTTTCTTCAAGGGGTCGACTCGTTCAGCTCATTCCGTTAGTCGCAGTTAACATACCTTTTGTTTGTGTGATTTTGGTTTTCACTCGCTTGCTTTTTCAACTTAGATGTTCGTCAAATTAAGTGTTGCTGATGTTGTTGTAACCAGCTCCCGATGCAGATTTTTGTATGCATCTCTGATTTACAGTAGTTTTACTGATTGCAAAAACCGCACTAAGTATGGAATAAGTTCTGAGCAGCGGCGTAGTCAGGATTTTAGCAAGGGGAATCATATTGTTTCAACGCAAATCGAGAAACGCCAGGTGAAAAGAATCATAGCCTCAGTGATGTTAATGTTATTTTTTTAAAATTTATTTGCTTTTTTTATTATTTAAAAAAACACAATAACCATAAACTAATGAAATTATTCTTCCCATATATATATTATATTAATATCATTTAATTCATTCTTCGGTCAAGAAGCAATTCATCTTCTTAAACGCCCTGGCTACATCAATAGTTCTGTTGAAGGAAAATGTTCTTAAAAGGCCGGAAAAAGTATATATATTTCTTTGCTTCAGAAATCAGTTCATCGTTGCCCAACTTGTCTAGCAAACTTGATAGATCTTACCGCTTCTTGAATCACAATTGGTAAAACTTTAATGGAATTGTGCTATAAATTTTAATTTTTTTGTTTTAAATGATTTGACACTCACATATACATACATATCAATCAAACTATAATTCCTAATCACCCTTAATTATTTGTTACTTAATTAAATTAATTAAATACATACAAAACTCTTAAGAAAACAATGAATGCTCTTAAGATTTCTAAACAATAACAATATATTGAATTGTACGCTCTTCTGCGCGCTGTTGTCTGCAGGGAATTCCACACTCAACGCATCTACTGCACGATGACGACGCCGAGTCACAAACCATTCGAGCAGGTTATCTTTGCTTTTAATTCTCAGAAATCTCAATGTAATTCTAGGAAAAATCTATAAAATTCCACGAATTAAATGCGAACTGCTACGATCAGCCGCATCCGCAGCAGCAGCAAAGGTATTCCCTGATCGCTATCAGTAAAACTATGCGGCAGAAGATGTTCTTTTCGTGTGTCTCTACCAATTTTATTATCATTTATTTCTTCTTCCTCTACTTTTCATTCTCATACGCTGCTTCTTCTTCTTCTTCTGAATGCCTTTGTAAATAATGACCATTCGTTGGGCTCGCATGCTGTATGGTTGGTGGTGGTTCGCTTTCTGCTGATGTGTATGCAGGGCATGCTGCAATGTGCTGGTCGCGTCTTTTGGGAAGATTGAAGATGCTGAGCTTATCTATAAAAAGAGTTCATCTGGCGTTTTATGCGAGTGTAGGAAAAAAAAAAAAAAAAAAGTTTTCAAAAGGTTTTTTCATTGCGTTTCTGTTTGACTGCTTGCCCGGGGTAGTGTGGCTAGCAGGCTGTTCGTTCCGTCATCGCTTGGATGGCGCTTATCTAAGAGAGTTTTGGGATAGTTTGGTTTGGTTTTTTTTTTCTTTTTTCTTTTGTATGCGAACGGCGAGAAATTGCATTAAAATTATTACAAAAACAAATGATACTAAAATGATGAAAAATAAAAACAACAAAGTTGAGAAAAATCAAGAGCCAAAAAAATGTGATCAGATTAATGTGGCCTTTTGGTTGTGCCTCTGATATGATGTTCGTGGCGCCCGTGGCAAGGTGAAAGAAAATGTCGTTCTTTATTGGATCTGCATTTTTTTTAGTGATATTGAATAAGAATATCGATAGAATTTTTTTTTCGAAAAAAATGAATAAAAAATTCAGAGGAAAAATCGATTCGACTTTTTTTAAAGATAATTTTAAGTTTTTGTGCGATTTTTTATAAGGATTTTTTTCGGTCGAATTTTTTTTTCAATTCTAGAATAATTTCTTTTATTATTTCTTTTCAAAATTTTAGGACGTTTCTAGGAAATTTTGCTGGATGGTTCTTCATTTTTCGTTTGTACATCACCGTTTTATAGAAAATCTTGAAAAATCGGCCAAAATGCGTCAATTTCCGCATATCGAAAGAAGATATGAATTTCTTAAGGCGACTTTTAATTTTGTTATGCATATTCTGAAAGATAATATATTCGACCTATACAAATGGTAGTTAAGGTATGAAATATTTTGTAAATGTTTCTGGTAGATCTTTTTTTAGTTGGATCCTTCAATATTCTGCAGTTAAAAATATTTAATTTGTTTATAGTGTTCGTAATAGTTTGTGAAGATATCGTCAAATGTCGAAAGTTTCCATATCTATACTTTTTATATAAAATTGCTTCTATGGAAAGTGCTTGTAACGCTTTAGCGCATAATATACTGAATCGATTTTAGTAATTTCTTTTTTAAAACAACATATTTATGCTATAGAAGGTTATTGCATACTTATTTTTTTAATTTTTTTTGAGGGAAATATCCTTTTTCAAAGGTTAAGTCTTTGCATACTTTTGAAGAGAGAAGATAGAATGAGATGTTAAAAAAGTCTAATTAAGTGACAAGCGTTAGATTGTATATCGGGTACTAATGTATATATAAATTAGATGCCACTGTCTTTATTTGCTTCTCATTTACGCATTTCTTACTATCCCACTCTGAAAATTTTTTATTTTGAAAACTTGTAACGATTTTCAGAGTAACGTTCCGAACTTCACATTCATTTTTCATTACGAAAAAAAGGTTCTCAGCATAAACTGAGACGATGAAATTGCTTTTCTGAACTGCTGCAAGTGCTGTTTTTAATGATCCAAGACTTTGCAGAAATTTTTTTCATAAAATGATGTAAATGATCTTGCATTGATTAGTAAATATCGATACTTTTCATTAGCTCCCCACTTATGTACGAGCGTACATATCACTTTAAGGATACATTTATTCAATGTATGGTGCGAAACTGATTTTACGAAATGAAACCGCATACTCAACCAACCAACCCGACCGACCGACCAACCAACATGATGCAAAGTAATTGAGACGGCGCCTGATGACTTGTTCCCACTAATGCACTCTACTATGTATAGCGCGAGAATGCACTCCCTGATGGAACTAAATGAAGCACCGAAAAAGTGTTCGAAATAAAGATAAGGCTTTTTTTTTTATTCTGTTTCTCTTACGTCGTTATTTTTCTCATCAACTTTGCTGCGAAAGTTGTCAACTCCATATAAAAAGGCCAATAAATGATAGCAAAAATTAATTACAATTAAAATTTTTAACCAATTCTTTTGATTTCTGTTTTTTGAAATTTATTTGCCGTTTAGGTTGCATCAATTGCACCTGCTATCATCAATCATTAATTTTGATGTTAAATTTTTTACCAATTTCAAACAAGCTGTCAATTTTAATTGACTAGGTATATTTATTATTAAAAAATATATAATTAGAGTTGATTAGAATATTATCTTAGCTTTTACGTGTCTTGGTTGGCAAATTTCTAAGCCTGATACTTTTACCTTATTGCATAGATCTGTTGCGAACTCTAACACAAAGTGAAAAAAAAGCAAACCCAATTTTCTTTTTGCTGTTGTGTCTTTGTTCTTGTTCTAAGCTTTGCTTTGTTTCACTCTTTTTTTTTGGGTGCGCAGCAAATCTATGCAAAAAGGAAAACATTGAACACTAATAGGCTAAAAAGGTCACTGATGATTTCCAGTGAGCAATGTAGGAAACTAGTGTGACTAGCCTTTGCCCGTTTTTTGTTTGTTTTATTTTTTGTTCTTGTTATCCAGCGTAGTTCAGTTGCTCGCAAATTTTCCTTAAAAAATAAAGTATCTGTTTTATTTTCACAAAGTTTCACAATTCTCATTAGCTTTCCATCCGTTAAGAATTTCCTTCCGTTTATATATCTCTTGTACCTGTCGCTCGTAATTTCAATTCAGCTGCTGCCGTTTGTTGTTATGTATTTAAATCGCTTTGGTCGTAAGGTGCACTAAAAATAAAAACAAAAAAATAATTTAATTCAGCACTTATGATAGCTCACATTATTTAGCACCATGTGCCACTTATTTTAACCTCATACTTTGTTAAGTTGCAAGCGCGCATTCTCTAGTTGAGTAGTTCGGTCGGTATCTTCAATTATGGCATGACAAGACAGTGACTGAGTCGAACTGCCACAGTGTCTGATAGAGTGTTCGTTCGGTGCATGCGATATTTAATCAATTTTTTGTCTTGTGTTATTTAATTATTTCATTTTTTTTCTGCAATTTAATTACTTTGGTGATATTTTATTAATTTAATTGCATGTGCTATGCGCACAGTATATAAATTAAATGCCTTAGAGCTTTGTTAGATTAACAGCACGTATTTAGTGGTATTGATATCGAAATTCATGTTAACACGGTATAATCGCCCAAATGTGAGCTTATTAAATTAAGTCATTTACTGAATAGATTTTCAATCTATTGCTCTAAATTTGCAGCATACGGCTGTTATGACCAAAATAATGGCAGCACTCAAGTTCTGATTTTAGAATAAATTTCAAATAAAAAAATTTTCATTGACAGAAGTATTTTGTATGTAAATTTGATCTGTTAAGCTTACCCAAATAATATTTGTGTTCATCAAAACGAGTTCAATGTTTTGAACTTTTCTTATTAAAAACTTTAAAAGTCAACCTACATATTCTCTAATTGCTCAATATAAATTTGGTTGTAAAAAGCTTTAAATGAAATGAAATAAAAAATGTTATCAAAAGTACTAAAAGAGCTTAAGCTATAGCTTATATAGCTATGACTATAGTCATACTAGTTTCATCCTTGTTAAACAGAATCATCAGCGACAAAAAAATACTAAAAGTGTTAAGGCTAGTCATACTACTTTTATACGTTGCTAGGCGCGGAATCATCAGCAACTTTTAAGCCGATTAGAGAGAGTTTCCAAGCTTGTTTTGTTTCCATTTTTTTAGTTGGGTTCTCAACAGAGCTATGGAAGAAAAGGATAGCCCATCAGACTTAGAAATTCTTACCAATCAGCCTAAAAGTCACTGACGATTCCGCGCCTAGCAACGGCTAAAACTAGTATGACTAGCCAGTCCCAGCAGGTATAGTGGGTTGAGTGAGTAGTTCTACCCATTCGAGAAATTCCGAGTGGGTAAAAACTCACTCGAAATCCAATCGAAAATCATAATATCACATCGAGTTTGTTTAACTTCTAATTTTGAATTCAACGCGGGAATCAAGCGCGCTCCGAGAATGCAGACACACAGTTATGAAAATAGCGGCCGCCTATATTCTTCTAAGCGCCACTTAATGTTTATTTGTAATTTTCTACACACTGCTGAGTAAGCTGAGTTGTAGTTGTAGTATATTCGCTAGTGTATTGCATGAGAAAGTGAAAGTATTTGCTGATGCCTTAAATGCGTCTCTGGATTCCAAATTTGAAGAAGTTTAGGAGAAAAACGTCAAAGCAGTTATCGAACTCAAACTGGAAGTACCTCAAATGCTGCGTATGCGTAAAATTCCCAAGCGATTCGATTCATGTTCAACCGAAATTCAAGACCCTCAAAGATTATTTCAGGAAATCTTACTTGGAATTTTTCTATCAATTAATTGGAATATTGAAAAATCGTTTCGAAACAGATTCAGCCAATTTTTTTTGAATTTCTTGAGCTATTCGCTATCGGTCAGACAGCTGATGTCGATAAGATTGTTAATTTTTATAAAGACGATTTTGACAAGTGACAGGGTAATGTTTTTGCAACTTTTACAGCGCACGCGAACAATTTTGGGATAGGAGGCAGATTCCAGAATTCATGCTTTCCATTCGATTGCAGTTCCAATGTCATCCTGTTCAAATGAACAAAGACTTTTTGTTCTCTGTCGACTGAAAATATATTTGCGATCGACAATGTTTCAAGATCGGCTAAACAATTTTGCTAATATAAATATATATGTATTTGGATATGACCGACCAGATCGATTAAGATACTTTTACTTTGAGGAAATGTGTTTTTTGTTGAATAAGACAAACCATTTTGAATTTTATAACAATTTTCTAATATCCATAAACATTCTCTTCCAAACTTTCTCCCTGCTTCATTCACTTTTATGCTTTTACTCCCTCTTCTCTTCCCCACCACTGACTGAGCTTCCCACTCGGGATCGGCATAATCTACCGGGCCTGTGACTAGCTTTAGCCCTTTTAGTATTTCTAATAATTTTTTCTTTTCATTTTAAACTTTTATTTCTTTCCAATCGGCTTAAGAGCCAGTGATGATGCCGCTTAGCGACTGACGAAACTATTATGACTAGCTCCAACCCTTTTTTTCTTAATTTATTTTTGCTTAACATAATTTTTTTTTGTGTTGACACGCACTGTGTTGGGAACAGTAAGCTCGTAAAAATAATTATAAATTATTTTCTTTTGCGATGCTTCACAAAGAAATTACGCTTTTCCTTGTTTTTATCCTTTTGTCAAAAACCACCAACGAAATTCATTGCTTTATGGACGACAGCAACATCTGTAGAAGTTTAGTATATATATCATATAATAATAGTATATATACTATATATTATAGTATATTAATAGCATTATCAAGTGTTCTTAACCACGTCCATTAATTATGTGAGATATTTTTATGAAAATTCGGACCACCTCCCTCCCCTTGGTGAGATCTGGCGGGACCCCTCCCCCCTTCTTGTGAGATTTAAATTATAATTTTTAAATAATGGTTATGATACAATCTGTTATCTGCTATAATAATGTAAATTCTCTGCATTAAAAAGTTGACGTGAGGTTTTCCTTCCCACTCCTCCCCCTTGGTGAGATTTTGCCGGACACTCTCCCCCCTATTTTGACTCACGTAATTAATGGACGTCCCCTTACGAGTTCAAGAACTTTTCCTGTTCTTGGTATATCGGTTCTACCGGATGTGGCGTGGACAAACCATGTGTTAACTACAATTCATTCAAATGGTCGTGGCTCCAAAAACTGATTTAAAGTTAATGGATAGAGTTAAACAAGATGTAATAAAATCGAAAGGAGATGCGAATGTCAGCTCTACTATTGACTCTTATGAGCACTGCCGCAAAGTTGGATGTATAATCCTCTTTTACTGATATACTAATGGGATCTGATTCAGAATAATACGTAGATTGCTTCCATCAATCTAGAAATTCTCTTTCTTTTATAGCACTCGGGCTTCACATTAGACACATGTCATTCTCATTGCGCTATTCTAATGACTCATTCTTTGGCCAAACGTTTAAATTGTAAGACAATTTCTTTGCAACAATGTTTTCCGACATCTGCGAGATCAGTAGATTCAAAAATAGAAATATTCGCCGATGCTACTTCATTTAACCTAACTGACCTTTTTAAGCCATCCCTCCTGAATGTTGGTTTTATAAAAAAAAAAATTATGCTGATGCTCACGTAGGGAACGTACCATCTGTGAGCCTTTCCAATTACACATGAATCCATTAGAATAAGGGTTTGGCACGTTGCAACTTCACTTATTGTTAGTAACTACGATTATGAAGCGTCTCATCAACAATAGATCACACCGTTTCTGGATATCTAAACGTAGAAAGCAATTCATTGAACTTTATTCCTTAGCGTCATCTACAAATTAAACCACATTGTATTGCTTTCTAGCGTAACTTTTTCATATCAAAAGCTCACCTCAATCAACATTTAATTTATTCATAGCTTAAGTCATTAATTTTTCTTAAACCCTTGGGCTGAGATTAAGTTAAACCGCAGCTCCTACGCACAGCCATACATACATATACTTTACTCTTTAGCCAATTCTGCATTGGTCAGTGAAAGGGCCCGTAACTTTATTCAGCCGATATTCAGCAGCACTTTTTATGCACACATATACATACGTGTGCGTCTATGTATGTATGTGTGTTTACGTTTCTGTACTTAGGCGCCACTTAAGCGACTTAAAAGATTAAAACCAGAACAATGCCGCCAACTCAACGACCGATTGTACCAAGTCAGCCAACATATCGCGGCCGGCGGTGTATCGGATCAAGAGCATTACAAAACCGACAAACGACAAGAGAATGCGCTTTAAAAATCTTGCAGTTAAAATAGATAAAAATTGAGATACGCAACGGTTCAGGCGCAGTCATCTCAGCTGCTTGGTATGCAATATCGGATAGTATAGTAAACTGCTTCAATGAAGAAAAAAAAAAGGTTTTTTTTTTTTTTGTTTTTCAATAATGCCGTGTGTAGCATAAAATTAACATAAAGTTTTAAGTTAAAATTTAAGAAAAGTGCAGCCAATAAATTTATTTCGAAATTTGAAAGCTATCGTAGAACAGATATTTGTAGCTTTGATGATGAATCAGCTTTTAATTGTTACGGACAGGTTGTAAAGAATTTATTGCTTATTTGAGTTAAATTTGTCATTTTATAATAAAACTTTAATTAATTTGGATTGATTAAACATTGAACTGCAAACTTGACGTTTGGGTTTATCATTTCTAAATCTTAATTTTGTAATAATTTCTCAATCACCAATATACTCGTACCCAAGCGATAGTAAAAGGAGCACTATATAATTGGAAAAAAGTTTTAATGAGGCATTTGGTATTGTTTAGAAATGCTCAAAACTCAAACACTGGAGTTAAGAAAAAAATGTTATACTTTAAAGCAGAGATGTATACAAAAATCTACTTCAGGAGCTGGTTACAACAATATCAGTTTTTGTAAAAAATTCAAAAATATTTTGCGAAAAAAAAACCAGTTTCGGCCAACTAATTACATGCAAACAAAAAAAAAAAACAAAAAGCAAAAGCTGAAGGAGCAAATGATTAGAAAAGAAAAATCACACAAACAAAAAGCTTGCTGTGATTCCGTCGAACCGAAAATGTTTACCTCGCGTAATGGAAAGAGCTGAATAAGCCGGGTGTCTTGCAGACAAAAAATTATACGAACAAAAAGCGTGCGGCCATAGTGACCCGAAATTTTTTAACTTGATTAAGAGCGTTGAAGACAAAATTACACAAACAAAAAGCGTGCATGGTGGTCCCGAGTCCAAAAAATCTCCGATATTGGACGAATTTTGGAAATTTTTTTTATGCACCAATCGAATGAAAGAGGTCGAGTCCCAAAAATATCCGATTTCGGTCCATTTTTGAACAAAAAAAGTTATGCACCAATCGAATGAAAGAGGTCGAAAATGAATTTTGACCATCATCAGAGGTGCTTCCGAGTTCCAAAAATGCCCGATTTCGGTACATTTTCGAAAAAAAATGTTATGCTCCAATCGATGGAAAGAGGTCGAAAATGGATTTTGACCATCATCAGAGGTGGTTCCGAGTTCCAAAAATGCCCGATTTAGGTACATTTTCGAAAAAAAAATATTATGCACCAATCGATGAACAGAGGTCGAAAATAGATTTTGAACATCTTTTGGAATATCTCCGGACCCTAGAAAGGACCATTTTTGACCCATTTACAGAAATTTTTTTTTGCTCCAATCGAATGTGAAAGTTCGAAAAATAATTTTGGACATCACTTTGGTTGGCTCCGGACCTTGGAAAGTATCGTTTTCGACCCTTTTGGTGCTTTCCAAGATCCAGAGCTGCCCTAAGGTATGTCTAAAAGCCATTGCCGCCCTTTTCTTATCGGTTGGACCAAAAAGAAAAAAAATTTAGGGTGGTTAAAAAAAAAATTTTTTTTTGCACCAGTTGATAGATTGAGCTCGGAAATGGCTTGGTGCAAAAAAAAATTTTATTTTGAAATCACAAAAACCAATAACAGCTATTTTGGGTCCCTGCTTAAACAAAAAATGTTTTTTTTTTAGCATAAACTATAACTTTTTTAAGGTCTAGACGGATAAAACAAAGCTATTACTTTCATCATTGTTTCATTGTTTCTCTTTGATTCCGATAGCATATGGCTTAATTGTTTCTTCATTTAATTGCTTCAAGTGTAGTGGATTCTAAACTTAATTTAATTTAATTTTTCTTTTTGTCGCTATGCAAAAGGTAAAACATATAAGGCTTAAATTTTCTCACTTATCGGCTTAAAGGTCACTGATGATTCCATTTAGCAATGAATGAGACTGATAAATTAAGTTTTAGCCCAGTTTTTTTGTTTTGTTTTTTATACTTGTAATATTATTCGTGTTATCACATACTGTATTTAACAGTTAGTTAAATAATTTAAATTATTTCTATTTATTTTCCGATACACAATTAAAAAAATATCTGTAGGTTACAGCTACTGTCAATAGTAAAATCAATTTGCAAAATTATAAATAAATTAAATTTTTCCTATCCTCTGAACATTTCGACATCCCAATCAAAAAAAACGACTGAGTGAAATTATCACAGCATTCCATTCCGTTTCTTAATCATCGCGCTGCTTAGCACATTAGTTCGCAACCGCATGCAAAATCTGGCAAATTCTTCCATTAAGTCCTAACCTCAGTAATAAAAACGATCGTAAAACAAGTTTGCCTAATTGATCGCGCGTACGCCAAAAAGGTTTTGTGCGGTTTTCGCTTAACAAGGCGTTACAGTCGGCGATACCCCTTTGCACTTTACGCCCTCATCGCTTCATACTTCTCATCACTATACTGCTTTGTAGATATAGTATAGTAAGAATATTTCGCATGCATATGAGCCAGCAGGTATCAAAGTTGCCGAATTCCAAACAATGCTGGTGGTGCTTTTGTTGATTTTGGTGGTGGCGTTATGATGAAGCCGCTTTGCCGCTCGTATATTGGAGGGTGCTGCTGAATCTTTGAGAGACGACGACATAGCGACAGGCTTTTAAGCGAGGACACCAAATTGCTATTTAGGATACTTTGATTTTTATTTTCTTTTTTGGTTTTCTTACGCTTTGACTGTGTGGTTGAGAGGGTCATTAAAATTAATTTGGATCAATTTGGTGGCTGACAAACGGTTGACAGTGAAACACTCTATCAACTATGGAATTTTTGTTGGAATTTTGTTGGTGTTTCCTTTTTTTTGTTGCTCTCATCTCTAAAATTAATACATTAAGTTCGTTTGGTGTGCGTTTTTTTTTTTTTGTGGGAAATTGTTTTAAAATTTATTTTACTATAAAAACTTTATTAACATTTAGTTACATTTAGGTAAAATTCAAAAAAAAAAGATATTTTTAACTTAAAATTAAAGGACAATTTTTTTAAATGAATTTTTATAAAAATTACATGGATACTTTACAATACATTATGTACATATATAATGCATATAACACATTACGTATGTAATTTAATTGTTTTTCTCTTTTTTTATACTTAATTAAAATCATACTGGGAACTTTTTCATATAGTAATTTGCTATAACTTAAATACTCGTAAATACTTGTCTTTTTTTTTTTTGGCAACATGGTTTATTGGGCAAGTCTGTTGTTAATATTTGGCAACAAATTCAGTTTTATTCTTAAATTGAAATGCTTTAATTATTCGACGATCTTTCTGGCAATCCAGTGCGTGTAATAACACTTGTTGGAATTTCTCCATTGCTGGTACGCGATCCATCAATTGGGGGCACCCTGTAATATAAAAAAGGTAGACATATATAAGATATCATTTCTAAACATTACTGTTCAATATATGTAATCTCTATTTCAATGTCCCACCCGTTATGTAAAATTTTAAGTTTTGATTCGATACTTCTTTTGGTAATCATTTTTATCGGAAATTGTGCTCTAAAGTCACAACAAAGTAAAATTGAAAAACGATATAGGAGCGAATATAAGTTCCTTTTGATGTAGAGTCTACTAAAAATACCATGGTTTCTAGTCAAAACATTTTGGACTTTTTTCGATCAAAAATATTCGTAATTTTGAATTTTTATGTTTTTCGATAAAAAATAATCGATCAAAAACAAAAAAAAAAAATGTGTATTGAGAGATAAAAATAATCTTTAGACCAAATCCATTTCAAACCATGCAGTCGGACTAACTTTAAATCTCGGAATTAATTGCCGATTAAATATGTTGTTTTTCAGAGAATATAAGGGGACACATATTCCCCTGATTTGATTAAAAAACATTTTTTACGAAGTTATGCCCATTTAAAGTTTAAGTGCCAAAACTTGAAAAACCCGCTGAAAATTTTTTCAAAATAGTCGCATTTTCATCCAATTCAAAATAATTAATTTTTGTCTTTTGATTCTAATAGAACTTTTGATTCTCTGTCAGAATCTTTAAGAAATTTTCAAAATTGTTAATTGGTAGAGTTATAGCGCTTTTTATGAAAAAAAAACAAGGCTGATTTTCTCAAATACCCCAAATGGTTTTACGCTTAAAACTTTTAGAAATGACATGAGTTTAAAGAAAGAAGCGCTAAAAAAAATTTGAGATTGGGAGATTTTTTTTCCAAAATCAAAATATCATTTTTTTTTTCATCATTGCTTAGCCACTTTACGTTACTATTTTCAAAGCAAATAACAAAAGCAACATTCCAAATTACTTTCTGCAAATCATGCTTGCACTCTGCATACTTTTGTTTTACCGTTATTTTCGTAGTAACTTTTTATCATGGGAAATATATAAATACATTGTACGCACACATAGATTTTTCGCTGACTGTACTTTTGTGGGTTTGAATATTTTGTTTGCGAAAAAGCTATATATGCATGCTAAAAAGTTATTACGAACGTTATTATAACGGTAAAACCGAATTTCGACGTTTTCGGTTGTTTCGACGTTATGAGTTTCTCGATAAATTTCGATTACTTTCGTTGATTTTCGATAGCTTGATTCTTTTAGTAAATTTTTCGATATTTTTCTATAAGTTTCGATCGTGATAGACTTTTCAATAGCTTTCTACTCGTATCGATTGTTTCGATGTTATTCGATAGGTTTTGACTTTGAGTCAAGTTGTGTCTAAAAATATTATTAAAGGTGAGAATAATCGAAAAACATCGAAAAAGTTCAAACTTATCGAAAGATATCCAAAAAAACTGATTATAGTCAGAAATTATTGATGAAGTCGATAAGGTGAAATATATCGACATATCATGAAAATGTCAAAATTCATTAAAAAAGCATCCAAAAAGTCAAGAAAAAACGCAGGCGATCGAAGATAGTCGAAAAATATCGAAGAACATCAAAATATTTATACCAGTCGTGTGAATCGAACTTGTTAAGAATTATCAAATAAGTTGAAGCTTATCGAAATATATCGAAAAATTCAAAACTTATCGAAAAACATCGAAAATTGAAGGTTAATTATTCTTGATCGAAAAATGGAGATCAAAAATTACAGTAACATGTATATCTAGAAAAGTAACGATTATAAGTTACGATTATTATTTATCGAAAAAATAAAATTCCAAGAAAACGGATCATTTCTCTTGAAACTACCGCTATGTATTTTGTCAGTATGCTGTCTAAAATACTTTTTCTTAAATATCTGTCAGGTGATCGGCACAGTTTCAAACTGTCCTCAATGAGATTGCTTGTACTCCATCTGCATTACATTGTACTTTTTGATTATAATCATTACTACTTACTACTTTTCGATTTTAACGTATTTCTTAAGGTATTTGATACTATAATACTTGTGTTCTATATTTTTTAATCTTTCGTTATTGCTTAAATTTTTTTATTGCTATTCGTTATTTTGATATTTCTCGATGTTATTGTACTCTTATAGACTTTTTTAAACTATCGCTACTTTTCGATACCATCGGTACTTTACAATACTATCGATTCTTTTCGACGATATTTGTGTTCTGTAGCTTGTTTAATTGCTAGGTATATTATACGAGGAGATAACTTCTATCTTTCGCAATCGATTTTTTTCGTGAGTATTAAGATATCCAATGAAATTTCGATTTTTCCATGCCCCTGCAGTGACATGTTTTATAGCAAAGGTTAGACCATTTGGCCTACCGCAGCCGCGAGCTATGAAACGTTCAATCATCGATTGTCAAATAAGTATGCAAGAGACCCAGTCGGAATCAAAAGTGCAATAGCAAAACATTATTACTGCGAAAGTCAATATTTTTCGCATGTATTATTGACTTTTTAAAAAAATGAGAAACCGAAAAAATTGCTGCTTGTGTGCATCATTGTTGTAAAAAAAATGTATATTCATGAAAAAATAGTTTTTGTTCTCGGAAAAGTACTATACATTAGTAATGCACGAATTTCTACTGGGTAATGTTATGTTTACGTTTGAATTTCTATACACATATATAGTATACACACACTAGTGCACATTAACATCTTATAAACGTCAACGCGCTGTCGACTTTTGGTCATCGAAGTTGAGCACCCTCATTCTGCAATACAACCCTTTTAATGTTGAGGTATAAAAATTATACTTACGATTGTGTTATTTGTCGGTTCAAGGTGCTAGAGTTTGGCAAATGCGGTGATTGGCTTTGTGACGGCGGATTACTGTACGGCGAATGATTTTCCGTTGTCATATGATGCCTTGACATATTAAGCGAGCTTACTTCAGTATGTGGTAAAGGCATACTGCGTGAACCGCCCGTGGACATGTCATGCAGCTCTCCAGGTAAACTTTGTTGTCCATTTATGGGAATACCAAGTGACTGAACCTGTGATGGATAAATTGGACCACCTGTTACCATTAAATTAACACCTTGTTGCATACCTGTAAGACACAGAGTAAATAAAAAAAGTAAAAACATAAATATTAATTGAACGCAAGAGCTTACTTGGCAACTGTGCCGTTCTAATTGGTAGACCTGAATTACTTTTTGGCTTTCGCTTACGCTTCTGAATCCCTTCTTTTTTCATGGTCAATGGACGATTCATGTTGTGCAATTTATAATATAAGCCACAAGCATTGCAGACGGGATTGCCTTCGTTATTACGACGCCAAAGTGTTGTCGATGTGGTAGAGCAATTGGCGCAGACTACACCATTGCGTCGGTTATTGGCTGCAGCGGTGGTTTTTGGCTTCGATTGACGTGGCGGTAGGCGTACAGTTTGCCTTGTTGCATGCACCACGGTACAATTGGGACAGAAGAGCTCATTACCTTTGCGCATGTATGGTGAATTACAGTATTCACATTTGAGTGCATCAGGCATTGAGTTCCCCACTGACGGATCATATGTAGTTGTTGTCCAATGCGTGGTAGACATATTGCCGTGGTTGTAGTCATCCATGACCTGGTGATGATAGGGATTCTAAATTAGAAATGGATGCGAGATGGGATGAGAAAGTGTTGTGTTAAAATTTTGTAAAAGCTCCAATCAAATTGGGATGTCGACAAATGGATGAATGAATGATGTAAATGATTCTCAAAATCTATTGCTTATTACTTACATAACCAACATTTTGGAATTCCATGCCTGGAGCTGCCCATAAGGCTTGTTCTGGCGCTGGTGAATGTCCTGATTCATAGAGCGACATTGGCTGGTATTGGTTTTGTGGACGCACTGACGCCAAATTAGGATCCGATTTACAAAGTAATGGACCTGTTGGTACGGTGTAGAGTGTATTGCCTAGCGTATATGCTGACGGCTGCGGGTAGTTGACGAATGTGGGTGCATTACCCAGATCGGTGAAGGTTTTGCTCTCATTTGCATGAGTACTCGCATCAACCACAGGTGAATCATAGTAAATTGTCGAAGGTGTTTGATGTCCAGAATCAATTATGGTGCCATAGCGTTCACCATCTTCGAAACGTAACGGTGTGCCAGCATGACTGCTATGTGCCGAAGGATGACCTACAACTCCGCCTGCGGGGTTGCCATTGTTGCTGATATGTGGATGTTGATGCAGCGCAGCAGAAGTTAGTACAAGCGATTCAGTGTAAGGACCGCCGTTTGGTGTTGGACACTGCTGATGCTGATGTTGCTGATGCAATTGTTGCTGGTGCTGTTGTTGCTGCTGCTGCTGCTGCTGTTCGGATGCTGTATGTTGTTCCTTATCAATCGTTTCGATTTTTATACCCGTTGCATTTTCAGCGCAAAGAATTTGTTGCCCACTTTCAGTGGTGGCGTAAGTGTACACCGTACCTGGTGGTGGTTGTTCATCATTACGTGGTGTCATCTGAACATAATCGGCAGGGGAATGATGATGAAATTCGGTTTGGGAATCGGTTTGATCACTCTCACGCGGATCATTAACTTCACTGTGGAGGAAATGAAAGGAGGAAATTTCGTAAAGTTAATGACAGTCTTCAAAGATTACTGACTCTTTGCACTCTAAAAAATTTACTTACAGTGTTCCCGCTGTTGTTAGTATCCGACGTTGCTGCGTGCGCACTAGTGGCAAAACTCCGCCTGTAGGATCAAGACGTAATAGCTCCTCACTAGGTTGTGAATGATGCACTATGGTAGGAACTGAGGTGGGTGTGTGTCGTGCTGTTGGATGACTAGTTTGCTGTTGCTCCGACTGTTGTTGCTGCTGTTCTTCAAGAGCTGCCACTGCTGCTGCTTGCTGCTGCTGTGATTGTTGCTGCGTTGTATGCAATGTATCGTTTGTCACATTTGGCTCACTTTTTATTTTCTCTAACAAATGTTGCTGCTGCTGTTGCTGTTGTTGTTGTTGCTGCTGATGTTTCGCTAATGCTTGTTGCTGATGTTGTTGTTGCTGCAATTGCTGCTGCGACTGTGCTTCCATCTGCAATGAAGTAACAACACAAAATAATTTAAATGAAGCTACAAAAAATATTCTTAAGTCCAGTACAAGTTCCGGTCATAAATGACGGCAGTAAAACATAAGGCATTCAAACAAAAAAAATAAAAAACAAATAAATATTGGCAAGTGCTTAACAATTGCCTAACTTACACATGAATTTCCGTTAACACACAAAAAAAAAATTAAATAACCTGATTAGAGTATTTTCATATATAAAGTAATCGGTTCTTCAATGAATACTTGAAAAATACCTTGTGGAAATTTCGATGCTACGAGAGAGTTAGAAGAGTAATGCGTTCTTTAGAAATAGATCAGACACTGAGAAAACAATATGATTGAATATCAAACGTATATGTTCGTCAAAATGACGAATGGTTAGCTTTTATGAAGTATTAAATAAAGTTAGCTATCTAGGGTTAAATTCTTCATCGTTTTTATTGTGCTTATCGCCTGAATTGTCTTTGTTGTTTTCTTTATCCTCTGAATTGTTTTTATTCCCAAAGTTTTCCGATTTGTCTTTGCTGCCTTCATTGTCTCTGTTGTATTCTCTGTGCATATTGTGTAAATGGCTTTGATGTAACTAAGTAGTTTTTATTGTCTTTATGGTCTTTCTTCGCTCTATATTCTTTAATATCATTGTTCGATTTACTGTCATAATTGTCTAAATTTTCATTATTGTCTTCATTGCTTTACTTGCCTTTATTGAATATAACTTTCTTAATTTAGTGTTTTTGCTGTCTTAATCAACTTTACTGTTCTAATTGTCATTATTTTATTTGTTTTCTCAATTGTCTTTGCTATATTTGTTGTCTTTACATTATAATTTGTCTTTATTGTGATTATTGTCATTACTGTCTTCAAAGTTATTATTTTCTCTGCTTATTTTTCTTAATGCATTTACTGTCTTTATTGCCATTACTGTCTTTATAGTGTCATATTACATTTTGTGTGCATATCTGCTTGCTATCTTTACTGGATTTGATGTCTTTACTGGCTTAGTTTACTTTGTTTTTTTACTGCCTCTATTGTCTTTGTTTTATTTTTTTCTGTTATTTTCAACATCTTTATTGTACTTATTGCCTCTTTTGTTTTAATTTGCGTTATATTATTGATTAATAATAGTTTGATCTGTTTTTAGTGTCATCATTGTCGCAATTGTCTTCATTGTCATTAGCCTTTGAACTGAAATTACTGCCTTTACTGTGGTTTTTTTTCTTAAGTATTTATTGTACTTAAAGCCTTTGTTTTTTTCTGTTTTTACTGGCTTTATTGCTTCTAATGTCTCTATTGTCCTTACAGTCTCTATCGTATTGATTGTTTTTTTTTTGGCTTTTGTTTTTAATTTGGGTCAGAAAAATGATTGGGTTAAAAAATGTCCATAAGCCGAAAAACCGAATAGTTGCTTCCAACTGCAGTACACTAACACTGACATTTTGTGTCAAATCGGTAACAAAAACGTTGCGCATGCTCGCGGCAAACTACAAAAGTCTGCTGATCAGACCAAAAAGACAAAAAAAAAAAAAAACCCAATTTGTCACCTACAATAAAAATGCTGTTGACGTTTTTGGCCTGCGTCAATGTTGCTATTGCCGCTATTGTTGTTGTTGTTGTTGTCATTGCTGTCACTGTGTTGTTGTGTCATCTTCGTTTTTTTTTTCATTGTCGTTAGTCGTTTTAGTCGTCATACTAACTATGTATGTATGTTTGTATGTTTGTACGCGTCAAAGTTGTGTCAACAACATTTTTCACTTTTCATTTTCTAGAGCAAGAGGAAATCGTTGTTAACAGTTCTTTTGCCGTTCTTCAGTCTCCCCGCCGCTACCCATTGTGCAATAAACAAAAACGTATTGTTTATGCTGTTGTTGTTGCTGTTGTTGTTGTTGCTGTTACTATTACCAATATTTATTTATTTGGCTCAAGCGTTGGTGTCGACTTGAAATCGGAAATCAGAAAGTTAACAACATCAAAAACGTCAACAAGAAATTGACGCTGCTGCCACGAAGTATTCGTATGCGGAAAAAAAAGTGTCAATATGACAATAGCAATAAAAACAACAACAACAATGACAACATACATATATTGCTCACTGACATGACATGATTTTATTTTTTTTAATTTTAATTCTCGTTCATTTAACAACTCTTTTAGCAAACAGTTAAATTGGTAGTTCTGCCAAACCCGATTTTTATGGTGTAGAAAGTTGGCTGGTCTATGTGCAATAGGGTGGAGCAAGAAAAGTTGCCCTAATATTTGAAATAAATGAAAAATAATATATGTAATAGCAAATGCCAATCAAAATTCGATTAGCGATTTAGTCATTTTTTTCTGAGTTTTCAGCGAAAATACACTGAGAAAATGATTTGGTTGAATATATCAAAATATATTTGATAATAGCAATTTAATATCTGTTTGAATAATGCTTCATTCAAGATTGATTTTTTTTGTTTCAAATTAACCCTTAAAAGTCTGACTTTTTTTTTGAGCTGAAAAAAATATATATTGCAGATTCTGCGATTCTGGACAACTTTTGTTCCATAATTTTTTTTACAGGTGACAGACACGCACCCTAGGTACAAATTACCTGGCTGGTCCAGGACCTCGAAATTCAAAATCAATTTTGCAAGAGAAGATTTTTTTGATTCTATTTTGTTAAATATATTGAGTACATACAGAAAAAAGTCACAAGACTTCGATCACCACCTTCTAGTGGATTCCGTTCGACTCAAAATAGTATACATTAAGCAGACCTGTGCAACATCCAGAAAGTTCGCCCTATATAAGCTCGAGGAAACTTAGGTTATAGTGGTGGATTAAAAGCCCCACATAGACACTTTGGTCCATAGTGATGAAGGATAGAGGAAACTTGTCTTCGGGAAAAATTCATCGCCGAAATGGAAAGGCTCATCGACGAAGTGGAAAGATTCATCGACAGTATCGAATTAAGTCGTTATAACAGCTACTGAGTCCATACTTGGATTTACCACATGGAACAGAAATCCCTGAATGAGCGATGCTATCGTTTTAATATCATATTATGTGACCCGGTGAAATGATGGATGCTAAGATAGCTATACCCAGTTAGCTTTATTAAGATAGTAGCGCTGAGATCCGATTTAAACTTCAGCAATTTTGCTGAGGTCATTGAAGAAAAGTTTGCCAAGACATCGTAGCCTAGTTCTTGCTAAAACTGGACAGCTGCAAAGAAAGTGCTCAAGCCATTCATTCTCCCTTCCATTCAAGCAACTGCGGCAGGAAGAATTGAATGCAATACCTAATCTTTCAGAGTACTTGCCGATTGCGCAGTTTCCAGTGCAGATCACTGCGATTCTTGCGATGTCAGACCGGCTCCTAGACAGTAAGTAGGTGGTTTTCAGTTTATTATAAAAGGACCAGATTAATCTGGCTGTTTTACAGATTTGTAAAGTCTTTCTGAGGTTTCCGGCTACAGATAAAAATTGTGAGAAAATCCTAAACCGAGAAGAGCGGAGCGGTTTCATTAAGAGAGGAATCACACCTTGCTAGTTCATCCACATTTCCCTCAATGTTCTTGTGGCCTGAAACCCATATGAGAGTAATGTAAAATCGATTTCCTAGCCTTACAAGTTATTTTTTGCATTGTTCTACTTGCTTCGATTTTATAAGTGCCGAACTCTACGCTTTGATTGCGCGTTTGGCTATCGGAGAGTATAACTGGTACTGCATACATATCTAAAACAGCTATGCAGGAGCAGCTTCGAATACTCGTGCAATTTTCCAAAACATGTATTGAAGGAATTTTCCATTCAATTAATTTTGCAATAATTCTCGAATTCACTCCCTATATTGCTCCGTTGAGCGCTTATTGGCTTATTCATATAAAGCAATTAAATATTTGATTGAGTCAAACATAGAATGCTCCAACAACCACTATTTGATCCAAATACAATATGTTTGACTCAAATAAATATTTGATTGCTCTATATGAAATATACGTTTGTTATATATCATATGTACAAGCAAATCATTTTCTCAGTGTACCCAAGCATCAAATTTCCACTCTAAATGCGACTCTGTTGTTCCGGAAATGTTCATGTCTGGACAATTATTAAACTAATGCTGAAAGGAATATTCTCTTTTTTAATAGAATAAAATAAATGTTTTTCACAGAACAATATACAGTGGAATCGCTTTAAGTCAAACCTCGATGAGTTGAAAACCTTCCAAACTTGAAAAAATGTTGTGTTCTCGTCTCTTCAAGCCCCAAAACCTCCATTGCTCGAAATCTGACCCCTCTATAAGTCGAAATAATTAGAGAGTCACTACAAGTAAATTTAGTACATTCCCTCTATAATTCGAAAAAATAAATTTGACCTCTGCATCTCGAACGTAGCAATGTTTAACTTTACAATCTTTACAACTCGATTATTTGAAAAGAATTACCTCTATAGCTCGAAGAAAAATAAGATACCGACTTTAAGAATATTCCGACGATATTCTTAGAAATCAATGTAAAAGCCGTATGTGCAATAAACCAATTCTATGAAATGATAGAGGAATTTATCACCTTCAACACATAACCTCTACAAGTCGAACATTTCCTGACAAAATTCTCTTAAGTCGAAGTTCTCCATAAGTCGAAAACTCTATAACTCGAATTTTTCGTCGTCTCCCTTGAAGTTCGACTTACAGAGGTTATACTGTACAACATATTTACTGGATATGAATAGAGCTGGTAGCATTATTTATGCATAATAAATGTGTGTTATCTCTTTGATAATCTAATAATCTAAATTTACGATCAACAACAAGAGCATAATTTAAGCCAACGCTACGTTTAAAATTATTTTAAAAAAACCACACATATCAGTACCTACCAATAATAATCGTCTTATATCTTAAGCTGATGTTAAGCACGTGATGATAACGTTTTATGGCCATAACTACCAATATCAAATACGATCAATTGTTAACAACTTTGTTTATGCAGATAAACTGTTTGATAATGCCAACTTAAAACAACAACAATACAATTTAAGCAATACACTAACCAAAACAAAAACAACAACTACAAAGAATATATAAGCCACGTACAACATACATACATACATATATTAACAGTTTGAACAAATTAAGCAATCTTATCGATACGCGCAGCAGATGCTTAATGGCAGATAATGCTAAAATAATGGTTAAAATACAGCACGCGACTTTGAATAGAAGATCAAAAGAAGAAATAAAAAAAAAAAAAAAAACCGGTTTCAAAAGTTTATATTTTTTTAAGAACAGAAAATCTAAAAAAAAAAAACAAAATCGAAAGTAGGTCTCTCTGTATTGTATTTTTAAGATATACAGCTCAGCCCAAAAATTCTAATGGATAAGATATTGTATCTTTGTTTGTATAGATAAATCCGCAGTACACTTGTTTTTTTGTTGTTTTTGTTTTTGGAAAGGGCGCGCTGCAACAACGTATCTATTCATTCATAAATTCCTTTATTTATCTATAATATTTTGTTGTGTAGAAATACGTTTTGGTTTGTTATTAAATTTTACGCGGTATCTCGAAAATTATCTGATTACATATCTGCGCAAGTGTGATAATAGTGCGCGCAGATAAAAGTCAAGTGAAGGTGATTGGTAATCTTTGGCGATGATGCCCTTGCGACGTCATTGCTTGCATTTTTTTTTATTAAATTTTTTTTTGTATTAAAAAATTTATATCTTAAAAATTTCAGTTCTTAAAAAATTTATCGCAAATTGCAAGTAGATACGAGTAGCTATCTGATTTTTGCATAATTATCACTTGTGATGAAAACATATGTTTTGTCATAGTTACTTAGTTTCCTTTATCTTGTGCGAATGCGAGCGAGCGAGCGAGCACGACGAGTATTTGTGACGTTTCATATCGTCGTGACCTGCTGTACATACTGTTGATAGCACCGGATAAGATATTGTATCTTTGAAATTTTGTTTACAATTATTGTATTTGTAACTGTCGCATATGCTGATATTTATTTATTTTTATATATCTAACGTTAGTTTATTTACTTTTAACAAAACATAAACAAAAAAAAACATTTCAAGTTTTTCGCACTTATGAATGAAAATCACCTACGATTTTCCGCTTTTTTTGCAAGAAATGTGATTTTTTATTTTTTTCAACTTTTTGTAGGTGTGACAAAAAACTTTGCCTTAGTCGGTTTTTTTTTTTTGAAAATGACAAATGAACTTGAACTTTGTTTATTGTCAATTTTTTAATGATCACTTTTGGTATGACGTGTGTGACGTTATCCATATCCACGTCAAATGTTTGAAAATTGCTGGTATTTTATAGCACATACCACCAACAGCCATGCTGAGTCACAATTCAAAGAAAGGAGTTTTTATATTTTCATGGCAATAAGTTAACGTGCCTGTCACAAAAAGCTTATGAGTGTTAAGGCTATTTTTATTCTCTGCAACTGACAGGTTATTAATTTGGTGCTTTACAAATTAAGCGCAATGGTATTTGAAAAGGGGTTTTTCAAATTATTGATAAAAACGTAAAGTGTTTGTTTTTTTTTTTTTTTTGTTTTATGGTTTTTCTATTTTCTTAACTAAAGAATTTCCGCTATGTGATATCACCCACAAAGTAAAGCATTTATAAAGAAGCAAACATAGCGAAATGTAGTGGAGCTTTGGCTCGACAGTGTATATCCTCCATCTTGATCTTGTACGTTTTTTTGGATATTGTTTCCAACTTATTGTCATGCCTTGCCGCAATCTTCTATTACTTTTAGAGTTGGACTCTTACATGGAACGTTGAACTTCGAGGCCAAATCGAACAACAATTTTTGTATAAGTTCTTGCAAAAACTTAAGGTTATTTAACTTAAAAAAAATTTAGAAAAATAATAAGTATGCCAATAACATTTTATTTATTACAAATTTGTTGTTATAAAAAAGAAATTAATAAAATCGGTTCAGTAAATTTTACGCCAAAGCGTTACAAACCATTTCTATATAAGCATTTTTATATAAATATAGTACAAATTAAAGACTTTGAATCATATATGATATCATTTTAACGTAATGAATTGGTAACAATTCGGTAGGATCTGATACTAGTCATTATTCAATACCTCAATTCAATAAAATCATCTAAGAGTGATGGAATTATAATTCTCGCCTCTCCCCCCAAGGTTTTGTTGAAGTGACGCCACTGATTTAATGTGAATTATTTTTGAGTCGAAATCAAATATGTTTGTTGTTAAATCAAAAATAAAATTATTGATATTTACCCTGAGTAAAGGACGATCCCTCTTACGGTTACCTTGTCTACACAACTCACTAGGGGTTTGAGCAACGTATCCTGCTCACTTTGATGAAATCGTTTAATGAGCGACGGTGTTTTGTAAGATTCTGGCTCTTGTTCGTCAAAAGTTCAGTGATGATCCAAGCTAAGATGGCAGACTCAATATGGTGAATTAGGGTATTTAGTTTCCGCCATATTGGATCCGCCGTCTTGAATTTTAAATTTCTGACCTTGAATTCGTATTCAACGACCCCAGAAACTACCGTATACCAAATTTGGTGCTAATCGATTGATTTTAAAAACAATATGTCCATCATATTGAATCCGCCATTTTAAATTTAAAAATTTTTTAAATATAGCTTCAGATTCGTAATCGACGACCCTAAAAACCCCCGTATAACTAATTTGGTACAAATCGGTTGATTTTTAAAAAATACGTCCGTCATCTTGGATCTTGGACTTTGTAAAATCTGACTTTGGATTCGTGATCAGTGACTCCCAAGACTGCTGTACATATACTGAATTTGATCATTATGAATTCTGTCAACATTCCTCGCCAACTTTTTAAGAGCTACAATTTGAGCCAAAAAACGATCAGATCGTTTGAGAATTTTTATTTTTACAAGCTTTTTTTTGCTGGACACTCGATTTTTCCCTGGCTTCCGGTCGCCATATTGGAACTGCTATATTGGATTTTGTAAAGGCGCGCACAGAATCTGAAAGTAGATGTCCTAAGCTTCAAAATGAGCCTTCGGGCGATTTTTTTGGTCACAGCACTGATTCGGTTGACATGGATCATCCCATATGTATAATCTCATCCATTCTCCTGAAATTCTCTCACTCAATGGGCGCGAGTCACCAAGACGACTTGGTGAGTTAAGGATATTGGTGTGTTCCAACACGGTTAGTTCATCAAAGAACGCAGAACCAAAATATTTTGATCGTTTTCTTATAAGCATTGGGCATCATAGATGTTAAACCAACGCATCGTCTCTACAACTGCTGTAGAAGCCTCTGAAAGGGGCGCAATATCTGACAGCCATAAAGCCAAGAACACAGTGCCCCGTTAGCATTTCTACAACTGTTCTCAACTCTCCTCTACAGAATTTTAACAGAGTTCCTAAGTACAGTTTAGATCACAGACGTTTTACATCTGGTGCTAAGGTTCTACCTGCTGTTCGTTTGTTTCCTCATTGTGCCCTCTATCCGATAGTGTAGTTCTGCCAGCAGTATCCTTAGGTCACTTGTTGATTCTCCGTTTGTATTGATCCTATTTTGGCTTATTCGTCAGTCTTCCATTTCAGAGTTATAAGCAATTGTGCAAAAAGGCAACTTTGCGCGAAGTGTTTCATGAATGCCTATTTAAATATTTTGTGCTATTTCTGGCAGTTGTCATTTTTTGTGAGAGAATCGTATGTATGTGAAAAGAGAGCCACAAATACAAAGTTTGCAAAAAATAAATTTTTGCTGAGAGAATCGTATGGGAAAAGAGAGTGACAACAATTGCAAAATTAGCACAACAATTTGGTCGCGCAAACTTGCGCTATTTATTCAAAAAACTTTCCATACGATTTTTGATAGTTCGTTTACACAGGGTTCAAAAGTGCACAGTTTGCGAGGGTTTTGCGCGCTCAGATCAGTAGTGGGCACGGAAATCTAGCAAAAAGGCACAACAACAACATCAAGCAACAATAAACTAAATTTTAAAGTTTTTTGCTTTCATTTACAAATTCGCCAACAGCACAAAAAAAAAAAACAAATTGCACAATAAACAAAAATAATTGCTACATTCGTCGAAACACAATGCAGCGCCGTCGCTAACGCCTGTGTGTGTTGTTTTTGTTTTCATTAGAATTCAACCCGATAGCTTTGAAATTGTGCGAACTTTTGGTTGCTTGTTTGTGCGTCGAATAACGGAAAGGGCCATAAGGGCTGAAAGTGACTGTACTGGCCCATCGCTGGTTTAGATGAATACCACTATTAATCGCTTTCCTGAACGTAGTTATTTACAAATTGACTTTACACCTCCCATAGCAATGGAATATTAAGATATCATCATATGATGTTACAGACTCCGTATACGAAGTTGCAGGCGACTACTAGCAGGTACACTTATATAGAGCTCACATCAATAAAATAATAAAAACTATACCCGATTATTTAATTGATGGAGCGCCATGTACTAAAGTAACACTCACAGTTTACCTATTGAAAGGAACACTTAATTATATTTATAATGCCACACCCTATAAAATTAAAAGTTCATGATCATGAAAAGTACGATAATAAAACTAAAATTTAATTTTACTGCATAAAAAAAACATACACTTTCCTTATCAGAGGCGGTAATTAAATGGTTTTTTCTGTTTTCATTTTATTTTTATTTTTTTCCTAAATGGACAACGCACATGTAATAAAACTATAAATTACTATAAATGTTGACAATTTTATTTAATGCAATTTAATTATTGCTTTAAAACTCTATAAGGAAAATGAAACAAAATTAAGAATTCTATGGAGATATAGAAAAATGCAAACTGAAGAACACCCTGTAAAAACGTAAAGTGGCGCCTAATCTACTTCTACCGTACAACTGTTTAAATGCATTATTGTCTGAATATAACGCATGTCTAATCTATAGGACAAGACTGCGATAATGTGACCAAACCAAATGTTCCATATCCTTTTTCCGATTGGTTAAAAATGTAGCAGCACAAACTTCCTGTTGGATGGATGTCCATTTCATTCATTTATTTTGGATCGCATTAACTTACCTGCGCATCATTTTCATCTTATATAATCAATTGTTATCCTTTTATCCTTTTTTTATACTTTAATTTTTTTTTTGTATTTCATTAAAGGTGATAACGTTGACATAATATAGCCATTTTCCAGTAATAAAATCATCGTGCAGCGTGTCCTTTTTTCGGCGCTATTGCATTTTCATGAATGAAATTTTGTGTCCATTTCAAAAAATGTCCAATTTTTTTTAAAAGTCGCGCTTAGTATTTTTCTATACTTTTAATTGACTGTGACAGTTTTTCTTTTTGCTTTTTGAAATTTGTTTTTAATGAAAGGAATTTTGACGCCACCATGCCTATAAAGATAATGAATCTTTTCACTTCGTTTTTATATTTGTATCTCATCTTAGGGTTTTTTTTTTTTTTTTTTTTAATTCAAAAGGTTCTGTCCCTTTATGTCGCTTATGGCGCATAGTCTGTGAAACTGAAAATGTGACTCACGCGCTCATCTGCACATAAATCAATTTGCCTTATCTGTGGCGACTCGGTAGATCGATCCGTGTATACTATAGTGGAATATTATATATGTATATGGCAGTGTGTTGAAGTTGGCTGATTATTACAAGAATTTATTACCATTGGTAGCACTTTATGAAAACCTTAATTTATTTTTGGCTTAATCGAAAAATATTTATGATTTCGTTTTGTTCTTTAATAATAAAATTGAGATTTTGCATATAGCAATTTGTTAAAGAATTATGCAAAATCGAGCATGCACATCGAAATTTCTAAAGTTTTTTAGCCAAATTTAGATTCAAATAGCTTCCATATTGATTTAAATTGATTTTGCATTTAATTCAAAGTATTTAATGCAGCGGCGTCACTTCACCAAAACTTTAGCGGGGCGATTATAATTCCATCACTATTAGATGGTTTTATTGAATTGATGCTGCTTGGGGGAGCCAATACCCTCCCCAGCCCTACCGAATTGACGCCACTGATTTCATGTTAAATGAAAAGAGTAATTACAAATACAATTTAAAGTTTTTTTCGATTGAAATAAAATTAAAAAATGTTATTTTCAATACTTTTCAAATTCAAAATTAATTTAAAATTGTTTGTGTCTAAAATAAAATGAAAAAAGTTATTTTTATAAATTTTCAAATCATGCGGATTTCAACGCCCACAAATCTATTTCACAGATAAATGTTGATGTTAAGTCTTGTGTATCCTTGTCGAAGTAATGCTTATGATTGCCTCTATTACGGTATGTCACATGCCGATCTTGATGACCTTCCTTAAATTCGTCCTTGATCTAACGTCGGCCACGTTAAAATTCATCAAAAAACTGATAAACAATAGATTTTGAGGGTGCTTTGCACGTCCGTTGTGATAATCCACGCTGAAAATTAAAATAAATATTCGCGCGAAAATGCTCATGAGTTAATTGCATTTTTCCTGGTGAGATGAATTTTTAACTGTAAGCAAAAAACTGTAGCGTCTAATGAACAAAACCTAAAGAAATGACAAAATTTGCGAAAAGTTCATTAAATGGCAACAGAGTATTGACAAGTTCGGATACATTACATAATAACCCTCATATTAATGATTTAAGGTCGTTTTTCCATTTAGTACTTATCCCTCTAATGCCCCCCACCGCCTCTAGGCGGTCTATAGCTGAAACTAGTAAAACTACCACGCCTAGTTTCTTTTTTCTAGTGTTTGCTCATTACGGCTCCCGATTTCAAGGGTAAGGTTTCAACGTATGTGTTAGTGCATGAATTTTCATCTTCTCATGCTTCGTTTGACAGTTACGTCAGCTCAAAGTGAAAATTCATCAAAAAAACCAAAAAAAATGTGAGCATTAGAGCGTTAATATAATCAGAAGTGTACCTATCTACCTACCCAGGCCCAGGCGCAAGGCTTAAGGGGGCGGCAAAATGGTTGTGAAATATATCTCAATTTGCAAGAGTTTTTGAATGTGAAAAATGAGGACCTTTTTCTTTTTGGTGAGTTAAATAAAATGTTTGTTAAAAACCACCAAAGTTCTTTTCGGTAGGGGCGGCAAATAATTTTTTTGCCACGAACGCCCGATATGCACGATACGCCTCTGAATATCCCATTAAGATATAAACCGATCATTCTTTAAATAACTGTCCAGTGTTGCTATACAGATTCGTTTCGATTTAGAGATAGTCTCGCTTTTTCGAATATTTTATCCGATACGGGTCTCCGTTTTGGATCCGAAACTGATCCGTTTTTCTATGATATTCCTCTCAAAAATACAAATCTTATTTTCTACTTTTTCGGATTCGCCTCGAGCTGGGAACGGACTTTATAGGGGAAGCCTGTTAATTAAGTGAGATTTTTTTTTTGAAAATTCGGACCCCCCTCCCCTTGGTGAGATCTGGTGGGACCCCTCCCTTCCCTACCGTGAGATTTAAATTATAATTTTTAATGTAAATTCAATGTATTAAGAAGTTGACGTGAGGTTTGCTTCACCCCAACCGGACCCCCTCCTCCCTTATTTTGATGTCCCCATATACGAATACGTTTCGTTTTCTTAAAATAATACGAATTCTAGACGGTTTTAATTTTTTTTAAATACAACAATTTGGTGAGTTCAAGGATGACTCCTACTTATTCCTTCAAACTAATCATTATTTTTTTTCCGCTCAAACATCCCAATAGCTTTTACTACTATAATGACTAAGCGTAGATATTTTATGCAATTAGAAAAATTTCTGGAAAATACTTTGTATATGGCTATCCTGTAGTCGCACGTTCGTGTTCACTCATCAGCATTATTTAGAAATTCTGACAAGTAGTTCTATTTGGTTTCAAGATCCAAGAGCTTTTGGAGTACGTAGCTAATGATATATGGAAGGTATTTAAATTAAAAATAAGTACAGTACTGCATTTCGTATCCATGGTCCATTGAAATAAAAGTTTTGAAGACAACTTGAAAACTGTCATTTATGTTAACGTTCTGTGCATTGTTTTGATGGATTCGTAATGGGTTCGAAAAGGGTTCGTCGAAGCATTAAAACTGAAATCCGCGCTGAAGGACTTGTAACGAGTTGGAAACGGATCTGCATTCGTTTTTGTGCACATTGGGTGTACACTCTTTTCCTTCGATTTATTTGATTTTCATATATTATTTAGTGCTTATCTAAAGGTCAATTTAGAATATATTTTAATTTTAAAAAATTGATTTCCAAAAATGTTTTGAGTATTTCAAAACTTTATTTGAACGAAATATCTCAAAAACTATGGGAAATAGAAAAAAACTCATTTATGTTTAAAAAAAACTTTAATTTTATAAAAAAAAATAATGTACTTTAAATAAATTAAATATTTTTTTTAATTGTTTCGTTCAATGTAAAAGTGAATCATTTTCTTTAAATTGAATTTTGAAATAACTTCACTTTTATAAGGAATATGTAGCAGTAAAAGTATGACTAAGCAAGTAATGCCATCTATGCGATTTTGTTGCAATTATTGGAGTTACTAGACTTTTATAAAAAAAAAAATATGACTAATTGAGCAAAAAAAATATTTTTTTAAAAATATGAAATTACACCACTTTAACATTGCATGACATATTTAATAAAATGTTGCTCAAAATATCATCGACATAACATTTTTTTTTTATTTTGTATTTTTTATATTCATCAATTAATTTCAAGGATGTGTCTGCTTTCAAATCGAAACTTCCGACATAACTTTGGAAAATAAGAATTTTTTATTGAAACCGCCCACCAATCAGTCTTATTGTATGAACTGTATGATATTTTCCAAATTTATGTTACCATTATTTTTTCTAACAAAAATTCAATTCTACTGAACCAAATGCATTTTGTTTTTGATAATATTTTTGACGATTATTAAAATTATTCACATGCGGCAGAATTTATCGATTATTTTTTAATGAAAAAGTTTCAGAGCAAAGATTTTATTATTTTCTCAATTGCTAAGGCCTCAAAGAAAAGCGTCAATATTGACAATTTTTATAATATTCAACTATTTGAATTAAAAATATAAAATAAATCAGTTAGACAAAGCTATGCGCTTTGCCGTCGGCATTTGCCGGTATGAAATTTCTTTGTTTTTGGTTTGGGTATTTTTAATTTTTTAAGAAATTTAATTTTTCAAACAACGTAATAAGCTTTAATAAATATGCTGAATATGTTATCATTTTGATATATAATATAAATAAATTGTTGCTATATATTATATATTTCAAAAGCAAAATGAGGATTCAATACTTATTAAATAATGAAAATTTGATTTTCATGCAAGACTGCGAAATTATTTATAAATTTTTCTTGAAAACTCTAACAATTTAATTCAATACCATGTAATTTTGGCAACCTTTTGCGTTAAAATTAAAACATATATATTCATAAATATATACAAATATATTCCAAAGAATCACCTATCATTTATTTATTGCTATTATTTTCGAATTTTTTCTTTTTATGATAAACAAAATAAAATAAAAAAAATTTTGAAAAAAACTCGAACACAATTTACCTTTATTTGCATTTTGAAGATTTTAACTCATAATCTGTACAATCCCAAATCTCAAATGAAAATCCTTTTGCTAGTGATAATTTATTTTATCTAAAATAATCTTATCTTCACAATGTTATTATCAAAAAAAAATTTTGTATTTATTTGAACTTTTCACTTTCACTGTCACGAAAAACGATTAACGCTTATTTATCAGCATGAATTCGAAATTTTCTTATTTTGGGCGGTAAGATACTACTGATACTGCGAAGGCGCGCTCCAGATATCTGCTTACTTGACTACTAAAACCGTTAGCAATTGAAAAACTTCATATAGCAAGCAAGATATTACTACTATTTCTAAGTCAAGTCACAACGGAATTTCTTTCAAGTCTTAACTACCACCAGACAGACCCGTTTATAATTTTTGATAAAATGTTCTTGGTTCGACTTTTTCGCTGCGATTTTTCAAAGCGAGTAAAGTGGAAAAACGACGACGCAACGCATTGCGCGTTTAGCACCTCAATTTTTTTTGTGGTATTTTTTTTATTTTTTTTTTCGTTCCTGACTGAAGAAAAAGGCAACGCGCACTTATACTATTGCAAAATATTATCAATACACTTGCATTTTGTAGATGGATATCAGATAGAGCGAGAGATGCCAGTTAATTTTTTTGGCTTTATGAATTTCTTCAAAAATATCGACGACTTTTTAGGAAACAAATATATGAAGTTATATATTTTGCTGTTGCAGCTAATGGAATCAAGAATCAAGGGGTCTTCATTATTTTATTTGTTTTGTTTTACTTATATATGTATGTATACCGGGGGATCCATTTGAATATCCACTGGCCTATATTTCGAAAACTAAGTAAGATTGTGATAAATGTTTTGGGCAAAAGTTATAAGACGTCCAGGGGGTCAAATAACTGTGAACTTGCCTTTGATCTTGAAACCAATTTTCAAGCTCAATTGTGATATTTTAAATACTCCTTATCATTAATAAATCTAAGTCCTACAGAATTATTTTTCATACCGAACATGTCTTGTTTTGCCCACAAAATAATAATCTGCAATAAAAATTTCAGTGTCTATATAAAAAATCACAGTTGATCTTGAAAAATGGTTTCAAGGTCAATGGCAATGTCACTGTTACTTAACCCTTTAAAAACCTTATAACTTTTGCTTAAAACATTTAGCACTATCGCACTTAGCTCTCGAGATATTGGACTAGGGAAATTTAAATAGATCACCTTATCAATGTTTTGTAACGCTTTGGAGCAAAATATACTGAACCGATTTTAATAACTTTTTTTTTGAAACAACATATTTGTACCAAAGAAGGTTATTGCGTTCTTAGTTTTCTTATTTTTAAAATAAAATATCATTTTTATTAGGATTAAATTTGCAAAGCCACACACAAGCTTTGACATGGCAAAAAAGTTAAGCTCCAAGCTAAATAGCTAAGAAGGCTAATAGCTGTAGTAGCTAAACTCTACTTTCCTTGAAATCACCGTATAAACTGCAAATCTCCACAAATCGTAGAAATCCCAGCAAATTGGCATCATCGCTGATCACAGCGTAGGTGACTTATATTTTTTATTTTGATATTTTTTTTTTCATACTTTAGTTTGGTTACCTTTAATTTCACTGTGGTTAACCTAAACAATTAAAGGTAACAATTCGAAATTTTTCCAAGTCTCTCTATTTGCATGTGTGTGTGTGTGTGTGTGTGTGTGAATACACATGCATCCGACGTATGTATATGATTATGATTTATTTATTCTCTATTGCTACATTTTTAGTTGTAATTGTTATCTTATCACCTGCGATAAACGTTTTCAGTGAAAAACAACAACAGTAAATAAACGACGCAGCGATAAGATACAAATACAATGTTACGGATACAAATTGCGCCTGCGTGTTAAGTTGTATAGGTTTTTCTTCATTTATTTTTGTTGCTATTGCGCTGAGATTGTTGTTGTTATGACAGAGAGTCACATAGTCACCACAGCTCTAGTTATGGCGGTAAAATATGATTTTTATTTACAAAAATCTAAAATTATTAATAAGAACAACAAAAATGTAATTTTTTTTTTTTATATAAAAAAATTTGAATTTAATTTTTTTTTTTTTTTCTACAATTAACCACTAACAATTCCCACTTCTGCCTTGCATACCAAACGTGTTTTATATCATTTTGGGATGTCGCTTGTTTATGGGTGCTCTTCATATAACCATTTTATTTGTGCCAAGTTATGCAAGATTTTTTTCAGTTTTGTTTTTCTATTTAATTGTGCCCCATAAACCATTCAACCTTTTATTTGATCACAGTTGATAATGTATTAGTCAATTGTCTTAGAATATGTGTGAAGTGACACGTACATATATTATTCCAGAGAATTACCTCCATAAACAAAATCAACAGAAATATAAAAAATAGGCGCCTTTTTAGCCTCAAATGATAGAATAAATGCTGCTGACAATATTAGGCTGAAAGTGTTAGTTTTTCGTTGAACTAGAAGTTGGTTTTATTATGTCTGACTTCCTTAAATATATGTTTTATAGCATTATAGCCCATAGTTGCAAAACATCTAGTACTTAGCCTATCCTTCATCAAGAAACCAGAATCATTACAAATGAAAATCTCAAATCAATATTTTGATAGTTAATTAATGGAAAGGAAAATTTAGTGTCAATTTGTTGTTGTATTTAACTAAGTACACAATGTCAACTCTGCATAGAAATTTTAATTCTTCAACGTACAGAAAAGGCACAAAAGAAAAATTTCATTCTCCATTTACTTTCATATGTTTTCAAAAACTTACTGATTGCTCTCATTTTTCGATAGATACATATGCTACTTAAGAAATTTTACTTGTATGGGAGGTGCTACGCCCACTTGTGCTATTTTGCCCGCTTTTGATTCAGATATACCTTATAGAAAGTAAGCCACCTATTTACATTAAATTTCATAACGATTGCTGGAACAGTTCACTTAAAATAGGGCTTACGACTTTTTGTTAATATGGGAGGTGCCACGCCCACTGACGCAATCCCATCGAATTTCATTTAATTACAAAGCTAATATAGTAGCCGACACCTTCGCATCAAATTTTATGAAGATTACTCTCATAGCACACTATCTATAACATTAAACGTTTTTAGCTTGTATGAGTGGTACCACGCCCACAGATAATATTGCATCGAGTTTTATAATCAGATACCATATAGCAAGTATATCTGCTATATTAAATTTCAAAACGATTACGTTGTTAACCCTCTTGTTATAACGTTTATAAATATTGTGGGCTGTGCCACGCCCTTTGACTACTCTTGTCAGTATACTGTTTAACCTTGTATTTATGAGTGCCTCCATCCCTAAAAATTTTTCCCAATTTCGCCCACATTAACCAAATTTCATGCAATATCTTGCATGGCTTACGAGATAAGGAGTTATATAAGTTAAAATTTAAGGCTATGTCACGCCCTTGTAAGAGTCTTTGATAGCTTAAAACCTAGCACAATCCTAATCATAACCAAGTTTCATCAAAATCGCTGCAACTTTTTTCGAATCATTTTACTGCAATCTTTTATCTATCCTATCTATAACTATTCCATTCGGATTTCAATTTCGAAAAATTCTTTGTTAAATCAAACTTATTTTATTTCAATATCCTGCATATTGTGTCAGGATTCTGTGCTCTAGGTTTTATGTTTGTGCTACTGCCAGTCTGGCTTTAACGTTGTCAGGAGCATGGAAAATGCATAATTAAGAACCTCCAGGTAACAACATCCCCCTTAAGATTTGAATTTGATCCAAGTTCCGTCTGTGTACGACAGTCAGTTGAAAAAGCGTTTATTGGAAAAAATATGAAATTTGAAACATTTAGGATGCGACACTCCCCCTTAGAAATTGAGTTATTTCAGGACAGTGATTCTGAATGTTTAGCCATTAAGATTCATTACTCAAATGGGCATGTTTTTTAAAAAAAAAAAGTTGTGCAAAATCAATTGAAATTAAAGTCAAATGGGATGTATGGTTCCCCCTGCCTTAGAAAAATTGTTAATTATTTTCCTAGACGCCGCTGAATTCGAATTCTGTACATAAGCTAAGCAAAAAAATCCCAACGTTGCTTTACTTTAAATGCAAAAATCTTAAAACAAAATCAATTAAATAAACTAAATACATTAATCATATAAATTAAGTAGATAGTAAACTGTACAGGCTTTTAAGTGAGTCAATTGTGTTAACTAACAACAACAGCTCTCATTATAAATACCAACGATTTCTAAAACGAAGAAATTTTTCAAAGTTTTAACAATCAAATTTTATTTGAACTCCTTAATACACCGCCCTGTGCTCTTTTATTGCAAAAAAAAAAATTTCATTTTACGGCAACACAAATGAAAGGTACCCTGTCATATTTGAGCGCCATTTACAAAGCGCCAACTACTCGTACCTTCAGTTTGCAGCTGCTGTGTGCAGTACGTTAAGAGTTGGTAATGTTGATTTCATGTTCCATCATTTGTTAAATGTCCAAACAGATTCGCACAGTTGGCTGGTTGCGCTCTGATTGTGGTGTATCGTTGTATTTTATGAGAGAGTTCCCGTAAGGCCTCATATGCCAAGAAAATTAATTACTTCTTCAAATTATTTTGACATAAATTTTAAAGGATTTAAAGAAGAAATTATTGTTATACGAGTATTTGTGCAATTCCAATCACTTACATATACCACACTGCCACTGATAAGTGTTAATGTTTTTCAAATGCCTTTTAGAAATATCTCAAAAAAATGTTGATACCTAGAGCAATAAAATAAATAACTACTGTCTAGAATTTTAGATTTCTTAAGCGTAGTTATAATTAATTGTTGGTTTATCGTTGTAGTAAAACATGGGAATTGCTACTGTTTTTGCTGTCTGTTTAAAAAAATAAAATCACACAATATTTAAGAAATAAATGAGGCTTTTGATTATTATCCTAGCTTGTTATACTTGGGAATTTTTAACTTATTATGGATAACCGCAAAAAACGTTTCTGTTCATTATTATTCTGATCATATTTTGTTATACCATACGCACGGCGTATAATCCCGTTGCTTTTACGTTTATAAGGTGGGCGTGGCAGGTTAAGAAAAGCATATGTATACATATTTTTGATCAGCTTCACCTTCTTAGTCGATCTAGTCTTGTCCATCAAGCTGTCTCTACATCTCTCGATCTATGAAAATCCGGCACATACATATGTTACATATGATATTGAAAATAATCGAAATCGGCTTACGGACACGCCCACAGAAATCGTATCTTATCTCTAAATTATTTTAAAATGTTTGATGGCTATATCGTAAGTGATCGCAAATGATTGTAATGCCAATCATTATACTACATATATCTAATTTATTTTTAAGGGGTAGGGCACCTCCTCCATAGCAATTACTTGAAAGTACTATACCGAGTTCAGTGTTTAGACAAATATTACAGATGCGTAAGAGTGTTTTACCTGGATACCAGCCAAGAAAGACTTAACCCCTCGGCGTAACATCACATACGATTTCAAAATAACGATATCGATCAGCACTCTTTTGGTAAGGATATAATCACCATATGACAGGTACCAAACATAGCTATGAGCAAAGACACAACTTCATGATAAAAATATTGAAAACAGCGCCAATGTGCTTGTTCTATCTTAATTCTTTGGTAAAATGCTAAATATTTCGCTACTTGGGGGTCCCCTCAGCTCGCGGCTATAGCCTCCTCTAGCTCTACCATAATCTGCCGCTGGGTAGCAGTGCAACTTTACATCGAGCTCACGGTTTATCCGAGATTTGGGTGTTACACCACAACCACCTCGAGGCAAATATTGCAAATAATTTAGGACAGTTCACCGACAAAGAAGTCTGCAAATCAGGGGCCGTAACGATTATGAATTTTATATTAGAAATCACTGCATAATCATTATTCTGGATTTCTATTTTTTTCGATCATAAATAATCATTTTTTGAATTTCAATTCTTTTCGATCAAACATAATCGTTATTTTGGATTTCTATTTTTTTCGATCAAAAACAATCGTTATATTGAATTTTTATTTTTTCGATCAAAAATAATCGTTATTTTAGATATATATTTTCTTTGATCGAAAAGAATAGAAATGCAAAATAACAACTATTTCTAATAGAAAACTCTAATGTAACGATTATTTTTGATCGAAAAAAATATAAATCTAAAAAAACGATTATTTTTGATTGAAAAGAATAGAAATCTAATGATACGATTATTTTTGATCGAAAAAATAAAAGTCCAATATAACGATAATTTTTGATCGAAAAAAATATAAATCTAAAATAACGATTATGTTTGATGGAAAAGAATAGATATTCAAAATAACTACTATTTATGATCGAAAAAATAGAAATCCGATATAACAATTATTTTTGATTTTTAATATAAAAATCGCATAATTAAAAATCATGTCATATATCTAGGCTTCTCGTCAAAATAAATTCATCTGTACCTATACTCAAAACTCACATTTCGACTTCTCCTTCACTATGATTTTTTTGACTTTAATTATAGAAAATAACGATTATTTACAGTCCCTGTAAAGTTTCCTAATGTTATTTTCAGCATTTCGGCATTTTCCGTATTTCGCTGATAATGAAATCGTTAAAACTACCAACTTCAAACTATCAAAACTCAGACAAATCTTTACGTACGAAAGAGTCCTTGACTAAAAATCGATATATTTTCTTGAACTAGTAAATATTTATATTTCCAAATAAATCACTGAAAATGTGCCATTTAAACTAAAATGTTGACTTTTATGAGAAATATCTTTATTTTAGTACATATACCGAAATACGAGTATAAACGATTATGTGTCCAACTTAAATTTTCATTTATGTCAATGCTACCAATAAAATCGTTTATTTTTGACCATCAAATTCAGCAATAATTGATATTTTTATTTCAATTGCGATTATTCTAGAAATACTTTTTTAAGAGCTCTTATTTATCGCTTCTAAAGATCAAAAATATCGATTTTCTGTCGGTCGCAATTTTTTTTCGCACTCAACAAGTGCTATGAAAATAAAATAATTTAAAAATTTTATTATATGCGATTTTTATTTTTATGATATCCAAGATCTTTAAATTAGTTTTCGACTTGCATTTATCAGCACTTAAAATGTTACGGTATCTCATAACTTGGATCGGGTCGGGTAATAAATTCGTCAATAACAGTTTCTCCTCACTGCTCCAGCGTCTTTTGCCAAACAGCTCCAATTATTTTTTGTTTTTTTTTTTTTTAATTTCAACAATGATAAGAGTGCTGTTTAATATATATGAGCAACAACAACAAAAATAACAAAATTAATATATATTTACAAGCGAAGGTTCATATATAAGCGTTGCCAGATGATATTTCTATCAAGACTAAAATTATTTTCAATATATTTAATATATTACGATGTTCCTATTATCCTATGGAATATAAAAGTTTACGCTAATAATAAAAATAAACTTTATATTCTTATTAAACAAAAAAAGTTCAATCCTTAAATAATATTATTACAATTATTACATATTCATTTCCTATTCCCATTCCTATTAATTTCCCTCTATATGTCCACTACCCCAGCAAACATTTTTATTTGTGAGAGAGTCATATATCAATTACCGAGGCGATGATTTCGATTGCCTGATAGTTTGCTCGGGAGAAACTGTTCAGCGTGAACGACTCGCAAAAGCGATTAACGTATGAAACATAAGGAAACGTTTCAATTGATTGTTTTCGGAGGGGAAAAACAAAAATTTTACTTCGTCATCGAACTCTAAATTTATTGCCTTTGTTTTTATTTACGTCACTTGCGCTTTTATTTATTACATGACGTTATACGTTATATACGTCATCGAACTCTGAATTATTTTATTGTTTCATTTTATCTACTTTATTAGATAGCTGATAATATTGAATAGTAATTGTTTGTGACTTGTTATAATTTATAATTGAAAATGATTACACAAAAATACATTTAACATAAAATGGAACAGAGAACCAGAAAGCCAGGCTGGTTCACATATTTCCTTACTTCTAATCATATACACATAACGTATAGTATATATTTGATATCGTAATGAATGTAGAATGCCGATAACAAAAAAGTAAGCACTTCTAAGTGAGTTATAAATTCATGGCTTGGAAGATGAAATCATATAATCTTATAGAAGAGTTGCCAAGTAATGATAAAGATGTTTCAAAATCCATTCTTTTTGTTGTTAATTAACTTCCAGAAGGGTGTTAATTGGTTCACTTATTAATCGTGCTGAAGATAAATCTACATGATACATTTCTGAAAAATTTATAAATTGATCGCCATCAATGTGGAAGATTTAATAATCTACCAAATGTTTGCTGGGACATGGCGGTGTTGCTGTTCTATTACATATTTCATTAGGAGACGTCCATTAATGACATGAGCTAAATTAGGTGGGGATGGTGTCCGGAAAAATCTCACCAAATTTCATCAAGGGGGGGAGGAGGTCAAGGAAAACCTCACGTCAACTTTTTAATGCATAGAATTTACATTAAAAATTATAATTTAAGTCTCACGGCAGGGGGGGAGGGGTCCCGCCAGATCTCACCACATTACCTCACGTAATTAATGGACGTCCCCTTACAACATAACCTTATTACTATCAACAATGATTTTGAATTGGGAGGGGAAATAAATTTGAAAATAAAATTTAATGTAATATCTTTCTAAATCGCTCCACAAGTAACAATAATTCGAGAAATCTGTTAAATGTTAAAATTTTAACAAATCACAATGAAGGAAAAGACGAAATGTGAGTTTGAGGATACAGAAGAGTTTCTCTTGACAAGAAACGTAGATATATGCCATGATTTTACTTATGTGATTTTTATTTTAAAAATCAAAAATAATCGTTATTATGGACTTTTATTTTTTTCTCTCAAAAATAGTTGTTAATATGAATTTTTTTATATTTAGATCAATAGAAAAATTATTTTTTATTTTTTCTATTTTTTCGATACTTTTTGACATGGTTTTTCGATAAGTTTCTTAAATCGTTAGTTGTCTAAAACCATAAAAAAATCTTATAAACTATCGAATGTAGTCAAAAACTATCGAAATATCGAAACTTATCGAAAAAGGTTGATATTTGTTGAAAACTATCGAAAAACATCGAAACTTATCAAAATGGTCGATATATATCGAAAACTATCGGAAAAAATCGAAACTGTTAATTACTATCAAAATTTGTTGAAAAAATCGAACCTTATCAAATATCAATGAAAAGAAAACGCATAACGTATTACATTAAATTAAATTTTGATCTAAAAATCGGAATGTCTGGCAACGCTGATACATAGATATATATTAGAAAAGAGCCCCTAATAAAAAACAAATACAACGCATAAAAAATATTAAGAAAAAAATGCCTGCCTTAACTTCGTTAGCTTGCATTAATTTATAGAGGAAGAGAAAACGCACCCATTTAATAATCCACCAAAATTTCAGGGTGGGTTTCATATAACAAAAAAAAAAAAATTCAATTGTACAAAACAAACAAAAAAAAAAAGACACCACCATATAAAGTTATTGGAAAAGTTGGCATATACAATATAGCTGGATAGACATCAACAATTAATATCGTTCTTATGGTTGCTGTTATTATTATTGTTGTTGTTGTTGTTGTTGTTATAATTTATATGCGCGTGGTCTCAACCAATCGTGAAAACCAAAAATAAAGTGAAGTCAGCCATTATTATTAACCTGTTGGCCATTTATCATAAATTTCTGTGCAGCAACAACAGCAACAACAAAAAACAACAACAGCTGAAAATATGAAATACCATTTTTAATTATATGCCCCAAATTGTTATATTGCGTATTTATTTCATTAGCCTAATGCGTGCGTGAGTGCAGCAGCGACTGATTAATTTTTCCATTTTTTTTTTTACCTTTTGATTGTAAGCAAAGTTGTAATGAAAAAATTCAGGTGAAAAAAAAAAAAATTTTTTTTTACCACCTGCAAACATTACACTGATTGAAATTTTTAATGGTCACACCCAGCGAAAATAATTTTATTGTTGCCCTGATTTGTAGTCCTTTGCAAATTTACCAAAGAACAGAAAAAATTGAGAAATACATTTTAAAAAAATGACAAACACAAATTAACTTTAATTAAAATAAAACATTTTCACTATTTAAATACAAATACTTTTATCTACTTTCAAATACTTTCGTACCCCACATTTGAAAGATATATATATTTTATCTACAAGTAGTTAATTTTCATTATACTGGGCCAAATAAAAAAATAAACAATTAATTTGATTTTAACACTTTTTTTTTTGACCCAAAAGGAGACGTCTCCCCTTATCACCTTAAAAAAAAAAAACGTTTAATTGATCTCTCTATACGCAAAAATATATTTTGACTTTCCTTGTGTGAGCTAAGACGTCTTAGACTTTGAATTTTAAATATCTCTCATCGCCATTCCAACCCAAATGCTGGAGTGAAACTGGGTTGCTTGATGTTCGCGCTGTTATTTTTAATTGTGTTGTACGATGGAATCATTGGATTCAATGTGACTTTAGATTTGGAAGAATAGGCTTATGCCGATAATATCGCTCTGTCATCAATATCATTCAAATGCAAGCCAACTTTACGCGACTTAGTGATCAGCGACTATTTCTTTAAATTAATACATACTTAGAGTTAGCCCAGTTGTTGAAATTCAACGATTATATACTAGGGACAAAACAAAAACTACTTTTTGGCATTAAAAAACTGACATAAAAAAGAGCTATATTTTGACATTGCTCCCAAAAATAAAAGTCATGATATCATGTTAATCTATCCCTATCTCTATCCCTTCCTTTGAAATCAATATACATGCATATCTCCATACCAAATTTCATGAAAATAAGTCGGTTAGCTTAGCTAATAAAACATATTTTCCAGTTAGAAGCGTGGTGCCATCCACTTTAAAACAAATCCTTTCCTCAGGGTTTAATCTTTTTCTTTACCAAAATTTTTCAAAATTGGTTCATTAGTTTACTTAGCAGGTGAAATCGTTTTCTTTTTCCTGATAGGGGCGTCACCACTTACTAAAAACATACACAGGACTTAATCCATGTCCTTTCGAAACTTTATCAAAATCGGCGTAGCATTATGCGTGATGACACGCCCCCTTTACAGAAAGTTTTTGTGAAGGTTAAATCTATTTCTATAGATACTGAGAAAGACCCAGAACACCGTGATGCCAAATGATCGGAAGTCATATGCCAAAACTAACAGAACGAACTGGCACAGCATAATACAATGAGACAGGAATCAAAATAGTTATAAAACTTTTGTTCAACCCCTACGCTTGTAACAGCGCTATGGGACGATAGTAGCGGTGATAAAACGTGTAAGTAAGGGGACGTCTATTAATTACTTGAGGTGTTTTTTGAAAATTTGGATTGCCTCCCCCTCCCCTTGGTGAGATTTGGTGAGATCTGGCGGAACCCCTCCTCTCCCTCCCGTGAGATTTAAATTATAATTTTTTATGTAAATATTATGCATTAAGAAGTTGACGTGAGGTTTTCCTTGATCCCCACCTCCCCCTTGGTAAGATTTGGTGAGATTTTGCCGGTCCCCTTCCCCCCTATTTTGACTCACGTAATTAATGGGCATCCCCTAAGTAAGGAAAAAAATGAAGAAAATATTTCCAAACATTTTCTTATAGCTAACGGGAATTTTTAAAACCTGTAGGAATTTAGGAAGGCGGGAGTTTTGTAAGGTTTTCCCAAACAAATAATTTTTTTCCAATAAATTTGGCTGGCAAAAATTCTATGCAAAAATATGATATGTAGGGGAAGGCGGAGAAAAGCGGTATACGGGGCAAAACAGTACTTAGGGTATATGTATTTATCTTTGCATTACAACGCCATCTAATGTAATTAAAAGGAATTTGTGTTTGAGTAGTCTTCTTGTAACTGCCAGGTTATAGCGACATTTGGACTTTCCGTTTTCGAGAACCACGAGATTCATCAAAATGAGTGCGGTCGATGTAAAATTCGAGAATTTTCGACTTATAAGTAAATTCATTTCATATGAATCATTTAAAAAAAAAAGCAAAGTATCACGTCGTAGTATATGCTAGTGACATTCATTTCTGTTGACAATGATTTGTTAATGTTGATAAATTTTTGTTTCACGAGTCTGTATGTTTTCATAGGTCATGGGGGCGAAAAATTTTTTTATAAAACTTCGTTCACCCGCTAGGTATTTGCACCACCGTCCCCTACATATGTACATGAGCTTTCAGGAATTGTATTGAAAATTTAGTCGGGAAGTACTTCTTTGAGGCGACATTTACTTTTTCTCCTTTTTTTCCAACAGTTAAGGGTTGTTTGTTTGTTTGTATGTAGAGAGTAATCTCTGAAGCTACTGAACCGATTCTTCAAATTTTCCACTAACAGACAGCTACAACTATCCTTGAGTAACATAGGCAAAATTTTTTTTATTATTAATTTTAATTAATAATTTGTGGGACCTTTTATACAACAAAACATTGAAAAAGCTTTATCTTGTTTGTGCCAAACTCAATACTCACAAATTGTGAACGGAATTAGAAAATTGGGCGTGGTTCCTCCCATATAGCAGAAACACTAAAATTGCTATTGTTGGTATTAATGCGTAATTGTGAAATTTGGTACATGGACCCAATTACCTGCAGTAAGGACTGCGTAATATGTAGACGGGGTTTTACAAGGGAAAGTGCGCGGGCAGCGTCACGGGTACATAATATAGGCAAAATATACATAAATATTTTGTTGTTAATGAATATTGTTGTTGTAAAACCTAAATCCTAGCGAATCAAGGATTCAGTTAGGGAAGGAGATGGATAGAATACAAAAAAAAAAGTGTAAAGCTGAAATAGGCCCCCCCTAGTGGTCTGCCATAGATGGCCATTAAAAGACGCTAGTGTCCTTTTATTTTTTTTTAATGCACGTACATACATATATTGCAGCTATATGTATATAGCTTTATTTTGTAATATACTTATATGTACAAACCTTTTGTCATAATCATTACATTTAGCAATTCCGACGGCCATGATTCATTTGGAACAAAACACTTTACGTTTACTGTTGGCTTCAGCGTGTACCTTGAGGTGAGCTACCGACGACCGCCATATTTATTTTCTCCACTTGGCGATGTTCAAGTAGCCAAGCTGCTGCTGCTGCTGCCGATGACAGGGTTAAATTTTTTTTGTATTTTTTTTTTGTTTATTGGAAATGATGTTGTTTGCTGCTGTTAAATGTTGAAACACATCGTTGTTGTTGTTGTTGTTGTTGCCTGTTGCCATAATTTTGACAGTTTTGATGTGTGCGGCGGCAGCAACATGTACATGTCAATCAAATGACAGCCATTTTTAATTTTGATTGTTGCTGGCGTTGCTGTAGTTGTTGTTGTTATTGCTTTTACTGTTGCTGATTGCCAACGCATGTTGAAGTGTTGTTGGTCACAAAAGCAGCAACAACAACAATAACAACGCAAAATATAAAAATAACTGCCTTAATGAAAAAAAAAATTCAATAAACCCATGAGTATGTACAAATATATATGTATGTATAATTGTATATATATAGTACAAACATATTGACGATCGATCGTGATCAGTCACATGAAATTGAGGAAAAAAAAAATAATTAATAAAAATACGGAGAATGAATATCGAAAGCAACACTTCAAGAAAATTATGGCGCAGCGGAAAAAAGAACCCATTCACTTCAATTGCACAAAATATTTGAAATCTGAAGTTTTGATAAAATCATAAAATTTGGCTTTATTTTTTGTCACAAAAAAACATTTCTTTTTTTTTTTCTCTCTGTTTGTTAATGAAATTTAGTTTAACTTAACAATTTAATTCCTTGCTGGTGGCAACTTTTGTAGCTTTATAGCGTTGCCACGCAGTCACAAAAAAAAAAAACACTTCATTCACATTTTTGATCTGTCGCGCGCGGATCGCTTTTGGATTGTCACAAATTCCATTCGATACATTTTTTAACTCAATTTCTTAATTAATCGTCGCGCACCGTCGTCAATTTTCAACTGAACAATTTTGATTATGTTTAAATGACATTTTTCCATATATAGTACATATAGTCTACTGATATTTCCTATCACAAAATGATTTTTCCTATCGTACTTTTGCAGTATAGAGTGAGTACAATGCCACCACAACCACCAGCAACAACAACAACAACAATAAGACGAAAAAATAATAAAAAAAAAACATATCGAATAATATCTGAGAATAGATAGTGGCCTTAGATAAGTTAACGTATCTTTTCAGAGATTTCACTATGCGGCGTCCAATGATAAAAATGCGCCTCACAAAAACCCACGAAAACTTCCTTACAATTAATAAAATTTCCTACAAATACCAATGCCATTTTGTCCATATCTCCTAAGCCCACAAAGGCACAGTTGGTTTCATCCAACAACTCTGTTTTTATTTTTTTTATCATATCACAAGGAACTTTTTTTCGAAAATATATTTGTTTTCAGCGATAATGATAATGCTAAACAATACCTACCAATATCTATCTATCTTTTACCAAAACAGCTGTTTTGACTTTTGAATTTGCTTACCAATCTTACTTACTTACGTACCGACTGCCTCTCACTATCATATATTCCCGTATCAACGCAAGTACATAGTATATGGTATATGGTATGGTTCCTCCAATCCAAATCCAAAGTTACGATTACTTTACGTTTATTCCTCTATATTACGTTAATGACGTTTCACGCGCCACCTTCGCAGACTTTCTCGCTGACCCAGCTAGATAAAAAGTATCTAATCTTTGGCGGCTTTACTTGTACCTTTCGTATTTTTATTTTCCTTTTTTTTTTTAATGCAATATTTATAAGATAATGAAGATTTGCTATCAATTTCTCTGTTTTTTTTTTTTTTCGTTATTTTGGTTCAGTATTCGCGTCGTTAGGATATCAGTGGAAATATCTATATCAGTGTTTGAACTGATAATGCTGCCAGATAATAAGCGATAATAATTTGAATTTTTCAGTTTTAGTTTTTTTTTCTCTGCTTTTTTTTTAAGAATCTAATCAGGTAATGTTTGTTCATTTGGTTCGTGTAATTTGGGGAGTTTCTTTAAATCAGTTCATTAGATATTTAGTATCTGTGCAATAATGACGGGAATCAGTTGTAAAACTTTAGAAGTGGTAAAATTGAACTTTGAGCGGCTTAAGATTGCGTGTATCAAGATTAGAAATAAAAAAAATATGAAATAAACTAACATTTATTATTAACTAGTCTGATTGATCAATCTTAAAAATGAAAATAATTAAATTTGAGTTATCTTTAAGTTGCGTAAAATTGCAATACTTTCAAACAAAGTATCGATGAATTCATTTTGAAATCTTGATCATAAAGTAATTTCAGCTGAAACATTCAAAAGTTATGTGTGAACTTTACACTTCCACTACTTTAAGGCCTTAATCGTACTGAAACATATGTACATACATGACTCATTGCTGGTGAAGTTCAACTTCGTGAAATGCAGTTGTGAAACATTTAATTCCTTTGAATATCTTGGATGCAGCTTTAATACCCAAACGAAATATAATACTGATGTTGACTGAATTGTTAGTACTTATGGTAACAGTGCTCTTGACTTAATAAAAAGCTGATCTGAAGAGTTTTGTGAACCATAGTAAAACCTTCTCAAGAGTGTGCATCTTACGTTCGGTATCCGCGGTACTAATGCTATATTAAGCTGTCTCGAAAAATACTTTGAAATTCATGTCATAATGACTTTACTTAGAAAGTTCTGTTAGCCATAAAATTGAGGTCACAATTAATTTTTTGTAAGAGCTATGGGTTATGAAAAAAAATCTATGTACATAATCATCTCTGTAAAAAATTTTACTGTACCGGGAAAATCTCAAAAACAAATTTTTCATTGGATGATCTTAACCTACTATGGAATGTTTTCACCATAATCATGTATAACATTATTGTAAATAAATAACCGATAGCGGTGCAACCGATCCCTGTAAGGGGACGTGCATTAATTATGTGAATCAAAATAGGGGGGGGGAGGAGGTCCGGCAAAATCTCACCAAGGGGGAGGAGGGAGTCAAAGAAAACTTCACGTCAACTTCTTAATTCATAGAATTTACATTAAAAATTATAATTTAAATCTCACGGGAGGGAGGGGAGGGGTCCCGCCAGATCTCTCCAAATCTCACCAAGGGAAAGGGGGGTTCCGAATTTTCAAAAAAACACGTCCCCTAAAGGGAGTACTTTATTGAAAAACATTTTTTGTCATGAACTGGGACGATCTACTTAAGGCAATGTTGTGACCCCATTTACCCAAAATATTTTACTGTACCAATCGATGAGAAAAAATCGAAATAATTTTTGGATATAGATTCACTGAGAAAAGAGTATGTTTTCTTCGAAAAACTTTTTGTTTGGTTGATAAATTTTTAAAATATTTATTAAATAGCAACAAGTTTTGGTTGATACACTGAGAAAAAAATCAACTAGGACCTGGTTAATTCAACTAGAAGACGTAATATTTTGGCGTCGAGTCAAAATATTGTTATTTCAATCAGAAATCTGATTGAAAATAATATCTAGTTAATTCAAAGCTATTTATGGTTAAACTCTATTGAGACTTGTTAATAACTAATATTAACCAGTCATCTATTTAAATTGACCAGGAACCTATTTAAATTGACTAGGAAATAGCAAAAAATAAAACAAAGTCACTCTTGTTTTGCTGGCTGTTTTTATGATCATTCCTAAGGATCCATCGCGATTGACACCTCTCTTCTTGCTTTTTGATATGGAATATTCACTTTTTCTTGAACAGCTCGGAAATCCAAGCCCGAGGTTTACTCAATTTTATTTATTTATTGGCCCCGTTTCTATGATCATTTACTAGGAACACATATCATCGATTGACACCACTTTAATTTCCTAAATTCCCATACTTGCCCTTAATTCCTTTATCAGCCTGTGCTAGTGCGTCACACACAGGCGTCAGAGTGTCAGCCTGGAACAATTTTTTTACTACATATACTATATCTACATTTGATGTATACATATATACAATTCTGAAAGCAAAAAAGTAATAACGAATCATAAAACATTATTTAGATTTCATTCAATACACACGCCGAAAAATATGCAACATTTTCATTACAATGAAATCTAAATAAAGTTTTATGATTCGTTATTACTTTTTTGCTTTCAGAATTGTATATATGTATACGACATCAAATTACTAAAATAAATAAGCCAGCCGTCTGTTTAAAAAAACCCAAATATATTTTCCTTCAGTGTATTAGATGATGATGTCTATTTGAGTCGTTTCAATTTGATTGAGTATGTGTTTGGTAATCCCATTTTTATTTAATTTCACTTTATAACAATACGAATAATACACAATTCTCAATGTACTAAAGAAAAACCCAACTTAATTAGCTTCTGCTCTCAAATTTGCATTATTTTCAAAAATCAATGAACCGAAATTTCCTTAAGCACTAAGATGAACAAGTATTGAATAATGAAAAATTTGAAAAATATTGAAAAATTTTCAAATCTCTTGTTTCAAACGAACTCAAGCAAATTAAATATTAATAAAAATGTCATATTTCCTGTAATAAGGTTTTTATGTTCGCTACAACTTTAAACATCAGAGCTGGCGAATCATAAAATTACAATTTAACTCGAGCAATAAATTAAGACATCAAATCATTAAAGAAATCTAGCCAAACATGATTACGAAGCTAAATTATGTACCTATTTTCTTTTTCCTGTCCATTTAATATCGTTCACTCACGTAATGCAAAGTAAATAAAGTTAACAATTTAACGTTACAATGTAACGCGAATGTGTTATAATAAATTAATTTATGATGTTGGCAGCTGACAAATGGTCTCTAACTAAAAACTGAAGCCTTTTCGAAATTAAAGTTAAATACATATACATTTTAACGATTTACAAGCTCATACTCATAAAATAATTTATAACGCAACCTAAAAATGTAACTAACAGATATTATTTTTAAGGTCTTTACTCGTGAATACTGGAATCAGATACACCGAAAAAAAAAACTTACTCCGCTTAAGGAAAAATGCCTAAATGTAAGGAAAAAATGTCCTTCAATACGAGCTAAAGCCTCAAAATAAGTAAGTTGGATTCCTTAGTACAAGCAAATGTTGCTGCTTTGAAATAAGGAAAAGTTTACTCAATGTGAGGACAAGGTTATAAAACTGAGGAAAATTTTACTTTTTCTAAGGATGAAGGTATCCTTAAATGAAAGAAATTTACTTAAAATAAATTCGTTGATTTCCAAAAAAAATTTGTTAATTTTCTATTTCCTCTATTTTCTTATTTGTTGGTTACTTATTGTCAGTCACTCTTATTTTAATTGTAATACGTTTTTAAAACTTCAAAGAAGAACTTAATTTTTTTTTACCTGTCGTCACCCGCTAAGAGAATTGAACCTGTGTTCTCAGCGCCATGCCACTGTTCAAAGATGCTCATCGTACCCAACTCAGCCACCGACAGCATTTTTAAGAAATACTAAAATGATGTTGTTAAACTGCGCATGTAACAACCATTGTCTGATCAGGGAAGCTTCGGTTCAAATCCCGGCGACGACATAATTTTTATTTTTTTATTTTTTTATTTAAAAAACAAAAAAAAACAAGTAAAGAACTATAAATATATAGACAAAAACAGAATACTTACGAGAAGAATAGATATTAATTTCAGCGAGTAAAGCAGCGAGTGTTGCCACTCATTTATTAAGGAAAATTTTCCTACGTTATAGTAAATTTTTTGAAGAAACTAACTAAAACTGAGTACGATTTTCCTTAAACAAAACATTCCATTAGATTGAGGAAATTTTTACTCAAATGAGGAACAAGTGGTCTTCAAAAATTCTTCCCAAAGAAAAATTTATTATTTCAAAGAAAAATTTTATTAAAACCACAAACTCTATATTTAAGGAAGAGCGTTGACTTGCTTTAATGAAACATAAACTCATTTCAAAGGACTCAATTACTAAATGAGACGATATTTTCATCAATATGAGGAAAAATAACTTAGATTAAGGAAAATTTTTACATTAAATCGTAGGAAGGCAGTTCTTCAAATTTAGTACGGTCTTTTTTTTCGGTGTACGTAAATATGTATTTGAACCATATGACCAAGAAAATTTTTGTTATTTTCTTAAAAAAATTTACTAAAAAAAATACGCTACTGATAGACAGTATGTAGTGTTAAATTCTAGGATTTCAAAGTTTCTCAAAATTTTTCGAGTTTTTCATTATTTTTTGTTTAATGGAAAGGAAAGGAAAAGTCATTCGGTTCAAACATTCCCTACATTAACCAGCAATTTTTTTTAACCAAATCGATTTGCAACAAAAAACAGTATCCCAAAAAAAGTTTTGATACATTATATCTAAGATGGTAGTGCCATCTTTTAATGAAATATGTTATTTGAAATCCTAGACTTTTTTGAATCAACATTTAAAATCGTTGCGTGATCGGTTAATATTTGTCATTTTCGAAATTTTTTTATTTTCCAGTAACAACAATTTTTATGTTTCTTTAAGTGAGATCTGATTTGTTAGCATCTTGTATGTGACATGCGATACGCCTACACCTTCGTTATTCTGGGAAATTTATCAAATAGTCCCTTATCAAATAAGTACAACAGCTTATCAATAACCAACAATGTCCCTATGCCCAGAGTACTAGATGATTTAGTGGTCTCATGAAGAGACGTGTGGCATTTCGGTGCCACTAGTGTGCTTAGGAAAACTGATTCTAAAAATTTTATAGCAGCTATTTATCAATATCGAACTGCTCACTAGTTGCCGTCAAGATTCGATTTCCATTCAAATCAAGCGGCGAAACTTAAAATGGACTGGGCACACATTGTGGAAATGACCGATGATGAAGTCTGCCATATAGCATTACTGAAGCGTTCACAAGAGCTGAAAATATGTTAATCGGGGAAATGTTAGAGAGAATTCAAGGCACACGCAGTAGCGTAGCTAGGGTGGTGCTGATAGTGCGGCAAAATGGTCGTGAAATATATCTCATTTGGCTAGGGTTTTTTGAAAATAAAAAATAAGTCTCTTTTTTTTTAGTGAATGAAAGTAAACTTATGTAGGAAATTTGAATGTATAGATGGAAATTTACAAAGTTTTAGGGAAATATATCTCATTTTGCTGAGTACCTTTTTTTTTTTTGCTCTTCAAAATTTTTGTTTTGGTACTTTGGGGGCGGCATTCCAAGTGTTCGCACCAGGCGCTAAAAATGCACGCTACACCACTGGGCATACGCTACTGATCGTGCACGTTGAAAGAGTTTTGTTTAGTCCCTATTTTCCGTGAGAAGATAACGAACACAAACTAAAAGGCCTGCCTTCAAGTCATTTCTAGATGGAATGTGAGTTTGGTAACACTTCGTGAATGAAATTACCGAAATTTTTTATAATACAGATTGGGTGGAACAAAACTCAGTCTTGTAAGGATATAAAGGCCGAATAGCCTGATCTTCGCTCGGACCAGCGAAAAGTTTCCTTAAATCTAATGGCGCAACGAGCTTTCATCTGTTTACTTAATAGGTCAAGGGGAACGAGATAAAATTAGACCACGAAGGCATCAAAGTAGGTGTAGTCCTGAGAGTACCTCTGTTTTAGAAACTTAAAAACATCTTATGGCGCCCTTCCTTCACTTTCATTATTTATTTTTAGTAAGCTTTTTACTTGAATTAAAGTTTCAAGCTTAATAGCCAAGAAGGCGAATAGCTGTAGTAGCTTAACTCTATTACTATATTTATTAGCCAGCTGTTTTCATATTAATTGTGGGTCTAATTTAATCTATGTATGTATATATGACGGTGTGTGTGTGTGTTTGTTTGTGTGTGTGTTTATTTGTATGTGTGTGTTTATTTGTGTGCGTGTGTTTATTTGTGTGCGCGTGTGTTTGTGTATTTATGTTACTTATGGACACCTAAGCCGTTCAACCGATCGCCGAAAAATTTAATATATGGGACGTTTCACGTCATGCGGAACACCTAAATGGCCAAAAATTCGTTTGACCGATCAAGACGTAAGAGGTCTTAAAATGTGCGTCTCATGAAAGGCTTCTTAAAGCCCGTTCAGAAATTCTAAATGGCGGATCCAATATGGCGGTCGGAAGCCGGAGAAAAATCGAGTGCCAAGCAATAAAAGCTTGTAAAAATAAAAATTCACAACCGATCGAATCGTTTCTTGGCTTGAGTTGTTGCTCCTAAAAAGCTTTCGGGGTAGGTTGACAAAATCCAAGATGGCGGATCCAATATGGCGGTCAAATTTTCAATATGATGGCCAAATTTTTGAAAGTCTACCGATGTGTACCAAATTTGGTATACGGAGGTTTTGGTGGTTACTGATCACGAATTCGAGGTCAGATTTGACAAAATTAAGATGGCCGATCCAAGATGGCAGACGTATTTTTTAAAAATCAACCGATTTGTATCAAATTAGTTATACGGGGGTTTTTAGGGTCACCGATTACGAATCTGAGGCTATATTTTAAAAATTTTCAAATTCAAAATGGTGGATTCAATATGGCGGACATATTGTTTAAAAATCAACCGATCAGCACAAAATTTTATATACGTTGGATTCTGGGATCGCTGAATAGGAATTCAAGGTGAAAAATTTAAAATTCAAGACGGCTGACTCAATATGGTGGATTAGATTATTGAGTTTCCGCGATATTAGGTCCGCTGCGTTGCCCACACGGCTCTCAGAAGCCTTCCATAAGACGAACATTTAAGGACTTCATACGTCTTGATCGGTCAAGCCAATTTTTGGCCATTTAGGTGATCCGCTTGACGTGAAACGTCCCATATACATACATACATAACTATGTTTCTTATGAATTGCGAAAGATTCTTAGCAAAGTTTAGTTTGCAAAAAAAGTTGGCAATGTCACGCGCCCTATATGGTCTTATATATTTATGATATAAATCCAGGATTTTATTTTCAAAATTCCATGTACGGATTTTAAGTTTAAATTGTTATTACCAATATTCATTTTTAAACATCAAGCAGTTCATTTTGCTTCATTCAAATAAACCAAATTTTTTCGACTCAGAGCTTTGGCGAAGTCCCTTTGCCTATTCTTCAATCGCGCAAACGACCTCTTCTGTCCAGACTTGCTTATATATAAAAGGATTATAAACAAATTAAACTCATCGTGTCAGGGCAGAACAACGTCTGCCTGGCCACCTAGTTTATTAAAAAATTTAATATTGTGGTTTTATTAACAAAAAAATCCTATTAATTTTTCAAATATGAACTCAGTGGCGTCAATTGGCCCCCCCCCCCAAGGATCTGATACTAGTTCTTATTCAATATATCAATTCAATTAAGCCATTTTATAGTGGTGGAATTATAATTCTCGTCTCCCACTCCTAAGGTTTTTGTGAAGTGACGCCACTGATGAAACTTCATTCTTGAGTAAAAAACCTCTGTGAAAAACTGAAATCTTGAAATCGATTCACCTCATGTGATTGAACTTAATCAATATTTTCCATGCTGTATATGTCTGAAATCACTACGTACATATTTACACTTGTCAACTTTGACATTTATGTGGACAAGAAAAACATACATATGATTTTTTTTCCTATAGCAAACTGTTACCAATTAATTGAGCAGACAGACCGCAACTTTATTTCTTGAAATCATTCTGCATTTTCAGCGTTATAAAACAGCGCGTTGAACATAAACGTGCGACATTATTTCCACTGCATTGACGATGACAACAATAAACCTTCCCTAAGTGACTGAATGACTGACTGACTGATTGACAGACAGACAGACAACCTGAATGATTGCATGTCAAACAATGCTTATCAGTGAAATATTTGCATATAAAGTAGATAAGCAAAATATGATGAAGAACTCAAGAAATGAGGCACATTTTTTTGAAAAGAAAATAAAAAAAAATGAAAATGTTGCCACAGATCCAGCAAAGTGGTCTTGTTTTGCTTCTTTTTTTTTTATTTAAGGGCTGTCTATTTAATTAGCTCTTGTGGAAAAAAAAGTACCTAGCGCTACAAATTTTCTTTATATTTTTACAGCGAAAATTCCTGAAATTTTTCATTGCTGACTTGTACTTTTATGTTGTTTTTATTGTTGTTGGTATGACATTTTTTTCCCTCCAAAGTCTTTAATATGGTAAATAACTTTATCAAACATATTATCTTATTTATCAGCATTATCGTATATTTTTTTTTTCTTCGCTCTTTAAAAGTTTCTCTATCTATGAAAATTTAACCCAAGAAATACAGAAATTTTTATATTAAAATTTCAGATATCTCGCTGTAGTTGTTTTAGTACAGGACGACGCGTTGGAATTGAATTAAGTACGTTTTCAAAGATTTTCATTTAAGAAAATTTTGAATTTTCTCAGATTTCACATAAATGTTTCATTGATATATTTGAAGTGCATATGTATAGCTTTAGTACTCGAAGAAATACAAAAAAAAAAGCAAAAATACTCAGAAGTCATTTGCGTCATTTAAATGACGCAAAATGTCAAAATAAGTGTAAACAATAAAAAAAAAAAATGAAGAACTAAAGCAAATAAATTTTGTGAAAAACCTTAAAAAACAAAAAAAAAAATTGTTAGAAAAAAATAACTCAGAAATTAAACAACAACGTCGTAGCAGCCAACAATATTTGCCACTTTATAACTTGGCTCATAAAGCAATTCTTCTATCGTATATTTTGTGTAGTTTCATCTCTTGGGGCTTTTTTTTTAATTTTCTATTTTTTTTTATTTTTTTTTTTTTTGCTTTATTATTAGCGCACGAGTTTTCTACTTACTTGAAGTGTGCAGACAAATATTGTCCACAGAAAAAAGAGCAGTAAAATAGTGAAACAATATTTATAAATGCTATAAAAACAGCGACAATGTCGTATTTAAAGCCTTTAAATGAAAGCCATTATGGTAGCGTGACTCCATTAAAAACCAAAAAATAAAAATGGCGTCGATTGTTATTGCAACTTTTGTAAATGCACTAAAATTTGTAGTACATAATTTTTATGGAATAAATAGTTGAGTTAGGGCGTTGAAAAAAAAGTTTGAAGACAGATTCAGGTACCCAAATGTATCAAAAAGTGAAGGCTTCAATCCAATGCTTTCCAGCAGATTTCAGTTGATGATTTCCGTAACGTATGTCCAATATATTTACACCGTTTTGCCGTTTGGTTTGAATGAAAATTGGATCTTGACAGCATCTGGTGAGCAGATTCTCCACACGGTACCGTGCCATTACATGATTTGTTCTCTGCTATGCAGAGAGCACAGCTGAGTGCTACTGGACGCGTTAGGGGTCGTCCATTAATTACGTGAGGTGTTTTCCCCTCTCCTTGGTGAGATTTGGTGAGATCTGGCGGGACGCCTCTCCCCTTCCCGTGAGATTTAAACTATAATTTTTAAATAATTGATATGATACAATCTGTTATCTGCTATAATAATGTAAATTCTCTGCATTAAAAAGTTGACGTGAGGTTTTCCTTGACCCCCTCCCCACCTTTAGTGAAATTTGGTGAGATTTTGCCGGATCCCCTCCCCCTCCCCCTATTTTGACTCACATAATTAATGGACGTCCCCTAACACACCGTTAATATGCAGCGTAACTGCTTTGGAGGTCGCGGATAGTCAGCGGTTTCAAGTGGAGATTCACAGAGGATTTTCGAATGGTATCGGTCTCCTCTCAAATTATGTGTTTCAATGATATTCGAAGCGTCATGATGAGTAATTGCTATCATCTAAATACCCAAAAGATATCACACCACACCCGCAAAGCCATCTCTTTGGAGAGAGTTGTCGAAACTAACGATCCCGCGGACCTCAGTGCATCTGAGAAGCATCTGATACAGGATGAGCGGCTGAGATATAAATTCTACACATGTCAGCGTTTAATTGAAGTATATTGAAATGTAATGGAAACTGAAAGAAAACTCAATAATTTTATAAAAATAAAATTTGGTTCGTGTGATTCGGTTGATTTCGTCTATTTTTTGAGACGACAAAGTTTTAAAAAGAAAACATTTTTTTCTAATCGAAACACATGTTTTTTTTTAGTGGATTTAATTTTCTATCAAATGGTTATTAAAATTTTTACTATCGACTATATCATCCGCATGATCACATCAAAAAATGGTTTTAGAATCCTGTAATTTTGATAATATAGGGTCATCCAACAGGAGGCATCATTTGGGTCATTGAAAAAGAGGTTTTATTTTAAATCAATATTTTTATAAAAAGTGAAAATATTTTTATTTTCATCTAAAGCAAAGACTCTAAGGTTAGTAATGGAATACAATATTTGACAAATGTTTGCCTTGGCTCTACCTATATGTAAATGGTCATTCAATTGATGAAATTTTTTGTCACTATTTTACAAATTGCGGATGTATGTATTTCGCGAATAACAGCTCCGATCTCTTTTTTTTTAGTTCTTTCAATCGTTGGTGGAGCATTAGCATAGACTTTATCTTTAACATAACCCCAAAAAGAAAAGCCTAATGGTGTTAAATCGCAGGAGCTCGGCTGCGAGAAATGAGAAGACCAGGAATTTTTTAGTAAATTTTCAGCACTTTGTGCGTATGTGTATACATAAAAACCTCCTAGATTTTGCTTATCGTAGATATCCTCATTAGTATCGGAGTAATGATAAGACTTGAAACTGTGGCAGATTGCAACAAAACGTGGTAGATTTAGAATAAAATTAGATTCATTAATTTCAATGAATTTTTTTTTGTTAGATAAATCAAGATAATAGCAAAAAAACAAAAGGAATCCAAAAATTTAGTTATTGATAGTTATGATGGCATATATTGTAGAAGGTACAAAGTTGTGAGACAGTTTAATTTCAGTTTTAAAGTTATGCCGTCTGAAAGCAAACCGTCATGAAATTCAGAAATTTTGAATTTCGTTTTATAAGCGATCGATGTCTTTTGGTGTTGTATTCAACAGCTGATAAGTGTGGGAAAATTATATATTAAAGTTTTTTCAAATATTTCTAAAGAATTTTTTCATTATAAAAACTATGCACGAGCAAATAAAAACTACATAACTTTAAACACAATAATTTAGAATATTGTTTGATATATGGTTGTTGGTCTCCGAAAAATGTTCTTTCCCACGGGTTTTTTGGTTATCCGTCGAAGATAATATGCTCCCATTTTTTTTATGATTGTCCGATTTTGTCTGAACTTGTTGCCTGCCATCTTGCGTGTTATTTCGTAAATGGTGCGAATGTCACTGATTTCTGCGACTTCTTGAGCTTTGGTTTCGAGCTCTTTATATACATAAACTTCGTTTGTCTTCTTGCCGGGAGCGTTTTCTTCTTTATGACGGGCTTTATATTTCTGTGCGGAATCTTGCCTTTGGTCACCTTCCGCGCTTTAACTCTAGCGTGTTTTGCAGCTCTCTATTTTTTTCTAGGATTTACCAAGTAGTGTTACTCATTCAACTTGTCGTTACATACAATTTCGAATATTCTTGGACTTTTGTCATAGTAAATTTTGAAAAAAAAAAAATTCGCTGTTGTATTGTAATTTTGGGAAGTGAAATCCTTACGCAATATCGCAGTAGACAAAATAATTAATTTATTTTTTCTCACCAATCATTTTTGACCTATCTAAAATCACAAAGGGAGGGAACATTATTTGAAAAAAAAAAAATACCTTAAACTATTTAAGATTTCTAGTAGAATTTTGTTTCATAGTGTAATATTAACACTTCAAATGCTTTGTTTTAATATAAAACTTATTAGATGTTGGTGGTGGTGGTAACCAATTCCATGCAGTTGTTGCTATAATAAAAACTTTCATAATAAAACTAAAATCGAAAAAAAAATAATAATAACAATTCTTATCTTATCATTAGTCTGAGTTAGGTAAATATTGGTTAATAAAAATATAACCGACAGCAACAGCAACAGCAACAATAACAACAACAAATAAGCATATGAAATAGATTAATACTAAATTTTAGTTGTGGTCTTAACGAAGGGAAAAACTCATAAAAAATTAAAATTAAAAGTCATGTTGGTAGATTTACGCAATAAATTAGATTACGTTAACGTAGAGTTCTCTAAATGAATTCTGCAAATTAAAACACAAATAAATATTATGGTGTTTCTTCTTGGAGTTATTTTCTATTTTTTTTCTGAAATGAACATGATAATTATTTATCATTTACATATAGAGCTAATGGCAGTTTTCGATTCCGAATATTTAGAGGCAGCCAGATGAAACTTTGCCATAAACATTAAGAAATTACGAATAATTTTCAGATAATTTAATGCTCTTTAAAATTTTCATAAGATAAATGACTTCATATCTTGCAGAATATTTTTCAGAAATAGCATTTCTAAACAAGAAATGTGATTCAAATGACAAACTCTCTTTCATTCTTTAGTTTAAATCGTTTGAATAAGTGGTTTAGGCATTATTTATTTACACTATATATATGAAATCTATCTATCTATGAGACTTTACCATTTACTTTCAGTCTCGAGTACAACCTACTTTTACACCTTGTCCTTAATAGCGTGATAACAAGGGCGGAAAATAATGTCGCGCCCCTTTGACAAAATTTATCCAATTTTTGTCCAACCGTTCCTAATTTTAGAGTAGAAATTGTTTGCACCATCTTAAAAAAACTCATTCGGTAGAACATTTAAAGATCTTTACTTTATGATAGCTGCCACGCCCTCTATTCAAAATGTGTCCACTTTTTCCTTGATGCTAGGCTGAAGTATAAATGTGAAATTTTGTTACTTTATCTCAAATAATTCTCTTAGTACAACGTTTTAAAATGTGGTGGGTGCCACGCCTACTTTAATAAATCACATAATTTTTGTACAGAGTATTTTTGAATCATTCCTATTGATTGTGTATAAATCGGTTTCATTATCTTAAATATTTCTTTCAATAGGTATACTGCCCTCAGAAGCGGAAAGGACGTATCTCCAAAAAAGAATGCGTTTCGAGATATGTATTTGATGTTTTGTTTATGCCAATTTGTTGAAATACATGTAAAATTGAGTTAGAGGAAATTTTTTTTGGAGATTTTTTATAGGTTTGTACTAAGATACCAGCATTTGGCGTAGTTCATTAGATGCGTAATATCTTAAGCTATCCGATGCCATTAGAATCACGAATATGATTTTTATTAGATACGCCCTTTCCGTTTCTGAAGGCAGCATAGCGCTTTGAAGATTTCGCTTGTATAAAATATGTCATGTCCTCTTTGTCAACTTTCTGTACAAAGCTGGCTATTCGTAGTATTTGTGAGAGTTTTGATTACACTACATCAAGTAAATCGCTCAATATAGCGTTATAGACTTTTTATTTTTATGGGCTGTAGGCGTGTCTGTGGACTGAATTAACCCAATTTTTTATACCCGAAACCCTGTTTAAAGGTGTATCCTGTGTACCAAATTGCTTAGTTTTCTCGTAATTGAGATTTCCACAGACAGACAGACAGACTAACATGGTTTAATCGACTCAGGTGGTGACGCTGATCTCGAATATATACATATATTATTTTCTATACCTACCACGCCCTCTTATATTCGTTACAAACGGAATGACAAAGTGAATATGCCCATAGTATAGGGTATAAAATTCTATGCATAATTAAATATTTTTACGCCGGCTGTTACCCCTTAATGGTGGTTCTCGGCGTGAACTCTGGATGGGAAACTAATAAAAGCAAAAACAAATTATTTTTGTTTCATTTTCATACAAATTAAATAAGGCTTTTGAGTACACGTACACGTAAGCACATGGTATATCACAAACAAAACAAACCGTTATCAAAAGTATGCACTCAGCAACACTGTTAAATGAATAGAGCGTACAAAACAAAAAAAAGAGCATGCAAAAATTAACTTTGCTGCTATAACGATATTATTGCAATAAAACGTTTATTGCGTACACAAACCTTCTCAACAAATTTCCCTTATTTGCTTGAAAGGGAAATTGTAAGCATATGCAACAACCGGAATGCATGGATTTCATTTACTTTATGACTTGTTCCATACGAATTTGAATCAGTGATGGCATTTTCGATAAATTAGTACTTTATTCAAGCTTTTATTTTCGGTACATTTTCAGTACATTTGGACTATGTATTTCTAAAAGTTACCATGTGTTTTGCTTTTTTAATAAATTTAGCGGAAATATGCGTAGAAAGCTAGAATAATCTTTCCTCACCCTTTTCTTTTTTTGGAAAAAAGTTAAAATTTTGCTTGAATTTTAGTAATTCAAACAACTTTTTGATATTTATTACGAAACAGTACATTCACCATCTAAAAAGTATATTTCAGATATCAATTCAGTATATTGTATATGTATGTATACCCACAAAATCCAAATACCATCACTGATTTGATTGCTGTCATAAGCCATCACCTGATTTTTTTCAACGAGTTGTTTTGCTCCTGTCCAATATTTGTTTTCTCCTTACATAACTCATAAGATTTTTGACAAATTGTGATTATGCTAAGTTCAAGATCGCATGCCAAAGCCGTAGGCTGCATAGGAGGCGTTTGGAGGCAAAAGCCGTTAATTGGAGGTAAAAGCCGTTAATTGGATTTAAAAGTCGTTGAGGTAGAAACCGTTAATGACCATTAATGGAGTTAAAACTATTTTTATACAAGCAAAAAAAAAAAGGATACATCTTGTTTGTCAAAAACATTGTCATCAACTTTTCTCTGCTTGAAATTTTATAAAATATTTTGTCTATTTGGAAGGCCGTTAAATTTTCATTTTTAACTTGGCAACCCTGGCTAAGTTACTGCTATTTTATTGATGCAAGTGGGCGAATCGACATAAATTTTAAGTGTTAGTGACAGTGCGTGCACTGTGCGCCTATAAAAGTTTGGAAATATTTGATAAAAATATCCTTTTTAACATGGAAAAAATGTTTTTATTTTTAAATAACCAATGTTTTAAAAACATCAACAACACGAAACACGGGGTTTCTGGGGTCGTTGAATACCAATCCAAGGTCAGAAATTTAAAATTCAAAACGGTGGACCCAATATTGCGGAAATTCAATAACCTAATCCACCATATTGGGTCCGCCATCTTGAATTTTAAATTTCTGACTTTGAATTCGTATTCAGCGACCTCAGAAACCCCCGTATACCAAAATTTTGTGCTAATAGGTTGATTTTTGAGCATTTTGAATTTGAAAATTTTTGAAATATAGCCACAGATTCGTAATCGGCGACTTTAAAACTCCCCGTATAACTAATTTGGTACAAATCGGTTGATTTTTAAAAAATACGTCTCCCATCTTGGATCGGTCGTCTGACCTTCGTGTACCAAATTTGGTGCAAGTCGGTTGACTTTCAAAAATTTTGGACACCATATTGAATATTAAAATGTCATATTGAATTCACCATTTTGGATTCTGTCAACCTACCACGAAAGCTTTTTAGGAGCAATAATTTGAGCCAAGAAACGACCCGATCGGTAGTGAATTTTTATTTTTACAAGCTTTTATTGCTGGACACTCGATTTTTCTCCAGCTTCCGGCCACCATTTTGAATTTCAGAACGGACCACTCGGCTTCTAGGAGCCTTTCACGAGACGAACATTTTAAAACCACGTACGTCTCGATCGGTCAAGAAAATTTTTGACCATTTTGGTGATTCGCTTGTTTTGAAACATCCCGTATATATTTATAAAGTCTGAGACAATTGGCTTTAGCTCTGATGAAAACACTCTATGTTATCTAAAATTTATTTTGTGAAATCTTAAGTTCCAGATTATCCTTCATATTATGACTTCTTTGAATCATCAACAAAAATTAAATTATCTTATATTTCTAAACTATGGAAATAAAAAAAAAACACAATTTATTTAAAATTATTGTTTTTATTTCATTTTAACTATTATATTTGGGAATATGCTCGATATAACTTAACAAAAAAATTATTGTATTATTTATACGAAAAATAATATTTTAAAATAAAGAATAAAATAAAAATAAAGCTTAAACTATTTTTTTATATAATTGAGTTTATTTAAATGTAAAAAAAAAACTTAAAACAATTCTTTTAAATTAAAAGTATAAAATATAAAAAAAGAAATATTAAAATATTAAATATATACTACTACTGTCAATCTCATGAAACAAATATCGGCTTACAAATTTTAATAATAAAAAAAAAGGAAAACAAAATATATTGCAAACATAAAAATTAAATAAAATATAAAGGACAGTACCTACATACATACATACATATATTGGAAGCATTAACAACAGAATGTAATGTGTAAAATCTTAATATGCATATATAATAACTTAATTTAATTTTTGTTTTTTTTAATTTTTATTTTAAGGCACTTAATTATGTACAAAATTGTATTATGTGAATTCTCGGAGGTTTTGGTTTTTCATCCTTAATATAACTTATATGTTTTTTTATATATTTTTGTATTTTTAAAATATTTTGTATACGAACGTATGTTTATTATTTATATAAGTCACATTTTATTTGATAAGTTTATTAATTCTTTGGAATCTTTATGAAGCTTGGAGATTTCATTTCTACACATCTACATACTTGCCAAAGATTTTTGACTATGGATTTTATTATAATTAAAATCAACTTTCTATGGATGTTATTGTTTAAAAAAAAGTTTACATATACATGTATATATATTTTTAATACTATATACTATAAAATAATAAATAGTTATATTAATATTAGGCCATATTTTTGCGTTGACACTATTGCAATTGGTTTTCTAAGAATATTTTGATTTCGCGGGTTTTTATATTCTAATTTCAGTCTAAATATTAAAAATTTCTATGAACCTTATATTTGTAGTCGTCAGACATGGACATAATTCATAGAAAAATTATTGAAACTTTAGGCGATTTTTTATGATTTTTGCTTAGTTTTTATTTTTTTAGTTATGGGCGTTACCATTAGAGAAAGAATCGCTCTCGAAAATTTTCTATGAAAAGGATATAACGTTTTAGAAATTTCTTTCTTTGTACTTAGGAATTTGTTTTAAAATTTTTTTTTTAGTTCCAAATAATAAATAACAATTTTCTCCAATGAATTTTCATGAAACCAAACTAAAGATTAATTATAAAAATAATTTACAGCTTCAAAGTAAACGCTTTAACTCAAAAAACAAAAAAAAAAAAAACGCGTGACACCTTCCAAATGGGAGTGGCATTTTCACTACATGCAATAAATTCTAAAATGCTAACAAAATATCTTCTAGAGATAAAAAATTAAAACATTTCGTTGTTCAAACAAAAAATTAAGTTAAATTGAACAGGTTTTTAAAAGAAGGCGTGACACATCTTAACTAGTATATATCTGACAACTATATTTTTCAAAAATCGTACTAATTCGATTTTTTAGATTTGGGGTCGTACGCAAAAATTCTAGAATTTTAAGCCCCCCTGATTTTGCACTTTATTCCAATTTCGCTACCACGCATCCCCCTCGAAAGGACATTCACAAAAGTTTATGTTACCCCCCTTCTTTTATTAGTTTCTTCTGAATAACAAAAAAAAATACGTCCGAAAGAGATTGAAACCCCCTAACCCCCTTCTCCTACATGTCCGCTTTTATCCGTTTGTGCGAGCACTGTTCGATTTTTTTAGATTTGGGGTCGTCCGCAAAAATTCTAGAACTTTAATTCCCCCTTGTTTTCCACTTAATTTTGGTTTCGCTTAACCCCCACTCCCTCCCCTCCTCGATAGGTCGTTCACAAAGGTACATATATGCTACTCCCTTTCTTTTTTCTTAGTTTTTAATAGTTTCTTCTGAATAACAAAAAAAAAATGCGTCCGAAAAGAGCTTGAAACCCACTCCCCCCCTTCGCCAACATGTCCGCTTTTGTCCATTTGTGCGAGCACTGCTCGATTTTTTATATTTTTATAATTTTAGCTCCCCCTGATTTTCCACTTAATTTCGATTTCGATAACCTCCCCTCCCCCCTCGCAAGGACGTTGACAAAGGTATATGCTACCCCCCTTCTTTTTTCCTAATTTTTATTAGTTTCTTCTGAATAACAAAAAGAACAAAAAAATTACTTCCGAAAAGAGATGGAAACCCACTCCTCCCCCCTTCGCCTACATGTACGCTTTTATCTGTTTGTGCGAGCACTGTTTCCCGTGCTGCGGACGTATAAAGTTCTTCTCATAAAATTCATTTTATGAACTTAAAATTACAAGAATTCAGTGCTGGGGAGTTATGGAAATAGGTCCGCATAGTCCTATAGTCCTTTTTCCATGTCACCTATTTTTGGAACTAAGCAATGTTTTAATAAATAGAGTAAGACCTCGTTTATCCGGAGGGATGAGGTACCTCGAATGAGCCAAAACTTGAAGAAGCGAAAACACGGAAGAAGTAAAAAATTCTAAGAAGAAGGATGGGTCTAAATATGTTCAAAAATCGCGTAACCTAACAACGGCTTATAAATTCCCCGTCTTCAAAAATTTCAACAAAAGCAATCGATCCGTAAATACAGAGAAATTCTTTAGGAATTCAGCCCTAAAGCAAAGTTTTTATGAAGAAACTAAATATAAAACGAAATCAAAAGATTCTTCAGAAAACCAAGTTTAAAAAATATAAAAAAGTGTAAACGTCAATTTTTAAAATAAAAGTTTTCAAGATACGCTTCAACAGCAAAAACTTTAAGTTGTCCTTAAGATTTTGAAGAAATTAATAATTTACAAAAAGAGCAAAGAAAAAGAAAAAAAATTGGCTTAAGAAATATCTTTGGTTTTTTTTATAGAAACAAAAAAAAAAAGAATCATGTTATGCTATATTCACCACACCACAGCTCCCTTCATTCAGTTTTCACCACACTCTCACGCTCCATTTTTCGTTCGAATGCTTGCAAATGTTGCTGTGCCACTGCATGTAACTGAAATTGCTCATGCAATTGATGCTGTTGCTGATGCAATTGATGCTGTTGCTGCTGCAACTGTTGCGCACGTTGATAATGATCATAATCATCATCCAGTGATGGACTGCGACTCATTGCGGCAACATGTTGCTGCAGCAAATGTTGCTGCTGTTGATGATCATGATGTTGCTGTTGCAATTGTTCAATTTTAATGGTTGCTGTTGCGGTCGCTGCTGCTTCTTCCTCAGCGGCTACCAGTTCATAACTTGAATAGGCAGGCGAATGTATTGGACTTTGATAGGTGTGACAGGGGCTATTGCTGGATAAATGCGTTTGTTGTTGTTGCATCTGTTGCAATTGTTGTTGGTGAATTTGTTGCTGATGAAGTTGCTGCTGCTGTTGCAATTGTTGTACAGTCAAGCTCGTTGCTGAGCCGCCGGAGGTTGTTGTTGTCGGTGACGTTGATGGCAACAGATGGATAAGCTGTTGTGCCAATGATTGTTGATGTTGATCTTGCTGTTGTTGTTGTTGCTGTTGCTGTTGATGATGTTGCTGCTGTTGTTGAGTTTGTAGGATTTTATGCATAAACTTTAAATTGCTATTGTAATTGTGTGCAATGTTATTGTTGTTGTTGTGGTTATTGTTATGGAATGTATTATTATTATTAATGTTGCTATTATTATTGTTATTGTTATTACTATTGTTGTTGTTGCTTAGATGTGAATTATGTGTTGGTGAATTGGATGACAACATTAAAGGTGAACCATAATGCATCGGTGAAATTGATTGATATTGTTGCTGTTGTTGTTGTTGTTGCTGTTGCAGTGGTGATGTATCTCCACTTATGTGATGCTGTTGCTGCTGCTGTTGCAATGATAATGGCGATGTTGATGCCGCTGGTGTTGAAGTCAGTACATTTGTCAACATTGGTATTGGTGATGGATTGCTATTTGCTGGTGAATTGGCAGCTGATTGTGTTAGTGATGAGTTTTGCTGTTGATGTTGATGTTGTTGCTGCTGATGATGCTGTTGCAAACTGTATTTAAAATCTTTCAGATCTACTGTTTCAATGCATTGTAATTTGTAGTTAATGATGGTGAATTGTGTTTGTTTTTGTTGTTAACGATGTTGATGATTGTTTTAATTGCAATAATGATAGATGTTGATGGTGATGTTGATGAATAATGTTGCACGTGCACAAAATGAAACAAAAAAGAGACAAAACAAATCGAATTAGTTAGCATGCCAAATTAAAATAAATTATAATATTTGAACTCACCATTGTCAATAGAGGTGGTTATTGTATTGCCAGCAGTATTGTTGTTAGTTGAATTGTTGTTGTTGCTTTTCGTTAAAGTCTTCACAATTTTGAGAGCTTTATCAGCTTTGCTACCTTTCGGCTTACGCTTTCGAGTCTAAAACGTAAGAAATTATTTAATTTTTAGTTACAATTGTTTTGTATTTCGATTAATTGCATATTTAGGGTGGCCCTCATACAAAATTATTTTAAATATACCATTTTCACAGAGACCAGTTAATCGATTCACATGGAATTTACACCGTGAGTCTTTTATTTTAAGAGTCATAGCTTAGGCTACAAAAATTTTGGTTAGGGTGGTCCTCATACATATTTTCAAAATTGGATTTTCACAAAGACCGGTCCGGTGGAATGTACACCACGTGTCTTTTATATTAAGTGGAATAGCTTAGGCTATAAAACTTTTATTTAGGGTGGCCCTTGTACATACATATTATTAAAAAAGCATTTTCACAAAGACCGGTCAATCGATTTCCATGGAATTTACACCACGTGGCTTTTATAATAAGTGGAATAGCTAAGGCTATAAAACTTTTAGTAAAGGTGCATATTTAGGGTGACCCTCATACAAACATATTTTTAAAATATAATTTTCACAAAGACCGGCCAACCGATTCACACTGAATTCACTCATTCATTCTATATTAAAAGTCATAATTTAGGCTACAAAACTTTTATTTAGGGTGGCTTTTATACATACATACATATTTTCAAAATAGTATTTTCACAAAGACCACTCACTCAATTCACATGGAACATACACCACGTAGCTTCTATATTGATAGCTTAGATAACAAAACTTTTAATTAGGGTGGTGCTCATATAAACATATATTTAAGCTATTATTTTCACGAAGACCGGTCAATCGATTTATATGAAATTGACAGCACGTATATTTTATATTAAGACGCATAGCTTAAGTTATAAAACTTTTATGTAGGGTGCATATTTAGGATGGCCCTCATACAAACATATTTATAAAATATAATTTTCTCGAAGATCGCTTAATCGATTCCCATGAAATTTACACCACGTGTTAAATTTAGCGGATTATACTTAGGGTGGCCCTTATATAAAAGTATTTCTTAAATAGAATTTTCACGAAGATTTCATAATTATTTTTTAAATGTTTCTAATGGTCTATGGAAAGTTTTTGCAAAGATTAATTTAGAAAAATGGGCAGTGACACGCCCTCAAAAATTAAATTAATCATTTCTCATCAAGTACTGGATGCAGATGAATGGGACTTGATACAAAAAGTATGGGCAAAAGTAAAAGTTGCACTGGAAAAATGCGCTGTTTCGCTTAAACAATTCCAGCGCTTGAGTTCATACAACGTCTGCCGGGACAGCAGTGTGTTTATTATAATTTTAATTAAATTTATGACAGTAATTATTATGTGCGCTAACTATTTTTACTATATAGGCCAAGATTTTCAAATAGCTCAAAAGTTCGAATAATTTTCAAAGTATTTTTCGCACTGAGTCAAATAACCATGGATTGTGTTTGCAACTGTTTGTCAAATCTCCATTGACATGGATGGGTCAACTCAAGCTTTGTGATTTGGTTAGTGATCAGAAGAAGGATTTAAATGCTGGAATTTGATAAAAATGACAGTCAAAGCTTACAATAATTTCATAAATTCCCGGATAAGTCAGAATTTTTTAGGAGAACACATTTAACTGCTAAAATTTCTTAGACGAAACTCAATATAAAAATAAAATTACATTCGTAATAGAATGTCAACGACATAATGAAACTAATTGCTAAGTAAATGAACTGTAAGAGTATTGTATATCATAATTTAAAGCAACACATTCACATACCTGTATTGTATCCTTCTTCATGGTCAACGGACGTTTCACGCTGTGCAATTTATAGTAGAGGCCACAAGCATTACAAACAGGCTCACCACTTGGATTGCGACGCCACAGTGAGGTCTGCACCGTGAGGCAGTTTGAACAGGAAAGACCGGCGCGACGTGAGGCACTCTATATAATTGGAAAAAATTAAAAATGTCATTACTAATGAGTTTTTGTACCAAAAAAAAAAAAAACACAAAAAAAAAAACAAATATATATTCCAATCAATATAGTTTAAGAACAAAACTTTTGAATTTTATTTATTTAATAAATTTTTATTTTACTTTTATTTTTATTTTTTTTTTTTAGAAAATTGAAAACCTACCAATCGTCGCGAGCTTGAACGACTAACGTGTTCCTCGGCAGACGTTGCGGCCGTCCGGCTTGGCGCACTAAACGGATTGTAACTCTTATTATAGCTATAATCCCCGCTTGATTCAGCGGCCACTGTAATTAATTAATTATGAAATTTTTAAATTTAGCAAAAAATTTTTTCATTTTAAATTAAGACTACATTCGAGAAAAAAGTACAAAGCAAAAAAAAAACCAAGAGGCCTAAAGATCGTGCAAGCAAATTAAAGAAGAGAAATCAACTTTCAACTTTTTAAGTATCATATTTTTTTTTTATTTTTTATTGAAATTTTGTTTTTTTTTTATAATAAATTCAATTAATATTTTTAATACATAATTTTTTTTTTTTGTATATTTACAAAACAAACAAACAAAAAAAAAAAACAAGCGAGAACGTGTTACGCGGCGTCGGATTTCTATAATAAATTCACAGTAGCTATAGTTAGCAAAGTTACTATTGATATTTCGTTATTCAAAAATTTTGTTCCATATTGATATTTATTTTTTTATTTTATTTTTTTTTTTTTTTTTTAATAGTGAAGTGAAAAAAGTGAAAAGTTTACCAATCTTCTAGGTTGCTTTATTAAAGGACGATTCATTCCGTTCATTTTATGATAAAGACCGCACGCATTGCAAAGATAATGTCCGGTATTATCACGGCGCCACAATGGGGTTGAAATCGCACCACAATTGACACATTCTCGCCCCTCAGTGAAAAAATCGGCATCGAAAAATGCTTCAAAAATTTGCAAAATTAAACATTGAATTTTAAGATATTTTTATTGTTTTATTTTTCTTTTTTTTATTAAAAAAAAAAATCAAATTATTTTTTTTTTTAGTTGGTAACGTGAATTTTATTAATTTTTAACAAAATTTGATTAAATTTTTTTTTTTAAGAATGTAAGGCATTTGTATATATGTATGTTGGTTGTGTGTGGGTTTTTTGTATTTGCAAATGTGTAAAAATGTAATAGAAAATTTATTGTTATTTTAATTGAAACTAAAAAAAAATTAATTTTAATTGAATTTATTATAAAGATAAAGGAAAAAATACTTAACTTTGTTCTAAGAATAAATATGGAAAATTATAAATATTTTTGGTTGCTTGTTGGTATCTCCAACACAGTTATCCCTTAAGTATTATAATTCTTGAGCCGTAGCAACTTGCATATAAGCTTTTAAAGTAATCTCAATATATGGCATCCTTAGAATATATTATTTGGATTATAACATTTTGGATTCAAATCGAATCAACGTAATATTCAAACGACTAATAAGAGAATTAATTCTTGGCAATTTTGAGCCCAATGCTCCGTGAAATAATCCTGAAGTTTTTTTGGGAAAATTTATCATCTAATTGATTTAGAGCATGTTGCCAGAGGCATTTTCAACTTAAAACATTTTCAAAAGTCTGATATAATTGGTATTTGTCATTTTATACTAAAAAAGTGTCAAGCAAATACATATCTGAGCTTTTTATTTTTATTGAGGACTAGTGTCATTCTGCTCTCTCATCGGCAATTCTATTTATTTTATTGAATATCGTTTAGAAAATACTGGTTCTCTGTTTGCTAAAACTCTAATATACTTTTCCAAAGATTTTTGATGAGCTGAATTCGAATCCGTGGTCTGAAGGCTCCGGTATTTGAGATATTCTAACCTAAAAGTGCGAAAATTACATATGGGACGTTTCACGTCAAGCGGATCATCTTCGCGGCCAAAAATTGGCTTGACCGATCAAGACGTACGAGGTCTTAAAATGTTCGTCTCATGAAAATCTTCTAAAAGTCATGTGGCCCATTCAGAAATTCAAAATGGCGGATTCAATATGGCGGCCGGAAGCCGGAGAAAAGTCGACTGCCCAGCAATTGAAGCTTGTAAAAATAAAAATTCACAACCGATCGGGTCGTTCCTTGGCTTAATTTGTAGCACCGCAAAAGCTTTCGTGATAGGTTGACAGAATCCAAGATGGCGCATCCAATTTGACAACATCAAGATGGCCGATCAAAGATTGCGGACGTATTTTTTAAACATCAACCGATTTGTACCAAATTAGTTACATATACGAGGGTTTTCGAGGTCGCTGATTACGAATCTGAAACTATATTTCAAAAATTTTCAAAATCAAAATGGTGGATCGATTAGCACAAAATTTTGTACGCGAGGGTTTCTGGGTTCGCTGAATACAAATCCAAGGTCAGAAATTCAAAATTCAAGATGGCAGACCAAATATGGTGGATTAGGTTATTCAGTTTCTGCGAAATTGGGTCCGCTGTCATGAATTTTAAACTAACTTTAATGCTCAAACGGTTTTTCTCTTTAACGTGTGCATTTTGAAATACAAGCGTCTGAAAATTCATGTACATATTTTTAAACTTTGTGATTTTCAAAAAATCGTATTTTCGAAAATATCCCCAAAAAAATTTTTTCCAAAAACAAGAACCGAATATTTTTAGACAAAGTATCAAAAAAAAATTGATTTGAGAAATCTAAATTTTGAATGTAACGACGAGGTAGAATAACCCATATAGATTTTAATGGAGGCCTGTATAATAATTTTCAATACGTTACTTCAAAGAAAAAAAATATCGATATATCGAAATATCGATGTGTTTGGAAGAAGCCATTAATGGTTTCATAAAAAAAAATACCCTTCTATATAATTTTGCTTCAAATATCTCGAAATCCGTGATTTTTACACAAGGTTAGAATATCTCACAAAGAGGACTCAATTCAGCGAATCTGTTATTATTTTTGTATTTAGTAGATCAGGATTACTCAAGATTCACTACAAGACCCTACGCTGCAAAATCATTGTTCCCCTATGAAATCAATTTACTTCACGACAATATTTCTTTAACATCTGTTATTGAAATGCTAGATCTGGCCAAAGACGGAGACTTCTAGAAATTATTGGGGGGGAGGGGGGGGGGGGGTAGCAACTTTCAAAAGTTTTTCAAGTGCAATTTCAAGGAGGAGGCGGGTTATGGTCATAATCATCAAAAAGTATGAGAATTTAAAAGTATTAAGGTATGTAGGTACCTTGATTCCCAGGCTGGTTCGAAGTGAAGGGTGATCCAGCATGACAGACAGGCTAACCCAACGTTAAAAACCCAGCATTATTCTGTCATGAGCTTGATTTCAGTTTGACTCAAGCTACTTTTACTGGGTTTTCAAATATGGATCTTTGATCTCTAAAATATTGAGGGGGGGGGGGGCAATGCACGTCCAAATATTTTTTGAGGTGGCAAAAAGTGCCTTGTCCCCCCATAGTCGCAGCCTCTGGATCTGGCAGTCTTATTTTATACAAATTCACTTTTGTAAATCACATAAATTTTTTAATCCCTAAATGGGATAATATATATATATATGAATAGGGTATTCACAATTAAAATCCATACCGAATCACCAACTAACGAATTATGAAACTAACGAGGCCATTGTGAATATCATATTTTTTTGTATAATTAAACTAAGATTCATTATTTTGTTTTTTTTTTTAAATTCTATAAATTTCTTCGGAATGTTTTTGTTAATAAGTCTGTCAGTCCAATTTCGTTTTGCTTTTCTGGGAGTTGCAATATCAGCTAAGGATTCGAGTTTCAGAAAATTCTTCCACAGTGGAAAATTTCTTTTACGTGATCGCCTGTATCAGGAAAGTTTGTTTAGGTATGTTTTTCATTTTATTTTTTAGTCCCTTTAATATTATTTAAATACAAAAAATCAACTAGGGATTCATTAACCCATCGGTGTACGTGGTAAGTAGAAGCTTCTCAGGGCAAATTATGCTCTTCACTAACTTAGGAGAATACTCGGCTCTCAATACTTTGAAGATTTTAAATGTAAATCATTAAACTTTTCCTAAGTTGGCATTTCCGCGTTTGCATTTAGAAGGATTTAAAAGGAATATGTACTTGAAAATATATAGCAACTTTATTACTGGCATACTCTGAATTTAAGAACTCTACATAAAAAATTTGAATCCCTTTTATATGTAGTACTTCTGATTTCACATATTTTTAGACGAAAAATGAACCGTTTTCTCCCAATTTTTCATAGCAAAAAAAAAAAAATTTGCTGACGGCTGAAAAAATATTTATAAATTTGAAAGCAATAAATAAAAACTAACTAAAAAGGATACGCACATATAGTAGATACGTAACAAAACATTTGAATATTTACTTCGCATTTTATATAGGAAATGTCTGGAGGATGGAAAAAAAAATGTGCAGTAAAGAAAATGCGACAACGCATTTGTCCAGGTTACGTAAATACAGAGCGATCTGTTGCGGCGGCTGCTAACGACCCATGTGAATTTCTTTGTAATGTGTGGCATGGCACTTAAGTGTTAAAATCTACCTACTACTCAAAAGATGCTGAATGGGAAATTTTACTTAAAAGTGTGAAATTTTAAATAATTATGTATATACAAAATTTACGAGTATTTTGTGGTCAGACATGCGTGTAACTTTTTTTTTTTGTTTGTTTTTGGAAACTTAATTAGTTTGTCGCAAGAGGACATGAGAACATAAGGATATGTTAAATATGAGTGTATTCTGCATACGAGTACCATATGAGGTATAGTCAATGTAGTCCTTTTACGTCATCTTAAAAAAAATTTACAAATTAAGTATAAATAATTTTTTTTATTGCAAATAATGATTTTGAAAAATGTTCAAAAATGTTAATAAAATTTAAAAAACTGAAGATCTCCAAAAATGTTATACTTGCCAACTGAGCTACAATTTAAAATTTAAAAGAAGTTAGTGGCGCCTAAAAGTTTCAAAAGAGCGTGTCATTCTGAGGAAGACAACCTTTATTTGTTGCTTATTTTGCTTTAAAAAAATTATCACCATAATTATGACATTCATGATCTGAGTGGGTATGCTCAGAAAGTACGAAAAAGCTGAGGTAAAAGTATTATTTTTAATAAGCTTCTTGATTGATTTTAAGCTTCAAGCTTAATAGCTAAGAAGGCAAATTGCTGTAGTAGCTAAACTCTGTCATTATTATTATTAAATCTGATTTCTGATATATACATAATGACTGCAAAAGTCAGCTTATGATCGATTGTCTGCTGTCCTGCTGCTCAGCTAATGGCGCCAAATAATGTTTGCTTGCACAAAATTCATTTTCTAGCTCAAAAATCAATAAATGTATGTACCTTACTTGCTGAAACTTCACTACGAGCAAGATTTTTGGTCAAGAAAATACAAAAAAAAAAAGAAACGCCGCTTAAACTCAAACAAAATCGACATTGTTTTAGTTTTGGTCAATTTACTCGAAAAGTATGTCTAATGAAATATAGTACGTAGGAAGTGTATAATACGAGCACATGAGGCGTAAAACTGGATCTAAAGCTAAAAATAATACAAATCAAGACGAAAAAGTAAATCAGTCAATAAAACCAATGGTATTGTAGGATCAATAAAAAAGCTAATGAAAATCGAAAAACATTAATTGTATCGAAAAGCATCAAAAAAGTCGATAGGTATAGGCTGATAGCTATTGAAAAACATCGTAAAAGTTTATATCAATAAGTTCAAAAATTTCGAAAGAACTCTTGAACTATAGAACAATATCGAAAAATCGATATAAATCGTATAAGAACGAATGTTATTGAAAATATTGATACAAATCGAATAGAAACGAAAATAATCGAAAAATTCGATAAAAGTGGCAAAGTATCGAAACATTCGAAAAGCAGCTAAAAGTAACACAAAAATCTAAAAAGTCGATGAAAATTAAAGGTAGATATATAGCACTAGTGATAAGCATCGAGAGATATTGGAAATAACAATATTTTTGCCTACATTTAATATCCTTGTGTTAAATTCTGTCTATGTGCTCGTATGACGGATAGTGACATACCGTAAGGGGACGTTCATTATTTACGTGAGATGTTTTTTTGAAAATTTGGAACCCGCCCCCCTCCCCTTTGTGAGATTTGGTGAGATTTGGCGGGACCCCTCCCCTTCCTCCCATGAGATTTATATTTTAATTTTTTATGCAAATTCTATGCATTAATAAGTTGACGTGAGGTTTTCCTTGACCCCCCCTTGGTGAGATTTTTCCGGACCCCCTCCCCCACTATTTTAACTCGCGCAATTAATGAACGCCCCCTAACAAACTTTGTTGCAATTACCTTGCGCTTAGTGTGACGTAGATATCATATGAGGCGTCCGGTTGTAAAACCGGCCAAGTGCCTTTTTCATACTTTTGGAAAAACAACGAAAAACGTTGATCTACATCTATGTTCATTGAAAAAATAAAACGTATTTCCCACATGGTAGCTTATAAAATTTCTTACTCAAAACACGTCAGATCAGACTTTTCGAGTTTCATCTGCCGATGTCTTTGAGAAAACAATTTTGGACTTGGCCGGTTTTGATCCATTGCTCATGGACTTTGCCGGTTTTGTGTGAAAAAAAAAAGTGTACTTGGCCGGTTTTGATTTCAAGGCGTTGGTTCGCAACTTAATTTCGAAAGGATTCCAATTGTGACAAAATTTAAGTTCATTTGTACAGAATTTACAAAAAAAATTGGAGCAAGTTCATAGACTTGGCTGGTTTTGAAAGCAAGTTCATGAACTTGGCCGGTTTTGAAAGCAAGTTCTTGGACTTGGCTGGTTTTAAAATCTATGCATCAAAATAAATTTTAAAAATTTTATTTATCTGTCAAAAAATTTTTTTTTTAATCTAAAAACATAGTAGAACGATACAGCATGGTCCAGATTTTGATATATGAGAATATCTCAAAATTTTATTTTTTTGAACTTGGCCGGTTTTGCAACTGGACGCCACATATGCTGGAAATTATGTTTATTTTTTTAATTTTTATTGTTAATTTATTTTTCATTAGTTTTTGCTAATATTCGCGATGTTTCGTAAAATTCCATAATGACTAAAATTTCACGCCACGCTACTTAAACGCATTACTACGTCACAAGCTTCTATTTGACAGTTGACAGTTGGCACATAACGAGAGCATAATCAGGCCTTTAATACAAAAAAAAAATTACATACACAATATCATTGTGACCTTCCCTGTACAAGGTCCTAAAAAACCTACAGGCTTTTCTTTCAGAAAAATGCTAGCTGAATCAGGCATGCAGAAAGAATTCATTCTGACCACACGTCTGGGTACCAGGCGGTATTAAAATTTTACGTACAGTACTTTAGACGCAACATTTTTTGTGAGAAATTTTTTATGCTCAAGGGCATACCTTGAACAACTGTCACCCGGGGCGAGGGCCCCCTTCAGCCTCCCATCACTCCTCCTCTTGTTACGCCTCTGTGTATAATTTTCACTAACCGATAAATACGTAGCGATATATTATCAAAAAATTGATTTTCTAACCAATGATCTTGAGTGTCCTGAAATTTCGGCAACTAAAGGTTGCCAGACAGAGCATTCGTTATAGAGCTGTTATAAAAATACCGTATCTACGGTTTGAAAATGACAAAGCTAAATATTTCCAACAATACGACTACTTATTTTATATTAAATGATTATTTTTTTTAGGAAAAAAAATATTTGGTGTAGGTACTCTAATTAAAATTAAAGAAAAAAAACCAAAATCAAAAGGACTTTAAACAAAAACCCAACTTACTCTGTGACAATGCCGATGCGGCTGACGATAAATGCGCTCTTGCTGCTACCGCCGTTGTTGCCTCCGTTGCTGTGACGAGTGGTAGACCGGCAGTGCGTCCATTGACACTGCGTATCACATTTGTGTTACCGTTGAGACTGCCCTGGCTGGTTACCACAGAAGTGGGTGCGTAGCTAATCGCCTCATAGTGCGTGGCGGCGGGCCAAGTGTCGTTCTGTTGAAAAAAAATGTTAAGCAATACGTACGTTATATTTAAAATCTTAGAACTACAGTTGAGTTCATAAAAATGCATACTTTGAGTAAGGGAATTTCAAGCATTGATTTGGATTGCAGCAAAAAAATGAACCAAAGAAGGGAATAAATTCGTGGTTACATGACACCGAATACTTAATTTTATTTTTTTTTTAGATTTTAGGGAAGTTCTAAGCCTTTAGGTTTACTCTTACCAATATTGTTAAAATTAAACTACATATTGCATTTCTAAGAACTTCACTGTAATGAACTTTCGTATATGAAAACAAAAATATAATTTTCTTACATGAGTGCGATAATTTGTTAACGATGTATAACGATCGGCGCCGCTGCCACTGCCAATTGGGTTGGCGTTTGTTACACCGCCGCCGTTGCCGTTACCGTTGCCGGCACCACCACCACCACCAACACCAACACCACTATAGCCTGATACAATACGTTGAAATGCTGGTAAAGCACCGCCACTGCTACTGCCACCACCGTTAACGCTTTTCGGTGAGCCATATGCATCCACCAGCGTTGGACTAATAGAATTTGAACCGGAACCAATACCGCTGACGGCTGCCGTTGCTGCAGCTACAGCGGCAGCTGTAGTTGCTGCTGTCGCTGAATTGAGATGTGTTGGTGACGAGGCAGACTGCATACCATATTGCAGATCATTTGCAGCCGATGTTAACAATGGTCCAGCGTAAACTGAACTGTTGGTAGGATGGTTGATGGGTACAACAATAATTGGAGCGATAAAAAAAATAAATGCAAAATATGTGATTAGATTTTTGTTGTTTTTTTTTTTTCTCTAAATTATAAATTTGAGTTTAAATTTTTTTGTTTTTGTTTTTTTTTTTTTTTTTTTTGGGTCAACTGTTATGGCTCGTTGATAAGAAATTCATTTTAGCAACAGTTTCGATTGTATTGGAAGCAAAGTGTTTGAAATAATCGTATTAAAAATAGAATATATGTTCATATTTAGTAATCTTATATAATTTTATTTATTTACCTATAGCTATAATTCTTGAAATACATGCCACTGCAGTTTGGATAAAACATTGCCAATAATGTTTCTTTCAATAGTTTTCTACTTGTCGTTCAAAAATTGTTTACAAAGGAATAAAGCTAGAAAAGTCCGTTAACATATTTTATAAAAAATTTAAATGTAAAAGCATATGCGCATTTCTGTATATTAACAGCAAATTAACATTTACCTTTAAAAATGGAAAGACTTAAAATTGAACGTCAATTTTTTTATTTTTTTTCTTCCAAATTGATAGCTATACCTTGATACACTTAGCTTAAACATTTTTTTTTTTAATTTTGCACACAGAGAAAAATGGTTTTCAAATTTCAAAATTTTATTTTTGATTAAAACTCGCAAATTTTAAAGTTGAAGATAGTAAAATTAACATTTTTCTGTTTATTTTAAAAACAAACAACTTTAATTTCATTTTGAATCTGAGAAGCATTGAAAATATAATTTTTTACTCTACTTCAGTCATGACAAACTTCAAATTGCATTTTTTAGTTGGATATCATTTCAGTTTATTCTCTCTTATTTTACATTAAACATTTTTCCTTTTGAATCCAATATGAAATCATCTTAAATCAATGTAGTTTCGTTTAGAATCTTAATCATAAAAAGCTTTGACGCTTAATCACAAGCGTTGAATCAAACATAAAATCATTGATTTTTTGCCTGAGTGTAAAGTTTCAGTCTTGAGCTTATGATGTTAACAGTGAAATAACAGCAATGTTAATATTAACAGCAAATCATCAAAATCATCAAAATCAATCAAATTTATGTTTTTTTGTAGTAAACAAAAGTAAAGTTGAGGAGAAAAACTTAAAATAATTAAAATTTTTAGCTTGTTAAAGCTAAGAAGCTTCAGGCCATAATAGTTTCCTCAGTTAAAACGAAATAAATTAGGTCTCAAATTTTACTGTTGCATTGCAGCTTTCAAGTGTTAAAAAGTACAAAACTTTATAGAAAAACAAATTCGTTAAAATAATAATTGGCTTACAAATTATTGCTCATTTTCCAAAAAGTATTAAGACCAGCCCCACGCTCCCCTACTAAAAATCAAGTGTTAAAAAGTCCAAAACTTTATAGAAAACAAATTCGTAAAAATAATAATTGGCTTACAAATTAGAGCTCATTTTCCAAAAAGTTTTAAAACCAACCCCACGCTCCCGTACTAAAAATCAGTGCATTGCACCTTTCAAGTTTTATAAAGTACAAATCTATTTTAAAAAAAATCATGCATAAATAAAAACATATCAGACTAACAGACAATCACTCATTGGCTTAAAGGTCACTGATGACTCCATTTAGCAGTGAAAGAAACTTGTGTGACTAGCTTTAGGCTGGATTTTTTTTTTATTAGTTTTTTGTGCTTATACTTTTTTTGGTGTTATCATAGACTTTACTGTACAGTAAGCTCAATAAAATAAGTTAAAAAGTACTGAAAAAAGTACAAATGTACCGAAAATGCCATCACTGATTCATACGCCAAATGATACTCAAGCATAAGTCACACTTTTGCAAAAAAAAAATGTTCTTTTGTTGGTCAGTGACGCAACGTAGTGTCATAAAAAAAAGATCCTCATTGCAATATATTGTCTTTGATTAACATTTTTTAAAGTTCAGTTCAGTTTTTGTTTGAATGAAATAAGATCAAATTAACAACAACAACAACAAGAATACGCTCGTAACTGAAAAAGAAGTAATACTTAATAGCGCGCGCTTCTTTACGAACGCCAACGATGATGACAAGGGAGAATACAAAACGTTACATTTTATTATGATTTGTTTATGGAATGAATGAAAAAAAAGGAAATAAAAGTCATCAAACTGAAGACCACCAACGTTCAGTGTACGGTTTGAAAGTTTTTTAGGCTGGTCACTCTATCGTGTTCTCATATAGCGTTTTTTTCATACGATTTCTACGAGTATTGCTAATTGTTTTTTTTTTTTTCTTTATTTGAATGCGAACAAAATTTATTGGTAACACAACACTTTATAAAAATAAATTAACGAGACAATTTTGCTTTTTTATTTGAGTGTTTCCTTATGAATTCGCTGAACAGTAGCTTTAGTTAATATTTTGCTTACGTCTGTCTGTTTTGTGAGTTTTTTGATTTATTTACAAAATCGTTTACCAAACTTGTTGTCATTCCGTTTGTTTAGGTTTTAACCCAATCCAGAGCTTAGCACATAAACAAACGCATGCCTTTTGGGTTAAAATTTTGAGGGTGCTACAATTGTAGGTTACAATTCAAATGTGAAATGTTGTTAAAACATTGACATTAAAAATTGAAAATTATAATGGTGAAATGAACGCTACGTGCAGCATTGCAAACTTTTGATTAAATTGTCTATTACTTTTCGCTCTACGTTAGTCAACGAATTTCGCCATAAATTTGCCTTTCTCACTTTGGAATCATTATTTTTAAACTGAGGTCCCTTCAAATCTTCTAAGGTTGTTAAGACTATTGAACTGAAAAAAAGTAAAAAGTAGTTGAATTGCAGAAAAAGTGTTCATAAGCTTTTTAGAATGATGATTTTTTTTAAGTTACATGGTTAGTTACTGAATGGAACAAAATTCCATTTACGAAAGTTTTACTCAATACCTACCCCTATTTCACAAAAAATTCAAATGGAATAAGAAATGGTTAAAGTTATCCGAAACTGTTTACTCATTTTCGAGGTAATTCGACTCAGCAACTTATTGACTACCACCACGAATATATGCTAAAGCAATAATCAACTTTTGAGAATATGATCAAAAGCTCAACAAAAGCTTGCCAGTGAGTTCCTCAAAATTATTAAATTCGAAACCAAAGGTATTTCTTGCTATTTAAGACGAAATATTTCATATAAAATGGGAACATATGTATTTCAACCACTAGTGTCTTTCACACTCAATTGAAGTGATAAGTTCTCAATCAAAAACTTAAGTATAATACATACAAGTAAAATTCTTTCAAACGATATATATCATTGGTAAATATTACCGAATTACCGCTCAGGGTAATGGTCTTTATTTTGAGCTGTTGTGCGCTATTTACGAAATTAAGTTTTAAGTAAAAGCTTTAGTACTTAAGAAGTGCCTTTAATCAAAATGTCAAAATATTATTTGCTTGAAGACTATTTTCCAAAATAGTTCCAATTATTTGAAGTCCCACGCCTACATTAACTAGTCTACTTAAACACTTTTTACAGTATAGAGTTTTGAAGATTTTGTTTGTAGAGGAGGTGCGACGCTCACTTATTATGTCAAGATGGGCTAAGGTTACTTCAATTTCTGAAATAACTTCTTATATAAAGTAAAAATCTCGGGGTAAATTTTATTTGTCGATTGGTTTTTATACATTCTCAATACCGTATACGATAATGAAGTTACCCGCAGCATTTCATCTAAAATTTTATTCATTTAATTTGCTTTTTCCATGTAATTGCAATTTACAAACAGAAAGCACAGACAGACAGACAAAATAATTATAATAACTAATAACTAACTAAAGGTAAAAATTGATAAAATCATACAAAAGTAACTAACAGCCAATTTTCATCAAAAATTCTTTTGTAGATCATTATTTTGACGAAAACTACGCCACCTTTCTTTTCTGTGAACTAATGACTATACCTAAATCCACTCAGAAAAAAGTTATTAACAAAAATTAAAATAAGGACAACAAATTGAAAATTTTCGGATTTTTTTAATAGTCTTTTTGACTTAACTTATTTAAAGAATAAGCTTTTTGACTTTACAAAGTGCCAAACTCATTGTGGAATATAAAAGTTTTAAAGTCCGATTTGAAGAAGTATGTATGTTGCGCAGCTTGAAACAATTTTGTGCTCATACATAAAAAATAAAAACAAAATCTTTTCTAAAGTTTGGTAAAAAATTAATTGAAATCGAGTCATCAGAGCTTAAGCTTTTTAATGAGGTTAATTTTAAGGCAGGTCTACACCGAAAAAAAAAACTTACTCCGTTTAAGGAAAAATGCCTAAATGTAAGGAAAAAATGTCCTTCAATACGAGCTAAAGCCATGGGTTCCTCAAAATAAGTAAGTTGGATTTCTTAGTACAAGTAAATGTTGCTGCTTTGAAATAAGGAAAAGTTTACTCAATCTGAGGACAAGGTTATAAAACTGAGAAAAGTTTTACTTTTTCTAAGGATGAAGGTATCCTTAAATGAAAGAAATTTACTTAAAATAAATTCGTTGATTTCAAAAATAAAATTTGTTAATTTTCTATTTCCTCTATTTTCTTATTTGTCATTCTTATTTTAATTGTAATACGTTTTTAAAACTTCAAAGAAGAACTTAAATTTTTTTTTACCTGTCACCCCGATCAGAGAATTGAACCTGTGTTGTTCTGCTCAACTCAGCCACCGACAGCATTTTTAAGACATACTAAAATGATGTTGTTAAGCAGCGCGTGTAATAACCATTGTCTGATCAGGATAGCTTAGGTTCAAATCCCGGCTACGACATAATTTTTTTTTTTTTATTTTTTTATTTTTTTATTTAAAAAACAAGTAGAGAACTATAAATATATAGGCAAAAACAGAATACTTTCGAGAAGAATAGATATTAATTTCAGCGAGTAAAGCAGCGAGTGTTGCCACTCATTTATTAAGGAACATTTTCCTAAGTTATAGTAAATTTTTTGAAGAAACTAACTAAAACTGAGTACGATTTTCCTTAAACAAAACATTCCATTAGGTTGAGGAAGTTTTTACTCAAATGAGGAACAAGTTGTCCTCAAAAATTCTTCCCAAAGAAAAATTTACTATTTCAAAGGAAAGTTTTACTAAAACCACAAACTCTATATTTGAGGAAGAGCGTTGACTTGCTTTAATGAAACATAAACTCATTTCAAAGGACGCAATTACTAAATGAGACGATATTTTCATCAATAGATTAAGGAAAATTTTTACTCTAAGTCGGAGGAAGGCAGCTCTTCAAATTTAGTACGGTCTTTTTTTTCGGTGTAATTAAGCGTAAATGGTGCGAGTTCTCATGAAAGAAGTACGCCCCATATTCAATCATTAAAGTCAAGGCTTTAATTTTAACATGTTACATACGCACATATATGGATATGCCACGCCCCACTTATTTATATGCGAAATAAATGCAGAGGAAAAGGAACAAATGTATACTCAGGGAAAAAAATCAATGATATTATGTTTGAAAGGGCATAAAATGAGCTTTCTTATGTATTAATAAAAATGTTTGTAAAATGAAAATTTTTACAAAAAAATAACGGTTTTTAAAAAAAAATTGAGCAGAAATTTAGATAAATTGTCATATCTCTATAACTATCAAAAACTGTAGCTGAAATTTCAAACTTTCATGAGCTTATATTATAGTTCATTAAATTATTTTTCATATGACATCCATTTTTTGAAAGTCGATTCAGGGGTTCCCAAATTATGACAACGATTTCATTAAAAGCGATATCTCCAACTTCAGATGGCTATATCTCCGAAACTAAATGTTTTGCATCCAAAAAAATTTTGTAAGCAATATTTAAAAAGCTGTATTCATTTATTTGAATAATTAATATCTTTTGTCCCTATTATTTTTTCCAGCCAAAAACGAACTGTGCGCAATCAATGGCGGCTCTTTAGAAAATGAGTGCGCTTTTATACTTGAATAATATTGCTAAGTCCCGTTACATCACGTAAATTTACAGTCGATTCCATTAAAAACAGATTTTAGCAGAAAACAATTATGAAATAATAAATAATTTGATACGTTTGTTCCTATTATTTTTTGCAACACTGTATGTGACTATAAAAGCTTATGATAATACCGTCCAAGCTGCAAATGTTTAAATTGAAAAGAAACATTTTTGATTCAAAGTGACAAAGTGTTCCAATCAGAATGAGTAATTCCGAATACTTTGCAACTTCAAAATGCAATTTGAAGTTTATTTCGCTTGAAATAAAGTTAAAAACAAAATTTATTTTCAATACTTTTTAAATTCAAAATAAATTTAAAGTTGTTTGTATTAAAGATAAATGGAAAAAAAGTTTATTTTGACAATTTTCAACTTCAAAATTTGAGTCACAAATAAAATTTTCGCTTTAAAGAGTTTACTTAATACATAGTTGTAAATATACATAAGTATAAATGATTAGATTTTGAAATCTTTCTGTCTGTTCCACTTCTGTTTATTTGTCATTATATAGTGCCTTAAAGTGTTCATTCAAAAGTGCTAAACACATATTTTTTTATTCAAGCAATTAAATTGTAGCAACTTGTAATGTTAAGCGGTGATGGTTTTTAAGGATTTATCTTTCACAACATTTGCTAAAATAAATCAAAAGCATTTCAATATTTTATTGCACAACATTGGAGACATTTGCAAGGGCTTTAGAGAACCAGATGTTGAAGAACCTGTTTTCCATTTTTCCATTAAGGCTTTCAGCAGTTAGTCCTCAACTCTTTAAATGAACTAGCATTAAAAGATCTTAAATTCATTTTGAAAATTATGAAAACATCGAAAAGGTCCAATTAGATGATGACACTTTATTCCCCGGAAATGACCTAACGTAACCGTAGCCATTAACTGATAAATTATTATAATAATTAGTTCGATTTTCAGTACTGGAAAATGCTCCGAAAGTACTAAAAATTAATCTGTTGTACTTGCGTATATTTCACAGCGCGAATGTACTAAAAAAAGTACAAATTTGCTGAAAATGCCATCACTGCTGTTAAAGCGCTGTTAAGACGCTGTTAAAACACAAAAGCATAAAATTTTCTTGTTAAAATCTTTTCCTTAATTTTTAAATGTAAGGCGTTGATTTAACTAATTTTTTCCAAAAATTTACACAATTTCTTTAAACTTTTTCACAGTAAAATGTCAATGATATTGAAAACTGTCAACAGCAGCAGCATAATACGGGAAATGTTCAAACGAAACTTAAGCACTCTGTACGTACATATGTATGTTTATAACATAGGTATGTACATTTAAATTAATGTTTTAAATAAAACAATCCTTGAACTTATTTATTTACAACAAATTTAAACACCGTACATTGCACTTTGCAATAAAAACAAAAAACACTAAAACGCACAAAATTACAGCTCAATAACTTTGAACTTAAAGTAAAAAAAACACAACTGTTACTGCGTGCGCGCGTACGCATAATGAGCTGAGAAAAATCAAGTTGAAAATTATTATAACAATTGTATGTATTTCTTATGTTGATTAAGTGTTAACATTAAATTACAAAAAAAAAAAAAAAATTTTTTTTTACAAAAATTATTGAGAAAATTTTTTCGAAAAAAAGACGCGCGCGCTTTAGTGCAAAACTCATTCGAAACTAAAAATCAAATTATCAAATCTATAACTTTTGAGCTACAGTCATGAACAAAGCAGAGCAGAACAGAAAAAATTTTAAAACTTCAGCGACAAATACGCGAAACGTGGTTTTACATTATCTTTTGGTACAAAAACAACAACAACAACAACCAAGTGCAATTATAAAATTTTTAAAAAAAAAAATTTCTATACGGGTGATATACGTTAAATTGAGATCTCTTAGCAAATGTAAACAAATGCCGATAGAGTCAGATTTATCGTATATAGGAAGTGAAATGTTGACATTATTGACAGTTCTTCAGCTGCTGCTGCTGCTGTTGTTGTTGTTGTTGTTTTTTCTTGCTCACTTACCTGCGCTACAACAATAATAAAAAACGAAAAAAAAAAAATATAAAGTTAAAAGATATAGAAAATCAGCTAAAAGTCACATACCAAATAATTTTTGCGATATTAATTTTCAGTTGAATTTTCAAGACAAAAATGCACAAGCACAACGCATATCGATATTATGTGGTTTTTATAATACATCAAAAGCAACAACAACAATAACAACAACAATGGCAAGTGCTTACAACAAATACTATCACATCAACAGCAGCAGCAGCAACACATCTCGTATACGACAACACAAAAGCACAAGATTTTTATGAGGTTCTGTTTTGTTTACATGATGCTTTGTGTTTGGTTTTATGTTTTTATTTTTTTTTTTTTTGTCATTTGGTCACTCTGTTTTTATGTTGCCATTTGTAATGACTGATTTTATATGGGTCACTTCATGACTTAGTTTTTCTTATATAATAATAGTGTGCAGTTACTGTTTTGCATAAATATTTAATTCTTTTATTTAAAATGAACTTAACAGCGTCATTACAGCACTTTCTTCAGTATGAAAACATTCTCTCTTTTATAATTGGATTTCATTTTTGTTTTGAAAATTTTGTTTTTTTTTCGGAAATGTACATTTCAATATTTAAGTACATACATATATATAGCAGTAAGTCACAGGGATATTGATGTCAACTACAAAGCTGATAAACTTGCTAGGCAAGGAACTACTTCAGAAATCCTTTAGCCTCATGTAAAAAAGGTATTGACATGTCCTTTGCAAGATGCTGTTGGTAGCCAATATGGCAGGAAAACTTAACAATTATTAAATCACATCAGATTGAATGTCTCGTCAATTGTTGCTGTGATAAACTAACTAACTCATCGAAAGAAATGCAGAAAAATTAGAAGTAGAGGGCGGCAGATTACCTCTTCGCCCCGGTTGCCAAATGTACAAGATACGCCACTGAATACTTTGCTGAATTATAATAATTTCAAAACTTGAATTTAAAAAGATTCCATATGTCGAGAATGAAATTATAGACAATGTGTAAGAGTCAGACATAATATTATGATGTGTTAAAAGCATCCGGAAATGAATTTCTTTGATTATCGCGGTGTGGCGCACTCTGAATTTCTTCCAGGATGACATATGTTATATAATATGGAATATTATTCTTAAAGCCATCAATTATACAAGAGTTTTTAGGCAAAACTTCAACGAATGGCCCTGTCTAACTTTTTCCTGTTTCCGAGCAAAGGCGCTGCTTTGAGTTACTTGAAGCCATAAAAGCAAGAAGGAGTTAAAGGCTATCTTTCACTAAGCCCACGAATGAAGTAAAAGCATTTTCAAGGCCTTCAAAAGGTTAGAGCAAGGGGACGTCCATTAATTACGTGAGGTGTTTTTTTGAAAATTCGGACCCCCCCCCTCCCCTTGGTAAGATTTGGTGAGATCTGGTGGGTCCCCTCCCCCCTCACGTCAGATTTGAATTATAATTTTTAATGTAAATTCTATGCATTAAAAAGTTGACGTGAGGATTTCCATGACCCCCTCCCCTCCTTGGTGAGATTTGGTGAGATTTTGCCGGACCCCCTATTTTAGCTCACGTAATTAATGGACGTCCCCTAAAGGCAGCATTTGCTTCAAGAACAATCCTAAATTTACTATACTGCCCTCAGAAGCAAGGTAGGCGTTTCTCAAAAAAATTTATATTTGTGATCCTTATGGAATCGGATAGCACAAGAAATTACGCATCTAATGAACTACGCTAAATGCCGATATCTTAGTTTAAACCTATTAAAATCTCCAAAGAGAATTTCCTCTATCTCAATTTACCATGTATTTCAAAAAATTGACATAAACAAAACATCAATTATTTCGAAACGCTTTTTTTTTTTAGATACGCCCATTTCGCTTCTGAGGGCAGTATAGAGCTCTTGCACTTTCTATTATTTCGTCATTTTGACAATGCTGCAATCTAATCTTGTCGTAGTTTTATTTCCTCTGCATTTTCCATAATGATTTTTTTATCTGAATAGAATCCAACTCTCGAAAATTATCGTTCCAATGGTCTTAAATTATTCGGAGACCCAATTTTGGAATTTCCTTAATATTGGATGAGACAGAGACACATTTATTCAACAAATACAATTATTTCTATTTTCTTTTTTAAATTTGAGACTTGTATGCCCATGCCCAATGTTTACTAGGGCGACAAGAATTAAAGGGCGGCAAATATTGGCGGAAACTTTGAAAAATTGTTTTATTCGTGGGAATTGAGTATTCTGCCTATTTCGTTGGCACGCCTATCAACATTATAAGTGAAAAATGCCATTGTAACTGAACATTGGTGATTGGTCATTGTTAATTTTTTGTTACCACAGGGGCGTCTGCCTAAGGGCGGCAGATGTCTAAATCCGGGCCTGAATGGACTGCAAGCACGTAACAGACCCATCATTTCACTTCTTTTCGGACGGATTGGGTTTTGTGAAAAAGTACTGAATCGTGACTTGAAATGTACATTTTAGAGCCAGAATGTACTTTTTATCTTGAACACGTAAATTTAATAACACCTACGAAATTTTTTCAAGCAAATTACTAATAAAAAAAAGATCCTCACTTTTCCCATCTCAAAAAACTCAGCAAAATGAGATATGTATATTAAATCAAAAAATCTGCACATTGCGATTATTTTAATTTTTTCATTGACTTAAAAAAACGTCATCTTTATCAGTTGTCCAAATGTACGGAAAATGTACTGAAAATGTGCTTAAAATTCGCCAAATGTACTAAAAATGCGGCAAATGTACCGAATGTACTGACAACGATTTTTCAGTACGCAAATGTACCGAAAATGAAATCTATATGAAAATTATGTTCTCGGTAAGGGTCATGACCAAAGAGCCACCCTCCAGCATGCATGCGTGAGAGACTGTCGGTTATTTCCCAAGATTCTTTAATCGTGGTGAACGATGTATATGGTGCATTTTAAGCTAAATCGGAAACCATTTTGCTTTTGCATCATTGATTTTTTTGAAAACTTTTTTTTTTCTTTTAGCACTGTTTGGTTTCTATTATCAAACATTTTATTTTGCTCTTTTTGCATAGATCTGTTGAGAACCCAAGCAAAAAGTAAAATAAATCATAGCAAAAATTACTATTCGGCTTAAAAGTCACTGATGAGTTCGCCTAGCAACGGTCGAAACTAGCAAGACGAGCTTTAGCCAATTTTTTCTGTTAAATTTATCAATAAAATATAATAACAATTTAAAAAAATAGTTGTCATTTTGAGAAACAATGAGGAAAAGTTATGCAGATAGGGAACATTTTTAAACTTTGCAATGTTATTTTTTTGCAGAGCAGTTTTATTCTTACATTTATTCCTAAATTTAGTTCGCGAACATTAAGCGTACACACTGTTCTCCCTTATGTTGAAACCCAGATATTTTGAGACACAAATTTATATAAATGGTCTAAGAGTTCTAATGTTTACTAAAAATACTGACAAATTTCCATCACTATTAATAGTCATCGAATTTTTGTCACGATGATATATTTATTTCAAACAATATATGATTTGGCAAATATAGCCAAATAAGTTCAAATAAGTGGCATGTTAATTAATATTCAAATATTTATTTCAACAGTACCTGCCAATTATATTATATGTTAACTATTATAAAATTTTGGTATCTACAATTAAATCATTATCTCAGTGCTTTAGCTCAAAGACTAAGACGAATTTGAAAGTATTTGGCTCGCAAACAATTTTGCTCGAAACAGCAAATTTTATTTTATTCCTTAGCATTGCCGCTATACAGAAAAGTAACCTTAATAAATTAAAGGTTTATGCAAAACACGTCTCAAATTAAAATTTCAATTTGAAACAAACATCATTTTCAATAAAATTAACGCCCAGTAAAAAAAAAAACGCACGCTGGCTGTGTTGCCTTGCAATTCAAAGCATTTGTGCGGGTGCAGTGGCACCGTCATTTCGTTATATTCCACCAACTCATTAGGTTGCCGCAGCAAAAAAAAATAAATAAATAGGTAACTACGACTATGTGAATTACCCGCAATTAAAATAGTTTAAGACTCACACACACACATCGAAAACTCTTAACTTTTTTGCATAATTGCAATGCTTTGCATATTTTAATACAAAAAAAGTGCAGTTAACAGTTCGTTAAATTTTAATAACATTTTGTTGTTGTTTTTATTTTCAAATTTGAACTAAACTTCTGCCTTAAGCTCTGCTATATGTACGTGCATTTTTGAGAAATTATCGGTTTCGCTGAAACCAAAATACATTAAGCTTCATAGAGTTACAATTTGGTCACACTTCAGCGCTTGATTTCGGGCACGTGTGCCTATTGTCTTTTACTTTTTGTTTCTTTGCGCTGCGCGTTTGTGGCAACCAGCAGATTTTGTTTTTTTTTTTGCTTTGTTTCTATGTTTTCGTTTAGGTTTTGTTATTGTGAACAGATGTGTTATTTGGTAAAATTAACGTTGGTAAAATTAATTTTGAAATTAAGTTAGAAAACCAAGCCGCAAAGTTTTGAATATTTGGCGCTTTTTGCTGCGAAATGTTTTGCTGTGAAATTTTGCGCTAACTAAAATGAACTTTAGCCTTCTACGATGTAGCTATACACTAAAGTAATTTCTTCCAAACTCATGGACTGGCACTTTTAGGGTCTATGCTAAGTTTTGCCTTTGAAAAATCTGTTTTAGGTACAATAGTATAGTTCCGACCAAATTTCGAAACCTTAGGTCATCATATTATGACAACAACTTTAAACAGAGCTAAAATCGCCCAATCTAAGTTATATAAAGAAAATATATATTTATTTAAATGGAACAAAATAAACCACAGCCGAGTGACGACACTGCGGAAGAAGATCCAACGTTCTTATGATTCGCAATTGGTTTATGCGAAACATGACATAAGTATCGCTTTAATGCTTGGTGAAGGTGCTGAGGCAGATCAATCGGTACTTTGTGGCTTAGGTTACGACAGTCATTTTGGGAGCACGTAAAAACTAATTTTCAATGTTAGCGGTTGAGCGAGCTTTAATTGGATTTCTCACCAATAGTTGCAGTGGTGGTCATTGTCAGAAGCTCATTGAATACATTTTCGTAATGTAGGTGGCTGAGAGACCTTTAAACCATTTAGATCCATTTCAAACCATTCAGTCGGACTAACTTCAAATCTCGGAATTGGTTGTCGATTATATATGTTGTTTTCCAGAGGATATATGTGGACACATATTCCCTCGATTTGATTAAAAAACATTTTTTACGAAGTTATGCTCATTTAAAGTTTTAGTGTCAAAACTTGAAAAACCGCTGAAAATTGGTTCAAAATAGTCATATTTTCATCCAAATCAATAAAATTAATTTGATTCTAATAGAAATTCTGATACTCTGTCAGAATCTTTAAGAAATTTTGAAAATTGTTGAAAATTGGCGGAGTTATAGCGCTTTTTATGAAAAAAAAAAACAAGGCTGATTTTCTCAAAAACCCCAAATGTTTATACATTTAAAATTTTACTGTGGATTTGTATTAATATGAGAAAAAAATTACAAGAGTTTAATACGCATTAAAAAAAATTTGAGGTCAGGAGATTTTTTTTCCAAAATTGAAATGTCAATTTTTTTTTCATCGTTGCCAAGCCATTCCACGGTACTATTTTCAAATCAAATAACAAAAGCAACATTCCAAATTACTTTCTGCAAGTCTTGCTTACATTCTACATAATTTTATTTTACCGTTATTTTCATAATAACTTTTAATCATATAAAAACATTGCACGCACATATAGCTTTTTCGCTAACCGTATTTTTGTGGATTTTGAATTTTTGTTTGCTTGACTTTGTCAGCGAAAAAGTTATATGTGCGTAAAATGTTTTTAATGTTTTTTATGTTTTAAGTTATTACAAAGGTAGTCCGACTGCATGATTTGAAATGGATTTGGTCTTTAATAGAATTTCGTACCAATATTGACGTCGAAACCTCTTTTCGTTATATTGATGGCTCAGAGGACTTTAATAGTACTTCACAACAATATTGACATCACGTTGGATCAAACCTACTGACATATGTACGTCAAATTTTTTTTTTCAATATTGGCGGCTAGTTGAACTTCACACCAATATTCGTACCGCGTCAGATCGAACTTTATGGCATTAGTGGAATCAAGTGAAGACTCGAGTTAAGACCCTAGAAATTGACCGACGTATACGCCGGCCTTGAAAACATCGTGACAAACATACGATAGGACTAGAAAACACTTTTTCAGAAAATTGGCATGTAAATTTCCATAGAGTTAAGTGAAACTTGTGTCACTTTCCAAAGTCTTAAGAATGGAAAAAAAACTCTCTCTCAATCCCAAATTTAGGTACCTCATTTTAAGGGTCTATAAACTTTTGTTAGAAATCAAGGTAGATCAAAAAATGATTGTATTCCCTTAGATTTTTATATGAAAAAGTTCATCAACTTTGAAAAGAGCTGTAGCTGCTGTTGCAAAAGCTTTGGGGGCGACAAAATGATCGTCTGTATTTTTTCAGATTTGCAAATAATATTAAACATCTATTCAATATTTGATTATATATATTTTTTGACTCTTCCATAACTTAGGCTCGTATATATATTGACATTTTATCTGGGCTTGATCTTTAAATCAATTTAACCGAAAGTTATTTTCTAAAAAAACTTGCTGACCAAAAGTCATGGAAAATATATATGTATGTATATATGGATTATCATAAATTTAATATATGACTATATTGGTTTTATTGATATATGTTATCCTATAACTTCAAAGCTGGCAATACTAAGTAAGTTACTGCAGAAATAGAAAATAACATATTTGACAATGGCTCGAAAGATCCGTAATTCTGACATAAAATGCGATTGATCCGATTGACGATGTCATCCAATGGCCTTTTTATTTTATTTACCTACTCTAATAGTCATGCGAAAAAAAGAACAACGGTCGAGCTACTTATTACAAACATTTGACTTATATATCCATTACAATTTCATTTTTTTTAACTAAATTCTGTATAGAACATCTTCGCAATTGTATACATCATTTTGTCTCAAATTCTGTTGAGTCATTTAATTTTTCTCAAAGTTTTCGAAGTTTTCCTTAAATTTCGTATTTTTTCTACACACAAAAAATGTTTTGGTTTTATAGTAGAAAAAAAACCCCAATGTAATATTTTTTTTTTTGCTTATGAAATCTGAACGTTCTGTGCATAATTACAATAATAATAATAAAAATAAAAAAAAAATAACGACTAGTAAACAAAATCCAACGAGGCAAAAAAAAAATACAAATTCATTTTTTTAAGGCAAAATGAAGCATGAAGGTAAATGAAACAAAAACAAAATGCTCCAAACAAAAAGAGAAGGATTAACATAAACAAAAGAAAGAAAAAAAAATAAATAATAATAAAAAAATATATTAGAATTGCAATTTTAAAATATATATAAAAATAGTCTACATTAGTAATTTCAACGCAATGCGACGACGAGAATGAGAACAGGCCAGGAAGAGGGAAAAGTTGAAGCAGCAGTTAGAAAACTTCGAGAGAAAAAAAAAAAAACAAAACCTGGAAAAAAAGATGACAAATGAAGTCGCAACAAATAATTTATTTAAAAACACCTGAGTTTGCATTTGAAAAAAAGTTGATGCATGTTTTTATATGTTTATTTCTTTCCACATTTTAACATATTCGCACTACATATACAGAACATTCACAGACACTTGACTACACTGAGTGAATATGCGCCAGGAAGAATGACCATTCTTTGTATTGCAGATATATCTGGATGTTATTCACCCCCATATTTCATTAGAGGGTATGTCGCTTCGGTATATGGTTTTTATTAAATTTTGCTCATAACCTTGGGGACAGTCAGAAAATAGAGCAATTTAAAAATGTTTAAATTAAATAGAAAAATTTTTGATTTAAATTGAAAAAGAATTCACATTGATTTAAAGTGATTTTATATTTATATTATTATATTAAAGTTAAAAATGTTATTTTCAATACTTTTTAAATTCATAATAAATTCAAAGTTATTTGTGTTGAAAATAAAGAGAAAAAATGTTCTTTTACAATTTTCAATTTCAAAATTTGTGAACTTAAGTCAAAAGTAAATTTTTCAAATTTTAGAAAATTTAAAAATTGAGCAGTGATTAAACTTTTGTATTAAAAAAGTACTTATCCGGGAAGGAAATTCATGAAAACATAGTGAATGTATTGAAGCAGGATGCTTCTTCATACACAAAACTAAAAAGATGGATAGCTTATATCAAACCTATTCATACCAGCATTGTAGACGAAGAATGTAAAGGTCGTCCGAAAAACGCGACCTCTCAAGAAATGGTTGACCAAGTACAGAATATGGTAATGAAAGACCACCGATTAACTAAAAACTAATAAGCTGAGGCCATATGAATTTTACATGGTTTAGTACATGATATCTTGACTAATGTTTTGAGTATGAGAAAGCTAATGGCAAGATGCTTTCTCAAAAACATTTGAAGCGTTTTACAAGGAATAAAATTGATTTTGTTCGATGGTTTGGAACCATAATGGTGGTGCGACCTGGGTTGGCGGCAAAATGGTCGTGAAATATATCTCAATTTGCTATTGCTAGGGTTTTGTGAAAGTCAAAAATGAGGACGCTTTTTTATTATTTAGTGAAAGAAAGTAAATCTATGTAGGAAATTTGAATGTAAACTTTCGAAGTTTTCAGGAAATATATCTAATTTTGCTAGCGTTTTTGAAAGTGAAAGGTGAGTACCTTTTGTTTTTTTTTTTTCTTTGGTACTTACGGGGGCAGGCATTTAAAGTGTTCGCAGCACTCGCCAAAAATGCTCGCTACGCCACTGCCAGTATAATCTGAGCGCGGTGGTTCCGCTCCAAAGCAGGCCAATAGGTCGAAATCATCAGTTTTTTGAAATGCCAAAGGTATTTTCTGGTTGATCGACTACCTCCAAATTGGTAGAATAATAAAAGGAGCATATTACTCCAACCTTTTTCTAAATGTATATTTTCGAGAGAAAATGCTTGCTTTAGTGAAGAAAAAATAATCTATTATCATGACAATGCAGCTGATCACCGGCTCTGAACTGACTGAGTTGATATGCCAAACCACAAGATCTGATTTCCATTTATTCCTTCACCTCAAGTGATTTCTGCGTGCAAAGCATTTTTCATTGAATGAAGAACCAAGAATATTTTGAAGGCCTTCCGGAAAACCACTTCTGGGATGGGTTACACAAATAACATTATCGCTGGCAGAATTGTAATGAAGTTAACCCGTCATCAATGAGGTTCGGAAATGTAATGCAGTCAATGAGGTGGGGTGTGAAATACCCCAAAAACTTTTAACTATTTTATGTCAAATATGACCACTAGAGTATTTTATATTTATTTTGATGTTTTATATTACGCACTTTTTGCGTTTCTGAATGCCTTAATTTGTAGTTCCTCAAACGTTTCTTCAGAGATTCTACCTATTTTGTTTCCTAGTAACGCGGTCAATGAGGTGGGGTGTGACATACTCCAGCAGTGTTTACCTTAGAGTTTTTCCTTCAATATGTTACGCGTTCTTGTTGTGCCAGTTGTTGCATGTTGTACATTCAGCTACTGAGAGCACGGTGCAGCGTGCCATTCGTGTGAGGACAAAGTTGTCTCTGTTTGCAATCACGTGGGGTTTGTCACACCCCATCTCATTGACGGTGGGTTAAGGAAGTTTATACTGAAGAATAAAACCAAATTCATAATTTTCAATTCTTTGGCCCAAAACTTATTGACTAGCTTATATATTATTATATATATTATATATTTTATTGAAATTTTGATAAATTGTAACTCTAGCGAAATTCCTAACATATTACGCTTCTGTTAATCATCTCATATATATTTTCTCAGCTTATATTTGCTTTCAATTTTATTTCCCAAAATAGAAAATCCAATAAGTTTTGAATGCATGTGAGTAATGAATTCTCTCTCTGTACGCATATATTTTCAGACTCATACAGCTTAGGTGCTACTATACTATATATGTTTATGGGCAGACACTCAAGAAACACGATATACCTCATTACAAAGCTCGACAGTCAAAGGGGAGCTTAAAATTGTAAAGTAATGAATGTTCAAGAGAAGAAAAAAAATACGTAAGTGTTAACATTAAAACCAATATTATTATTATTATAATTAGTCATCAATTGTGGAGTTTGACTTGAAACAACAGTATAGAAAAAACTTAATAAAAAAATAAATGAAAAAAATCAAATTACTACAAAATGCAATGAGAAAGCACGTGCCTTTGCTTTAATTTGTAGGTGTTGCTTTGTTCAAAACTTCGCATGTTCCACTAATGAATATATCGTATTTTGGTGATTTTTTATTTTTTTTTGGTTTTTCGCTCTCTACTGTGCGGAACAAAGTTTATTAAAATGTAATGTAAAAAAATTTTTTTTTTAAATATAAATTTTTAGATTTTATTAACTAGGGGTATGATTTTAAGAGATTTCCAGGAATTAGTTTTGCTATTTATTTGAAAAAAAAAAAAAAACCAAAACGACATCATATAGCTGGCGTGATATTTTTAAGTAATAAACTTTGGCAGCAACAACTTGACATTATGTTTTGGAAACTCTTTTCAAACACAAGGTAGGAGCAGTGATTAAAAAAAATATATCAATATGTTTGTTCACACCATTCACTAATAGGTTCGTGCTTTCTTGTGTCACCAAATGTTTCTGTACCAAAAATGATAAAATTTGCTTTAAAAGTCAGAACATTGCAAAGTTTTTACTTGAGTGGGAGTTGCCACACCCAGCTTTTGTATAGAACTTTTTCGAAGAATTATTAATATATGAGAGAAATTTGTTCGCATTATCTAAAATAATTTGCTCAGTACCCACTGAGGTTTATATACATACATATGTATGTGGGAGGTGCAACGCCCACTTGTCTAAATTTGTTTTTTTTTTTTTTGTACTTGTCGAAATTATTTTAAATACATAATTTAGTGCAATTTGATTATATTTACTTAAATAGCGTACTCGTTTTAGAGGTTTTAAGATTTTGCTTGTGAAGGACGTGGGAGTGGCAAGTCGTTGATACTTCAAATCTCTTACGCCTTTCAATAGAGTAAATTTTTAATATTTGGTAATCCTGAAATAACTTCTAACATTTGCATAAAATCTCGCGGTCTTATGTGAGCATATCGCGTGTCCTTAGACCAATATCTCCCATTTTCAATTTTATGAGCTGGCATTGAAGAGGTATTTTGTGTACCTAGCATATAACATCAATTTATCTCTCTTCTTTTTCTCGTATACATATATTTGTGTCGAGTTTAAAGTCGGTCAGACATGCACTCAGTTGGATCGACTGACAGATAGACGTAGAACTCAGAAAGTCATAACAAATTGAACAAATTAAATATATTCTATGCGAAGGATATAGAAAAGTGCAATTCTAATCTCCCAAACTCACAATCAACTTAGAAATGAACGAACTCATCTGCTTAGTATCGATTTTATGTTGAAATATTGAATTGACAGCAAGCGTTGGCGTTGTCATAAAGTACGCCCCGCACTATCTAGAAAATTCAAAAAAATCAAAATTTATTGCTACCCTCAAAAATTGTTTGCACTTAAGTTAGGCCTGGTAATTTGCAATGTTATAAACTTGTGGTTAAGTTAATGCAACCAAGTTTTACATAAATGCTAGAAATGTTTCGGACTAGCACTAAACTAAAGAGTGTGTATTTTATAAGTGGGCGTGTCATCTCTCATAGAAGGAAAAAGTTTGTAATCAGACATCACACAAACACTTGGATTAATTTGGACAAGCAAACGTGAGGTGTTTTTTTGAAAATTCGGACCCCCCCCCTTCCTTGGTGGGATTTGGTGAGATCTGGCGGAAAACCCCTCCCCTCCCTCCCGTGAGATTTAAATTATAATTTTTAATGTAAATTCTATGCATTAAGAAGTTGTCGTGAGGTTTTCCTTGACCCCCTCTTCCCCCTTGGTGAGAATTTGTCAGACCCCCTCCCCACCTATTTTGACTCACGTAATTAATGTAATTCCAATAGCATGATTTTTTATTTTTCTCCTTCCAAAAAAACAAATTTGCAACCAAATGAGACGCGTGGGGGGAGGCAAAGCCCCCTCTTGCCTATATGGTGGGTACGGGCCTGAATAAGCCATTGTGTTTAAAAACTAAATTTAAATAAAAAATATTGAATAAATGATATAAAAAAGTCTAATAACGTTGAGTTTTTCAGATCTACTGAGATGATATTCACTCCATTATCGAAGGCGGCGAACACGATGACACAATATTGAATTTCCTACCATTCTCGAATTGCCCCTGAATGCGAAAAAATATTCTATTGCTCTACTAAGTTTGCGTGAGCTTGCGAGTTCCAGTTGTTTATATGGATATATTGACATATCTTTGACTATGAAGCGTTGAAACAATTCTCCCAACAGTTGGAGACTTTTTTTCAAAAAATTGAATGGGAATTTATTGGGAAATTAATTTAAAAAAGAAAAAATGTCATCCAATGGGAGTATCATTTTAACCCAACCACTATGTCGATTCAAAAGTATGTAAATTTACGCACTACAAAGAGGGTTTGTTTTTTTGTTTCAGTTTTGAAACTACCCTAACTTTTTTTCCAAAATTTAGTTGCTCAACAATTTCCTCCTAAGATTTAAAGGGAAAAATGTGCATCCCCAAAGAACGTTGTTGAAACCAGCCTTCATAGTTAAAGAAAAGTCATGTTTTTCCGAAAAAAAAATCGTTCCCGCAAGCGCTCGCTACTTTGCAATAAACGTTTCTTTATTACACAAATTGGTTTATAAAAATTTCTGTATTTTTGATTTTTAAAATTTTACTTTTCTTCAAAAATCAATGATTGGAATTAATTAATTATTAATTTGAATCAATTAATTTGCATCAATAAAAATTACGGTTGATTGATCGAACAATGGGTTGCTTTAAGGATCATTAGCGGAATTGCCTTGCTTGAAAAATTTCTTTACAATGTTCAGGCCCGGAATTAGAAATTTGCCGCCCTTAGGCCGTTCACAAATTGCCGCTCTTCTTCAGTGGTGAATATGGGAACAAAAAATTTTAATATGAAAAGTGAGGACCTTTTTTTATGCTTCTCAACATTTTTTAGATAGTTTAGGGGGCACCCATTCCAAGTATTCGCACTTTTTCCACCCTCTATCCATCACTAATGCATTACCACACACTTAAAAAAATTTTCAAAGTTCCCAATATTTGCCGCCCCTAAATACTTGCCGCCTTAGGCACTGGCCTAGTGTGCTTGTAAAATAAATCCGGGCCTGACAATGTTCAATAGAGTTTGGAAAAAAAACCAAAAACGAACATCAGAATTTAAATATGGTTTTTTTTTTTTTTAATTGACGTAACGCGTAAATAAAATCAATTAATTTTAAAAAAAATTTTAATAAATTTTTTCCTTTTATTCACTCGTTCCAAATAATGTTATTCTTATGGATTTTGGGATGTTGCATCCAAATCTGGCACCCATTTTGAAACATCGCTTCATGCTCCTTTTTTTGTTTAGAATTTTATTCAAATGTTACGATTATTATCCTGGATTCTTACATTATAATCAGATAAAAGTAAAGGAATCAATTTTTTTTTTTTAAACAGAAAATAAATTAATTTTGCATTGATTTTTAAAGAAAAATTAAATTTTCAAAATGACGGTAGCAAGTCACTTAATTTTTTTAAGATAATTTTTATGAAGGGATTTTTTTTTTAATGAAAATTTGCACATTTTAAGCATTACCGAAAAATGTAAAAACAAAAAAAAAATTTATTTGATGAACTCTAATGTTTATAGAGTATACTTTGAGACGCCCCCTTTTCACAAAATATTTCAAACACTTTAAACTCGTTGTCAACACAATTGAAAATAATTAAAATAAAAATAAAAATTCCAACACTCACCCACTCGACATCACCGGACTCAAGGGCGACGAATAATACGTCAAGGGTGTATGCTCCGGCGTTAAACTGCCGTAGAGGTCACGATGTGTTGTTGCATTCGTTAGCTGTGTAAAACTTTGCATGGTGGCAACATCATTATGTCCAACGCTGGAAAGTCCATTTGGTGAAGGTGACTCACCACCAGAACTTGTGGAATTATTGTGATGATGATGATGATGATGATTATGTTGATGTTGATTGCTGTGATGATGATGCTGCTCCAATTGTTGATGATGCGTCAAATGATTGTGATCATGTGACAAATGTTGTTGCTGTTGCTGTTGGAAACCTTTCAATGACTGCAAATCCGTGACGGAGGTTAGTGTCAAATAACTGACACCATTATGATGATCATCTAAACATTCATCCTTCAGTGTATCCTGTATGACCTCATCAATGCTGCTGGGTGTCGTGGGTGTGCCTGCATTGCTATGGTGATGATGATGATGTAGATGTGGATGTGTGGAGTGTTGATGCAGATGATGTTCGTGTGGATTAATGCCACCATAGGTGGAGTAGAGAGTGAAATTGTTGCGCATGTTGTTGCTGCTATCCTGCTGTTCGTATTGTGATTGGTGCTGATGCTGCTGATGTTGTAGGTGATGATGCGTTGCGCTTGAGTGTTGCAAATAATGTTGTGGATGTGGCAATTGCGAGGAGAGTGTTAACAAATGATGTTGCTGCTGCTGTTGTTGCTGTAAAGTCAACAATTCGTTGGTGGATTTTTCGGTAAGTTCACGTTGTTGCTGCTGATGATGCAGCGATAAATCATACGCCCAACTATTGTATGTTGCAAGCAAATGCTGCTGCTGTTGTTGCTGCTGTTGATGATGCTGCTGAGAAATTAAATCTACAACAGTGGCATTCAAATTTGGATCGCTGTTGCTATTGAGTATGTTGTGTGTGCTCAGCAACTGTTGCTGCTGCTGTTGATTTTCAGTAATAAGTTCGTGAGTGTAACGCAAATATTGTTGCTCAATTTCAAGTGCGCTTGCAGCGACTTGCTGTTGATATACTTGTGAAGCTGATTGTTGTTGTTCCTGCTGTTGCTGCTGCTGTTGTTGTTGCTGTGTGCTATTGCTAAAATTTGCTATAATAACGGAATTGTTAAGGCCGCGATAATTAATTGGTAAAATTTTGTTAAGACTTTCTTCAGCTGCTGCTGCTGCAGCCAATAGATCTTGTTGCTGCTGCTGTTCACTATTATTATTTTCGTGTTGCAAGTATTTTTTATTATTTTGTTGTTGTTGCTCAACACTACTACTATTATTATTTTGATTATTGCCACCACTATTATTAAATTTATCACTTATTGAGCAATTTGTTGTTATTGTACTATTAATCACTGATATTGTTGCTACTGTTGTTGTCGTTACAACCGGCGAAATTTCTGTTGCTATCGTTTTTTCATTATCAGCAACAATTTTTGTTTTTTCATTGGCATCACTATGTTGTTGTTGTTGTTGCTTTTCACAAAAATCTTCAGTTTTCACTTGCGATATTAGCGCTGCTGATCGCACTACGTTGTCTGCTGCTGTTGCACGTAACACTGTCTCGTTTGATGTTTCGCTAACAACTGATACGAGTTGTTGTGTCGTTGACGTTAACGACGATAATGTCAATGGATTCGTCGTACACGACAACGACGATGTAGGCGCCGTAGCCGCCGCTGCAGTCGTCGTTGCCTGCGTTGGCGACAACGACAACGACAACAATTGTGTTGAGTTTGTCTGCGGCTGTTGTTGCTGTTGTTGTAGTGGTGATCTTGCCTGTGCTATTGTTGTTGCTATCTCTTTTATGTACAGTGCTGTTTCTTTGTCCTCGTTGTCTGCTGCTGCTGCTACTCCGTTATCGTATGTTGTTGTCTGTTGTTGTTCGTCGTATAACATGCGTAGTCCGCTTGCTGTCGTCATAAAGGCCTGCTGATGTTGTTGTTGTTGTTGCTGTTGCTGGTGGTGGTGTGCGTTATCCTTTTCATGCATTGCCTTCAATTGTAGCTGCAATCCTTGTGCAGCTACTCCACCCAACATCCCTGCGTAAAGGAATTTGCCAGGAGCAGCAGCAGCAGCAGCAGCCGTCGGCATTGTTGCGGCCATCATTGCGCTCATATTTCCGCTTCCGGTTGCCAATTTTGAATTAACGATGGCTTTGGTGATTTTCATTTTGGCCGCATTTGTTAATAAATTTGTTGTGGTGCGCGATTTTGTCCCCGACGTGGCATCTTTGCTGTTGGCAGCATCTTTATTGCTGTTGCGCGGTTTTCTCACTTTTGTGGATTTCATATTTCACTAGATTTGCTTTCATAGGTACATGGAATTTTTCTTTTTAAATTTGAATATTTAATTTATAATTTTTTTTTTATTTTGTTACTATTTTTTAACTTAAATTAATTTTTAATTTTTTTTATTATTTATTTATTTTTTTTTTTAATTTTTAACGACGCGTGCCACCCGTATACATCACCGTCCTCGTGCGTTTTTTAATGGAAACTGTGAAACGATCTCGCAGAATAATTTTAATCTTTTAAAATATGTATTAAATATACATATTCATTAGAAGGAATTGAGATTTAAATACTTTCTCACATGGTATATTCGTTTCAAAAATGTTTCAAATTTATTGGTGCTTTATTCTCATTCTGCTCAATTTACAACGCTCTACTCCTTAATGTTAATTCACCACACACTGCTGTCATTATCCCACCACAAACGTTTACGCTCTTGCTCTCATTTATATGATCCATACGGCTCTCTCATTTCTGCACACGTAAGTTTTTGCTTTGTCATTGCAGCATGCTGTCTCCTTCAACGCATAGCAAATTTATTCATGAAAACTGGTTTTAACTACGCCCATTTTTGTTTTTCGTTTTTTGCTTTTCAACTGTATTTGTGCGGCTTTTGTGATTTTATGAGATACTTCATGTTATTTTTTTTTTAATTGCCTTCTCTAAAATATTTAAATAAAAATGGCAAACGTAAGAAAATATCTGTGGTATAAATTAAAAGAAATAGATATGGTAATTTAATTAAAACATATTCTGTGCTAATAAAACCAAGCGTAGGTAATGTTCTTTTACTGAAAAATTTGTTTTTTGAAAAATAAAATTTTGTAGCTAAAAGGTTTAGATATGTCCGCGGCAGTGGCGTCAATTTGGTAGGGCTGGGGAGGACATTGGCCCGCCCAAGGATCTGATTCTAGCTATTATTCAATACGTCAATTCAATAAAATCATCTAATAGTGGTGGAATTATAATTCTCGCCCCTCCCCCCCCCCAAGGTTTTGGTGAAGTGGCGCCACTGGTCCGCGGACAAGGCATTTTCCCCACGTCCCATTGTGTCAGCACCGTTTCAACCCGACTTTGCGTGAGGGGACAATAGCATGACTTTTTTTTTGTTTTTCCAAAAAAACAAATTTGCAATCTAACGAGACACGTAGGGGGGACAAAGCCCACTCTTGCCCATGGATACGGGCCTGCATTATGTCCAGGAATTTCACGAGAAATTTTACATTAGATGCTCAATTTTGCCACTCTTCGGAGTTCTTTCTTTCGTTCATAGGTGCTTGCTCCCCGTAACTGAGGAACCCGGAACGACCAGGGCCGTGTTTAAGCATAGACTGCAGCGCATTGGCCAGCACCACAAAATTGTTGAAATTATTTTTTTGTTATTTTTGGTCAGCAATCTTATAATTAATATGTACCTACGTATGTAATCGTAAAATTTACATTTTTTTTGTGTTCAAAAAAATTCTTTGCGGTAGCGCCCGTACCAAATGTTCAGTCTAAGGGCTCGCGGATCCAAGACACGGCGCGTTGCCAAATTTTGACCACCTTCCGCCTTTTAAGTTTTTGTTTTCGTCAATACTTGCTCCCCCAACGGAGGTTCTAGGAAGGACTCCTCCCGAGCCATGGTAATAAATTAAATGTTATATTAATCAGCTGTTTGCTTTCAAGTGAAAATCACTGTTCAATATTATAAAAATTATAGGTAAATGAAAAAGTTTTGATTGTTTTGCACATCTGAAAGATTGGGTATGCTCGGCAGGGCCGGATTATGAAAATTGCCGCCCATTATAAGACAGAATTATCGTAATATTCACAAGCAAAAAAAAAACAAAAAAAAGGTCATCAATTTTGAGTTTCAAAACCCCTAGCAAATTAAGATATATTTCGATTTGCCGCCCCCTCGAATGCTGCCGCCCCTATTGCATGACGTTGTTGGCGGAGGCGATAATCCGGCCCTGAAGCTCGGGACATAGTTTCAAATCAGTGGGAAATTATCAAATCACAAGTTATGCGAATTTCTCAAAATTTCGGGGGAAGAGGGGCTCGAGCTCTATTGCTACTACGGGCTTGAAATATTCTTCTCATTCCCAGTGAAGTTCGGAATAACTCTTTTTGATATAATTTTTACATTATGGGACGTCCATAAAAGACGTCCGCAGTAAGAGGGAGGGAGGGGGGGGTCGTAAAAACGAACAAAATCCATTTCCGGATGTCTATTTTTTGATTTTTTTTTTGTTCATAAGAAAACTAAAAATTAAAAAATAAAATAAAAGGCAAGCAAGCACCCCCAGTAGCCAGAATCTCGCTCAATAACTCGGACAGTAAGCCATAAATAAAAAAATATGTTTAAACCAATATTTTAGAAAAGATAAAATCACATCGATTTCATGTCCAAAATATCTCCATACGACAAGATCTGACGCACCTTATCATAGATAGTTATTTTGGGCGAAAAATTTTCAGATTTGAACTAAGAATTAATTAAAATTTTTCAATAAAACCCATATCTTTTTCGAAAATGAAGATGGTGATTAGTAATTTTAAGATTATGAAAGATGAGTCAGATATTGTCATACGGAATTTTTTCGGGCATGAAGTTTATGTGTTTTCATTTCCTCTACAACATTGGTCTCAATATATATTTCTACTTATGGCTTACTTTTCGAGTTATTGAGTGAAATATTTTTTGTCGGCCTCTTACATCCAGGCCCACTACAATTCTGGTGACTGATGCACACTATACGCAGCTATTTAAATTGGCAAGGGATGCTCTATAACCCACAGAAAATGAAAATAAAAAAGATCGAAAAAGAACAAGTTAGGACTTTTTCAATACCTTCAGTTTTTCAGTGGAAATGTTAATGTTAATTATAAAAATTTGAATGCGACCTCATCTCATATCAATAGAATACCTTTATGATCACAATCTATGTACCTACTATGTATGATGCTTTTCCTTAAATTCATATTTCCTAGCCGATTTCGATAGCCATGACTTATATTATGGAAATGTTTTATATAAAATTATATATAATTTTCTTCAAAATAATGGATCTTAAGGGATGTCTTACCGAATCCTGTCCTAACCATCGGTTAACCCGTGATCTTTTGTCGAAGTTAAACTTCAAATTTATCAACTGCCTAGGGGCGGAAAATTTCTAAATCCAGGCCTGAGTAAAAGTGTTCATTGCCTTTGCCAAAAATTAAGTACCCTACTCCACTTAAGGAGTAAACGCCGTTGGAGGTGACACGGCCTCTTAGCTTAATCTGCACACTCTTTTTTACGGAGCTTATCAGGATCATTCCTAGTGTTTGAGTGACATTTGAATAAACTACATACATCAAATAACTCTTCAGTAGGCGTGTCAGTGAACCGATTTCACCCATTTTCAATACATGTGTTTTTATCGTGCAGGATAAACATATGTAACAAATTTCATTTAATTATCTTGATAAGCAGACATGATTAAATCAACTCATTAAAAGATGCAGATCATTTACGCTTAATTCTCATAGCAAAAGTAATGTCAAAAAAAATTATAGTTTTTTAGCACAAAAAAGGATCTCGCTTAAAAATTTCTACGAGAAAGGGACTCCAAATATGTAAATATCTTATGCAGAGGATCCCAAAGGCGTCGGCGGTCTGGAACCGAAATGTCTTTGCTACATTGCAGTGGCTATGAACCGTATTTATAAGTTTAATTTGTATTACGGAACATTTTTTTCGAAAACATGAGCTGCTTACGCAAATTTTCAAAACATCGGTATGAATTGTCTTCCGATCAAAGAAAAACAGAGCAAAAACTCTTTTGTGAAAGCTAAATATATTATATATAAAAAATTGGTAAATACTTCTTGATGCTTTTTTTAATAAAATCCTATAGAGCACTCACCCAGGGTTGCCAAGTTCAAAAGAAGTAATTCCTGGTCTTCCCAAAATGTAATAGTTTGTTCCTTAAATCGGTAAAAGGGAAAATTTTTTGTAGGAAAAAAAAAATTAAATTTTTTGAGAAAAAGTTGTGGATCTAACAAAAGTCATCAAATTCCCGGCTTTTCAGAAATTTTTCAATTTGGTCTAGGCCGGGCGAAACTAGTCCGTTTAACAACGCTATACTTACCAGAAATGCATATCCCCCTGGATATGACAGATCAGCGGTTTTTATTCCAATGAAATATCAATCAAAGCGTAAGTTTTATAATATACAATACCTTGTTCCTGATGCAAAGGGAATCGAATGGTAATGCGAGTACTTTTATTGAATAATTGAAAAGTCATTCGAACAACATAAACTTTAAGCAGGTAAACTCAATAAAGAGACCCTTTTAAGGTATAAGGAAAATTTATTGTCAATATTATGTCAAGAAAAACAAATAACAACTCGCATATATGCGATAGATAGTTTGAGGACAATTGGCAAATATGTTTACGAAAATCATAGCAAAAAGAGAAATACAAAATTCAAACAAATGTGTCATCACGATCAACAAACATTTTATTGTTGGTATCCGTAAAATAGACGATCCTGTCGGCACGTGTTTAAATTTTTCCCATACACGTCCGCATGTATTCTATTATTTTATTCTTTGATAAAAATTGACCATTTTGTTTTTGTAATTTGTACTTTTCTTGCGATTTACCTGCGAGTTCAATGAGGATCATCAATGCGATCAACAAGATGTCAATGTCATGTTAAGTTTTATGATTTTGTTTTGTATTTACATACATATAAAGAACGAAAGGTTCTTTAAACAAGTTCAAGTGCACTTTGGAGTACGGACAATCGTATTTTTACCATGCCTGCATGCGACTTAAGTATATTTATTGAAAAAAAAATATCTATATGAAAATTTATTGGAAAATATTGCATAAAACCTAAAAGGTAATTTGTCAAATTTAATCTGTTTGTTTTTGATTTGTTGGCACTACAGATTTGAGTTTATAAGCATTCATGTAGTTTGTTATTTTAGGTCCTAAGTCCAAAGCACAGATGGCGTTATGTTCATTTAATGCTCTAATATGTATATAATTTTTTATTTTTATAAATCAGATTATTGTATAAGGCAATATTGGTCAAAAACGGTGCTGCCCAGGAACGAGCCGGCGCTCAAAGAGCGTAAAAATATGAACTAAAGGCGTTTAAAGAGCGTAAAAAAGCGTGCACGTATACAGAATCATCGGCACATGCTTATCGTTGCTTGTGATAGTGCGCACCACTGGTCAAAAAGATAGGAGTAAATTGTATAGCAGAGCGCTGTACGTTAATCAAGTTTCACAGTTATGCGGAGGAGCTGCTGGCTTCGCATTTGACTCAAATATTTCGATTTTTTGAGCTTCGTTATCGAACGAACGAACGAACGAAGACTGCCAGGCATTCCGAAACTGAGTGAAGTTACTTTTCGCTTTTAGTCCTTATTGCTACCACTGCCCATGTAAATAAGTAAATAAAGTGGTTCACTTATGACTTTTAGACCTGGTTCTGCTTTAAAAAAAGACCTGACAGCAGTAAGTTTTCCCGTAAATCAGACTACTTGGTGCTGAGCAGGCATATGTATGTCATTGGCAAAAGCAAGGTCCTCCAGATGCATCTTGAAAGTCTATTGAATACCACAATTTGTAATAGTTTATATTTGGAACCTTTGTATCCTGGCATCGGCCTTGCTTATATCAAAGCAACATTCTTTTGTGTCCCTTACATTCTGCCTGAATAGCAAGGATTTTAATGCCAGCGCCGAAAGCTCATGACGTCAAATTATTCACTCGAAGCATTGCCAGTGATTTGAAAGAAAAGTAGCCGGAAATAGAAAGATTGACTTCACAGCTTAGGATTCGAACCGCAACTACCAGCGTAATAGGTGGGCCAACTAAGCACTGTGCTCACTTCATCTATATACATATTTACTATCATCGCGAATGAAAAAAGTACAGCAATATAATTTCGAGAAAAAATAATTGTTTCTTTTTGCTTTTTAACAAAACTGAAGGTTCGAAAATCTTTTTAATTTCAAATTAAAATTTTTTATTGAAAAAAAAAAAATTTAACCTTTGAATAAACTTTGGACATACAAAAAAAAAAAAAAATTCAATATTTTGTCAACGAAGCAAAAATAAAATCACAAAAGTAACGTTGTTGCTCCCAATAGAATTGGGATGAAAAAAATAAAATCAATTTCAACAAAAAGCATCAACATCTGATGATCATTCAGATGAATACCCATTATGGGTAGACAGACAAAAAAGTACGAGTATAATAAAGCTATACGCGTATGCAAACAATTGCTTATCAGCATTTTTAATTTTTGAAAATATGTACTTATTTTTTTTTATTTAAAGAGCCAAAGGTTAATATTTTATTTGAGGATCGAACATTTTTTTATTTTTATTCTTTTTATTTTCAGTAAATAACCTCAAAATGTCTTTTTAATAAAATCATAAAATAATGAAGAAAACAAAAAAGCCATAAATTTTATACTAAAACTCAAAGTGACTTTGTGCTGTTTTGCCCGGGCTGCCACGCCTATTAAAAAAAAATATGAGAAAACTGCTTTTTAAACATGCAAACAAATTATTAAAAATGAATATGCAAAACGCAGTAAAAATGCCATAAAAATTTATAAATTTTATGACAATTCTACTCGCATGTACCATAAATATCGATCGCTTGTAGGTGTACTTGTTGATTGGATCAAGTGGTCGTCTCGACATTATTGCTGTCGTCCATAAAACTTCAAAGCAGCGAAAATATTTTATTGCTTTTATTACATGCATTTTGCATTGAAATTTGAAGAAAAATATTTCTATACAATATATGTTTCAGCATAAGTATGTATTTTAAAAACTTTCTCACACTTGACGATTTGAAATGTTCCCCGTAAATTCTTGTTAACATACGAGCGAGCGCACTTGTGCCCTGCCCTCTTGTATATCGATGTAATATGAGCTCACATGAAATTTTATTAGTTTTTGATGACCGTAGAATTTAAAAATAATTTTTCAAAAATTCGTTCCATATGTAACAACTACTCGCATGTTATACGAATTTGTTATTTGGTAATTTTACTTTCTGTACGATTTACTCTACTCAAAAATTTGTATTATATGTAAATACTGAAACTAAAAATCATGTTCGGATAAAAAGTTTTTATTTTTACATTTTTTAATTCGACAAGCCACAAACTATGTCATCAAGAAGTTTTTTTAACTCGCAAGTTTTAACAATATTCTATATAAAAACAGTAATTTTCCACAACCTAACTATTTTCATAATTATTTACTGCCGCTTTTATTTGGTCAGTCCACCTCATAGGCGTTCTTCCTCGTGGCCTGGTACCTTCAACCATTTTCTGGACCACAAGTCGCTCAATAGCCAACTCTCCTCGGCGGCATTCGTGACCAATGAAATTGAGGATACGAGACTGTACCAAAGATGATAAACGCTGCTTGATGCCGAGTTCTCGAAGTATAGACTCATTGGTACGGAATTCAGTTCACGATACTCCAAGCATTCTCCTCCAGCACCACATCTCTAGGTCGTCTATCTTCTTCTTCTTCTCTACTTCCCGCAGGGTCCACGTTTCTGTGGCGTACAAGAATATGGAGAATATAAGTGCCCGAACTAGCCGGATTTTTATGGCTCTATATATATTGCGATTCCTCCATATTTTCCTCAACTTGTCCATTGTAAACCTAGAAATTGCCATACGCCACTTCTCTTCGTCAATACATCCAACGTGTTTCGTAATTAAGGCTCCCAGATAAATGTGTAGTTTCTGGAGAATTGTTATTCATGCGGTCGACAATCATCATTTTTGTTTTATTCCGGTTTATCTTAAGTCCGGACTCAAGGCTAACGCGTTCCATTTTGCCGAGAAGTTCTTCCATGTGTTGAATACTGGTGGCGAACAAAGTGGTATCGTCTGCATATCGCAGGTTGGAGATCTTCAAGCCACCGATCGATTTGCCATCTGTCCAGTCTTCAAGTATAATCCTCATTAGGATCACTGTGTACACATTGAACAGTAGTGGAGAAATAATACATACCTGACGGACTCCGGCGCTGGGGTGGAAGGGATTGAATTGAATGTCGTCTGCGCGTACTGTGACTGTGCCATCTTCATACAGTCTTCGCAGGAGGTGTATCAGGTGTTTTGAAACACGCATCGCCGTCAGCGATTCCCAGAGTTTGGACCACTTGACAGAGTCGAACACCTTAGAGAAGTCCACAAAACATATATAGGCGGGCTTGTTGAATTCTCTGGCTTTCTCTATAATTTGTCGAACTGTCAAAATTTGCTCCCGAGTTCCCCTCTCTTTAACAAAACCAGCCTGTTCAGGAGCAACTTCTTTGCTTAAGTAGGGCCATAAACGTTCGTTCAGTACGTGCAGTAAAATCTTGCTTGCGTGAGAGATAAGAGCTATAAGTCGGTAGGTTAGGTTAGGTTAGGTAGGAGTGGCACTCAGTTGCGAACTGACTTACTTAGACCAAGTGTGATCCATTGGGATACCAACTAGACTTCATAATAAAACTAGATAGCTGACCTATACCAACATGTCTTAGGTCATCTAGGTCATCGAATAAAAGCGATGGCGTTATAATAAGTCGGTAATTACTGCACGTCTTGGTGGAACCCTTCTTGTGCAAGGGGACAAAAACAGTGTGAGCCCATTCTTTCGGCCATTGCCCCGTGCACCATATCTTATTGCACAGGGTGTGGAAGATTTGAGCAATATGTTCGCCTGATGCCTTTATAGTCTCGATCGATATGGCATCTGCCCCTGTGGCTTTGCCGTTCTTCAGATGTTTAATAGCGGCTCGTATTTCATCATTCAGAATATCGGGCTCAAGATCTTCGTTTCCGGGTTCCGTAGAGGCGTAACACTCTGATTGCGGGTCTTGAAAGAGGGACAGACAGTATTGTCTCCATGTTTCGGCTATTGTTTTTATGTTCGTCACCGTCTCTCAAGTAAAGTTTTCGATGGCCCAGGACGTGCAACTCAGTGTCTTTTTTTATGGAGTACGAGATCTTAAAATAATATAAAACAAAACATATGTATGTATGTATAGTGCCAATGGTATTTGGTATTTTTTATAATCACCCTGCACTAAAAGACAAACATAAAAAAGTAAAGAACATTGTTTCCTTCTACTTTGGAATGTTGCAATTAAATTGTTACTTTTTGTTTTGTTCAAATTAAAAGCCACAATCTACCGGATGTAAATTTCCATTCGATTCTCGTGTTCTTTTCTTCTAAGATGACTTTAACAAATAATTTATTACATTCTTTTTTTAACAACCTCAAAATGTTCTTTTGGTAATTTTTATATTATGCTTTTAAAGATTAAATACTTTAAACGAAATAAATTTGCAACATTAAAAGTGTATTTTTTTAAAAGCTGCATGCCGGAACTTACTTGAAATATGTTCAAACTTAATACTTTATGTTTGATGTTTGTCGAAACTTTTTCGCCGTAAAAAAAAAATTACTTTTCAATAACATTAATAATTTTAACTGAGATTGTCATGCTGATCAACTCTTAGCACTCACCATATTCTGCTCCCTAAGGGAAAGCCACAGCGACTGTACACGTGCCCGTCTTCATTAACGGAGATAACAAATGCTATAAATTCTCTCAAAAATAATAAAGCAGTAGGCTTAGATTTTATAGTAGCCGAACTCCTAGCTTTCTTGAAGCTCGCCGCTGAACTTATGTCTCCTGTCCTCATCAGAATTTTGGGAAGAAGAACGAATACTTGAAGACTGGCAAGTAAAAACCTTACTGAAAATTGAAAAAGCAGTGACTTAGGGGACGTCCCCCTCCCCTTTGTGAGATTTGGTGAAATCTGGCGGGCCCCTCCCCTCTCTCCCGTCAGAATTAAATTATAATTTTTAATGTAAATTCTATGCATTAAGAAGTTGATGTGAGATTTTCCTTAACCCCCTCCTCTCCCTTGGTGAGATTTGATGAGATTTTGCGGGCCCCATCCCCCCCTATTTAGACTCACGTAATTAATGGACGTCCCCTTATCGCTATGCCATATTACTGGGGCATCATGAAACTCTCAATTTCATCCAAGATCTTAACTCAACAGAATCTGTGAAAAAATGGTACGACTTATCCGAAAACAATATGCTGGATATCACCTGAACTGATTGCATTGATTGATCAAATTAATACCTTTCGCACGATTGTGGAGCCGGCAAATGAAGTGATAGGTATTTTACCATCATCGACTACAGTACCACTTTTGATAGCATTGACCGCAATTGCAACTGGAATGCATTGACCAAACGTGGGGCAGCATTCAAGTTCATTAATCTTATCAAGGCTCAATACAAACGTTACAAATGTAGAGTTTTAGATAACGAGAAACATTCTGATCCTTTCATATGCGTGTCAATTGTGTGCCAAGGTTGTTTGCTGCTATCTATCTTATTTTTAGTAGTACTGGACGATGTTCTCGGCAGAGGTTTAGGCTCCTCAAATTGTGACTTTGGAAGATTTATATTATGTCGATTACATATGGCGCTTTACCACAAAGCAGCCCAATATGCAAGAAAAACATAATGTCTAGCAGTCTTCGTTCCTGTCAACGGTTGAGCTAATTCTACTGTACGGCTATGAGACTTCATTAACCAACAGAGGAACCGTACCTTGCTAAATCAACAGCCTTTTCAGCTTCCCATGCTCTGTGCGCAGACAAAGAAACAAACGGGATCTATCGAACAGGGCCGTGTCCAGGATCCGTGATCTAGGATACTCTGAACATGTGGTGCAGGCCGTACCGGTAGGTGTTTTTGGCTAAAAAATTCAAAGAAATTTTTTTAAACAGCAAAGAAAAACAAAAGTAATGGTCATTAAAGTATTTCCCACTCAAAAATTTAATTTCTACGATCATAGTAATATAATTAGGCAATTCACAGTTCACTGTAAAATTAAAACGTGACAAAATTACAATGTGTCAAATCATACAACTGTCAGCTCATAAATTTATTGTTTACAGATTTTGCTTTTTGTCACTCTCTTTTCCCATACAACTTTCAAAACTTTCAAAAAACATGCTTATTTGTAATTGGCATTTATATGGGAAACAATAACAACACAAGTTACAACCTCGTAAAATATTGTAAAATTACAACATTGTAAATTTTCAATGAACTGTGATTTGCATAAATATTGCTGACCAATAAATAAAAAAAAAGTCATCAATTTTGTGGTGCGGACTCTTTTTGTGGCTGCTGCCTATTTAGCCTATGCTTAAACTCTGCTGTGAAATATACTATGACAATTTTTTATAAAAAAAAGTTATTAAATACCGTTGGCCAGAAATGTTAAGTAGTAACATTATTCTTTCACATTTTCGCTAAAGTTTAAGCTTATGGATCTAAGTGACCCATTTTTATGACTGACAGTCACTGCTGTCTCACGTAACATATGTTAACTCCAGGTGCCATAGCCAGTGGGAAATTTATGTATAGGCAGAGTTTACTGCACCGTAGGGCGCCGATTTATAAGCACACGTTAAGTTTTGAAATTGTTAATGGCCGTTTTTTTTGGTCAGCAAAAATTAATCTTTAAAAATTATCCCAAGTTTTATAAAAAGAGGCGCCACGAGGGATGAAGCCTAGAGCGCCAAAATTGTAAATCCGCTCCTGGCCAAAGCAAACGATAAAATATTTTTTTCAGCGTAAAATTGTGATACTTTGCTGTCAATGTAAAGTCACAAAAATAATATAAGAAAATAAAAGGACTCGAGTGGAAATGGACTCTCAATCAGTAAAAATTTACTCTTATAATGATAATGTTAATCGTTTGCCGATTTTATAATGTCTTTAGTCTTCCTTACTGTTCCAAACAATTTTTTTTTTACAAATAAAATTACTAAATCACTAAAAATATTCATAAATCACTAAAAAACAAGAAAAAAAAAGCAAATGAATAAGCAAAATATCAAATGAAGCATAGAAAATATCTCTATATATTTATAAAATATTAAACCCACTGGCATAGACTTGTGTCAAGAAATTTGAGCCCAATGATTTATTGCTCAAAAAATGTAAGGATCGAACGTGTTTGTTGTTTGGTTAGGTTGGATGCCAAAATTCACATATGAAAGGATATGTTAAATGAGACATAGAAGTGACCACACGTGTGGGAAACACTAATCGAAGAGTGGAAATTTATAAGTGTGAACAAGAATATTTAATAGCTTGAGAATTTTATATAGTAAATTCAGTAAAAAATTGTATTAATACGATGTTTCTCATAGTAAAAGTTTAGAGGTTGATTTTCGTAGTTAAAATTTGGAACTCTTTGTATTTGATCGATGATAAGAAAATCACTTAATTCCATGCTGAATATAACAACAATCATAAATCGGTTAAGAAAATTAGTTAATTTACTACTTGATAATGCGCTGATAATCTGGTGCTAAAAATTGCTACAGCGCGTAAATACTTGAGATTTTCAGACACTTAAAAATTAAAACAACAAAAAAAAGTTCACAATGCACTCATATTGTCGTAAGTTGGAATACATTGGCATCATGTTTCATGTGGTGACATAAATTCATAAAAGAAAGGACAACAGCAAGGCGCCCACCGAAAATATATCTACTCAAAATTATAATACACGAGAACTAAATAAGTGCAAACAAAATGATGTTCTTCAAAGCGCATTTACGTAAATAAAACATAAATTTTGTATTTTTATGTTTGGACATTGGAATACTAAACCATAATTCCCAATTGTTACCATCCATAGCGATAAATATGTCAACGTTATATCATATCGAAAGACTATATACACATACATATATACAATCGTAAAGTACTCATGTACACTAAACATTTAAAAGTCATAAATATGTCAAAATAGTTATCCTTTTTTTCGAGTGCACCAAAATGCCCATGGGTCATTCGTGGGTTATAAAAAGAATATGCACAGATTCTGTGTAAATGTACACTTTTGTATCATAAAAATGTAACAAGTGTTAAAAGTGCTACATTTTTTAATGGGTCCTTCAATAATTTTTTTTTTTTTTGTATTGAGTTGTTAGGGAACTCAATTTACAAGAAATAAAAAAAATACTATATACTTTTTTGATATGTTCATATGTATGTATGTAATTGATCTTTTTTGTGTATATAATTTATGAGCATTTTGAACTTCGTTGCTAGTAAATAAAAACCATCATCTTTTCTCAACTGTATCGTTTATTTCTGTATGGACTTATTTCGATTTTTTTCACATATTGATTTTTCGAATCGAAAACTTTCAAGGCTTCATTTGGCAGCAGAAAAAAGCGCGATCCTGACCCTATATTCTAGACTGCGATCTTTTTTCTCGGATGATTTTTAAAAGGACTCAAACCGCAGAAAATTATACTGTCTGTTGTTATTAACTTCATATTGAACTAATGAATAATTCTTGGAATTTAAAAAAACTTGCTATTCAAAAAGTTGAAAATAATGATATGAGTGGCTTCATGAAATGCAGCTACAAGCGTTTCAAAAATAATAGCGTATACGGTATGCTCCATTTTAAATTCCCCAGTCCAATGTATCGTGAACTAAGTAAGATAATGCTAAATGTTTTAGGCGAAAGTTAGAAATTTTCTAGAGGTCAAATGACTCGGACCATAGTTTTGATCTCAAAATTAATTTTCAAGGTTAATTCGAGTTCAACTGTGATTTTTTAAAAATATGTACATCATTAAGAAATTTATGTCATAGAGAAAAATTTTTCATACGAAGCACATCTGTTTTTTTCCATAGAATATAAATCTGCAATAAAAAATATAGGTGTCTGTTTAAAAAATAACATTTGGCCTCGAATTGAACTTAAAAATTGGTTTCAACGCCAAAGACAAGGTCACTATTATTTGACACCTCAGAAATCTTATAACTTTTTGTCACTGTCTTAGTTAGTTCTCGAGATATTGGCCTGGGAATTAAAAAGGATCTTCTACAGTGACGTCAATTCGGTAGGGCTGGGGAGGTTATTCCCCCCTCCCCCCAAGGATCTGATACTAGTTATTATTCAATTCATAAGTTCAATAAAACCATCTAATAGTAGTGGAATTATAATTCTCGTCCTCTCCAAGGATTTGGTGAAGTGACGCTACTGATCATCTAGTTTCAAGCTATCAAGTTTGTACATGAATTTCTGTTCAATCCTCAAAGTACAGGTACGGTGAATACTCACAGATGTATGGGAATTATATATATGCCCGCGGGAGCAACTTTTTGTAGAAAACTAAAGAGATTAACGACCCTAGGGATCCCAGTGAATCCAGAAAGCAACTGACTCGAATGGGGTATAGAATTAATTCACAAAACTGAGCGTCTGTCGTCAGCTTCAGCGGCTACAAAAGCAGTAGCGTTGCGTGAATACTTGGCACCCGGGGCGAAGAAGCAATCTTGAGCCCCCGATTAAATGTCATTGCTCCCAAAATTAAAAATCATGGTGTCTATCATGGTGGATTCTATTTCCATACCAAATTTCATCAAAATCGATCGATTAGCTGTGAAAACATATTTTCCAGTTAAGGTCGCGACACCACCCACTTAAAAATTAATACTTTACCTCAGAGTTTTGTCTATCTCTATACAAAGTTTCAACAAAATCGATTTAGCTGCTCAGCCGTGGCACTGGTTTTTCTCATTAGGGGTGATGCCACGCGCAAAAAAATATTACAGAGTTTTTAATACTTTTTCTTAGGGCTCAATCTGTCAACATACCAAATTTCATCAAAATCGGTTAATTAGTTAAGCCATTTTCCTGTTCGAACCGCCTAGTAATGTAAAAAAATAGCTTTCTGCATTGTCCCTTTTCACAACCTTTTGAAAAAAAATTCAAGCTATTACGTTGGGTTATGACAGTTAAATTGGGATAGAACTGTTTCACCATTGTCTATTCATATGATGCATATAGATTTGCACCTATGCTACTGTACAGAAGTACCTCAGAGTACAACCTATTATGAGGTAAGATAAAATATACTGTATCTAGAGGGGTAGTGAAGAAGAAAGTTTAAATAATACTCTAACTTGATATGCTTACTCCCTAATTGTCAAATTATAAGTAAAATTTGCATTTCTATTTTACTAAGTCACAATATACACATACATATCCATATGCTAGTGCATACATTTATACATGCATGTATCGAATATACCGTAACTAACATGTTTTTAAGGTCATCTACCGACTTCTTTACTATACGCTCTCAATACATAATTAAGGTGTTGGCGGCCTACCATAGTAATGGTTGGGTCTTATCAGTTGAAAACAAACTATGCGTGAAAATAAAGCATTTTCTTGTAAATGCATTTTTTTTTTAAGAAAAACTAGCAGTTAAACTTGTGGGAACCTTAAGAGATACAAACAACCTGGTAAAACTCTTTAATCTGAGCAATACACTTCAAGTAGTGCTTTATGAAAGAGTACAAACTGATGAAACTTTAGTATCAGCATGATATATGTGGCAATAAGGAAACTTAGCCCTAAGACGAGTTCTGAAAAATTTGGAGGAAGAGGGAATTTTTCGATAGATTGAAGCGATAATTCATTTAATTTTTGTTGAGTTTATTTCAAATCAGAAAAGAAAAACGTCTCAAGAGATTATAGAAGAAATTATCTGAGAAATATTCTCAAAAATTTTCCAAATGTTGGTGATACACGTGACCAGTTCCCTGATATTAAACAAATTGAAATTTCATTGCATTATTTCGATTGTGGTGTCGAAGAAAATCCTATTTATCAGAATCATGGAAAAAATATAACCATTTATTCGGAAACAACAAGAAAATTTTTTGGCCGAACAGATTATGCATTGATCAAATTAATACCCTTGGAATCAATAAATTGAAAAATTCTTTCGCTCAATTTCGTAATATTTGGCAGTCTTTGTTCCTGTCAATGACAGCGAAGCTTACAATCTTTGAGCCAAACGTGAGCCAATTCAAAAAGAAATCCAATGAAATCCTTTTTTTAGTATTAATTTGCAAATGTGATTCATTTATATCAAATCATGGCCAGATTTCATGGTAAAGGATAACGTAAGAAGGTTAAAACTACCCCTATAATAACTTGAAATCAAGATTTTTATAAGCTTTACTTTTCTCCAGAATCATCTTCATTTATATAGTATATAGTATGTACTATACTCAGAGCAAATTCCACACCAAATGTATATATTTTGTACATAATGAAATGTCATTAACTGGCCAAACTAATTAATATACTATATACATTTCAAACTTTTTGAAATATGTATGTATGTATATGAAATAAATTCTTCTTATTCATTAAGTAATTTTTACCGTATTTTTCGAATATATTTCTTAAAATTGATAATTTTTTTTTTTTTTTGTGAACTTTGACAGGAAGTCAGTCGGTACGACACATAGCAAACGTTATGAATTCTTTTGTTTTCCAAGTTTCTTGCTTTTAGGGCAACAACAACATGTAAATTTGTTAATTTTTTTAATTTTTTTTTTCTTTCGTTTTTCAACTGATAAGAAATGTCGTAGTCGTCGTCGTCGGTTGTCGCTTGTGTTGTTCTCTTTAATTTTTTTTTTTGCCCCCTTATACAAACTTCGCGCTGTGTCCTCACTTTATAAAAATGTTAAATTCTTCCATAAGCCAAATTAGCACTGGGAAGGACGGTATGGTTCGAAAGACTTTGTGACAGAACAACAAACGAACGGACAGACAGACATTCAATGCGGTAGTATGTCGTTTGTTGCCTGACTTTTCCATAGCTGGTCGTTCGTTTGCTAAGGTTCGTTGTTCGTCATGCTGGTTTCATGTAATTGTCGTAATTCTTATTATTTGTTGTTTTTGTTTTTGTTAATGTTGTTTTATTTTCTGTTATTAAATAAAACAGATATTTTTATAATATGTATGTATGGCATAAATGTACTATAAGTCATTGTATGAACGTTAGGGTGTATTAAATTTTAACGTTTTATCGAAAGCTTATTAAGTGGCTTGAACTTAAAAGCGTTCATCTCAACTGTTAAACTTATAATATCTTGGGTGTAATCGGTACAAGGGCGAGTAGGACTAGCCACGCCTTATTGTCTAATTCAGCTCACATTTTGCGAGCTTGGCCCAAATAATGTATGTACTTACATCCACATATCAAGTTTCCCAATTGTAGCTGCCATAGATGCCAAGATATTGGGTTTTATGTGTGTTGTACGGACGATAACACGCCCTAAAAAGTTAACAAAATTTTTTATGCAATTTTATATTTAGAGTAGGTACTATCAGTGTAATCCCAATAATATTTAGTGTCGAGATGTCGGTTATATTGTCGGCTTTGATATTAAATGGAACTCGACGAGATTGCATCAGTGGGCATGGCACCTCCTTGCTGTTTTTTTAAATAAACATTTCAACATTACTTTTTCAAACCTGTTTCAATTTTTGTAGAATTTTTTTTTTAACCTCTTTCAACTTTATTCAATATTTTTCATAACTTATCAACGTTAACAGTCTTTTCAACTGTTTCAACCTCTTTCAACTTTTTTCTACCTCTTTCAACTTTTTTCAACCTCTTTCAATTTTTTTTGGACTTTTCAAACGTATTTAAATTTTTTCGTCATTTTCCATATTTTTTTAGTCTTTTTCAATTGTTTCAGCATTTTTCAAGCCTTTTTCAACATTTTCCATTTTTGCTTTTCAACTTTTTCAATATTTTTCAACTTTTTTCCGCTGTTTCCAATTTCCAATTTTTCAATATTTTCCACATTTTTTTCGACATATTCAACCGCCTTCAACTTTTTTCATTATGTTTCATATTCCATCAACGTTTTCAGCCAATATCAATTGTTTCAACAACCACTTTCAATTTAAGTATTTCAACTTTTTCAACCTCATTTAATTTTTTTCGGTTTTTTCACTCTTTCAATTTCGTTCAACATTTTCCATATTTTTTCGACTATTACAGCCTTTTTCATCTCTTTCAAAAGTTTTTCAACCTCTTTCAATTTTTTTCAACATTTTTCATTTTTTCGACTTTTCAAATATTTTTCGACTTTTTTAACCTATTCCATACTTTTTTGACTTTTTTTAAACTCTTTCGACTTTTTTATTTCGACCTATATACAGGGAGCCCCACTTCAACTTACAAAGCTGAATAAGTCAAAAAATTGCTGGCTGATCCAGCCATGACCTTAACCCTGACCTTGACCTACATTTTCAAGGTTATTTGAAGGTCAACTTTAGTTTTTCAAATGGAAACCCCTATTTTTGACCTCGGATTCCGGAAGAGCACAAAATTCTACGTTCAGATAGGTCTTTATGTTAGAGGTCAAAGTGACCCCTGAAGGTTATTTCAAGGTCAAATTCCCGCTTGGTGCAGAAAAGCAGCGGCCCAGCCAATGATTACTAGCTTTTCTGCACCAAGCAGGCTTGACTTATTCAGCTCTGTAAGCTAAAATGGGACACCCTGTATATATACATATATATCTAGTTTTTGCACATCAGCTTAACAGCTTTTTTTTCAAAACTTTATTTGGGACATATGTTCACCAACAATGGTCGAACGGGCAATTAAATTTCAAAATTAAAAAAGGTACACCTTAATACACATTTAGGTATGTGCATATGTGCTCATATGTACATATATACTTAAATGTAACTATACGCATAAACTTTAAATGTACAAATGAGTCGAATGTGCCGTAATTTTAATTACTATTCAGTGTTGTTTATTTATGGTTCTCATGTAGTAGTGTATTTTCTTATATGTATTGAGTTTGAGTGTTGACGCACTTTAAATTAGTAACAGAAAATTATAGCAAGTTGAGTCTTTTTTTCAAGCGAAAATAATTTTCCATTAATCTAAATGGGTACTCGCTTTTGGAAAATTCCTGTAGAACAAGCTGTAGCAGATTTTTCCAGACTTTTATAAGTTTTGTTTTATAGAAAAGCTGCGAAAAATTATTGAACATTCAAATGTATATGTAAATATGTCGATACATTGATCTTATAAAAACATAAATAATCTTAAAAAAAATGTTAATTATGTCCCTTAAGCATTGTTGTGGTTGTTATGATCATTTTGTTAAAATTAATCTCTAGGGAATTTTCTAATTTTATGCAAAATTTTCTGTTAAAACTCATATGTAGAATGAAAAATCTTAATATAAATCTACCGTGAACAAACAAATTAGCGCTTACGATTTTTTACGATCGTAACCAATAGTCATAATCGATTGTTGATTGTTTGGTATTGTACGTAAATCGCATCACTTTAAAAGGGGCGTTCGTTCAACAGACAACTGACAATGAAATAGAAATATGTGTCCAATGTTCGGTGATCATTGATCAGCACACTGTTGATCTTGTTAGCATCTGGTATTCTTCTAAGCTACAAAATTTTCAAATACGTATACAAAACGTTGATAGTAGGGGCGTTGACAACGTTTATATACCATAAAAAAAATTTTAATTTTAACTCTTTTGAATATAGTTTGTCATGCAAAAACGCACGATTGCCGGAATGACAGTATTGGGTAAACTTCTCAGCAGGAATTGGGTTTCTACTGATTGTTAAGGATTTTCCTTGCGCCGGCGCATAAATAATTTTTGTGATTTTTTTTTTTTTTTCAAAATCCTTTTCTCAAATTGTGTGAAAATTTTGCGGTTTCATATGGAGTCAACCACAGAAGCTACACCTCTTGATTTTCTTATCTTATTTATGTGCTATTGATATTTGGGAAAATTTGATATGATATTTAATTTCGATAAGATATTTGTTTGCGATAAAAATTGAAGATGTTGTCGGAATATATAATCTTTAGCATAATATCACTAAATATCTCTTGAAAACAACTTTTAAAAACCATCACTTCTGAATGAATATTTATTATTTAATTATTTCATTTAATAGCGTGCCAGAGCATAACAAATAAAGGTCATAAAAGAAACTAATTAATTTTACTATACTCCGATTTATTACCACAAACTGTCTGTCTAAAATTTTGAACACCTATATGACTAAAACAAATAAAACAAACAATAAATTGTTGTCATTGTCATGTTGTTGTTTGATCTGTATATTCTATTAAGTCTAGGGGTATTGTTTTACCATTAATATATCGTATCCTGAAGCGCACCAACAGATAGATAATTACATGACAACATGTAGGTAGAGGACAACATGCCAAACGTGTGCCAAACTAAAAGCATTGGTACACAGAAAAGTATAAAATCTGACTATCAATATGATCATAAAATTTTCTATTGAAAACAAAAACAACAATTGAAAATTACCGCAGTCATTTTTACAATATTTTGTAAATTTCAAAATTTTTTAATATGAGTGGAAAAAACTAAACTTTTTTTTATATTATACATATTAAATTCAAATTCTGATAGCTAAGAAGGCTAATAGCTATAGTAGCTAAACTTTATTACTATTATATCATAAGTAACTTAGAACTTTTGCAAGACTTACCATTTATTTATTCATTTCTACAATTTCGCTGGTTAAGCTTTTGAAATGTAACAGCTGTTAATTAACAGTGCTAACCTTCAAAACTGTTATTTAACCGATTAAACAGTAATCTAACACTGGATGTAGTAAGCTTATTTCTATGCAAAGTTATTTCTACTATAATTTTAGTTAGTTATTTTTCCAAATAAAATTTAAATTAACAATTCCTATGGTACTTTAAAATCTTAACATTCAACCTATTAGACTAAATATAAACTTACAGCACGTTATAGTCAATTTAACCTTTGCTGTTGGTTAATATGATTTAAACCATTGGCATCGATCACATGGATTGTTTTTTCTGTGTAACATAAAAATTTGAGTAAACAATAGAGATAATTAAAGGAAAAGGAAGTGTTATATGAACTGCTTTAATTTTTTATGGGAGTCGATACATAAGACCACAAATTTTAATATTTTATGTTTATTTTAATTAGCGGAGGATTTCCGAAAAAAATTTTTTTTTTAATAGTTCCAAGTAACTGCTGAAATACCAAATGAATTAAATTTTATTTCTTAATGCGTTATCTTTCGATCAAAAAATATAGTGAAAGGTTTAGTCTATGTCTAGGTTAAATGTTTAATATTGTAATAAGGAACCTTTATTGAAACCTTGAAGGACAGACTACACCCAGATTGGTAAAACCTGAAACAAATAATCAAAAAAAAATGCACTGAAAAGTTGGAAAAAGCTTGTGCCAAAATAAAAAAATTTTATATGGGGATGATCATGGTAGGTAATAGATATCACCCACTATGTCCAGACATAAAGTTATTTCCTAGTACTGAGTCACACGAAGCAAAACGAGGTATAACAGCCTACTTCACGTTAGCAAAATAAAAAGTGCAGACTTCGTTCTGATCACTTCTTTGCAGTTGCTAAGATTAGACTACCCGAAAAAGCAATGCGCAAAGATTCCGGCCTAACAAATAAGCAGTTTGCAGTGGAACGCTATTGAGATCAAATCACTGGAAATAGCAGAGGCGTCGGAAGACCTATAACGTTTGTTTAGAGCTCCACTCGCATGAGACTTCCCCATATGGAATTCAATACAGGAAATTTCTTTTTATCGCACACTCCGTCGATTCTGTTCCAAATTTGGGGTCCCTATTCGATACATTTTTTGTCAAGTTGGCACTGCAGTTATTAGCGATCGAAACATGTTTCTTGATTTGGCGAGCAGAAATTAAAATAAATTGGAAAGTTTAGGAGATATGGTAGATTTTGTACAGAAACATCTACAAGGTACAAGGACCTCATTCCAGAATTCGTTCGTTTCGAGAAATTGTTAATGACTATTCATGCAACCACTTGCACTTATGAGAGGAGTTTTGTTTTTGAGTCTGAAGAGGCTGAAATCGTATATCCGTTCAACGATAAATTATGATGCGATTTTACACGAATACCACGAGTTGGCTGATAGACATTGAAAGAATGTTAGATGAATTCATTGTTAAAAATTCAAGAAGGACAAATGTAATTGCCTTATCAAGTACATACTTCTTGCGAAATAAACGTTTTTTTATGTACACAATAATCACTGAGAACTTTATTGTAGGTGTCCTACAATACTTTTTCATAGTCATGTTTCTGTAAAATCATCAATTTAAAAATTTCATAATTTTCGAGTGCCCCCCCCCCCCCTCTGCGACTCTAGGAATTCCACACTCGCTTTGAAAGCGTTATGACGCACCTTGGAAATAGAATTTATTAGCAGTAATGTTCCCGATATAAGGCCGATAGATAGCATATACTACATGTGGGTCAGTCTGAAGAACTTGATATATGATGCCTACAGAATTGTTATTGAACTCCATCGCATAAGAAAATCTGATTGAATAGTGCAATAGCACTATGCATTTAGTCGACAAGAGACGCAAAGCTTAATATCCAACAAGATAACGCCTGAACAAGGCTTATCAAGGACATTCAAGTGCAGTGCTATAGAGATCTCCATAGATATGTTAAACACAACTACAGAGACGATAAAACAGCTTGGACAACAGACTGGCGGGAGAAGCTACGTGAAAAGCTCGTAAAAACTTCAGCGAGCTCTACAGAATCCCAAAAATTCTTAAGGGTAAATTAGCCAACAACTCACGTCTAATTAAAAATAAGAACGGCACTACGCGTAATAAGCCATACCTTCACGATAAGCTCTGACAACCATAAGAATAGAACAGAAAATATCACAAACAATTCCAGAAACGTATCGACAATTTATAGCCTAGTTTCTTCTACTGAAGAGATAATATTGATCATCGTCATCATGTATTATTTTTTTTGGCAGTTGCTGTATTAGAATGCAAATTTTTGGTTGGTTGAACGGGAATAAGGTTCATTTGAAAAAAAGAAAAAAATTAAAACAAAATTTCTAATTAATTAATTTTCATATATTCCTTTCAGTCATATTCCTTGTGGACTTAGGCACCATTGGTATACTATATATCGACCCGTACATATATTAAGTTGTGAACAAAAAACAAAACTTATCGAAAATTTGTTACACAGTGTAATTTCATGGAGACAAGCAGAACAATTTGTTTTGTGGTATTTTATTTTATATTTTTTTCTCTCTTTTCATTGTTACAAGATTTACTTTCGATGTCGGAATTTACAAATTTTTCTTTTCATTTCAATTTGTTCTCATATTTGCACTTAGGTTTTCGTTGTTTATTTTTGTTTGGTTTTTACATAGTATTTGTTGTGTTTAATTTGCTTTGGTTTTTCTTTTCTCTTTTGTGTTATTTAGAAAATCAGATTTTGTCCTTTGTATTCGCTTGTTCTTAGACAATACAGCCGACGTCGTTATTTCTACGATTTTTTTTTCCATTTATTTTTTTTTTGTTTGTTACATCACTAAGAGAGAATGTTCTCAAAAAAAATCTGGACTTGCACTTAGTAATCATTAAATTACTCTTCTTTCAGACGTTATTTTTGTTTTAATTTTTTTGGTTTTTAAATAACAACCCTTTCACCAGATTTTCACTTCATTTGAACATTTTCGAGTTACCGATTTACAACTCATAACAACAGCCGAACGCAGTGCTGCTGATACCACCAACTCGCGTTTCATCGAACTATTCACATTCTGTCCTCACATTCAGTTTTCGAGCTGAAAATCAGCGTAGAAAAATATAACAAATTTTTATCATCATTTTAATGCCGGAACGTTACGTAACTCAGGGCACAATGTTTTTGATTAAAAATTATCACAAAATTTCATATCACCTTTTTGAAAAATAAAAAGCAACATCACACACATTCGTTTATATATATATAATTTTACTATATTGACTGATATGTAAAAAAAAAACATTACGTCTACATCGTCTAGTCAAGAACAACGTCATTTATTCATTGGAGGAAAGATATCATCACAGTGCTATAGGAAAAAGTCGGCTATATGTTTTCATTTTACTCTAACTCTGTTGTCCCCATTTTCAGACTATCCTTATCATATCCTTATCAATGAAAAGATGGAGGTGTGGTTTGTATGATCAGTTGAACGGTCCATTGCTGATTGTCTGTCTGGGTTGAGAGTTGGTTGAAATTTGTTATGGTATATTCCATAGACGCGATTATCAACACTATCGGCTTTTCCACTATCACTTTTAAATGTTTTCCATTTTTTTTTTTTTCTAAAGAAAGTTCGTTGCCCTAACAAATCGTGGAGATTCCAATTTATCAACTGAGAGTTGTTACTTTGATGATAAAAAAATGCAACATTTTTATTTGTTATTATTTTTACGCGGGTTTTTTATATGATCTTAAAACATATTTATATAGAGCGATGTTTCGAATGGCGAACTAAATATAAAGTAGGTTACTTCCGATTTTCTAGTACGTTATTATTGCTTAATATCTTTGGAACATTCTGCAATGGAGATTGAAATGTATCGTTTAGCAACCCGAACATGAGTGTGAATTTTTTGATACCTGATAAATGATGATACTCATACCTTTATAGCTTTCTTGATGCTTTTGAAAGAGTTAGAAAAGTTGAAGAAGCCGAAACGCTTCAGAAATAATTCCCCAGTACAAGGAGATAGAAATAAAAATTATAACTTATAGGATTCCTCTATCTCTTCGTCTAGTGAGATTTTATTACAGTCGGGGTCGCTATATACTACAAATTCTCACTTAATTTTCCAAATATGTAAATATTACATTTACAAGTTTTTATCTTTATAGGTGGTGCCACACCTTAGTTTAGAGATAGCTTTTTTAATTTCATAGAAATTTTATAATGATCGCGCTCAAAGTACCTACACTAAATAGAACATGCAACTTTTTTGTTTGTAAGGGAAGTGATGCGCCTTTTTTTAGCATGAAGATATTTTATAGTAGGGGAACGCGGGCCTGGTTTTAACAGTAAAGGTAAGTTGTAACACACAAATTCTGAGAATACCAAATAAGTCAGAATTTTTTTTTTTACCTCTAAGCTTTTTCTCTTCACTGGGCATTGGCTGAGCTTGTTAATTTCATCCTCCAGCGTTGTATATGTCATTTTGTTCATAAAAAAGCGATGAGATAAGTTTCAACACTGATAGGCATTATTAAAACTTGCCACCACACTGTTAGAACTTCCCCCATTCCATTACTGTATGCAAAACGTTTGGATATATTCTCAAATAAATGTATAATATAAAATAAAAATTAATAGCATTCTTGCTAAATATTTTGCTTATAATTCATAGTTTTTCAAAGTTTTGAAAAAAAAACACTGTAAAATATCTGGATTTAAATTTTTTTCAAACACTAACTGAAACATGTAGCCATCGTATAGAAAGACAAATTCGTAAAAATAATAATTGACTTACAAACTAGAGTTAATTTTACAAAAAGTGTTAAAACCAGCCCCACTCTCCCCTACGTGGATCTACCATATTGAATTTTATAAGGATTACTTTATTAGTTCTCTTATTATAAGGTTATAAGAATTTGTGGGTGGTGCCACGCCTTTTCGCGAGTTTTGCTAATATAGAGACTAAGCTCTTGTTGATTTTATATTTTTAAGGGTTTTATCTCCAAAGCTTTATTAAAACAATATTGAATTTCATTTCTCGATTATTGCAAGTACTACGCCTATTTTTCTATTTCCGGCTTACAAGCTACATATGTATTTAATAACATTTTATATTGAGGGCGAGAGAAGCGTAGCATTAGGTCTGTCATTGCGGACGGACAGGCACTGGCATGATATTTATATTCGACTTCATTTTTCAGGCAGGGGAAACTTACGGTACCTGAGCGAAATTGACAAGTAAAGAAAAATTTAAACTGCAGCGCAAAATAATATGTCCTTTGTTGCCTTTTCTAGCAATTTTTCGGAGCATTTCATGCATATTTGATAATAACATTCTTGCCATACACTGCACATGTCTTTTCCAACAAAAAAAAAATTAATAAAATATTTTTTTTTTTGGTTATTCTGAAAAATTAAACTATTTTCAGAGACTTTCAACCGTTTAAAATTTTTTCCGGTTTTTTTGACCTCACTCAACTTTTTTCGAGATTTTCAATTTATTTCGACCTTTTCAACCTCTTTCAACTTTTTTCACCACTTTCCACATTATATCGATTCTATCAGCTTTTTTCACAATATCAAACTCTTTCAACATTTTCCATATTTTTCCGACTTTTCAACCTCATACAACTTTTTTCGAATTTTTCAAAATCTTTCAACTGTTTCAACATTTTTCAACCTCATTGAAATTTTTTCCATGTTTTCCGATTTTTTTCGAGCCTTTATCGCTTGAAAATTTTTTCAACCTCTTTCAACTTTTTCCAATCTTATCCATTTTTTCAACATTTTCTATACTTTTTTGACATTTTCAACATCTTTTGACTTTCTTCAAAATTTTCCATATTTCTTTTTATTTTTCAGACTTTTTCACACTTTTCAACTTATTCGATTTTTACAAACTGTTTCAACATTTTAAATATTTTTCTACTTATTCAACTTTATTCAAGTTTTCAAAACTTTGCATATTTTTTCGACTTTTTCAACCTCAAAACTAAATATCGAACTATGGTCGGTCGCCTAGTACTTTCTCTTGTTCTACGCTACCCGTAGTGTAAATAAAATTTCGAGAGTTACCTTAGCGGCAAAGCCTTTTGACTGAAAAAAAAAAAAATTATTCAGCTTACATCTGCCAACGTAAGCTTAGCATATATAGGATACTTGTCCACTATTTGAGTTCTTTTTCAGAAAATGAATTAGATTTGTTGCTTCTATTACTTAAGAATGACCAGCAAGCCAGCATTGTCAGATATCGCCGTCATTTCAGATAAACTTAAGGATCAATTATTAGACCTATAAAATGAAGTTATTTGCCACTTAATGTGCGTTATGTGATTTTATTTAAATACAGAACAATAAATATTTTGCTTTGTAGCAAATAGACTTAAACAGAACAATGTAAGAAAACAAATTTGAATCGCCATAGTTTTATTTTTATTTTTTATTTATTCTTAATAAACCTTGTTCTGGAACCATATATTTCATTCGTATAAGACGTGTGTACATATGTATTTATAAATATCGTTTTAGTTTTGAATATATTATATGTACTTATGGTATGTACATTTGTGTTTTTGTTTTATTTTATATTTTTCTTTTTTTTTTTTTTCTTTATTCCATTTGACTGCAACATGAGCTAAAAGCCTGACTTGGCTGGCGATCGCTTGTTTGTTTCAGATTTAAGTACTCTGTGCCTACAAAATGGCTACCGATATGTAACCTCAGTGTCATACGCCCCATATTAAGTCATGTAGAGCGAAATTGAAGTACAGCTTCGCGTGTTTAATTAAAAACTCAATAAATATGAACTCAGGCTGTTAAGCAAGACGTATTCATGTTTCACAATTTATATTTAGTATTTTTAATTTTCTGTTTTTTTCTTTTTTTTCTGTATTATTTCATTTTTTATAAATCAACGCCATTTCAATTGACGCGTTTTTGCGGTTATAAATAATTTAATATTTGTATTCGCTTTAATTGCTGTTGGTTTTTATTTATTTAGCGGTTGCGACAATATATTTCATTTTTTTTATTATTTTGTTGGAATTTGAAATATGTGTTTGTTTTTTTTTCGTTTCTTAATTAAAGAATTTCGTTATTGTATAAAATTTTGCTGTACTAGTAGTTTTTAAAGCAAATTGAAATATAGCATTTAAGTATATGTTAAAAAAATTCTGCTCTAATTGCGCTATTTAATATTGTCGTCGTCAAGCTCTACCCTCTCATAGCACTTTTTTTTTTTTAAACAGAAATACTTTTTGTTTTTGAAATTCAATTGTAGCATGAATAGAAACTAAAAATTCTATAAACAAACCATATCAACAATTTAAAGACAAAGATCAAATAATATGAAATGAATTACATATTTCTACCCGAATAGATGAAAATAGATTTACCTTTGTAATTCTGTGTAAAAAGTTTCTAGAATTGTTAAGTTAAACGAAACATAATTTATTTTGTCGCCTTCAAAGAAGGCACTACGCTAGCGTTTCAACCACTACTTCATATATTTATCGTAGTCAAATTGAAGAATATCCTTCAGCTCTCAACGAATTTTATTTTAAGGTTTCACTCGACTCAAAGCTGCAACTTTAGCTAGGTACAGGAACAGGAAATACAAGCCGTATCAGTTAAATACGGTGCTTGCTCGATTACAATCTCAAAATTGGCCTCGTCATATGAAATTCAAATTTGGTTTTCAGCATAACTACAAGGTTAGAAATTTTGGATTAAATTTTAATAATTTTGGGCATACATATATGACTACACCAGAATTGTATTAAAATACTGCCTAAGTATTAAAATTAATTTTTAATACAAAAATTTAAATAAAAAAATTTCATTTCGAATGGGATTCGAACCTGGTTTCCTTTTAATACAATGGTTGCATGCGCAGCTTAACGACATCAGCCAACGTAGCATTATATATTGGTTGGCTAAAAGTTTACATATATTGACAACAACGTAAAATGAAAGTTCAATAAAATATAACACAGGATGGTTTAAAAATTAAATATAATACTTATGTATTAAAATTTAATACAAAAGTTATTACAAAATTTTGTAATCCATTCAAAAGTATTAAATGTAATCAAAATTGTTTTAAAAATTTTTGTAATATTTCGCTTGTATTAAAATTTATTCCAAGATTTCTAACCGTGTACCAAATTAATGTTGGATGATGGACCTTTTTTTGAAATAAAAACGCTTCCTTAGACCCCCTCTCATACAATTTTTTACGTGTATTCTGTATGAGTATTAGGATCTGGACCACCCTGTGTTTTGAATATATTAAAGCTATATATATGCTGCTGGAAATTAACTTTTTGGCAAAGAATACTTCATATGTTTGTGACCTTTTCTCTCATGAAATTATCTGGTCTAGAAGACCAGAATATCGTGTGATTCTTAATTCTTAATCATCAATAAATCTGCATACTATGTTTAAGTCTTCAATTAACTTAAACCTATAAATCAGGGAAGAAATCTTTTGAAGTCAATTTCTTCTATTCAGCCCTGGATGAAGCTATCGTATCACTTGACGAACGATTTCAGCAAATGAAAAGTTATAGAGATAATTTTAGCTTTTTAGATGATATCCAAGCATTATCACTCTGTGGTCAAGTACAACTTAAAAAATACTGCCGAAATCTACAGAAGATTCTCACACATGGAGAAGTGTGTGATATCAATGGGCAAGGATTGCAACAACAACTTATTATCCTATCGCCGATGCTGCCATCTGGAACTACTACACTAAATCCACTAAGCTACAAGAACGATGAAATTGGACATTTTCAGCTTAAGATATCAGATTTAAAGTGAAAGGTGGTCGAAAAAACTGTACCATTAAAAAAATTATTATTTTCATTTTCGAACTCAGCGGAAAAAAAGTACCTACATAAAAACATAAACTCTCATCAAAGCAACATTTAAAAAAAATCATTTTGTAAACTGGTGTTATTCAATATTATTATTTGTTTAAAAAATTTGTTTTTAAATCTATCTACACGGGTACTCATTTTCTAGATACTTGCCAATTTCTTTACTTAACTTACAACAAAGGGTGTGGGGCGCCAATTTAGCTTTTGCTTACAGCTTAAATTGACCTTCGGAAATCATTAGGAAGTATGAACGGATCAAGATTTGAATAATTTTCTGAACAACAAAGTGCATTGGATGTAACTTTACAGTACTCGAAAACATGCTGTCAGGTAGTTTAATTTTTACAACTAGTGATTTTTCATGTTTCTACATTACCACATTGTAAAATTTATACATTAAATGCTATGACACTGTGAACAGCCCTATTTACCAATTCTCCTAATATATACAATACTGTGCAAAATATATGCGAATTGAGTTTTCTTCGAATACAACTCCATTTGTCCTTTAGCAATCTAAGCTATTTTTTTTTTATTGCCACAAATATAAGCAATGTCATATGAGTTTATGCATTTCATATGACATCACTCTTTCACATCCTATTATTTGGATGTGGTAAGGACTTTGTATGCCTTATACTTAGTTTCAAGTTGAAATTAACAAATAAATTTCTATATTTTTTTTCTATTTCAAAATTGATGAAAAAACCATGATGTGGCAAAAACTTTATATCATCCTTATTTATTTACATTGTATTATCACAACAAACTACCAACAACAGCAACAACCTTGAATATTGATAAAAACAAGTTATATTTTAACACATTTTTAGCGCCACAATGTCTGGTAGGTAGCGCCAGTACAAAAAATATAAACAAAAATATACGATAACAAAAATGCGATAAACTGAGCTCTAATCAAATTCATTATTATTCAGTCAACACGCCTCCGTGTATTCCAGTCTGGGGAGAAAAAAAAAAACTCATTTTTTTCTTACTGATATCACGTTGTCAGTGAACGTCATGGTGACGTCACGTTTTGTGATAAAAAAAAAAACACACAAAAACAATAATATTGCAAGTAACGCAAGGTAAACAAACTTTTGGATAAACATATGAAACATTTAAATGGGTTACACGATTGTGATAAGAAATTCAATGAATTTGAACAAGTGCAGGGAGCTACGTATTACTTACGGTCTGGCCGAAGCTTAGATGATAAAACTTTCGAACGTAGGTTTAAAAAAGCCATAGAGTTAAAGTTAAAATTAAGGATAATACAATTGTTTAAATGTGTACAGTGTTTGTAAAACACCAATCAAGCAAAAATATAACAAACAAACACCACACGACAAACAGCTGTAGCAATTCAAATTTTGGTTTCGATTTCTGCTAGAGAATCATCTTCAGTGACCTTGAGCTATTTTCAGTGGCGTACCGTGAACATGTATACTGTACTGTGAAAATGGGATAATTGAAAAAAGTGTTCATCACATTATTAAAAAAAAAAATAAGACATACAAGGTACAATATAATACAAAGAGTTAATAATCATTTCCAAGTTTCAATCGAGAGCCATATTTTCGCCCCCAAGGCTTGCCGCCCAGGGTGACGGTCTCCTTTCTCCCCCCTAGTTACGTCACTGTCTGTTGTAGTTTAAATTTTGAACCTGCTATTTTTTTGCTTTGATTCTCAACATGTCTATATGAAGGGGAAAATAAAGCAAACTTGTAATTAAAAACGTGAGGTGACATGTAACAGTTGTCTCACACTGCGAATAAAAATTTTTGCTCCATAGTAAATGTATGAGATATAAAAACTTTAAAGCTGATCGCTGTAAAGCTATAAAGTAGCACCATATCCAGTAGCGTAGCTAGGTCGGGGCAAAGGAGGCCGTCGCTTTGTGGCGGCATTATGATCCTCGTAATACTAAATTAAAAATTTATTTTTTTTTATTTTTTATTTTATTCAATTTCAATTTATCTTTTTCACCACTTAAAAATGATATTACATTTGAAATAAAACTCCAAATAATCTATACCTTAAGGGGGCAGGAGCAGTCAGAATTTTAAAGAAATAATTTAAATTTTAAAGTATAATATCTTAAAAATCTATCCTGAAAATTTAAAGTCAATCCGACAATTTATTTTGGAGCTATTCGGCAATAACCAAAGAGCTTTCGGTAGTAAGAGTACGGAAATTCATGTGTTTCTCGTCGTTTTTCTCAAAACTATATTTTCGGAACTGGTGACCACTGTAACTCGAAAACCGCTCCATAGATTTCAATGAAATTTACACAGTCTTTGAAAAACATAAAAAGCTAGTCCGTGATTGAAGGATTTTTTTTTTAAATATCGATTTTTTATGAACAATTAATTGTTGGTATTTTCCCGAAAATCTGGAGGTAAATGTTCCTGAGGCCACCATTTTGTTGATTTAAAAAAAAACTATCAATCAGGCACTAGATTATTTATTTAAGTAACTAATTTTTTTTTTTTTGAGCTACAGGTCGATTTTTAAATTAAAGAATTGTTTATTAAATTTTAATTAATTTATTCCAAAGGAAGTCGAAATATCGATGAAAAAAATAAAATAATTTAAAATTTAATAAACAATTTTTAAATTTAAAAACCGACCTGTAGCTCATAAAACAACTAAAAAAAAACTAATTTTTCTTATCCGATTGATTTTAGATGATTTTCCAAGGATTTGTGAAGCACTCTGTATTTGACAGGGTCCAACACAGCCAGCTATAACTTTTTTTTATTTTTAATTTTTTTTTTTAAACTTTCGTCAAGTTGAAAAATAATGTAATGATGCCATACTATCACTTTTATTAAATAAATTAAATTAATACAAAAAAAAAAAAATTGTTGAAAGTGCTCTATTTTTCACGCCTCTGACTGTCTCTGCCACTTAACTCTAAAATAAAGCAGATTTAACTTTAAAAATATAAAATATAAGTATGCAATAACCTTCTTTAGCACAAATATATTGTTTTAAAAAATATATTATTAAAATCGAATCAGTATATTTTGCGCCAAAGCGTTACAAACGATTTCCATACAATCAAAATTATATACCATAAATAGTATAGATAAATAAATATTGGAAAACTTCTTATAACTATATACATATGTGGCCGATTTCAAACTTTTTCTTCTTCGTGTTCTTCGTGAAATAGAGCACTGACTATGACAGCGTACCATTTTAAATTGCTTTAGTTATTTTTACTATAAAAGTTATATCCGGTTTTTCAGGTGTTTGGAAGTTAGTTACCCCCGGAAAAAAATGGAGTTTGATAAACAAAATAAAACTTAAACCCAAAACTTAATTAAGTCAAAAAAAAAAAAAAATGCAAAGCTAAAGGAAGCTTTTTCAATTCTAATGTCGTTTTCCATCGCATTTCAGTGCTATCTGAACGTTCCTGGCTCTTACCATCTTACTGAAACCCAATTTGAAGTCTTTAATTATGTTATATTTTAGCAATGCTTTTACTGTGGATTGAGTTAGATTCTGAGACAGCTTATAACCTCGGGCCCCAAACTCAACGGGGTCCCAACAGCAAAAAGGGAATTTATATATTATATATTCATTTCATGGAATTCTTCGAAATGAAGAGTAAAGACCCATTTTTTTAAGTCATTAATTTGAAAACGTTGGAAACAAAAAAAGGCTTTCGAGTATAAAGTGGTAGCACCTACCAAACAAGCAAAAGCTCTGAAGCGCTGTAACGAGAGCTATTTAAGTTAATGTTTCCCAAATTAATATTATAATGTTAGGTGTACACAGCTAGCGAAAAAAATTCTTTTTTAATAAAAATTTTATGAATGTGATCAGTGTGTTAATGAATACTAAGATATACTCTGATTAAAAACGCGACCAAATATTTAGACAACGCCGGTTGCATTATATTTTTTATAATTTTAAGGATAAGGTGATAATTGTAACGCTCTACTGGGTATCCCACAAGTTATTGTTTTACACTATCGACTTACTAAATCACATCATGCATGTTTCATATACTGATAAGAACCTCCAAAAGACTTGAGAATACAAATCCTCTAAAACTATGTATGTATATGGACTTATAGGGGTTAATCAACCATGACGACATTGAACATTGAATAAACATTGAGACACAGTAGTGGCGAAAGATAACACAAAGGAAAAACATTTAATAAAAAGAACATAAAAACGAATGTTTTAAGCAGATAAAACTTCAATAGGAGATATCTATAAAATGTAAGGAGTTACTATATGTAGTAAGATAGGAGAATTTTTAAGTAGCCGATCTACAGTGATTTTATGAATTGTATTTGTGACTGCTACAAGTGATGATGTTGTTACAACGATGATGATGCTGGTCGTTTGTTTTTATGCTAAAGGCGGTCGACTTAATTTTTATTTTTTTTTCTTTTTCTTTGTTTCTGTTATTTTGTAGCAAACAGCGACATAACTCTTATCAGAAGTAACTAAAAACAAAGCGAACGCCTAGCGGTCGAACTGTCGTCGTCTCTCCGTTAAATTGTTATCAGTGAATTTTGGTTGGGTTGGTTAGTTGGTTGGATGGTTGGCATGCATAAAACGCACTTTATGCGGGGATATACAAGTAGCAATAACTTTATACGTGTCTGTGTAAATGTAGCGATAATGATTCCTACAAATGGCTACTTGAAGAAAAAAAAAAACCAAAAAATTTTCATGAAATTAAAAACAAAAATACTTAAAAGAAACATAATTCATATAAATAATATAAAAATAACAAAATTGTTGTTATTCTCTGATAAGAACGCATCAAAGTTAACACTTGAGCTGTTGGAGCAGAATTGAATGGCGCTCAGTATGGGCTTGGTGGGTCTACTGTTTTAGTTTACAATGTGGAGTCACAGATTTTACAAATCATTTGAAATATGATGCTATGGAAGAAGTTGCAGTGGCCTGTTTTTGGTAGTTTTTGGTACTTTTTTTGGAATAAGCAATAGACGTCTAATACTCCGTTTCCGACTTTGAACTGAGTGGTATGGAAAGATCTCTTTCCAGCCCACCCACAACTTTAAATATTAAACATGTGAAAGTTCAACAGCCGTATTGTAGAAATGACTAACTACTCGTTGATCGACTGATTAGCTGGAACACTGATTAAAAAGTTAGGCACTGCCTAACCATTCTGATTCATAATAAAAAGTTACTACGTAATAGCTGGTTAATGTTTACTGAAAATTAATGAGATATGTCTATCTTTTTAGACAGAAAATTTGTCAAAACACGGTAGTCACTCGTTAAAAAGCAACTGGCGTTGTCTTAATATTTGGCCGCTCACTAAACATCAAATAACTCAAGTCAGCTTTTTATGGTAGGTACTACGTCCAGTTGTCAAAATCAGCCCAACTTTTGCTTAGTGATTTTAATTTAGTGATTTAATTTTAGTCACTGAGATGCTATTATCTTATATAACTCTCTTAGTAATTTAAAAAAATGTTGTTAATATAAGATATTCCACGCCTTTCTGTAGAAATCTGGTCGCTCTCTGTCTAGTGCTTGCCCGAACTATTTGAAGTATTTGTGTGTAATTTGGGTGCATTACTTTAAGAGCTGTTTCATTAAATAACTTAAGCAGTAGAGTGTTTTGAATAGTAGTGACACGCCCTCTTGAGCTATGTAAACGAAAGCATTGTTTCATTGGATGCGTGGCAAGTCTGTCGAAAACACGTATCATTCACATTCATAGCTTTCAATTCGGAATATCCCACGCCCTCTGCCCACTCTCTGTCCAGTGCTTGTTCGAACCATTTCATATATTTGTATCATACTTAGTTTTATTAAATAACTCTTTCATCAAATAACTTTATCATCATGGCGTTTTAAAAATCCCGCCTTTAAGGGTGGTACCACGCCCTCTGATCAAAATTAGTCCTTGTTGTGTGCAGAGTTTTTTCTAGTGCTTATTGTAAATATGGCTACATAATCTCAAATAACATTATTAGTATAGCGTTATACAGGGTATCCCATTTTAACTTACTTACACAGCTGAATAAGTCAAAAGTCAAGTTAGAGGTCAAAGTGACCTCTGAAGGTCATTTCAAGGTCGAATTCCCGCTTGGTGCAGAAAAGCTAGTAATCATTGGCTGAACCGCTGCACAATCTAGCCTTAACTGGCAGCAGCTTTTCTGCACCAAGCGGGAAATCGACCTTGAAATGACCTTCAGGGTTCACTTTAACCTTTAACATGAGTACCTATCTGAATGTAGAATTTTGTGCTCTTCCGAAATACGATGTCAAAAATAGGGGTTTCCATTTGAAAATCTAAAGTTGAGCTTCAAATAACCTTGAAAATTCAGGTCAAGGTCATGCCTTGATCAGCCCTTTGGTACCCATCAACATTTATTTGAAACATTTTTTGAATGGCTTGCAATTTTTTGACTTATTCAGCTGTGTAAGTTAAAATGGGACACCCTGTATATAACATATATAATATATTATATAATATAAGTCTGTAGCTTTTATGGGATATATTTCGTCCTCTTTTCAAAATATGTCCACTTCTTGTTTCTTTCCTTTAATAATTCGCTCAGTATATTAACTTAAAGATTTTATTTGTGTGAGTGATAGGCGTGTCCGTACACCAATTTCACTACCTTTGAATACCACGAACTATAATTGCAGGTGTAGCCTGTGCATGAACTTTCATGATAGTACTCCACTTTTTTCTCCGTAGTCCTGATCTCCACAGACAGACAGACAGATCGACATGAAAGATAAACAGACAGACACTCAATAATTCAAAGAATCTCGCATATATAATAAAAAGTTCTGTTCAGCTTATATATGTGGACACAAATCTGAGTTATGGAGAGCTTATGGAAACAAAAAATTAATTTAAGCAAATTAATTAAGCTTTTATTAACTTTCAAGTCTAATTATCTCCAACGTGACACTGTGGACTTGTGCTCAAGGAAACTTTTTGTAGCCTAAACTTTTTCTGCTTATTTACCACAAATATGGCAACCCTACAATATAGTAATAAGAATAATATTTCAATGATAAGAAGTTAAAACAATTAAAGATTAAAAGCCATAAATTAAATAAACAGTGGGTGCTACGATAACAGAGTAAACTCAATATTTTCTTTAGTTGATTATTGTCGACAGGTGAAGTCAGTAATTCACATTCAATTCTTACAAAGAATTCACTTTTAAATACGAGCATTAGATTGAAAATGATATCAAAAGAAAATTTTATATTCAGACGTGCAAAAATCGATGATATCAAAGTGTTGCGCCAAATGATTCAGGTATGCGGAAACGAATTATCACATGCATGATTTGAATAAGAAAAATGTTGAAACAGAGGGTTTGACTTTACATAATAATTAAATTAACTCACTGACTTTTTATTGAAATTGCCATCATTCGATTGCTGGCTCATGAATTGACTAAGAACAACCATCATTTTCATATTCAAAAATTGCATACTCTCCGTTGTAAACAGCCTCCTCAAATATATTTTGCGTTAATTTTCAGGAATTAGCTGAATATCATGACGCTCCGGACGGTCCACAGCAAAATATAGAAGGTTGATTATTTAATTTAAAATCATAAATCTATAGATAAATTGAATTTGTTTGTTTTCAGATTTAATACGTGATTCGGGACTTAGAGGTGGTACTGAATACTTTCATCCTTATTTATTAGAGCTCAAAAGCAAAGACAGCGAGTGTCCGTAAGTCAAAAATATATCACACAGAAAATAGTGTTACTTCCTAAAATATGTAAATTATTTACAATAAGTTTATTTACTTGTGGTTCAAATGAACACTCCTTAACAATTCGACATTACTATTTGCACCGGCAAAAGCAGTCCAGAGATGTTCAATATGTAGTTACTCGGAAAGTAATAAAACGCTCTCGGGAATTTAAGTAATTTCATCTTCAAAAAAAAAAAGTTTAATCTATTTTTGATTTTGAAAATTCAAGGTCAAATTTTTGTAATTTTTGGAAAATAATTACGACCATTCAAAAGGCCTTTAAAAAATCTATCGAAAGCACTTGAACTAAGTAAGATTTTTACATATTGTTCAGGAAACAAATTGTCTACACAAAACAGAGGGTGTCTACCAAAAATCTCAAAATATCATTCTCAATACTTCAGCCAGTTTTTGAAGAAACAGAAAAGTATTTTGGGATATATGTAACTATCATCTACTAAGACAACGCTTTGCCCAAATTTTTTGGTCAATCGGTTATGTTCGATTTTTGACTTAGGACATTTTTCTCATAAAATTTTATCTTGAACATTAAAGAACCAAGCAGATTAAGAAGTTATATTTTTTTTTAAAAATAATTGCTTGAAAACTTTTTCTAAGATCTTGCTATCACTAAATCTCTATTTAAAGACAAATTAACATTTGTTTTTAAAAAAAGGTTTAAGCCATGACTGTTCCAAAACAGTGTCCTACTTGCCATGTAAAAAAAAAAAATAAATTGTATCGTAGTTGTATCCTCTAGTAAATTTTCGGAAATTTTTGTTTTATGCCTCAACTGATGCTCAAACAATAGGTAAAATATAACAGAAATGAGAAAGTTATAAGATTCTGTATCAAACTATTTGGAAAAATCTACCCACGGACTTGATGTAATGAGTATTTTCAATGAAATGTAATGGAGGTTTTCATAAAGACTGAAATAATTCCGTCATTTTCTATTTATCTATTTTCTATTTCATTTCCATATTCATCATTGAAACGGTGTGATCCGACGGTGCCATGACATTATCCCCACGGACATAATCCACATTTTCGAAATGGCGACTATGTCCGTTGGGATTATTTCCGATAATCTGAACCGACTACTCCCACTATTTGATAGGAAAGTGCGTTATTGCAGCTGATTTTTAGAGTGCGTTTTCGTTCGTTTTAATGTTTTTTTTGTACTCAAATGTTTCATCTGTGTACTTTTGCAATGTCAGTAAACAACAATAAATAAAAATTTTCCAAAAAACCCACTTATCATATGAATTAAACTTTAACACTCTATTTTTATCACTTCGTTTTTTCAGAATACCAATAGGCTATGCCGTATGCTATATATTTTGGTCATCATGGGCTGGAAAAACATACTTTTTGGAAAACTTCTATATCATACCTGAATATCGCAATATAGGAGCGGGCAAATATCTGCTTTGTGAAATTGCCGCAATAGTAAAAAAAATGGGCTATAAGCGTTTGGGCTTGCATGTAACATCCTGGAATACGGCACAACAATTTTATAAAAATCTCGGAGCAATAGATATAACCGCAGTAGAGGGCAGACTGAATTTTCGTTTAGAGGAAGATAAAATAACAGAGTTAGCAGTGCAAATAGAAAATGTGAAAATGAAGACATTATCCTGATAGAGATATGTACATTTTATTGAATAAATTAAGGTAATTTTTATTCAAAATATTAATTCAGTAAATTTATATTGTTGCTTTTAAAACTGACCAAATTTAAGGCAATACACTTACGAATGATATGATTATCAAATTTAAAATTAAGTTCGATTAAAAAAGATCGAAATCAATAAAACATGATATGTGTTAGAAATGTTGTACAATAAATAATTTCATTTATAGTACTACATCGATAATAAGTATTGATAATAAATTGTAGAGATAGTAAATTGTAAGTAGAATACATGGAGTGGTTTGTTGAAATGTTGATGTTTTTACGATTAGTTCAGTTTTGTCACTAGCAGACAGTTGTTCAAAAAATCTCTGCTAATATCTTAGCAAAGACTGATATGTCGGCGAAAAGTTTCATATTTCGGCAAGCAAACATCGATGATATAAAATGGGTGCACCAAATGATTCAGGTAAGATTTTTAAACTTTTCAATGGTACTAAGTTACATTTCGCTAAGAGCAATGACCAGGGTTGCCAAGTGACCGCTTATGATGCTAAGCCGTTAATTGCATGCCAAAGCCGTAGGCCGCGTAGGAATTAGAAAATTTGGGAAGAAATCCGTTAATAGGAGGTAAAAGTCATTAGTTGGAGGTAAAATTGTTTTTATACAGGCAAAAAAAAAACGTCATACATTTTGTACAACTTATTTAATATTGTTGACCCAAAAAAATAAAGATTAAATTTTTTCCCAACAAAATTTATGCATTTAAAAAAAAAATTTTTTTTCCAAAGGCCGTAAGTTCAACAACGGTTATTGGCAGCCCTGGCAAAAACGCACACTGTTTGAAAAAAATTGGAGTCCCGTGTTTGACGTAGTTTTAGACGCTGAATCCGAATCTGGCTATGGAATTGTCCCAGCATGTCACTTTCTATAATACAGCAAACATGCTCTAATCAGCACGCACACAATTTTAAGCAATTAATACTAACCCAATGTTTTCCGTTCAATTTTGATGTGTCCAGATTGGAATTTTCCTCTGGGATACAAAGATTGGAACTTTGAGCTTTTCAAAAACCTTTGACATATGCTTATATTTTGAATCGGAAAGCATACTAGTCGATTTCAATATGTTTTTGAACGCAGTATTCAAATCTGGCCCCTAACAAAAAAAAAGTCTTGAAGTTTGAAGATAAAGTACCATACCATATAATTTTTGGTGTGCTGAAAACGAATCCAGTGTCACTAGACTCCCTAAATTATACATATATATATGTATGTATGTATATATGTGTATATGTATGTTTGTATATAATATAGCATGTTTAGAACAAACAAAGTGATAATGCGTTAATAATAGATTTAAGCTACTACAGCTTTTAGCCTTCTTAGCTATTTAGCTTGAAGCTTTAAATCACCATTAAAAATCATTAAAAACACACAGAATTGTCTTTGCTCTGAAAACTTTTGTAATATCAATTTCAGAGCCTTTCAGAAAAAAAAACATCCTTTTTACAGCACATTTAATATATCACTAACAGTTTCCGAAATAATGACAAAAACATGAACTTTCACATTCGGTTAACTCAAACATAACCCGAGATATAACATCAAAATAATTTTAATGATTGGTACAAAAGCCAAAGTTCATACTGACGCTTACACTTTTAAACATATAGAAATCTTTACTTTTAGGAGCTAGCTAACTTTCTAAAATCACCAAATGGTCCACAACAAACCGTAGAAGGTAAATTTTAACATACTTAAACTGTGTACCTTGGGGAAATATTTCGAAATTCTGCATTTTTAGATTTAATACGTGATACGGGACTTAATGGTGATACTGAACTATGTCATATTTATATATTGGAATTACAAAATGAGGGTGATCAAGTTATGTAAGTTAACGAAAATAATATATTTAATTGAAGAATTAATATAAACTGGCATTCTTTTATTTTTGAATTCAGCACACCTATCGGCTATGCAATATGCTACATGTTTTACTGTTCGTGGATTGGTAAAACATATTTTTTAGATAACATTTATATCAAACCCGAATACCGAAAAATTGGAGCCGGCAAGCATCTCCTTTGTGAAATAGCACGTAAGACACAGGAAATTGGCTGCAAAAGACTTGGACTTAATATAGCTAAATCGAATCCAGCATGTACATTTTATGAAAAATATGATGCTCAAGATAATACAGTACTAGAAAGCAGACATATATATCGAGTAGAAGAGGATAAACTCGCTAAATTAGCAAAACAGCTTGAAATCTAATAAGAATTTTTGTATATTTTTATAAAGTTTCTATTGAATAAATCAATGCTTTACAAGGACATACCAATTAACAGAATTTAATTTCATCAATAATTAGATTTTAAAATGTTTTATGTGTAACCAAAAATATTTAATTCGGATATTCACAAATTTTCAAGATCTCTTTGATAAGATATGATTTATTGAAAAAATTCGAATCCAACTTAAATCAAATTTGAAGAATTATTGATAGGTGGAGTTACGAGTTGTCGTCCTAAATAACTTTATCGAAAAAAATGAATTTTCGTTTTAATTAAATCTCAATTTACTTTCGTGTGAAAAGTCTGTTTATTGATCACTATTTTTTGTTTAGCAAAAAGTGTTGGCAACTCTTTAACGTTACTATGGAGTGTTTTGCTTTGATAAGAGAAAATTGCATGTACTTAAATATGTACGATAAGATAAGAGACTATTAAGTTAAGTTAAGAGAATTGTATAGACATGTTTGTTTTCTTGTCTCACTCAATTAATCTATTCAATTAGTTTACTTTAACAAGCAGTTGATAGACAACGGATTATATTAAAATATTTAATATCATTTCCTTGTGGGAATATGGCAGCCAAATCGAATCTAATTTATCGTCGTGCAAATGTCGAAGATATTAAGGCTATACGACAAATGATACAGGTAATATACAGTTTGCTTTATTATGAATTATAATAAATCAACGACACATAAATACTTGGTTTTTTCTCACATCATTTGCTTTAAACCTTACAATGTTATCTGCGAGTAAAATGACATAAGAAATTACTATCCAGCCTTATCTCAAAATCTTTTATAAAAATCATTTTACAAACGATTTAATACGTAACTGATTTATTTTTATGATCAAAGGAACTGGCTGATTTTGAAAAAATGAGCGATGGTCCACAATTAACCGAAGAAGGTAAAGTTTAAGAACATTATACTCATAAAGCTAAAGTATTTTTAAAAAAAATTTTTTTTCAGATTTAATTCGTGACTCTGGACTAAATGGAGGACATGAGTATTGTCATATTAATATATTAGATCTTAAAAGTGAAAATTCAGAACATATGTAAGATTTTTGGGTTAAGAAAACACTATTTAAGTTAATTATTGAACGATACAAACATAGAATTTGAGTATATATCCCAGTAGGAAAAGAACCCATTAATTTCTAAACTATGAGTTAAGCTAGATGCAGGAGCGTAATCAGTATGTGCTCTTGGGGATACCTACTAGGGTTGCCAATCCCGGAGCATTTTTGAGTTTCGGAATTTTCGGGATCCGAATTTCGAAATCCCAGGATTGATAGTTTTAATAAATGCATTAAAAAACTACAAAAAAATAGGAGCTTTTATATACAACATTAAAATTGTTTTAACTTTTATATACATAAGTGCGATTTAAAATAACTTAGCTTATTATTTCCAAGCAGAAGAAAATATATTTCTCATTGTTTCAACACTATTACAGCATTGCAATTGGCTACACCATATGTTTCTTTTGCTATTCAACATGGCAGGGAAAATCCTATTTCCTTGAGGATATCTATGTGAAACCTGAATATCGTAATATAGGTGCTGGTGCACGTCTTTTTCGTGAAGTAGCCGCAGCTGCAAAGGCGTATGGCTGCAAACGACTTGATTTTCATGTTCTTTCATGGAATCCAGCACGAAAATTTTATGAAAAAATGGGTGCTATCGATTTGACCGAAAAAGAACAATGGCATTACTATCGAATAGAAGAGAATGAAATTAATAAGCTAGCATCATATATCAATAAATGAAAAATGTTTGAAATATTGTAACTAATTTAATAAATATATAAAATTATAATAATACATACATACATACATATAGTAATAATTATTAATGGAATAAATACTTGATTAATAAGTATATGTATAAATTTTATCGTTATAACTATTGTTCGCCATTAACGCTAGCAATGACATGAATTTGCATGCTCTTTGTAGAGTTGTACACTTGTCCAGGTGGAAATGGATGAACTTTAGAATGTGCATCACTTTTACTTTTACCGCCGGTGGTATATTTCGAAAGACGTATGCTAGGCATAGGCAAGAAACCAGTACTTAAAGGCATAACATCCAAGGAAATGGAATGACTTTCAACATCTTTCATAGAGACAACGCCTGAAAAAAAGAAATGTAAGCATTAGTAATGCATAAATTGTTAATTAAAAAATTGGCTTTAGCATTAGGCGAAGTTACACACAATATTAAAAACTAAACTACAAAAACAACGCTAAGCCGGAATATTATTGTAGAGTTAAAAAATAAATATCTCTAAAAGTTGTTAAATTAATTTGACAGAAAAGTTATACGTAAATCTAACAAATTAATAAATTGAACGGCATAGGACTAACTTTCCCCAAATAAGCAATTTCTATTAAATCACACATATTTTGTAGTAACTGGCAGCCATTAATATTGGTTTTGAAATATCGGAGTCTGAATAAATTTAATAGTTAAGCACAGCAGTGAAATTTAGCTTTCCAAAAAAAACTTTTGTAATTCAGCTTACATAGTTTAAATCGTTTATTGGAGCGTATGATGAACCTTCATTTATCATGCATTACTTTATTTTCTGAATCCGATACCTCAACTCCAATATAACTTAATAGCCGTAAGCAAAATCATTTATGTTTCTTTGATGATGCTCTACACCAGCGATGGGCAAGTACAGGCATTTTCAGCCCTCAAGGCCCGCACAAGTAAGCAACCAAAAAGTTCGCAGAATTTCATCGCTATCGGCGCACAGCGTTGACTTGAGTTTCAATGAAAACAAAAATCCGGCATTAGCGACGGCGCCGCATTGTGTCTCGACGAATGTAACAATTGTTTTTGTTTGTAGTTCAATTTGGTTTTTTTGTGCTGTTAGCGAATTTGGAAATGAAAACTTTAAAATTTCGTTTTCTGTTGCATGATTTTGTTGTTGCGCCCTTTGGCTAGATTTCCTTGCCCACCGCTGCTCTACACTACTAAACAATTTCTAATTTCAATCAGGGTCTTATTCTATCATAAAAACTTTATAATTCAACAAATCTTAAAATAACAATAAACTCAAGCTGCATAAAAGCATTTCAAAAGCCTACAGCTAACTTTAAATCTGTTTTATTAAACTTACCACAACCTATTACAGTAAATAGTGTAGTAATTGAAAAACAAAATTTAAATTATTATATATTTACAAAAACAAAAATTTGATTATTTTCAATGTCCTCCTGATACATACCTGCTGAGCGTCCGCATACAGCCCATAAATTTTGATCATTCAAAACCTCATACATTAAGTCCACATAGGGATTATCATGAACCTTTGTTATCTTCAAATTTAAATTACAAACTGAACGTAGACGACACAATTCATTGGGTTCTAATTGAGCTTGTAACCTAAACAGTGTTGTATAATCAACCAAATCAAATGCGCAACCGTAACTACGCTTAAGATGAGGTTTATCGACGCTTGCATATTTTGTAACGAATTGCACTTTAATAATAGGAAGTTCATTTTCAGCCTTAAGAGCTTCGACTTGTATCTCATACAGATAGGAAACAGTCAGTGACTTATAGATGTGCTAAAAATACGAAAATTAAAAAAAAACAAAATCATAGTTGAAAAAAAAAGAACTCACAATATTTGTCTGCCCGGAAGGATTCATATCGACCAAATGCACACCAGGAACATCACATTTAACTTGTGCATCCATTAACAGCAAATTTGCATCGAGTCCTTTCATAATAACCTGCAAATATTTACGTGTACCACACGTGTGTAGACGACACGTAGCTTCCATTGCAGGCTGGAACTCAATGGGAATTTGCAGTTCATTTCGTGACCATGGACAACTCAGGGAAATGTGATGTTCAAAGTGTTTGGTGACTTTGCGTCCTGGTAGACCAGTGATTACTTCTAAGGGAATTTCACGTTCCTCGAATGATTTGAACTCAGGTAATGGCACATTAATCACACTATCAAATGATGTATCATCTGGATAATCTTCGCCTTCAGGAGCCACTAAGCGTATACGTAAGTTTTTCGAACATTTGAGCGTAATTCTTGCATCAGGCGGAAATATAAAACTACCCCCAGAGACTATTAAACGTACTGGCTGTTCGATACCAGCAATAAGAGTTTTAAAATGTAACACTGCCGATGCAGGTTTTGTGGTAATCTCAAATGGTGGCGATTTAAATGGTATTTGCTCTGATAAAAATTCCAACTGTGACATACAAAGGCACATCTATAAAGAAAAGTAATAAAGTATTAAGAATTTTTGACTTATTTTTTAACAGCTTTTCCTCGACATTAAAATAAGCGATTATTACCTGTTTAAAATCCCAAATGCCCACACGTGTTGCTTTCGCTTTAAGCTCAATAAAATTTATACCCGGCTGCACTGCGATATTTTCAGCTGCAACAAAATTTGTAAAGTCTGACTGCACGCTTGGTGAGAGCTTACGTTTAGTGCTGCTAGTGCGTCGTACAGGCTGCTTTATTTTAGGTGTATCACATACCACGGAAGCGCTCGCCAAACTATTATCCTGTTTATAGTCTAAGTGTAGCGCAACTTTAAGACGCGGCTCTTTATTAGCGGGCGTAATTTGTACACTTGCCGGTGCATTAAGTGTTACAATTTTAGAAGTTACAGCAATAAGCGGTGCGATATGTATCTCATAAGAGAGTTTCAATTGTTCGGCAACGATTTCACGTGGATAAAAACTTTCTAATTTTATTTGCACCACAATAAAATCATCTTGTATTATGGGTTTCGCATTCAAAACATCTAAATCGCAAATACGAAAATGATCCTCTAACACACAAAAATTTGCATTTTCCACAGAAGGCTGTGCCGATAGTGTGCTTGTGAGCGTCTTCACCGATTTCATGAATTCATCAAAATAAAACGAACGCACCAACATTTCCAATTCTTGACAGCATGATATCGAACTGCATGTCTTCGTGTAAGCTAACGTATCACCCATTTTACGATAACAATTTGCCAACTCTAGTAATGTTTGAGAGCTCAAAGTATTCCAATTTTCTGCCTTCAGTTCACGTAATAAATCAGTAAAAAAGCCAACTGCTTTGTGAGGTTCATTGAGTGAACAATAAAAGTTTCCTAAATCTAAGCCAACTAAGCGCGCTGAACGTAGACGCGAAATATGTTTATATGTGCTGATAGCAAGTTCAGCTAATTCGAGATAAAGCTTTTGAAATGACTGATTTGAGCCTAAAGCCTCCTTTAGTTGTTCAGTTGCGGATTTTTTTGGCCGCCTATTAGGTGAACGATCACGTTTTTCTGGAATTTGTGGTGTTGGATTGAGAAATTGTTGTTGATCTATGAGTGGTGCATCTCCAATGCCTGCTGATAGCAAAACAACAACATGCAATTGTTCTGATGTTGGAGTGAAGCCAGGAAAAAGTCCACATAACTTGCCCAATTCATACAATTTGTCTTTGGCCAAATTCCAAATTGGAGCACAATGTTGAAAGCAAATAACTTCATTTGGTTCCATAGCTTGTTCACATGTTTGTAGTACTTCTAGAGCACAAACAAATTCCCAGCACGATAAGGCACCCTCCTGACAATCAACTTTAATTAGTTCGATTTCACGCAAAGTTGAAAAGAGAAAATTAAGCAAACGTTCGGCAATTTCAGGTGTCTTATTGCTAAGTTGTAACAACTGCGCTTGCCGCTCAAATAAATAATTGCGAAATTCTAATATGGATACGCCTTCTTCTTTGATTTTTGTGCGCATTTCAAATTTATTACGTCGACTTAGGGAAATACCATGGAAAGCGCTTAACGGCCGCTTAAAGTATCCCAACCATTTTTGTTTTTCTCCAAAACCTGAGTTTGTAATGAATTGTGAAAACATTGCATCAAGTTCATCATATTGTATGAGTGCCTCTGTGTGCAATTCAAGCTTCTCAAAGATAAGTGCTAAATCTTCCTGTAGAAAGAAGTACTGGCGAAAATCCCAACCATCATGGTTGCGTTTTTCACGTCTTGTACGTATGAGTTCCTCGTATTTGATGATATTACGATTATAACTAGCAAGCATTAGAAACCTAAAAAGATATGAATACATTAAATTTATCAATTACAATTTCTCAACAGCAGAATCACTTATATAATCGAAAAATTCAAAAAAATAGAATTTTTATATTGTGCGATTGAAAAAAAAATTGAAAATGTATTTAATACATCCAAGCATACTGCATCTACATGCTTCAAAAAATCATACCTAATACGTTGTACCAAACAACGAAATGATTCTGTTGACTTTTGTTCAAATTTGGCAGGATTTAAAACAGAGATGCAGCGATCATCGTTTTTGGTTCCAAAGTCTAAACGTATCTTATCCAAGACAGTGGTGCGTGGTAGCAAGTTCTTAGTCTTTCTAACGTCCACAGTTTCAACCAACAAAATCATCCAGTCTGAAACATTGTAAGAGGTCAACAGTTTCAGCCAGTTTTCGATTTCTTCGCGTGTGGTTGACTTGTAGGAATCAATGTCCTGTAGAAAAAACCAATTTATAATAAATTTTGTTCTTTTGATGCATTATATATTTACATTGCACTCTGTTACAAAAATATGTAAAATTGGGTGTTCCAAGATGCTCCATTCGCCTTTTTTGTATTTCTCTAAAGCATCCTCATTGAAAGGTTGCACCTGTGCTTCTAAGCGCACTTGTTTGGAAGGTCGATGAAATGTGCGTCGCCACTCGCAGGTGTCCAACGGAATCGCATTCAATATGTGCGACTCCAATGAACGGAACAGAGGTCCAGCACCAAAGTCTGCAAAACAAATTTTGATAATTTTACTATGTTGCTGGACACTTTTTTAATCGTGCGGTTACTTACATGTAATAATAGGTTTTATATCCATTATAATAAACGATTTACATTCAACTAATTATTTAATTTTTGTGTTTTAATTTCACCAAACAGCTGTTTATGACAACCTAAGTAACACACTTGCAGTGTTGGAAAGAGTTTTTTATTTAATTGAAAGGAGAACCACTTTAGATTTCTCTGAAAACCTTGACTCAATGAATAATGAATGGTACATAATACTAAAATACTTTTTCTCTCTTATAAATAAACTTTCCGTCTAATGTTAAAATTATTTTATAAACCAAAACAAAAAAGTTATAATATTCTCATCTCACTATTGAAAACATTAACTGCAACAGCTTTTATTTCATTGAGTCATGCGAAAAATTTATGTCAAATACGTGAAAAGGGTCTATTGAAAAGCGTCCATAAATTTGTGCTTGGGGGTCGTTTGCAAAAGAATCTGGATCTACTTAGTGAACGGGTACCCAACTCGTATTATAATTCTTTGTTTATATTAAAAAAAACCGATGAATTAGTGTTGTGGGCGGCAAATTTTGCATGCAATCGTCTGTAATTTTAAAATTTCTCGTTTTAATTATGGTTTGTTTTTGTTCACCAATATTAAAAAATTGATTCATAAAATGGTAAAAACTTAAATTTTTTTGTGGAAAAAAATTGATAACCTTTTCTTCTTATTTTCTTCTTCAAAAATTTTTGAATTCCTAACTGAACGCCGATCTGATTGCACGAATTATACTACTGTAATACGTTTTGCTAATAGGTACATATAATTGCTCACGAATATCTTAGATTTTTTGAATTCCTACCAGCCACCCGGCCTTATAGCACCAATTGTAGTAAGGTAGTACTGTAGTAGCTTTGCTACAGGGTACATTCAATCGTTGATTAATATATTCATGCTAAACATACCTTTTACATGACGTTTGACAAAGCAAGTGTCAAACTTAGCAACAAAGCGAAAAACTTTCTTTTGTCGCACAGAAGAAGAAAATGTAAAAGAGTTAAATTGTTTGTTTGTTACAAACAAAAGAATAATTAAATCAAAAGATAAAACTGCTTACAAGTTACGTTTAAATTTTAGTGCTATGGATATGGCAAAAAGCATTTTTGGTCGTGATCATGATGGTTACGTGGGAAGGGAAGAACATACGGTTAGTAAAAATACTGCACCATTAAACATTTTTATTACGAAAACTTTGATTCTAATTACAAATACAGAAAAAAATGCAAATGCACAGCGTCGATGATGATGTGCTTGAAGAACTGCCCGAACTTATGGAAGAGCTGAGTGTTGTTGATGGTTTGCGCCCCAATCCCGGTGGACCATTTTCTGCACTCACGCCATCTATGTGGCCACAAGAAATACTTGCAAAGTTAGGGCAGCCAGAAGCTGAAGTTGCTGGACCCAATGACCAGCCCGACTATCGATTTGATGAATTTGGTTTTCGTGTCGAGGAAGAAGATGGACCCGAACAAAGTTCAAACAAATTACTGGGTATACCATTTGTTGAGGATGCACAACATCGATTGCAATGGATAGCACATCTTGAATTCTCGCATAACAAAGAAGCCACCGAATTAACCTGGGAAAATGTGGAAGTGCTCCTGCCTCGCACTGAAAAACTCAGGAATATGGTGCGCGAAGGTATTCCCCATTCGCTGCGCGCTCAAATGTGGATGCGTCTGTCTGGTGCACTGGCTAAAAAGCAAAAAAGTGAGACAAGCTATCACGATGTCGTAAAAGGTAACTACAATAAATAATATCACGACTCGGTCAATAATTTGAAATTTTGTTTTTCAGCTTCTGGCAATGATCAGCTCATGACTTCGAAACAAATTGAAAAAGATTTATTGCGAATTTTGCCCACCAATGCATGTTTTAGCAATCCAAATGGTACGGGAATACCGCGTCTACGTCGAATTTTACGTGGAATTGCATGGCTGTTTCCAGATATTGGCTATTGTCAGGGTACTGGTGTTATAGCGGCATGTCTATTGCTTTTCATGGAAGAGGAAAATGCATTTTGGATGATGGCAACTATCGTAGAAGATCTTTTACCAGCTTCATATTATTCGTCGACTTTGCTGGGCATTCAGGCTGACCAACGCGTCATGCAAACCCTAATTGCGAATTATCTTTCAACAGTGGATGAAACACTTAAAAAACATGACATCGAATTATCGCTTATAACACTGCATTGGTTCTTAACAATCTTTGCAAATGTTGTGCATATGAAAATTTTAGTACGAATCTGGGATTGGTTCTTCTACGAAGGCAGCATTGTGCTCTTTCAACTTACACTTGGTATGCTTAAATTAAAGGAGAAAGATCTACATAATCTAGAGAATTCTGCACAGATTTTCAACTCACTCTCAGATATACCAGGCGAAGTGGAGGATGTTGAGGTTTGTTGTAATTTATTTGTATCTTCTAATCATTCACGTAGAGTTAATAATTTTAACATTTAGTACTGAAACGCTAGGCTTGTGGTTCCACTAAAGATAACATATTCGTATTTTTAAACGCCCTACTAAATCTTAAACTATGCACTTTGTTGTTTAAAATCTTTCACTTCCTTATTTTTATTATCCGAAAAAAAGATATCAATAAAGAACCAAAGTTATGGCTGAAAAGTCGATTTAAAAGCAGATGCATCCCTAGAACTGACTAAAAAATAACATAAAAAATTCTAAAAACCTAAAGATTTTATATCGATGATGAAAAACATTTATATAAAGTTCATGTTCAAACAAATTTACATAAAATATACAATTTTTTTTTTATATTTTACCCGGGTCTCAAGTTGAAAACATGGAATTAACGGCTTTTCAAAAATAAAATTAGTTTCCCTGAAAAAGGAAAAACTTGACAAAATTAGTTTGATTACCGTTGCGTGTAAAAATTTGTTAACTATTTTGCCCGAACTCACGACACTTCAATCAGCTCTAAAAATATTTCTTGTTTCAAAATATTGCTTGTAAACTTGTGTAATAAAAGATTTTGTATAAGGATATAAAAAATAAATAAATTTCCTCTTTACAAAAATGACAACAGAAGAACAACAATAATATAGTAACGTTGATGCTGCCGAATATGTTTATATCAACGTCCCATTTGAAAAATGCAAACACATCAAAAAGTTAATTATAATACAAAATATACATATGCACATGAACATATTAAATAAGAGAATTCTATTTCTATAAATACACCTTTATTGTCATGATGACATCAGAACATTCACAGATCATAAATGCATTAAAATTCAATCTGAACCAAATTTATAGATAGAACAATTTTCCATAAAAAAACATTGCTAGTTTATTTTGATGTACATACATAGATATGTGCGAAGAGGTTTTTTTTTTAGTGACAGTTTTAACATTAAAATTGACAATAACTTGCAGTCATTAGCAACGATCGATATTCATGTAAATTTACAAATAAATTTCCTTTATATTTATTTCTTATATTTATAACTTTTATTTTTCAGATCCTTTGCAAGCAAGCAATGGAGGTAGGCGGTTCATTGAGTCAAACCGTTATCGATACACACCGTCGTCGTCATCTTGCATATTTAATGGCCGATCAAGGTGGTCTAGTTGGCAACCCCGAGGCAGTTCCGAATTTACCTAAGCAACACCTTGCCCGCCGTCAAGTACGTAAAAGTAAATCCATATTGGAAACCTTACTGTTTCGTAGTGACAATGATGTAGATGAGTTAAAAAATAAAAACATACGACAAACAGAGATTCTGGTTGATTTACGTGAAGCCATTCTTAAAGTTGCACGCCACTTCATCACCATTGAACCTAAATTAACGACGCATATACAACTTACAGCAAATTACAGCACTGATTCGCACGCCAAGGATCATGAAAACTTCATTAATGTGGCACGCACACGCAAGAGACGCGCAAAGGCTTTACATGATTTTGAGCGTCACGATGACGATGAGTTGGGTTTTCGCAAAAACGACATTATTACAATCATCAGTCAGAAAGACGAACACTGTTGGGTCGGTGAGCTTAATGGATTACGTGGCTGGTTTCCTGCTAAGTTTGTGGAACTGCTCGATGAACGTAGTAAATTGTATACTTCCGCTGGCGATGATGCCATTTCTGAGACAGTAACTGACTTGGTTAGAGGTACCTTAGCACCAGCTATCAAGGCATTTCTGGAGCATGGTATGAAACGTCCGTCCTTTTTGGGTGGCCCATGTCACCCATGGCTATTTATTGAAGAGGCTGCAACGCGTGAAGTGGAGAAAGATTTCGAATCGGTATATAGTCGCTTGGTGCTTTGTAAGACATATCGTCTAGATGAAGACGGCAAAGTGTTGACACCAGAAGAGCTGCTTTATCGTTGTGTGCAGACAGTTAATCAGTCACACGATGATGCGCATGCACAAATGGATGTCAAATTGCGTTCACTGATTTGTCTGGGCTTGAATGAACAGGTGTTGCACTTGTGGCTAGAGGTATTGTGCTCATGTCCAGAGGTGGTACAAAAATGGTATCACACATGGAGCTTCGTAGATTCACCAGGTTGGGTGCAAATAAAGTGTGAACTAAGAATTCTATCGCAATTTGCATTTAATTTAAATCCTGATTGGGAATTACCCCCGAAACGTGGTAAGGAATCGCAACCACTGAAAGATGGTGTCAGAGATATGTTGGTGAAGCACCATTTATTTTCGTGGGATTTGTGAAAAAAATGGTTTATTTAAGTTTCAAACTAGTAATTTATTTTTAGCTATATGTGTATTTCCATATATATCGTATATTATGTAAAACTATATACTTCGTAATGTATGTGAATCTGCTGAAACATTCCTATTAATGCTTTCATATATATGCCTGTGTAATCTTATTATTGTGAATCTCAAGTTTATAGTTGTTATTTCTGAGTGCACGAGTTTTTTTATGTTTACATTTACATGATTTTTATGACTAAGTTTAATGTCATTTGATTTGCTATAAATTGCCTTATGTCCGAAAGCAGCATTTAGTTATATTGTAGCTAGCTCAATTATCAAATTTAAAAATCAAAATGGTTTTAACTGAGGTTGAACAATGTGTATTAAATCAAAATGATTTAAATAACGATTTTATTTATCTACTTTTTATTAATTGTAAGTGTATGCACCTGTTAGTGCAGTTTTTTTTGTCCTATAGACGTTTTTTTGTTGAATAATCTGTATTCAATTTACTTTTATATATCTAAACATAACATGATTCATGTCAACTGGACCCTACCCTTAGCCCAAAATTAAACACATTATGAAAGTTTATGCAATGATTAAGAAATTGACGTTAAAAGTTTTCTAAATAAAAGTGATGCCATTTTTTTAATTTAAAAAAATGGCACTCAGCATTCCAAAGTTTATGTCCTAACAAATATTTTGAGCTTTGGATGGTTTAATTTTTATTACGTTAAATTTTGAACTTCGGGTGGGTTCAGTTGACATGTATCGTCCCACTCAATATCTTTTTTGTAATTTCGAAAAATTGATTGGTACATATACATACGTACAAAACATTGGCAACTATTTATTTAAAAATAAAAAGCTATCATCAATAAATTAAAATTTTTATTGTTGAAATGATGGAAAACAAAAATTAGTGTTTAAAAAAATCTGGTGTGGAAGGACACAATAAGCACCAGATTTGGATTCAGCAAATCAGAATTCAAAAGATTTCATAATTCAAGTAATTAAAAAAGAAAACATTGTGGTCCTTTGTTATCAGGCACTTTTTTAATTAACGCCAAATTATATGAAAAATGTCAAACAAAATTTGTTGCAAGTTTTATAAGATAGAATTTTGAGAGTAATCACTTTCCGGTAAAACTAATATTGAAAGATGCAGAAAACTGAATTTTGACTTTTAACCATTCCGGTAGTATTTAGTATATAAATCTGCAGGTCTCTTGTGTCCGAAACCTACCATCAGAATGCGTCTATCGGATTTCGCGTACGAAAAAAATTTATCTTCCCATGTTACTTCATAAAAACATACACTAAATATATTTATTTATAGAATTTAAAAACTTATTTAATATGTTATTAAAATGTACAATTTTTGTACGGTATGTTGTCTATCTACCTAACTGCAAACCAAACCCAAATAATCATCCATAAGAGTGCCGATAGCGAACTGAAATATAAATAAAAATAATTTCAAACTAATTGATTTCTTCTGCTTTAACAACTTACAATTCCTGTCGCGTCCACTCGTGTACCAACGATTTTAAGGCGAATCTTGTCTTCGCCTGATATAACAACATCCTCATCTTTTGATTTATAGCAGGGTGGATTGCCATTGGGACAGAATTGCATATCGGCAGGTATAGACTAAATTTTATTTATTGAGAACTTAACAAAAATTTTTTTACCATACGTTTTAACTTACATGATGTGATATGAAGCAAGAGAGTGGCCCAATTTCAGCAAACATGCCAACCTTGAAATAATAAAAACAAATAAATTACATTTTGGTCATTGTATATTATAGTACTGCAATAAATAACTTGTTTTTATTTTAAGAAAGATTTCCAGATGACACCAGCTATAGTCGAAAAAATATCACTAATGTTATTTATGGTCAAAACTTATTCAAAATAATCCGGACGGAACATGTCCAATATTAAAGAAAAAGTGCCCAAAACGGGTATTGTTCAGTAGACCGTATCGAAATTTAGATTCAGCCCTCAAATGTTAGAGGGAATCTAGAAAACGATTTCTGGTAGGAGTAGGCAAAAGAACAGGCAAACAGTATTCAACTAAGAAAAATCTGACCATCGAATTCCATATGTAGATCCGGTATTTTTTTCAATTTTCCCAGATGATGGAAAGTGGAAAATATCGTTTAAAGTATTTTATAAGTTCTTAATTCTAAAAATATTTTCAATATTACCATCAACAATTCAGATAACGAATTTGAATTCAAGAATAATTTTTAAAAAATTTTACAAACTAAAAACACGGTAAGCGGACTAACAAGTCTCGATAGCACAATTTAAGATTCGCTTTCCGATTAGCCGATTGATAGCGCTTATAATCTATTCCTGCATGTAATGTATATATTACAATCATTTAAATATTCTACCTTATTAATTTGTTTGACCACAGCATCCAGCACTTCTCCCTTAAATGGACGAAAAACAATCGCTTTGTACTTCACCGGGTAAACAACAAAACCTTGACCCGGTTGAATTACGCCAGAGCCAATTTGATCAATTGTCGTTACAGCAATAACAAAACCATATTTTCCTGTACAGGTACCTTCTACTTCAGTGTACAGTTTTTGCTTAACAGTCTCCAAGAGCTGTGGTCCAAAATAGCGCGGATGCAGCAGAATTTCATGTTCCAGTGAAATCTATCAAGAAACATGGAGTTTAATTAGAAATCAAGTTTTTATCTTACTTCAAAATTGAAGTTATTTTATCTCACATGGTAAAACATCTTTAAATATTCTTTATGTTCGTCTTTAAGTTTAAAGCTTTGTTTTCTAAAATACAACTAAATAAACTTGAAAAATAATGCACCGTTTGCAAAATGTCATAAACTGACAGACTGAATTCGCCGCTGCAAGTGTTGCCACACTATCATTTTATGAACATCGGTGTATTTTCAAGCAAAAATTGTGTAGTTATAGTCTCTATAGAACGCGTCAAAATTACTCTATTAATTTAAAACACTTTTAAAGTTAATAGGCGGCACAGCTATTAAAGTTCTAAGCACAATTGAAATGTGAAGCGATAGCGAGAAATAAAGAAAACAAGAAAACACGATTTTTTCTACATGTTACTCGACGTTTACACAGGCAAATTCGGCGAAACAAATTTTTGTTTATTCTCCTTTGTGGTTTTTTGGCATTTGCAACATACGACAAATTTTGAACCTCGTATCTTTGGTTTTTCCCTCTTGCCCTCAAACAAGGAAACTTTTGGGCAAGAATTTGTGTGTGTAAATGTCGAGTTACTGAAACAATACATAATAATGAGTTTTAAAAATTAAAATATATAGTATTGCCATTTTATTTAAAAATTTAAATTTTTGGCATATTTCTTAGTCATATTTTCTTTTCACCGCGGTGTTGTCATCTGGCAACTCTAGTTTATTAATATAAAAAATAATTCGTTCAAAATGCTTATAAAAACAATTATAATTACTGATCAATGAAAAATTAAAAAGTTTTCTCTCGTTAAGTTTTCGAGATATTGTGAAGTGTCTTCCCGTTTTTAAAAAGCAGGTTCTGCTTAATTGCAATTAAATAGAACTGCGCCAAACCGTAAATTGATAATTAAAATAATTGAATTAGGCGTATCGTATAATTTTGGTGTGGTCTTGGTGTAATTTTACTAAAAGTGTATCCACTTGGTAAAATTTTGATGTACAAAGTTCAAACCAGCTTCTTGGTGTACCTATGTATTACGAACAAAATTTATTTTTCAACGTAAAACATTGTAAAATACGATGTATGCGGATCCGCCGTGGACGTGTCTTAGGGAAGTTGTAAGTGTACACTTGAATACATTGCATTTGGCTTAAATGTACTTCAGCTCACAATTGAAAATGATTATATTCATTGATGAATCATGATCTGGTTTCAGAGAAATAGCCTTCGGAGTTCAGGATATATGATATCTTTTCTATAAATATGTATTTGTTGGGAACGGCTATAACTATTGATTTCCAAAATATGGGTGTCATATGAAAGGTAATTTGTAAGCTGGTGTTTGGTATACTATAGTATGTAAGCGATTAAAATATATTTTAGTTATGTCAAAAAAATGTAAAAAACTAGCCAAAATTCATCACCGAAACCAGATCCAAGCGTCAGTTGTTTTTACATGATTTTTATTTATTCAAATAGTTAGTGCTATTCGAACCAGAAAAAAAAAAGAAATTGGCGATTGTGAGCTAAAGTAAATTTGTTCCTAGCATTTGAAGCATAAATTTTAAAATTAATTCAATATATTAACTACCTAGTTATTGTGGTCATAACTAACTAAATATAAATTATAGAAAAGTTAAAGGAAATTAATTGAAATTTCTATATAATACTTACAAAATAAAAAATTTGAATTTTAATGGCTCTTAGCTCGATTGAAAATATTTCAAGATTTATGACGCATCATCATGACGTTAATCATCAGAGCATTTTAATTTAAAACTAAAATTGATAAATGCGTTTTTCTTATGTAAACAACAGTAACCTGATAGTAATCACCAATAAAAACCTGAATCAATCTTAACTGCGCCATCATTACCATAACTTCTTGTCTAAACGGTTGCAAGTGTCAAAAACAAGATAAACACAATTCCACTGCATTTTTTAAATTAGCATATGGATAACTTTGTTGCAATTACAATAATTTTTAACACGTTTTGAATCTAACCTTAGTGGGTGTAGTTACACATTGCATTTTGGGTGAGAACTTAAGATAATTTAATAATCTACATAAATATTTGATCCAAATCACTTATTTGAAATAACTAGATGATTTTAGACTATAAATATGAAAATTAATTTTTTTTTTGTCTTAAGCCTTATGAAATAAATAACACTGGTAAAAATTTTTTAGATATTTTCATGTAAATTAAAGTTTTTGAAAAGTATTTTTAATTTCCGAACTGTGCCTTTCAACAGATTTTGTGATACATAACTATGTAGTTGTCATTTCTTTACATTCAGAGATGAAGAAATGTCCTATAATTTGTAGACGTCCCAGGAAAAATTAAGCTAATTGTTGTTGTATTAGATATGAATTGAAGTGACAATTGTTACCGATTTTGATCTTGCTTGAAACGAGCCATGTCGGCCAAAGAAAAACCTTAAAATGGCCATAAAACGAGTAAATGAGCAGATCCGACACTATATAATAATTGTGCATTGTCAGATTTGGTTGACAATTTTATATACATTTCATGTATGAGCAGATTGGAGAAAATCCAGCAAATTATCGAGAATTCATAGGGTATGTTGATATTTAGATATTTTGTCAAAAAAATTTTTTTTCAGAAAATCCTGTCAATGTAAGTTGCAAAAACATTTTTGGACGATTCTAAAATGTCGAGTTTATAAAAAATTGACCAATATAAAACATTCTCGAGTTTCATCAAAATTAATTGAGCTCCTTTGAATATGAATTTTTTTCTTCAGTGTATAAGTTTTTTTATAATTTATTTTTGGGAAAATTAACTAGGAAAAACAAAAAAACCCCAGAGAAACAAGATCGGTATAAATTTCAGTGTCACACAGGCACTGAACTTTTTTTCCTTTTTTTTCTCTTCATTCACATCTCTCAACTTATAGGGTAAAGGGTTCAAATTAGAAAATTTAAAAACAAATGACGAGATAAAACTAAATACATTCGAGTTAAGCGGAGATATAAAGTTTTGATAACTTTTTATATAATTTTTTTCATAAATATAATATATAAAACAAGTTTAAAGCATCTTCTCTTGTACGAAAAATTAATTAATGTTAACAGTGATTAACTATCTCTTTAACTGTAATGGGTGTAAAGTTTTTATTAAATCATTCAAATGGATTCCAAATACGTTCGATCCAAACTTCATATGCCTTGAAATCTGGCTCGTAGAAATCTATAATTTCATATAACTTTCAAACATTAATACTTTGCTAGACTTATAAAAATTTTAAGTGGTGTTTCCACAAAATTTTCACTTTTGAGTTAAATTTTATGAAATTGTTGATAAATCAAATAATTTTATATTTTATTTATGAATTTATTACATTTTGTGTATGGATAAGGCTGAGCCTTTTAATCTAATTGATGGTTGTATCTCAAAAGTATTCCCCTTACGCTATGCGCTATAGTCGAAGAATTAGAATATATTTAGCCAGGGCCGTATTTAGGGCACCACTCGCTTAAGGTATCCGTGAAAAAAAAAAATCATTTTCAAAAAATATTTAAAAATAGAACTAATTGAGCAACCAGTTTGAACTTAATTAATACATATATGAATATCCGTGACCGGGATTTGCACAAATGAACGGCCAAGGCTAAACCGACTCAGGTGGTTACGCTGATCAAGAATATGTATTGTTTTCTATATCTTCCACGCCCCCTTCTTTGCGTTACAATGACGGAATGAAAATGAATAAGCCCTGAGTGTGGAGTGTTGTAAAATAAACGTATGACACTTGAGAAAAGCAATGCCAATTGCTCGTTGCATTTGTGACGATACTAATGGGGAGTATAGGCATTTTCTGACATGATTATGACGAGAGAGAGGAGTAAAAAACGTTCAACAATCACGTTACGTACATCTGTTACTCAAACGACATGCAGTACTGGACCCCAAGATTTTGCTTAAAGTTTTATATACAAGAAAGTTTTTTTTTTGTGGTAAAGAGCCTTCATCAAGTTATGTAACTGCGGCCCTGTACTTATGTCTTAATGCTGTTGTAGATTTATATCTCTGCGAATTGAAATACTAACATACAAGTAGTGTATGTCAACAGAAATAAACCGGATTCAATGATATTTTTTTTCTTAATCGTCTACCAATATATTGAAATGTAGAATAGCAACTTGGAAGATGAGACAAGACTAGATCAGACTGATTCTCCTTGCTTCATTGCAATTGAGTTTAGTCGTAAGTAAGTAAACAGCGCGTGTGGACCGGTGGTCAAGCTAGAAAGGTATAAAACAAACAAAAATAATTTAAAAAAAAAAATATTGGAATAAATTAAAATGTTTTTATTGAACACATAAAAATAATAACTTCAACAAGTTATAGTGCAAACGTAGAGCAGTAGTGACTAAAAATTTATTGCAATTAAGATGAAAAAAACATTATTTTAATATAAGGAAGTGTTTCGTGTTTAAGTACAACTTATGGAATTGTTATTACTTATGAATTATATTTACTTAAGCGTGGGTTTTAAGTTGTCGCCAATGATTATTTATTTCTGTCATTGTTTTCTTTATCTGATAGATTTATTTCAACGTTGCTCTGATTGTATTATTTTGTTGCATATTAAATAACATCTACATATTCCAATTTGAATTTGGATATTAGACCTGATAAATATATCTTTTTTTCTTTTGTCTTGCCTTGCTATAATAATTTAAATTTTATGAATACAATTATCTTTATTATAATTATCATTATTATAAAAAATAAATCAAAAAGTCGCAGGATTCTGAGCTCACTTTCCTCACTAGTTTCAAATGCGCCCACCAATTTTTTTCAATCAGCTTCGGTTTTTGCTATATTTCAAAAAACTGGTTTTCAAAGATATGCAAGTACTTAAAAAGCCGTTTTTTTTATTTTCGTCGCAAAAAACTAAATCTGTACCTGACGCAAAAAAGACTCAATTACAAGCAAAAATTTCAAGTTTAATAACGTTCAAAATTGCGCAACACAAATAATGTACATTTAGATTTTATTTAATCCATCAGGCTTGAAGTTTTTACTACATACTTGAATGAAAAACGATGATATAAATTCAAATATGGAATTGAACGAAAACTCATTAAGTAACAATTAAAAAAATTATATGAAGAAGTCAACAACCCATTACGATTTCTTTTATTCTTTCTTAATTCTGTTATTCTTTACTGAGTTAAGTAAGTACATACTTTACCTGAGCAAATTCTGACAGATCAACCACGCAATAATACCGGGTTTACAACCTACTTGATATAGAGCAATCAGACATTTGATTGAGTCAAACAAAGAATGCTTCAGTTAACATTTACCACTATTTGATCCAAATATGTTTCCAATCCAATATGTTTCACTCAAATAAATATTTTATTGTTTTATATCAAATATACGTTTGTTATATTCAAACAAATCATTTTCTCAGTGTATCGTAACTTCTCTCTGAGCGATGAGTACGCGATTTGATATAATCAGTTTTAGATACCATTGAGCATTATTTTTAATTGAACTTACAGTCATTATCAAAGACCGATATTCTTGAAATTTACAAATCCATCAATGTTTTTTCTTAAATAAACATGAAAAGACAATAGACATGATAATCGGTGATGTCTGGTACTGTTAAGCAAATAAAAGTTTTAAAAACTTTTAAGTGAGACGTAAACAGATATAAACAGTTAAAATTTAAAATTAAAGTCCTGATTATACACAAAAAGTGCCAGCATTTTACGCATTGACTGGGCCAAAAAGTCTCTTAATAAATCACAAATTCATGTATAAGTAATAAGAAATTTATTCAGCATTAAACGCATTCGTACATATGTATATCCGAATACTGGTTTAGGCATATGTGCCTTAAATATTAACATTTCTTCTTGTATGTGTCTTAATACGTAAATTAAAGTTAATATGCATAAAATCCCAATTATCGATCAGCTTGAGTCATCTACAAAAACTTCACAAGTTTTGTTTGTTATGAAAATTATACATATCACAGTAGCTATAAATAATGACCTTTAAGACATGAGCTATAAGTTTTTGATAATCAATTGGCAAGAAATATATATGTATTTAAATAACAGTTCAAAAACACTTGTAGTTTTTCTTTAGAAATTCATAAATACCGGTTACAATAAAAAACAGTCTATTGTGTAAAGTTTTAAAAAGCATCAACCGAATTGCACTTTGTTTGTGAGTAGATTGAATTTCTGTTTAATTTCTTATCAAGGTTGTCATATTGTTATGAATTTTCAATCTAGGAATTGTAGAATTATTTATTTTGAATTCAATGTTTGACAAAATTTAGTATCACTTGCCTTGGAGGTCAACAGAATGTTGATAACATTTTTCGTAATATTTCTTAATGTACGTAATTTCAAAGAATTTCGAGAGTTGAGATTGTCAAAATTCCTTAGTACCAAATTAATCGCTAATGCAAATATATCAGCTAAAATTTTAATTCAATAAGATGACATGAACACATGACATATGATATAGGGGATGTGATTTCTTTAGTCTTATAGAGAATTGCATATGCACTTAAACAAGTAATAATTTCAACAAACATTGACTTTGAATCAAGAATCAAGTTTAAAACTTTTAAACATTTTATTGTGTTTTTTTTTCAATCGACGGTAAGCCTATGCCTGAACCACACATTTGATGAGTAGATTGATAATAGAATTTTGATATACATATCTGCGAAAAAGATAATTAATTTGGTGCGATCTGTAAAAAGGGATCACATAGTACATAAGTATAAAGAAAAGTTTAAGTTCAGGAAATTTTGAAAACCAATATGATTGAACTTATAACAAATAATAAGTTGTCCATGGACGTACATAAACATTTTCTTATTTTATAATGTATAATGTATTTAGGACTTATATATGTAGATCCTTAAAATTAATTATTAAGTTACTAACTATTTAGTTAAACTTCATACTCAAAACTTAAAATATATTTGCAGATATCTCCAAACAAAACATGCTACCTCAAGGAAGTTTTCGATCTCTATACTCGCTCATATTCTTGGTGACATTTTCTTGCACCTTTCTACATGTCACTCCTCAAGATAATGTAGATCGGCTTGTTGCAGAATTGTTTAACACAACTGAAAGCTTACCAACACGAGCACCACCAAGGAATAGATTTGACACTGTAGTAACACCCGTACCAAATGATCCATCACAACCACAGACACAATTTACCTCTGTGAGCGGACGTCAGAATCAATGCAATTGTGTAGCCTACCATTTGTGTGACCCCAAAACAAATTCGGTTATTAAAGATGACGATGGAGCATTCGACGGTTTTGGACTCATAGATATACGTTTCAATGATGACGATCCAATCTGTCCACATTTCCTCGATATTTGCTGTACAGGTAATCGCACACTTACCGAGAGCGTTTCACCGCCACCGGTTGAAACACGTCCCAATCGCCCACAGGGTTGTGGAATACGCAATGTTGGTGGTATCGATTTCAATATAACTGGAGTCAACGATAATGAATCAGGTTTTGGTGAATTCCCTTGGACAGTGGCCATTTTACATGCAAGCAATTACAGTTATTTCTGTGCCGGTTCATTAATTCATCCGCGAGTGGTTCTCACAGCAGTGCATTGTGTTATCAATCGTCCGGCCACTAGCTTTATAGTACGTGCTGGCGAATGGGATTCTCAAACTGATAAAGAACGTCTGCCATATGAGGAGCGCACACCCGAGCGTATAATAACACATCCACAATATAATCCACGTAATGTTGCCAATGATTTTGCGTTAGTGATTTTAACTTCTCCTATTGCATTGGGCGATCATATCAATGTCGTTTGTCTGCCAAGTCAGAATGCTGCGCCAGCAACACGTACCACTTGTTTTTCAACCGGTTGGGGTAAAGATGTTTTTGGAGCAGCTGGACGGTATAGCGCAATCATGAAGAGAGTACCTTTACCGGTTGTTGATTTCAATGATTGTCAGACACGTTTGCGTTCAACTCGTTTGGGACCAAAGTTTGCATTGGACCGTTCCTTTATGTGCGCTGGCGGTGAACGCGGCATTGACACTTGCCAGGGTGATGGTGGTGCACCTCTTGCTTGTCCCATTGGTATTGCAACGGATTCTCGGTATCAACAAAGTGGTATTGTTGCTTGGGGTATTGGCTGTAATGACGCGGTGCCAGCAGCGTATGCAAGTGTTGCATTGGCGCGTAATTGGATCGATGAACAGATGTTAGCCAATGGCTATGATACTTCAAGTTATACCGCTATTTGAGAGAATAGATATTTGATTTTTTGTGAATAATGATGTGGAATATATGAATATCTTTAGATATAAGTTAATTGAATACGAATAAAAATATAATAATGCTGCTAGTAATAAGCACATGTTACAAAACTGAAAAGCGAATTTCAACATTTGTTATTGAGATAAGTTCCAGCTCAGTATTATGGCATCATAATTTTGAAATAACAGCAGCATTCAAGCTTATAGCAAATATAATTTAAATATTTTTGGTTTATATAAATGATCTGCCGAATATTAAGTTACGTTTACTTATACGAGGTTATCTCGATTTGCGCAATTATCGCAATTATCCATCCATGCGCGATCATAAATTAATCTCGATAATTTTACTTGAACAACTCTGTTTTATTCGATTAGTTTCACCGACACTGGAAAAGAACCGTCAAATAATTCGCACAGCGGACATTTTCAGGTAATAAATAATATTGTTACTGATTTGCAGTTGGTCCTTCTGGAAGGAATTCAGAGTGCACCACATCAAATCAAATACTTTTTACACAGAATGTATTTTATGATAAACATAAGTAGTTATTGTTTTATAATACCTTACGGTGAGCTTTAAATTACCACCATAATTCCATATATGTATATTGTATGTATATCGACTCTAAATTACATCCCAAACAATCCCCAATTTAAGATGTTTTTGCAACTTTTTTTTAAAGTTAGTTATAGCCCACTATAACCTAGTTATTGATATAATGAAGGCTTTTAAAATTTTGGTTTTCAAATACCATTTTTCTGTGGCACTAATGCAAAACGAGTTAAAACCATTTCTGAGTAAAATCGAGCCAAGCGTGTCATTCGATTTATTTTGAATTAAAGCTTAATTCTACTTACATATATACAAATTAGACGTTTTTAGCGAACAATTCCACAGTAATTCCAGTATTTCTTTACCATTTATCTCCATTATTTGAGGAAAAATTAGTTACTTTGTACATAATTATCTCAAAATTAATAAAAAATTAAGTTAACTCGTTTTGCCATAGTGCCACAGACTTACATAAATTCACAGTGCAATCAGTATAGATTTTTACTTTGCAATAGGCGGAACATTATTGATTTTCACATATGTTGTTGAGGTCGAAACCCTGCATTTTTGGTCAACTCGGTTCAAAGTCAACTGTTTTTTTTTTTATATAATACCATAGCTAATTATCGTATGAGTGTTAATAAGCATGAAGAAAAAAAAAAAGAATTCTCAAACACTTTTTTTTCTGATATGCAAAGAGTTACAGCAAATAGGTATAAACTGGTTACAAATACAAAAAAAAATTTACTTTGGTCACATTCCCTGGAGACAATATTTCACCAAATAACTTTTGACTTAAAATTACCTGCTTAACAACATACTTATATCAATTTCATTATAATCGTGAAACATCATTAATTTGTAAGCAATATTTGCCTTTTTGCTGCTGAACATAAGTCACTGCTCAGCAGAATTAAAAGGAGAGTGTTTAAGCAAAACATGTGGAGATTATTATCTTCTCTACAAGAGCTTTTTTTAGGATCATCTGTTTAGGAATTATTTGAATTTGCACCCAGTTGGTCAAAAATGCGGATATTCCAGAAAGTCGAGTTTTTGAGTTTTTCATAAGGGTTTTGTTGTAGTATATGCATAAATGTGTTCCACCTTTTAAAAAACAAAGGGACAGAAATCTCCGCTAAATGGGAGAAATATTTTTATCCGCACTAGCGAATTAAATGAATACTTAATAATCTATATTTATTTTTACAGATAAGCCCCGATCACTAAGTATAATAAATTGAACAATTATGCACACTTAAATTAGGGAATCTATTCGAAATTTACTAATTGTAAGTTTTTGCATATCAATGATGTTGTGAGTCCCCTTGTTTGAACTTTTTCTGTCGTTGCGAAACTTTATCAATGAAATTTAAACAAGACAAGGTAAGATGCATACACATTTTTTTATAAAGTTATTTATTGGCAAATATATAATTTTATTTATTCTCCTTTATTGCATAAAATCATTTTTTTTTACTATTTAATTTAACAATTAATTATGTTAAAATTAATAAAGCTTACATCAGCATTTTATAAAAAAAGAATGCCTTCATTTAACAAAGTATGTATTTAATCATTGAAAAACCAACCCCCATTCATTCATGCTTAAGATGAAATTCGAACTCCTTCTCCTTTCCGCTATCAGTAAAAATGCTGACATAGGCCCATTTAATGCCATACTTCCAAATTGCTATATATGGCAAGTAGTGCATCATCAATTCACTAAGCCAAACTCGGAAATTTAAATACCAACGTACAAAATTATATTTGTGCACATAGGTGACCATAAATAGACCATAACTAACAATTATACGATCCCACCAACTTAAATCATAGTAATATTTTTTGCTATTAGGATCTGGCAATCGTCCACTTGGATAATCGAAATCATAGTATTCATATCCTTTGACATAGGCTAGACGTTTGGTGAAAAATAAAAATGAACCCGCTGTTAGCGTCGTATTCACTGGCCATAATCCTTCAAGAAGTGCTTTTGTCATTACAATGAAATCTTCACCAGTTTGCTCTAAGGCTGGTTCATAAACACGTCGCATCACAATGTCTAGGCGTAGTTTACTTTCTGCCCAATTTATGCCACAAATGTTGTACTCATCTTTGATACCCAATAGATATCCAATTACACGCCACATATGTGACGTAGATTCGAGAAATTCATCATCGTAAAGTTGTATACGCGATGCACCTAAAGTTAAGAAACCAATAAATCCAAACTGTGTCAACGCCAAGTCCTTTTGTGTAATTTGGCCAGCATTCAATTTGGCACATGCGCGACTAGAGCGAGAATGTGCCTTCCGCACCGCACTCATACTGGTCCAAAATTTCGAGCTCTTTTGAGTGAGTGGATAATTATACCAGGCATTAACGTGAAATATTGTACGTAGATAACGTCTATATGCTGTTGCAGCTATTGATGATTGACGTGTACAAATAAGTACGCGAAGTATAGATGGTATGGCTAGAACAGCTACGAGACCAGATAACATGCCTGATGTTAGCACAAAACGATATTTACTCATATATGTTTGACCTCTACAAAGAAAATGAGATTAGTAAAACTTGTGATTGTAAGAAAATAGTTTTAAGTTGCCAATACATATTGAAAAGAAAAATTTTTCTGAATTTATATTGCAGTGCTTAAAATCTTTATGGTCCTAATATTAGTTTATTGCACCAACCCTCTTTTTTTGATGAGACCAGATCTGGTTTTTCTTAATAATTTTTCCATATTTTGCTATATTAATCTGAAAGCCTATTTGCAAAAATCTAACTTTTTTCGAAAAATACATTTATTTTATTACTCATAAAATATTTATTTGACAAAATTGAACTCTGTTGTGAGAGGACGACGAAGCAAGTTTCGCTCAATAACTTGGAAAGTAAGCCACAAGTAAAAAATTATGTTAAGAGTAATGTTGGAGAGCAGATGAAAACACATCGATTTGAAAAATGCAACGCTGCCTTCCGGAATCATTTTACAACCGGGACAGCTTATGAGCTTGTAAATGGGATAATATTTTATGAAAAAAAAACATTTGTTGACTTATTCCCTTTATTTGAAATACACACGTTGTAGTCAGGCCTGGAATTAAAAATCTGCCGCCCTTAGGCCAGTCAGAAATTGCCGCCCCCTTCACTAGTAAATATAGAAAAAAAATTTTGTAATATCAAAAGTGAGGACCTTTTTTTGGTTTTTTTTTGCTTGTTAACATTTTTAGGTAATTTAGTGCATACAATTCCAGTATTTCCACTTTTTTCCCCCTGTGTAAAAAAAAAAATTTCAAAGTTCCCAATATTTGCCGCCCTAGTCACTGGCCTAGTGTGCCTCTAAGGTAAATTCGGCCCTGGTTGTAGTTAGGGTTGTCATACGTACTGATTTTTACTAATTTTCTTTAAAAATACTAATTTTACTGATTTGTACTGATTTGTACTGATTTTAAGATTTTATTTGAATTACTAAATAATTTTTACATTTAATATTTAATTATTACCAGTAGCGTACCTAGGAGTCAGTAAAATGGTCATTGTTTTGTAGTAGTATATTTAATTCATTTTGTTATTTTGCTAGGGCATTGTGCAATCCGAAAAGTTCTGTCTTTGTTTTTTAGTAAATAACAATTAATGAGATAAAAAATTTTGTACTGATTTTTTGTGTTGAATATACATGAATGTACTGATTTTGGGTTTCAAAAATCTGACAACCCTAGTTGTAGTCATCTTAACTAATGATTAATTTCGACGAATACGAAAAGTTATTGAAGACATATTATACTACATGTCAAGAGGCTGACAATCCAAACTGGAAAACAAGAATCTTTCTTTGTAAATCACCAATTCGAACATGATAGGGCCCCCTAGATGCTGGCATCAGTATCGAATAATAAGTGTCACTTACTTTAATGTGTTGCAAATCAATGAAGAAATTAAATACTACCGGAATAGCAAATTGCAAACATCAAATATGACTTAAACGTAAATTGAAAAGTACCTAACTTATTAAATTTCGGCACCTAGTAAGCACGGCCATGTATGTATAATTTAGCAAATAGCGTGTCATGAATTACGTTAATATTCAGTGCACTTACTGTGTGAACAAGCGTTCATTGTACCATGACGGCAGCTCCATTTCAGCGCCACTATCGCCTTCCAAAGCACCATCATTTAAAAGATGTTCCAAATAGGCAACAGCTCTCGGATTTTCCTCTTCAGCTAAGTTGTTAGTTAAGTGCGGTTGCTCACTGTTTAGCAGTTCATCATCATTCACGATGTCATTTTGAACTTACATTTTATTGATAAAACAAACAGTTTGATTAGCGGCAATAAATATGAAAATTAAAAAAAATTGCAAAAATGTAAATGAGTAAATATACAGTGGCTGTCTGTTTGAAAAGTAAACAAAAACAAAAATGTAAGAGAAAGTTGGCATTCTGTTATCACTTTATTCATTACATCGTAACTTACGTGCATTTAATGTTTCGTTGCTCTCACTTTCTGCAGACATTTTTAACAAAATTGAGTATTAATTCAAATTTAGCATTGAAATTCAAAATATTAATTGATTTCTCACAAAATATTTGATTATTTCGAAACTATTTCGAGTTAAATATATTTTATTTATTAACTGTATTGCTGCGGCAGCTCTACACAAATGCAGTCCGCTTCAACGACTGACATTTGCTCTGACTTGCTCCACCAGTTGTGCCGCCGCCAGTACGTTATATTTTTGGTTACGCAAGCTGACCACCAACTTTTGTTGGCTCCAACTTACTCATTATGCTGCATTTATTCAATTGCGAGAGAGTATGATGTAAGCTTTTGTTTGGGCTTTTCCTCAATGTTTAACAAATGCCTAAAATTATGCAAAACAATTTTTATTCATTAATTAATTTGTGATCAAATCTGTGCGGAGAGATATTGTGCGAAAAATGCCTTTGGCTGGAACTTAGTATGTATATGGAGCCTACATCGTAAATTATATTATTATTATTATATTATTCAGTCAAGTTATATCAAGTAGATTGACCGATTTCGACCTTTGGCCTATGTTCAGTTTAGCTCACAATCGAAATTGATTATAAACGAAATATATTCTTATGTGTTCTTGAATTCTAAGAATAAATATGGAATCATAAGGTGTCGCTCGGATTTGGTTTCGGAGATAGAGCCATCGGAAATTGCGGATATAGTTATTTTAAAAATCAATATAAGTCAGATACGCCTGCATTGATTTCCAAAATATGGATGTCATATGTAAGTTAAAAAAATCGTAAAATAAAACCAAAAATCCATGTCTCGAAAACATATGTAAAAAAGGATGATGTTTGAGTTCAGTGGCCAATTTTATATAAGGAAATGAACAGATTGACTTTACCTCCCATTGCCCAGTTCTTATTTTTGTAGTTATCATTTTAAAGGGGGAAATAAGTTTTCTGAAGATTCTAAAAAAGTTATAGGTTAGAAGGACTTGATATATTGCTGCTCATTTAATTGAAATCGAGTTATAAAAAGGTAAGGTGTTTTTTATGAGATGCCCTATAATTTCAAAACCAATTTCCGTACAGAAGCACTCAAATAGAAATGTTTGTCATCGGCTTTATATAATTTTTTTTTTTAATTAAAATTATTTACATATTATAAAATTGCAACATTTTACAAATAGCATGGTACCTAATTTGTCAAAATCGGTGCAATAGAAGCGACACAATTCGATTTTGAAATCGCACCAGCAGAAAGATATCCCAGCGCACCGTAAATTAAAGTATAGAGGACGCTTTAATCAAAAAAAAGTTTTCTAATGCTTAACTTTACATTTTCAAGATGCTCATTCTTATGAATCACATGCAAATCATTTTGGCTAATCGCTGCTGAAGCACAGTTGCACCTGAAGAAAATATCGCTTGGCATCAGACTCTGAGCTCGCACGCGATTGAAACCAACCTCTTGGCGATTGAAATATGTCCCTTTTGCTACTTAAAATGTTGCTAGAATTGCTAATATTTTACAATCGAAACTGTGCTATTTTGACCTGATTTATCCTATCCAAAAGAAACTTAAAAAACTACTGATTTACTGAAATCAGTTTATTTAGTGGTCAAACATTTTATTCAAATCCAAGGCTCCTTGTAGATAATTTATGAAAATCATGTCTGAATGTGTGCCACATCACTTCCATTTGGTGAATCGGTCAACCAGAACGCTTTCTTTTGTATATAAAATATGTATGTACGACATATTTACATACATTATGTACGTACCTACCAAATACAAAGAGAATAAATAATTTATTATACAAAGAGAATAAATAATTTATTATTATTCACTTTGCCAAATATCTGAAACAACATTTTTCGTTTATATCAAAAAAACATCTGGTCACACTAACATACTTGACAAAATGCAATAAAAATGAATTGCTTGCAAAATTAGAAGAAATTAATTTGTAATAAATTCTAACCTATGCTTTAGGTATAATAAAGTAGATAAGAAATTGATAAAATGAACAGCTGCTTGACTTTCCTACCTTGAACCAATATTTAGAGCAACTCAACAAAAAAGCAACAAAATTTTGATACCAATTTCATCCACTATTGACTTCTTACGTCATCTTCTGAAATGCAAATTTTGCAACAGAATTTGAGATAATAAAAACATAATTTTTAACAGTTTTTCTTACATTTAACTTTTTATTTTATTGTACTTTAACATACGATTCATGTAACATAATATCGGAGATGGATCTCTATTTAATAATTCATTAACTTTTTGCTTAACACTGATAATTACAAGTCTCCTACTCCAGAACCCCCGCAAGCTATTGGTTAAATAGCTCGCAATAACTATGTAGTAATGATAATCAGCAATTTGGAATTTGGGGGAATGGGTTAGAGGAAATTATTTTTCTATAATGAATCAGTGTTACTATTGTGTTTAGTATGTCTTTCTACATATGTGTGTTTCTATGTTTATGCATTAACGATATTGTATATTTTGTTTTTTGAGTTGGTAGAACCTTAGAGTTGGGTTAGTGGGGAAAAAGTTGCGCAACCTAAATGCCTTTTTGTGACGGCCGGCAGCGGCAGCTCACCAACAACTTAATCCTTGCTCTGCATGTACTTTACAAGATCGACAACACGGTTGGAGTAACCGTACTCATTGTCGTACCATGAAATGAGTTTTACGAAGTTATCGTTCAATGAAATACCAGCCTTAGCATCAAAGACTGAAGAGTGGGTGCTACTGATGAAATCGGATGAGACGACTTCCTCCTCGGTGTAATCCAAAATACCATTAAGTGGACCAGCAGCGGCATCCTTGACCTTCTGTTTGATGGCTTCGTATGAGGCAGGCTTGCCAAGGCGCACAGTCAAATCAACAACTGACACGTTGGCAGTGGGGACACGGAATGCCATGCCGGTAATTTTACCATTCAAGGCTGGAATAACCTTGCCAACAGCCTTAGCGGCACCGGTAGATGCAGGGATGATGTTCTGGGCAGCACCACGACCATCACGCCACAATTTGCCAGATGGACCGTCAACAGTCTTTTGGGTAGCAGTGGTTGCATGCACGGTGGTCATAAGACCTTCAATGATTTCGAAGTTATCGTGGATGACCTTGGCCAAAGGAGCCAAACAATTGGTGGTGCAGGAGGCGTTGGATACAACTTTCATGTCGGGGGTGTACGTATCCAAGTTGACACCGCACACAAACATGGGGGCATCAGCGGATGGAGCTGAGATGATAACTTTCTTGGCACCACCTTTGAAATGGGCACCGGCCTTATCGATGGTGGTGAAAACACCAGTCGATTCAACAATGTATTCAGCACCAGCACTAGCCCAGTTGATGTTAGCGGGGTCACGTTCGCAGAAAACGGTGATCTTGTGGCCGTTGACGACGAGAGCTCCATCCTCAGCGGTGACAGTGCCCTTGAAACGACCGTGGGTCGAATCAAATTTGAACAAGTAGACCATGTAGTTGACATCAATGAAGGGATCGTTAACAGCAACAACGCTGGCACCCTTTTCAACTGCAGCGCGCAGAACCAAGCGGCCAATGCGTCCGAATCCGTTAATACCGATTTTTGACATTTTGCTTTGTTTTTGCTGGAGATTTACTCTTAATTCACTGGTTTACTTTTTCTGCTGCCGGACGATTTTTCGCCAACTTCAGTTCAGTTCACTTCTACGGGATCAACTGAATCGAAATTGAATATGAAATTTTCACTTGCTGCAATTTGTACTTGGTTCAATGTCATGTGAAGGACGTTGGTGTTCATCCGCTAGTCGATGTTTTTACGAGTCGGCGTGGTTGCTGGAATCGGTTGTTAATAGGATGCCGCATGTGTATGAAGCGTGCAGTCAGCGTTTGGTACTTGAGATAGCAATAGGTAATGTTGGTATACAAGAAGCTTTTTGTAGCAAAGCTTTGATGAAGTATACAAAATGTGCAGTGGTTGAAAGCTTTGCCATGGTTCAACATCGACACTTCCACCTTATGTCAAACTTGTCGACCACATCTCTCAAATTGATGTAGTACAAGTGTGGTATTGCCATATGTAAAGAAATAGGAGCCAAAATTTAAAATTTTTAAGAGATAAAACCACGAATTTTAATTTTTTTTTGTATAAAATATCGTAAAATTATAAATATTTGATATAAACATTCGTTTATATTGTTCTCATTTCAAAATATTCGTTGGTTTAGTTAAAAAAACAAAACATATATTTGTATGTGGAAAAAGTTGGCAAGATTTTAGCTAAATACAGAGGTCACCCTACTTCTAAAAGATTTATTTATCGTTGTAAAGCTTAGGGCTGCCAGCTTAAAATTTTCTTCGGTACACACACTGTAAAAAAAATTATTACAAATTCAGTATTGATATCATATATTTTATTATTTTTTCTATGCAAGATAACAAGCAACAAAACGTCTTTCTTATTAATTTAATTTTCGTTTATTCTACAAGTATTTTACTACTTATTGTTAGTGTTTTTTGTGTTGTTATTTTTATAATAATTTTAATGAAACATTGAAATTGTTATTTTAGTTTAACCTATGAATAAAGTCAGGTCAGGTTATACACCCAGTAAGCACTGCAACGCAAATGTACGGCAAATTCACCGATAGGTGATCGTTAAACCTTTGATCCGATGGCGAACTTGCAGCACATTAGCAACGATAAAACTTTCGTAAAACTTTCGGCAGCACAAATTGGGTTTTATATATAGGCAAGTTCAAATTACATAATTAAAATTAAACTAATTTATATGTATATGTATGTAGGTAAATTTTACTTAGCTACGCATAATGATGATAATATTGTTGAGTTTACAAATGAGCTTGCATCTTAACTTTTTTTTAATAAAAATATGTGTTATGTATGTATGTATTTAACCTAGAAAAACAGTCTTATCAAAAAATTATATAATAGACTCGTTAAATTTTTTGGGTAGGCGATTGATAAAAGCTTAAGATTTGTAACTGATAATTATTTAAAAGACCGTTTAGAATGGTTAGTTATCAAGTTATGACAGCTTAAATATGTCGGCTTCCGTCTAAAAGATCATAATAATTACATATTATGTAGCTACGATATTTTGTGAAAAATAATTGAATTTTACTGAAAATTTTAAAACGATGTTAGGTGGGTCACATCTGATCTTATGAAAGTCTTTGAATAGACGTATTTTTATTTCCTCTACATATAAATTTTTTGATTTAACACTATCATTTCGAGTAAAAGAGCTAAAATTCCTCTCTGACCCCTTTGTGCAGGCATATCTTGCGAACCGACCAAAAACTAAGTGTCAGAGGTTTGAAACCGTTATCAGGTAGAGTAGAAATGCCAAATTACAAATTTTTAACTTTTAACAAGAACCTCCTCAAAAAATTTCACGAGCTGTTGGACTATAAGTTCATAAAAATTATAGATTTTTTTTGAATTTACAATATTGCTGAGAACACTGGATCGATTGAACAATCGCTTGAAAGCAAAAATGTCAATTAAGTAGTAAATTTTGGAGTAAATTTTACTTTTTGGTGATACTAATTTATAAGCTTATGAAAACATTTTTAGAATAATAAAGATTTAAGAAAAATCTCAAAATCACTAATTTTGACTGTTAAAGTCACATTTCGCTCTTCCGAAAATTTCAGGGCTACCAAGTGACCGGGATTGACCCGACCAGCCCGGAATTTGATGTCAAAGCCGGTGGCCTGGTAGGAATTCAAAATTTTTGTTAAAGTGGGAAATTGGACAACTTTTTGGAAAAGGACTTAAAAATTATTTTTAACGAGCAAAAAATAAAACAAAGGTCCTCAAATTTTTCGCATACAAAAATTTAAGTTATTACCATATTATAAATAAATTTTTTTTTTTTGTCATATTGCTGACCAAAATAAAGGGAACTTACAATAAACTCACTGGTATTTGTGTGAAAATGATCTATATAGCTTTTAGCTAAGCTTCGCTTTGCTTAAACCGTAGATATAGATCATTAACATTAACCTTAACATAAAAAATTTGTAATTAAAGAATTCAGTTTTGTCAAATAGGACGAAATGCACAGAGCTGTAAATAGTAATCGTAATTACAATGGATTGCTTTTGGACTAATAAATTATAAAGCCCTATCGGAATTTATAGGACCTCTAATATAGATTTTGAGTAAAAATAAATTAATGAAAATGATATTTTTCAATGTTTCGTTTAGTTTTCGAGCTATTACAATGTTACAATTTAACAAAGTATTTTACGATCATTGATCATTTATTCTAAGAAGTTTTGAGTACTTAATAAAATAAAATCAATGTATCTAAAATACTAACAATAAGCTGGATATTAAAAAGAGGTGAATGATACTAGGGAAGACTCAAATACATATGTATATAATCAGACCTCTTCAGATTTCGTTCCAGATTTGCATCGGAAATGGAATTGAAATTCGAAGTTTATTTAAGTTATTACCATATTATAAATTAATTCATCAAATTATTAGAACTGTAACAGCACTAGTTCGAAGCTCAAATAAAGTTCCATAGTAAAATCCGACCATTAGATTCGAGGATCTACTCTGCCCTCAGAAGCGGAAACGGCGTATCTAAAAAAACGCGTTTCGAGATAATTGATGTTTAGTTTAAGTTTGAACTAAGATACCGGCATTTGGCGCAGTTCATTAGATGCTTAATGTCTTAAGCTATCCGATGCCATAAGAATTTTGAGATACTCTCTTTCCGCTTCTGAGAGCAGTATTGACATTCAACTTCGGACTCTAGTTCCACTTTCGAACTAGATCGGAAACAGAACAAGCCTGAATACTGCAATAAGAAAATAAACAAATTCAGGTGAAGAATTCGGAGGACCTGTTTTGCTTAATCTCTAGTTGTTTATACTTATGTATATCAGTGATGGCATTTGGGTTTTGTGAAAATGTACTGAATCGAGACTTAAAATGTATTTTTTTGAGGCTAAATGTACTTTTTTGCCTTGAGCATCTAATTTTACTTAAATGTACTAATTAACAAAAAAAAAAAAGGTCCTCACTTTTGGCATCTCAAAAACCCTTAAATTAGAAAGTCTACACCTTGCAATTATTTGAATTTTTTCAGTTACTAAAAAACAAACAAAAAAAAGTTATTATTATAAATCTTCACATGGCAATTATTTTCATTTACTTAAACTGAAAACAGGTAATTGTTCAAATGTACCGAAAATGTACTGAAAATGTTCTGAAAATTCACCAAATGTACTAAAAATGCAGCAAATGTACCGAATGTACTGAAAACTTGTCAAATGTACTGACGAAGATTTTTCAGGATGGAAATGTACCGAAAATGCCATCACTGATGTATATGTGTATTAGGCTAATAATTTCAGAAACCTCTTTGGCTCACCTAAGTAGTTCTCAAGATTCAAAATATGTGTGACATAAGTTTGCTGCTCCAAAATTATCAGAGCAAAAATAAATAGTTGCTCGCTTAGAATACTCTGTGAAATATTTTTGATCACTCTGTTCTAGACATAAACTTAAACTTTAAGCATTTCCATATAGATATTTTCCATTTAAAACTATGTATTTTGAACAAGACAACTTTAACAATAACAAGGATATGCAGCAGGCAGATATGTGCAGTGTGAAAGTGTATGTGTGAGTATATGAGTATTAGTATGCACTCGTATCATATGTGTATGGGAGTTATAAAATGAAATTGGCAATTGACAGAGCGATGCATTTCCTTTATTTTTATGCTGTCGTTGTGATTGCAGCAGCTGCAGCAGCTGCAGCAGTTGTCGATGACGCCGCTGTATCTGTTGATGATATTGTTGACGACGATTGTTGCTCTACATAATGTTGCTGCTGTTGTGTTGTTACTGATTGCAACATATGTCTCCTTTTGTTGTTTTCACTGCTATTATTATTATTATTGTTGTTAGTGGCACTATGGTTTCGTTGTGTATAAAATGGATAATGTTGCTGTTGCTGCTTCAATTTATGATGTTGCTGTTGATGTTGTTGATTTTGATTTTGATTATGCAGATTTATATAATCTGGTTGATGAAAACGATTTCTGCGTAAATTAAAATTTCTTTCTATTGGAAAATTGCTGCGATGATATTGTTGTCGGTAATAATTATGCTGTTGTTGCTGCTTGTGTTGTTGTTGTTGCGGATGATGATGTTGGTGCTGTTGCTGCTTCCATGATTTTCGTTTTGAGCTTGTATTGCTATACCATCTGTTGATAAATAATATTTTTATAAATTGTTCATATAGATCGCTTACAATAAGCATTGTGGTAGTATCTTAATATATGCCCATGCTAAAATGACCCCCAAACTATTTAATGAAAATGGTACTTAGTTTTAGCAACTTTAGTAAATATATTAAAAAAAAACTTTCAAAATTTTAATTGTCAGTTCAGTATATCGTGGCATGATGTTTTTGGAATAACTTTTCAATTAAGATAATTATCGTAAATGAAGACTGCTGCACTCTGATTCTGCTTGGCTATTATCAAACATTATATCGTTATACGTTGAAAAACTGATTTTTCGAGAGAACTTCTTTCTTTGTCTATCTGTTAAATATTCAAAGTCAAACAGCAAAATATCTAAGAAAATTTTTCGAATTTTTAAAATCTTGAATAAAGGTATAAAATTTGTTTTGAAATGAATTAAGATATTGATACATGGACATAAGATCCATTAGAAAAATATAGTATGGTTGGAATAAATAAAAAAAATCTTTAAAGACTTTGTATGGTCCTGTTGAATTCATTACCAAATTTTTCCAAGAATATTCTTTAGAATAGGTCTTTGAATCACCAGTTTTAATTACGCCGTGCGTACCTTTCCATTAAGCATCTCTGAACAATGGTCTCACATGAAATAGTTTGGTGGTCATTTTGTAGGGCTGTACATTGGTGCATTTTACGCCTAACAAAAAACGTAACGCTTTTTAATTTAGAGAAGGAGTACAATATTATAAGTATTTTTAAAAAGCAATTGCTAGGCGCAAAACTTTTTAGTTCATCTTCTTAAATAATGTGTAAAAAATATATTGTAATATAATTTAGCTATATATTTCTGTGTACAAGGTGGCTCAAAAGTTCTTACTCGATTTCTTAAGGTAGTAACAAAAAGAAGTATGTAGTAGAATAAAAAGAATCTGTACTGTTTGTTAATTATGTATATTCAGACGTTTTTTATTTTTTTTTTTTTTCATAATGTCACGAAGATAATATCGGTCTAGTGGCCGCCGCAGCATTTTTTAATGACTTTTCTCCACTAATAGTCGGATCTTCTCAATTAGAGCCATCAAAGTCTCTGTAGCTTGTGCATGTATACTAAAAAAAACTTTTTGATTTTTTCACGATGTTTCAGTGGATTACAATAGCCTTATATGTCTAGACAAAACAACCCATAAGGATTTTCATCAATTTTGAAAACTGGATTGCCGCCGCCTGTTTTAAGTTGCCTACCCATTTTCGAAAATATTGATTTAAAAAATGCTGCAAGCTAAAGAGGTTATCAAATTTGCAACAAAGTGGGCATGCTTTTCGAACTATTATCGATCGTGGAATTCGAATCCGTGATCAGTTTTTTTTCTTATAAAAAATTGAAAATTGCACGGACAAAAATTGAAAAATGCCGATTTTCTACTTTTTTTTTTTAAACCGCTCTAATGTATACTCGTGACTTCAATAAAACTCCAAAAAAAAAACAGTTATATTAGGCGACCCTGCAGGCCATTGTAAATCACCAAAATGAGAGATATTAAGCGGTCGGAAAACCTTTTCTTTAGAATATCTATTGCCCCTAGAGCTGCGGTTGAATCATCCTACTGGAAATACATATTCTTCAAACTTAGCATGTCAAATCGTAGCAGCAAACAGGCGTCGAACATAGTTCTAGTAGTGCTCACAGTAACAGATAGCCAACGGCGTCATTGGAAAAATACTGGTCAATCATTTTCCGACTGAAAACGTAATGTGCCTTTGTGCATATCAAGTCGATTTTACTTCAAATTCGCGTAGACATAAGACAAAATTTGAACAATGAGTTCATTTTTCGATTTAGTAATAACTTTGAAGCCACCTTGTATTATACTAAAGAAATAATAAAAAAGAAATGCCGCTTACATATTACATATAATGTACATAAATAAGTGTTAATTTTTGTTTTTTTCAATGAGCCAATTTTTATTTTTCATAATCTTTGTTAAATTTTTTTTTTCTGTGTAACAAAATATACATTCAAATTATGCTTTCTTCTCATACTTTGATAGTTTTCTTCTCTTTGCTGGTGAGCCTTCTAAGTCCATATTTGGCGATACTATCGGTGTCACTTCCGAAAATCTGTCTGCTGGAACAGTACATAAAACACATACATAACATATTACAAACAAACAATAACAAAATTTTTGGGACATTTTTCCATAGGAAAAATCGACCAAACGTTAACTCACAAAATAAAATAATAAAAGCATGGTCAACACTCGAGAAATAAAATTTTGGATTTGTGCCAAATATTTATACTGAAAGACCGGAATAGAAGTAATACTATAGGGTTGTTTCAAGTGAAAACAAATACATATATGTATACTTTTTGAAATCAAATAAAGTAAATTTATTATATTATAATGGGTGATCCAATAAGAGCTTCCTACTTTGTTGTCTAAATAAAGTACATAAAAATCAATGTATTGATTCAAATCTTTATTTGGAATGATAGTTCGGTTCCTACAACTCAATGTTTAAAAATTATTTCGTTCAAATGTTGTCCACGACTAGTTCTTAAATGGACCATTCTGTGGGTCCAATATTCGACAACTTGAATAATACGAGTTATGTTGGTTCCCAAAGCGTCAATAGTTTCGGGTTTTTTATCGACAGCGACGAATCGATTGAACATGGTTTTCACGAACACTCTCTGCTACTGCAGAAATATTCTCAAAATTACGGGCTATATGCACTCTGGTTGAATGATGAATGTCCAATAGTGTAAAATTGGTTCGAAATTTGGTGATGACGTTACGAATAGTGCGCTTAGTTGGACGCTCATACGACCAAAATGATGTCGAAGAACACTATAACATTCTCTAACTGATGACTGATTTTGATAGTAAGTTTCCACAATTAAGAAACGTTGTTCAGGAGTAAGTCTATTCATGATTGAGTCATATTGAATACTGAACACAAACGTCATATGGACAAGCCATTTGACACATGACAGCTGTCAAAACAACCCAGTTGGAACAGGGACCTCGTATTGGATCACCCTTTATAATATTAATTTTCTTGTTTCCAGGAAAAAAAAAAATAAAACAATAATTGTCTAAAAAAAAAATTCTTTTGTATTAGCAGTGCAATTGTTAAAAATTTTGTTTAATTTTTCATGTCAAATTGAAAGCTGTCTGAAATAATATTGAGCGCTTTTTATAATTTTGGCAATAATACTTTGGGCGATTTGAATAATACTGTCCGTTTGCATATAAACAATAAACTATACAAAACAAAATCTCGAAGAAATTTTTTTAAATACATAGCTATCGGAAAGATTTTCTCAGTGAAGCTCACTCACCTAAAGCGTTGCCAACGTGCTTGCGTTTTGGTGTACGGACTGTATTGCCAATAGCATCAATTTGTTGTTGTTGTCGCTTGATGGTGCAGCTTCGTCCACGACAGGATTTTAATTTTGTCAATGTATCATGCATATATGACTTTTCATCGTCGGTTAGCGATGATGCACGATTAAGTGACTCAAATGGATCTATTAAAAGAATATATATTTATTATTTATTTGTAATTATTTGAAGGTAAAATGATAAAGTTTACCAATTTTTAAATTATAATACGTTATTAAACCCGTGGTAAATTCACAATATAAGTAATCATGCGTTGCATTAATAGTCCTTACACAGGAGTACGTATTATTATTTGCATTCATGCAGAAGCAGAAAGGACTGTCATTCCAAAGTGGTGCCGTACGCCAGTGTGTGTTGTCATGTGAAAAACAATTCATTTTCTCCGACAGACACTCTTTCTCCATGCGCGCTTTTTTGTTGCGTTTACGTTGCTTTCTACGTTGGCGTTCTTCTTTAAGTTTACGTCTCGCTTCGCGTGCTATTTCCTTGGAGTCGGGATAGCTAGAAAAGATATTGGAATTGGCATTTAAATTTTAATCGTAAACTATATATTTTAAGGCTTTGAAAGAAAAAAAGTTTTGCAGAAAAACAAGCAGTCATGTGATATAGCAATCTAAAGCCATATGGATTAATTCCACACACCTTTCGGTCTCTGGTTCACAATAACATTCCGCTGGACCGGAAAATTGATATTTTTGTTGCTCAAATGGATCACTGGGTTGTGAGGTTAATACTCGATTAGTCTGCTCTAAATTCAATTCCTTTTGACCATTAAAATCGTTGCGTGATTGCGTACGATTTTGCACAGTATTACTTACTGTTGTTGCTATAGCTGAAAAAAAAAAAACAATTAAATAAAAATTAAAGGAAAAAAATATTAAGAGCGAAAAAATACCAACCACTTGAATTACGATCATTGGCAATGCCATTGATTCCCGTTGCATTGGCTGACGTCACCCTTACATTTACAATTGCAGTTGGCATAGTTGTAGTTGTTGTCGCACTCATTTTACTTTCCGTTGTTGGCAAGGCAGTTGTTGTCAACGTCGATGTATTTGGCTTTGTTGTTGTTGCTGGTGCACTATGTTCATCATGCGTTGTTGACATGCGACGATTTCCACCCGTATGATGTTGTTGCTGTTGTTGGTCAATATGCTGATATGTTGGTTTCCTACGCGTACTTCCATTTCCGCTTCCGTTTCCATTACCGGTACCACTACCAGGCTCGTTGATGATTTCATTGCGTTCTGTAAAGTGTTGGGTTGCCGCAACATCGGCATTTTTTCCGTGCGTGAAATAACTCATATCAAATTCAGGACCTGCATCGTCCACATGCACATCGTAACGACGTCGGCTATTCGTTGTGGCTGTTGTACCCATTGACATGTGGTGACGGTGGTATTGTTGCTGTTGTTGTTGGTGTTGTTGGTTGTATCCACGTTGATTACTATAACCGTTAGCTGTTGCACCAGTGCCACCTAGATATGTAAAAAAAGTATCGATATAAGGAAAAATTTATGGTATCGAACCTAAGAAACTGTTCCTTGGGAAAAGAATTTATACTGTATGGTAATTGAAGGTGAATTATCATTGGAGCTTTACAAGACTGAAGTGATGTTTTCGTAGAGTGCAGGCATCGAGTCTAATTCGAAAAACTGAATGCATGCCTGATGACAAGATTATTAGCTATATTTGCTCTATCTACAGGAACGCCCACCCAATGTCCTGCAAGAACTATTGTGGCATATCTCTGAAAAGTCACATTTAGAAACCCATGGAGTTCAAATTACAGGGTACATACTTGTTAAAAAATATTAATCACCGGATATTTGCGAAAATAATATCATCTGATAGGTTTCAGGTCGTTTATATACCGAGGGCAACGAATGAGCCAACTAATCTGTTCAGAGCTAAATAAGGAAACGGGCAACTTAACTAATCGTAGCAGGTTGGCCACATTTGGGTGCTGTGTATCTAAATTGTCACGACCGGTTTTGAGCCAAGAGGTTCAGTTAAAGAACAACACGCACCCTCTGGGGAGTTTTAACAGGACACTCAATACGCAATCCGCATATAAGCTAAAAAAAATAGGCTAAGCCTACTAGAACTACTGCAAAAACAGCGAAGATGAGGAAGATGCAGAATCTGTATGAATCTATGTAACGTCATCGTTCCTTCGTTGACAACACTCTCTAAGGTTCGGGTATGTTGGCAAATGCATTATTACTTGTCAGATTCATTCTACGTTTAGGGAGGACGGGATCCGGCAAAATCTCATCAACTCGCACGAAGGGGGAGGAGGGGGTCATGGAAAACCTCACGTCAACTTTTTAATGCAGAGAATTTACATTATTATAGCAGATAACAGATTGATTGTATCATATCAATTATTTAAAAATTATAATTTAAATCTCACAGGAGGGAGAGGAGGGATACCGCCATATCACTCCAAATCTCACCAAGGGGAGGGGGGTATTCGAATTTTCAAAAAAACACCTCACGTAATTAATGGACGGCCCTTTAGCAAATCCAAAGAAGTATTGTAAAGAAAGGGGCTTACTAAGCTTTCGGGCATCACAATTGGACTTAAAGGCCTTTCTTGTAGTTTGATCGGCATCCTGTCTGCTTCACATTACCTATCCTAACTCTGAAAACCGGATTTGAATAAGTTTGATAAGATTTAGGTGTTAAGACCAAAGTGTAATTAAAATAAATAAAGCCTTCTTGGTGACATTCAGATCTTTCCAAATTGAGTCATCGTCCAAAAAGAGTAAAATACAACAGTAAAATACTTTACCGAAAATTATTCCCAAAATCACCAATGGAAGGGCCATACGCTAGATAATAAGACATGGCTGGAAGAAATTTCCCAAAAAGTTGTCAACTTAAAGTAAAATTTTTCATTCAAAGAAAACTCGCTCACAAGCTCTTTTCTCTTTTTAATGACGATACTTATTTTTAATATCGTATCATTCTTACCAACACCTCCTCTACGTCGTCCTTTCTGCCGATGTCCCAAATAATTATCAGCTATTGTTGCCAATTCAGCAGCACTAGCAGCAGCTCCAGCATTTTCATTAGCACCTGACGCGCCGACACTCCAATTACGAGATAGTTGTTGTTGTTGCTTGCTGTCGCGTAACTGCTTTTTGATATCTTTTAGATGCGTTATTTTATCTTTCAACACTTTGATGAGCACATCAATTTGATTACGTGATTTACGCCACATTTTCTCATCATCGTATATTACATCGGAACAGTTGACTTTTCCCGTTTGCGCCTCAATATAACAACGGGTACCAACGCGTCCACCAACTTTGGGAAATTTGCCACCACGCACAAAACCGGCTGCCGAAAGTTGTGTTGTTGCATTATGGTGGCTATTCAAATCATGTTCTATGAATTTTAACTCCAACGTCTCCAGTGTACTTTGTATCTCTTGTATGACTTTTGAGATGGCATCGTTACTGGTGCTCGATGTCGTGCCACTTGATTGCGTTGTATTGGTCATAAACAATTCAGGTTTTGTTAGCAGCTCTCTTTTATATCGCAGACGTTTCGTAGTAGAATCTTTAGCTTTCAATTCCATCAATTGTTCTTCGAGTAATGATATGGTATTATGCATATCCAGCAATTCTTCCATTTCATATGGCAGTTCAGTGTGATAGACTTCGGTTAGCGGCACTTCACGTTTGTGTCTTCTTATAGGACCAGATGCTCTATTATGGTTTCTAAAAGTAGAGTATTTAATTTTGTTTCGGAAATTATTTTCTGTAAAAGATTTTAACCTACCGTTTACGTATACGTTGTTCGCTTACAAAATCATGATTGGCTTTCATCTTAGTGTAAACAACGCCATCTGGCGTAAAGCAGGCACAATTACGTTTGGTTTGCTGCGGCTTGGCATATTTAGAGATTTCGGCCAAGTGATGTTGCAACTGTAACTAAACAAAAAAAAAAAATTAAACAAAATACAAAATTCTTAAAATCTTAAAATTTGAAATGATATATCTGAAATCTTTCAGAAATTCGCCTATATGTTCATACGCGTCCACTTATAAAACGTTTTAACTTCTATAATTTCTAGGTTAACTTCTCGCCTTTTCTGAACTTTAAGACGCTCTGGAGCCGATGGCATTATAATTCCCAGTTCATAATCTTTCTTGCAATGTTGGAAATATGTATGAGGTTAGATTTCCTCAGCGAAACCAATGTCGGGGGGAAACCCTTTGACTAAACGAACAAGATGTATCTAGGAGAAGGACGGAATGGAAGTTTCCAGGTTACGCGATAACAAGGACTCTTCTGTTTTTTCTGAAAAGAGCTGAGCTGGCACACAGTTTATATATTTCCCTTACCGAATATGCACAAAATCATAATCTGTCAAAAAGATATCAGATTTTGGGCGTAATTTCGGAAAGTCTCTCAAAATATAAAATCTTTTTTTTTGGATGAAAAAGAGAGCGGCGCTCACACTTCCGGTTATCTAGAATATTCATATTAATCCAAAATTCCTTTAATTCCTTTCGGAATAAATTAGGACAGGATATCAAGTAAAATTTATAAAACTGACTTACATGAAATTTGCACTTATGCTTGCGCCAACGTCCAGCTTCATTAACACATTTCCACTTTTGTCCCGGACGACAATTTTCCAACAAAGCTGGATCTGAACACTCTGAATTCAGACGCATCATTTTCGTCATATACGGTGCCATAGGTAAATTATTATCAAATTGATCTTGTTGTTGATCAGCATCAGTATCTTCTTCAGCGTTAGCATCAAAATCATCTTCCTCCTCATCATCTAGAATAGTAGTGGAACTTTCAATATCCTCATCATTATCATCGGTATCAGTGTCAGCATCAAGATCAAAATCATCATCTTCATCATCTAATTTACCGTCTAAGTACAGTGAAAAAAAAAAAAATTTTATTTTTTTAAATTTATCTCATATAGATAAAAAAAATAAACACGTACCTTCCAATGATCTTTCATCTTCTGTAAATTCTTGCTCTTCACGCGATTCCAAATTCATTACATCAATGGAACTGATATTATTTGGTGTCAACGCAATACTACTATTTCGGCCAATATCTTCTACCAGTGTGCTGTTTACGACTTTTTGACTTAGACGCTCATTCTGTAGACGTGCATGTGCTTCTGCTATTTGTTCTGGTGTCTCACGACGACCTGAAGATTCAATAAGAAACGTATCGGGCCATTGATCACGTACAGTACGATGTCGTGATAAAAGCAAAGGCATAATACTGCGTCCATCCATATGTTGCGGTGTAGCAACACCACCGATATCAAGGAAGGTTGGTGCTAAATCAACATTTAGCACAATTTCATCGACTCTAATCAGAAAAAAAAAATTAGCGAATATAAAGAAACAAATGAGAGCATGAATTCCAATTATGTACTTACACCCTTGCTGGTTGTATACCAGGCCCACGTATCAGAAATGGTACTCTCACATCAAATTCAAAGGGAAAACTTTTACCCTTGATGAGTCCAAGCTGTCCCAAGTGATAGCCATGATCAGATGTATAGATGATATAAGTGTTGTCCAATTCACCAAGTGCTTTCAGCTCATTGTATACTCGCTCGACGGCAACATCTACAGATTGTAGTGTCTGCAAGCGTTTTGTCATCAATATGTTGGTAAAGCGCTTATGCACCGGTTCCATAGGTTGTGTCACTCGTAATATCCATTGTTTGTCAGGATTTGGTGCATGATTATAGGAGGGGGTGCTGTAGAAAATAATGGGTAAAACTAAAGTTGAAATAACAAATTTCAAAAAAAGAGAGAAAATATCTTAAGGATACGATAGTATGGATAGTATTGTTAATATTGTTTTTTTTTAATCCATATCCTGCAATAGTTTACCCCAATTATTATTAGCCAAGTAATTTTAGCATATCTCAAGTTCATTTATTCAATTTCCAAAAGAAAACATTATATAAAAATTAAATTTTAATTTGAAATTAATAAATCACTTTGCTTAGACACACTCTGAAGGTTGATGACAAAACAATACTTAAATGTTTAAAGCTGTCATCCGGCATTGCAAACTGCCCAACCAAAGTTTTGTGCAATCAATCAAAGGTAACAACTATACATTTTGCTAAATAAACCTTGGTATATTTGATACTTCATCATAGCCAGTTGTTGGCACTGACAGTAGCATGCACAGTCAGTCATTTAGAAACATTGGCAGATGACAACGAATTGAAATCAAAGTAATTAATTACTTTTCTCTTTGCCACCACACACGAATACCCGAATTGTACTTACTGATGCGTTGTTACGTTGAAAAATAAATGACTATATTGTGGCGCTGAATCCTCAGGTCCATGTGGCGCTGGAAAACTCATTGTTAACATCACAGGTTTTCTTTGGTTTTGCTGTTTGGAGGAACGTAGAAATGCAATTGAATCATTGGCAATAAGATCGGGATAGTAGTCCTGTAAGGATAACAGAAAAATTATATTAGGAGATATTTACTATTAAAAGGTTTAAAAATGCCTTAATTGAAATAATTTTGTACTGAAATGAAATATGAACCATCTCCCAAAAAAACTGTTCTTCAATTCTATTTTACTTAATTAATTACTTGAAAAGATTGCAGCAAAACTTTGCATGTGGTCGTCAGTTTATAAAAACATGCCTTGGGAGCTAGTGGGTTGAGATATGTAAATGGGCGAGGTAGCTCTCGCAGAAGAAAAATATAAGAGTTATATCAATGGTATTTTCCAAAATTATATAATAAAGCTTTGTACAAGGGTACAAAGTTTCGGAATCATCATTCAGACACCAAGTTGGCGGAAAAGTGGATTTGGCCCCTAACAAAACTTTTAAGTTATCAAACGCAGCGAGTTTTCCAAGGGAATATAATGTTAATTAGGTAGATAGGTAAAAAATGATAAATGGGCGAATTTCAAAGTTTCAACAATTTGATTAAAGGCGGCGTTTGAACTCAAATGAGTTTTGTACGAAAGTTGCCATTTCAATGTTTTTTCTTGCTATTCATTACTAATTGATTTTTATCGAGTTTTTCGGAAGTTTTAAAACTATTAGATAGTTTGTTGGACTTCTAAGGACAATTCAATACAATTGCGCTGTCATCAACTTTTACGATGTTATTTGTTTTTTTTTTTTTATTTCAATCGACTTCATCGATACTTTTCGATTTTTTTCTTTACTCTACAATTTTGTTTTAGTTTTGACATATGAATTCTTACGATATTCTCTGATACCTCTAAACGATACTGATCAATTTCTTCGATTTTTTAACCTTTTCAACTATTATTAGCTTTTTCAATGTTTTTCGTTACTATTCGACCATTATCGGATTTTTCCGATATTATTTGATGTTTTCCTAATTCTTCGTTGTTTCTTAATAATATTCAATACTTCTTGACGTTTCCATGCTTATCGACTTCAATCGACTTTTTCGATACCATTCGATTCTTATCGAATTCTTCTATGTTTTTCAATATATTTGACACTTTTTGGTGTTTTCAATGTTTTTCAATACAATTCGACAGTTATCGACAATTTTGAAACTTGTCTACTTTTACGATATTGTTTGACTTTCATTTGAGATACTGTTCGATACTTTTCGACTTTTAATATGTAATCGATGCGTTTGGATACCAATTCAATACTTATTGGCTTTTTAGCGAAATTCGAGAAAAATCGGCAGATGTCAATGTAGGGCAATTTTGAGTCGCTGAGTTCGAATGTGCCCCAAATTACTCTAAGTTGAAATCAATAGATTTTCCTCCAAAGTTTAGATCTCATTTGTGTTATTGTCTTTATTGATGCTTTTTCGATACTTTCGGACTTCTGCGATGTTTTTCGATGCTATTTTGAAACAAGTCGATGCAATTGAAGTTTTTACGAATTTTTCGAAACTATCGGTAATATTCGATGCTCTTAGTCTAATTTTTTTTACGAAATGTAGGTTATATACAGGGTTACAAAGTCTGACAGAAACAATTTCCGGTCTTCTAAAAAAAAAAGAAAAATAATTTGTTCCTAAATTGGTAAGATGTATTTTTTTTGCTCAGCAACATTAAAAAATTAATTCGTTTGTACTTAATATTATAAAAATCATTTAATTTTTTTGTGGCAAAAACTTGACCTTTTCCTTGCTCGTTGAACAAAAATTTTAAATTCATTGACAAAAATCGTCAAATTCCTGGCTATTTCAGAAGATTCTAAATACCTATAAGGCCCCCAGCCCCCAGAGATGAAGTTCCCGGGTCGGGTCAATATCGACGACTTGGTAACCCTGGTTATATAGAATAAGTGGGCCTATTGGAACGGGATGTTTCTTTGTTCACAACAAATGCCATTTTGGATTTGGAAGAAATGTGTGATTGCTCCAGGTTCAATGACTAATACTCTAATATACAGACGTAGTGTTGGATTCAATTGGCATTTTCTACGTTTTTCATTTTATTTAATCATTCATATTCAAGTATTTCTTTTCAAAGTTTTCTAAAAAATTTTAATGATTTTGTGAACCTATCATATTTTCAGTACACTGAGAAAACAATATCTTTTAATATAACAAACAAATAAAATGCTTCAACCAACACTTACCACTATTTGAGCCAAATACAGTGTGTATTTGAGCCAAATACAGTGTGTTTGGCTCAAATAAATATTTAATTGCTCTATATGAAATATGCGTTTGTTATATTCAAACATATTTTTTTCTCAGTGTAGAATAAAATTATTAATACAAATCGCATTTAATGAGAAGACTTAAATTACAACAGATGTCACAAACACATATCCTTAGAAACGCAAACAAGCATAATTAATCAATTAATCAATTAATAATACTAATACGCCCGCCCCACCCTATTGACCTCACAAGCATTACTGTACATAGTGCGTTTGAATTTCTTTATTTTCAGCTAATTAGTTTAAATTGTGCAACATGAATAATACGAGCAATATCAACTTACCTTGGCATAATCGAAGCCATGCTTAATTTTCTGTCCATTCATGTTTATACTATAATTATAATATTTTGAATTCATAATGAGACCACCCCACTCCCGCCAACCGGGCGGTATGTATGAGCCATTGTATTTATTCAGATATTTGCCAAAATATCCTGTACGATAACCAGCATTTGAGAGATATGTGGCAAAGGAGCGCGTCTCATGCGTCGCCTGCCACTGTGGGCTGGAACAATTGTCGTTGTTGGTGAAGACCATATGATTATGCACATACATGCCAGTTAAGAGTGAAGAACGTGCAGGGCAGCACATGGGCGTTGTTGTGTAGGCGTGACGAAATTCTGCGCCTCCATCACGCAGTAAACGCAAAGTGCGTGGCATAAAATTCAATGAGCCCAATTCGACATCTTGATCATCGGTGATTATGAGTATGATATTCGGTTTACGTTCACGTGATGCGTGTGGTCCATAGGCGGCAGTGGAGTCACGTGAGAAACGTTTGTAGCTTGAGGAAGCACCCGCACCAAAAGTTGGCGAATCTCGCTCACGATCACGTTGTTGCGATCGTTGTTGTGTTTTATGTTGCTGCTGCTGATGATGTTGATGTTGATGATGATGATGTTGATGATGATTGTGTTGCGTGCGCTGCTGCTGTTGCTGTTGCTGTGTATTATGTGATTGCTGTTGCTCGATTTCGCTGTCTCTCCGCTGTTGTTCATTTTTTCTCACACGTTTATTTTGCATCTCCACTTTGTGTAGTTGCTGCTCTCCATCATGTTGTGATCTCTCATTTGTTTGTGCTTTCAGGTTTTGATCTTGTGTTTCTCTCTCCGTTGACAAAATTTCTTTGGACGTCGTTGTTGATGACGCCGCTGTAGCTGCTGTTGTTGTTAACAACAAATTGAGCAGAATTATTAACAATATACTAGCGGTAATAGCCAATTTGTGTTGTTGTTGTTGTTGTTGCTGCGGTTGTTGATAATGTTTCTGTTGTTGTTGTTGTTGTTGTGCCTTAAATGATTGCATTTTGTAGCAATTTTTGTTGTTGTTGTTGTTGTATTTTATCACAGTTGCTTAACACAGCGTAATTTGCTCGTTTAAATGGCTTTGGATGCGCTCCAAATTGTTGGCGCCTCTTTTTATGTTTTTAAATATGTATGCATGTAGTTGTAATTCTTGTCTATATATGCATGTATGTATGTGTGTTTACAGCTACGCTATGTAGTATTTGTTACATTTGCTTGTTACATGCACCATTTTTTCATTATTATTATTATTTTTTTACTATGCATACTTTTTGAAGGACCTTTGTAATTTTATAGCCCATCTGAGAAAAGGCAGGATATGTTGTTTAACTGAAAAAAAAAACAACAAAGATTTAATGATATTTTTATGGAACTTTAATGTATAAAATAATTTGGAAATAAAGGTATAGTGGCAAAAAATTATAAAATGGCTTATTGAAACCAAGATTGCCAAGTTGAAAGGCAGCAATTACCGGACATCTCCCAAAAAGTTTTGGAAAAAAACTTTTGTTGTAGGAAAAACTTGATCTTTTTTTGAAGTTGAGGATATCTAGCTTAATTTTACATATACATATCTACAGCTCATCTTGTGTTATAAATTCTAGCATGACACGAGTATTTCATATTTCCATTTCAATTTAAAAAATCACTTACATTTAATCGCTTGCTCTTTTCATAAGCTCGATTGCAATACAAAATTATGTCAAACTGTCATTTAACTTGAACGCCATAAAACCCCTCTTAACACAAAAGTAATAATGGCAAAATACAATAAACACTCGTAAAAAGAGAGAGAATCATAAAATATTACCATTGATATAACCCATAAAATGCCACCAGCAGGCAAACGTTGTTGCCCACAATACACGCCCGCCCAACTATTTGACCTTCAGTGCAGCGCAACTTAAGAGATTTCGTTACGTTGTTCATTAAATCCTTTGGAGCAGGATTTCCCATCAGTAAGGATTTTAGAAATCAGTTTTCTTTTCAATAAACTTTACTCCTTTCGATGTATTTTCACTCAATTCTTTTCTTTTCATTTCATGCTCTGTGGTTTTGTTTACATTGCATAACTTCCGACGCGACATGGCAAAGCGCTCATGTGACAAAGAATCTTTCTCTAGCGCTCACACTTTCCGTTCTGTGTTCTACTTCACTTAACCCTTCCATGCTGGCATATCTTGGCATCCTGTGTGCGGGTGGCTTTGCAAAAATCAACGTCAGTGCCAATGATAGCGTAAAACTTTTCAAAGCTGCTTTCATGCATTTAACAGCAGAAAAATGATTGATATTTTTGTCCTTGCGCCTAAAACGACATTGCCTACTGGTGGAATAGCAGAAAATTCTACTGCTGTTGCTGGGAGTAATCGAATGTTCTACGAAATTGAATTTGATGCGCAATTTGTACGTCAACATTGCTGGTAGGGGTAAAAGACTTTGTTATTATTTTCTTAGCATATAACTACAAGGTGGTGCAAAATTACTATTATGGGTTTTACAAATAAATATTGGAGACTTGAAACGATAAACAACAGAACTACAAGCACAAAATCTGAAATTTTACAACAAAACCAGCAATGTGGCGAAACCCATTTCAGGCAAAACTGCAGAGTATGGGACACGGAAAATTCTTGAACTTTATCAGCGACAACGGCTTCAACATATCTGTGCAGTTTGGTGCGGTGTTTCATCCGAAAGTATCATTGTCTCATATTTCTTCGAAAATTAAGCTGGTGTTGCAGTTACTAACAGTGGTGCTCAATATCGAATGATATTTGAAACATTTTTGAGACTATTTCGGCAAAGCCATCCCTAGCTGAAGTTTAAATTTGATGAAGTGTAAGCGCAGACTGTATGAACAGAAGACGTCGTCCGTGATGTACATTGAGGGAGAGAAGCAGACAAACAGACAGAGGGATAGAAATATAAACAGACAGCCGATAAGACAAAGATAGACTGCCAGGCAGACTGACAACCATAGACATGAAGATAGCCAGAAAGTCAAAAAGAATTTATAACAAATTCAATCGATATAGGTAATTTTGCACCATCCTGTATTTAAGGAAAACCTTGTGTGTGGGTGTTTTGATAACTCCATTGGGCTTATTTTAAGTTTCTAAAAATTCATGTTATTAAGGAAATCAAAATATTTTATTCATCGAAAAACTATCAAGCCATCAATCGTGAGCTCAAAGTTTCGCATTTATTGCACAAAAGATGAAAATGTCGGTTTCTGGCGTTATTTTTTCAAGTTTGCTGCATATGACGTAAGAGTTTCGCACATATTGAAGTTGGTGTTGTACTTAGTTTACTTATTATGTGATCCAGAACCCAGCATGCATCAGGATTTCACCCAAGAACAACCAGAACTTCATACGTAACTCGAGAATTACTTATAGTATGTTACACTATAGGTCAAAATACTTAAACATTGAATTTTGAAGTTAAAATTAAAGAACCAGCAGTTGCTCTCATAAAGCGGTCATGTGGTTGAGAGATACACGCTTCGTCGAAGTCTTTGGAGGAACTATGTGGTATTTTCCAAAGAGGGACATCTTCAAGCGAAACAGAATCTACATTGGGGTATAAAAAGAAATATGAAACTTCAATAAAATAAAAAAAAGATCATCACTGTTGAGGCACCAAAATCTTTCCACAAATCTAGAGAAACTTCATCTTTCTATTCCAATTTAATGTTAACACCTATGTACAACCAAAAGCTACAGACTAAGTCCAGCTACTTCCCATGATTTTTGTTCTGAAATTTTTTGCCAACTTTCTTTTTTTTCTCTTCCTATGTTCCTTAACTTCTCATCAAGCATTGGGCATCCGCAAAGCTGTTCCAACATGCACTGTCATTAGCGAGTGTCTTCAATTCCATCCATCTTTTTGCCGATCAGTAATTGCTTATTCCCGCTATTATTTTCACGATCGATGATTTAGCACGACTACGTATTCTACTTCTCTAAGGGTTCCACTTCAATGCTTCCCCGCAGGGTTCAGTTGGTTAGTTTAGCAACTTGTCTTTAACTCTTTGACAGATGCACATGCTTCTTGCTTTCTTTCAATGGTTTTGCTTGCATGTCGGGCTATTTGAAGGAGGATGTCCTCTGCATAAGCGAGATCTTCCAGATATGGCCTTCAGCTCTACTTATAATAACGTCTATGGTGGGGAATGAATGACATCCGATATTATTTAGAAAAATATTTTTGTAGCGTTTGGTGAGGAGACTTTTTGGTCATTAAGAAGAACAAAGCAATTAAAGTGGTTTGAAACTTCAAAATTCAGAAAAAAAAACGCGATTTTGCTTAAGTTTTTGGAAATTCCAACGGGAATTCTTCCTCCTTTTATTATAACAGCCATTTTTTCGCCCCGGATATCAGCTATAAGCAGGGTTGCCAAGTTGAAAAGAAGGAATTCCCGGCCTTCCCAAAAGAACAATTTTTTTTTGGTGAAAAGTTGTTTTTTTTTGTTGGTCAATAATTTTAGAAAATAATTAATATAATCGAACAAAATTTAATTTTTCTGTGGTAAAAACTTAATATTTTTTTTTTTGCTTAGAAACAAACATCATCCCGGGGTTTTCAAAATTTTGTAATTCCAAAAGGACCCTCGACTTTGACCTGCAATTCCGGACTTAGCCGGGTCAAAAACGGCCACTTAGCAACCCTTTCTAATACAATATTTAATACCTTAAAATTCTAGAAAATATTAGACTGTCACGCTTATTTCTGTACTGAATGCATTGTAGGATATTTACTTTTTGGCCTGACCAACGATGCAATAATTGTTCCATCAATTTCAAGAAAAAACGTCGTCGGATTTTTATATTAAGACATATATCTATTAAAAGCATTGGGATTAACAAACACAAAAAGTTTCATTGCACACTAATTTGACAACCAAGAAAAAAAGAACTACCAAATGTGTATTTTATTTCAGTCTCGTAAAACAAAATTTATTACAACTTTTTAAGCGGTTTTTACACAGATAATCTAATATCATAAATATTAATAAAAGAGCAAATTTTTCGACATGCCCTCATGCCGCCTTCAATTTATATGGCGTCTCCAGTATCATATTGCATTTCTTGTGGTCGATGCAGCAAAAACCGCAGCATTTTTTTGTAAAACCAATAAAACACAAACATATGTGCAAGATTTCACGAAAACAAGCAAACAAAACGAATAAAGAAAAAAACAAAAAGTTCTAAAATAAGTTCATAAATTAACTCATAATTACACGCATCATTCGAAACAAACAAAAAAACAACAAAATGCATTTCAAAAATGTTCAAAGAAAATGTGGCGCAAAAAAATGAAAAATTTGGAATTTTGAAAATACCAACCGGCATGAGAAATTATGTGCGCCAGCAAAATTGACTGGTAAGCACGGCTGCCAACATTAAAATTGAAATAAAAAAAAGTCATAAAAAAAAGCAACAGCTGCACATTTAGAGCTTGCGGTGGAATCGCGTTAACAAAATTGTTGTCGTAAAGAAGGAAAAGGGTGTTCTAAGGGATTAAATTGTACCTAAAATTGGAATAAAAATTATGAAAATTTTAATTTTGAAATAAATAAAAGTGTTAAAAAAAGGGAAATTCGTACAAAACATAGACCACAGGCTAAGAATAGTGGATATTCACAAAAAAAGAAAGGACGCCCGGACTAGTCAGCGACAAAGATTGAAGCATTGAACTACAAAGAGTTTTCGAGCTCCGTGCATTCCTCAATTGCTCATGTCTTCCAGAACTTTTCAATAATCATTGACAACAAATTGAAAATCATGAAGTTCTAAGTAATATAAATAATACGAACAATGTCTGCCATTACGTTGTATCTGCGTTATTAATTGAGAGTCCTTTGAAACTGGAAAAGAAAAAGGTACCAGATGCACTTTCATTACGTCTGCCTTTAATATTAAAAAATGTGTCAATACACAACAACAAATAAATGCAAAAGGCAAACGTTCTTGTTGCTCCATTTAAGAGTAAATAATTTTTTTTATTCAAAATTTTATGATATAGACAAACTTAAATGAATTTATTGTCAGGCAGATTGTGATTGTTAGAAAGATTATGTTATAAGAAACAAGAGAAACAACCTCTGCCACTTAGTCATTGCTGCATTTAAAAATTGTAATATTGCAAACATGTGAAAATAAATTTGAGTACTAAATCATTTTGTCAAGTCTGCCGCTTGGCTGACTGTTTCCTCTACTTATAAAAATAGAGAAGGCAGACGATTGCATTGCTGCTTTTTCAAAGGCAGACATTTTTTGAGCATTTAAAGTCACATTAATATTATTATTATTTATGGATTATAAAATTTAAATTCTATTTTTTCAGCCATTTATATTAAATTTGTTGTGGTGTATATGGGGTATGTCACGTCAAATCAGACACCATTTTGCTTCTACATCGCTGATTTTTGTGTAAGATTTTTTTCTTTTAGTAGGTACTGGTTGAGATTAGCCACTATAATTATTTTCAATTTTTTTTGTTATTTTTACTTATTTTTAAGTAACTAAAGAATTAACTTAAGCCTTGGATGTAGTTCCTCAAATATAATAGATGATGCATCTATTATATTTTTACCTGACTGAACAGTTTGCAACAAAAAGACGTGTCACAATCCTAAGCTCGTCTCTTAAAGAACCAACTTATGTTCTTCTTAATCGCATTCAAAGCTAACTCGAGAGATCAGTGTTTTCGTAGCAAGGCGGCTTCAGATCATTGAGTAACCCGCTGTATCATACTGAAGAAAGTATGCGAATTTATATTAACTTCGTTTAGTTCACAACTGCTTCCGAGAGCATAAATTACAACGACAGGAGAAAACCCAACCATTAATTCGATCTCGTTAGCAAGCAAATATTCTGCAATAAACCAAAAGCCAATTCCAAGAATCAATTTGTTGTAAAGAGCTAAAATTGGCTCATTGTACGTATTTTTCCCATCGCTGCTTTAAATGTTGCATGGTAAACAACTACGATCTCCTACCGCGAATCGAACGAATCGCTGCGATTACTGAATTACTTGATATTTTCCAAGCTATTTTTTAGTGTTTTACACGATGTGCTTTAAGACACACTCTTACTGGGTATTATGATAAATAGAGCTTTTGGGATCATCTAGAAAAACTGGATAGGTTAGGTTAGATTGGTTAGGTAGGAGTGGCAGTCACTTGCGAACTGACTTACTTAGACCGAATGTGATCCATTGTGATACCACTGGGTGTCTGACTATACCCTCTCGTTGAACCAACCAGATTTCGTAATAAAATTAAATAGCTGACCTATACCAACATGTCTCCAAAAAAAACTGGCTAGCTGGCTAGTATCGCTTTATACCTGCAAATCATAGTTACTCACGACCATGCAGACACGTTAAATACAAAAGCTTCGTAAAGTCCTGGTTGTTGAGACTAATGTTGAGGGTTTGATGGCTTCGAAGAGCTTGAATCTAAAACTTCATTTGGGTAAAAGTCATACTTCTAATTTAACTGACAATGAGATTATGAACATTTGCTGAAAGTGGAATGACCATACGATTAGGAAAGAACGTCCACATAAAATGTGCAGAGACCCAGAACTACGAGGCGACGATAAATAAAAACGATATATCAAAAATCGGACCAAATTAGGAGAGCACAAATCAGCGAACCAGGTATCAAAAATTCTTTTAAAACTTTTGTTCATGCCCTATGTTTCTCATGGAGTTTTAAGCTATTAGCACTATTAGTTGCTTTGGTGAAGTAGTCAGTTGTAAAGCTACAAGTATTATATGTATGTCACCAACTTAATAAACAAAAAAGAACATTGAAAACATTGCATTTTATTCTTCGTTGCTACTGTAAGTAAATTCATTACGATATTATGCATTTTGATGTCATATGGTAAATTTATTCCCTCAGAGTCTTTAACTTATTATTTTGAACTTTTATTACAATTTAATTTATGTGAGTAATTTAACAGCCCCAATTTGCGCATTTCATTACATAATTAAAATTCCATTAAGTGCTTCAATTTAAAGCTCCTTAAATCTTCAAAAAAAAAACAACAGCAGCAGCAACATGTTGACAATTTAAGACCCAGTCATAATAAGAACATTTGCCGCAGCTTCTTCTTCTTTTGTTTTACTTCGTAATGCTGTTGTTGTTGTTTTTGACTTTGTCTTACAATTAGCTCTTCATTTTCATGTGACGTTTTTAACAAATGCATATTTTATGGAAAATAATACAGGGCATTGACAATTTGTGACAGAAATATACAAGCTAATTGACAAATTTTATCTTCATGCTTTTACATACTTACGGATTTTCGATGTTCTTTGAAACTTTCCAACTTTTACGATACTGTCGATACGTTTAGGCTTAAGTCGATAATTGTATAATTTTCGATATAATTTTATAATTTAAAATTTTTTCGATATCCTTCGATATCCAATGTTTTTCGTAGTTATTCGATTCTTTTAGAAACTGTCAATGTTTTTCGAGTTCTTTCTTTTTGATACCATGCAATGAAATTCCTGATATATTTTCATACACCGAATTGCATAAAATAAAAATCGAAAAAGTCGATAATAAGAACTCGATACTTTTCGACTTTTATCGAATTTTTCGATGTTGATTTTATGCAATTTAGTACTATTCGACATCAAACACTTTTTTCGTTATTATTCGATTATCTTAAAGTCTAATCGTCTTATTCGATGATTTTTTGATACTTGGCAACTCTTATCGACTTTTTCGATGCTATAGGTCCAATGAGTCTTTCATCAACGTTTTCTATATATTATATTAAAAGTTATATATATTTGATACTTTCAAACTTTTTCGATTTCGATTATTCCTACTTTTTGTTTTCGATTTGATTGCTATCGACTTTTTCGATACTTTTAGATTTCTATTGAGTTTTTCAATATTATTAGTTCATATTTTTTTGTTGTTATTTAAATTTTTTTCAATATTTTTTTATTGTTTATCAACTTTTACCATTTTTTTCTCGATACAACCGACCCATTAAGACTTTTATTAACATTTTCGATATGTACTTTTTCAATACTAATATTCCCAATTTTTTGGTGTTTTTCTATACCAATTGGTTTTTTTCGATATTATTCGATGCTTTTAAACTTTTCCTTGTTTTCGATACTTCTACAACTTTTGTATTTGTATCGATAATACTCATTACTTTCCGACTTTTGCGATACTCCTAGATTTACATCAATATTCTCAAATTTTTAAGGCTTTTGGAGTTCTATCGATTCTTCCGATAATATTCGATATTATTGCATAATTTTTGAATTTTATCGACTTATACGCCAATTTGTTTTGGTATATAATATTATCTTACAATTAGCTTAAGACCAAGTTACACTTCTGGTGCGTGTTTCAATTACACAATTCCTTCAGCGGCTTCAATTCTTGGGCTGAGAAGGGGAAATATTTCTAAACCTGAGCTTTAAATACATAACTTTTGAAAATAAATGAATTACATGAATTTTAAGTCCATGGCGCCCCCTATCTGCCGTAATTTTATATACACACATACATATAATGTATATTAAGGAAAAGTGATTTTTAGCCCATCCTAAATAACATCCGCATATAAGTAGATATACATACATATATATCGATGCTAAAACTATCTATTGAGTCAATAAGAAAATCATATTTCCCTGTATTATAATTCTTCCTTAAGTTATGCATTATCTTGTCACAGCGCAAGTGAATTTTTCCATTGTCTACATATTGTTTTTAACACACTTTAATGAAAATATGATAATTAATTGCAAATTTATTAGCGAACAAGTTAAATATAAGTACATACTTTTCAATTTCATATAATTTAAATTAAAATTGATTTTTGGTGTTTGCTTAATTTGTGCGGCTCATAATGAAACAAATTTGAATCCCTAGCAAAATATAAATATCATTACCAGCATATGGGCAGCTGCTGTTTTGGACGGAATTGTAAAAATTTAAATGTCAACTGCATGAAGTCTTGACAATTGAGTATTAAAGCAAGTGCATTAAATAATTAGTTGGCTGTCTTCATTTTAATTTTTTTATTTTTTTGCAGAAGATCAGACCCATGTTAGCGTATGTATTTCTAAAATAATATGCAAGAGAAACTTTTTTATTTATGACACAACAACTGTCAAAATGACATGTGTCTGCAATGACTCCATCTAGATTATTACTTCACAAGTTCGTTGTTGCGACTTCATTTTTATCAACGTGCTATGCCGTTGTCGTCTCCGGGGTTGACATTTAAGACACAAACTCATTTGTGATTATTCGTTTTATAAGAAAATTTTGCAAATTTAGAAAATATAAAAATAAACTAAGTCGTTGCAAAAAAATATAAAAACATTGCGAAATGGATACATTAAGGAATTAGGGAAACGTCTCGCTGGAGTTGAGACAAACATGAAATGAAAAAGACAAGTGCGCTTAACCCCTTGTAGTTAAAAATAAATTATATTAAAAACAACAACAATATTTTTATTAGAAAAATCAAATGATTTAAAGAACATGTTGACTTAATTGGCGCCTTCCGGATTTGTTCTATTCAAATAGCAGTACAGAATTCAAAGGCAATTCACAATTCACAGGCAAGTTATTGGATGATGATTTTGCGATGTAAGAGAATTAATATTAAACATTTAAGACTCTTGTTAAAAGTTTAAAGATAAAATTTTAAGACCTTAGAAAATAAATTCGAATCTAAAAATACTTTGTGATGGCCAATAAAAATGGACTTCGATCCTAGATTCATCCTGTTTATATATTTCGAACACTTCTATAACCAGTTCCATTTTAGATTGGAAATTTTCGAAAAAGAGTATATGTACTCGTAAGTCAATACAGCTTTATATCAGTATAAAAAACTCAACTTTCATAAAATTGTAGATAGTGCTTTTTGTCATATGTATGTACGGCAGTATAGCAACCATAGTTGTGAAATTCTGCATATGGAAGCATGCGGTTTGTGCCAAGCATCTAGCGATATATGGATAGTGCATGCGCGAACGAAGCCGCGGAGTAAAATCTAGTAAAGCTAAACAGTTATTTATACAGTGAAACCTCTTTAAGCCGAACCTCGATAAGTCGAAAACCTCCAAACTTCGAAAAAATGTAGTGTTCTCTTCCCTTTAAGCCCCAAAGATCTTCATTGCTCAAAATCTGATCCCTCTATAAATCGAAATAGTTAGTGAATCCCTACAAGTAAATTCAGGACATATTTTCCCTCTATAACTCGAAAAAATAAATTTGACCTCTGCATCTCGAATATAGCAATGTTTGATTTGAAACCTTTACAACTCGATCATTTGAAACGAATTACCTCTATAGCTCGAAGAAAAATAAGATACCGACTTTAAGAATATGCCAACAATGCACATCATTAGTTGGAATAAATCTTAACCTCTAAAATTCGAACATTTCCTAAATCGAATTTTTTGGCGTCTCCCTTCAAGTTCAACTTACAGAGGCTCTACTGTAATATAAAAATTTTACACTTTAGGTGGATATTCAGGCCATAATTTCTATATCACCTATGTTAAATATGTACACAAACCCAAATACTGCACTCAAACTAAAGCTCATCAAAACTTACCTGCAAGAGAAAGAAATTAAGATTTTTATCAAAAAGAAGAAGAAAATTATTTATTAAATTGCTTATGATAAATACAATAATACTTTTAATTAATTTTCATATTTAAAGCAGAAAAAAAAAATAAAAAAAAATTATGTTTCCGCCCGGGATCGAACCGGGGGCCTTCCGCGTGTTAGGCGGATGTGATAACCACTACACCACGGAAACTATACCAAATTGTTGTCGCATTGCACATAAGTAACGATAACCAAGAGAAAACTTGTTTTCTATGAGGTAAAGCTTTTTAAATGCAAAAACAATTTCTTGTGTGTTTGTTTCTTACAATCAAAATAAAACTTTTTCAATTGAAGCAAATTTTTTATTTTCAAAGTTTTAAATTTTTATCGAACTTTTATTTTGCTTAATAGGAAATGTATACGTATTACATTAAAAAAATACAAATTAGTGAAAAAAAAATTCTACTATTGCCGAAACCCGGGATTGAACCGGGGACATTTAGATCTTCAGTCTAACGCTCTCCCAACTGAGCTATTTCGGCGCATACAAACAAAAGGGCAAATGTGCTTTAAGTTAATTGAAATCTATTCCTTGTGCTTGTTTTGTCTTACCCAATGTTGAAGGCAATCTGAGAAAAAAAGTTTATTGCAAACTATGAAGCATATGAGCTAATGCTAATGAAGAAGTTAAGCAGAGCAAAAAGTTCATGTACTCAAAATTATTTTATGGAAAAGATTACTTACAAAGGTCCTGCGTAGTTTTCAAAAAAAAAGCATATGATATGATTCTCAAAAAGCGAATCGAAATGTAAAATTTTAAAGATGCTATTTTTAGCTTTAACAAAAAATTAAATAAAATACCCCCTATTGCATTGAAAGTAAAAGTGCGAGTAAAAGTTTTATTAAAAACGTATTTTTCCATGATTTTGTCGGTCGGAGCGGTAGAAGTGCTTTACTATGATTTATGTAAAAATATGTTAAAGGATCAAACACTTGTTTGTGTTACTAAGGAGGACCAGTTTTCCAGCGTTAGTTTAAATTAAGTTCAGTTGAACAAACTTGAACTCAGCGCATTACATTTTGGTATGACACCATCATAAATTAACAAAAAGTTCATCGCAACACAGTGGATGGGTTTTGTATGGGAAGGATGGCCATAAATAGTAATAATTACGCTAGACTCTTGATATTTGGTGCAGATGTTTTTTAGGTTAGAACAAACAAAAAAAATATGAATATGAAAAAAGTTCATCCAAGGACACGCCTCTACCTCCCATGCAAAGGTGGAAAGTGGTTGAGCCTTTTTTTCAATATGGGCATCAATTTCCATTAATTTGGCAATGCTGATTTCAAAAATGTTACAAATTGTGCGATATCTTTTATAGTTTTCAAGTTATTAGAAAAAAACAATAGCTAGACTCTTGAAATTTGTTACAGATGTTTTTTAGGTTAAAAGAACAAAAATTTGTGGATATGAAAAAAAAATGTACGTAACAATCTGATCTCTAACATTTAACTTCTTGCAAAATACACTTAAAGTTTTGGATTTTTAACGTGTAACTCGTTGCGGATAGCTAGACATTACAGAGCAAGTTGTAGGCAAGCTTCAAACTCAGCGCACTACTGATTTTTTTAGAACTTTTTTCGTCGGTTTACATTTTAAACTTTTTTCAATATTAAATTTTTTGTCATCATAATTTAAACAAGATTCACACTGGCAAAGAAATCAGCACGTTTTCATTTATCTAGATTTATAACCAAAATTGTGATGAAATCAGCTCTTTTCGCATGTTCCATTTTCAAAAGTTAATGTCAAAATAAATAGTCTCTCTTACTATTTTCGGAGTTGGCACCGATTGTTATTTGGTTCAACCATTTATGGAGGTCCACGCCTATTACTGCAGTCTCGTTCAGTTTTGGTGAGCTAAGGAGAGGTAAAAGTAACTTGAAAACTCTACGCTCAAACTTAACCTTTCGTAGTTTTCGTGATATGAAGTGCTATATTTTTTAAGTGGCGGAAATACGCCCTTTCTGAATTATTCCAATAAGTCTCTCTATCTTCAATTCTAGTTTTTAAATTTTATAAACTAATAAAATTTTATTTGTGCAAAAGTGCCACGCCTAGTTATTTAATATCGTCTACGTTTCGTTTTACGCCAGCCAGTTTTACTTACTCATCAAATTTCGCAATTATATTTATCCATTTAATTTTGAATCTTTTTGGGTGGTGCCACGCCTCTCAAAAAAGTTTTTAAAAGCTTTTTTATCTCATTTTATTACTTATTTTTTGTTTACCATCTCCTCGATTTTCATCAAAATCGATGAGGATAATAGAGCATAAACATTCATACATATCACGGCCGTATCATAAGAGTGCGTAGCGTAGGGCGAATGAAGGAAATATTTTTATACGCTTGACTTATATTTTTATGGGGAAGTCTGCTTTCTTTCCCCAGTTTTCAAACTGATTAGTGAAAAAGTGCTCACTTTTCAACGGTCAAGTGATAGACCAATAGGGCGATTAGATGCACCTACTCAGATTTCGTATCGGTACAAAAGATCTTTTTAGATCTCAGTGTCAACTTTTCTTTGTTTAGGAATCAAATTTGTGACTTACAGAATTTTATTTCACCTGAGCACTGTGCTAGCTATGCATATTCAAATATAAAAGAAATTTTGGCATTTTTATTTAAAGCATCCAAAAATAAAAAAAAGGATATCACAAGGACACTTGCAATTCAAATAAGTGAAATATTTAAGTTCGTAAGCATGCAAATTCCCAAAAAAAAAAACCTAATAAATTAATTTTATTCTAAACCTTTGTTTGTCAACGTCCAGCACGTCTTCTATTCCTTTATGCTCTGCTTGTCTCCTATTCGTTTTTTGTCTCTTTTGTTTATTTTGGCACTTGTGAATGTCGTAGTTGCTTGCTTTAAGTTTTGTCGTTACTGCATCCTCTATGCCATGAGCTGGATGCGGCACGTCTTTTGGTGCAGTAGCAGCAAATAATGCATTCTATGAATGCATTTCTAGGTCAAATAAAAGAAAAGCGCTTTGCATGCAAATGTCTTTATAAAAGTAAATTAAAAGCAAAGTCAGTAGACAAATATTATCAAAAAAAAAAAAAAAAGTTTAAGATTTTAAGTCAAGTTTAAAATGTACGCAATAAATATTGAGCATATAAATGGGATATTCCACGCCAAATCGGAATACATTGCTTTTGGAACTCTAATTTTTTGAAATTTTTTCTTATGCTGCTTCCATGATTTTTTTAATTTTTTCCTCAAAGCCATTCCAGACATATAAATTTTTGAAAAATTACGTACACAGTTTTGAAAAGTGTAGTTTTATTTTCTATTTACTAATTAAAAAATTTTTCGTCAAGCCAAGTATTTTTTTCGCAAAATATTTATGAGTTTTTTCACCCAAACTGCTGTCGTTGTAACCAGCTCCCAAAGCAGATTTTTGTGTGCATCTCTGCTTGAAAGAGCCACAAACATGTTGGAAACTGTTAGCCGACATATAGATGGTTTTTATGCGCAAATGTATTATTAAAAATATACATTTCTTTTTTCAAATATTTTAATGGAAATTTAAAAAATCAAATTTTGGCAATTTCGCAATTCGTTGCCTGCATTTTATTAGGCTTACGATCTGAACGATTGATGGACAGCTTTGTGCAATATTTTGGCAGGTGCAAAAAAAATTTAATATGGAATGGAACGAAATAAGAAATTGCAGCTGCTCTTTATTTCGTTCACAATTTTAGTATGCATTTCATCGAAAAGAATATACGTTGAATATTTCATTTTCAATTTAAATCTGCATTCGCCTGATGTTTTATATTTAGAAACAGAGCTTAAAATAACAAGAGCAAAAATATACATAACAAGTTACCGGAAATTAATTTAATTGCCCAATTTTATTTGTGTGGCGCTATCAAGTTTCAATATTTAATTTTAAAATCAAATATTGAAGCAAATGTGAAACAACCAGTTGTGTACTAGAGTGTACATTTGAATTTGCGATATCTTGAACAAAAGTCATAGTATATAGAATGAAGTGGCAAGTTCAAAACTGCTGGATAAATCCATTATTCATAGAGAGCATATGATTCTAATAAGCATTGCAGCACATTTGTAGATTTTTTGCGTGAAGGTAAACATTTTGCAAAATATCTGCAAACTTTTTTTCAAATGCGCAAACAAAAGCAAACTTTTATAAGAAAATAAAAAATTTGCAAAGACAATGTATTGTGCAAAGTTTACTTGCCTAATAAGTCAGGCATATGAAACAAACTACTTGTGGAAATAGTTAGGGAGCCGTTGAACATTTAAGTTATATGATTTTATCATCATTGGCATTGATGCTAGAAATTTATTAGAAAAACTAAGTAAGTAAGAGTAAAATGAAGAAGCGGCTTTTTTTTTAAATTAATTTTGAAGTTGCAAAAACCCTATTTATCGCGTCTGCCTCTGATATATTGTGTTAAGAGTATATTGTGGATAACGAAAATACAAAAGGCAGACGTCCACACTGCCAAATTTTTAATAACAGCAATTGTTAGTATGTAAAAAAAAATAGTAATATTATAGTTTTCTTCCAGAATTTTGTTGTCTTCAGTATTGTGCCTAAAAGCTAAAAATACAAGAGGCAGATGTGTAGATCGCCGCTTTTACAGAATTTTATATTTCAAAATTGTTGATTTTGGGCAAATTCGAATATTAATTTTTGGAACAGCAGATTCCTAATAAAATGTACCTTAAGTGCTCGTCTGTCATCGAAAAAGCTACGCTGGAAGCGTCTGCCTTCTCTATTTTTATGTTTTTATAAGTAAAGGAAACAGCCAGCTAAGGGGTCGTTCAAGTATTAAGCAACGCATTTGGGGGGGTTCGAACAACGCGATACGCTCCGAGCTAAAAATCTCTTGTTTTATTTAGTATTATCGCAAACGCGACTAAAACATAACAAAAGTCGCTAAAATGACTTTCCGGTACATTGCGCGAAATAATTGTGACTTTTAGGTAAACATGGTCACATGGGTGATACCGTAACGTTTAAGGAGAGAAGGGGGGGGGGTCGAAAATTTTCAAAAATTGTGTTACGTAATACTTGCCAGATGCAATAAAATGATCAAGTAATGATAAAGTAGTAAATTTTTTTTATATGTTTGTATTTCATATTGTAATTTTTAAATGCAACAATAACTAAGTGGCAGAGGTTGTTTTTGTCGTTTCTTATCACATAATCTTTATAATAATTGCAATCTGCCAGATGATAAAATCACTTAAATTTGTATATAACATAAAAATTTGAAAAAAAAAATCAATTTCTCTTAAATGCACAACAAAAACATCTGTCTCTTGAATTTTTTTTTTTTTTTTTGTATAGACAAATTTTTTAATATGGTATCTTTTTTTACAGTTTCAAAGTGCTCTCAATTAATACTGCAGAGATAACGCAATGGCAGACATTGTTCGTATTATTTATATTACTTAGAACTCCATGATTTCCAAACTCTGCCGCAAGATAAAGTAATATAGAAATTAAGCCCACGGCTACTTTGTTATAACTGGCACGCCCTCTTTTATGCTTTACAAACGGAACGGTTCAAAAAAGCTTTCTAGGAAGTCATTCTTTTTGTATATTCAACCGTTCTTAGCGGCTTAGAGGACATATGTATGTATGTATGTATATATTTCGAGTATGATAAATTTGAATTTGATTCAATTTCCTCAGTAAGTGAAATTTACGTTGCTTTATTTTGATTCAAAAATTTTACTCAAAAATTGAACATATATTGGAAAAACTAAAGAATTTAAGTAAAAAATCCTACGTTAACCCATATAACGAAAGCAAATCCCCTTCAGATCAAGTTTGCATACTTAAGATATCTGAACACAGCACTTAACCCCAAAATTAAAACTAACACCTTTTCACTTCATTCATATCATTTGCAAGTATCTCGTGAATACACAAACTGATACGAGATACGATTTTATCGTGTAAGCTATCTCTGGGCTTCCGTTCTACGCAACATGAAACCAGGTAGGTTTGCTGATTTTTTTGTTTTTTTTTTTTTTTGTTGTTCTCATTCTATCATACCTTTTTCATTAACGTGATTTGCTACCTTCTTTTTTTCGTTGCCAATTTTATTGCGAAATATTTTTGTATGAATCACTTGGCCGCACGTTTTTTGTTTTGTGTGTCTCTCGTCACAACGCATTCTTGAGTCTGGAAAAAATTTCTTGTTATTTTTTCCTTGTTTGCATTCTTCTTTTATTACTGAAATTTCTAGTGAATCCACTGAATTTATTTGACTGTCTTCTCTACGTCCGTCGTTTTTTCAACCGCAGATTTTTGTTTATTTACTTTTTTTTTGTTTTGCGGTACAAAAAACATGTGCCTTCTCCTGTATTATTTTTGCAATGGAATTATAAAGAAGAGGAATCACATTGTGTGTGTATTCATACTCATTGTCAGTTAGGAAGACAAAACAAGAACATTCATTCTTTGTGAAGTATAATATTTAGACCAAGGTGAGCGACTTTTGTTGTCAAGTCAAAGATAAGGCATTGACTTGAAGATGTTTCAAAAGAAGTTGGTATAACTAATGAAATAAAAAAAGCCGTCACGATACAGGGGCGAACATTTGATGCATGCAATGTGCAAGGCTCTGGGGGCGCCAAAATTGAGGAACTTTTTTTTGATCATCGACTCAACCACGATGGAACTGCAAAAAAAAATTATATTTTACTCTTAAGGGCTGTCCATTATTTACGTAGGTGTTTTTTTGAAAATTCTGACCCCCCCCGTCCCCTTGGTGAGATTTCTCGGAACCCCCTCCTTATAATAATGTAAATTCTCTGCATTAAAAAGGTTTTCCTTGACACCCTCCTCCCGCTTGGTGAGATTTTGCCGAACCCCCTCCCCCATATTTTGACTCACATAATTAATGTACGGCCCTTTATTGCTTATCAATTCAAACATGACATATGTAGGTATTTTTTCGCTACAGGATAGATGGAACGATTTTCTAAAGGATATCTTTGCTATTTTTAATGGGGCTTTCTAATTCATCGAAAAAATATGGCGTGAGAAAGTAAATTGGAAATGACAGTCAGGCTGCGCTAAAAGCTCCAACTCGGTCAGCTATTCATAGATCATAAGCGAGTGTAATGCGAAACTCAATTGTGTAGCAAGCCACAATGAGTTGAGTCTCATTTGTGTTTCCGGACACTAATGGTGCCACAGAGAATGAACAGGCGGATGGTTCGGTTAACCAGTTTTCAGCGGCTACTCCAATGGGTTTGAAGCCATTCGTCAGGATCAGTTTCGTGGAAATCACTCGTTGGATGAATGACTTCATGAATACTGCTCACAGAAGAAGGTGGTTTTATCTTGATTCCTGCAAAATTGCAAAGTGATTCGCGAAAGGAGCGTCTAGGAAAGAAGGGACCTACGACAACTACTGATTGGGTCTATCACGGGACTTAGGGACTTTGTAGTTATCTGGCTTTCGCAAGATACAGGCCAAAAATGTTGGATAGCGATGCCTTAGGAATGAGTTCTGCTCGTTATCTTCCTCTTCTGATGTTTGAGAAAGAGTAACTCAACTCGTTTCCTTTCTATTTTCTTCTCTATTTCAATTCACTTCCGCTACAATAATTTAAGAGTCAAACATGGCGGTACAGGAGTGTCATATCTACAATGACTAAATTCTTGGAAGCGAAATAAGAAACAACAACAAAATAAATAAATATATAATTACAACACACGTGTAGCATGAAATAACAATAAAATAAAATTTTCACTAAAAAAAATAAAGAACATTTGTACTTGCCGTGTTTTCAAAAAAAGTTTCAGTGACAGGCCAGTGAAATACAAAACTGTTCTCACAAATGCAACACAGTTGGCCACCGTAACCGTTATATACTACGGCGCCAGATGAGGTTGGCGCGCCCCTTACATACTACTTATGCATGATACCTGAGCGCCGGAAACAATGGCATGCATAGTAGGTATCAGTTTGCTTTTATAGAACATTTTTCTGTATTGAAATCGTACAACAAATATAGTTTTTTCAATAAGTTTGTTACAATCAAAATGATTCTGGCTACGCTAGATGACAAACTCGAAATTTGCTTTTAAATAAAAATCGTATGAAAACAATTTTACTGAAAGAATCATATCAAAATAAGTTTGTTTTTAACCAAAAAACAACACACTAGAGTGTATAAGGATTGGGATAATTAAAAATTACGTTATAAGAAATAATATATGGTAAAATAGAGAATATAGAAGATTAGCACTGACATGTTAATTTACTAATTCAGAATAATATAAGCCCATACACAATTCTGTCGGTCAACGGAATAAGCGGACACTTAGGTCTCATTGTTTGAAGAAAGGTCTCGGAAAGAGAGAGCAATCAAACCACTGATAGCTAAGCAGCTGCTATTAGGGACACTCTCTGGTTTTTTTTTTTAGCTAGCTACATGGTCATTAATGAGAGAGTTTGAGTAATTGCAGAACGACCAAACGCATACTATCTCTTTTTTCAAAGCAATATGCTGATTCCTTGCAGTTGCTAGGCGGAAAAGGACTGCTAGTGGAGCCTTACTCTGGGCATCTAATTTTTGTAAAAAATGTAATTGCTATATCAGGCAGTACCTCCAGAATTTCCTGTGGAGATGAATGCTCTCGAATCAGGTACAGCACCTTTGGTGTTGATGTTTTAGCGAAAAGCAAAACAAAACTGCTATACAGGGTGTCCCATTTTAACTTACACAGCTGAATAAGTCAAAAGTTAAGTTAGAGGTCAAAGTGACCACTGAAGGTAATTTCAAGGTCATTGGCTGAACCGCATTGGCTGAACCGCTGCACATTCGTGCCTTAACTGGCTGCAGCTTTCTGCACCAAACGGGAATTCGACCTTGAAATGACCTTCAGGGGTCACTTTGACATCTAACATGAATACCTATCTGAACGTAGAATTTTATGCTGTTCCGGAATCCAAGGTCAAAAATAGGGGTTTCCATTTGAAAAACTAAAGTTGACCTTCAAATAACCTTGAAAATGTAGGTCAAGGTCATGGATATGGTCATGGCTGGATCAGCCCTTTGATACCCACCAACTTTATTTGAAACATTTTTTGATTGAATTTCAATTTTTTGACTTATTCAGCTGTGTAAGTTAATATGGAACACCCTTTCTGTTTCCCACGCGGTGAGAACACCAGTTTTGTGTTCGCCTTTTTCGCAATAAAAATCTTTCAGAGTATTTTTTTAATAACTCTTAAATCTATGGCACTAAGGCAAAATGAGTTAACTCCATTTCTAAGTAAAATTGAAATAAGCATGTCATTCGATTTATTTTTAATTAAAGTTTAATTCTATATAGCTACAAGTTAGGCTGGATACATTTTCTGATTAATTTCTATTTTAAAATGTGACAAATTGTCTTTGCTTATCCAATTACGTAATCAAAGTAAATTTTATTTCTTATCGATTTTCAGCACAATTTTCTAAAATAAACTTTAGCTTGAAAAGAAAAAAAAAACTGCAAAATAGGCTTTCTACTTGCTTAACTTTTTATCTATATGCATATACATATGTATCTGTCAGTCTGTCAGGTATAACAGAACAATATATATTGCTATCGAATAAAACCGACCCTCAACAAAAATTCACTCAAAATTTATAACAACTGCAGAAGCAAAAAGGTGACACATAAATATTTTTATTTTAATCTACCTTTTGTAGAAAAAAAAAAAAAAAACAAATACCTGCCTCAAGGAATTTCATAAATTCAATGAAGTAGACAACATGTGTCAGCAAAATATGTCCACATAGGTGAGAAAGGTATCACACCTTCGGCAAGAATTTACATTTTACAACAAAAATAGTATACTAAGCATTTTGCTGGACAGAATGTCTGAGGTTGGAAATGATTTATTATTTATAATTATCGCTCTAATAGTGTCTGACACTTACAACTTTCGTAATGTTATGTTTTTAATAGTTGTGTGTAAAGTTTACAAAAATTTATAAAAAAGGTGAAATTAAATTTTTTAAATACCGTGCAGATAAATAATAGTTATTTTCAATAATTGAGATCAAAATTGTGCCAATGAAGGAAAAGACGAAATGTGAGTTTAAGTATATAGGTACAAGAGTTTATTTTGACGTGAAACGTAGATATAGACATGATTTAAAATTTTGTGATTTTTATTTTTAAAATCAAAAATAATCATTATTTCGGACTTTTATTTTTTTTTTCGATCAAAAGTAATCGTTATTTTGATTCCAATTTTTTCAGATGCAAAATAATCATAATCAAGGACTTTTATATTTTCAGTTCAAATACATCCAATATACTTATTCTATTGGTATCAACTGGGGCCGTTTTGGGTTTGCATTTTGTTTGGCACTCACTCTGCACTGCTCTTTTACTTTGCATATAAGCCTTATTCCACGTTGTATACTGGGTTAGAACATAGCTCAAAGTCGAAGCACAAAAAGTGTACAGTTATTTAAAGAATGACCAATATACATATCTAAAGTAGAATATCCTAGAAATAAAATGTACACACATTTATAAGGACTCCTAATTTATAACATTACAGCTTTCTTAATTTCCTTTTCTATTTTGAATCTAAGACCTTCATCAACAATCGATCATTTACTACTGATTGAATATTAAATACATAATTGATGTTCATTATTTAAAACAATCAACAAAATGGTTAAACGTTTTCTGTCAATTGCACAACCAACACCACACAGCGTTGAATGACGTGACAAATGGACCAACTGTCAAATGTTGACAGTGGCACACACAGTCAACAGCGTTGTGCCTGAATTAACACGGCAACAGAAATATCAACAAATGCCAACGCACTAGAAAATGGACATTCAGAACGTGTTAAAAATTAAACACAGCGTGTTGGCAAAAAACGCTGCAAAAATCATCAGCATAAGAAAAAAAAAAAATAATAATTAAATAAAAAAAAAGTTGTTTTGATGAATGTTCATTAAATTCAAAAAGCTACCAAAAAAAGTAAATGTTGAATTAAATGTTGCAACACTGTGGTGCTATAAATCGTCATTTTGGTAGATTTTTTTTTTACATTTTAAGTGACCCACACAAAAATGCTCTGAGTGCTAACACACCTTTATGTAGGTGTGTGTACAAAAAAAAATTATTATTTAGTTTGACGCAATATTTTCTTTGAATAAATTATATAAATTTAAGTAAAATCAAATTAAAATGACCTTTAAAATGGAATGCCAACTTGTGAACTTATAAAATATGTAATCCAATTTACCTATGTAAAATTTTCATCAACCATTTCCAGCCAGGCCCGTACCCACCATATGGGAAAGAGGGGGCTTTGCCAACCCCACGGAGTAAAATAAAAAATTATGCTATTGGAATTGCATTTTCCCCCCAAGCACAGACGGGTTGGTACGGTGCTGTTTCTAGCATGGTTCCTGGAAAAGCCAGCAGCGATATGAAACGATATTCATAGAAAGCATAGATACCATGTCTGTATTACGCAGTAAAGCACAAAGTCAATGTGGTGGAAGTGGTGTAGTGGAAAATGTGATATGGAAATGTCTTATAAAACGACTGATATTGTTGATATTTCGAAACTTTTAGAATGCCTAATGAATTTTTAAAGAAAAACACCAATGAAATTATGTAGAAGTTATTCTCAAATTTTTTAATTATTTAGTAGTAATCAGAGTCAATAAAAAACTGGAGGCACTTATCCGAAAACAACAGGCAGGATTTCGCACGAACAGATCCTGTATTGATAAAATCAATACCCTAAGCATTATCGTAAAACAATTAAATGATTTGAAGGTCTTCTTTTGATAGATTTTGATAGCATCGACCGCAGTTCTCTCCGAATGCATTCGTATAACAACGCAACGTATAAAACCTTGGAACACCAAGGTTCAGTACGAAGGGAGTTTTTTTTAGCGGAAAACTTTCTGATTCTTTTGAGGCAGTCTCAGCTTTGCGACAGGATTATCTGCTGTCACCAATCTTGTTTTGATAATACTAAACGATGTATTCATTAATTTAGCATCCTTCCTTGCCCCGAGGACATATGCGTCTTCACTACCATGCAGACCGACATGAAAACAAAACTCAGCGATGGGATGATACTTGGTTGTCAGTTTTTATTACCTACACTCGAGGTGTATTCACTTTGTCATTCTATTTATTACTGATATAAGGGGGCGTGACAGTTATAGGAAAGTGTATAAATTCTTGATCAGCGTCACTATCTTTGTCGATTTAACCATGTACGTCATTCTGTTTGTGGAAATCACGATTACGGGAAAACCAAGCAAGGAAGTTGAATGAAATTCGTTACACAGGCTAAACCTTAAAACAAGCTCCTGGGATGGAAAATGGGCGAACTTGATTTATGGACACTCTTAACGCTCATACAAACATTTTAAATACTATATTGAGAAATAAATTTGATATAGTTTAACCGAATTACTCAAAATTACTAGAAAAAACTTCGACAAGCAAAAGTGGTGAATTTCGACTAGAGGGCGTGGCAAGCGAAAAATACAAAACCCTGTACTGAAAAAATTATTTAAGATAATCAAACCAAATTTCACACAAATACAATAATCTATTCGGTCTAGTATCAGACTAAAATTTGCGAATTTCGACAAGAGGGCGTGGCATTGCCATACAAGCAAATGCTTAAAAATGCTTTATTAAGAAAATTATTCGAGGTAATGGAACCCAATTTCACACAAACCTTAGGAATGATTCGAAAAGCTCGGGACAAGAACAAGGTGAATTTAAAAAAGTAGGCGTGGCAGCCTTCATAGAAACAAAATCTTTAAAATGCTGTACTGAGAGAATTATTTATGGTAATGAAACCAAATATCACACAGCTACAAAAAATGGTTCTGCCAAACATCAGATAAAAAGTTTGTGAATTTCCAAAAAAAGAAGGCGTGGCACTTCTCATACAAGCATAAGCTTCAAAACGCTACACAGAGAGCTATTTATGTAAATCACATTCAATTTGGGTGGAAGAGATATCCTTTTAATACAAATTTTTAACCTTTTACTATTAACGTGGTATAGGGCATATAATTTTGGGCGAGTCCAAAGATAACACCCTTAGTAGTTCTGTTTTGGTACTGCTTTATGCTTTCTTACTTTCATCTAAGCTTTCGATGTTTTGCGATACTTTTTCAATGCATTTTGACTTTTCCGATATTGTTAAATATTTAAAATATTTCGATTTTGTTTTATACTACTTGACTTATGTCGACTTCTCGTTACTATTCAATATTTTCCGACTTTTTCGATGTTCTAAAGACATTTCCTACTTTTTCAATGTTTCTCGATAGCTTACGACTTTTTCGATACTCTTCAAGTTATTCGATGTTTTCAAATGATTACCGATTTTTTCGCTACCATTTGACTTTTATAGATTTTTTTGATGATTTTCGATACCACCCCTTACATTCCGAAATTTGTAGACTTTTTTTGTTACTGTTCTGTTTTGGAAATTTAAGAAAAAATATTTAAATAGCATTTTTAATAAAATCGAAACAGCAAAAATAAAGCGAAGGTCAAGAGATGATATCGCATGTTAATGTAATTTATACTACTGAAACAGCTATTTTCATAAATTTAATATTTTAATTTAATTTCAAAGAGCATTAATGCAAAATCCTAATTTATGCGCATAGTATATCAAAGGCATTATTATTTAATTTAAACCAACTGAAATGAACTTTTCTTTCTTCTTCGCTCAGCCTTCGAGTGACACCTGTTTGTCTAACATATTCACTGTTACATTACAGATTAAATAAAACACGCGTGTGGGTTTGTCTTCAGCTTGCAAATCACTCTATCTATACAGCTGCTTAACTGCTTTATGAACTCGTCAACAATCTTCAAGTTTAATCTGCAACGCATTTCATAGTGCGAACATCTGGCACGCAGTTGATGCTGATGATGATGGCGCACAGTGGAAAATGCTTAAGTTTTATTGGGCATACATTTTGTAATTAACGTTAAGCTGATGGGCTGATGTTCATTTATCAAATCAAAAGTTCAAGTTTTATTAGTAGTTTGCGCATATATTTTTGTAACATGATTTTAAATAAAATTCCCATGACTTTCCTTACTTTAAAATGTCTTAAGTTTTGTGTCGCAAAATACTGAAAACCTCCACAGTACACACAGCCCCCGTTCAATGGTCAAACAATTTCTATTCACAACAGACGTAGCAGCAACGTAACAGGAAGACGTGGGCCACCAACTCTGCAACGTCGTCATCTACATCGTCATCGCAATCGCTGCCTTCTTTTTTTTCACGCTTTTTATTTCTTTTGAAACGCTTGTGAAATGGAATTAAATTTGTTTATTTGCCAGATACGAGCGCGCTAATGAGGCGCATATCTTTCCCTGTATCTTTATATCTCATGCAATTTTTGCTAGATAGAAAAAAGTCATAAGATCATATCTCAGCCTGTCACGGTATTTAATTGTATTACGAAAGAAATAAGCAGAAAGTCTCTTCATCCATGGTATTTGTACTTCTTTACTTCTTCGGTGTTGGTTCGCATTTTTAATCATTAGCTCTATAAATCATTTTTATAAATTCCTTTGCTGCTAATTTTGCATAAAGCTGGCAACACTTAAGTAGGTGTTTGTGCATTTGAGATGCTTTTTTTGCGTTGCAGATTAGCAACAATGGTAAATGGCAGACAGAAAGTCTGTCGGGACTTCAATTAAAGTTGCTTAACGAAGCGAAGAGGCGTTTAATTGAGAAACTTCATTAAAGTGTTAATAAAGTAAAATTTTCGTTGAATATTCTTGTTTCTCTTTATTTGTTCTTTTAAATAAATAGTTTAATGAATTTAGTTAGAGTGATGTTAATTTGTTTTTAAATAAAACAAATTATATATATGAGTTGGAGCAACAACCTTTACTTCATTTTAAAGTACAATTTCTGCATTTGTGTTCCAAGAAGAATGTCATTCAAATGGCCCGCTTCACTCCTCATACAGAGGAGAATCCGATGAGGCCAATTTTCGATCATATTTCACGAATTCGGAGTTCAATGTTCAATTTTACTGACATAGACCAATGACTTTGAATAAACCCACAGAAGAAGTCCAAAGTTGTTAAATCACAACTTCTTGGAGATCATTCGACATCCGAATTTCCTGAGATTGTTGACCTACCGAACTATTTGCTCAATAAATCAATTATGGCATGGGCTTTGTGGCACATAGCGCCATCTAGTTGGAAACAAATCCTACTGGTTTGATACCGCTAATTTTTTCAATAAAATTTTATAAGGAATGCCAAGCAGACAGCTTGCCGATTAAACGAGAAGAACACTCGTACGCCTTAAAATCCCATAAACTACCAGGGATAATCGAAAACAATCCGAATTTCAAAAACATTTAATGAATTCCTCTAATGATGCATTTGTTATTTTGTCCAAATAATCAAGCAATGTAGCAGTGACACTTGGAGCTACTACAAAAGTGTCAGTAAGGAAATCCAGAGTTATCAGCTCAATTGCGTAGTAAGTCGTAGAAAAGATTCTCAATCTCGGCATCTCCATAGACGTGACGATCCCAATAGCAAGAAAAAAGGTTTTATATCTTCTCATTAAACTCTTTTAAAGACAAGTAGAAATACAACTTATTAAATTTATCAATTCTTTATTGGAGCTTAGGGGACTTCCATTAATTACGTGAGTTAAAATAGGGGGGAGGAGGTCCGGAAAAATCTCACCAAATCTCACCAAGGGGGGGAGGTGGCCAAGGAAAACCTCACGTCAACTTTTTAATTCATAGAATTTACATTAAAAATTATAATTTAAATCTCATGGGTGGGAGGGGAGGTGTCCCGCCAGATCTCACCAAATCTCACCAAAGGGAGGGGTAATTAATTAATGTAATTAATGTACATCTCCTTATAAATGCCCTTTGGCATATGGACTATAAAGATAATTCCCCTCAGTATTATTTTTTAAGAAACTCTGTAAAATATTTTTTTGAGGTCTTTAAAAGACACCTTAAAAATTGTCTTGCTTAGAGACTTAGAAGATGTATTATAGACTTAATATGTAAATTATAGACCTTTATTATATACGCCGATCACGATCACCATAGTCCTGCACGCCAGATATATTAAACATTAAAGGCGGATGATATTTTTCTCACATTTGTCTTGCTACGGCGCCTTAAAAAGACAAAAAAAAATAGTAGCACATATTTTTTCAAGTGAATTTTATGTCTACAGTATAAAGATACAAGCGAGGCATGCCATCTAATGTCTTCATAAACACTTCAGTATGTACAGTACAAAAACACACACGAGACATGAGATGGCAATGAAAGACCTTTCTACGACTCTCTTTATTATAGTACTATAACCTTCTCTAGCAAAATATTATATTTTCGCTACAAAGGCAAAGTATCTTTTTAATTACGCTACCAAACTATTATAAAGACAGCACTGCTTTGTTGGGCTGGATTTTTGTCTTAATAACTTCCCCCTTTGCTACTAGGGGAACTAACTACCTTCGATTAATTAAGAGCTGTACATAAATTCTATGTTACGGAACATCATCGATAAGCGCATTACTTATTACGCTTAATAGCAACTTGAATAGGCCGCCACGTTATCCAGATTTAACCACTCCCGACATTGTACTCTGAGCTTTTTTGAATGAACAAGTGTTACCTATCGAACATTTTCCGATTGAAGACCAATAACATTCGCAATGAAATTGGCACCATTCACAGGATGTTGAGAATTTTCCAATTTTATTTAAAAAAAAAACTTTTTGCGACTAACAGAAAACAATCAACAAATGACCCGTTGCTAAATGTTAACTTTTGACCTTTCAAACTTTACATAGCAAAGTAAGCAAAAAACTGAAACTAAAATCAAGTTCTCAACTTTTTGTTTTACTAAGCGTGTTTTAAATGTCAGCCAAAATTAAACGCGCGCTGATTGGATTGCCCAATAGTTACTCGTAGCGCAGCTGCATAAAATTAAATGCTAATGACTGCGCTCTCAGCAAAAATGTTGTTAGCTAAACAACTAAATTTTGGTTTTGCAGCTTAAATTACTACCTCATAGATTAAGGCAAAAAATGCTGTAAAAACGAGAGATTATAAAAGAATTTATGTATTAACATTTAAAAATTTCAATAAATTAATCGTTGCAATTAAAAAATAAACCCAAAATACTTTGCGCGTTCACATTGTCGCCAAGCCGTCTGCACATTTAAAAATAAATGGCATTTATTTGCCAAAAATAAGCACACAGATTATGCCCAAAATTAATAAATACCTAATAGGCTGTTTAGTGCTGAACATAAAACAATAAGAAAAAATAATACAAAACACCGCAGCGATGAGGATTTACAGCGGCAGCAGTCTGTTTGTACTACTCATAAACACCCAGTACCTAAAGTCGTTAACACGAAAGCGCTCAATGTGGTTATGAGTTGAATGCTCAGTTATGCTCGGTTGCCCACTCAAGTTAATGCTTGATGGTTTCACTTACCTGTAGGAAGGATCGCGTGCACGTCATGTCAACAAAAAAAATAAACAAAACAAAACAAATGCGTTAATTTAAAGTCGGTCTTGGCCAACTTTAAGTAAAACTTACAGTGTTTTGTGTTGCAGTAAGCAGATTTTTTACTAAGAAAGCAAAGCAGCGAACTAAATGAAAGTAACCAGTTTCATAACGACTTGAGGAGATATACCTGAGAAACTGAAAAATCGGTAAATTTCTGTATTGTACGAGAATTTTCGAGAGTTTTGTACAAGTTAGCATCGGCTGATATGAAAGTAAATCTGTTTACATAGAAAGTCCGTTAAAGTTGAAACTTCTGGTTGAATTTCTTAAAATTCTGCATCAAAATTCAAAGGTCGAACTCATAAGAAGCGAGGAAGTTAATTTAAAAACTGGTGTCAGAAATACACTCAATGAACAAGTTTACAGACTAGGAAAAACACCAATGCTTTGGGGAGATATAATTTTCGGACTAGAAGAGTAAGTTAATAGCTCTAGCAGAAGATTCAGCAGCTGATAGTTAACAGATCAACAGCTCATATGTTAAGAGAAGACAGTGACTAAGCTGAAGGCACTCACTAACGAATGGAACCTCACCTTTCATTTCATTTCATTTCATTTCATTTTATTTGCTTAAGTCAATGGCACAATATTTCCTTACAGACTATATCATTAAACAACAAGAACAATTATAATAGAAAACATATTATAATATCTACAACGTTCATATATATTATATATAATAGAATTATTTAATTAGAAATAGAATTCAGTTAGGATTTAATCAGTACACTCATGCTGTAATTTGAAGCAACGGTTACCTATAACCTTTAGAAAATTGATTATGCTATGACAGTATTGTTTATGTCATTGAAACGTGCAGCTAAGTAGGCTCAGCAAACGGTAGAAGTGGAAAAATTATGAGCTCGGTAGCAATCAACGAAAGTAAATTACTGGATTGAAACCACTGGGCGTCTGCTGACTTCCATTTTTGATTGCTCAATAGTTCGCATTCCAAATATATGCCACAATGCTAACAATTTTACCATCAGTAAGAAAAATTTGGAGAAAGCCATGATAATACCAGAAAGAGTCCTGAATTCAACAGATAAGCTAAGATTCAGAGTAAGTAGATCAATATAATCGCAAATTGTGAAATCAAGCAGAAGCTAAAGGGTGCAGCCTTGCCAATTCTATCAACACTCGAAGCATTGAAGCAAGACTGGACGAAGACATTATATGCCAATGAGAGGAAATAGCAAGCAGATTTCTGGCCAATTGGCTAAAGATAGAAAATGGGAAAGAATAGCTGTAGGAAAATATTGCATTGATACAGAAGAAGACTCCCAAACTATTCATTATTATTACACTGATATTAAGGGTCGTGAATTAAATCACTTCCCAAAAGAGAGCATATCATCAGACTGATTATCAAATAAGCCATGAAGCTCCAATCTCGTTTTGTCTAAAAAAAGTGTGTAATTCTGTGTGCTTTATCGGAAATTAAATAACATCATGAAGAAGAGCAGCTATGTTTTACTCAAAACAAAATAGAAACGTAGGCTTGACTTAAATATATTTCCACTTTGAACTTGCAAAGTAGTCAATATGTGGAAATAAAGGACAAGAAATATAGTGATGGCAATGGTCTTCTGTAGTTTAACGACATTTCGTTTGATCCTTGCAATGCTACAGCTACGTTTAAGCGCTTAGGGTATGTGTCTTGAAGTGCCTACACTAGAGGACAAGATCATTAAAATTTATAAAAGTTTTGAAAAATCCGAATCCTCTTTTGAGTCCTTGGAGAGGTCCCAATCAAAATTAAGTGCAAAAACCTATTCATTATTGATTGTGAATTCAAATATCTGAAACATAACGTGACATTAGAGACTATACAGTGCTGACTATATACGGTGGGACTTAGTTATCTACTTCAGGATTAAAACCATTGCTCCTTTTGGTGAAAAAAAAAATTTCCTCAAAAATGCTTGACAATTAGACATCGCGCAGTGGTGCCGCATTGAGATTGAAATTTGAAAATTGATGAAAAATATTTATCTACACGAATTATTTAAAATTGCTTATATGGAAAAAATAGTTTGTAACGCTTTGGTGCAAAATATGCTGAGCCGATTTTAATAATTTAATTTTTAAAATAACATATTTATGCTAATGAAGGTTATCGCATACTTATTTTTTATATTTTTTTAAAGATAAATATCCTTTTTTTAAGGATTTATTTTATTGCAAAACCGCACACAAAATTGTTATTTTGCTTTTTCGTTGATTATGCTGCTTCTTGAATTATGTGTTGTTATTGTTGTTTTTATTTTCTTCTCACCGTTGTATTTGGCTTTGAAGTTCAATTAGTTTTGTTTTTACTTTTGAAGAGAGAATATAAAATTTGATGTTAAGAATATAATTTCATTATAAAAAAAAAACAACTGGCACTCATGCAAAATTCCAGCAAGCTAGCGATATTTTAATGCAAATTAGAATAACTTAGATAGTTAAAGCTACGTGGTAGTTAGGCGCCACCACTCCATTCACTTATGTTACAGTACATTTTATAGCATAAATAAGTATTTCTATAAAACTTCAACATAATATATTCATATTAAGAATTTTTGACAGTCAAAGCTTCAAAGCGGCCACACTGAATGCTTTCTTCTTATCATAACATCTTACAATATTGTACAAAAAAAAAATTTGATACTAAAATACAATTTTCCGCCCCTTAGAAATGGGGGGTGGCACTCTAATAGAAACAGATGAAGATAACAAAAAAAAAAAAATAAAGCTGTCATGGATTGGCCGCGAAAATAAAGTTGTCATGAGCTGTGAAGTTTCCTGGCGCTGTATGCTATTACTACTACGCAATACTTGCTCAAATATTTTAAACACCAACATATAGACATTGTTTATATAAAACTCCAACCTAAAAAGTGTAGTTCACGCGCCACGCTAACAGGCATTGGAAGGAGATACGAAAAGAAAAAACAAAAATTTTTAATACGAGCATTTTGCAGACACACTCACACAAATGCACGCACACCACACAGGCTATAAATTTGTTTATTGTCGCCTGTGTTTGTGCTTATGCTGCTGTTGTTGTTGAGCTTCTTTGTTATGTCTTAAATAAGCTTAAAAGCTTTAAATTAAGCATGAAGTTTCAAGATAATCAATTTGAACTTAGCGTTGTATTAAAATTACATGTTACTCATACGACATGTTGAACATTAAATTTGATATGACGTTAAAGTGGTTGCTACTTTTGTCTAGCGCTTTTATCAGTTGTTTTATTGTCATTTGTGTATTTTTGTAACATTTACATTTTAATGAATTATTTTTGCTTGAGTTTCAACACTTAATTAAAGTTATTAATAAAAAGAACGGGCTATTAAGTCTAAAAGTTTTTAACGCTTTAATGTCCTTGGTTACCCTAAGAGTCATTTCATTTGTATTGGCTTTCTATGCAATATTTGTAGCTTATTGTATTTCAAATTTTGTGTTATTTGTATTGTTGCTATTTTTAGTGTTGCGTTTTGTTGTTATTTGTTTCTAAGCCATTCCAACCCAATCAAGTGCCACTCGCCAGTTGTTACAGTCAAGTGCCTCATCAATTGATTGCTGTCATGGATGCGTGCGTGTTGGGTGGCGAAATAAACAACAACTTAGGTTTTTTGTTGTTTTCCTTTGAAGGTAACCTTACTTGGAGGAAGAAGCCACTAAAAGATAGGCAATTTTTTAACATAAATTAAATGTGAAAATTTAGAAGATTGATTGTTATTTTTGTAACAACTGGAGACATCTTTGGAATGTGCGCATAAGTATTTTCACTTTGGGCTTCTAATGTTGCATTTGGGGAGAAATTGCTTTGCGTGTTTTTAATTTATTTTTACTATTAAATTGATATTTATTTATATTTATATCTGACCTTTTTAACCTTATCTAGTTAAGGCTTTGTGTTTACTATAAATACTCAATGAGCTTTGCTATTTTGTTGTGTTATTTTAATAGAAAAGAAATCAATTTTTCAAAAAAATTCAAATAAAAAATGAGTGCCATCAACATGGCACTTCGTTTCTATGTTAACTTTAGTTTTTTTATAGCTCTCACTGAGGAAGCATTAATTTGTTTTAACTTATTTTGCTATAAAACATCGAACCGAATGCAGCATAAGGATAAAAAAATAGCAGTACTCCAACCCTTTTTGCATCTATTCGAGCAAAATTTTGCATTCTAAGTCAAAGAGTAATCAATCGAATGAAAAACTACTATTTACTAGAAAGCCACACCTTTATTTGGTAAAAATTTTTATTACATTGTTCAACAAACTCCGACTTTTTTGCAACTTTGAAAAAACCAATAAACTTTTACAGGTTTTCGACGTTGAATTTAAATTAAAATTTAATTTTAGAATTCATTTGTACTTTAACATAAATGTGATGATGCAATTTTGTAGTAATTAAGCTATTTATTTATTATTCAATTTATTTACTGAGCTATTGTATTTAGCCTTTTTACCAGCCTTGGGAAATGATTTGACTTAAAAGTGACCTTCACTTTTAATGGCTCTTTTATTTTTCATGGGATGCCCAAACTCATATATATTGTGGTCAATATGGAATTTAAAAAAATTTTATTTAATTATATATAATAGGTATTGAACTATGTGAGCAATTATAAAGGGTGATTTTTTTGGAGCTTTATTCCGATAGGGAGAGCTGTCAAAGAATCTACAGGGCAAATTTTTTTTTATAACAAATTAATTGCATGTATAATTTTTTCATTTCCATTAATATATAAGCTTTTTACTTTGTAAGATTTTCTTTGTGGCTTAAGCTTTAGTCTAGCCAGCAAATATTGGAAGAAAACATAACTCGGATATAAGATCTCAAATGCTAGAAAAAGTGTTCAAAAATTGGACTGAAAGAAATGCGTATTATCAGTGGTATCCGTGGACATATGTGTCATATGTCGAAATTGCCTTCAAACATTAATGTATTTAAAATCCTTTCCTTAATTAAAGATTTTTTATATATCTCAATTGCTTGTTATTTTATTGTAATATGGGTACCAGAGAACTGCATTGAGTAGCTCACTGAGGGTTTTGATCCACTTACAAAAATATGAGACGTAAGTGTGCACATTGCATGCAATAATGAGTGTAAATCAGAGTTGCGCTCACTAATAGTGAATGCGTATATAGCATGCTGCTCTTGAATGGTGATCGTGTAAGTAGCTCTGGTCTCATGAATGTGAATGTTTATGAAGCTCACACTCACATGCATTCAGATTCATGAAGCTGAGAATGGCTTGAGCCAGTTGCGATGAACTGTAGTAAAGAAAAACTGTTTTTTTCCTCCAATCGTAAGTTCGAAAAATAATTTTGGACATCACTTATGGTGGCTCCGGACTTTGAAAAATACCGTTTTCGACCTTTTTGGTCCTTTCCAAGGTCCGGATCCGCCCTGAAGTATGTCCAAAAGCCATTGTCGACCATTCCTTATCGATTGGAGCAAAAAAAAATTTTAGGGTGGTTCAAAATAAAATTTTTTTTGCACCAATCGATAGGGAAAGGTTGAAAATAGCTATTACCGAGCTTAATCTATCAACTGATGCAAAAAAAAAAATATTTTGAACACCCTAAAATTTTTTTTTTTGCTTCAATCGATAAGGAATGGTCAACAATGGCTCTTCGGCTCATTATATTGACATAATTGGTAGGACATAGGGAGCTGTCGCCGGTCGCTTACTAGTATGGAAACAAAAACGGCTTAAATGGTAAATGAGTATAAAACAAGCATACGCTGTCAACAAGAGAGAAAACCCAACATCAACAAACTGAAAAGAACATCAAAATCGACAGTAATAACTTTAGGGACCTTTGTCTCCCTTGGCGCTGCTTTCACATTTGAAAACTATATCTCATCAGAGATCAAACGAAGTATAACTCTTGTCAATCGCTGTTTTTTTTTTTTATTTGCTGAAAAGGCAACTGTGCTGTGAGGCCTTGTTCTGAAAAACCATCGAGGCTCTGTTTAAAGCCTTAATAATCTTAGTACTCTCCTAGTGATCTGATGTATGAAATCTTTCGGAATTCGATGGAGGTCGTTTCGAGAGAAAAATTCTTCGTAAAATATTCGGACTCGTTTGCTTTGACGGTTTTTTGGAGGAGACAATTCAATGACGAAACGACGAATATGATAGACTTGGCCTTCTGGGCTATAGTGCCCCCTAGCCCTAGAGTTTCATTCTGGATTTTACTCAACTTAGCTACTTTTGCCTCACATTGCTGCTAAGCACCTTAGTTTCTTATTAGATTCAATTGGTTTTTTATAATAGTTTTTCTACATTATTTCTTAAGCATCATTCTTCAAAATATATTTGCTGCCCATAATTTCAAAAAAGAAAATAATTCTGCTTATGTTTAATGCCAAAAATCTTACAAATTTTTCTTACGTTCTCTTTCAACTGTCATCTGCAGTTTTTCTTCTTCTGCAAATTTTCGTTAAATAATAAATAAAGCGGCCAAAAAACAACAACAAATACAAAACAACATAGCGTTGTCAAAAAAGAAACAAAACAAAAACAATTCTTCAAAAGAAATTTAGAAAAAAATGTTTACACGCTTTGACAGCTCCCAGCTTTTATTAGAGAAAAAAAAATCGTGGTAAAAAAAAAACTGTTGTATTGCAGGCAACTAACAAAAGTTCTAATAGCAAATTTGTTATTGTTGTCGTTTGTTTTGTTGTCGGTGGTTTGTTGATTGGTTTTGCTAGTTGGTTGCTTTGTTATTTGGTTGTTTGACTCTGGCTGGTTAAGTTAAAAAAAGGTCACATGGGTTCATGGCTTGCGTGCGACCAGCGTTATTGTGTAGAGTTAATCAATAGATTTTTTCCAACTTTTTTTTTGCACTTTAACTATTTGACGCTTCAATGTTGTTGGTTTAATGAATTTGCTGGAAATTGCAAGAAAAACTTTCGAGGTATTAAAAACAAATTAAGAGGAGTTTATAGTATTTTAGCACTCATGTTTTTTCATTTAATTTCTATACGAATTCTACGTGTAATGGTATGTAAATTAAACGCTTGCTTTACTAATACATTAAAAAAAAAATAAAAGAAAATTAATTATTGGAAGCTTTTGTAATTTTTTCAATGAAAATTTTACGGCATTTGGTTTTTTTTTAGCTTTTCTGGGTTTTTACTAATGATATTTTTGCTTAATTGTCCAAATGAGTCCATCTTCTGGATACCCTTAAAACTATTCTGTTGCATTCACATCAAAGGTTAGCGTACACTTAAATCGTCAATCACTACACGGAACCCCAAAAAATATTTTTTTTTTTTGTGATTTGAACCTAAGATCTGGTTATTTTGGCTCGCTGGCATATCAGCAGCAGAAATCGCTCCAATATTTCGATCAAAACTGTTAGTTATTTAAGTGCAATATAAATTTAAAGACCGGATTTGAATTTTGCATTGAAAAATCCATAAAAAATTATAGCATTTAGCTAGATTGAGTAAGCGGTAAAAATATATGCAGATCATGACCAAGAATATAAATTTTTTGAAGGCACAATTTAAGACCCGATAAGGATTCAGCAAGCCAAAATCAAATAATATTTCTTGCAAAAAAAAAATGTTTTATATAGGGTCTTGTGCTATTTATGAGTCCTAAGACTTTCATAAAAAATATCTTTCAGCTAAAAGTTCTTAAAATTGGTCAAAAAACAGAAAAAAAATATTTTTTTTTATGTTATTGTGATATTTTTTTAGACAAAGAGTGTCTAAGGTTTTAAAAAAAATATGTTACAATAGAAAAAAAAGTATTTTTCTAAGTGTTTTGGGCAATTTTATGAAAATTTTTGCTTAGTAGAAAAAGGTGATCAAAAGTGAAAGTTTGACTAAAGCTGTTTTTCATCACTAACACAAAAACTAAAAATTTTTACGAAAATTTGCAAAATTCAAAAATAATCTAAATTTGCGAGGACCATTTCAGTACATATGGAAAAAGAGCACATATGATTTCAGCTGAGCATTTGACAAGGGGACTTTTTATGAGCGAGCAGAGAAAAAGGATATGAATTCTTTAGTGAGTCTTATATGTAAGGTAAAGTGGAGAACATTTGACACTGGGGCGCATTTGACTTTGCTAATTTCAGTGTGAAGACGGCTTAAGAGCCAAAAAGTTTAAATGCAGAATGGAGTCCAATTTGACTTAAAAAAACGTAATGAACTTTGACAGTTCTTCTTCAACTCTTTTCGGAGATAGGCGTTTTTTTCTGTTTTCGCGATCGCTAATATAATTTTCGACTCCCGTACTGGGTAGCGTTTTGTGAATTATATGTGATTGTTTTTGTAAATTGAGTAACAAAATATGGTAGCATTACGTTTAAGTCATAACACAATTAAAGTATGCATTGTGAAAATAAAAGAGTTATAACAAAAAAAAAAAAAAAATAGAAAAAACCTCTTTAACGTGTGGGGCACATTTGACTCCTGCCAAAAGCGTACATCTGTCGAATGTGCCCTATATTTATGTTATGTTTTTTAAGTGGGTTTTTCAGTAATTTCTTTTGAAAGAAATCGTTTTAAAAAAAATTAGGTACGCAGTTTCCAATTTAACAAATAGTCAAATTTTATAGTCCCATACTTTTTTGAATAAAAGCACTTTTCCTTATAATGTCAAATGTGCCCCTTTAAAAGACAAATGTGCCCCGTGTGAAAAAATTTTAAGAAAATACGGTGATGTAGTTTTTGCTTTAAAACTTTTTTGAGGTTTGATGCCAAATAGTCAATGTTTACAAAACAATAACAATTTTTAAAATCCATTAATAGTTTAAGCAAATATAGGCCTTTAAAAACTAAGTGTCAAATGTACTTCACTTTCCCCTATGTGTGCGATTAATCAAACGAAAACTAATGCCCAAGCGGAAAAAGTACAAAGTTACATATTTTTATTTTTTCTGAGCGGGTACTAAATAGCAAGAGTTGAGCTGGACATCAGCAATCTAAATCATCTAAACAATGCACTCATTGAGATATTTAAGGTTAAATAACCGAAAAATGGCTTTTGTAGTAGTTGTATTAATTAGTACAATCTTTTTTTTTCAAAACGAGTTCTCGAATGCTTATTTGAGATTTTTTTTTACTAAGTTATGAATTACATTTAAAAAATGAATTAAATACGGGTTTTAACTAAGTCATATACTGAAACCTAAAACTCATGTCATCTCCAAATTTCCTTATTTTTTCCGAGAAAAAATCATAGATATGCGCTGTTTTTTGAAGATGATGAGCAGTACTGTGATTTTGACCGATAAATAGTTTTTTAAAAATTTGAGAAAAAACAATTTTGCAATGGTAAAATCTAAACCATAAGCATTCCATCAAGTAACATAGCTTGCCTTAAAAGTATTTCAATGTTCCTGTCAATAAAAGAAGTAGGGCATTCATCGTATGGTCTACATTAAGAGAAATGATTAAAAATGAAATTTTGACACATTTTATTCATTTAGATTTATATGATAAATTGTACTGATAGTGGTGTTTTGTTTGAAATATTTATTTTTTTTTATCAAAAAAATAAGCTGTCTCAATTTCAAGTAATTTGTAGGTGAGCGTGAATTGAACTGGATAGGCTGTAAAAATAAATATCACAGATAGTTAACACAATGATAAAGGTTCTGCTTAAGTTTTTTTCAAAATCAAATCAAAATTAACAACAAGCGAATATCATATTTGTTGAGACTATAGCCTGATATTCATATTTTGTGATTAATATTTCTTCTATAAATTTTAAAAATGTATGTATATAAGAAAAACACATTTTATTTCCTTGTCGACCAGCAAACCAGTCTTTAGTTGCAGCATACCACAAAGTGCCATCGAGTTTAAGCACTCAAATGAGGCAAAAAAAAAGTTAACCACAAATAGTAATAAAACCCATCTTACCAACAAACTACCAAAAAAAAAATTAATGAATGAAATCAGGAAATCTGTTTTTTTTTTTTTTGTATTTCTTGTCTTGCTCCACTGATGACTGAACACGATATGCAACCAGAGACAAGTCTAAAGACAGACACACTTTTATTGGATATAGCACTTAGCGTTGCCAATCTATGAGGAATTCACTTATTTGTGGATTCTTTCTAAGCTCAATGGATAGTTTGTGAGTAGAACTTTGCTGTGTGGAAAATGCGAGGACTTTACAACTACAAGAATTTCTTGCTGTCAATATTTTCTAGTTGAGAAATTTTGTAACACTAAACTTTAAAAAAATAATAGTTTTGATTACACAGAAAATTTAAAAAAAAAATCATTGCTATTGGCGAAAGGAACTTCGTGAAACACCTGTAACTAAGAGAATGTTCAAAATAAGCCCTCCCCCCGCTTACAATTTTTTACACACAATCCAATACAGAATCGAATACTGGATGATAGCTGCTCAGAAACGACTCATTCTGTATATGATATAATAGTGGGGAATATCAATTTTGACTTAGATTTGGGTATTAATGGCAACTTGTTTGGGAATTTTATTTTATTGACACTGCACTGCAAGCCTTTTTTTTACCTTGTAGTTGCGAAGCTTTTTAAATTTTTAAAGTCTATACATGGGATATCCTTAAAAATGCAAAAAGCAACAAATATTTAGTTGTAAAATTTCTCAACTTTTGCTATTTGCAATGCATATACCAAATATGCCATTTTGAATTTAAATTATCTTTAACTCAACTAAAAGCTTAGCTATTTTTAAATTATGTAAACTATATATACTTAATGCACTTGAGAGTTTCTCCCATCAATTTGGCTTTTTTAGTTTATAGTTAATGCAAATGCACAAATTTCTTATTTCATACTTTTTTTTGATCTTTTCGGCATCCTGCAGTGCTCTTGGTGGTTGGTTCTCTTGACAATCACCAACATATATAATGTTATTCTTCGAAAGCTTTAGGCAACATAGCAAATCCCTTATGAAAAAACACGTTTTGTGCTGCTTGCCTTTTAAGGGGTTCCTTAGAGATTTGTAGATTTTATGCATTTTCTGCATTGAATTTTTTGTTTTATTTTCCATTGTTATAAAAGCGCAAATATTGCGAGTGAATAAGGAAGAAGAGTTTTAGTTTTGGATGAATATTTTTTTTATTTTGGCACTATAATTTTTTAAGATAAGTTTCCAAAAGTTTAAGTATATTAAGCTTCTTGCAAACTTGAACTTGAACTTGTTGGCAAAATAAAAGGGAAGAAATACAAATTAAAAATCGTGCTCATACTCGCCAAGTATTAATAGGAAAATTGCCCTAAAACAAAATTTAAAAAAAACGCTCAAAAATCCCTTGTACAGAGATAGCAAGTTTTTTGTGCTGTATCGAGGAAAAAGCGCACAAATTTTATATGAAAACAACCAAAAATTTTGGTCAAATATTTATGTCCTTGGACCAACTTTCGATATTTATTATTAGGATTTTGATTTCTTAAGAAAAAGGCTCCTTCACTTTGAAAGATATTGGACATTACTTCCTGAGAAAAAATCATACTCCCATGTCTATCGTATTGAAAGGTTCGAACAACTTACCATAGTATAAAATAAATCACATAGGTCTTTCAGATGATTGGCAAAATTTTATATGGCAAGTCAACATTTTTCGGCTCGGTGCAAATACAATCGCAGTTGATAGAATCAAAGTGTAAAAATTTGTTTGTGAGGGTTAAACCGGAAAATAATCATTTCATAATCTTATTTTTGAGTCTCATAATTTGCTGAATAAAAGCTCAATCCCAAATGTTATGTATTTCTCAGAGCTCTGAGCTGCAGCTTCAGTCTGAGGTTTTTCGTATATTTATAAAGTTAACAGGATTTCTTGATCCAAATAGAGCGGAGTCACTGGATATTCCGTATGAGAAGAGAAACTTCATAAATTCTCACAAGGGAGTTCGAGGTACTCGGGATTAGTTTGCATTGTATTTGCAAAAATGAGACTGCGTCTGTCGTTTCGAAGGCATTATAATTTCTGAGGTAATATAATTTTTAAGCAGAGCTAACCGATGCGGTCTCCTTTCTGGTCAAGACGAAAAGTTTGTTCATGGTGTATTGGAACCAAAAAATAATTTATAATAATTTTACTGAACTCACTGTTCAGTACAGTTTGTGTCAACGCTATAAAAAATACACAAAACAGAGAAAAAAAAATCATAAAAACCGCAAGAGCTAATCATACTACAAAGTTTCATTCACTGCTATATGTAATCATCAGCAACCCTTGAGCATATTAGTGAGAATTTCCTAGCCTGTTATATTTCCTTATTTGCATAGATTTGTTACGAACCCAAACCAAAAGCGAAACAAAGCAAAACAAATTTTTTTTTCATGTTGTTTATCTTTGTTTTTGTATTTCATTTGATATTGCACTTCTCTTGCAGGAGCTTCGTCACAAGCTTTCTTGGTTGTGTTTCGGAATAAGTATATGCAAAAAGGAAATCATATTAAGTTAAGAAAATCTCACTCATCGAATCAAAGGTCACTGATGATTTTATTTAGCATTGCATGAAACTAGTATGACTAGTTTAAGTCCAATTTTTTGTTTTGATTTTAGTTTTAGTAATTTTTTTTTTTTCTGTTATCAATTGCTTGATTATAATCCACAAAAATTAATATCAATCAAAACAAGATCATCATAATGTAAATCTAACACGTTCCGTTCGCAGAAGTTCGTCATACATTCAAGTACGATTCTTATTAACTCTCAAACAATAGTCTTCCTCGAATTCTGAAAATATGGTGGTCCAGGATCATCCACAATATCGAATCGTCAAAATCTGTCAAGATCCGATTTCCATTGAAATCAATTGGCGTAGATAAAAATGGATTGGAGTAGTATTCCCCTTCAGGGAACAAAAAACGCGACTATATAAGTACATATGTAAATAATCGTATAAGCGATCGCTAGGAAAGGAAATACTTGAATCGGGGAAATTTTGGAGAGAATTTAAGACACTCACTATTCATCGTACACGTTGAAAGAGTTCTTTGAAGACTCTTTGCTCCGTGAGGAGATAAAGAACTTTAAAGAGTAGAGAGAAATTTAGTTAAAGAGCCTCTATAAAAAATAGCTTTCAGTCAATATTTTCTGTACAATTGATTTAAGAAAATTGTACGTTCCCGAATCACCATACATAGTACGATAATTTTTCAAAACTCTTTATTTGTTATACAAAAAATACTGTTGACAGCGACTTTTAAGTCAATTTAAACGTAATTCAAACGAGTAGAGCATGTCCTGGAAAATTGTCGCACTGTGTATTTTAAACTATTATTTCTATATCATTCTGCGATTTTCACTAAAAGATATTTTCTTCCTAAAAGTCTCATGAAAGTTAAGCAATCAATTACCTTAAGCTCTTTGCTGGTATCATATGCTCCTTATAACGATTTAAGAAAAATATGTCCCCCGTATGCGTATAATAAAATTTACTTTTTCAATTTAACATCAATTGCATTATTTCACTTTCAATTTAAAATTAACTACGTTGGCTTCGATACTTGTGCATTCATGCTCTCAAAAACTTTTACCGTCCTCAAAGTGGTGCATTTTCACAATTGCAACAACACAAAAAGTATGCAACCAGCAGCGGATGTGATGATTTCCTCCATTTTGTGGTATTGCACATGCATCCCCGGAAGCGTACAGGAAGTGGAAAATTTTTAGTATTTCTTGTGCTTCATAAGCAACCTCTGGTGTGTTGTCATCATCACCCAACTTTCAGTGCAACTTTGGAATAATTTGAATTTTCTTTTTTTAGTTTTGCTTGCACTTTCAACCTTTCACTGAATGTCATTTTTTTTTCGTTTTTTTAAATTTTCATCCACACTCTCTCTCTCTCTCTCTCTCTTACTATGTCTTTAATTTTTCAACACACCTCTTTTGGTCTGTATTTTATTTGCCCACAGATGCACTTTGAAGAAGTTTGTCATAAAATTCGCCTTCATATCGACGTTAAGGATACAGTTTTGAGTTTGTTTGGGGTATTTGCTGGCAGTACTGAAAGAGGATAGCGAGTGAAATTGGTGAACTTTTTAAACTAAATTAGAGCAAGTTTACAGGAATGTGACGTACAAAAAAAATGACAAAATTGTAGCATATTTTTTGGCAAACGTAGCATACAACACGTTATCCTTTTGAATTGCTTTTGTCCTTAGCCAGTATATTCCGTTGCGTTTATCCTTTCATGCTTTATTTAGAGCATAGTTGTTGCAAAATTTCAACAACGTGTGAGAGTGTAGACGAGTTATGTTTGAACTTGCGTGCCTGTTGTAGTTTTTTTGATAACTTTGTTTCATTCAAATGTTTTAAGTTTCGTTTAGGAAACAAACTAAAAACATCATAAGAGTCAGGTCTTATATGGAGTCACATTTGTTTCCTCAAAAAAGTTCTTTATTAAAGATTATTTAAATTTATTTAAAAGTGAAATAAGAACTCTATTTAAAGTCTTTCGAAAATGGTATTTTATTACCTTGTGTTTAAATTAGCAGTAACTCCGTTTTGGGCAGTGGTTTTGTGAGCGGCGTTATTTCTACTTTAGCTGATTGTAAGCGATTCGGTTTGTATGGTTGAAATAATAAAATTCAAGCTATAAAATAACGTAATAAGCTTTTAACTTGATTAAGAGCTTTAAGCTAAATAGCTAAGTAGGTTTATAGCTGTAGTAGCTTAACTCTACTATTGTTTTTATTACACGCACACAAAAAAAAAATGTGAAGACCCAGAGAGTAGACCCCCCTAACCTAGCCCCATTTTTGGGTTCGCTGAAACTGAATATATGAGCATAAAAAAAATTTTTAAGTAGCCATTTCCCCGTTACCACCCCCATACACCTCCTTCTGGGAATTGAAATGTCAATTCTCATACAAAGTCGAGTAGGGTGTGTATTTCCATGTTTTCTGGGGCACTAAGAACGAAGAAGACTACCAAAAATAGATAAGACCCCCTCGTTACCCACTAGGGTCACTTTACTACTCCGATATACCCCTTTGTGGGGGTTGAAGTGCCAATTTTCATACCTATGTTTTCTTGACCACTAAGAACGAAGAAGACTACCAAAAATAAATAAGACCCCTTCGTTACCCTCTAGCGTCACTTTTACCATCCCCATACACCACTTTATGGGGGTTGAAGTGCCAATTTTCATATAATGTCGAGTGGGGTGTATATTCCTATGTTTTCTGGGCCACTAAGAACGAAGAAGACTAAAAAAATAAATAAGACCCCCTCGATACCCCCTAGCGTCTCTTTACCACCCCCATACACCTCATGAAAATATGCTCTTTTACCCCCATAAAAGGGTGTATGAGGGTGGTAAAGTGACGCTAGAGAGTAACGAGGGGGTCTTATTTACTTTTTTTAGTCTTCCGATAAGCGAAATCAATTCGTGAAGACTACAGAGCTTGAATTAGGAAGAATATAAAATAATGTGCAGGGAAAAGAAAAATCCTAGTTACTAAAAGATCCAAAATTTGACAAATAAGCAACGCAACTTGCTGCTGGTAACAGTTTTGGAACGCAAATCATTTCTGAAATGAGTTGTGAATTATTAAGAATATTAAGAATTATGCCAGAGTTCAAAAAAACTCTCTGCACCTCGTGAGCACTAAATGCTCTCGGCTTTTTGTTTTATAGATGCCGAGAGCCATAGTTTAACTCGCGAGAGCCAGAGGAGCACTAGCGAGCCAAAAGAGCGCGCTTGCCATTTCCAGAAAACAACACATTTTCCACCGATCGATGGTGAAAGGTCGAAGATAAATTTTAAACACCACTTGTGGTAGCTCCGTATCTTGAATAACATTTTTGACCTATTACCAGAAAAAATCTTTAGTACCAATTGATGGAGAAATGTCGGAAATGAATTTTGGACAACATTTGAAATGGACCCGGACCATTTTTCTTCCAATCGACAGGAAAAGGTCGAAAATTGATTTTGAACATCACTTGAAGTGACCTCAGACCATGGAAAGCAGCGTTTATGACCCAATTTCGAAAATGTTTTTTTTTGCTCTAATCGGGGAAAATTCAAAAATGGATTTTGGATATCATTTGAGATGGCCCGAGATCCTGGAAGGGACCGTTTTTGGCCCATTTATGAAATAGTTTTTTCCCCTCAAATCAATAGGAAAATATCCGAAATAGATTTTGGACATCACTTGTAATGGCCCTGGACCTAGAAGGAACCGTTTTTGACCCATTTCCGAAAACTTTTTTTTTTGATTCAATCAATAGGAAAAAGACGAAAATTGATTTAAACATCACTTGGAGTGACCGCGGCCCATGGAAAGCACAGTTTTTGATCCAATTTCGAAAATGTTTTTGTTTTTTTTTTTGTATTTAATCGATGGGGACAATTTAAAAATGGATTTTAGATATCATTTGGTATGACCCCTGATCCTGGAATGGACAGTTTTTAGTCTATTTCAGTTGGAGTGACCCCGGACCATGGAAAAACCGTTTTTGATCCATTTTCGAAAATGTTTTTTTTTTGCTCTAATCGATTGGGAAAGCTCGAAAGTGAATTGTGGATATCAGTTGGAATGGCCCGGGACCCTGGAAACGACAACTTTTGGCCCATTTAAAGAAACATATTATTTTGCTCAAATCGATAAAAAAAATATCCGAAATAAATTTTGGATATCACTTGGGATGTCCCTGGAAACTGGAATGGACCGTTCTTTTCCCAAAAAACTTTTTTGTTCCAAAATCCATTTTCAACCTTTTCCTATCGATTGGAGCTAAGGTGCCTTAACCGGTCGAAGTGAATTAAGAATTGTTGGAATATTCGCTCTATTGACCAGATCTGGCTCCCTATGACTCCCTCTTATGTCCACAACTCCAAAGCTATCTGCTTGGAAAGCGTTTTTCAACGCATAAAGAAGCGATTGCAGCCGTAGAGTGGAATTTTGAAAGCTTTACGGAACACGACTTCAGAGATGGGATACATTAATTGACGAAACACTGAGAATAAAACATTTTCCAAAACTAAACTCTTAGTCTGTCATTTGCAGACCCCAAACTTATTCACTAATTTTTGAATTATTTCAAACTTTTTTTTTTAAATATATTTATCAAACATTATAAGAATTGGTTACTAGAACCATCTATCGAGAATATGCAAAGAAAATTTCCCAATTCGAAAAAGCTATCATATAATATACAATTTAAAATTCAATGAAAAAGTTTTCTCAGTGTATGGCTTATTGAAGACAGCCATCAAATTGAAGCTCCTCTAAAAAGGAAGCATGACTGCATTTCCTTTTTAATATCAAGTGCACAAACGGATATGCGATATATTGAAATAATAACACAAATCCAAATGAATGCAGCAACAACAACATTAGCAGCGTGAAGCAAATACGGTCACGACATGCATATAAAATGAAAATAAATAAATTACAAATACACAAACAAAAGCAAAAACAAACGAAGTTTTGTTTTTTCTTTTGCCTTACTCAATGTTTCTATACAAAAGTACAAAAAAGGAATCACAACAAAAAGGACAACAGCAAATGAATAAAACGAAAGAAATTGCAGCAACGAGACACAATAGCAAATTTTTTTCACTTCGAAACGACTGCAGACATTAAAATACGAAAAAACAGAAGAAAAAAATAAAATGCAGACATTTTAAAATTTCCAATTTAAAACAATTTTAATGCAACAAAAAACGTCGCAGCAACAGAAAAAAAAATGCAGTGAGAGCAACAAAAACTGCAGCAGCAATAAATTGCATTAAATGCATTAAAAACAATAACAACAAGGACGTAAGCGTGCGACAATTGCAGCCAGAGTCACAGGCGCATGCAGCACACGAAGACAACAACAGCACGCAGCTAGCAGCAGCAACAACAACTACTTGAATCTGAAGCTGAACAGTTGTTGAGCCAACAGAACAACCTAACAACTAACCAGCCAACCGAACAACAGTCGAGTGCGACGACGACGTCGAATGACGACGCAATTCTCTTGTAAATCGCTCAAGAATTCGCTTAAGCAGTCATGAAAAATGTTGCCAACAAAAATTAACGTCAAGCAAAAACAACAACAACAACAAAAAAGCAGCGACAAAAAAAAAAGAAGAAAATGTTGCCACCAACAATAGCATACGGTCTCATGAAGACGATGAAGTTTTCCAGCATCTTTGCGCGTTGCATTTAGAATGCTAAATCTCGCGATGTTAATACGGCGTAGTGATATATCGCTAAGAGATCTGCGAATTGTTTGATACTATCAAAAATGGTCGGCAATAATATTCGGCAATTTGGGAATAGGCAGACCAATTTTTTATGTTATGATAATGTAAAATCTTCAAAATAAATCAAAAGCTGATATAATCTTCCGTGAAGTAGAATTATATATTTCAGCTCCATTGCTTCAAATCGGTATTACTAATTTCAAGGGAATGATTTCCTTATTTTAAGTGGAAAAATTTTCCTTAATTTTTGTAATTTTTCTTTACATTGAGAAATTTTTCCTTTGAAGTCCTTTGAATGTAGTTAATGTACATACAGTTAAAATACGTTAAAGCTCTTACTTAAAGTTATCTTGTTAAAGTAAATAAATCGTTAAAAGAAAAGTGTTAACTTTTCTTATTCAAGAAATATTTCCTGAAATGAAAGGAATGTTTTTTATGAAAAAAATTTTGTTAAAATTTAAAGTTACGGGTGGGCTGGAAAGATAACTTTCTACGAGTATAATACTTAGGCCAAAGTCCATTGTATTATGATCCAATGAAGTAGGCGAAAATGCATACAAACTTTGTCAAACATTTTTGTGTCTTTAAGAAATTTTAGAGACATCGGATGAAGAGAATGAGAAGTACTCATTTCCAAGACATCACCACACAACAACCTTCTTCTACATCTTGCGAAAGCCCGACAACTACAGAGATTGACGTCATCCTCAAGAAACGATTGGCAGATTGGATCGGTAATGACATCCATTTTAGACAAGTGCTGCACATATGTACTATGCATGTCTCATGATTAATTCTACCAGTAGTCGCAGGTCCTTCTTCCCTTAATTGGAAGTAAAAAGATCTTACACTCTGTATACATCTATATCTGATCAGTGATATTTTTCTCTTTTCTTTGGAAAAAGTATCACAACAATCAAACAAATTATTAAATTGAAACAATCTTAGGGCTGTTCACAGCTTCATAGTATCTACCTACTATTAAATTTATAATGTAGTAATTGTCCAATAATTCGCCTTCAAGTAAATTTTGTTATTGTTTAACATAGAAATATGACATAACATGAAGTGTAAAAATTAAACTACCCGGCGGCAACTTGTCGAGCGCTGTTATGTTGTTAAGTTAGGCCCATAGTAAATTTACTATGTATGAAACTGTGAAGAGGCCTAATATATTTATTTCATTGTAAAGTACAAATACTGCGATTAAGTGTGGAACAAATCCATACCATAGTTCCTCTGGCAGACTCTTGCTCTTTTGGTGAAAAAATTTGCGATAGCATCTTTGCTAAGTTGCAGCAATAACAGATAGATCGCCGATATGAGCTCATGAAATATACGTCGGCTATTGGTGTACACTTGTGACTTCAAAAAAGCCTTAAGAAGAAATTAGCATGGTGTTAAATCATACGATCTTGGAAGGAATTCTGAACTGGAGTTTTTGAAATTAAATGATCTGTAAATTAAGTAGTAACTCAGTTTTTCGCGCTTAGTGTACCAGGTTGAGGCCTCAAGATCCCAATAAATCAATTATCTCTGTAACGTAAATTATTCACCTCAGAATCTGTTCCAAACTGTGATACGTGGCAGATGCATTGGTATCTCGTGGGGCTCTCCGCACCCCAAATTTGAAAATTTTTTTTATTTACATTCCCATTGAGAATGAAATGTTTCGCTTAAGTTGATTTTTTTGATTTAAAACTTTACACATTTTGACAGAGTTATCGGAAAAAGTGGCACGAAATCCGGCGCTATTGAGACACTTTTTTAAATTTTATACCAAAAACGAAGAAAAATCTTCTTAGGTTTCAGTAAATTGGTGTCTTTGAGGATATTTTTGTTTATTTCAAACGACAAGGATTTCCTTACACTAAGGAAACAAACTGACGTATATGAAGGAATGCTTGAACTTTTATATTATGTTTAGGAATTGATGCTTAAAGGAAGGACATTTTTTAGCGTTTCCCCTTTTATGAATAACTACACATAACTATAAGTATCGATATAATATATATCACATCCAACTATCATTTTCAGCATTTTCCACTGCAGCGCGCAATTTCTTCCCAATTATTACACAATTTCATGTATAAATTTATCGTAATAAAAAATTATTTTGCTACTTTGCGCTTTCAGTATTTGAACAAAATGTTGTTGTTGTTTGTTGCCTTAGATGGGCGACGCCTCTGCCTTTGACGATCACACGCACATACACATGTACATATAGTATGGCCAAAGTTACAGACAAAAAATTTATTGCAATCGCTCGTTGCATTGACTGTAATTTTAATTCTCCAGAAATGAGCTAAAATTGCACAAACGTGTTGCAGAATTTATTTCGAAACATTTTTGCTACATTACGTTGCGTTGCGTTATATTGTATTGCGCCTTTAATGTGGTAAATGCTTATGCGGTACGCGAAAGCTTAGCAATTGTTAACCCAGTAAACAGTAGCAGTAGGGTTAAAGTGAACTATTTGATAAATTTCATGAAAATTGAGTAAATAATGATTGTGTTATCACAAGCTATGTACTTTGTACATTAGAAACATGAAATTTTGACGAATAAATCATGACACATTTTGCTTTGGCCACTTTTAATTATATTTTCTGAGATGTTCGTCTAGTTTATTATTTATTGAGTATTTTTTGACTTAGAGTTAATCTGCGTCAAAAAAAGTTTTGCCTAGAGTTTTTAAAGCTATTTACCAATACTATTAAACTATAAATTTGTTTACTGGGTTACACAATTTAGCTCATTAAAAGTAAAAGCTCACAATTTTACTGCAATTTCCTAGAGTTTGTCTTAAATGTGCACCACTGTTGTAATTCAATTTAAGTCATTCAAGTAAGTATTTCAATGTAAGTACAATTGAAAACAACAACAAAAAAAAAACAATTGCTTTTTAAGTCCATTCAAGTTGTGCTAACTGGTCTGCTATTTATTACCTAAATCTAACATTTGGAATACGAAATTTCCAAGTTTTCAGCTGCATTGTATGGAGCTTAAAAAGCATTTTGATACATAAGAAAATGGGTACTTGTAAATTATAAAAAAAATACATCATAAAAAGTAGTTTAAGCCACATTGCACATAAGTGCGAAACATTTTAATGAAAGCATCCCAACATGCAATGAGCGAAACAACAACATTGAGAATTATTGCAAAAAATATTATTTGTTTTGACCAAAACAGAACCCACCGCATGGTGCACTCAGCGTATGCTGAATATGGTGAAATTCGTTTCATTCATTTTATGCTTTTTATTTTTGGTGCACTACACAAAAGCGTGCCGGGCATATTAATTTTGAATGAACGTTTACTGCATTTTGAAAATTACAACAATTTACATCAAATGAAAGGGCTCGGAAAAGTCACGGAATATATACACCGAAAAAAAAGACGGTACTAAATTTGAAGAACTGCCTTCCTCCGATTTAGTGCAAAAATTTTCCTTAATCTAAGTTATTTTTCCTCATATTGATGAAAATATCGTTTCATTTAGTAATTGAGTCCTTTGAAATGAGTTCATGTTTCATTAAAGCAAGTCAAAGCTCTTCCTCAAATATAGAGTTTGTGGTTTTAGTAAAATTTTCCTTTGAAATAGTAAATTTTTCTTTGGGAAGAATTTTTGAGGACAACTTGTAAAAATTTCCTCAATCTAATGAAATGTTTTGTTTAAGGAAAATCGTACTCAGTTTTAGTTAGTTCCTTCAAAAAATTTACTATAACGTAGGAAAATTTTCCTTAATAGATGAGTGGCAACACTCGCTGAAATTAATATCTATTCTTCTCGTAAGTATTCTGTTTTTGTCTATATATTTATAGTTCTCTACTTGTTTTTTAAATAAAAAAATAAAAAAATTTAAAAAAAAAAAAAATATGTCGTCGCCGAAGCTTCCATGATCAGACAACTGTTGTTAAATGCGCAGTTTAACAACATCATATTAGTATGTATTAAAAATGCTGTCGGTGGCTGAGTTGGGTAAGATGAGCATCTTTGAACAGTGGCGTGTCGCAGAACCACAGGTTCAATTCTCTGATCGGGTGACAGGTAAAAAAAAATTTAAGTTCTCCTTTGAAGATTTAAAAACGTATTACAATTAAAATAAGAATGACTGACGACAATAAGCAACCAACCAACAAATAAGAAAATTAACAATTCAATCAACGAATTTATTTTTTTAAGTAAATTTCTTTCATTTAAGAATACCTTCATCCTTAGAAAAAGTAAAATTTTCCTCAGTTTTATGACCTTGTCCTCACATTGAGTAAACTTTTCCTTATTTCAAAGCAGCAACATTTACATGTACTAAGGAATCCAACTTACTTATTTTGAGGAACCCATGGCTTTAGCTCGTATTCAAGGACATTTTTTCCTTACATTTAGGCATTTTTCCTTTAACGGAGTAAGTTTTTTTTTCGGTGTAGTGTCTAAAAGTACTTCAAGATCTATCTTTTACTTTAAAGTTTTCGGGTAGTCAAAAGTCATAAGGCAGCTTATGAGATTTTTCCCATTAGAAATCAGCTTATTTCCTAGATTGGAGGTATTTCATTTGTTTCAATTTCATTTATAAAAAGTTTTGAAATTCCTTGTTTTTTATTGATCCAACTTGACCCACGATAATTTTCCAACATATTTTTTTTAGTTGGTTTTTTCGTTCACAATTCAGGCTCATAGAATTGCGTCGAGTTGTGCTTGCGTTAAATGGGCTACAGCAGCATAGGGCGTAAAGTCATCAAGTGGAAAATTGAAATTGAAATCACAGCGCCCAAAAAACTACAAAAAAAAAAAAACATAGAAGAAAGAAACAAATATTTAAGCGCAATTTAGTGCAGAGCATTTTTCACGTTTTCAAGCCATGAAATTTAGGTTTTAGACAAATTTTTTGATTTAGAAGCTTAATATTTATATTTTTTGATTAGTTAAAGTTACAGTGTTCTAATTTAAACTTTCTTTAAATAAAATATTTGCATAGCACAGAAATGTTTGAAATGAGTAAGCCTAAAATTGTACTTTTATCATGTAAACATATTAATCAACTAAAATTCAAATTTTTTCACTTACCTTAATTGTATTCGGAGTGAAATGCACTAGAAGGTCATTCAGCTTTGAGTTAGTTTTTTATAAGCACTGCAAATATAAAAAAAAAATAAAAATTATTACAAATATTTCAAATTATACAATATTTAAGTATCAAACTAATAAAGTTTTCTTAAAGATTAATTTTACATACAGATGTATGTACATGAATATGTATGTAAAATGGTCCAAAAATAGATGCATTTGGATCATCTGACAAAAGATGTCATTTTAAATCAATTGATAAATGTCATCTTAAATCAAAACAAAAATTTAATCGTATCTGGCTTTCAAACCCAGTGTGCTCCTTTGAGCGTTATCGATTCAGTGGTTGCACGCGCGTGAAGTATATGTGCTAGTGCCCACGACTATCCAAAAATGCCCAAAAACGACATATTTGAGATCTTGACCCCCGTTTTCTCAAAAACTATACGTTATGTACAACTTTTGAGCCAAGATACGTGTTCAGCGTGTAAAAATCTAGCAGGCACTCACTTCTTATCAACACAACCCTTGTATACCATTGCGACGAGGACGGGTATAAAAATAATTGGACCAAAAATTTAGCGGCAAGATCCGGATTATTAATCTTTGAGCTATTTTTAAATAATTTTTTTTTTAATTTTTCGGAATAAAAAGCCGCTCATATTCTAATCCAGGACATATACTATCTCTCCGCCTAGTTTCATGTAAATCCATTCAGTCGCTAAGGCGTGATTAAGGAAGGAACATCCATGTTTTCATACTTATAATATTGGTAAGATAAAATGAACGGCACATACAAGGTGTTTAATAATAAGAACGCATGTTTTGAATTGCGCATCATTTTTGTTCTACAATTTGGGTAACTCTAAAAATTTCGTGTGCGACATCTATCAATTTTAGCAAGAATGGAATTTAACAGGAGAGATGAACGAGCTATCATTATTAAAACACTATGGAAAAAGCATTTCAAACTTTGTAGAATTATCAGTCGAAATAATGCTCCAAGTGAGTTATCTGTTCGAAGAATAATCAACAAATTGAGAGAAACTGGCTTGTAAGTCACCCATGTGTCCTCGTCACGAATGTTCAATCGAAAACATAATCACATTGAGTTAAAGTGCTGCTAAAGTACTGACATCAATTTTTCACAAAAAAGTTTAGGAGACAACTTCCAACATAACCACGATTTCAGGGAGCTGAAGTTTGGAGATGAATTGCAATCGGCAACTCATGAGATTAAGATATAACTTCAGTCAAGGCATCAAAATTAAAATTGAATTTATTTTCAATTTCATTTCAGGAACTTTCCAAGACAAGAAACTGTTAAAAACTGGCTGGAGAGAGAGTTTTTGATGGGGTGTAGGAAGAAAAGGATACAATTTTATCGGTAGGAAGATTTTATTGAACAACTGATGAAAGGAAACCACTGATTAATGTACTATGTATAGCTGAACCAGCTCAGTGTCATGCGTTGGATTTTTTTTTGTGGGGGGGGGGGGTGGCTATCGAATTTCACCAAGCTATCTAAACACCCAACAGTTTAATACAGTCGACTGTAAAGTCGTGAGGTAAAACGAAGGAAGAAGGGGAAGCACTATAACCCAATGTTACCAAACGTTTTGCTTCAGTCGACCCATGAAATAATAATCATGACTAGATTCGCTCAATGAAAGATTTCAATCAGCAGCCCTACGAATCGATGACAAGGCAACATGCGCTTTTTCAAATGACAATACTGCTTTGTCATTTCAAATGCCAAAGCACTAATGATGAATCAAGCTTGCATTAAGATGAATCATGATGAAACAAGCTTTTCCTTATAAGAAAATATTAAAAATGTAGTTAAAAACCCTGCTGGGGGTGGGAGGGTTTGAACACCCACAAACTGAACCAGTTGAGCTTTCATATTATTGAGCAGTAGCCTTACACTCCACATCTGACTCCTTATGCTTTTGACTTGTTCCTGAAACTCACGACTTTAATGGCCGGGAAGCAATATCACTCCTCTAGTGAGGTCATCAGCACTGTTAATGGCTACCTCTTGAACTATCACTTCCAGGAATAGAGGTAAGCCATTTTTCACAATTTCGAGTTAAAACCACAATGTGCTTGCTATTCACACCTTCTACTGTAACATCTTCAAATCGAATTGGGTACAATTAACGCTTTAAATTTTCCATAAGCTCTGAACGTAATTTTTCTTTCATATCTGGGCGATTTTTTTTTTAAATTTATTTAAGCGCAAATAACGCACACAAATGAGTAGAAACTAATGAAAAATTGGACTAAACTTGATTTTCCTAAAATCGTTTTCCTTTCTGGCATAGAAATTCTTATGAAAAAAAAAACAATTACTTTTTCATTGGTAAGATTTGTGCAAATTTTTTTATTTCATTTTATAAAATAATGAATTTACATTACTAATTTTTCCATCTAATTCCTTTCAGATCCACAGGCCATTCATTCTAAATCATTTTAAGCTTTTAAGGACCTAAGCTGTAATCATTTCGTCTAGTGCAGTTTTTTAAGCTAGAAACTAACAAAAAAAAAGGTTTACTTATATAAAACAGTAAACACAACACATTGCATACAAACTGGAGAGAAGTAAGGATGCATTATCGCCACGTAAGAACAGACCGCTGCATTTTCATTTCTCAATTTTGTATTTCCTCTGTTTGTCTGCATCCCAGTCGTTGTAGCTGCATCTTCAGTGCTTTCAATTTATTTGGTTTTTTGTTTTTTGTTTATCTTTATTTATTATGCTGTCAGACAGGATTTTCAACTTTTTTATATCGCATGATACCTACTTTTTAGAACTTTCTTGTATGTACTTTTAGTTTTTTGTATCGCCGTAGGAGTTTTATTCGTTTCATAAATATTTACAACGAATGCTTACATACATATATGGCAAAATCACAGCGTATCCTTGAAACTTCGATGCTGGCATTTTTAATTTTATTTACTTTTTTTTAAGTTTATTTTATTTTTTCACATATTTAGTTATATTATATTTAGTTATATCATAAATATTTTTAATTAAAGATTATAAATTTTTTATTAATTCATTAAATATACAGCATAGCGTTATGTATGCCTATCAGGTAAATAATCTTTTAGTAAATATTTTCTATGACGATAAAAGCGTAAATGTGGCTAGATTTCTTTGATCGGCGCTCAATTTGCTTCCGCGACTTCAGAAAACACTAAAGCAAAAATTTCAACGGCGTTAAATACCATAATCTGAACGGTTAATTCCGATCACCAAAACCGGAAAATTACACGACCAGACAATGACACTTGCAGTAATTGAATTGTTTCTCGCCTTGTTAAGACCACATGTCGTCCAAATTTATCTATATCTTGCAACTTGAGCACAAAGAACTGAGTTATCATGTTGTGATAGGCTATTTCGGTATCAATAAGTTCAATTGGACAAGCTATCGACTTTTTGATCTCACTCGAATTTTGTTTTTCGATACTTTTTTGATACTTGTCGATATTTTCCGATATTTTTGTTTTTTTTTTTTCGATGTCTGTCGTAACTGTTATCGACATTTTCTATATTTTTCGATATTTCACTTCGACTTTTTTGATACCTTTTCGAAGTAATTCAATATTATTTGTATGAAAAATGAGTTTCAATCAAATACTACTGTGGGTTGCTAGTTTTTGTCATCATGAACAAAAGTCTCAATGGGCACGACCATATCATATCACTGAACTTTGAGTTATTGGCCCACAAAGGCCTCATTTTACGTATACTAGCATATTAGGAAATCATTTCTAAGTATCGATGTCTCGAAAACCAAGTAAGACATCGTTTTTTTGTTTAACATTTTCGATTTATTACTAGGCTTATAAGGTTATCATTTTTAAGTATCGATATCTCGAAAACCAAGCCAGATATCGATTTTTTTATTTAACATTTTCATTTCACTTTTACGTGTTCTATAGAAAACCAACGTCAGATCGAGATTGTGCCACGGAATTCTTAATCTACTCAAAGGGCACTCCAATGAGCCCGATTACAATTTCCGCTGCGCAGTGATCTGTTAATGATTTTCGATAGAACACGTCAAAATAAATTGCAAATGTTATACATACAAAAGAAAAATCACTAACTCGTTTAGATATCGATATTTAAAAATGATAATCTAATATGTCAGTTTTGTCTTTTGTGCAGAATGCCAAAAACTAGCTCCCTGAAAAAAATGGAAGCATTTGATTGAAACCCATTTTTTATACAAATAGTGAGGGGGGCCTTTTTAGAATAAATCGAATAATATCGAAGCTCATTGAAAAAATCGATAAAGTCAAAAAGTTTTGAATTAGATCGAAAAAAAGTACCAAATTTTTATTCAGTTTACCGATTTTCTGGGGGTTCTGGTCCATTTTTAAGCCCCAAATCAGTTCTGGCTCATAAAAATTCTATCTCAGCAAAAAGTTTATCCAGCCTTTCTATCTAATGAGCAAGAAGATTTGGTGAGGGTTTTTCTATGACGTCATACAAATTTTTCACCTTAAAAAAATGTCAGAATAAAATAAAAAAAAAAGTTATTTTTTGTGTTTTTTGACCAATTTTTCGTTAAAACAGGATCGACAGGAAAAGCTGAAAAAATAGTCTTCAGAGGCGTTCCATTCCACAATATTTTTCGAAAGTTAACTTTTATCTACTCAAATTTATCTTTTTTTCCTAGGAAAGATTAACATGAAAGATGCTATTTGTATTCCCTGTAGTTTTTTTTATAATAAACTAAAATAATTTAAGGCTGGCTAATGGTAATGATTAACCCTTTGAATTATTTACAGCAAAACAAACTCTAAAACGTCTCTAAATTGAGGTAACTGATTCTGTTTTACTGTCAAAATAATACCCAAGAGCTAAATTCTTATTTACACAAAAATTCCAACTGCATTATTTATGTATATCAAAAGCATCTGTTAAGTAGGGATATCAACATAAACACCTTTTTTTCAAATCCCCCCACACGAAAAAACAATTTTTGCCAAGGAGAAGTGTGCGAACTTAAACTTCAGCCAGAACAGATAATCGAAAGTGAGCAAATCTCATGAAGGCACTTTACCTTTTTTTTATTTTTTTGTTACTTGTTGTTGCTGCTACAAAAGTAACGAGCAAAAGTTTTGCCTTTCCCCCCCTCCCCAAATTTTTTATCACTTTTTTTTCTCCAACAACTGTAGATTTTTCTTTTCTTTTTTTTTTTGCACGCGACAACGAGAATGCTTAAACTTTTGCCCTTTCACAGCTACATAATACGTAAAGTTCTGCCTAACCCTATTACTTAGCACGTAATGCACGTAAGTTTTGTATATATGTATGTACGTATGTGCTTACGTAGTCTTTACTACTATACGTTAAATGTTACTTGTACCTACCACAAGAAAAAGATTTGTGGCAACAGCTGCAATTTCAAAGCTGTAAATTTCAATATAGGGAAGAGAGTAACTCATGTTCTGTAACTCATGCTTTCTATTCGTATGACGTTGGAATTGGTTATTTACAACAAAACAAAAAAAAAAGTAAGAAGAAATACTTTTGATCCTTTTTGTTATGATTTAAATTTTTTTTTTTGTGTTACCTTTAATTTTTTTTTTTCTTCTACCATTTGATGTTTTCTTTTTTTCTTTCTTAATATTATTTTATACATTTTTTATGTTTTCTTTATTTTTCTACTTTCTTTTTTTTTGGCAAACAAAATAACGTTTTAAGTTTGAATTGGCAATAAATTGTTTTTTTTTTTCAGAATATAAAACTTGATTTTTCTCATGGTAACATATTTGGTATTTTAGCTGCAAGCATAGTTTCTTCATAGGATTTTTCGTTTTTTTTTTTTTGCACTTTATTCAATTGACATTTGATAGTGAAGCGGAGAATTAATATAATATTTACGTGCAATATTTACACTTGGAAAAATGATTTCCGAAATTTTAATATGGCAGATGTTGAAAATCTTAAAGCTCTAAGTAATATAAATAGTACAAACAATCTCTGTCACTGCGTTGTTTCTTTGTAATTAATTGAAAGCCCTTTAAGACTGTGAAAAAAGTTACCATAAACAATTTCATCGCGCCTGCCTTTTATTTTAAAAAATTTGTCTATACATGAAAACAGTTAAATGCAAGTGGCAGACGTTTTAGTTGCTGCGCTTAAATGCAATTGAATTTTTATTTAACAATTTTATGTTATAAACACACTTTAGTGATTTCATCTTCTGGCAGATTGCGATAATTATAAAAATTATATCGTAAAAAATGAGAAAAACAAGCTCTGCCACTTAGTTGTTGTTGTTACATAAAAAAAATTGCAATATTGCAATTCATGTAAATAAAAAATTGAGTACTAAATCATTTTATCGCGTCTGCCGCTTAGCTGACTGGTTCCAATACTTATTAAAAACATAAGGATAGAGAAGACAGACGATCACAGCGCTGCTTTTTCGTAGGCAGACGTTTTTGAGCACTACGTATATAAAACGAATACCGTGGAAATTTCGCTATACAAAGTTTACTACTCGATTGGGTTGCAGAAGGTTTTAAAACCTAGAACAACTTTCAAAAAAAAGTTCCTGCTCTTTTGAACCCTTTGAGATCCAAGCCCAGACAAACTTGAATAAATGTTTGTTTCTACCAGTTTTTTTTATTCCAAGAAGTCTATAGAGAATATCAAGAATATTTCATAGAAAACATTTTTAACCTTTGACCCTTAATAACATGAAAACGAAAGATATTATTTAATTTATAGCTTTTGTTCATATTGAACTTTTGCAAAATCATTGATAGGGAAAGATGTTTGAAAAATTTTAATTTTCTGCGAAATAAAGCGTGTAGAAAAGCCTCGAGTGGTATGTGAAATATTAAAGCCAAATAAAAAAAATTCAAATCTTAAGCGATTACAAGCGCTACTTTTTCGGTGGGAACTGGCTCAATTTCCTTGAATTATAATATGGGTAAAAGCATAAAACATTAATCTTTTCAATAATATTAAAAATATAAAAAGGAAATTAAAACGAAAATCATTTTTGAAAATGAAAAGATAAATAATGAAGCAAAACACAGGTAAACATATGAAAACAACAAACTAATTGCTTGAAAATCTGTAACAAATTATAATGACTGAACCTTATCAGCTCCCCAATTACTATGGCAGACAAAATGGTTTTTTCTTTTTTTTTCTTTTCTGTTCCAAAGCAAAAAGGGCGAATTAGATTGTTGGTCAGCAGATTTTTCTTTTGTTTCTTTGTTCGGTCTTTTATTTCCGTTTTTCATTAATTTTATGTCTGTTTACCTTTTTTTGACAAGACGACTATCACAAATCAAGCTGTAGGTATTAAAGAGCAACATATAATATTAATGGGGTCATAATTAACAACACAAACAAAATTAGAAAGTGGAAATTCATGTTAACGAGAATATTTTGTGTAGAAGAAGAGATAACATGTTTTAATAATAAGGGTCTTCACAGCATACGCTGTGTATATCAGTTAAGTTTATCGTATTTAAGTTGTCATAAATTAAATGAAATTTTTTTAATCACACATCACATCAAATGTGTTATCTTAGCTTGGACAGGAGCGCAATGTAAACATCTTCAGTTTTGAAATTTTTATTAAATGCAAAAAATATGGCATTATCGGAACAGAATATCTTGAAATTGTGATGTATCAGAAGTTCTACGAATGTACTTAAATTTGGTATTGATAAATCCATATGAAATGATAGCTTTAATTCGGACTGAAAAGAGATTACACTGATCTGCGAAGTGCAATTTTCGGTATGGTAATGGGAAGTTACTAGGGGTATTCGATAGATTTTCTCATGCACGTAAGCACTTAGATGGCAACACTGCAAATTTCCATTATCAAATTTACAGTTAAAATTTATTTTTGAAGGGTGTAGTGGGTAACATTTGAAATGTGAATGGAAACAGCTGATCGATATACATACAGTACATACATAAGTCATTTGCAAGGTGCGGTCATATAATACACCTTGTAAACGTATAAAAATATACTGCACAAAAATTTATCAGCTTATTTGAATCCGATTAATATTAATTGTGTTATTATTAATTTTGAATGGTTGTGCATATACATATACCCTTCTGTTTCTTCGCTATATAGGGAAAGAAGAAGTTTCAAGCGAATAAGCTTAGCTCATTAAAATTCAAATCTAAATGCAAAATTTAAATAACTTGATTATATTTCCACATATTTATAAGCAAATAGCTTATAATTTCTATTTCAATTCATGTTTTAGCATAAATTTGCATAAACAGATAATAAAATTGTGATATAAATCAATTATAAATATGACAAGTTGATTAGCAAGCGTCATAAACAGCGACACTTTAAATGCTAGCAACAAGTCTGTGCTGCTGTGACGCCTTCATATGTTGCAGCAACACTTCTTTCTATGTGCGTTAGGGCAATTCAAAAATAAATGCAACATTTCTTTATCTAATGTCTTGCACACTATAAAATTAATTAATGTTAAAAGACTAATACATATTTCTAAAAAATTAAAATAAATTGGTGATTGCGAAAGTGATTTCCGCAATTCTGATACCTGAGTACCAAAGCAGTGAATCTAAAAGGAATCAAAAAAAAAATAAATCCGTTTTGGAGAAAATTCGTGTTACAGACTAATGAAAAATATATACTTTTATTAATTTTTAATTGAAATAATTAGTAATTTTTGCCTTGGTTCTACTTTTCCACTTTTCTTCCTCAGTAAAAAAATTTCTATAACATTAACAAACATTACCAGGAACATTAATCTTATCCTCTAGAAAAGTTCGAAGCTCTTTTGGTTTTCAGCCTTTTTAACTTCACAGATTGTCAAAAACTTTTGTTTAAGCGAAATGGAATTTCACGTCAAGCGGATGACCTAAATGGCCAAAAATTGGCTTGACCGATTAGGACGTAGGAGGTCTTAAAATGTTCGTCTCATGAAAGGCTTTTAAAAGCCGGGGTCACTCGTTCAGAAATTCAAGCGGATCCAATAAGGCGACCGGAAGCCGGAGAAAAATCGAGTATCCAGCAATATAAGCTTGTAAAAATGAAAATTCACAACCAATCGGGTCATTTCTTGGCTCAAATTGTACTCCTAAAATGCTTTCATGGTAGATTGACAGAATCCAAGTTGGCGGATCCAATATGGCGATCAAATAGTCAATATGGTGGCCAAATTTTTAAAAGCCAACCGATTTGCACCAAATTTGGTATACGGGAGTCTTGGGGGTCACTGATCATGAATCCGAGGTCAGATTTGACAAAATCAAGATGGCTGATCCAAGATGGCGGACGTTTTTTTAAAAATCTACCAATTTGTACCAAAGTAGCTATACGGGGGTTTTTAGGGTCGGCATTTACGAATCTGAGGCTATATTTCAAAAATGGTGGATTCAATATGGCGGACGTATTGTTTAAAAATCAACCGATTGGCACAAAATTTGGTATGTGGGGGTTTTTGGGGTCGCTGAATACGAATCCATGGTCAGAAATTTAAAATTCAAGACAGCGGATCCAATATCGCGGAAACTCAATAACCTAATCCACCATATTGGGTACGCCGCAAAAAATTAATAATGCACGCTATTATCTTTAGTGCCAGAAAAGGTCCAAAAATGGCCTGGATCAAAAGTAGGCAGAATTGAAAATTTAGCGAGAAAAAATTTATTCTGTTCAACTCGAAACCGGACCACAAAATTATAGTGAAGATTCCCCCAAAACAGTCATTTATTACTCGCAAAACTCGTTAAAATTGTATCTGATATTCGTTACTATAAGCTTTCACTGGAACAAAAGTTAAAAGGATTGAGCGAGTGAGCGTGGCTCATACACCAAAAAAAGGTAAACGATGGCTTAAGTGAACTATTACAGTAATCGTTATGAAATTTAGTTCAAAGATAGTTGTGCGAGCAGGCGTGGCACCTACCAAGTTTAAATTTGAAATGTACTAAGCTACGTGAGCAATCATACTGAAATTAATTTTGTGATGTTGGCTAAAATTAACTTTCACTGATGCAAGACAGTGCCGAAAAGTGGTCAGTATCCTGTTTTATTTAAATAAAAAATAATTATGGAAAGAAAAATTCTATTGAAAAATTAAATTTAAAGTGGAAGGCAAGAGTGATAGGTGAGTACCAGTTTTTTTTAGCATAAACTAACTTACAAATAAGGGTAAGACTTAAAGTCTTAAGAAGTGTGATTATTGGAATCACCCTAATGTACATACAATATAAAAGACTCGACACTTAATTATTGCTGTCACTACATAATAAATATTTTGCTTTCTAATGTCACTGCGCCCAGAACTGTCATTTTAAATAAATATGTCTATAATTATTGGATGTAAGGAAATGAGCAGCAATAGTTAACAGAATTGCAGCTGCAAAAACGCTTCAATATTTTTTACAATTTTTTGTTTTAACTTTTAGTGCAGATGAATAAATACTTAAGGCATAAGCGAGCTATAAATAACAAAATAAATCATATGCACTTGTAAATGTGCAAATTTAATTTTTAATTTATTTTTTTCGCAATATAAAAATAGAAAAGATGTAATTTTTAAAAATTTTCAAGTATGAACACTTGTCACGGAATCAAGCTAATTTCGTATCCATATTATTAGAATATTCTTATTATAGTAACAATTGCACTGCTCAACAAAATTGCTGTGAATAAGCAAAAATCGCTTCATACATTTAAAATTACATGTTGCATTTGGAATGTTGATTGAAAAATATTTTTTTTCAAGTGTAGCTTTTGATATATTGCTATTTTAGTTTGTTCTCTTTTTTTAAAAAAAAAAGTATTTTCAATAAATGGTATATTCTTATCGGCTATTGCGCTCCAAATTAAAAGCAATTTAATTTGCTGTCACTCGTTGACAAAAAAAAAAAAAAAACAACTATTAAATCTGCTCAATTGTTTAGGAGCAGTGAACTAATAAAAAACCCATTTGGTTTCTTATATCGTAAAATATTATGATATCAATGTTTTCAGTTCCAAATTGGGTGTTTAACCCCCAAGTCATGACGTTCCGAAATTTTTGATGGAGAACCGTTCGGTTATCTCATCGAGTATTGTGGAAAAAAACATTAAAATATCGATCGTGATCTTTTAACAATAAATTAACTTTTTCGAAACGAATGTTTAACGATACTTCTACCACATGCGTTAAAGTTCTGGACCATAGTAGTCAATATAGGCTAAGATTTTTCTATATTAATCATCATCGTAAGCAAATATAAGCCAAGATGAAGAAAAAACGGTCTATTACATAGGCCTACAATTTTTTTTTACCCAGAAACCACAATATAGTTATTGACGCGCTGAATTTGAATCTGAAGTCAGAATCTCTCTAATGGCTTTGTTTTCGAGTTATTCTAACCTTAGAGTATGAAAATCACGGTTTTTTGATACACGATTTCTGAAAGTTGAAGAGTAGCTTTTTTGTACCTTATTAACGGTTTTCTTTAAAAAAATTACGTTCCGATGTATTCCTTCCTTCCATTCTTCAAATATCTCGAAAACCTATACTTTTCACACTCTTAAGTAAAAATATCTCGAAAACCATAGTCATCAGAGAAATTTCGAAATATATGAAATTGAAAAATATATTGGGAAATATATGAAAACATTGTACGCACATATAACTTTTTTGCTGACAAAGTCAAGCAAACAAAACATTCAAAGCGAACAGAATTAGTCAGCGAAAAAGCTATATGTGCATACAATGTTTTTATATATTTCCCATGATAAAAAGTTATTACGAAAATAACGGTAAAACAAAAGTATGCAGAATGCAAGCGCGATTTGTATAAAGTAATTTGGAATTATGCTTTTGTTATTTGCTATGAAAACAGTGCCGTAGAGTGAGGTTGGCAATGATGAAAATAATTGACATTTCGATTTTGGAAAAAAAAATCTCCTGACCTCAAATGTATTTTAACAAGCATTAAACTCATGTCATTTCTTTCTCATATTAATACAAATCCACAGAAAAATGTTAAGCCTAAAAAAAGGTTGGGGTTTTTGAGAAAATCAGCTTTGTTTTTATTTCATAAAAAGCGCTATAACTCCGCCATATTTCAACAATTTTCAAAATTTTTCAAAAATTCTGACAGAGAATCAGAAGTTCTATTAGAATCAAAAACAAAAATTAATTATTTTGATTATATGAAAATGCGACTATTTTGCAAAAAACTTTCAGCGGTTTTCAAGTTTTGAAACTAAAACTTTAAATGGACATAACTTCGTAAAAAATGTTTTTCAACCAAATCGGGGGAATGTGTCCCCTTATATCCTCTGAAAAACAATACATATATAATCGGCAACCAATTCCGCAATTTGAAGTCAGTTCGACTGCATGGTTTGAAATGGATTTAGCCTCCAGAGCACTGCGCACCTTGTATGCAGTTACTCGTAATATTTTGTATTTGTAGTCCTAAACTTTCGTAGTTGTCTTGGAAACATGTTCTATAATTTTCCATTGGCAGTAGCGTACCCTAGGGTGGGACGAGGGGGCAGTCAGCCCGGGCGCGCAACGCTTGGGGCGACAAAATAATCGTGAAATATATCTCATTTTGCTAGGGTTTTTAAAAGACAAAAGTAAAAACTGAAACTTTTTTTTGGGAAAAAGTTGATGAACTTTTTCTTTGGTCCGCAATATTAAAAAAATTAATTCATAAAATGATAACTTGTTGAATTTTTTTTTTGTTTTTTTTTTTGCTCGTTCAACAGAACTTTGTAGTTGTCAAAAAAATCGTTCACTTCCCGGCTATTTAAGAAATTTTTGAATCCCCAGGCTCCCGGCTTTGACATGAAATTCCGGAATTGGCCGGGACAATCCCGATCATTTGACAACGCTGTATAAAAGTTACCCGACCAGTTTATTTTATTCAAATCTTTCTGAATTTTTTTTTATATTTTGGAGTAGCTAAAAAGAAATTTTTATATAAAACAGTTATTCCTGGTGTATGATAAATATCATTTAAGACAACTTTGAGAAATTAATTTCTAAAAAATTAAAATAAACGAAAGCGAATTATTGAGGTTTCGACTCCCTTTGAACAAATTCAGTCAAATTTAGATAAAAGAAATTTCTCATAATGTCCAGCGTGTAGCTCAAAATCATTTTGCATATGAATAGCAGACACCGAGAAAGGAGACAAAACACAGCAATTCATATCAAGCGTAAAATGCCTGAAAATTTAAAAAGGTTAAGCTCCACTAATTGAAAAAAAAGTCGATTTATTTGATCGAGCATGAAGTATTTGAAAGCAATTGAACGAACACAAAGGGATCAATTGAGATCATCATTGAATGAACACAAAACAAAAGTGAACTAAATCATTTAAATGAAACAAAATGTTGTGTGGCTACATTTTGATTTTTTTTTTTGGTAAAGTTGAATACTTCAAAAGATAATTTGTAACTAAAATAAACAAATTAACGTACAGTAGATATTTAGATGAGCTTTTGTTGCTATGTTTTGTTGCGTTGGTTGGTCACGTAATGACAGAAAAAGCACTAGATCTACAGCATTCATATTTATAACATAAAACAGTCAAAGCACTGGAAAGAATTTACGAGTATATTATTCTTTGAACTCGAAAAAATGGGTGATGCCACGCCCCCTCGATATAAGAGAAAAATCAAATTTATTATATCAAATAGTGGCGTCACTTAACCAAAACCTGGGCCAGACTACTATTAGATGGTTTTATTGAATTGATGTATTGAATAATAATAACTAGTTTCAAATCCTTGGGGGGGCCAATGCCCTCCCCAGCCCTACCGAATTGACGCCACTGACATCACATCAACTATTTGGCGCAGATAGTTTGATACATATGTATATGGGAAAGGTATGGGCAAAAGAAAGTTTCAATGAAAAAATGGGCAGTACCACGCCTCCCATATGAGAAAAAAATGAAATTTTTATATGTTACCAGTTATTTCACGCAGATGTTTAAGATTTGTTACATTTTTTCTGATAGCCTGTGGTCGTTAGTAAAGTTTTATATAAAAGATAAACAGAATTCATTAACTATTTGACACAGATGAATAGACTTACTTGGTACATACAGTGGCGAACAGTGAAATTCGGACAGACAAAAAAATTTAATAAAATCCTTTAGGATCTAAATTTTTTATCGAATCAAAAACTGATGCAAGGATCAAAGAGGCAAATAATTTTTATTGAAAACCACACCATAAACATTTATTTTTAGCGAAAAAAGTGAAATATGTCCAACCTAAGAATGATTAAAAACTAAAAGTATAACTTCTATTTATACTAAGATATTGTCCTACCTCTAAAACAAAGCCTTACCTACGCCATAGCTGTAAAAAAAAGCATAAGGAACATAAAAACCTTTTTTTAAAATTTTTTTGTTTGTCCGGATTTCACTGTTCGCCACTGTATGTACACACATATGTATATTAAAGGTACGGTTAAAAAAAAAGAAAGTTTCAATAAAAAAAATGTGCGGTGCAATGCCCAGCATATGTCGCCAAAATCGATAAACCTGAGTCTTCGGTCACACTTTTACTACCAGCACCGATATTTTGAATACAGCGTGCGTTTGATGACGCACATCCAAATTTCCATGTTCACGGCAGATTCACTATTTTTGTAAAAATTTTTAGCAATTTAAACGCAATTTAATGTTACATGTTGAATGCCAAACAAATATCACCTTCGATGGCATAAACGATTGACGCAGCAGCACGAAATGGATAATCGATTCTGAGCAGTAGAAAATGTATATTATATGATATTTAAGTATTGTGCAATAGTTTTAGAAACTGTGACACAAAATGTAAAACTTCCATTTCCTACGTTGCTATTTATTTAATTTTTGCATCTTCATTTTGCACCTTTCAAGAAAATTTTGCACACATGTCAGTAAAAATCAAAATAAATCTACTGATTGTGAGAATAAATTGTTTGTTTTGATAAGTAAAGAAAAATATTTGCATTTTAATGTTGTATGCATTAAATTTAGATTTGATGAGACAAGAACAAGGTGTGGCTCATTGAAAATCAAAAACATAAAAACTATTTTTTTTTTGTCAATTTAATTTTTGACCCAAAGTGGGATATTTTATCAACTTTTTCTAGCTTATACCAAAATGTTTTAATGTTCGTTTTCCATTCTTCTCAAAGTATTCTAAAAACTAACAGATTTTCACTGAATAGTTTGCCTTGCAAAATGACGCAATAAAATAATTGCTACGTTTTTTACTTATATATTCAACAAATAAATGCCGTTGACAAGCGAAATTTTTTCAAAATATAATACATCTCTCTTTTTATATCCTTGGAAGGGATCCAAAGATGAGCGTAATACAACTCACTGATAATTATATATTTGCTAATAATAATATATCTATAAAAATAAATTATTTAACAGCAGGTAGCAGTACCTACTAGTTCCAGTGGGATAAGCCGAGCTTTCCAGCCAACGTACTGACTGTAGAGTTCAAATTCGGCGATATCAATTTAAAGACGGTGCATCCAGATTTTGTGAACCATTTCCGATTGATTAGGTTCCTTAGTTACGTTATCTAGAACGTGCTCGAAAAACATTTTTGATTTTTGATGGTTTAATAATTACCTGCAGTTCACTATGCACTTTGATTTATACAATGTGATTTTAAGGTCTCGGTTGCCGCCAGACTGCCGAATCACATGTGCGGCCTATTCCGCCTAAAAAATGCTATATTGGCTAGGTAGTTTAAGCTACCAGTATCAGTGAGTTCGAGTAAATTCCTGTATCCTTCTCGCAATTCATTTTTAATTTACCAGTGAAAACAGAAATTTCGTCGCCACAAATAATGACGCCAGCGAAATGCCCGATCGAGCTCTGTCAAAGTTACCATATAGACAAAATCGAAATTGAGATGCCTTGGGTGTCATGCGTGTCCTATTGTGTGAGACCTATATCTGTAGCGTTAAGGTTATATGTTGCTTTGGCGGTCAAGTTCGGCACGAAAATGTCTAAAAGTTGCAGATGAAGCACCAATTTCAAGACAAACTGAGATGTGAATCTGACAATAGAACCAATTTACTCCCAAGCAGCAGCGGATTAAGGAAGGGCTAGATAGGGCTTCAGCCCCGGGCTTAAGGCTGCTTCTAAGTAGCAAAATATTGATGTATATGTTAGGGGTTTAAGATAGATCAATGGCATGATGATGTTTTTAAGAGAAACGAAAATGAAGCACATTTTTCTTGGTCACACCGTTCATACACATGAAAAGAGTTTATTGGGGATACCTACCCATATTCCGTTGAACTATCTTTTTTTGTTGTGTTCACCAGTATATATTTATATATATTTTATATTTTTTTCATCCATTAACCTATTAGGCGTTGTTTCCTATCACTCTAGAATTCCATAGATAAGGATGTGGGCCTTATTTTTGACGATCGTTTGCTTACAAACATATAGAACATTCATCATTTTTAGTCATCCTTCCCTCACAGTATCTATGTCAAGAAAGTTCAGGATGATGTGTAAGAAATTGGCTTCAGCTGAAAGTCTAAGTATCATTGCATTCAATTTAGGATAATAGTGAGGCTGAGGACTTTGTATCCTTGAGTGAACAGAATCAGCACCGATTTATTTGGATTGATACCCAAATCATTCTCTGCTGCCAACTTTTGCAGTTCAGAGAGCGTCGATGCCATACTGATCGTACAAAGAACTTTTTCAGTGCATGTACAGTATCACCATGTTGTCAGCATAAGCCGTGATTCATACACCTTTGGCTCTTATCAAAGTCGGGATCATATTCACAGCAAGGGATATATATTCTCTAGGTGTGTACCTCTGGTCACTCGTTTGCTGACTGAAGAAGTCTCTAGAGTTGAATTGACGGCTGTACGTAGTTCGTTCTGTCGATGGAATGAATGTTCACCAATGAAGCGTGCTCATTCCTACAGCTAGGATGCCGAGTAATACAAAATCATTATGGCTAAGCGTTTTTTCTATTTTTGTGTACCGCCAAGAAAAAAGTATCAATCAAAATGGACAAGTTCTAGTTTTTGGACATATTGAAAAACCATTTGGAACCATATGCTCTCCATTACATGGCAATTGTGTGGAAATTTATGCATGATAATGACCTCAAACACTACTCCAAAGTAGTAAAGAATTAGTTTTGTGTAGAGAAGATCGACGTTTTGGATTGGCCAGCCCAGTGCCGTAACTTAAATCCAATAGAGATCGTGTGGAAAGATTTCCAGATTGAAATCGCAAAGACAAACTATAGAAATATGGACAATCTTTGTTCTGCCGAACAGAAAGCTTAGTATGCCATTTCAAAATCAAAATGCCAAAAAAATCGGTGTGTAGCCTCTGTAGCAGAAACAGAGGTGGATAAAGTAATTATAACTATCTACAAATTTCGTGCTTAAAAATCAGTGTCATAAATTTATTTAAACTCTCAGTTTCAGGTTTACAATTTTAAACTATCTGAAACTGTGCAACATACAAAAATACCTAACATACCAAAAACTAAAAGAAAAACAAAACACCTGTATTACAAATTGTTTTCATTGTAATTGAAATGCAACAAATTTACTTACATAAAAGCACATCCACTTGTTCTAAAAATGTTAACATGTGCAACTTTATTTTTGCAATGTAAACATTGGATTACAACTTTTAACACAACCGTAGTAAAATTTTGCTGAATGTAACAGAAATTAAAACGCATCGTAAACAAAATGAAAGTTTACGTTTTTCATGGATTTTTAATTTTATCTACTTTAAAAATTTATTATATATATATTCAATGTTTGGCACAAATTCACTGTTCAAATTTTGTGCTGACATAATGACATTTACTGTAACGATGTCACTTGTATTTGTCACACATGTTACCTACACGTACATAGGTATGGTACGTGTGCAAGTGCTCTTATTACGCTTATGTAATGTTTGCAACTGATTGTCATTTGTTTATAAATTTTTATCCAATTTACAATTTTTCATCATTTCATTCATATCAATGATGATGATGAAGATGAAGATGATAATGAAGATTATGACGATGATGATAATCGCATTTGACGTTTTTCAAAATGCTATCAAATATGACACATTGATTTTTCTGTCAATACATATTGTTGTTTTTGCTGTTGTTGTTGTTATTATTGTTGTTGTCACTAGTGCCTCGTGTCGAGTGTTACTTGTCAGTTGTTTGCACTTCACTTGAATGCGGATTAAGGTTTGTTGTTATTGTTATTTTTGTTGTTTATTTCTTTCAAATGTTTGTTTAGTTATTTATGTTTAAATAACACATAAAATGTTCAATTAATGAGATGAGATTAGTGTTTGAAAACACTAAGAAACAAAGTAATATAAAAAATAAATGCCTCAAATAAAAAATTTCCATAAAAATATTTATTAGCAACTAACTGGCACGGTAGATTGGGTTGCCAAGTTGAAAAGAAACAATTCTCGGCCTTTTAAAAAAAAATTTTTTTTTCCTCATAAAATGTTAAAAACTTTTTAAAATTTAGTGTGGGAAAAACTTGTTAACTTTTTTTTTTTTGCTCGTTCAACAAAACTTTGAAGTCCATGTCACAAAAATTCTCCGATTCCCGACTATTTAAGAAACTTTTGAAGTCCTACCAGACCCCCCATGGCCTTGACACGAAATTACGAGACTGCGCGGATCTATCCCAGTCACTTGGCAACTCTGCCGCCAGACGTTGTTCTGCTTTTTCCGATGACTTTGATTTGGCCACGGTATAAGCAGGAAACGCGGAAAAATAAAAGTTATTTGAATGAAGAAAAATTATCTACTTGATGTTTAAAATTTGACAATTCAAAATTCACATTTGTACAGTGGAACCTCTTTAAGTCGAACCTCGATGAGTCGAAAACCTCCCAAACTCGAAAAAATGTTGTGTTCCCTTCCCTTCAAACCCCAAAACCTCCATTGCTCGAAATCTGACCCCTCTATAAGTCGAAATAATTAGTGAGTCCCTACAAGTAAACTCAGAACATAGTTTCCCTCTATAACTCGAAAAAATAATTTGAAATGAATTACCTCCATAGCTCGAAGAAAAATAAGTTACCGACTTTAAGAATACATAATGTTACGTATCATTTAACTTGCAAATAAAAATGTGTAATACCTCTATAACTAGGATATTTATTTATTTCACCTCTCTAACTAAAAATTAGTTGGAATAAATCTTAACCTCTACAAGACGAACATAATATTTTCTGACAAAATTCGCTCGAAGTCTAAGTCCTCCATAAGCCGAAAACTCTATAACTTGAACTTTTTGGCGTCTCCCTTCAAGTTCGAATTACTGAGGTTCTACTGTATATTGAATTTTAAAAATAAAATATGAGGCAATAAGAAATATTTTTAATTTTTCTTATGTGAGAAACGTGGCACCCCCATTTTTTTTTTATTGAAACTTACATTGGCCCGTACCTTTTATATACATATTTGTATATTTGTACCCAGTCTTATTCAACTGCGTCAAATAGTTAATGAATTTTATTTTGCTCCTATATGTGAAGACGTTGTATCACTCAGTCTTTTCAAATCAAACTATGCCATAAACCTTTCACAGACCATAAGAAAAATTTTTTAAAAAAATAGTCAAATTCTTAGTAGGTATTTTGTAAAGAATAACGTTTACCAACACTCTTTAAAAACGTATACATTCCAATCTATGGTCGATTGCTATTCAACATTGCACTTGTTAGAGACAAGGTGAAGTTGCTAAAGTTGTAAAAGGTCAATAGTCCTTAAAAATATATATGAAATAAATTGAAAAAAAGTGGGGTTTCTCTGTATACATATATCAACTCTACGACAAAAGTTGTTAAAACATAAAATATTAGAAATTATTTGGTATTTGTAAAAAAGTTTTTCTGTTTTTATTAAAATTTTAAAAAAATGTAGCGCAGCAATAGTTCGACTTAAGGCGTTAAGATTCATCATCAAATACAACCCAAAATTGAAGACTTCAAGGTCCAGCTCGTTTCGTTAGGACGTTTAATGCCTCATGAACACATGACGTATAGCTAGATTAGTTTATTTTACAAAATTCCTAAAAATTAATTTATTTAATGCATGCACGTATAATCTTTACATTGCAACTTAAACGAATATAAATTCTTTAGAAAATCCCTTAATGTTGCCGCATCTAAAATGTAAGCAACAAATTGATTCAAGTAAGCCAAATATAAACAAATTAATCCTCTCTATGCATATCTGACTGTTTAACTGTGCTAGCTACCCAGCCGGAAAATAAACTATGAATGAGCTCATTGGCATCATTTAAAATTTTGGTTTAAATAAAGATTTTTGGTTTTAAATTCGTACGAGCATAACGGTGAACCCAAAATGTAGCCGGTGAACATTTTAGGTATTTGATTTTATTGTAGATTATATTGATAAGCAAATGTAGTTTACATTTAAGCCAGAAAAACTAAGAGTTAAGTGAAAAATTGGACTGCTTCCAAAAAAAAACTATATTAAATTATTTTATCGCGTCTGCCTCTGATATATTGTGTTACGAACTTAGTATATAAAACGAAAATATGAAAGGCAGATCGTCCATACTGTCACATTTTTAATAACAGCAATTATTAATTTGTATGTGAAAAGAAACTCTATTAAATAATTTTATTTTTTTCTTTCCGAATTTCCTAGAAGCTGGAAATACAAGAGGCAGACATGTAGGGGTCTGCTATTTCAAAATATATGAGGTTGTACGTATATATCAAAATCGTCGATGTAATGTAATTCACTTAACGATATTTCGGAGTAAAATAATTGAAAAAAATAAGAAAAACATTAAAATTAGCACAAAAGCCAGACATGTAAAAGATAAATTGTGTCTGATTTGGCGTGGAATGCCCCATGTACAAAGCCAGAAAAATTGGATAAGAAAATTTGCACGGTATTAGTTTCATATAGTTATGTATATCCTTAATAATAGGCACCTTAAGTGCTCAAAAGCGTCTGTCTTCGAAAAAGCAGCGCTAGAATCATCTGCCTTCTTTATTTTTATGTTTTTTATAAGTAATGTAACCAGTCAACCAAGTGGCAGACGCATTATAATAATAAAGTACTTATTTTTTTAAATGTTTGTAATATTGCAATTTTTAAATGCAGCAGTAACTAAGTGCCAGAGGTTATTTCTCTCGTTTCTTGTGACATAGTCTTTATAATAATCGCAATCTGTCAGACGATAAAATCATTTCAGTTTGTACATTTGTGTATCATAAAATTTTTAAAAAAATTAATTATTTTTAAACAGAGCAAGAAAAACGTCTGCCGTCTGCATAAATTTTTTAACATAAAAGGCAGACGCGGGTTTTTGTGGCTACTATTTTTTATTACTATCCCATGAATTTTTTATGAGCTTTATGTTTGACCTTTGACCCAGGTCATCACTGTAAAACTTGCTAAATGCAGGCCAAGGACTACACGTGTATGATGAATTATTGCTCACTTCTCTTAGACTGTGCTTGCCGCCACTTGATCGTTCTGCCCTAGTCTTGGCAGGTATCCACGTAAAACTCTCTTAGGCACCTGTTCGGCCCTCGTGCTCCACAATTTTGTCGCTTCTTGACTGTGCTGCCCTCGTGTACCGCATAACTTTCACGACCGCTTGTGGCGTCCCTGTTTGCATTGTGGGGCGATTTTAAGACTTAACGACATCATTCATTGTCTATATTCCTAACGGGATGATTTTCTAAATACATTTAAAGACTTTTTAGTAAATGAATATTTGGATGTACATACATCAGTAAATTCTAAACCAACAAAAATGTATCTGCCAAAAATTCAAAAATAAATTATAATAAAAGATTCAAATTTTGCGGTGTTTATTTCAGAAATATGCCGGTAGTGGATTAGTTTAACGCAACAAATCAGCATTAAGCTCAACAAATTTATGTTATTGTGTGCATGTTCAGATATTCGTGTGTGTGTTTGCTACAGCAATTCTGATGCAAAAGGTGGCCAAAGCCAGGGAGGGCAGCGAATGAAACGCATCGCATGTTATGTGCAAATAAACAAAGTTTTTATTCACGTTTTATTTAATGCCTTACATTGGTTTGCGAATGTTTCGACTAAACACTGCTAATTTTATTGTTTCAGTTGTTGTTGTTGTCGATGTTGTTGTTGTTGTTACTGTTGTTATTGTTTTGTTCAATGTTGTTGTTATTGTTATTGTTGTGGTTGCGGTTATTGCGGATTAAATAAACAAAAAGGTGTGAATTGTTAATGAGTTGTTGTAGAAAAGTGTGGCAACAACATAAAATAAAACAAAGATTAAAATTTTTTTAATGATTTATGAGCAATTTGTGATTAAAGCAGAAGATGATGGATGTAGCAGCAATTTGTATTCACAAAATTGCCATAAATTGTGGGATTAAAAATATCTTCTGTATTATAATATGAATTTAACTTTATGGAGATTTTCATGACATCATATTATAGCGGGGAATTGAGAAAAATACCTTCTAAGTTTATAATTAATTAATTTTTAAATTGTTTCGAGTTGGTGGAATATATTTTTTTTAATTTACATATTTCGATTCCCAGGCTTGCTCAGTTTTTTAAGTTATTTAATAAAGAAAAAGAACGGTCAAGACATTATAATTATAAATTTTTTTTTCAACATTAAAGATTCGTTTGTTACGCATAGAAGGGTGGTTGTCAGGTAGAGAGAAGTATGCATATTATTAATTAGTCATAGCTCTTGAATTGATCTAGCCATGTACGTCAGTCGGTCTGTCGCAGGAAATCACAAATTGGTATGATCGAAAGGAATTCGCTATTCTTTTTGCTTTTTCTCTTATAGCTCTTATGATCGAAAATGAAAAAGATCGTTAGAATGACTCAATATTTGTCCCATATGTTAAAGGTTATCTCAGAAGCTAATGAGCCAAACTATATAAAGCTTAAGTCACTTATAGTCAAGTGTTTATGGCATACTATATATTGATAGTTTAAAGGCGAGTGCCATCTCCTTTATAAGCAAAATTTTTAAAATGCTATATGAGAGGCACTACTAAATGCAACTTAACTTCACATAAGTGTAAGAAATAATTTTGGCAAGTACACTCAGGAAATAAAAATTATGATTTTAGGCTTGATTCAACCATAAACGTTTATGATTCAGCACCAAAGCCAATAATGTTTAAGTTAATAAAAAGATATTTTGATTTGAATTCAAAAAGAATCCACCTTGACTTAAACTGATTTTATATATCAGAGTGACAACAACGCGTTACGAAACATTGTTTTTGAAGTGAAACTTCTTTAGCGGAGGGTGATTTGAAATTAGATGTGTATAATGAGACGCTTTCTTTATGAATAGCTACTAGCCAAAGATCCGGCTGCAGAAAAGTCGAATGTATAAGATTACAGGAAGGGATGTACACAATAGATAGTTATGTACTTTGGTGAAACTAACCCACCAGAGTTGCCTTGGCAAAGCCTGTCCCGATGGCCGAAATAAACCGACTTTTTTATAATAGAAAGTGTATGAGATTACAGCTTGAAATGTATGTCAAATTATAGAGCTAGATGAGCCTAAAGGGACGTCCATTAAATACGTGAGTTAAAATAGGGGTGGAGGGGGTCCGAAAAAATCTCATCAAGGGGGCAGGGGGTCAAGGAAAACCTCACGTCAACTTTTTAATGCATAGAATTTACATTAAAAATTATCACTTAAATTGCACGGGAGGGGGGGAGGGGTCTCGCCAGATCTCACCAAGGGGATGGGGGGTTCGAATTTTCAAAAAAACACCTCACGTAATTAATGGACGTCTCCTAAACAGAATATATATAGAATATTCTATTCAGAAGTTTTTTTAACAGCGAGAGCGTTAGCCCTTAAACCCCTCCTCTCTAAGTCCACAGATATGCTATAAAGCCAAAAGCTTTAGATTTTAGGGCATATCGAACAGTTTTGGAAACGGCATAAGAGATACTTGACTGCTGTTTAACTTTGATTTATCTGAACCATCTATATTAGACCCAGTTCGGTATCGTGGAGTAAAAGTTGATACAGCAATATGGAGAGCCAAGCTCTTGTGTCCTTTATCTCCACACGGATTATTAGGTCCTCACAAAACTCTTTCAACGTGCACGATCAGCAGCAAGTGTGTTCAATTTTCTCCAACATCTGCCCGAATCACGTATTTTCTGTTCAAGCGATCGATGATTTAGAACGGCGGCGTTTTCTGCTACGTTTTCGTTGCTTGATTTCCAAAGCAAATCGGAAATTGGGCCAGAGTCCAATAATGATGACAGAAACTAAGTTATCAGATCAGATGAGAACGTGCTCGCTCAGTGGTATAAAAATTTCAAAATTCATTAAATTTTCAATTGAGAAATTGATACACAAATTTTCAAGTCATAGTTTAATAATTTCTTAACATTTTTTTCTTTGGCTAAATCCATTGAAAAGCAAAATTTCAAGCGTTTATAATTCCAATATACAGCCATGCACAAGTACAATATTTTTCTCACATGTTTACTCAATAGATATACGCCATTGAACTCAAAATCAAGCAGAACCACCATGGCGGCAACTTCACAAAACAGCAACATAAAATATAATCGAGCCACAGAAAAACAACAACAAAAACAAAAACTATCAATGTGCTCGTATCTATGGACATACGCAGATGCAACAAATTTTCAATTTTATGATGTTGCAAGTGTGAATTTTTTATGAATAGAAACGACTTGCAAGTAAATGAAAAGTGAAAGACAGCATCATCAAAATACCAGTTAGCGCAGTTGCTAAACACTATAAGTAGCGATATTTTATAATTGAGAAACCCAGCGGGGATAATATCAAAAGTGACAAAGTGTTCAGACACTAGTTTATATGTGAAGATTTTGGTGGAAGAGGGCGTGAACTTATTTTCCAAATTGTAAGTATAATCACAGAATTCGATCTTATCATATAAATATGTAATAGACGCATGGTCTTACTTAAAATATTTCCTAAAATGAGTTAACTCAAACAAAAGGAAAAACTGCCAAAACCGTTCAAACTTCAACGACTGCCAACGAACATTAGTGACTGGTAATTTTTGACATCGAAGGAAGTATTCATAGCTTATGATAATTCGATATGATTATAAGTGACAAATCCATTTTATTTTTGTAGACTCATCGGAAGTTTTCTTTGATAATTTCCAAAACAGTTCCTGCAGGGAAACTTCAAGATGTTTAACATAAGTAGCAGTAAAATATGAGCAAATGTTGTAGTGCTTAAAGGACGCCTGTTTTTGAGTTGATAAATCTTTAAAAGGATAAAATAATAAATGAATGCATGAGGTGTCGACAAACTGATTGTAACCCTGACACGGTCATGGAACACAAGACAATATTTGATGCGGTATCCTTACACCCATGTAATGCAAACAAAAGAAAACCAAAAAAAAATAAGGATGACATAACCGCAAACTGCCAGTAACAAAATCTGTTTTAACAAAACACACAAATACACAGACATAATGAAACTCTCATGAGTACCATTGTTCTGTTGATACTCCCTGTATAGTATTTTATAAATACTTAACACGCTGACAGCTCATTTGAGATGGCAGTTACACGGTAGTATACAGTAGTTCAAAATTGGTAAATTTAGATTGCAGCAACTCTGCCATATGAAGCTTAGAAATATTAAGTGTTTCTGAGTGATTTACTCCAATGCCTACTTATAGCACTAAACTTTCCCTTTTCGAGTTCACTTACCTCACTCAGTAGAGCATTTTATATTTTTCTTTAGGAAGGAAGATGCCACGCCTCTTAATTTTAATCGAAATAAAATATGGTTTTTGTTACTCTGAGCTTAATATGTTTTCTAATAGTGAGAACAGTTTTTTTAAATTGACTCAGTAATTCCTGGGCCCGCCCCTGACCTATAACAAAAACAAATTCATTGTCTCTATAGATAAAAGAGCGATTTAAGCTTTGTTATTTTCCTAACCTTTTGCAAACATGCAAAAAGGAAAACTTATCAGACTTAGAAGTTCTCACTCATCGGCTCAAAGGTCGCTGATGATTCCATATAGCAATGGATGTGACTAGTATGACTTGGCTAAGCCCTTTTTTTGCTGTTTTGTTTCTTGTTTTTGGAATTTTTTAGTGTTATCACACACTGTACTGAACAGTAAGCTCAATAAAATAATTACAAACGGGAAAACTTCTTTTGATGTGGGCGAAAGATTTTTTGAAATTTTAATTCTAGAAGAAAAAGCAATGTTGTACCTTTTCTTTTAAGAAATGTTTTCTATTTCTGAGTAACTGAATAAGAAATAACGCTCAGATTAAATTATTTGCCCTGAAGACAACAAATTAGAAACATGAGTTCAGTAAGTAAGCGTTTTTTTTTAAATTCCAAGCCTAATGGAGTATAGCACCTCAAAGAAAAGCAGAACTTCGCCAAACTATAATGAATTTTTTCCTGGCAGAGTGATTAAAAAATCATACCCGAGTCAAATTTTTAGCCTCGAAAACATGAAATTCGGAATATGGCAATAACGTTATCTACCAAGTAAACTTGATACAAAGCCGCTAGTCAGTTAATGTATACGTGCGTTAAACAAAATGTGGATTAGATTGAATATGTGGACGTAGCACAAGAACCTAAAGTAATATTAACTGATGAGTGAGACTGCACAAGTGGGCGTGGCAACTCTCACAGAAGTTAAAACATGAAGTTAGTCAGTTATCCATCCGAACTAAATGAAACTTTGTAAAAAGAAATAAACTCAAACAAAGCCATTATACCGGCGAATAGGGGAAAAAATTGCCCAATTGGGCGTGGCACCTCTCAAAGAACGAAACGCCTTAAGTGTTATATAACGAAAGTTTTCCGAGGGAACGCTTTAAAACTCGCGACATATGAACCACATGAGAGGAGCTTTTTCTGTACGTAAAACGGGTGGGATAGAATAAGTGGGTGGTAGCACTTATTATAAAAGCAAAAATTTTAAATTATCATATCACGTAGGTTTACAACGAAACTTATGAGAAAGCACTATTGATAATGAAACTTTCGAAAAGAAAAGCGAACGGGTTTAAATAAGTAGGTGTGGCACCTTCCTTAGTAGCGAAACCTACCATATCACTGAATTGAAAGAGCGAAAAAGTTAAAATTTTATATTTTTTTAGAGGGCTTATATCTCTGTGCAGTTTTTTAGAAGTAAAAGATTGTGGCACTAATTTTTTTTATTGGATATAAAATCAGCACTATATATCAACTACATAATGATGTTTAAGGTACATATTAGAGTTCTGCGTGAGTGCGCTTAAAACAAACATTAAGCCACTCGGCACGATCGTCAGCCTATCGAGCCTTTACGAAAGCAAATCAAAACAAAAGACCAAGCAAGCGCGGTAAGTGCTGCACTCACAAATAAAATATTGTGCGAGTTAATCCGAGTTGAAGCACTCGTAGTTTAATGCATTCGATACCGAGTGACTTGTTGTCTTTTACTGCGTTTTCTTTTTCTTGGATACCTCGGAATCCAAGCCCGCAGTTGCTCAGTTTATTGGCCATTTCTATGAACATCCCTAGGACCCAATCATTGACATCGAAATACGAGTCAGAACGAGTCAGAGTGCAAACGAATCATAAGTCATTTCATTCAATAGTTCTGTTTCGTGCGAGTCTACTGATGTCAATATAACCATTGTACTCGACAGCAAGTACACTGATCGGTTGACAGAGGGAGTGCACTTACGCAGTATATATTCCTTATTTAAGGTATTTTTCAAAAGTGGATGTGAGTCGATTAACATATTATATCGGTTAGTTCATTTTACTAATATATTATTGAAGAGGCTATAGAGAATTAATTATGTACTAATTATAACATGCCTATTTTATGACAACTTATATAAGTAACACTTTACAGCATCATATATGTACATAGTAGTTTCTTTTTCACATTATGATTTCGCAATAAGAAGAGATATTGTAAAGATAACACTTGGAATTATCAAAGCTTTTTAGTAACTTTTCGAATGAAATCTGTTAAATTTTTTCTTAATTTTGTAATGAATTATATCCTGGACGATTTTTCTTTAACCACGTTTTACTTTCGTTCTCATTTTGAACGTGGTTTTTCTTGAGTGATTTTACACTTTTGTTTCGATCTTTTTTAACGACTTATACTCATTCTGGAATAATTCACCAAGTTGGTTTTCCATAGTCCTTATATATGCACTTTGATAATTTATTTGCAATTTTGTCATTTTGTACGACTATGCAGCTGCCATGGTACAGCATTTTGAGTTGAATGAGACGACTTTGTTGGTGGTTTATGTCCGTAATCATACTCATGAAAGTTTGTTTGTTTGTATTGTATATTTACTCGTACGTGTGGGAAAATATAGTTAAGGTGATTATGTGACAACGACAACAAGGTGGTACATTTTATTGCAGTTTCCACAAGATGTATGCGAACAATTACTTGTGTTTCAGATTTTCAATGAAATTAAACAAAACAAAAAAACAAAAACAAAAAACGAAACGAAAACGAAACAGCAGCCTTCAGGTGAGGTAAAAAAATAATTATTTTTGTGCACTTGAGTCATTGCAACAAAAGAATTTTGCAGTTTGTATTTTAAGTTTTTAATGAATTTTCACAACCTTGGAGAAGAAGTGGCAGATTTCAGTTTTTTTTTATGATATTTGAGGACTTAAAAGAATAAATATATTTGAAGCGAGAATTTAAACTGCACTCAATTAACATACACTACGACAAAATTCATAAGTTCTTAGAATTTAAATTTGAAGCTTTAAATAAACTGGTAAATTTTTGTTTCGATTTATTTAAAAATAATGAACGGATAAAACTTTTATTTTTCTCCATGCTACTACTATTGGGAATTATCACATTTAAGGAAAAATAAAGAAAATGTATCAAGTTACTTAAACAATTTATGTGCCAATATTGATTTGTGCATTAAATATGCCAACAACCTCTACCTATTTATTTGCCCAACCACCCACCCACCAACTGGGCTGTCATTAAAGTTTTCACATTAACTGCGGCTTCAATGTGTGATCTCTCTTAGTTCTTTGCTCTAAAAATCAAATATTCTAAAACCGCACTCAAATTACTGACACACACATACACACAGACACATTCAAACGACCTGCCATAAAACCAGCTGACTGACAGAATGCCTGACGTTAACTTTTGTTTTTATTGTATAAACAAAAGTAGTGTTTTAATGATGGTTTTGTTATTAGTTTATTGAACAAACATTCCTTGTAAAAATGTTTTAAGAATAGAACAAAAAACTATAATAAATTTATCATTTTAACCTACTTTATTACGCAACGTTACAGCATTAGTATCTCTGAGAATTTGTAACGCATAATGTACGCATGAGATATTTTATGAAGATTGTTCAGAAGCTTAGTTTTATATCAAATAAATTTTTATTAAATATTTGAGTTAGTAATGGCAGTAAAATAAAGAAAAGTTTCTTCAATCTATCGACATGATACCATAAATAAAGGGATAAATTTACTTTATTTGAAAAAAAAGAAGTTGAGCGTATAATTTTTCGGATTTGTTTTGGAACAAAATCTTACCAAAGCCTAAAAAGTTTTTTCTTTATTTTTAGTATGAAAGTCGCTCATTTCACGAAAGATTTCATCAGTCAAAATATGATAAGTTTTTTAATTTAATTATTTTTAAGAAATATTAGTATAATATTAGCTATTATTAAATGAGCTAAAATTGTATGTAAAAATTTATATAGACCAAATCCATTTCAAAGTAATTAAGGGAATATACCGTCCACCGATTTGATTAAAAAACATTTTTTTCGAAGCTATGCCCATTTAAAGTTTTAGTATCAAAACTTGAAAAACCGCTGAAATTTTTTTCAAAATAGTCACGTTTTCATTTAAATCAAAATAATTAATTTTTGTCTTTTGATTCTAATGGAACTTCTGATTCTCTGTCCGAACCTTTAAGAAAATCTTGAAAATTGGCGGAGTTATAGCGCTTTTTATGAAAAAAAAAAACAAGGCTGATTTTCTCAAAAACCATAGATGTTTTTACGCTTAAAATTTTATTGTGGATTTGTATTAATATGAGAGAAAATCGACATGAGTTTAATGAGTGTTAAAAGATATTTGAGGTCAGGAGATTTTTTTTTTTCTAAAATCGAAATATCAATTTTTTTTTTCCATCATTGCCATGCCACTCTACGGTACTATTTTCAAACCAAATAACAAAATCAACATTCCAAATTACTTTCTGCAAATTGTGCTTGCATTCTGCATACTTTTTTTTTACCGTTATTTTCGTAATAATTTTATCATTGGAAATATGTATATAAAAACATTGTACGCACATATAGCTTTTTCGCTGACTGTACTTTTGTGGGTTTTGAATGTTTTGTTTGCTGGACTTTGTCAGCGGAAAAGTTATATGTGCGTACAATTTTTTCATATATTTCCCATGATAAAAAGTTAAAAAGTTTTTTCATCAAATCGGGGGAATATGTGTCCTCTTATATCCTCTGAAAAACAACATATATAATCGGCAACCAATTCCGAGATTTGAAGTTAGTCCGACTACATGGTTTGAAATGGAGTTGATCATATGTAAATATGTAGATAAAAAAAAATATATCTGTGTCCACAAGGAATAACGGCCCAAGCCGGTCAGTGATCAGTAGGCATAGCAACATAAGCTATGTGTATGAGCATGAGACTGTTTTGCTTTAGCAACGCAGATCGACTTTAGATGTTATTCCTTGTTGCTATAGATATATGTATATTAGGGTGTTTTTTTCGTTCCGTTTGGCCAATGTGTTGACATTGGATCTAAAGAAAATTCTTACCAGAGAACGAACCAAACCAAGTATATCTTTGAAACCAGCATATCTTTGAAAATAATACATTCACGAATTTAGTACTTTAGACCTTTTTGTATGAAATTTAATTCTCTTCAAAATGCTGATATATATTAGGAGTTTAAAATATATTCTAATATATAAAAATGGATAAACTTTATTTCGAAAACATTATTGAAAACTATGAACAAAAAACTAAGGTCGGGATGGTTTTTAAAGGCCCATACAAAGGCGTGGCACTGCAATTAATTTTATTTTTGATAGCTTCATGTCTCTATTATGATGTAAATTAGTAATTAGCTAAATCAATATACAAAATAGGCAAACTATTTGAAGGACTGCCCACAATATCTACTAATTCTTTCAATTTTTTCTATTTTTTTCAACATTTTTCGACTTATTCAACTTCATTACTGATAACCCCTATCAAATTTTTTCAACATGTTCCATAATCTTTCCAACTTTTTAACCTTATTTCAATTTCGAAATTTTCAATATTCATTTTCTCGATTTTTTCAACTGTTGTTGAACTTTTGTCTATTCGAGATATTTGTTCAGAATGACATAGCAAACCTCAGCCCTAAAATATTAGCGAATTCGATTGCCATACACTTTCATATGAAATAAGCAGCCTATGCTTATAGCTCAAGTAATAATCTTTTTTTAGCTGACTTGTTTTAATTTTAACTTTCGAGTCATTTTAGAAATAACCACTGTTGACATCCGAAGGACCGCATCTTTTCCCAATAGTTTTACCAGTTATATTTACATATTAGCATTTTTTATCTTTTTGTGTGTAGTTAATGTACAAACAATCAAAATGTTTACACTTCATTGCACAATTACAAGTGTGTGTGGTATCTTGATGTAAAGTGCATTACCCACTTTAAATGTCAATTAAATTTTGACAGTTTCATTGCAACTGTTCTGTCACAGCGTTTATCTATGTTACGTACGCATGTTATTTACAGACTTTTCAACACGTTCTCCAAAGAAAAACTTTGTCTGAATGACTGAATGACAGACTGACATGTTGAACGACAGGACAAGGCTAGGCTTAGGTTGGTTACTATGACAGACAGTACCAACTAGTTAATTTAAAACTACTTCATTTTATCTATGTTAGATTTTATTTTAAAATTATATTTTCATAGATACACGTGTACTTTATGTACTATTATTTTTATATAAATAGATATTTTGCTTGATACTTGTACCTACCCATATCAAACTTTTAATGGTCTATTTTATTATTCTGTCCTTTTCATCTAGCTGTCTTAAGTGTCAGCTAATATGAGCTTTGAAATTTATATATTTTGGCTAGTTATTTTTAGTTTTGTGATTACTTTAATGAAATAGCTCAATGATTATTAATCTAATTATAAGTACTCGTAATAATTTTAAATATTTGCGATATAGTTTTTAATATGGCTCAGAAAATATTCGATATTTTTATTTGAGAAATATGATTATAACAAAAACGACTCACCAAGGGACTGACATTTTGGTAGTCACGACCACGAGCTTATACGGAACAGATTATTAAGTTTTAAGCAAGACAAAACACGGTGTAGTTTTTAATATTTTAAAATTTAAATTCTTTAATTCTCACATACATTGCTGTGTGTATTTAAATATAATTAAAAAATATTAACTACTTATATTTAAACCTTTGACATAAGTTTTGTAATGGCTACATGGCAAAGGACTGACATTTTAGACATGTGATAATGATTAAAAATACAATCTTAATTGAATTCGTATTACTCATTATTGGGACGATAGTGTAGGTACTGTTTTTTTCAGTTAACTACTACTCGTAATTGTAAAATATTGTTGAGAGTAGTCTAAATATCAGTTACATCGTGTTAACCGGTTTTTGTAAAATTACCCACATATCAAAATTTATTGAAATCACCTGCAGTCATGTGAATATCACAACTAAACTACAATTACTTGAGGCTCACTGTATAGTTTCATTTGAATGATTTTTGACAAGTTTATTTATAACGCGTATCTTCCTTTTCGAGCACACATTTTCACTTGTATATTTCTTATTCACTCTAACTTTCAGCTACTACGTACGAATATTTTGGTTGTTGTATAAATTAACAAGTTCACCTACACACAAGCAATTGATTTTTATTGATGAATAATTAAAATCAATACCATACATTAAGTTATTATTTTTAGCGTTTTAATGACTTTCGAGTGATATACTGTTTGTTTGGATTAAATGAGATTTTAAATTAAATATAAATTACGGCTTTATGTTTGCAAATTGTTTTACACCCATTATATGTAATTTATATTCATGAAAAGGTTCATATAATCAAGAAAGTAAGTTCACTTAAAATTACTTATAATCACTATGAGGTGATTGATCGGGCAATTATTGTTCCTATTATAGTTGTGTTGCAGATTTTCCAGACCATGAGTGTTTCAAGGTTTTCTTTTTTACGAACATTTCAGAGCATTCACCCTAAAGTGCCAGTTACCGCGCTTAAACAATTTTTAATTATTTTACTTTTTTGCGAAATTTTTATTTTAATTACTTGAATTTATATTTTTATTTTTTTATTTAAGTTTTTATATGACTTTAGACTACAAGGAACAAGATGGCGTACTCCGCTTTTGTTAAAAATTTTTTAAGCACTTAAGCCCGCCGTGTATTGTATTAATTTGAAATATACTATTAACTTAAATTAAGAGATTCTTTCTAAGTAAATAAATTTCTGATATAATGACTACTTAAAATTAGAATGACTTTTTTCAAACTTATCATATAAATCTAGACAAGCATTATATATATATGAAAATCCATCTTTCTACTAACTAACCGAATTCATAAATAAATAGTCATATTGTTTAATATGTAAATATTGTAGTTGTTACTTAGAATACTATGAAGCGAACTATCGCCAATGAAAGTCTTGACTAAAGATGGATGATAGATTAATAATTTAAAAACAAATCTAGTATTTTTCTTTCAAATAAACAAAAAATCTTTCTGTGGGCTTATGCAAGACTATTACATTAATCTGCAATGAATATAAATTAAATAAATTCACGCATATCTTATGATAATGTGTAGTAGTCTTTACTCATAGTAAGTTTACTTAAAAAAAATTTCAATTGATTTATTATACTTTACTCAAAATTTTATTGAATAGATATCACTAAGCAACAGCCAACATTTTATTTGAATGCCACTATACAATTCTTGTGTTTAATAGCTTGCACATTACGAAAATGCCACTACAAATGACACGAAGTTTTAAAATTATTAACATATTTTTTCAAAGGTGATTTCACAGTTTTGCCAACCTCTCGCATTAGAACAGACCAATATCATTCTCAAAAACATAAAGTATCGGTGTTATCAAGGAATCTGGGTTGAGAAAATGATGCGGGACTATATTTTGGCCTTAGCCTGCTTTCTTCTCTTTGAAGAGATAACACTGGCCATTCAACAAAATAAGCTTAACTAAGCACACCAGACTACGACAATATCCCACCCGAAGCATTAAGAGTTATTCGATCTACTTCTTCCTCTTTTCGAAGCCATTTGGAAAGAAGGGACAAATAGCTTGAGGATTTTCTTATTAAATTTCGTTGAAAAAGTGACATCCACTCTTTGTAAAAATTACCGATGAATCACAATGCTGCATAGAATAGAACATAGCTGTTCCTATTAAACTCAGCAATCGAATCATATACAGCGGTCAAGCACGGTTGCTTGATGCCCCCCGCCCGCATTATTTGAAATGGTTCTGGACGATCTGTTAAGCTTCACTCTTGCAGGGTATCATGGGAGTCAATGGGACTTTTGCAATTTTTTGCTTCAGATGAATATCGCGGATTTGGTGGCCTCTTATAACCTCAAATCACCAAGTTATAGGATAATAGTAGTAATATAAGTATTTGGTTCCTTATAAAAGAAACGGATACCATTAAGATTAACAAATAAACAAAAGACAAAGATATTTTCTAGTTTACTTCTGAATTCTCCTAAATTCAATCCTCTTCAACATTTCCCCAATTCACGTATTTCCTGCTCTAGCGATCGTTTCGGACCTTGACAGCATTTGGTTAGCAATTTGATATTGGAAATGGTCCCAGGCTACCAAATTTTTGAAATTTGGCGAAGACAATTGTGGGTGAGCACTTGTAGAGTATGTGGCACCTATTGCTTAGCCAGGTTTAACAGCCGTACAGAAGGACTGACTTCACGTTTGAGACGTACAGAAATTATGAAACTGGGCATGGATGTCCTTATTGGTTCTGCCTTAAGGTGTTACTATGGTGCCTTAGTAAATCAAATTATTCTCTTCTTCTATGTTGAATTCGCCTATCATGAAGCTATTGCCTACACCAGTTGGGCTTGTGAATGTGCTTTTTGTTTTATTTGCATTGATTTCCAAAACTACTTTTTCAGAAGAAGATTAGACGGAAGTGAATTTTTCTTGCATGACGAACTGCTTGGTGGCGAGGATCATTGGCATAAGCGAGTTCCTACAAATGAATGTCACGATCTATAGAGTCTTAAGCTCTGCTTAGATAATCTTCCAGTAGTTACTATCAGAAAAAACATTGGTGACAGCTGACAACCTGGCGCACTTCCAATTCGGATTTAAAAGGATCAGAAAGTTTCCCGTTATGCAATACTCTAGATTTGATGTAACTCCAATTAGGTTAATGATCTTGAGTGTTGCAGATCGTCTGCTCAATGCATCCCACGACAAAACAAAATCAATTCAGGTGCATTCACTCAATTTTTTACAAATCTAGTACCTATATATCAGAGTATTTTCTTCAATTTCAACTGTTCTCTTTGTAAGTCGGAAATAAATTTGCAGAATATTTTTTTCGGTCCACAAATGTTTTTTTAACACGTTGACGGACAGTAGAAACAAGTGAAATTCGAAAATTGACACTATATGTTTTTGTAATTTTTAGAATATTAGAAGTATAGTTTTACTCTTTCTGCTTAAATACACTTAATTTTGATTAATTCAGCACCTTTAATTAGGTTGCGGCTACAACCGTCATGGCGCCAGCGGACTCTAGACACTATGTAATGGGACGATGGCGGCTATAACAGCAAAAATTTAAAAACGTAAATGACAGGTTTAATGACTGAAATAAGCAATTTTTTGTGAGCAACAAAGTATTTTTGGGAGTTTTACACGAAATGTTAGTTCATGATCAAACAAAAATAAATAAATTTTTTTTCGAAAACATGACACTAGGCTTCTACTTGTACGCTGGTAAATGCACATTTGTGCTGCTACAGCCGCAGTGTCTAAAAACGACCGTTTCGTATTGGACGGCTATTGCCGTCATGTCACATAGTGAACTTGAACTTGACGGCTATAGACGCAACTGTCCGTCAACGTGTTAATTATTTCATTGATGGATTTTGTATTAAGCGAATTATTTTACATAAGATTTGTATAGTGGTACATTTTAGATCACATTTTTTTAATTTGTTGTCTAGTGTGCTTTATTTTTAGTGACAAAAAATTTCATTGTTTCAAAAGATAAGAAAGCAGTCATTCATAATCTTTAATCCATTAAATGGCGCCGAATGAAATACGTAATGTCATAACACTTAAACAGCATAAATAATTTTTATACTTCAGAAGGGGTATAAATTAAAGCCTAAGTAAATGTTAATACAAATTTTGTTGAGCTACAACCAAAAATGATTACAATTCTACTAAGTATTGTAGCTATATTAATTTTGGTCTCAAAAATATACAAGACATATTCAACTTCATATGAACTTTATCTTTTGAAAGAACTTTGTAAAATTATAAAATCTCTAAGGACACTAACGAACTCTTTTAAACAAATGAGTACAAAAGATTAATGTCACACACATGTATGTATCTGAGTAGAGTTCAAAGGAGGCGTAATTAATAAAACGAGGTCAAAGTAAAATGTCCGCAAAACAACTCTTTTCATACAAAAATTATTACCTTCAATTAACTAAATATTTATTTGGATGGTAGACCAAAGGAAAATCATTCACAAAGTTCTTCAAAAAGTTTCAAAAACATGGTATACACAAATAAAACTTTTCAAGGTCCTCAGCATAATTATGTGGCGGTATTATTTACAACCATAATAAGTAACCACATGCGAAAATTGCTACTTGATACATTTTTTCCTTCAAACAAATCAACTTTAATATTAATTTCTTAACATTATGTAAGTCTGACAACTTTCCGCTCTATGATACTTGATGCTTACAAAGGACACTTGCCAACGAATTAGCAACGCCTGTATTAATAACACAGCATGTGTCCCATGGGGTTGAGTGTGTGAATTAAGAAGTGCGTAAGTGCTTAGGTACCCAGTCGGAAGCTGATTTTTTGTTGACTTAAAATGAAATTTATTACGTTGTTGATAGTAAATTGTGAGAAATTGGGAGACTCTTCAAGACTCTGCTCTGCTCAAATATGCGAGTTGTACAGCAGTTTAGGTCGAATATAGCTGGTTATTTTTTTTTTTTTTTTAAATCTCTGCATCATTGCAAATCGCAATAGAAAGATTCCGAGATATCGAAATGCAAATTAAATACTTTTGTATTAGCATAACCTAACGCATCGGTCCGGAACTGAGGTTAAAACATGACGCTGAGCAAACCATTTGAAATATTTTCGCCGAGTTTATGAACGATGATGACATTATCGACATTATTCTTGAAATCACTACTGTTAACATTTGAGCTGAATCCATAGAGAAATGTCATTTTTCAAATTTATATTTTCCAAAAATCCAGTATCGATCAGTGATTAGATTTCTATTTTTGGATGGGAAAACGTGTTAGCAAATCAAAAAAAGGTTGAACGATGTCTATGGGAACCCAGCAGATGGCAGCAATCAGATATTATTTTAATAAATTTAAAGATGATTGAACAAGGGTTTGTAATGAAGGTCGCCCAAATGGAGTGACTACTGAAGAAATAAATTCACGACATTGTTTTGAATGACCGCCGAGTAAAGGTGCGCAAGATTGCTGAGAATATAAACATCTTCAGAATAACGTGTGTGTAATATTTTGCACGAATATTTGGGCACAAGAATGCCCATTACCCAGATTGCTCACTGTGGACCAAAACTGTAATCAGTTGACTACTTAACAACAGTGTTTGAACATGTTTAACCGCAATCGGAGGTAGTTTCTTCGCCGTTTCCTAATTGTTGACGAAACATGGATCCATCTCTGCACTCCAGAAAACTAAGAACAAATTCAAATCAATGGACTTCTAACACTGACCGTGCGCATGCTACCGGGATCGGGATTGAAAAGGAATAATCCTAATCCAATTTGGAGAAGGAAAAAACAATTACTGACGTGTACTATGAAGAGTCAAAGAATTAACATCCGCGTTTGGCTCACAAAAAAAGGGGCGGTTCCACGGCGCGATGAGTGTGGCGATTGCTCACTATGGGCCAAAAAAACAGAATCGGGTATCCACTTAACAGCAGTGTTTGAACCGCATTTAAAGGGAGGTTTGTAATTGTTGAGGAAACATGGATCTGTCATTACAGTCTAGAGACCAAAGAACATTCAAATCAATGGACTTCTAATGCCAAACGTGCACCAGGGAAAGCAAAGACGGTTTCATCGAACGGTATCCTTTTTTTTGGGAAAAAGGAAATCGTCGAGTATTTATTTCGATGAAGAGTCAAAGAAGTAACGTTCCCGTTTGGCACAAAAAAAAAGCAACAACTTCAATGCACTTGCTCATTCGTCCCGCATTGCCACAGCAAAATTAGTTGAATTGCCTTACGGAATGATGCTGCTTCCACGGTATTCTCCAAATTTTTCCCCTTGAACTTTTTTCTCTTTCCAAACATGAAAGTGGCTGGGGCAAAAGAGATTCACATCAAATGAGCAAATCGCCGCTGGAACAGAGGCCAATTTTGCAGAGGTTAACAAATCTTATTAATTGGATGGTTTGAAAAAGTTGGAATATCGCTGTAGTAAGTTTATCTACCTAAAAGGAGACAACGTTGAAAAGAATATCTATACCGCAAAAAAAAAATTGTGTGCACGTATTTTAAGTTCAAAGGATTTCCTATCGACTTAACAAGCATTATTCTCGTTCGTTTCAATAAAATAGTAAATACCAATTTTCAATAATAATTTATGACAGTTGAAAAGTATTTCCTAATGGTATATCTTGTGGTTTTCTTTGTGCGTGCGTCACACTTTTTAAATTCTTGTGATTCATTCATGCAACAAAAATCCTACCAGCACGGAGGTCCATTATTTTGAAAAAAAAAAAAAATCAACAATGAATGGCAACATTGTAGCTAACGACATCAATTACACCAATAATAACTTGGCTATTTTGTGCCAGAGTTAAGTAGTTGTTATTGTTATACGCTGCAATTTGACTCTTGTAACAGCTTACGGGTGAGACACAGCGACAATGAAGACGACACGCTTTCGACTGAATTGTGTATGATGCATCCATCCATGAGTGAAATTCATCAGATACGTTATTATACCTTGGGTCAACAGTAAATACTGTATAGCTGCACAAAAACAAAACTATTCATCTAACTATGTCTTTGAGCGAATTTTATAAGTTTTTTGTTCGAAAATATTTCTGTCTAAAACGCTTTATTTTTAGGAGTAAACGAGTTTTTTTAAGTAACTATTCCAGTTTATGATGAAATCATTACAACATTAATATTTACCATTATAAATGAATACAAAGCAGTCAAAATCAATATCCCAAAAGTTAATACAACGAGTGACTACTGTATTGAGTACCACAGGTTGCTACTCCTAGAACATCCTCGCACCATCCAAATGTCAGTTTCATAGCGGAACATGAAATTGTGTTTGCTTGCTTCTGTTATTTATGCGTTTCAATAAACTCTGTGCGAGGGTCTGTACGACCGATCCGCTGTGTACCTACGTACCACGGTTGCCCTTTTGTCAACTTTGGTTTTCACACATTTTATTGGGTTGGGTTCGAACTTAGGTAGCAGTTTTTTCAAATGAAAATGAAGAGATGCGAAGCGACGCGATTAAATAAATTACTAATGTCAGGCGTAAAATGTTACCCCATCAGTAAAACGACCAGTCGACCACATTTCTCATAATGTAAACGAATTAAGACGGTAATGAGCCAAGTCATGTGTAGCGCGTCGAGTTAATTGCGTACCAAAATGGTTAATGCAAGTAAACAGGGATTGGGATGGAATGGGATAGGTTGATTTGGCGGAAGGTAAAAAAAAAAGGAAAAACACAAAAAACAGGGAGGAAGTATGACTAATGCGCAGAAATTAATTTAATGACCTTGAAAGTTTATGGTATACTATAGTTGCCAAGCATATTTTCAGTTGGAAGAGTAGCTTAATAATATAAATATTATGTGGTAACAAAATAAATAAATAAAAATTACGTTATTACAGAGATGACCAAAAATAGTGCTTAAAAATAAATTGTTCGGAGTTTTTAAAAGTTTCTAATTTTCAAAGTACACTTACTCACATCATGCTCAAAACTTTGGATAAAATAAATTTTTTAATCTTACATTGTACGCACGCATAGTTTTTTCGCTGACTATTTCTGTGGGTTTTGAATGTTTTGTTTGCTTGACTTTGTCAGCGAAAAAGCTTTATGTGCGTGCAATGTTTTTATATGTATATTTCCCATGATAAAAAGTTATGACGAAAATAACGGTACAACAAAAGTATGCAGAATGCAAGCACGATTTGCAAAAAGTAATTTGGAATGTTGTTTTTGTTATTTGCTTTGAAAATAGTACCGAATTGATATTTCTATTTTGGAAAAAAAAAATCTCCTGATCTTAAATGTGCTTTAACAAGCACTAAACTCATGTCATTTCTCACAATAAAATTTTAAGCGTAAAAAAAATTGGAGTTATTGAGAAAATCAGCCTTGTTTTTTTTCATAAAAAGCTCTATAACTCCGCCAATTTTCAACAGTTTTCAAAATTTCTTAAAGATTCTGACAGAGAATCAGAAGTTCTATTAGAATCAAAAGACAAAAATTAATTATTCGCATATATTTGAATGAATATTTAAAACCTACAATATTCTATCAAACAAAATTAAATCCGTGCTACTTCTTGATGTATTGGGCTTAATATTGGCTATAAAAGATTTGTTACGTCCAGATTTCACGCCCACTTTTATGCTATCTATGTATTTTAGCGGTTGTAAACACCTCTAAGAACGGCTAAAAAGATCAAAATGATATTCATACCATGCAGTTTTTGCTGCATTGAATTTAACATAAGCCAAGTATTACGAATGGAAAAGTCTGTAACACTTTAACGACCAAGTTAGAGATTGGCATTCTTATTCAATATGATTGATAACTATCACAGCGATGTTATCTTATGCCATCTACAAAGAGACAAACTACGATTAAAGACGAATACCCAACCAAGAGGCTTTTTGAAGGAAAATAGTCCATAACCTTTACATGCCATAGGTTTCAGGTTCGTTGTACGAACTGAGTGATAATGTGAAATTATTTTGTTGGATCAGCTATAGAAATGGTTGTTAGGTGACAAATTGTGAAAGCAGTAGAGGTACCAATTTAAGCTAAAGTACTTCAAGACAATCGGGGAGCCTCTCCTGTTGTTGGCAACTGCTATATGTGCCCGATAATCAAATGGAACCAACGCAAAATCAGAAAGGCTTCAGCGTTTTTAACGCTTTTGCATGAGCACGTATATATGTATGTGTGTGGCAAGGGAGTAAAGGGTCTAAACCGCCGCTCCTTAAATAATAAATCGACTATGATAATTGAAAGCGACAATATTTTCTCAAGCTAAACTCAATATATAAAATTTATCTTTTTTTATAGAGATAAGGAGATTAATATTTAAATCAAACTTACCAGTATTTTTTTTTTTTCTTTAATTAGTAAGCAGCATATAATCCAAAGTTAATAATTGAAAAGTTGAAACACTTTTCCTCTTAGCACTTTTTTATGATTTCCATTACTTTTGAGAGGAATAATTTATTATGGTAACACTTAATTATTCAATATTTATGTATTATTAATTGTATTACAGATTATTGTTGTATTCTTTATTATACGAGTAACTCTTTTTTTCTTTTTTTTTTTGCACGTGTTAAATAAATTTGTTATCAGTTTCAATTTGATTTATTATTCACGATGTCAATTAAATAGCACTTAAATATAAATAAAATTTAATAAATGAATCAAAAAAAAAAAAGATGAATGAATGTGATGACTCTACTCTGTTGGCTGGAGAAAAACTGTACGAAAAATGTAGTTAAACGTAAAATGTTAGAAATTGGTTGTTAGTCCCTTGAAAAAGAAAACTATAGGGTGTTTTTTTTAGAGGTATAGAACTTTAAAATGGAATAAAACAAAGATGAATTTTTTAAATAGACATGAAAATTACTTTATTCGAAAGATAATCTTCTGGCATTATAATTTAAATATGACTTCTGGCATATGAACGCCACGGCTAGCTCGGACGTAGTCTAAAATGGAGGTCCAATTTTCAAGGTATATCGCGAATTGCGCGAGTAATGTTGGCTTCGAAGTATTGAATCGTAGCTGGCTTATCGACGCATACTTTTGGCTTCACATAACCCCAAAAAAAAAAATTAAGGTGTGATATCACAAGATCTAGGCGGCCTTCTTGACTTCATAATTGCAAAAATCATGTGAATTTTGAGTGAAAATAAAGTTGAAATTTTAGTGACTATAATAAATTTGCACAATTTGGACGCGTTGTTCATGCGTCAACCTGTTCATGATGAAATGGCAAACCAAACTGAATATAAATGACATTAGAGTTGCCAGATTTGACCACAAAATCCCAGTTTTATCTCTATTCGAAAAACAAACCTCTAAAAAAAACACCCTTTACTTTTTTTTATTTTCTTGAAGTAAATGTATTGAGTCAAACTTGAAAATTGGTCAAAGCTCAAGTTTAGGTATTATTAATTTTTTTGTTTAGAAACTTGCACCAATAAAAAATATAGCAAAACCATAATGGAATCTCAATATTTTCTATTTTTTCTGAGTTAATGAAAAATTTTCAATAAAAATAATATTTTTAAGAACTTTCATATATAAAATGTAAATAACTATATGGAAATTTGTCCAAACTAAAAATATAATTTACCCTATGAGTGCTAATAATTTGAAAAATTTTTCTTTTGAAAGACAAACTAATTCCCAACATTTTAAGTTCTAACAATTTTTTTCGTAGAGTTGCTATAAAGATAAAAGACTTAACTAAATAATAGCCCTGTGTATAGTGAAATTGGAGGAACATCGACTGGTGTCAACGTAAGGTCATTTGAAATAACCGGGATTCTTACGATTTTTGTGAAATGAACTTAAAATGTATGTTTAAAAAGGTAACTAAGTTTTGCCCGTGAAAATTTATCTTGAGATTGCTGGTCCAAAAAAAATAAGTCATAAACTTTTCCCAACAAAATTTTTAGCTTACCAATTTAAACAAAAATATTTTTATATAATCTGTACCTAGATATGTATATATATTTTTTTTTTTTTTTTTGAGAAGGTCGGAAAATGTTTCTTTACGACTTGGTAATCCTGATAATTTATAGTCGCTGAGTTCAAATCTGCCGTCAGATTTTGGCACAAACCCACGCAATGGCAGTTTACATAATGAAAATTCTCAGTCGCTTGTTCCGTTTGTAAATTTTTTCTAAAAATTTAACTAAAATGCTCCATAGGGTGGTTAAGGAGTGGTACTGCAGGGGTAATGTAAATGGAAAATGATCTTTCGTGAAGAACAACTTTGCTTCATGCCAGTGGGTTTTGTGAAAATGTAATGAATCGCGACATCAAATGTACTTTTTAGATCCCGAATGTACTGTAGAGTGCTAATGCACCGAATGCACTGACGATGATTTTACAGGACGCAAATGTACCGAAAACAATAAAAATGTACCGAAAATGCCATCACTTCCTCATGCTTGAAATAAAAAAATCGTAGAAGTACGTTTCTAATCATGTCAAAATCATTTTAATTTACCATTATCTCGAAATGCTGTAAGCCAAATCTGAAGATTTTAAGCTCAGCTACCCCAAATTACCATAAGTTGATATCAGAATGTTCTTCCAGCATTTAAATCTCATTTTTGCACACAGTGTAATTATTTATTTTATTTTCCACAGATTTCTAAAAATTTTGTCCCAAATATGGGTTGTCATCGGTTTTTTTGGGGACTTTTTTTGTAATAAATATTACAGCGTGTTCCAAATGATAGAGCTGGAATAGATTAGATAGAATATATAAAGTTGTCATGTCGAATTATGTCCCAAACATAGGTTGACACTCAATATACATTTTTACTTAGGAAAAAGTGGCCCAAAAAACGGGGTTCGGCACAGAGCTTGACAATGCGACCCAATACACATATTTTATATAGGCACTTTGAGCTCTATCATTTGGCACACATTTCAAGCTATAATCTAATACATTTTTAATTGAAAAAACTTGATCAAAAATCGGGCATTCTCGAGCATAGGTTTGGGCTTTGGCAAGGAAATCCTTGCTGGTTAATTTCACCAAAATGCATCGCTATCTTTACTGTATAGTCCGGGAGGTAGCGTTGCATTTTTGATAGTGATTTCCTACCGCTACATTTTATTTCCAATTGATAGTTTATATACGGCTGATAATCGAAATAAGTGTCAGTCATCAGAATTGTGGTGGGCCTGGTTGTAAGAGGCCGACAAGAAAAAGTTTGTTCAATAACTTGGAAAGTAAGCTATAAGTTGAAAAACATATTTACAAAAATGTTGTAGAAGAGGGGATGAAAACACATCGATTTCATGCCCGAAAAATGTCCGTATTACAAGATTTGACCCACTCTTCATAGTTTTAAAATTACTAATGGTCATCCTTATTTTCGAAAGAAATACGATTTTAATTGAGATTTAAATTAAAATTACGCGCTCAGATCTGAAAACCACCTTTTTCGCACAAAATTAAAGTATTTATTGGAAACTTTAAAATGGTGAAAGGTGGTTCAAATTTTATCGTATGGAGATTTTTCGGGCATGAAATTGATTTTCTTTTTTATTCTCTACAACAATTGTCTCAACATATTTTTCTACTTGTGGCTTACTTTTCGAGTTATTGAGCGAAATTTGTTCCAACGGCCTCTCACAACGATTCTGGCGACTTACGCTTATTTCGATTTTAAGACATACTTAAACTATCATTTGGAAATAAAATGTAGCGGGAAGAAATCACTATGAAAAATACAACGCTACCTCCCAGACAAGTACATCTCATCCTGTAATCACATACGCGCGACTTTTCCATAGCGGGCTCTTGGGCGATAACTTGCTGTCTTGTATGTCATTGTAACCGAATTCTGCTGTAAGCCTAAGAAGAAATAGGTTATGGTTTCCATTTTCTTTTTAATTACTAAATTTAATTTCGAGCACGATTTCGCATTATACACTATAACTATTTTTATTATACAATTTTATGTCTTTTCTTCCAAGAAAAATTGCTCAGACATACCATATGCATTTCATTAGCATTTTTATTGTTTAAATTTTATGTTTAATTATTATTATTTAGTCTAACTTTGGCACGTTTTGTTTTCGCAAACAAAATAAATTTTGTATAAACACTCACAATAAACATTTGTTTGTTTTTCAATTTTCACCAGATTTGCATTTGATTTTTGCTACTTCTACCGAACGCCAAAGTCCCCAACGAAATTCATGCCGCCACAATTCAATTGACTTGAAATTGAATTTTTTTTTTTTTTAGATTAGGGGGGTTCATAACCTGATGACGAATTGTGCCAAGTTTTTCGTTGAACTTTTGGTTACCATAAACAAAATAAAGTAATTGTTTTTTATTTTTTTATAATTTTTTTACTTCTTTTGTTTGCTGTTTCTGCTCATGACACACGAACGAATGTGAAATAACCGAATTAACAACAACAGCACAAAAAAAAAGGTAAACAAAACACAAATTATTAGGACTATTTCTTGTTGTTGTTGCATTTAACTTAATACCGGTTATCAATGTGCTTGATGTTGCATCTGGTATTGTTGTTTTTCGTTGGTGATAGTGTCCAAAAACTAAATGCGCTGGAACAAAAAAAAACTAGACGAAACTCCTCGTTCACAAACTTCATCCATCCACAAGTACATATGTAATGCTTTTTAACGTGTTTTCTTTTACAACAACAACACAAAAACTCTAAAATTACAACTATAAAATATGAAACACTCACACACAATCAAATAGAATGCGCGACGATTTGTACAAAATGTGAGTCTCCTTTTAAAATTTGGATGCACAAATGTTTTTTTCTGATCCGCCAACCACGTCCGACAACGCAGACCAATTTTCACCAACTGACTCAACGTTGTAAAAGTGAATCAACTTAAAGCCGAACCGGTCGCAATTGTGTGCGTTCAAAGTGTAGTAGAATGGTGGTGTGCGCCACAATGGCAGTACTGTCCCCACTGCTCACCAATCATTCCATCAGCTCTCTTTGTGCGGTTTCATTTGCCGGCTGTGATGTTAAAGAGCGCACTATGTGGTAGAAAAAGTACTTTTATACGGTCGTTTGTGGCAAAAGTGAGCTGTTGCTTTTTTACAAAGAATAGTCATTTTTTTTTATTCCGTTTAAAATTCATAGAAAGGGGCGTGGCAAGTATAAAGAAGTATATGGGCATTTCCACGAAAACTAATGTTTTGTCCCGTGCGAACGTCTTGGTTTTTTACAATTATCTTGAAAACGAAAAATTGCCCAAAATCAACCTTAGCACCAATTATAGAGCTAATGAGGAGCTATAAGTCAATCATAGTGTAAAAATAAAAATCAGTTTTATTTTGACTTTTTTTTACTTTATATGTATTCGACGGTTCGTTCGCCATGTAAATGGCCATATATATTTTTAAGCTGCTTCATTATGGCCATCTATCTGTAAAAATTACGTTTACAGGAAGATCAAACAAAATAATTTATTGAACGATAGCAAAATTTTCAGTTAGTTTGTAGGATTGAAAATGAGCAAAAGCGGCACACGGATTCGCTGAAAGTCCATAAAAATAAAACATTAACAACACTATTTAAGTTAATGCAACCAAATTTACAGCAAATACTAGGAATGGTTTGGACTATTATTAGACAAAAAGTGAACACATTTTGACAAAAATGCGTGGCGAAGCATGTTCCAGTCTTTTGAAGAAATGGTTCTATCAAGCAAACGGCATGCCGATCAAACAACTCACCACAACGCTACGTCTTTTTCTGAAATCACATCAAGCTTCGAATCAATCTGACAAGCTTCAAATGGAACATTTGCTACCATGTCCAAGCATTCGAATGATTCGTCATCGTCACCTAAACTACTGAACCGATTTTAACAAATTAATTACTAATTAAAAATGTATATATGATATGAACAAAACTGTTATTGTAGTCATTGAACTGTCATGTATGTATATTAAAATTGTGGCAGTTAATGGTTGTAAGAATAGCCATTCATTCCTCCGCAGGTGTTAAAAACTTTATCCACTCATTTATTTGTTCAGTTATTAAACTAGTGAAAAAGTTATTATCCTTAACATCATTCTTTTGTTTAATTATAGGTAATATTTATGTTACCTTTCACCACATATGTTCTCTTAAACATTTGGGAGCTCATATTATATCTTCGCCTTATTTTCAGTAAGAAACCAGTCTGACGGCTAAAAACGAGTTGAAAGGTATCTGATAAAAAGATCCATCGCTCTACAATCAAATAACAACAACTTACCAGGTAATTTTCAATAATATTTGTGAAAGAAAAACATATATATTTTTTTTTAATTAATGCGATTTTATTTAAAGAAAGATATCCATAAATAAGATATGCATCATACTTCTTTATAATTTAATTATTTTTAAGTAAAATATATTTACAGAAACATAAGATACCTGAAATAAAATTTTATAGGTACATCAAACGTAGAACATAAAAATAAACCTGAACCATAAAAAAATTTATATTGGATTTTTGTGAAGATTGCTTTTTATTTCTGTAACAAAACCTTAAGTCTCAAATAGTTGAACTTCGTAAAAAAGATCTTATGGGCCTGCGAGCTTTTTCACAATATTTTAAGTAAACTTATGACAAAACGGTCATTTAGATTTTCACATACATATATTTAAATAAGACTACATAAAAACCATTGCGTCATTATAATCGCATTAGTTGCCATTTAACTTAAGACAGTGCGTCTGGAAAATTTGTTTTAAACCAATTTAAATATGTTCTTATAAATACAAAAACTAAATCCTACAAAATGTTTTATTCAAAATTGTATTTTTTTTTTGGAAACCAAAACAAAAATTAATATGTTCCTACAATATTCAATACTTTAGGACTTGCCACTGTCTGGAAGATGTTCAATCGTAGAAAGGATAGACCCCCCACAAAAAATCTCACTCAAAAAAAATTTTGCTTGACTTAACACTGGCTTAAGTTTTTATAAATACCCCTGAGGAAGCCGAAAATCTATTGACGAAACGTTGGGTAAAAGGATGAAATAGAATTTGTTTTATTTGTATCAAAAATATATTGACCTAAAAACCAAAATCTACACATTGTTTTTATTTTTTTTAAGCTCTCTGAAGCTAAGTAAGTGCAGCAGAGCCGTATAGGGATACCGTGGCAGAATGTCGTCCCTCCAACATTATTTCACTACAAAGTAGTCAAAGTCTCGATTTACATTATGACTTTGCTGTCACGTCGTTTTTATCATATAAATTATTAATAAATGTTGGTTTTTATTAAAATATTATTTTGAATTTACTTTACTTGAAATTTAGGATTTTAAAAAATCTTCAAATTATAGATATTTGCGAAAGATCACCCTTGGCCCAAAGAAATTTTTGTTCTGTTTAACTATTAAATGATGCATTTGAAGTTTTGTTTTATCGCACGCAAAAGTTATGTTTTATCTGCATTTTTTTATATTTATTTTTCTTTTAATTGTTTTTTTATAATTTTTCTTTTATGCCAATTTTTCCGACCTCATTTATATACTTAACTTTTTGGATGGCACAGCTAAAAGGGACTATAATAAAAATTTTAAATTTACATTTTAAAAGTAATTCAAGTGTTTAAATTAAAATTCAAAAACTTAAATTTTAACCCACACATCAGAAATATTCATTTGAATAAAATGTCCGTTAGTAATGAATACCTTTCTATCATGCATTGCGTTATAAAAATCACGATATTTAATTATGAAAAAAATTATTTAAATTAAACTAAAAAACAAAATGAAAACAAGTGTTAAAAGAAAACAAATCAAACATACCACTTGTTAAATCATTTATATCATTATGAACATTGCGGAATTTGGCGTTTTACTTGTGGGTCGGGTCCTTTTAATGCAATTATTTTCAATAAGAGTCCAAAAATTGATCCAACGCGTTAGTTGGCTGTTAGGGCGCATTTTCACTTAATCCATTCCATGCAGAATGAAATCCAACGAAATGCAGAGGAGAGAAAATTTGTGCATGGCGTAGTTTTGTTTGTCAAGAGTTGTAGATTCCAAATGTAAAGAACATAATACCAAAATTAAATTAAAATTGATTCTAATTTGGTGATATTACATAAAATCAATATGAAATGCTGCCAATATGTAAAAAAAATAATTTTGAATGAAAGAATTAATTTGATTTGATACCATGTTCTTTAGCAGAATTTGCTCGCGCATAACTGATCCCACAGTTTGAAATTATAAGGTTTGCAGTATGCTCGTTTTGTAACAGCAATCCTTAATCCAACATTAAATGTTACGAAATTAAAAGCCAAGGTTAATTTAAATTGTCTAGAGGTCCAAATGAATGTATGAAAAATCCTCCTCCCACGCAGTCCTATACAAAATTTATTTGGGAAAAACACTACTTTCAAATATATCCTTTTCAGTTCCAAAACTTTCCAAAGAATGACTGATATCAGCAATAGAAATGTGAAGGTAGTTCCATAAGCTAAAGAAATCCAAAATTTTCCGACAAAATTGCAATTCCTATTGAAATCCTAATCCATAATAAAGTTTTCCGTGCGTGAATTTCCTGCAATTGTTGGGAGGGGAGTTGGAAAATAGTTTTTATCCTCATTATTGAAATCAGCCAAAGTTAGACAAGTTGCCGCATTATTAAACGTTTCCTACATAGTATTCCTTCATTTATCCAACCTTTCAATCCTTCCATTATCCTTATGCATTAAATATTCCACTCTCTCTCTTCCAAACCATTTATTTCCATTATATGTGGAAAAAGAAAGAGAAATAAAGAAAAATATTAATATATTGGTTATGTGTAAGTTTATTACATTATGTGTTGATAATTTAAATGGTTAATTTCATTTTGAAAGAACATAATACAAGTGATGCCTTAATCTAAACGCATTTAAATTACAAGCTTCAATTTGAAAAGTTGAGAAAAGGTGTCAAACCATATTGACAAAGGAAAAAAAAAACATTAGAGACCAGTTTTGTTCATATTTTTGTTTTGCATATAAAAGGAATCAAGGAATGTTTGTAGTAGTTTAGATAAAACCTTAAGTTCAATCATCAAAGCCAATTACAAGCAGAAGTTAAAAAGCTTTGAATTGTTAATTTTTAAATGATGGAACAATTCCTTGATTTAGCTTAAGTGATTTAAAACTTTAAAAAGACATTATAGTTTAAAAGTTTAAAAAAAATTAAGCAATTATATTGAAATTTGTGTGAATTGCAAATCTTAATTTTCTGGATTAAAAAAACAGTTCATAATACAATTTTTTGCATACTACACGTTCAAAAGGTAAATCCAGTTGTTATTGAATTTCAATGAATTCTGTTTTGTTTAATTGTAAGTCGTAAAAAGTTATCTTGTTAAGTTTGCTTTTGCATCATAAGAAAAGTAAAAGCAGCATATTTTTTGTTCTTTAAATTTAAAAGTTTGATCTAGAACGAGATCTTGACCTTGAATAAGTTGCTCGGCGAACTGGTGAATAGGTAGGCGTACCACGTCGTCTGGGTCGTGGTGAAAAAGAGCGCGAACGAGATCTGCGAAAGTTGAAGGTCAAAGGAAGTTCACAATTTTTGAATTGCAATGTACTTACCTGTCCCGGAAGTCACCACCACCACCGCCACGACCACCACTACGTTCTCCATCGCCACTATCCTCACGTACACGTATGTAGGAAACTTCACCCTATAAATAAAAACAAGAGTTGATTAGAAGACATTCAATTTGTATGGACTGTCCCAGAAAAAACTTGTGTTTTGTTTTTTTAGTTATAAAAAAATACCCAGTAATTTTATTGATCTTTTTTCCTTTTTTTAATAAATAACTAAAAACTAATAAACAATTTTTTTCCTCTATAAAAACTTCTTAATTTTTCTTAAGGCCCTTCATTAAATTTTGTTGTTTCATCAACTTAAGTCTGAAGTCTTTTACATTTTTTGCAGTCTTACCACTCTTTTGTAGATCTCTTTTCATTAGAGACCAATATCTTTCAATTGGGCGAAGCTCTGGCCAGTTGGGCGGATTTAACTTTTCTAGTGTATTTCCGTTCTTGGAAGGGCTTTCCCATTCAATTACCTGCAAACGATAGACAGGTACCAGCAAGTGACGAAGAAAACGTAGCTATTGATATTTATTTAATAACATCTAAAAATATTTAGAAGTGCTATTGGGCTTGATTTGTTTGGGTGGTATCTGGGTCTTTAGTCAAATACCAAGTACGCCCATGGGGCTGTAAACGATAGATTTGTCTCATTAGTCCATATTATTTGCTTGGGAATGCTTGATATTGTACTGAAGATCCAGATACCAACCAAACAAATCAAGTGCGCCAAACAGTGAAATACCGTAAATACTTAAATTGTTCGTTTCTAATGGGTAAAACAATAAAGGTGAGAAACTGTAACCTTCGACTTTTTTCTTCTTTTTGTTGTAAGGACATTTTTGTTGTAATCAGGCTGCCTAAATTAATTTTAGGGACAGAGACTAAAACCACCAACAAAACAGCAACACAAAAAGCCACTTTATTGGAAATTAACAAGGTAGACCCGTTGAAATGGAAGGATGCTTTCCATGTTACAATATTGTATATATTTTCTGAAAAGTAATTTTGAACAGATAAATTTTTCCAAAGAATATTTGTGTGAACCACGTCACATTTTTCTTAAATCAAAAGTTATGCAGAGGATACTGATTCTGCCGATTCGTTTGATAGTAGTTTCTACTAGACTCGTGATAGTAACTATTTTTTTGTTAATTTATGTTGTTTTATTTCTTTAGTCCCACCAATAGTTCTCATTTTAAGCATTTCGAGATTAATATAAAAGCAGCACTCAGTAAGCGCAAGGAAGTATTTTGACAGTCCAAAATTTTCCTTAATTATTCTCAAACTCACCTCATGTGAACGGAAACGTGAATCATCCAATTTTTTAATGGCATATTTCATGTCCTCATGCCTCAAGAATTCAACGACACCGGTGCCATCTTTATAGGTGTCAGCAAAGCAAACATCACCAGCCTCACGCATATGATCTTTCAAATCCTGCCAAGAACCGGATGGTGGCAAGCCGGTTACCATTACACGGTATTGTGAACGTTTTGTTGGTGGACCACGTCCACCGCCACCTCCTCGACCACCACTATCATTTCGATTACCTCCACGGTCATTGCGATTTCCGCGATAGCTGCCAGGACCACCGCCCCTAGGGAATTCAACACGTAGACGATAGCCGTCATAGTCGTAACCATCGCGTGCCTTCACCGCATCATCTGCATCACTGAAAAAATCAAATAATTGATATACAAATTAATTAAGTCATTACAAAAACAAACTGCGCAAAAACCTCACACAAAAATGTAAAATCTTACCGCGCGTCTTCGAACTCCACAAATGCAAATGGCGGACCACGCCGGTTCTTCAAATCGACAAAAGTGACTTTTCCAAATTTGTGAAACAAATCTTGAATATCTTTAGTGCGTATATCAGGAGGTAAATTTCCAACATAAATACGACATTCATTGCGATTAGACATTTTGCAGCTTATCTACACAAATTAAATTCACGAAAATACACTAAATATTACTACTTTTACAACGCAAAATAAAAATATTCACTTTTTTTTCTTGCTCAAAGGGTAGCACACGCGATTTACACACACAAAAATTGTTCCCGAATGGCGGCAGCTGCTTGGTGGTGATTAATAATAAGAATAAAGAAAACGAAAGAGCAAAGTGGTGAATAACAAATACTCCTAGAGAAATTGACAAAATTTGTAATAGCATCTACCGTGTTAGCTAAATTTCGAACTCGAAAATTTAAGGAATGGTTGTGATAAACCACTTATGTCACTTGTCCTTTTTTTTATATTTAGATACGTCAAAAGTGCACTACTAACAATTTGTGGCGTCCATCCGTCAAACAAAAGTGAGATTTTTTGGAAATTGCAGTAAAATTTGTATTCATTGCATAATTTTTTAATATGTTTACAAATAATAATAATGCTAATTATTGCAATGTGAATGTCAAACGCATGATGTTACAAATAAATGAATCAAGTGTGTAGATAAAAAGAAAAATGTATTAATTTTGAGGACTGCGTTATAAACAAAAATAAAAAAATATGTTGACTGCTAATGATGGTAATTCCAAATCTAAAAATGCAATTACACTAAATAATGGGGAGGAAAAAGTTTTAAATAAATTGCAGTTTGTAAAAATGTAAATATTTTCATGCAAAACCAATTGAAAAAGAAAGGATATTGTAATTTTCTATGAAATCGTATGCCACATCAATGATACAATACATGGTTCATCTCTATTTTTATTGATTGATTGCATCGATAATTGTGTGGCGGAAGATGCCTGGATGCTGTTATGAACTGTAATCGAGATTAACCCTGCTGTGAAAACTTCTACATAAAAATGTCGTCTAATTATCGTTGTGTGAATTTCTATGATTTGTGCCGGTTGTGCACTGCTTGCACCGAACAGAAGATCCACATTTTCTCGTCAGAAGGAAAAATGAAAAATCTTAGCACTAAAATTGCCGAATGTCTGCCGCTGGTGGTAAGTTTTTATTAAGTAAAGTATGTAGCTATGTACATATATAAAGTGACAACACGTCCCTTGCTTTCGAATCGCATTACTTTCGCATCGAATTACAGAGTAGGGCCATAGGAACGCAAATAACTAGTTTTTTTTTTGTCCAAGAAGTTTTGTTTTTCTGCAAAAACAGCAAAACCCTGTATTTTATCAAAGGCCAAGCAGATACTTGAGTAGCTACTAATAAAATAAAAATATCCATGTCACATAGCACAAATACATGTTGAACTATTTCTTCTTTGTTATTTAAAAAAGTTTCATTTTATCCTTATAATTTTTTGTTTTAAGTTAACTATATCCTTTCACAACACAGAACAGCTTATAGTATGAAACTTTCCATGATTATACCAGCAGAAATTCTTCTGACTAAAACTTGTAACTTTGAACAAAGAGAGAAGCTCAATTATTCTCCCATCTTCGCTCCCATTTACAGGTTTTTCGAGTACAAGCACAGGTTTTCGAACAAAGTCCTGTAGATCTTATTATTTCTTACTTAACTCAATTGTTATCTAAAGTTATTTTTACTTTGCCAATAACTTTTGATTTGAAATAAATATTTGTTTAGAAAAAAATGTACAAAGAAAAAAACTACTAATTGTACCAATTATTGGAAAGAGACCAAAAATGATCTCCAACGATTTGTTGGCATTTTGGTAATTGTAAAAGTAATTGGCTGAACTATACTTATGCGGTATATTTGTGCGACGTCTTAGTTTCATGTTCGACTTCATACAGGGTTGTTTCTTCCGTGGCGTGAATCTAAGTATAGTCTCACTAGCTGTTATAAATGAAAACTTCATAGTTAGCATAACATTAAAATAAAATTTTAGTCAAATTCTTTCGCGTAATGTGAATAGCACTCAAAACTAAGATTTTATCGCAATGGTTTGTCTGCAGTAAAAGCATCATTCGTCCGTTGAGTCTAAGTGCTTAGTAAGAAATTATAAATGGAATACTTTTTCATTTGCAGGTTGATGAAAAAGATCGCCTTCCCAAGATTCTTTGCCCGCAGTGCGTGCAACATGTCGAGAACATTGCAGAATTTCGTAATATTTGTAAAAACTCACAAACGATGCTGAATAGTTGCCTCAACACAGCAACAGCACAGAATGGTGGAAAAGTTTATATTAAAGATGCCGTTGCTGCGGCCAGTGGAAGAAGTCAGAGTGTTTTAGGAAATGTTTCTAATGCTCTTAATATCAATGCTACTTCAATATCTACGCCTACCCTTGTAAGTACACCGACAACGCTTCAAACATTGGTCAATCAATCAGTAGCAGGTGTTGCAAATTCAAATATATTGCAGAGCAATGATTTTCTTAGCTCGATAATGCAAGCTGTAGGCTTACAAGTAAATATTCATATCATTTGCATGTCCAGATTAATATTAATTTCTGATTGCATTTTGTTATTTAATAGTCATCTGAATCTGTTCAGTCAGATAAACCGCAGGTGGTTCAACAATATACTATAACATTGGATAACAAAGGAGGATTTAAGACTGAACCTATGGAATACAAAATTACAGCGAATCCTACGGTAACATCAATACCAACATCAACATCAACAGCAGCACCGATAACACAATCAGGAACTGTTCAGAGCTATAATTCAGAAAAGGAATCAAGACACAAGTACATTACTAAGATGTTTTATGAACTAAACTAAAAATTCAAAATTGAAATATCTTTTATCAATTAATTTTTTTTGGCTAATTTTTTTGCTGTATTTAACTGCCGTATTTGCTATTTAGTCTTTTATATTTTACAATTTTACAGTGCATTAGAAGAATTCCTTAAAATGAAACCGAATATTAAAGTGACACCCATTAAAAAGAAGCAGCAGCAACCCACTAAACAACAAGAATCAACCATACAGCAGCAGCAGCAGCAGCAACAACCGACACTACCTTTGCAAACTTCAGTACAGCAACAATTTCACCCACAGCAGCAGCAACAAATTCAACAACAGCAATACACTCAAGTTACTCAATTGCAACTTCAACAACTGCAACAGCAATTACAACAACAATTTCAGCAGCAACATTTGCAACAGCAATTACAAAATATCACAGCACAATTGCAACCGCAACATCCACAACAGATAACTATCACCGGTCCAGCGGTGTCCAGTGATGCGCTCAGTCCGAGTAAAAACAAAAAACCGAAATTAAATTTCGTTCTTACTTCACCAACAAGTCAAACATTATCAGCCCCGCAGCCACAAATACAGCTTCAATTACAGCATGCACCAGTACAGCAGCATCATCCGCAACAACAATCAGCGGCAAGTACTTTGCTGCAAAATTTAGCACCTTTCTTGCAGCAGCAGCAGCAGCAGATATCATCGCAATCTCATCAACAGTCTACAATGTTATCACCAAATAAATGCTTCCTGCCAATTACAATTAAAGATGAAAATTCGGACCAACAAATCGTCGCGCATATAGATGCAAAAAATTTTATGTTACCAACGACATATCAATTACAAATGAAGGTAAAAATATTTTGTTGACTTATATATCTTTACAAGCTCTAAATTATTGTTAGGTTAGTGTTACATTATTATTGTGTCCAGGCAAGTTACTTATAAGTTATCATAAATGCCGTTAATAAAAACGGCATTTATTAAACTAACTTTCTACGTACATATGTATATTTCTTATTATCATTGCTTCTTGTTGTTTTCTATTTCACAGTTGCAGCCTCAAATCGCCACTGTTGATGGTCAACCCATAATGCATCTGACACCGACATCAATACCTGCAACATTGCAAATAGCACCGCAAACTCTAAGCAACCAAACGTTCCAAGCAGCTGCTGCAAATCAAATACAGCAGCAATTACAAATGCAACAAACACTTCAGCAGCAACAGCAACAGCAGCAGCAAACACAGCAACAATCGCCGCTACAACATGTGCAAATAACATCGCAACAAATAATCCAGGCTGGTACCAAAACGATCAACAAAATAGGCACACATAACAACAGTAATACACATGATGCTGCAACATCTACAAGCGATCAACTTGATGAAGTTTTTACTACGACAAATAATAATTTACAATCCACTGAACAATCAATAAAACCACCACAAAAATATCGCATTACACAGCACACTGGCAGCAACACAATTGAAATAACACCGACAAGAAATTTAACACAACAAATCATGCAACAAGTGCAACAGCAACAACAAAAATCACAACAACAGCAGAATTTGACAACGACAACGGGGACTGTAGCAACTAAAACCACAACAACGTTGCCTACACAGCATGGAGGCATAACGGTGCAGCGTATAACAACAACAAAAGCAGCAGCTGCAAAAACACAGCAACAACATCCAAAATTGCCAGTGCTGGGTAAACAAAATGTTACTATAAGTCGTATAACGCCGCAACAACAACAGAAACAACAACAACAACAGCAACAACAACAACAGCTACAACTACAACCGCAACAACAAAAACCAGTTGCTACTACCACGCAACAGCAGATAAAGTTGCCACAGCAGCAACAAAAAGTTGTCTCCACAAGTGTGAATCAACAACCAACGCTACAACAAAATCGCGTTACAACAGCAGTGAAAAATAAACTATCACCGACAAAAAAGGTGGTACGGCCGTCAAGGCCTACAACAACAACCACAGCAGCAGCAGCAACAACAACAACAGAAACTATTGCTGCATCTGCTAAATCTCAAACTTCATCCACCTCAACTGTTACTTATCAACAAACTGTTGGAGACACTGGCGGCGCTGTCGTTGTTTCTAATGGAACTGAAAACTTCACTGTTGTTACTCTACCCGCTGCACATGGCGTCGGTCCTGAGGGTCTCGAATGCAGTCAATGTGGACGTATCTTTAAAAAGAAAGAACATTTGACACAGCACCTCAAATTACATGCTGGTGTGCGTCCATTCAAGTGTAATGAAGAGGGTTGTGAAAAGGATTTCAGTCGCAAAGAGCATTTGCTGCGCCACATTATATCACATACCGGCAAGAAGATGTTTAGCTGTGAGGTGTGCCAAAAGTTATTCTCGCGCAAGGATAATCTCAATAAGCATAAGCGGTAAGATAGAGAAATTTTAAGGTTATTTAGTTTTAAACTTTTATTAAAATGTATCGAATGACTCTCTAGCGCTTTGAGTGACGTACTGGAGTGACTCCGGTAATTTTTCATAAGAGATTATAAAGCTAGTATGCTATCTATAAATACGTAGACGGCTGCAAGTCATGGAAACGGGGTCAACGTTAGCATTGCCCTGGACTGTTATTTAAAAAAAAAAATAAATAAAAAATTGTCTGACTTAACATCTGCAAAATTCTCAATAAGCATTAAACAGCCACTTTTTTATGGTGAATGATGAATAGTAGTGAGACTGTGAATTCCCGATGTGATTATTCTCCTAATAATCAATACTAATATCGATAGCAGACATTCTTTAGAGGGAATACATATCACAGTATAGTATAACTTTAATGTTTTTCAATCGCTCTTAATAACATGTACCGTAGGAAAGCTCTTGCCAATAAAATGGACCTAAATTTTTTACATATGAAAAACTAACTATCCTATCACCGAACAAAAAATATCACTGATTGATCATTGTTCTTTATGTAAATAAATAATGTTTAAAAAAAGAAAGAATCATTTTTTTCGTAGACCATGTAATTTAGTCTTCCTTCTTTATTTTTTTTCTCGAACTGGCAGTTGTTAGTAGATTCCTTTAGCTGAAGCTGAATAAAATCACCTAAACGAACGACATTCACGTCATTACACAAGTCTTAAATTTCTTATCTATTATACCCCTTTTGAAAATGTTCAGAACTTGCTCTGTAATCTGGCTTATTGCCTGACAGTAATAATATTTATAATGTTCGAAATTGTAACTATTTAGAGGAAAACTTATACCCAAAGGACAAAGCTTTTTGATAACTAAAATAGATTGTAATAATAAATACTTTTTAAAAATATTTTGTAGAATGCATTCGGATCAGCCATCATCAAATAATTACACTTGTGAAATTTGCCATAAGGTGTTTGCCATTAAAATTTACTATGAACAGCATAAATCAATTCACGAAAAAGACAAAATAGCAGCGGCTGTCACAAAGGTAAATCTAAATATAACACTTAATTTTATCATACTTACACAAGGTTAATATTTTTTATGTAATTAAGTATAGCTGGTAATAATGGTTTGGGGGTTAAGAATCTGGAGTGTTCTTAATATTAAAAGATGCTGAAATATTGTGATTGTTATAGTTATTTCTCATTTGCTTGAAAAGTATGTCTCAAATCAAAAAATATATGAAGAATACAATTATGAAAAGGAAGAAACATCGATTTCCGGTAGACAAAATTTATTGTGCTTTGAATGTTTGAATGTTTTGGCTTAGTAAAATAATTAATATAAATTGAAAACCTTTAAAACAAAAAATCTGACAATACAGAGAAAACGGGCAGAATCTGTATCAGTGACTCCAAATCTGTAATACAAGTACTGTTTGAAAGCTTTTAAGAACGATTAACGTTTGTAAAAAATTGCAATAATACCATTAAACAGGTGAATTTAAATACAGCCATAAAATCCTTTGAGATGAAGAACGTCCTAACCATTTAGCAGAGGTCACTATACCAGAAATAATTGAGTTCACGAGATGGTAAAGAATGATCACAGGCAAAAAATTTGGTATTTCTAAGTTGGCTCTTGTTTTTGAAGTATATACATGCATATACTTCATGGATTTATTTCAGAGCACTAATTTTTTCCGAATATTTTTGTCCATATGTATATACGTACATACTATGTAACTAGACTTCCTCTATAAAACCTATTTTTAAATGTCTCCAATTATTTTTTATACCAAAGTTATATCAATTTAAGCATAACGTATATTGAAATGTATTTTAAATAGAGAAAAATGTGTGCCATTTCAACAGAATAATTAATATGAAATTTTAAACTGAATAATAAAAAATAACACTTTTTTAGTTGGATAAAGAAAAAGTTCTACAAAAGACACCGCACCAAGTGCAGCAACAACAAACCATTACAGTATCGCAACAAACTCCTCATCAACATCAGCATCATCAGCAAATCCAAATCGTTCAACAACAGGCGCAGCCAAGTTACACACAACTCCAAGCGCAGCCAAATCACACTCAACAACAACAACAACAACATCAACCCCAACAGCAAATCATGCATTTACAATTACCTGCAGGTGTTGTAACAACACAAGACTTGGCTAACAATACAATAACTATAACACAATCCAGTGATCCAAATAATCCAAATAGTGTTAAAGCAATAGGTAGCCACGATGCTACCGTCTTGAATTTACCAACGTCGCTGGCAAATTTTGTACAACTGGGACAAGCGCAATTTGTGAATGCAACAACAGGTGAAATTATGGGCCATATAAAAATTGAAAAATGATAATAATCTTAAAAACAAAAAAATTAAATTTATTGCATGTAAATTAAAAAATTACAGTAACGTTATATAGATACATAGTGCAACATCACGACTCTCGTTTATTTTAAGAAAAGACTTTAGAAAATAAGTTTTATAAATTTATCTATACCAGTTAAAAATCATTTATTGTTTACAAAAATGAAAAACAAAGAAAACTAGTCTTCAAATCATTACAGTGTCAAAATCATAGAGGTGGGAAATTTGTTTCGGAGAACTTTTTTCTAATGAAACTTAAATTTTATCCTCATTTTGTAAACGCAACATATAACCTTAAAAGTATTGTAATTAATACTTAAATTCCGATAAAGTCCAATTACTCAGTAATGTTCTGACATTAAATTTTAACATATTTTCAATAATTTTGCTAGTAGGCTTATTTAAGTTCAGTATTTTATTAGCGTACATTAATGAGAATCATTTCGAGAACGCTAAGATAGAATAAATTAATAGACACATCTAGAAAATGATGATCAAAAATATGCTTAATTACTGGTGCCATTTCATGAACGTGTCAAACATTTTTAATGAAACAAAAGCTTGATATTTTTGATTTAATAATTACATGAAATATAAGACTAATATGGACGACAGGACATAAAGCTTAAGTTCCTACCCTGCATGAGTTTTTTCATTGGCGTGCGTCTGATTTAATTAGAAATCGAACTGTTTAATCATTGGTTAAGTATATAATTAAGTTTCTAAGGTAAAAATATTTTTAATAAATTTTTTACTTCGTAACTTCTCATCTCTGTGATTTTGACTTTTGCATGTTTTTTAAATTCCATTTTTATTCTACAGTTTTTTAGTTGTTTGCAATTCATAAAATCTCATTCTAGGCTTAAAGATTAAATTTTAATAAAAAGCTCCAATATTTTGTGCAACATTTTTCCATAAAAATATTTTTGTAAGTTTTTTACTTCTCAACTTCTCACCTCTGTGATTTTGACCTACTTAGGTATGTTTTTTTTTCAATTCCATTTTTATTCGGCAGTTCGGTATTTCTTAACAATTTAAAAAAATCTCATTTAAATTGAACATAGAACATAGGTTAAATTTAAATTAAAAGCTCTAATATTTTGTGCAACACATTTCCATTAAATTAAGCTTTATTTTTTGTTATATACTTAATGAATTAATATGTCATGTAATAGGTAATTAAGTAAGTCATTAGTATTACTACCAAGTTAGACTTAATTGTGTACACATATTTTTGTACATTTATTTAATTTATATATATCTTAAATGTAATTTATATGCTTGTAAAATATCAACATAATAATCTTACGCACTCTCTTTTATGTTGGTGTACGAAAGGAAATCCAAATTTTTATGTTAATGTCATCTTTTGTTTTAAGTGCTGTAAGTAAAATGTTAATTTCCAAATTTTAATGTGTAACATATAAGAATTTTTAATTTAAATTTCTGAATGAAAAAATGAATACATTTTTACAAATGTATTTTTTAGATTTTAAGTAAATAAAGAAACAGTTTTTTTTAAAAACAAATGTCTTTTTTACTTCTTGTTATATGCCCATGAGTAATTGAAGTAATATTTAAGGTAGGGTTTTCCAATTAATTCCATATTCATAACGTATAAATCAAAATTTTCTTATTATTAGTTTTTGAAAGAATTCTGTGCCATTAATTTTTATTTATTTAACACCAAAGTGTTTGAACGTGTCTATTCGTGCATATTTTTCTCTTAATTTTTATTCAAACATTTTTTTTTTCGATTGCTCATTTCCTAGAAATGCAAAATCTATTGGAAATATGAAATTCATGCATCTACTTTAGAAATGATCAAATAAATATTGCAGAGATTTTCTATAAAACTCGTAAATCTAGTTGTAAACAATTGGTTGGCGGAAAATTTTTTAAAAACATAAAATTCAGTTTGTGTGTTAAGAAGATAAATATTTTTGCTTATTCCTTATAACATTAATCGGAAATTGTTTATTTGTTGTAATACATACAGTAGTAATGCAGTTGAAGGCTTTTTTTTCTAGCTCTGATACAAAGCACATGCTATAATTTAATACAAAAGCACGTTTTATTTTTACTGACCAACTTAATAATCACATTCATATACTAGGGCGTTTTATTTTGCATTTTGTTTCTCAACTTCACATGATAGCACAGTCCAATAAATTAAAGTTTTCTGTTGCAACCTACATATATAATGTTAGTATAATGCTAAAAGAGGATGTACTGACTTTTTTTGCTTAAAGAAGCCGAAGTCCAGTATGTCTACGTTTTTTAATTAGATTTCAAAGTCATGGAACCTTTGAACCATAAGTATATAAACATGAACACTTAGAGATTTAATGCCTGTGACAAACTTATTCCTTATAAGAAGCTGAACAATTTTTTGTTTTCGTATGTTTCCCCCCTCTTGTTATCCTTTTTTGGGGCATTTTTAGTATTTTCTTAAAAATAAAATTCTATATTGGGTGAAGTACATATTGTGATAAACTGTATTGTGTATATACATATGTATATTACGGAAAAATATTTCTCTTCGAAAAATATGGATGGTAGGAGATTTCCAAAACGAACTAAGAAAAACATGAGAATAAAAATAAATAATCGAAAAGATACCCAATTACGAATTACATCTCAATTTATATTGGTTATGCATCTGTCTATAGGTTTGCCTGACACTGCTCTATATTTTTTTTAACAATGTTTCATTACATTCACTTGGACAACAATCTTGAAATGACAATTTAACGCTTTTCCTGCTTTAAAAGGTGCCACTACCAATTCTCCAATTTCGTCCACTTTTCCTTTGGGTAGTACTCTAGTCATTTTGTACCTCTATACACTAAGGGGAAAAATCAATGACATCAAAATGGCATTTGAAGTTTTTTACTATTGAATTAAAGTTAATAAATTTTAATTTCAATAAATACTTCCAGTTTGAAAAAGAATTTAAAGTTTTTTGTGTTAAAAGTAAAGGAGTAAAAGATTTTGTTAATTATTTTCAACTTTAAAGTTTGCGACTTTAAGTCAAAAATTAAATTTTCATACTTGCAATGCCATTTTTCGCTGAGTGTACAAAGTTTCTTTTCTTTGAAAAAGACTAATTCTAATAATTTAAACTTTTTTTTAAGGGAGGTGCCACGACTATTTTTAGTATGCCGTCCACTATTCGCTTCACTTCATTTAATGGGAAAACTTTTTAGATACATACACATAAGTACATATGTATGTAACTTATAGATTTTGATTCTATTAAGGGGTAGCCCATTTAGTATATCCTGACGACTTTTTGTCCATTGCAAGGTATTTATGACTTGGTGATAATTCCAATCCGTTGCACAGCTTTTGAAAAAAAAAAGATTTGAAATTTTGCGGGTAATGCCATGACCATTAGTATTTGAATTTAGAGGAATCCTTTCTAAAATAATGGTACTGATATATATTTAGGCAATTCACAGTTCACTGTAAAATTGAATAGTGACAAAATTACAATATGTTAAATCATACAACTGTGAGCTCAAAAATTTATTGTTTACAAAGTTTCTTTTTGTCACTCTCTTTTCCCTATACGATTCTCTCACCAAAGTAGCAAACATTTTTTTCACTCTATTCCCTATACGATTCTCTCACCAAAATTGAAAACGAATACAACTTTCAGAAAACATGCTTAAAGGCATGTTCAAATTTATCGACTAGTTGTAATTAGCATATATATGGGAAACAATAACAACACAAGTTACAACCTCGTAAAATATTGTAAAATTACAACATTGTAAATTCACCAGCCTTGCATAATTATGTTAAGATCCTGTGCTCCAAAGTCATGTTTTTGCCCGAGAAGTATAGCTATTTTGAAGAAGAATAATCCAGGAGTTCCAGGTTAGTATCCGAGCTGAAATTCTTATGTAGGAATGTAATGCAAAATGCTCTTAAAAGAGCTCCGAAGTTAGCGAATATTTTAAAAAGGTTTTTTTAAAAAAAAATTTAAAAAAAAATTTCAAGTCAATAAAATGTTTTGTTTCTCAGAAAGAAATTTTTTTTTTTTTGTTTTTAATAAAAATGTTGTAAATTATTTCAACCAAACGAGAAATTTATTTATTTTGTTTATCGGTATCCAACCCACTCGAAATTTGGCGGCATTTGCCAAGAAAAAATATACTACACCACAACTTTATATACCATTATAGAGCCTCCCTTCTTTGTGCCACCCTTTTCAATGAAAGCAATTTCTTCTTCATGGTAAAACCTCCGTATCTTAAAATTTTTTTAATGTTCTCAAATTAAATGGGTTCCTCCTCTTTGAAACTGCAATCTAAAACAATCTTTTGTGCTTTGACGTGCTTGACTTGAGGTGTTTTGTTTTAGAGAATTGAAATTCCTCCAAAACGGTCATTTGAGTTTTTAGAATTGAATGCTGATTTGTTGTCTCAAGGATTGTAACTATAAAATTATTTGAGTTGAAGCCATTCTATAAGTTATTTGGTTCATTCCTTAGTTAAAATATTTGGCGGAGTAAATTTTATCAAATGGTGTTACCATGTAAATGATTGTACTATTCTCTCGTAAGAAAATTCAATTTGAGTCACTCATCTACTCTAAAATCTCTAGCATCATAAAAGTTTTTTTTTTATTTTGGTAGCTTTACAAAAGAAGTATTTAAAAAACAATGCACATTGGTTTGAAACTCAATATTTTTGGCATATAGTCGTTATATCCAAATATTCCTGTAAAAAATTGAAGTGATCGAACCACAACATCGCCTATGTACCTTCCCATACATTAAATTTGCCAATAAGCTGAAAATATTTTTATGTATTTCTATTTCATGCATTTAAGGGTTAAACTCTAATTACATAAAAATAATTATTTAAAACGAACTGCAATTTAAAAACGTGCATAAAAGCGGCAAAAGGGTGTTTCCAACTTAACGTTGCAAAATTTTAACATTAGTTGAAATAAAAAACAGCCATAAACTGGGTTTTTAGTATTTTATTTAAAACTTTTATTATCATTAATTATATCGAAAAAGTCTGTATAATAAAAAAGATGAATAAATAGTAAATAAATTAGATGTGTTACATATAACTAAATTTTTGCGGTTGTTAAATAGAGCCAGGAATAAGTCGAATATTAATCAAACTTAAGTATTAATATTTTTTTAGTAAAAAAAACTATTTAAAATAATTTTTATGCTGCTCGTAGCACAAATTTTACTTGCTTTTTTGAAAAAATTCAGCCAGTAGAGAGCTAACAATAAAATTTATTATAAAATTAAATAAATAATAAACATACTTTCTGTATTTATTGTGCTATATAAATAATAAAGATACTTTCTGTATTTATTGTGTTTTGTTCCTATATATAAACTCAAGCGGGCGCTTAAAATTGCCTATAAGTTTTATATATAATATTTATAGTAAATAAACTATAATACTTATTCTTATTAAATTAGATCCTTTTATATAGTAAATTTTGCATACATCAAAACAACAATTTTATTTTACTGTAAGCTATTTTGAATTACTTAAGTTATCTCGTTCTAAAAAGGTATTTCAAATTTCGAAGTGAAATTTTTTGATAACATGAAAATTAAACTCAACTGGCTATATACATACATATAGTCCGGGTAGCCACAAAATGCTACTGATACATTAAGGTAACAAACAAACCGCTTTTATTACACTCTACGAATACCAATTGGTAAGTAGCTGCATTTTTAAATAATTTCTAATTTAAATAAAATTTTACAACAGCTGTCTTCTAGCAATCAGCCAAAGCTAATAAATAATGAATTAACAATAAGGTACATAAATTAATATTTGTTTACACAATGTGAAAAGTAACATACATCTTATGATAAAATTAAAAATAAATATTCTAAATAAAATAAAACAATGAAACGATAGTCTTTGGTTTTTAGCACTATAGTTTTTCTAAGGCAACTTAAAAATTATACAAGTTAAAAAGGCGTGGCACTGTTGTCAGTAAAGCGTTTGTAGGCGGTTTTGCAAAGCTTGGCTTACGTTCTACGCAATCATTCAATATGGCGCTCAATTTCAGCGTTGCATAACATTTTGTGCTCTAAGGACGAAGTTAACGTGCAAAAATAGTCAGTAGGTGCCGAAGTCAGTGGTGATCACGATGTTCTTAAGTATCTGTGATTTTCCATATACATAGAGGTATATAGTATATGTTTTTTTTTTGAAAAATTAAAATGCATTTTTTTAATAACTGAGTAAACAAGTATAGCTACGTATGTATAGCATGTATGTATGTGTATGTGAAATAAATAGAAACTTAGGACAAGTAATACTTTAGCGTAAAAATGCAAAAAAAAAAATGTTGAGAGGAAAAGTACATGAGAAACAGAAATTTCAAAGCTATTGAGTGAGTTTTTTTTATGTTTGTGTTTTAGTACTAACATTGGAATTGAGTGCAATATTTGTAATTGCTTTGTCTATAGATTCCTCTTTATGCTCTCTCTCTCTCTCTATCTCTCTTGCTACGTCTTCAGATCTTCTTCATGCATATGCAAATGTCAATTCATTGATCGTTTCCACATCATCCCAAACTTGCACCGACTTAATATCGGATAGTTCAAATTCGGGCTCAAAATGTGTAATATGATTATGTGAATCATCTTCGACTAAATACACATAGATGCCATCATCTTGGAATGCAAATTCTAGGGCAAATGTTGGCCCTAAAATGGAATACGAATTGATATAATCATCAGTATCGTGATTAACGTTTTCGAAGCCATTTGTTATGCTATTTTGATTAGTGTTTTTAAGCGTTATTTTACTACTATGTTTTACATCATTAGTGAACCGACCATCGAATGAAGTGTATTCGCTTTCTTGGGGATCCATCCAATGGCCATTCTGCTTGTAATCTTCCACAATAATATCATGGGGCAGTAGCCACTTGAAGTGATATGTGATGTCTTGTGGATCCTGGCTGGTGTCGTTTGCAAAATTTATGGAAAATCTATAAAGAAAAGAAATTTTTACATTAAATAAGTGTTTGTTTTAAGGCAGGACATATGTAACATATATATTTAATCATAAAAAATAAACCTGCTCTTCATAACATATTGATACTTAAGGTCTAAATATCTCTAAATTCAGAACCAACTCGAAAGTAGGTTTGCATATTAGAATGCAACAGGTGTTGATAAATACTTGCCGTATGTCCAGAAAACAGAAAATTTTCATTTGAATGACAATGTAATTAATAACTTGAGTAAATATTCATACTTATACTTATATTCATACTTACATATATATATATACTTAAGATAATGAATTGTACGGTAACTACGGTACTTATGAATTGAAATCGAAAGGGATAGGTTAGGTTAGGTAGGAGTGGCAGTCAGTTATGAACCCAGTCTCGTAGACTAAATGTTGATTGATTGTAATATCACATAGTACTCGTATTTAACTATACTCTCTGATTGAACCAACCAGATTTCGTAATAAAACTGAGTAGCTGACCCATACCAACATGTCTAAGGTCAAACAGGCTATCAAATAAAAACGAAACAAGTGTTTCGTGTCGTTTCCTAGCAAGTGGGGGGCAGGAACAAAGAAAATGTTTGATGCTTTCCTCCCCCTCCACATCCCTAGAGCTTCTACAGAAGTCAAAATACCGAACATCTAATTGCTCCGCATGTGTGCCGATGAAGCAATGGTCAGTTATGACTGCAACAACTGACGAGACACTATATCTAGTGCATCATTTTTTATCGATCAGAGAACTTTTCGACTTGTAAACAGTAGGTATTTTCCTTCGAGCAACGCAGTGGACAGAGTTCTTAGGTAATGGTTTTCATGTCATTCCAGAAAGGATATTCGAAGATTCAAAAGTTTTTTTTTAAGTCTTTCATCTTCTCACCGTCAGTTAATATTGAAATCCATTGTTAACAACCAAAAATAGTTACGCTATTATTGTGACAGTTTGTTGTAAAAAATATCCAAACATTCTTCACTTTATTTCATATGAATTGAAGACACCCACCCATTGATAAAAATAAAAGTAGTGGTAAATTGCCTTTGTTGCTATGACAACAGCTCGACAATTTTAATCTTTTAATTCTATTAACAAGTTAGAGGACAAAGTTTATTTTTCAATATCAATTTTTATGACTTAAATGCTTCACAGAAATGTTGCTATGATTCATATTACCAAACGAAAGAAGTCGCTAAGTTATTCATGAATATCACAACAACAAGCAACAGGTGGTAATAACTTTGTTGTCAAAGGCCTTAATTGGTATTTACAATATATGTATGTATGAAGCTAATTCTTCAGCTGATGATAGGTAGCACATGGTGGTTTCACCACTTTTTTTTTGTTGTCGTTTGAAAAGTTTGAATTCCAGTTGTAACTAAAAATTTTTCGTTATAACCGGTAATCAAAAATGAGTAATAATTTATGAAAGCAAACAATTTAACCCATTGTATTCAGAGTTAATATTTCATAGCAGTTAAGTTTATTGCTGTGTTAGCAGAGTATAAAAATAACTTTCATATCGATGCTCCCAACGTAATCATATAATGTGCTAAGTGCAAAAATACAACAGGGCGCGTAAAAAACGTTTTTTGATGACAATTTTTTATCTATAAACTTCTAAGACTAAAGGAATTTTAAAATTGTTGTTTCAGCACTTAATAGCCATTTATTGCTCATTTAGCATGATATGGGGCTGACACTAAAGTTTATTAAATAAAAAGGTCATAAAAACCATTCTGACTAATGGTATTCAACAATGTCATAAAGATCTATTTCTGTTTTTCAAAATTCGAAATCTTTGTGAACTGTGATAATTAGGGAATGCTTGCTAAGTGTAAAACTAAAAACTTAATCTCGTTGTATGAGATTTCTATCATATAGAAAAATAGTGTATTTATATACCCACTCGGCATGTAACGTTTCGCAAAGCTTTCAGAAATCTTACACATCAAATCGTACATAGTTTCAGCTACGTTTCGGAAATCTTTCATTTTCATTTCAGCAATTAACAACTAAGCTAATCGAGTTTTGTATTAGGGAAGATATATTTTAACTAAAGTGACTGAGCTATAATGAAAACACGAGTACATAGAATGCATAGGCAATAAATTGGAACATTTTGAAATTTGTGTCTTTAAAGTTCTGTAATTTTTATCATATTTCCAGCAGCAAGTTAGCTTAGTGCTCAATGGGTTAAGCTGTAAGTAGTATGGTATTTAAAATATTTCAAATCTTTTTTTTCAATTCAACTCAAATCTCATAATATCATAGTAACATCATGAATATTAATCAAAGAAATAGCAAGACAGCAATAAATTCATTTGTTGACACATCATTAGCTTCATTGAAAGGGATATGTTCAAATATTTGCACATGCTGTCATGGAAATTAGAGCGGCAAGCAGCTCTTAGAAGTAAATCAAGCATTTAATTGAAGACGCAGAATAACAACAAAAAAGTTAATTTAAATAAAATATGAATATAGCCAATGAAAAAGATCAAAAAAAAAAAAAAAATATAAAAAAATTTAAAATTACTTTAAATTTATTCGATTGACTTAATTTCTTAAGACTGGTTTCAAAATGTTATATCTGTTTGAGTACTGTTAATAATATTTGTAGTTTTATTTCATTTTAAGAATTGCTCTTTAAACTTTTGTATTAATTAAAAAATGAAAATAAAAATATATAATACCTAATTGCTAAAAATAGAAATGTATTCTTCATTTCAAGACTATGAACATTTGGACAAAATACTTTTTGTTTTAAGAAAAAATAAAAACAATTTTGAATTCTTCTGTATTAAAGAAAGCTCACCATCGTTGATTTTAGAAAAGTTAATTGTTAGCAAAATAAAATGTGCAATATCAATATTCACTTTAATATTGAATGTAAACAAAAAATGCATATATTTTATATAAAAAAATTTTTAAATTAGTAAATCAATTTTTCACGTTTATTTGTTGTTAAAAGTCAAATGTTACTAATTACCAGACATAGGGTAGTGCATTATATTACTGGCGCACTATGTTTTCCACTAGCATTAAACAAATGGAGTGATGGTAGAAAGTTATTCACTATTACTATTTTTTTTATCAGAATTAAGAACAAATACTGATAGCGAACTTTGCTTAACATTATTGTTTCTTAATTGCGCATTTGAATACATTTCATATGAAATAACAAAAACAGAATTTAAAGAAATTGAACACATTTTTTATTGATTTGAAATACCTTTATAAAAATATGTGCCGAAGCTCATTATAAACAAAACATTAAGCATAATGGCAAACACCATAATAGACATTAGAGGTCTGCATGAGTGCATTCGAGACGACTATCAAGCCACTCGCCACTTTGCGAGCCAATCGAGTTCTGGTGCATAAAAACACAAATCAAATCAAAACAAATCGAAACACCAAGCAGGGTGAGCTGAGCGTTGCATTTGCAAATAAATCGCAAATAAAATGTTCTATAAGTTCAAGCACTCGAAGTTTATTGCATTTGCAAGTTTAGAGTGCACTCATGCAGATCTCTAATACACATGTATATTTTGACTTAAAATAATCTTGCTCCCAACAGTGAATGTGACTGAAATTAAAATTTTTTTAACATTTCTACGATTCCTCTTTTACATACTAAGTACATATATAATTCGTTTGACATCAGGCTTACAAAAAAAGTATAATACTTAAACAAAATATGTGCTAATTTTTGATTTGCTGTAGGCATTTCATTCGTAATTTTGTGCTAGAATCACCTTTAACATCAGAACATACTGAGGTCAAGGACCTATAAGCCTTTTACAATGCAAAAATCTTCACTGACTGAATGTCTTTTGATCTTACTATAGCAAGCATGACCAGAAGAGCTGAGTAAAGGAGCTGGAAATCGGAAATCACTTGATGAAAAGAGCCGATGGTAATGATAATGAGCAGAATAGTGACAAGAAATGTTGAGTAACGTTAAATGTCACAATATTTATATAATTTTTAATTGTTGTTGGCTTGTATTTAGTATTTTTAACGTTCTGTGGAATCTAAAAATTCATTTTCCATTAAATTTATATGAGAGCTTAACATATTTGTAAAGAAGCCGGAATAATTAAATGTTGCCTCCTCTTTTGTAAGTAATAAAGAAATTATCTAATTGCTTAAAGGGCAATATAGTATTTTTTTAAGTAAAGAAAAGAGCAAGCAAGGAAATTCCGGCTGATTTTAAATATTTAACGAATTTTCCAGACAGCATTAGATAAAATATTGTTACTCATTTAGGGTCTTTATTAACACTCAAAAACATGAATATATGATAAAAAATGTCAATAATGAATAAAAAACTATAATGACAATGAGTCATAAATGATTTTAACATATTCAACTGATAAATGCATGAAACATAAAAACTTTCATATTTCGAACAAAGTTTCCTAAATTTTCAACTAACATACATACTACTTATATAGACAATGTAAGACCCTTCACCTTCAAGTGACTCTTAGTACTTCATACCGTGAATAAGTTCTATTTTCTAGTCGTGAGTTTCTATGAACACTTGAGCAGTTTAATCCAGCCCTTTATCTTAAAATTTTGCTAAACCTTAAATAAACAAAAGGTGTTTTCCATTTTGGACAAAAATTTCTCGACAGTTAGGTACGATAAACATTTTAAAGAAATTTTATTTAAAAAATAAATGAAAAGAATATAAGATAAAGATAAAGATTAACTGATAAAAAATTATTTTGTATTTGAAAAAATACCTCTAAATGAATCACCTAATCTAAAAAAACTTTTATTTGAATTTAGATATAAAAAGCACCATTAAATATATACAATGTAAAGCCCTTCACATGACTTAATTGCTATTATCAATGACACTCATTATAACTATTACTTTGTTATGTGGTATAAATGTGAATAAATCGAATTTCTTGATAGTTTTATCTTATCTTTTCCATAGTAAACTTTATAATGATGATAAAATATTACATAACTACAGTGCCTGTAATCCAAATAGCGTGTTTTCAATTCAACGTGCATGAATTAAAAAAAAAAATAATTCTGAATAATATTTCTGAGGTGCAATAATGAAATGTTTACCGATTTTTCCTGTCGTTTTTTTGCTTTTTCCATTCTCCCCATGGAAAATTATAATGACGTATGCTCAAGAAATCAAATGTTTTTTCAAAAAGGGTCGATTGGATTTGATGAAACTTGAGGTTATTTATATAGAAAAGAATAGGTTTGAGATAGCTTCATTGACTCAATCTCAGCAGTGTTGTTTTTTCAAATGAGTTTTTACATTCAATTGGAAAAACGAAATCAATTTCAATGGAATATAAGAAATAACCCCCTTTCAAAATGTTCGATTCAGTTATTCTTATCCGTTGCTTACGTAGCTTAAACATGAATAAGTCGTATTTCTTGTTCGAATTATCTAATCTTTTCTTTAGCAAACATTATAATTAAACAATCAATTTATTATTGGTGATTTTTATTTTTCGTAAAATATTTACACTCATTGCATATTTTCATATTGACATACATTATCTCTGTTCACATTGTGGAATAGTTTAAAATGATACTACCGCGATATTCGACAACTATGAATACTCATGGTTTCATTGGAAAATCGTAAAAAAAGAGACAAAATATAAGAATTTTAATTATGTTCTTATATAATTAATATTCATATCTAAATATGTACTCACTGTTCGAGCTAAAAATTACATGTAATAATTATTAAAAATAAAAATTGCATGTGCTAATTATAGACACTTCCTATTGGCAGTATATTAAGTGGATGGTTTTTGTGACATCTGTAGGAGGTATTTAAATAAATATAAGTCGTGGTGCAAATCTGTTTGCAATTACTTACATATATGTATGTACTAAAAATGGTAATTTGATTTTAAACACTGCTGGGATTTTTAAATGGCTTTAAGATTATAATCAAGGGACGTACATAGTCGTACATACTTTATGTTATCAGTTAGCGAAGTATTTAATAAGTTCTGTACTTTATTCAATCAAGCGCAAAAATGGTGAAAGTGTCGGAATTTTGGAAGTTTTGCTTGAAACTTAGTAGAAAGGTCCTTTGAGACAAATGAGAAGTTCGCAGGTGGAATTTCTGCCGCTTTTTATATTAAGGCTAGCCCTTAAACTTACAACTTGTAAAATTTATTAAATCAATAAAAAAAAATTGTATATTAGGGGTTTCGAGCTCTTGGTGCAAGATTTTGGCATCAGAAATTTTAAATCTTTCAGGATGCGCTGTGGTAGGATACACAATTTATAAAAGTTCAAATGTCCTTAACAGGACTTAAAACGAGCAACTTGCAATATCGCATTAAATTTATATAAAAATATCAAAGAGGACGTATGGTAACCCTAACTAAGCCCATAAGATCTAAGGTTTTAACCTGTAAGCCACAAAATCAAAATGGAAATCTATTAACTGAAATCCATAAACTCTTAAGCTGAACCTAACCCAATTAGCCCTCTCAGTCATAGACATGTGAATTTTGGCAGTGGCGTACCGGCGGCATTTACCTTAAAAAAAGGTCCTTATTTTTGACATTCAGAAATCCTAGCAAAATGAGATGTATTTCATGAGCATTTTTCCGCCCCTTCCCCCCTAGGCATGCTACTGCATTTTGGACTCAGAGGTACATATTCTTAGACGTTTGACAATTTGTGTCTACTTAAAGGCTTATGAGCTCGTTTTCACAAACTATGAAATATGAAATTTCTTTAGAATTTTTTAACTGAAATTTCCAATATCGGCCTTTGTAGCTCATATCAAAATTATGTCGGAAATATTTCAATTTTAGAATTTTGAAATTTGGTGTAGATTTAAATTCTATATTGCTCAATTGTGCATACTTTGGGTGCTTCTACACCCAAATAAGGCGCAATTTAATCTACTATATTTATGAAAAAATAAACATACAAAAAATGGCAAAAAATATCATACACTATATTAACATTTAATCCTATTTACATCACTATCACAAGTAATATGCAATTTCTAATTAATTGCACTCAGATTTCTAAGAAACATAAAAGGGTCATCATGTGCATAATAACAAACAATGGCGCCGTTTTACCAAGTATTGATTTTTTGATTCCGTTCGCAATACACGCGCAAAGAGTTCATATGACTTTCTTTCTGACCATCAACTTTAAGCATGACATCATCAACGAAATAAAAATCTAACAAAAAATCAAACAAAATTTCAGTCCAATATGATTGTTGAAGTCATTGATGATAATCGAATTTTTCTGCCTAAGCTGAGACTAAGAGTTTCTTATGAAATTTAAAATGCCCAAAAAAAAGTCAACAAAGGCACAAGAGAAAAAATCTGAGATAATGTGTGTTAAATTAATGAGATTTCAAAATCCATTTGTTGTATCAAATATCAGTTAAAGCAATGAAATATTTGATTTCTACGAATGATTTATGGTCATATTACATTATTTTTGATTTTATTCTTTTTTGGCAAACTATAATAATAATAAACTATATATAATAATACGCTAGTCACGTAGTATAAAATAAAAGTAGGCGTGCCAAAGGCATTTGATCCTTTCTAACGAAGCTACATGTGTTATTGCTGTAGATTACTAGTTAATTATGAGTCAGTATTGGCCCATAATTTAAATGAATTAAATCCATAGTACTTTCATTTTATGTTCCTTTTTGAAAAAAATTTAGAAGCGAATTTCTGGGTTGAAAAAAAAATTTATAATATTTGATAACTTATTTCTTTCTATAAGTAGTTCGTGGGCCTAGTAATTTAATGTCGCAAATAGCATTGCCGCAAAAATTTTAAATGTCATAACTTGATTTACCGTCTTTTAATTTGTGCCTTGGAAAGTACGTTTTTATTAGTCAACATTTTCGAAAGAATTCCGCATTCTTTGGCTTTCTCAATTGGTAAGATATTTGTTTTAAGTTAAGGCGAAATTTAAGGCGAAATTTAAATATTTGTTAATAGCTACATAGCCTTTAAAGATTTATAGTTAAAACAATGTGGCTACTTCAGGGATTTGCTTCTCTCATCGGAAACATAGTTTCAAAACGGGCCCTAGAATTAAAGTCTGCTATTTTTTTTAAATAAGCATTTGGATGATCCGACCCGTACATATGTATGTCCCGGAAAGTGATCATTAGCCAGTTGCTTGTATATATGTACGTAGCATCCGTCGATATTATATCGGAGACAATCTCCATAGTAATATTATTGCACTCAGAGTCAACGTTTTACAAATATAATAAAGTTTTCGAAGTCACGGACGTATTGAAAAATCGAAAGAAGTTGAGATCGTCTGCACCGATTTGATGAAATTTCAAATATGTAGTTGAATAGGTTACATTTCGCTAAATCGTTTACGAAAAAATCCGTTTTTCCAAAATATATATTAATAACTTATGCAAACAGTTTCAGCTTAACTTATTTCTAACCCTTGATTCCATTACGATTATCAGGTACTCAGTTCCAAAACTGACAATAAAAAAAACTTTTCATAGTAAATTATGCTCTAGCAGTTTTGCTTGAAGAGCAAGCGATGTGTATGAACATTTTTCACTTGGTAGCCATGGAATTAATTAATTTCCAATTAAATAACTTTTAAAGATATTTTGTAAAAAAGACTGCCTAGAAAAAAAGTTTTGTAAAAGGAATATAAGATTTTGGAGGCTGGTTTCTTATGAAAAACTGCCCGAAAATTGGTATCCTTGCGCGCTTTTTTTCTGAATAAAATCATTCGTTGTACATAAGTCTTTTGCGTATAAAAACTTCCTCACTTGACACTTTATGTGAAAGAAAATTTAAGATTTTTTTTCATAAGAATTTATGTTAACAATACATGTTACATAGGAATAGTTTTTGTAACTAAAGATTTGTTTAGCCAGTACAGAAACACACTTAATCGTTTAGAAAAGTTCTAAAAAATAGTAAAGAAAAATTCTTCAAAAAAACCACGCCACAAAAATAAAATAAGAGGGCTCGGCTCGTTGATTTTATTTTTTTTTTTTGGTTTCTTCAAAAGAAAAAGGTTACTTATCTTGATGTCCTTTAAATAAAAGCTTAAAATATTTTAAAATTTTTTTTTTTTAAATAAACAAATAATATTAATTAAACAAATCGAAACTCACTTTTCTGCATTTGGTAAAATTTTCCCTTTTATTCGAATTTTGTCGCCAGCCCGCACTGTTTGGGGAACAATTGCTAAAAATATAGGTTCAGGCATTTTGATCTAGAATATTTTTCCTATCCTAAACTTTAGGTAATTTTATTTTTTTTAATTCGTGCTACTTTTAATTTAAAGTGTTTTTTCTTGCTTCAGCAATACAACACCGAAAATTCCTTATATATTCACTTATATGAAATTTGCACGTTTTGCTTTGGTTTCAACGTTGCTACGTTATTATCAAAACAAATATTTTATTTTTTTTTTACTATTAAAATATGCACGTATATTTTTATAGTTGAAGGAATTTTTTTTTTTGAATTAAAATTTATTTGAATTTGAGCTCTGACCCGTACGAAATGCTAACAACTACTGTGAACAATTCACGAAGAGAACCCGGCTTTAAAATAAAAACAATGCAAACAAAAAATGTTTATCTCTAAAAATAAAATCTATTACGTCAGAGTGAAATAACTTTTCTCTTTTTGTTTAGCCAAATATTTGCTTTTTCGTTTTTCCCAACACGACAGCGTATTTCGTCCGCGTTCCGTTATTAGTCACAATTTCGTAGCGGTGATGGCGGCACAGCACGTTTACACGTTTAATGCTCACGGAGTACTGAGGATAAAAAGAGCCAAACCGCAAAAGAAAATCATTAGAAACGGCATAGGAGCCAATACAAAACCAGACGAATACGAGGGCGAAGACCGGCGAGACTTTTGCGCGTTTGAATAAAAATCACCATGAAAAAAAAAATCCAGACAAGCTGACTATTAGGTACATAGATAGATAATCGTACAAAGTTCGTAAATATTCAAATTAGCAGAGCTGAGAGAGTTCACTTTAGTATCAATAAAAAGTATTTGGAGAGTAAACACAAATTGGCGCTCCGATTATCTAAGTGTATTTGATTTAGCTCTCTTGTACTTTTTTCTTAAAATATTTTTTACTATAAATACGGAATGAATGAATAGAGTACCTGACCTATGTTAACAAAATTAAGGTTCTTTTTTCGTTATTATTAATGTTATTTAGATAAATTAAAAGAAAATTTTATACAAAAAATGCAATTATTTCGTAAGAAACAATATCTAGTTATAATTTTTTTTAATGTTTAGAAAACGCTTCTTTGAGGTTGCATGAATTTTTTTATTTCGTAGAACCATTCATCAATCAACATATAAAGGATACAGCTGTTGGGGTTTTCGTATTATATAAAATTATTCTACTCAGAAAAAATATGATGCATTTTGGAACTTTGCTTATGAAGTTAAAATAGATTTTACAAAATAAATGCGTTTAAATCGTTTTTGCGGGCAACAAAGCTGATATATGTTAACGGAAATGATGAACGATGAAATGATATATTGATATGATTATACATATTTATGTTTCTGAATATATTTAAGATTATGAAATAGATTCACAGGCCCATTCTCGCCATTCTGACGCGAAAGGTTAAATTTGGCACAAAATCTACAAAACCATAAAAATTCATAATACAAATAATAGTATTTTTTATTAAGTTCAATTATTTCGTTTGAAATTATCTGGCGAAACACTGTATGTACGCTAAACTTAAGATTCAATTTTCTCAAAGTGTAGAAGTCAGACGTGTCGTTTCAAAACCTGTTATTACGTATTTTTAATCGTTTTTTTTTTTGTATTTTACCTGAAATAAAATACTGCGTTCTATTTAAGTATAACTGAGCTTTAAAATAATCGATAATATTCATGGGCTTAAAAAAGCTTTGCAGGTTCAAATGTATGTACTTTTAGTATTGATATAAAATTATAAGTTCTATATCAGAAGCCAAGTTAACTTAAGTTAAGTTACCTTAAGGACTTAGTACACATGGTCTGGGACCAGTTTCATTTAGACGAATGCCCTATTAGGGTTATATTATGGGCTAGAATTCTATGTTCTATCTTTTGCTTAACCTGTCCTTAAACATTGTGTAACATATTTTTTAAAAAAGTATAAGAGGTCGATTTCAAGAAAATTCAGTTTGAATATTGTTTAATAATAATTTATAACATAAAACAAAATTTTTATATCCTCTTTTCGTCTTCTTATGTCATTAGAGAGTTCTTCTATTTTTCAAATTCAGTCTTTTTTCCTGGGCTTCATTCGTTTCAAAGTCAAATAATCCTTTCGTTGGATAAAACACAGCTTCATAAATTAAAAAGTTTCTTGAAAAAGTTAATAGTTGGAAGGGGGCAATGCACGCGATGGTATATTGGAGCAAGGCTTCTGCAGTTTATCAAATTGGAATTCAATGCGGATTTTGACATTGTATCCAGTGTATTATAATATGATGAACTGTTGAAAAACGTGCGCCTGTGTTCCATTGCGTTGATTGGCCTTATAACATAAAGCTGAGAGCAGACATATGACACCAAAAAATTACACCGTATTCAAATCGATGGAACACCACAGTTGTTTGCCATCGCTCAAAATGCTTACCCACTTTAGTGTGTGCTTCTTCTGTTCGTATTTCCATGTTCCTGTACTAGCATTTCATAATTTCCATTGGAAGTTCATAGTCAAATGAATTTGTGTTGGTAGTTCTTCAATTTATCAAAATATTTTGTGGTGGAAATTTCCAAATTTCCTTGATAAGTTTCTCTTGATAAGTTTTTTTCAACAGGTTTGTAATAATTTCATTGCGACGCATACCAATTTTTTTATGTTAAGTTTTTTAACAGCTTGAATTTCTGTTACGGTCTACAGACAGATTTAACCACATAGAATAGCACATATAACACATTTTTTTGTAACTTGTAAAATATTTCACAAAATAAAACTAAATATAAAATAGCTGATACAAGAAAATTAATAAATTTCTATTTTAGGTTAAGTAACATTTTAAACGGAAGCAAAGTTTTATATGCTTAAAATTCATTTCCGTTTGGTGTTTTCTGAACGCACCCGAAAAAAATTTGACAACCAACAATAAACCACTGTAGGTAATTTTGACATTTTACCAGACATCAAGTGACGTAGCTGCAACAACCAATGAAAAATCGACAAGTTCATTCATTTTCAGTGTCGTGTCAAATTTGTGTTGTGTTCATTTCATAATTGCCGGCTGATAAAGAACATTTATTGAAATAATTTTCAATATTAAAAGGAAATAAATAAAATAAAAACATAATATTAGTTAATATTCAATTGTATTTATATAAGGTAAGTGACTATTTCCATTGAAATTATAAGAAATCAAACGATGAATTTTTATGCACATTGTGCTGTAGAAAGAAGAAGAAGAAAGTAGAACACTTGAAAAATGTGGAAAATCATATTTTATTAATTACAAATTTTTATAATACATTTTTTTTGCAGTTATTGCACATAAAGGAAGACACAAAATGAAGACTCAATTAATATTTGCTGCATTTGCCGTAGTATTACTGGCACACACCAGCGTTGCGCTGAAGGAAGAAGACTGCGAAGGTGAGTGTTGGTGAAGGTGACGTTGCCTGCTGGCATCAGTGGTGACCAACTAGGGAAAGTATACCCGTGAAGTTAACGCCCACTGATAATACGCCGCATGCATGTTGCTTGTTGCATTTGCTTCATATCTTTTTTACTAATATTTTTCGCCTCCCCTTTTTTTTTAGTTTGCATCAAGACTGTTGCACGTTTTGCTGATACTTTGAATGATGCAACCAAAAAGGATTTCAAATTAATTGAAGTTGAATTTAAGAAGTTCTGCAAAGTACAAAAAAATAAGGAACACAGATTTGTAAGTTTCAAATCATTTGTGTGGGCGGACGGACCATAAGATTAAAACCTGTTAATTTCACTAATATTCTCTATTTGCTCTCTAGTGTTACTACTTAGGCGGCTTGGAGGAATCTGCAACAGGAATCCTAAATGAACTGAGCAAACCATTAAGTTGGTCTATGCCAGCGAACAAAATTTGTGAAAAACTGAAAAAAATGGATAATCAAATTTGCGACTTACGTTATGGTGAGTTAAAAGTTTTCGAAATTAAAGCTAAAAATGTTTATTAGTAGTTCTATAAAAATCAGGTAACTTTGCAGCTGATTTTGAATTACATGATTATTTCTTTAATTGTTTCTTATATCGTAGTTGAAAGGAACAGTATTTTGAGATAGATTTAGGTATTTATACATTGTTGTAAAATACAAAAAGATCAATATTCTTGTAAATTTATAAATCGATCCACACATTTTTAGTCAAAAACATGATAAGACATATAAATGAATTTAACCTGAAAACTTATTATATTCACATATACTATATATAGCCTCATCATACCATTTTGGATTAATTTGCAATATAAAAAATTTTAACACAGGTCGTACCGTGTACTAGTACAAAGTACGACGAAAATATTTCTTGCCTGATTGCAGTTAACAATAAAAAGCAATTGTACAGGTGTCACAGTGCACTATTTTTTTGGCATAAACTTTAAATTTGTGAAAAATACATTGGTCATTTTTTCCAAAACACTGCAGAGAAAAAAAAAATCTGTTTTATTAGGTATGAGGTATTAGTTGCTAGGTGCAAAGCTGAAGACGCTAATTGCATGAAACATGATATATTTTTATATTTAGACTGGTGCGCGCCTTTAATAAAAAGTTCATATTTTTTTCAAAGCTATGTCGAGAATTTCGATTTGAAAGCAAATACATTCTTAGAATTGATTGAAAAATAACATATAAAAAATAAATAAAGAAAAATTGTTAACAAAATTGTCCATAAAAGTCGTCCGCAAAAATTCTGGAATTTATACCTTCTCCCTGATTGTCCACTTCTGTTCAATTACGTTACCTTCTACCCAATGGACGTCTACAAAGGATTATGCTACCTTACCGTTTCTTATGAACAAAAAAATGAAAAAAATGGACATCCATTGTCCGTTTACGACACCTCATACTACGGATGTCTTTTATGGACGACCCTAAAGCAAATTATTTTTTGATAAAATTAAAGCATTTTTAAACAAAAATTACATTTTATTATTATTATTATTTATTGAAGAATAATTATAAATATACTACAAAAGTTAAAAGACACTAGCAACATAAAAATTACATTTTAAAATGACAAATTTCAAACAACTGGAAAAATAAAATCCATAAATATTTTTTTTTTTCACTTTCTGTAAATTATCTGGATAGCACTTGTTGAATTTTGCAACGGAACAACTCAATATATTAAATTCAATTGCTGTCCCATTAACTTTATTGAACTCGGGTATTATTTTATCTCACCTTTCTACGCTGTAGTGATTTCTAACAAATTATGGCATCTTGATTTTCGCATTTACCGTTCTGATTAAACTTATTTGCGTTCCTATATTTTTAAATAAATGGATAAAATTTTCCAGGCCTTTGCTTAAGCAAATTTAACGAAGTATTTGAAGGCCAATTAATTCCGATTTCCAATTCACAAAATTAAACTTAATGTAAAATAATTCTTAGCGAAACAAAAATTTTAATTTTTTTCTTCTCTTTCTTTTAGAAAAACAAATTGATTTAAACGCAGTTGATTTGAAAAAACTGAAAGTGCGTGATCTCAAGAAAATTCTCAATGACTGGGATGAAAGCTGCGATGGTTGCTTAGAAAAGACAGATTTCATTAAAAGGATAGAGGAACTAAAACCCAAATATGTTCGCACCGAATTATAAGATTAAATAATGAAATTATTTAAATTAGTTTAAAAGCATTAGTAATAAAATTTCTATTTTTATTTTCTTTTATGAAAAAATTTTAAACAAAACACAAATTTAACAAAAGCAACGAACTGTATTTTGATTTTGACCACAATGCAAATACCTTATATAATTCTGTTCAAATAAATAAAAATATTTCACATATTTTGTTAAAAAAAAAGTGTGTAGTTTTATTCGATTTAATTTCGTTTGACGCTTAAAGTAAAAAATTTGGATAAAAAATTATTTTTATTTCATATATAAAAAATAAATTGCACTAAAATACATCAATTTTAAATTCGGTGAGCAATCGGCAAAATGCAACAACATTTACGAGACAATACTAGTTTAACAATATTAAAATTTTACACATAATTGAGAGAAATAAATATTATTTATTTATTAGTTACACATTTTAAAAAGTAACATTGATTATTTTGCATTAGTTAAGAAATTGTCTGTTAATTTAAATTGTCATTTAAATTTAGTAGAATATTTTTTTATAAAATTAAATATGTCACATCAGTGATGATGAAGTCTTAACGACGATATGGCTGCTTGTTGTAGCGTCCTCTTGAGTTCTCTTCTGTGAGATTTATGTATTCACTGTATACCACGCACCAGCAATATGTGAGAATAGCTGAAATGAGTTAAACAAAATTTTGGTTATTTTAAGTAATATATTTGGTTTGTTTTTGTTTGATTTGATGGACTAATGAAATGGCCATCACTGTGCTGTTCATAAAATGTATAAAAATAGCCCGCTTTTAGGAGCATATTTACAATTCTCTCTCGATAAATAGAATTAGGACAGACTACCAAGAGAATTCTCTAAAATTTGTTATTAAAGACTCAACTTGTATTTTTATAAATGGGGGCGTGTCAGGTTAATTGTCGCCCTGTCTTGCATGCGAGCGAAATTTTAAAAAGGTTGTAAAAATGGTCATATAGCAGTGAAATTTGGGACAAATTTTATTTGGGTCAAGAAAAACAAAATTTATAAATACGGGGGTGACACGTTAACTACTACGCCCACCTCCTATGAGTGAGATTTTAAGAAGATAATGATTGTCATAGATCAACGAATTTCACACAGACCTTTCTTAGGTCAAAAAGAAGAAAATATGTACAGGTGTGAGTGACATATAAGCTGCCACGCCTACTTTCCATCTAAGCAAAATTTTAGAAACGTTAATAGATCGTGGTTTGATATTCGTATATAAGGATACAAAAGATCGAAATTTTCTTTACAAAAAAAAAACACCTAGCAAAATCAAAGAATAATAATTTTTGGTGCATAGTTTTAGGCACAAAAATATTTAGTTTGCTGAAAACTTAAAACCACAAAGCACTTATGTAAATACAGTTCAAATACTCCTATTGATCTTTCATTAGTAGATAAATAAATCTACATGGTGCCAGCATATAATTTACATTCAAACCCAGTTCAGATATTACAATTTTTAGTAGTAAATTAAATTTCTTGGTTTGGAAATAAATACAAAAAATGAAGACATAAAACTGCTTAACCCCATAATACAGCTCATATTTCTCATTTATTTATTTTACTGCAACATTAAGAGCTTCTTCTATTGAATTTATGTTAAAATAAATATTTAAGTGCACCATGTGTCATTTGTTGGCCTACCTCATGGCCTCCTCACACACAATGCAGTCCAACTCTATTAGTTGCGTTATTGAGCGCCATGAAAATTAGCACTTAAGTTTTGCAAAACAACAATTGCATTCCTAACATCCGGTAATTAAAACGCACCCGCTGCTGCGTACACGTAATGCGGTTTGCCATTAAATGTATGCAGCCTTTAAGTAAACACTCTTAACTAAATGAATTAATGAATTGTGGCATAAATACTATGGTCATACATTTAAAACGTGATCTTAACTAGGCGTTACACCACATCAGTTGTCATCACGTTGTAACATTAACTTACCACATGCGATCAGACCGAAAACAAGCCATAGAACACCAGTCAATACAAAGCCATCAATGAAGAAGACTACGCCGGTGTAGATGACCGAGATGAGCAGGCCAATAGCGATCATTATGCCTAACACAACCCATGGCATCATCATATAGTGATTTCGCTGTAAATGAAAGTAAAAGAGTTGTGTTAAAATTTGTTTTTGATAATTTGAGTGACTATAAATAAATTGGAATATCAAAATGAATATGAATAGCAAAATGACTCAAAGTATTAAGAGAAAAAAACACACAAAAAGTTTAAGTAAAATTAATTTCAAATTCTGGCTTCATTTCCTTATGAAGAATCACTCAAATTTAATATATTTTTCCACATAATTTTGAGGCAATGCTGAGAAATATAATAATCAAATAATAATTACAATTAGATATATTTATATAGAAAAACTTACTTTCAATACACCGACCATCATGAGTAGTGATATTAATATTGTCATACACAAATTGACCACTAGTATGATTTTAACAATATTCGTTGGTATCCAATCGAAGATAATCGTCTTGAAAGCCACACGCGTTACAAATATAATAACTATTGTGATAATGGATAGGATGATGGCTAAGGCTCCAGATATGATGGATCCATTTCGCAGTGATGTGCAAAAGCAACAGGATTTTAGTAATTGTGGCATTTTGCTTTGAAGATTTCTTCTGTTTCTGGGAGTTTATCTGTAAGATAAGAATACATATGTTAATTAAATTAGATTTTAACACTTTTAGTTTTTATATTTACAAAGATTTTGCTAACAAAAATATAATTAAGGAACGCTAGAAAATGTGAACACATTCGATTGTTGCCTCATTTGAGGTTGTTCACACCTCGTTTGTTGTTATCGCATTACTAATGTAAATAGCGATAGCGTCAAGCCTTTTAGACAACATTTTTTGCTCTACCTCTACAGAGTCTTAATAACTCTTTGTAAAAACGTTTTTTTAGACAAGTTTACTTTGCAAGATAAACGCATTTGCATATGAAGTTGACAAAATAATTAAAGAAATGCAGTACTTGCAGGTTGCTCAGAAACAATTATCTTTGATTATAATATTATCTTATAGATTATATAAGAGTTGGAGCAGAAGTTTTCTCAGCGACAATGCTAATATTCTTGAAGTTACAAGACATGTAAACTCAGAAAGACCAGAAACCAACCCGTAAGTGATGTAATCAGACAGGTTTCGAATATTAAAAATGATATGGCACATTTTTTTTATCCACAAAAGTCGGTCACCAATCGTTAGAACCCGAAAATTTTTATATGATTTTAAACTTGCCTAAGAAATTTTGTTCCAAAAAGAGGGTTTTTTTGCCCGTAACGTGATGTATCTCAGCCAAGTTAAGAAAACTTTAAATACAGTTTTATCAAGCGGAATATTGACATTCCTAAAAGCCATCTAAGGCAAAATCAAATTTTTGTGTCTAAAATGCACTTTAACAATGTAAGGAAGACCTGGTAAAATTAATTCAAATATGAAATTCGGCTCAAGTGTTTGATTAAGTGCAAAAAATTAGAGTCCCATGAGGTACGCTTGTGATATTTCGTATTGGTAGCCGGTGAAGATTTTTGATCATTTACTCGAAACGTTTGCCTAAAATCGAATTCGATCTCATTAAACCGCCACCAGCGCGAACTGAGATAGCCTCAGCGAATTAATATTGCTACCGCTAAATCTAACATTTTCACCGAATAACAGCTTTGATTTATTTATTTCCAACAAATTTTTATGTTAACTTTAGCGAAATTTTTACCTTTACCGGATTTTAAAAGCCTTGACATTAATCTATTAAATGTCATATAAAGGTTATTTGTACAATTTTAATTAAATAATAAATAAACGAATCAATATGAAGAATGTAATCCCTTCAAGTACGTGATATAATTCCCATTTGTTTTGCAACACATTTATCTCGCGCTAGAAACTCGTTCAAATATCGGATTACAAATAGCTTTACCGCTGCATAAGTCATAACAAAAAAAGTAGCTAAAACCTGTTGAATTAGTTTGACGTATGTTTATCTGAAAGATGTAATTAAATCTTATGTAATGTAGAACAAAACCAGCTTATACCACTGAAGTGTTCAAAAATATTATAATTTTTTATTGTTGCCAATATTTTGAAAAGGATTTAAAAATAAGCTGACCAGGCGTTTTATTTACAAAAAACACTCTAATTTATCAGATGCTCTCATAAAAAGTTTATATATTTTAATAAACTGTCTGCATTTTGGACGCGCATATGGATCAAAAATCAACTTGCTCTTTTCCACTACTTTTTACTACGTTTTTTATAATTGTCATCAATGAAAAATATCTTTTAAATTTAATCTATTTAGTGTAAATATCTGATTTTTTATTAAAGTCAAATATTTTGTCTATATTGCAGCCATTCATAACGTAGAAATAACAAAAAATACGGAAAAATTTATTTTACTGATCTGCAGTTGTTATCAATTAAGGGCAGCCATATTAGAACGAAATGAGGATGCGATACACTGCCTGATGATCATTGAGTGAGTTAATAAATTAATTGGTATCGTCTTGCTGACGCCGCTACCGCGTGAGAAATTGCGTAATATCGCATCGATAGTACAATATATTTATGAGTTTATAATATTCTATCTAGATACATGGTCGAATTCGCTAAAGCAAAATGTAAACAAAGTACTCATACTGAAAATGTTTACCTTTTGGATTATTATATTCGCATCCGTTTCGTTTATTTTGAATTTTAATTTTAAATTGTTTTTTTCCTTAAATTTGAAATGAGTATCTTACTTAACTTTGTTAAAATTTTGCATTTATCTTCGGACAAATTAGACGCAGTTCCAGATAAAACTTGAAATGTTTATTTAAGCAACATTTTCATTTACAATTTCGTTGTTTATTTATGCCAACAGTTTTAGAGAATGAAATATTTAAACACTTCTAATAATAAGTGCTTTTTTTTTGTTTTTTTTTTTTTGAGTAGGTACAACTACAACTCAATTGCCGAACGCATTACTTGAACTTCCGTAACTTTGGCGCTCAATGAAGTAAAAAATTGCGTAGGTGCTTTCAAAGTAGCATTCGAATGCCTTCGATAGCCTGTTTGACTCGTGAGAGATTAGTCGAGCGTATTTTTTATTTTTAATTATTTTTAACACATTATTTCAAAGCAATTTAGTTGTTGTTGCTGTGATAAGCAACTCGCTTTTGTGAAGAGACTTTAATTTTTTGCACTTCATTAATTCATTAATTTAATTCGGCATTAATAAAACACTTTATTATTCTCTTAATCCGTCGATGTATCATTATTTTAAATGAAACGTTTATCAGTCTGTAGTTTAATTTTTTTTATAAATTAAACTTTTTGTCGGATTGAGAATGCACACACGAAGCTATTTATTCAAGAAACCAGAAAATTGGAACATGTAATTAATTCATAATGTAGACGAATAATAAGGAAGGATTTTTAAATAAACAAATCCTTAGAGCGTGTGGTAGGGCCTACAATTTTAAAATATTAAAAGGAATGCATTTTTTCTGACTAACTGACTAAGAAGAAGCGTACAGGACAAACCATTTACTTTTGAACACAAAATTTGGAACACTAAATCCACACACAACTTCAATAACCACTAAGGAATGAACGATTTTTCGAAATTCGAATCCGAAAGGGAACAAAAGTACATTTGAAAAAAACAAAAATTTACTTTTTTAATGCAAAAACTTTTTCCTGGCATGACATCATTACTCAGGTCAAATTATTTAGTCCAGGAACATAAAATTTGGAGTATGAAATTTCCAAACAATATCAAGTCCTGATGCTTTTCGGCACTATCCGACATATGTATGTATGTTGCATTTTCGATGGGATTCTATATCAATAAATACGATTTGAGTTTTATCGACTTTTTCGATAATTATCGATAAAATTTAATGTTTCGATAACTATCGATACAATTAGATAAGTATCGAAATATTAAAAAAAATTTATAAAATCCTAATACATAATATCGAAAGACAACCAAAAGTATCGAAAAATTTAAAAAAACTCGGGTATCGAAAAATATCCGAATAGCCGAATAGTATGAAGATCTACATAAAGTCGAGATGTATTGCAAAACAGCGAAACTTCCAATGAAAATTGAGAAGTATCAAATAAGAACCTAGTGGTAACAAAAAAGTCTATATAAAACGAATAATACTGAAATGTAACGAAAAATATAAAAAAATTCGATAAAAATTCATGGGTATCGAAAAATATCGACAAAGTAGAAGACTATGAAGAGCAACAAAAAAGTCGTAAAGAATTGTATTGAAAAACAGCGAAACTTACGATGAAAGCTGGTAACGAAAAAGTCTATATAAAACGAATAATACTGAAAAGTAACGAAAAAATCGACACAATCGCAAAGCATCGAAAGAGTCAGTAAAAACCTAGAAGTATTGAAAAAATTTGAAAAAGTCGATAAGTATAGAAAAATATCAATAAAGTCGATAAGTACAGAAAAATATCAAATAAGTTTTTAACTTCGAAAAGCATCGTAAGACGTCAAGAATCTCGTTACAACTCGAAAATTATCTAAGCAGTCAATTAAAGTCTTAAAGGATCCAATAATACGGAAAAACATAGAAACTCCATAGCTTACACAAGAAACAAAAGAGTAATTTTTGCCCACAGTACCAGCTAGGAAAGCAATTTTGAAGCTTTAATATCTAACGATCTAACAAGAACGACAATTCATTTGTTAAAACCAATTCAGTAATTCAGAAGTACCTTTACTCATGTATATCAATTTTACTACTACCTGAGAAAGTTTCAGATATTTTAGAATATTTGAAAAAACGGGCCGAATCCGTTTCCGATGACGTTCCAACTGCAGCGCACTAGAACAAAATTCCTTTTTGAACTTTCATCAGAATTGTTGCAAAAAAAAGTAACTGGGTTCAAAACATATTTCACCGATCGATAAAATATATATCCACAATGACGATTATTTGGATTTAAAAAAAAATTTTTAAATCCAAAATGACGGTTATTATTGACCGAAAGAATATAAAATAACAATTATTTTAAATAAAAAAAAAAAAATAACCTTCGATTCATAACAACAATGCAGTGATTTTTATTTTAAAATCTATAAATTATTTTTCACCTCGCTGATATAGCCTAAATCTAATTTTGCATTTAACTTTATCGTAATTATTGTTCAAAATGGGTTAAAACGTTTACAAACATTTTAAAATATATTAAATGCTTCTTGATAAGCTTTAAGTGGTTTTCGAATTGTTCAAGTTATTTTATATACATATGTATGCAAAAATGTCAAATTCTTATCAAATTTCTTATAAATTTTAAAAATAACTTTTCAATGCGAATATATCAGTAGCGGCGCAGTTGCCGCAATGACGGCATAAATTTTGATTTAGTGATGCACAATATCATATGACTACATACTATACGACAAGTTCTCTATATATCTAAAGATTATAATGAGTAACACTATGTAAAGGTATTTTTATTGTAGGTTGAATAATAACATTATACGTCATAACCGCTTTCTAAAGAATTCCTCCGCATTTGATGTGTAGGTAGTCGTCATCGCAGTCGTTGTCGTTGTCACCTCCCTCAGTCTCAGATCTATTCAAGTCAACAAGTGTTTTTCTATCAATGAGTTGCTAATGCTTGGTTTCATAGTAAGTAATGCTGTCATAACTTAGAAGGTTTTTGTTACTAGATATTTACGAGATCGTCTACAATATGAATACGAATTGGCTATACTGAAGTACAACTATATATGGACATATTTAGCAGGTGGCAAAATGATTGTCATTATTATAGTAGTAATTTACATATATATCGCATGAATGAAGTCTAGTTTACCTGAATGGATATATGTATAAATATGATAAAAGATTTATAATAATGCTTCGAAAGAGGTTTTCATAGTACAGGTTATTATCTTCTAATGAAAATTCAGTATGCAGTTTTGTGTCTGATGTTATTTTATTTTTTCATTACAAATGATGTGTATATCAATTGAAAGCTCTTTTAAAGTACGTACTATAATCCTTACAAAAAATTGAACGCTCAAAAAATTACAAAAGAATCGCCAAAGCTCCAAATAAAGACCACTCTCTGAACTATAACTATGAAAAGTATCATATAAATTATAATGTTTTATTTATCAATGCTATGTACATTAGGGTGGTTCTTATTTAGATTTTTTGCGAAAATCAAATGCTACGCAACCCAATCGGTTCGAAACAGGATAAAAAATTTAAAAAAATTTATTTAAAATTTTTATCTTTAACTAATACTTACCCTATTTCAAAGTGAAATTTGATTTAAGCGAAAGTCAAATGCGAAGCATCCCCAAACGGTTCGAAACAAAATAAAAATATTAAAAAAATTTATTTAAAATTTTTATCTTTAACCCTTACTGACCCTATTTAAATGTGAAATTTGGCCTAAGACACAAGTTTGTTCATTATTTTTCTATATAATACGCTTATAAAAGAAAAAATTAGTAACAAATAACATATTGAATTAAAGGCAATTAATTGGGTCTTTTTAATACCGTAAAAAAAATACAAATTATTTATACAATTTTTAGAGAAAATAACGGTTATTTGAAAAAAAAATGGTAAACAATTTTTAAAAACAGCCACATCACAAAATGTATGGAACTAATTTCAAACTTTTATGCATAAATTTTGTAGACTTTAAAATTACCTGCCATATGACATCAAAATATTTAAAATCTATAAAGGAATTCCCACTGATTTTTAGAAAAGCTATATCCGCAACTTTTCATGACTATATCTCGAAAACTAGATGCGAGCGACATTTATTTTTGATATATCCGTTTTAAAATTAAAAACCACGTAAGAAAAATTGGTTAAAAAAACTAGCGGCTCAGGCCAAACTTCACAGTGAAATAGAGTCTGTAAGGGTTAAATATAAAAATTTTAAAATACTCTGAGAATTTTTTTTTTATTTTATTTCGAACCAAGTGAGGGGGCGTCTTCAAATTTTTTTCCTAAAAACCAGTAACTAAAATTGGTGTCTAAAGCCAAATTTCACATTGAAATAGGGTCAGTATGGGTTAAAGATAAAAATTTTAAAAAATTCCTAAAACTTTTTTATTCTATTTCGAACCCATTGAGGGGGCGTCCCCAATTTTTTAAGGACCACCCTAATGTACATAGCCTGAAAGGTTTTGCTAGCACTTACTTTAATATATAAAAAATAATTCGATAAGTCGTTTATAGGAGGCACCACAGGTCAAAATATGTTTGTCATAGTAGTGGAGACGACTACTATATTCGATTTATAACACAATTCTCTACATAAATTAGGGAACGAATGGAAACCTTTCCCACGGTATACATTTTTTGATAAATAAAATATTTCAATTGAAGTTTTCAATATTTATTATTCATAAAAGTATTGCGTATTTTGATGTATTCCGGCTTCTACATATAAGTTAAGGTGTTAAGTTGTACTCAAAAAACTAAAAAACCTAGTTACTAAACTATAATAAATAACTTTCAAATGAGCTATATATCATGACAGTATTCATTTGCAACTATTTAGAATTTTGATTTGGATTTTTTGACGTGTTTCCAAAAAAAAAAAACAACGATTCGATAAGATTTTGCGCCTACCACCCATTGCAACTCTCTAGGGAGGTTCTTCTAAAAAAGCATCATACGATTTTGCTCTTTTCTAATATTTTTGTCACCACTGTTGAAAGCAACTTTTTATGTCCCATTTAATTTGTTTTTTGTTTTCATTTTTCATTATCAACAATTTTAATTAATAAATGAGTCGCCCAGCAGCAAAACCTGCTATGTGCTATTAATTGTAAGTAAATGGCAGCAACTGTTTTTCGCAGCTTTTAAATAAGATATCGTCATGATTTCTTTTAATAAAATCAGAAAAAAATTACTTCATCAGACTCTTCAAAAACCCTGAAGTTTGAAGATTTTACAAAGAAAGATATTTTGGTGACATATTGCATAGGAAGATGATGTTGTATATATGATGATTGCGCGCTGATTACATTGAAAATTGAGGAAATATTACAAGTTTTGCAGACAACTGGGTATTCAAACCTCAATTTTAATAGTTTATAACAAGTTTTTGAATCGAATTTTTAATCACGTTTATAGCTGGAGGCAATAAACAAGCAGAGGTGTCAAAACGTTATATTTTAATTTCATGTCAGTTAGCAGATTTTGCTTCTAGGCAACAAAGATATATAAAATGTATTTTTATAACTAGTGATTCATTGTTACTTAAAAAGATTTATTTTAGTTTTTTTCTTAAAATATTGTATGGATGTATGTATGCATATTAAATACTACTCGCACTAATATTTTTTTTTTGACTTTCGTTATTAGATTTTGCAAAACATAAGCGTTCTGTTGCCAACATACATATATTATTTTTGTTTATTCATATAGAATAGAAAGTGCTTAAATTCCTACACTTTAATACGATGTTCTCAAAATGTTTGTTTTTCTTCTATTGGCTGTTTGACGTCAATTTGCAATGTTTCGCATTGTTAACGTTTGTTTTGAGGAAACTGTCGATTTTTAAATTATATCATCTAAAAGTTACTCAATTTGCGTGGGATATTTGTACAATTTGTGTAGCATTTAACGAAATTGTTTCAATGTATCTAATGTGTTGTTATTATGTCATTAATAAAATGTCAAAAGATATAACATGGAATTGATTAGATAGATCGGAAGAGAGCTCATGCTGTCATCTTAAACTAATTGTGTCTAGTCAAAATATTTCTTGTGGTGTTTTCATTATAAGTATTTCCTCACTCAGAAGGAAAGTATAAGCGTAATCCAGTCAGTGATAATGTTAATTTGTTATTCTTAAATTTTACGTATTTAATCCGCTAAATAGAGTAAAGTAGAATTCAATGAGATAAAGTTCAATCTTCGCATATTATGGTACTGTAAAAATATACCCAGATTTCTAGCTGAAAAAATGGTCCTAGCTGTTCTAAGATGCTTTTGGCTCATTAAATTAGAAACAACCCTTGAATATATTAGGTCTTATTTGAGAGATAAATTAGGTAAAACAATTCGAAAACCGAAACTTCATGCTTTTATTTTAGAGATATCATTTTTTACCAAATATTTTAGAGCTTTTTCTGAAAACGGTGTAATTTAATCATTTAAAGGGCTATTAAGTTTTACCTTTAACATAGGTATTCTGCTTGAATATCCTAAAGGGTTTTTCGAAAAGTAGAGGGACTTCCTGACGAATGGCTTGGAGGCTACTTATTAAAGGTCATAAAATTTGAGAGCTCAATATTTATCAAAATTACAGAGGAATCCCGATCCTAAGCTCTATTCTGTGCAAATCGCTCATATATGTATCATACAGTGTAACTCATTCTAGAACAACTATGCGAATGAAAACGATTCTTCATGTTATCTTCGTTAACTTCACCCCTACACTATGTAATTTGGAAGTGTTTCTATTAAACATATTAATAAGACGGACACTGGCTTTGAATGCTTCAACGTTTACAATAACAATCTCTCACCGCCAATCAAACCAAATACAGGGGTCAAGCAGGGTCCGCTTGGCGGCTCTCCTGTTATTTTTAATTGTGCTAGACAATGTACGACGCCACAATCTTACTGGGAATCATGGGGCTCAATGGAGAACACATCCTTTCCAAATGCGATTGTTACACTGAAAAAAATGATTAGTTTGAATATAACCATTTATGATATGGAGTCAAACTAAAATGTTTCAACCAATGTTTGTCACTATTTAATCCAAATACAATATGTTTGACTCGAATAAATATTTGGTATTTTATCTATTAGAAATCGGTATAGCAATATCGATGAAGAATTGTTTCAAATAGACTTTGCTTTGGTACTCTAAATACTCTACGACTCTTTCGATGTTTTTCGGTACTACTCGATTCTCTTTTACATTTTCAATATTTGTTGATATTTTTCGACTTTCACGATTTCTTCGATGTTATCCATTTCAAATCAATGTTTTTGAGCTTTTCGAGAGTTTTCAACTATTTTGATGTATCGATTGTTGGACGTTTTTCGATAAACTTTAACATATATCACTTGCTTTCGACAGATTTTGATTATCGTCAATTTTTTTAATTCGACAAGTTTCAACCTTTTCACTAGTTTCGATCTAAATCAACTTCTTCAATTTTATTCGATAACTCTCCAATATAATCGATTTCTGATACTTTACGACACATATGCATATATGGACTTTGATAATACTATTTAATACTTTTTGGCTTTTATCTGGTATCTCGATACTTCTTGATGCTTCTCTAGCTGTATATACTACTGCAATAGTTTTTGACGTTTATTAAATTTTGTAAGCTTTCCTGTTGTCTTTTCATAGAAGTCGACAAAGATCAATAAGCAATGAAATACGGCCGAAACTTATCGATAAATCTCGAAAAATATCAAAAAAAGTTAATAAGATTTGAAAACTATCGAAATAGTCGACTGTATTCGAAAACTATAGAAACTCACAAAATATATCACAATTGAGACTTATCGAATTATATAAAAAAAACTCCATAGTAATCAAAATCTATTGAAAAAAGTTGAAGGTTGAAATATCAAAATAAGAGTCGAAAATTTACGATTAAGACGAAACTTATCGATCATCGCAAAAATAATCGATAAGCATCGAAGAAGTCAAAAATTGTGATATTTATTTTAAAAAATTGCAGGTACATACATGCTTCTAAAGTTCCCAACAAAAAATTATACAAAAAAGTGAGAAGGTCACTTGTCACAAAACGAAAAGGAAGTCCATATTTAATGTACAACACCAACTCAAAAAGCCCACAAACGCTTGTCATAACTCAGAATAACTCAAATAAACAAATTACTTAGAATGAAAATGAAAACAAACTACACAATACGTGTACGCTTGAATTGAATTTAATTAAACTGGAGCAAACTTTATTGCATTGTTTACAAACAATAAGAAATTCGCTCAATTATGACACGATTGCCGCTGCCGCACACGGGCGGGCGCGCGTTCATGCAATTATGTTACTAAAAACCATTAATGATCATCCAATAAACAAACAAGCGAACGAACAACAGACGGACAGAGGTGCCAACCTTTAAACGTACAGACAGTAGGAAAAAAATGTTGTAACGTTGTAGTTTTTCAGATTGCAAAATCAATTCAGAATTCTCAAGATACGCGCGCGCGTACTCTTAAATTTACGCACGATTGCGTTATTCGGTTTCTTTGTTTATTTATTGTGCCCGTATTCGCTAGATTGAAATCAACTTGAGATGCATTAACAAAATTAGCGGAAAAACCGCAACAACAAAAGCTACATAAATAACATCTGTAAAGAACATAATACATATTTTCTTGTAATCATAGGTAAGCCCAAAGACGACTGATCTTGGGAACTTACACAATGCGAAAAAAAACACAACACAAAAATATAATAAAATCAATTGAATTTGAATTAAAAATTCAATTCCCTTTATGAATTTACGTTAATGTAAAACAACAAAGAGTTCTTCTATCTTTATGGTGAGATATAAAAAAAAAATGTTGGTACTACCGATCGTGCCATCTCAGAGCACCGAGAGTCTGGCGGTATTGCAAAGAAAAATTAATTGAAATTGCGCCAATTCCAGATCATTGAACGGCGATTGCGTTGAATGTTCATTGGTTAGTTATAGTACTGTCGTTGCGTTGTTATTGTCGGCAATTACTTATTGATGAAATTGCGCTAGTATTTTAGGGTGTCACAAAGAGTTGTATTAAATAAAATCTAAGATTTCTCCATGAGCTATAAAAAGGGTTGTACAGAAATCTTCTAGAAAAAGTATGAATATCTCGAGATATTGTATGGGAGGTGTCACGCCGTCTTTTCGAAATTAACATAATTTTTTCTGACGCTAGACTGAACCCTTTCTTGTATTTGAGTGAAATTTGCTTTCATAGCTTTAAATAATTCTCTCAGTATAGCGTTTTCAAGATTCCTAGTTCTTGCCCAGAGCTTTTCGGAAACGTTCCTTCTGTTTGTGTGAAATTTGGTTCGATTACCTAAAATAAATCTTTCTATATAGCATTATGAATTGCATGGGAAATGCCACGCTTTCTTGTCAAAATTCTCTAATATTTTTTTTCAGCGCTTGTCTTGTTTTTTCTAGTATTTTTGAGAAATTTGGGTATACTACAGTAAATTACTCTCTCAAACTGTAAAGAGCATCGATGGGCACGTAGTGGCACTTTCCACCTTCATGGCCCTAGCGTTGACTTAGCGCAAATGACAACACACAAAGGTATTAGCGACGGTGCCGCATTGTGTCTCGACGAATATAGCAATTGTTTTTGTTTGTAGTGCAATTTGGTTTTTTTTTTTTTGTGCTGTTGGCGAATTTGGCAATGAAAGCAAAAAAACTTCAAAATTTAGTTTTTTTTTGCTTGATTTTGTTGTTGCGCCCTTTTGCTCGATTTCCATGCCCATTAGATGGTAGGCGTGTCCGTTAACCGGTTTGTCCATTTTGAATCCCAAGAAACTTGGTTTTCCCGTATTCGTGATTTTAACGGACAGACAGACGGATATGGCCTAATCGACGCAGGTGGTGACTCTGATCAAGAATAGATATGCTTTTCTATACCCATCAATTAAAGCATCTCCCCTCTCGAAGCTAACACACCACGTGTCAAAGTTTTATCCCCTTAAAGTGTGTTTTTTTTTTTGAAAAAAAAGCCTATGTTTGTATATTTTTCATAACACCCTAACTTGTCAGCATTAGTATGTTACAATTTCGCATTCATGATCGTTTTTACAAGATAATTTCATAGGACGTTTTTGAAACAAAGGAGTGGTTCTTTGAAAAGTCACAATCGAAAAAGTAAAAATCAATTAAAACTCACACACATAAATGGAGATTCTGTTATTTCCATTTAGATAGAATTTGAAATTAACTGAAGCGAAGAATCAATAAATATTGACTCTTTTTGGAATTATTTTTTTATTTTGTTTAAAATTGAAATTTGGCTTAAACAAGTTACCTTTTTGGCTTAAATAAATAAACCTTCTTATTCTAAAGTTTATTCATTCGCATTTTTTTTATTTACGAATATTTTGCTAACAAACAATGCGCACGTTCAAACAAATAGTTTTTTGACGACGTTAAAATGTATTCTTAAGATACGCGATCCATACTTAATTTGTAGCTGAATGAAAACCTGTCTTGTCGCTGTTTTGTGTGATGTTGTCAAAAATGGCAGAATAATTTTTGACCGGTTTGTAATTATTTTATTTATTTTTTCTTTTGTAAGTGGGAATTATTTATTTATTTTTTATTGCCACAATTTAAGAAATGTCGCCTAATATTTTTCACGTGTATCGAATAGTGGTATATATAGTATATATTTTTTTTTTAATTAATAAATATTAATAATTAATAAATATGCTTATTTTTGCTTCTACAAAGCATATTCAGTTTAGTTTTGGAATATTTATTAAATTTTAGCATCGTAATATAATGAATTTCTGGTAATCCAAAGAGATATTACGAAAGAAATAACCATAAACTTTTAATATTGCACTTACTTAACACTTGATGGTGTAGAGATTGAGACCCAAAAAAACTCTCAACTATGAAATATTTTTGAAAAAATTAATTGCTCAAGCTTTAATGTGGCTGGAGTTCAAATCTCTCATGGTACAAACTAACCAAAACTACTCTGAAAAGGCTATATGTATGTAACAATATATGCTAAGCTATATGATTCGAACAAGTCCTGTGTGTTAACTTCCACAAAAGTGCGCTTCGAACTTCAAATTCATTAGGCAACTACTTTCGATAAAATGATCCAATCATCAGGATCCAATAGATCCTATAACCTTACTCGTTTCTGAAAACAATTTGTGATAAAACCTAGATCTGTTGAGCGGATACTTATTAGCTAATAAACTTTCTCAGAGAGACCGGGAATTTTTATCTCACCCACATCGAATTGAATATTGAACGATTAGACACCTAAAAAACTTTTTTTATAAGCCACATTCAAACTGTTTTCATCGCTTACCATCTGGCACAAAGTCCTGCTTAGTATCGAAATCAAAGGTTTTCTAGAGTAATTTACGAAGAAAACTATAGAGCTCTAAGTCGTAAACGATTCGAAAGCTATCGGACACGAAGGTTCGTTTACTTTTTCAATAGTTCAAAATCGTTCTAGATTTTTAATGTGTAATCTGCATGGGTTAGTGATGTATACCATCCAGTAAAAAGCTTATCGAAGTATACTTTGGAGAAAACGTCGCATTGAGCGAAAGAATTGCTGCGAGATAGTTTTTCAGGTTTATCTTAAACAATGCAGATAAGAATTTCTTAGCAAGATCATGTAAAATTGTAAGAAGTCGCAAGTGTGCATACATATGTATACCACAAGGCACAAATAATTCTTGATTTAAAGGCAGAGCAAAATCTGTGTTTTTGACTCATTTATCTCGAAAATCAGACCTGATAGAAAAAAGTAATATCAGATTCGGATTCAGCGTTAAGGATTGCATAGCAATCGTAATTGATAAAAATAAAATTATAAAAAATAAATTTTGGAAGTTAAGGGGTTAAGTCCTATGCTCATCAAGTATATCCATCTGATTAGTGCCTTTTTTTGCAATTTTCTTAAGCCATTGGCATTATGTGGAATTTTAAAAGACGAAATTTTTTTAATGTTTTTATTCAAAATAATTAACAACTTTTTCTGTGCACAGATAAAACAAATCATTAAAATGTCACCTCGTATCAGGAGTTCAAAGACAACAAAACTCAACACTATCAATTCAGTGAAAGAAAAACCTCAACAAAGGGCTAACAACAGAAGTAAACAAATTTTACTAAAAATAGCGGAATAAAATGAATTAAGAAGAAACAAAAACCTCCAAGAAGTAAAGTAAAAGTGTAAAAATGTCAGATGTAATTGCGTTGCGGTAACGATGAGGTACTTAAGAAAAGAAAAAAAAAAAAAGAAACAGACAATTTGGCTAAAAAAGAAAATGTCAAAACGTGTACTCCGCGCTCTTTGTCAATGATCAGCAAAGATCGTTTATCTATGAGCATGAAATATCTGATTAGTTTTACCCTGTTGGTATATAGCACTCAGTGACTAAGTTTACCAATGCAATATGAAAGTAATGACTGGTGTAAAAACTTTGAAATCTCATAGACATAAGCTGTCGACTAAAAATTTAAGATCAGCGACCAAACTCTGTAAAGCGATGCGAAATTTCCTAATGGGCAACTTCTCAACAAACACTTATTTTTAAGGTACATTGACTGATTAATGATTGTTGCACACAAATCGTCGTAGCCGGAGTTTGTTAAACAAAAATACAAAATATAAAACTATCGTATACAAAATTGTTAACAATTTTCCAAGTATTTTAAATTGTGGTTTTTTGCTTTGCCGTTTAGTTTGGTTGTTACCTTTCAGCTTTTGTTGACTTTGTTTGCACCAGATAAATAGATACAAGTACTCGTAGGTAGTTAATTGAGTTTTTGTCGCACGTTTATTGTCCGGAAATTTGTTATTGTTGCTTACAACAATCCATTAAATTCGTACATAGTTGACTGACTAGCCGGGTGGTTAAATTAATAGAGTTGTTTTAGTTTTTTTTGTTTATGGGTTTTAGAAAACAAACTGCCATTAAATTGAAATTCTGACACTAATTTTTTGATATAATAGCCAAATAATTAGGTACATATATGCTGTAGATTGGTATGAGCCGAACAACACGTTGTTTTTTTTTAAATACAATTTATAATAGCGACAAAAAGCTTCTATTAGTCATAAAGGTGACGTAGCCTACAGACATTTTTTTAAATAATCTTGATTTGGATTTCACGCATGGCTCTCATCTAATTTTTATTTTCCAAATGGTTACTATGAATGGTTATGAATTTTATGATAGAAATCACTACATAATCGTCATAAATGGATTTTTGTCTTTTTCAATAAAAAATAATCGAAATTTTGAATTTTTATGTTTATCGATCAAAAATAATTTTATTTTGGAATTCTATTTTTTTCGATCCAAAATATCGTAATTTCGGATTTTTAATTTTTTCAATGAAAAATATTCTTAATTTTGAATTTTTATTATTTTCAATCAAAAATAATCGTTATTTTCGATTTGTATTGTACTTTTTTCGATCCAAAGTAATCGTTATTTTGGATTTTTATTTGTTTCGATTAAAAATAAATGCTATTTTGCATATCTTTTTTTTCAATTAAAAATAGTTTTAATCATGGATGCTCGATAAGTTTCATCTTTTTCGGTGTTTTTCGAAAGTTATTGACTATTTTGACATAGAAAATTTGATATAATAATGCAAAAATCCATATTAAAAATTGTTTTTGATCTATATATATATTAATCCATAATTAAGATTATTTTTTATCTAAAAAAAAATATAAATCAAACATAACGATTATTTTTGATCAAAAAAAATAAAAATCCAAATTTACGACTATTTTTGATTTTTAAAATAAGAATCACTAAATTAAAAATCATGTCATGCTATACATCTACGCTTCTCGTTAAAAGAAACTCATCTGTATATTTAAACTTAAATTTCGTCTTTTCGTTAAGTGTGATTTTTTCGACCTCAATTATTGAAAATATCGTTTATTTATGGTTTCTAAAGGAAACTTTGTTATTCGTCATTTGAAAGGTGCTTTTGTGTACTACAATTTGTGTTGAAAAGTTAACTTTATTAATCACTTAGGCGACGTCCATTAATTACGTGAGTTAAAATAGGTGGGCGAGGGTACGGAAAAATTTCATCAAATCTGACCAAGAAAGGGGAGGGGTTCAAGGAAAACCTCACGTCAACTTCTTAATGCATAAAATTAACATTAAAAATTATAATTAAAATTCCATGGGAGGGAGTGGGGGAGGTCCCGCCAGAGCTCACCAAGAATAGGGAGGTGGTCCGAATTTTCAAAAAAATGCCTCACGTAATTAATGGACGTCCCCTTACGAGATGCCTCAAATGATGAAACTCGTATACTTTTCTCGTGTCGTTTTACTTTTGACGGAGCATATGTGCACAAATAGTAGCGAGTGCTTTCAATTAATTAACTTCAATAATTCCCCGATCTTTGTATTTTCTGTTGAAGCGATAGCTTTCATGATGACCGCATTCATTAACTAAACCCATACAAAATTCACAATGAACCAGGTAATCAAATTTTTCCGAATGTCCCCGAACCACCTTTAGGAAAAGAGGTAGATAGAGTAGTTTTGCTAAAACTTTGTTATGAATTTACCAAGTTCAAAGTTGCGGCAATATGATCGAGGTATAAGAAAAGAGATGGGCTGGGTACCTTGGCACCAGCAGTTTAATATTTGTATATCCCCTATAAATTTTTGTTTCACATCTTTAAGTAGGACGCCCATTTTACCAAAGAGGCTCAAGGCGGAAGGACCCCTATTTATTCCACTACTATATTAGGAGCAAAAATGATTTCAATTTGTTACCTATTAATGATAAGATTTAATTGCTGTATCAACATTAAAATTTAAAGTCAGCTTTATGACAACATTATAGCTAAATTTAAATACTGACAACAACTGAATCCGAAGACGGCCTACATTAGTTATTTTTATGATTTATTAATCCCTGCTATATTTAAGAAACTCAACACATAAAGTTTTTACGATCATCAAAGATGACAAATGAGGATACGCATACGACGCACAGTGCACTATTGCTGCTCGCTTCGAAAATACGTAAAAAAAATTGAAAGTTATATGAAAAACTTGACGTTTTTAGTATTGAACTTTATTTGAATAAGTCTAAATTTTTTAAATTTATCATTAATATTTTTATTAATTGGTAAAAAGTTCTTAGTCACGAAGATGGTCAAAGAAAAAAAAAAGTTCACTGTGCGACGTCACAGACATTTCCTTTTAATTAGTACAGACGCAGCAAATAAGTTCAATGTGAAAGTATAGAAAAAATAAACAAAAAATATGTGATAATGTGCGTTCAAAAGTGAAATTCAAATACAAAATGAAGGTCGCGCTGAAATAAGAAAACTTTTATGCGATTTTAATGCAAAAAAAAAAAACAGAACCAACTGAAAACATTAAAAACACACAAAATGATTTAATGTCTACTAAAAGCGAAATGAAACAGCAAAATATTACAAATCACAAAATTAAACAAATTAAAATAAACTAAAATATTACAAAAAAAAAAAAAAAAATCAACAAAAATTTAGAAATCATGTTGTGCAAACAGTGGGCAACTAAAATAACATGTGGGGGTTCTGTAGAAATGGCGCCGAATTAACAAACCATGAAATATTATTTGAAACAAAAAAAAAAAAAAAAAATCGAAATTTTACTATAGAATTAAAAATAGATATATTATAGAAACAAAATGCTAAAGGTGTTGAACGTTGCGTTACGTTCCATGCTATCAACGAACGCACTTTTTTTCTCATCATAAATGAAGACCTTGACTGTAGAATTACACACATAAATTAGTTTTGTTTTTGTTTTTTTGGAAATAAATATGTTAGTTTTATTGCCGCTTTAAAAAACCGCAACTAATTAAAAACCTATACACATATTTTGGAAAATTTCATTACAAAAAATTAGTTTGTACATAATTACTTTATAAATTTTATTTCAAACAGAATCGTTTTCCGTTCACAAAATCACAAGAAAAGTGAAAAACAACAATTTTATTTTTAGCACAATTAATAATAAAATCTTAACTATAATATAAACATTTTATATTATTTTGATTTTTTTTATATTTTTGCAAAACAGCTGCCGATTGTGTGTGAAAAAAGCTGCTTGAAACATTTATGGTGCTTTTCATTTTGTTTCGCTCAAAATTTTGCATATTAAAAATTTTGCCAGATGGTTGTATTTGTAAGTGTTTTAATTTTAAATTATTTACACCAAATAGCACTATTTTTAACTGCAAGGCATTACTTAAGCGCTAGTAGCGGTCATTCATCACTCAAGTTTACGTAAGTGACGCTTACATGATTTTAAATCTACGTTAAGTTAAATCACATTAATTTATCACAAACATCTTAAAAAAGAGTATACAATCTAAGCCCATTAATTATCTTAAACGACTAGAAAAAGCGGGTGAGTAGGTACAATCGCCAGCAGCACTATGTGTGAACATTGTGTTGTGAAAGTAGAACATATTTACATGTACATACATGATTGATGTGTATCGAAAAATTATACAAAATTGAATAATAACAAAAAATTTTGATTAGTATCGAATATGTAGATATATATCAAAAGTATCGAATAGCGTCAAAAAGTGATTGAAGGTCGAAAAATTCGATATAAATTCGTTGAAATTCGAATAGTTTCAATAAGAAACATAATATACAAGTTAAGTCGAAAATTGTCGAAAAAATCGATATAAGTTGAAAAGTGTTGAAAAAGTTCAACAACATCGAAAAGTCTATACAAGTATCAAAAAAAAAAGTTGCAATAAAAATCGAAATATTCGATTGAAGTCAAAAAGTATTGAAATAGTCCAAAAATGTTACATTATTGAATATCGAAACGTCAGCAGAAATCAATAAATTAAGGTGGTGAAAATTTCAAGGTACAGCATTCAATCGATATCTAAAAGCATCGAAAAGTGGAAAAATGTCGAATACTACTGAAAAGTATGAAAAAAAGTCACATGAAAATTCTAAAAATATCGGAATATTCGATATAATTGTAAAAGTATCGATTAGTACCGAAAGGCATCAAAATCAAAGCAGTTCATAAAATTCAATACGTAACGAAAATGTCGATTAATGTCTAATATCTTTGAATAAGTAACACTAATTCTAAAATATTTCATTCACAAGTTTCGTTAAAATCGAAAAAGTCGATTAAAGTCAAAAAAAAAGTCACAAAAGTCCAAAAATTCAAAAGTATCGAAATGTCAACAGAAGACGAAAAATTGAAGATCCTGAAAAATTTCAAAGTATAAAATTACATCGATAACAAAAGCATCGAAAAGTGTTGAACAGTATCGAGAGTTATAAAGAAAAAAAATATGTAATTTCACAGTGTATTGATAAATTCGTTATAATTGTAAAAGTATTGAATATACATATTCGAAAAGTATTGAGAAAGCCTTCGATACAGAAAGAAAGCATGTAGTATTTATATAAGAATTCAAAATTCGAATGGTATCAAGTCAAGTCAGTACATGTATCAAAATTTGCTCAAGGTCGATAATTATCAAAAAAGTCGATTAAAGTCAAAAATTATCGAAAAAGTCGAGTGGAAAACAAGTATAGAGAAATATGTAATTTAAAGGCATCGAATTGCAGTGATATTTTCAAAAAATTCAGAGTGTCCAATAGGATCGAAAAAGCCCTTAATATCGAAAAACTTCGATGCGCATCGAAAAATATTTAATAATTTCAGAAAAATGTAAAAACATAAGTCAAATTGTATCGATAAAGTTGAAGTGTAGAAGAGAATAAAACAACAAAAAAATCTAAAGGCAACGAATAGTTAAATTAAGAAATTTCATTAAATTCGAAAATATTCGATTGGTATCGAAAAAGTTAGTAATTTCAGTAAGTGCTCTCCTAGACTGATATCAAGATTCAAAACAAAATGTAAGCAAACCAATTGAGTTGCACAAATTTAGATCACATTTTGTATTAGATTTTGAGATATGTGATGACAAAATTCGCTCTCGGATTTTATGTAAGTAGTTTGATAATTTGATTTAACCGCTGCACTAAAATTAAAATAAAAAATTATATCCTAAGAATGCGATATTTATTTGATTTGAACGGACACAAATGCTGACATTTTCTGATTAAATCATCATTTAAAAGTTGAAAATATCGAAAATAATATTCGTGAATCATGACATATAACTTATTAAAGCGCACGAAAAAGTTTGCATGTTCTGTAAGGAATGCACGTTTTGACTATAATCATATTGAAATACCAGCAGATATTAACACCTTTGGCCATATTTTCAACAAATTAATAGCAAAATGATTTAAGCATGCAAATATTTTAAGTACATTTCTGTAAGTTTGTTGGCGGCCACAATAAACGTTTAATTAAATTAATTTGTTTTAAGTGCCCATGTTTTATCGATATATCTGATAAGTACTTATCTAAATTGCTTTAGCGAAATTAAATTGAAAAAATGTCATGCTTCAAAATATTCAGTAAGTTTGTGATAAATGCAAATTTAAAAAAAAAAAACATTGTTTTTAAGATTTTGATCTTTACTATTGCTGCTTAAGGATTTTTTCGTTTTTCCAAAAACTATAGTAATACTGTTGCCTGTTGTTCTGTACGTAACCCAATGTTGAAAAATTAGCAGAATTCCAAATCAGTTCTATAGTCTTTTCAAAGGAAAATCATATATGATCAGGTATGTTATATGGCAGAGAAAATTTAATCGAGAAATTTTTCATATGTGCAATAATGATGAAAATCCGACGATTTCAGATCATCAACGCCAAGCTATTTATTAAGGCGCTTTGAAGTACTTCAGAGGTCATATATTGGAGGGTTGGAGAGGTTACGGAAGGTATGAGGTAAAGTTTTTTGATATTTGCAAACAGAGTCATAAAGAGGAGATGAAAGAGAGTATTTTCCATGGTGTAGAAGTCTTAAGGAGCTCTTATATAAATAAGGGAGCAGACCTTTTTTTTATAATTAAACGACATTGGTGCAGCCACTTTATTAAAGGTATAGTGAGTCGTCAATTTACTGACACGTTAACAATACCATATGGCATTTTGATCTGCGACGGGCACAAAATATTACTCGGCGGATGGTATTTGATGGATTTAGTCGGTCTTGTATAAAATAAATAAATTCTAAGATAATATCAGGAAAACTAAATGAATTTATCGAATAAAGTTCAAATGTATTTAGTTAATGACAAGTTTACACAGTGGCGTCAAATTGGTAGGGCTGGGGAGGACATTGCCCCCCCCCCCCAAGGATCTGATAATAATTATTATTCAATACATCAATTCAATAAAACCATCTAATAGTGATGAAATTATAATTCTCGCCCTCACCCTACGGTTTTGGAGAAGTGACGCTACTGGGTTTACATCACTATTCAAATTTTTTCTTTTTAAATAATTTTAATAATATTTTGTGTGAGAAATATTCGCAGTTGATTTTGCAATATTTTCTTAGTAACCAAACGCACATACGCACATACATATTTATGTAGGTCATTTATCTGGTGTTGAAATAAATTCGCTTAAATGACGTCATATGCACCCGATTCATCAATGACAACACAATAAAGTAAACTATTTTTTTTTTTGCAAAAAATAGCAAACGCAATTTCAATAAATAAAAAGTTATAAATAACATACAAAAAACAACTACAGATGACAGTATCTCTTACTCGTATCTTGAAGCAAAAATCATTTAATGATCTTTAATGTCAGCTGACTCAGTTTTGACATTGAAATTTTGAAAATAAAAAAAAACAAAAAAACAAATTGCATTGCTGTCAGATGCTATGGGTGATGCTTTTTTTCGTTTCCTATTTTTGGTGTTGCACGTTGAACAAGTTGTTGTTGTTTGTCGCTGTGGAGTTGTTTCTCCTTCGAAATTCGCATCAAACAGGTTTTTATTTTGTATTTTGAACTTATAGTTTTTTTGTGTATAGAAAAAAAGAAATTTTGTTTACAAAGCAAACGAATAAATGGAAAATTTATTGTGGGTGTCGAATGCGTTTGTCACACTGGCATGACCTTCATTTGTTTTTGTTTATGGATATCGTTGGTGATAGTATTTGTAGCAAATTGGCTATGCACTGAAATGTACATTAAAAAAAAAAATAATAATAACAAGCTGAAATTTTTATTTTACTTCACTGACACATACCACCAAGTCCTTTAGAAATGTATTAGATATAATGATTATTTTTATACAATGGGGCCTTTCAATTGCAAAATTGGTTTAATTCAACGTTTCATATTTTCCGTCGTAGCCCTCTATTAATATATACCCATTGCTTGAATTAAGTTTATATTTCGTTAATAAAAATCAAAATCTTTCTCCGCCAAAGGTTAAATATTTTCATTAAAAATCATCGTAGTTATAGCTAAGCTAACGAATGTGCCAAAATAAGATCAGAACAACCAGAAAATCAACAAGTGTTAGACCTTAAGATACTGCTGGCGGAACTAAAGGGTGTTTTTTTAGAGGTTTGTTTTTCGAATAGAGATAAAACTGGGATTTTGTGGTCAAATCTGGCAACTCTAATGTCATTTATATTCAGTTTGGTTTGCCATTTCATCATGAACAGGTTGACGCATGAACAACGCGTCCAAATTGTGCAAATTTATTATAGTCACTAAAATTTCAACTTTATTTTCACTCAAAATTCACATGATTTTTGCAATTATGAAGTCAAGAAGGCCGCCTAGATCTTGTGATATCACACCTTAATTTTTTTTTTTGGGGTTATGTGAAGCCAAAAGTATGCGTCGATAAGCCAGCTACGATTCAATACTTCGAAGCCAACATTACTCGCGTAATTCGCGATATACCTTGAAAATTGGACCTCCATTTTAGACTACGTCCGAGCTAGCCGTGGCGTTCATATGCCAGAAGTCATATTTAAATTATAATGCCAGAAGATTATCTTTCGAATAAAGTAATTTTCATGTCTATTTAAAAAATTCATCTTTGTTTTATTCCATTTTAAAGTTCTATACCTCTAAAAAAAACACCCTATACATTATCGGATAGAGGGCATAACCAAAACACAAAGTAACATAAGGTGGAACCTTATGCAGAACGTCTCGAAATATGTGGCTAGGAAGGATACAAACTCTCTTAAAATTCAGCAGAGGAGAGCTAAGAACTGTTGTAGGAGTGCTGACGGGGCACTGTGTTACTGGCCCTATGGCTGACATTAAGGTACCTACATCTACTCTGCGAATGCCCGGGGCTAATGAGGAAACTAACCAAATATTTTGGTTACGCATACTTTGTTGGTTTTGAGGAACTAGCCGAGTTAAAGCTCAACAGCATTCTCAACTTCACCGAGGCTTCTGGGTGGTTCGGCTCCATTCAAAAACATAATTTGAGGAGAATGAGGGGATTATAATATGTATGTATATATGTTGAGTTAAACTTGCTCTATGCAAGCGACCCTTTTAATCTAACCTAGCCTAGGCTTTTTATCTAAAAAACATTGATTTGAATGACCCATATGTGGCCATACCAACCGAACGTTCAACCGCATGAAAACAAATCTATTTTCGCCTGAACTTTTAAAAATTTACTTAAACTTTGCTCCTAAGTAGAATTAGCGACATTTATAAATTTACTATCGGCTATATGAATGCCAATTTTAGGACCAAAAAGTCGAGAAGTGGCCACATAGTACATCACATTATTTACACAGATAAACGTTTTTTAAAAATAACTTATTTTATTTATGATAAATTTTTCGACATTTTAGCGCAACAATGGTTCAACTATGCGAAAATGATTTACGGTAAGTCATTACTTTCCAAAAAAAGAAATCAACAACAAAGATCTCAAGGCCTACCTTTTGTTTTGGCAAAAAAATGCATCATATGAATTTGGAATTTTTGCGAACGTACTGAATTTAGAGTCGGAATGTACCTTTTGAATGACGAGCGT